>CM057338.1:169975000-171229386 GCA_030015575.1 Agapanthus africanus | reverse complement strand
ACGCTCAAGAGTTGTTCGTCAGGGAACGAGTCATTAATCGGCAGGGTCACAGGGGAAGAAGAGATGCGTGAAAGATGGTCAGCTACTACGTTTTCACATCCTTTCTTATCTTTGATAACAAGATCGAATTCTTGTAACAGAAGAATCCAACGTATTAGTCGACCTTTTGCATCTTTCTTCGCCAGAAGATGTTTTAAAGCGGAATGGTCAGTATACACAACTATAGGTGAGCCAATTAAGTAAGGCCTGAATTTTTCTAATGCAAATACAACCACTAAAAGTTTCTTTTCGGTGGTTGTATAATTGATTTGCGCATCATTCAGGGTCTTACTTGCATAGTATATCATGTGTGGCATCTTATCAATGTGCTGTCCTAAGACTGCACCTACTGCAAAATCAGATGCGTCACACATCAGCTCAAAGGGGTAGTCCCAGTTTGGTGATGATAGCACGGGGGCTGAAGTGAGTGAGTGTTTAAGTGAGTCGAAAGCTGTCTCGCAGTCCGAGTCAAAATGGAAGGTCGTATCCTTGGCCAGGAGAAGAGTTAAAGGTCTAGCAATTTTGCTAAAGTCCTTAACGAATCTCCTATAAAAGCCCGCGTGGCCAAGGAAAGATCGAATATCTTTGACGCTTTTGGGATGAGGGAGGTTTTGAATGACATCTATCTTAGCTCTGTCAACCTCAATGCCTTTCTGTGAAATGACATGTCCAAGAACAATTCCTTCTTGGACCATAAAATGGCATTTTTCCCAGTTCAAAGTCAAGTTCTTCTCTTTGCAATGAGTAAAAACAGCGTCAAGAATTGCTAGGCAATCAGAAAAAAAGTCTCCAAAAATCGAGAAATCGTCCATAAAGATCTCAAGAAAATTTTCTACCATATCAGAGAATATCCCCATCATACACCGCTGAAAGGTAGCGGGAGCATTGCATAGCCCAAAGGGCATGCGACTGTAAGCAAAGGTACCAAAAGGACAAGTAAAAGTGGTTTTATCTTGATCCTTTTTGGTGATGGGGACCTGATTATAGCCTGAGTATCCGTCCATAAAACAATAATACTCTCGTCCCGCTAAGCGTTCCAGCATCTGATCAATGAATGGTAGAGGAAAGTGGTCTTTTCTCGTGGCAGCATTGAGTTTTCTATAATCAATACACACACGCCACCCAGTTTGGACGCGTGTCTGAATCAACTCATTTGCCTCATTGGTTATAACAGTGATGCCGGATTTCTTAGGAACGACATGTATAGAACTCACCCACTGGCTATCGGAGATGGGGTATATAATACCATTATCTAAGCATTTGACGATCTCTTTCATGACCGCTTCCTTCATGACGGGATTCAACCGTCTCTGTGGTTCTCGGGTTGGTCTGGCATCATCCATCACATGTATATGATGTTCAACTATCAAGGGACTAATCCCTTTGATGTCCGCCATACTCCAACCAAACGCCTCTTTGTTAGATCTCAATACCGATAAAAGTGCATTCTCTTGCTCTGATGCAAGAGAAGCGGATATTATAACCGGCAAAGACTCATTCTCACCTAGATGTGCATATTTAAGGTGAGAAGGTAAAATTTTGAGATCTAATTCGGGCGGAGAAATGATAGAAGGAGGGATCATTGAGTGATTTTTGGATTTACAAAGCTCAGAGCCTGTGAATGATACAGACTCGGGTGGAGAAAAGTCAGGAGTGCAGGACTTAAGTGTAGAAAAAGTGTCCTCACTAAGATCTTGTGTGAAATCAAACAGAGATGTGGTAATGTCGTCAAGATCAGTAAAGCAAAGTTCCTCAGCTCCACAACTATCGGGAGCGATCTCATGGACAGAGCACACATCTAAAATATGAGCAGAGGGTTCTGATGGCTGACTTCCAACTTTGTAGATATTTAGTTCAATGGTCATATTTCCAAATGATAAGTTCATTGAACCGTTTCTACAGTTTATAACAGCGTTGGAAGTGGCAAGGAAAGGACGACCCAGAATCACCGGAATTTGGCTCCGGGGGTTTGCTACAGGCTGTGTGTCGAGTACAATGAAGTCTACAGGGAAAACAAATTCCCCGACCTTTATCAACACATCCTCTAATTCACCCCTTGGTTTGGTGATAGATCGGTCTGCCATCTGGAGAGTGCAGTGAGCAGGTTTCAGCTCTCCAATCCCTAATTGCTCATAGACAGAATATGGAAGGAGGTTAACACTTGCGTCATGGTCTAAAAGAGCACGATTTATGTTTTTACCCCCAATCGAAATCGATATTGTAGGACATCCTGGGTCCTTTCGTTTCTTTGGTAGCTGGGGAATAAAAGCAGTGCTGATATTATTAGCCATAAAGACCTTCTTCGGCACTTGAGTCTTCCTCTTCCTAGTGCACAAGTCCTTAAGAATTTTCGCATAAGCGGGGACTTGTTGAATTGCATTTAGGAGAGGGATGTTGATGTTAATCTGTTTGAACATTTCCATAATTTTCTCCATATGAGGACTCGTTCTATTACCTCTTAACCGGTTCGGGTAAGGAGCTTTCGCAATAAGCGCAGGGTCCATCATAGGAGAAGAAAGAGGGGGTAGACGAGGTCCCAAAAGAGGTGTGGGGACCGTCTGTGGAGAACTATAAGGGTTGGGTTCAGGTGTCGAGCCTAATGGGAAATGGAGAATAGGCTCTCGAGAAGGTGGTATGGTAGAAGAAGAAGAAGGATCAGAAAGAGAAGTGTGTGTGTGTGGAAAGGTCTCAGCCGGGGTGTTGATATGATTTCCAATATCATCAATACCTTCCCCGACATGATTGTTCAGCACTCTTCCCGATCTCAACGTTGTGACGGAATTTACATTGTAATGCCCAGGATTCTGTAGGGGTTGAGAGGGAAGTTTCCCTTTTTCTCTCGCACTCATTTCGGCTTTAAGGCGTGCGATTTCAGCTTCCATCGATCTGATACTCTCAGCTTGGGACGCTGAGTTTTTCTTTATCTCACTGACGGAAGATCTAACCTCAGTCGAAACCTCTATGAAATTTGACAAAAGTGATTTCATGGTTTGAGTGAATTGAGAGAATTCGTCAGAACAGGTCATAGGATTAGACTGTGTAGGATTGTTGACCTGATTTTAGAAGTTTTGTGACTGATAGGGGTGCTGAGTGAGTTGAAAGGGTTGCTGTTGTGGTGGAGGAAGAGCCCTTTGAAATTGATTCGTGTTTGGAACCGTGTTTTGAGATTGGTTTTGGTTCCAAGCGAAATTCGGGTGATTCCTCCAACCCTGATTGTACCTGGAAGAATATGGATCGTTTCGAGGTCTTTGAAATGCGGCATTAGAATGCTCATGACCTTGAAACACAGAGTTTAATTGGCATTCTTCCGTTAAATGAGACGGATCAGAACAGCACCCACAAACAGTTTTGGGGAGCGACACTGGGTTTAGGGAGGCTGCTGCAAATTTGTGTTCCATAGCGTCGAGCTTCTTTTGCATTGCTGCCATCTCAGCTCGAACACCTATGGACACATCTATTTGGTGTACGCCACCCCTATTCAATGGTTGGGTTCCACTCTCCCACTGTAGTGATTTTTCAGCGAACTCTTCTAAATACTTCCAAGCTTCCCCATCATCCTTAGTCATAAAAGTACCTTGACACATGTTTTCAAGGCTCTGTTTAGTGCTTGGGTTAATGCCCTCATAAATGATTCGGCACAATTCCCATCTCGGGATGCCGTGATGAGGACACTGAACCAATAGATCCTTGAAACGTTCAAAGCATTTTGAAAATGGTTCAGTAGGGAGCTGGGCAAATTGATTCAGTTCGCTACGGATTCGAGCTGTCTTTTGTATTGGGTAAAATTTCTTAAGGAATGCAGCGACGAATTCTTCCCAATTCATAATAGAATGTGCGGTAGTGTTATATAGCCACTTCTCGGCTATATCGCACAATGTAAATGGAAGAAGTCGTAGACGCATAGCATCCACTGAAAGTTGTGAACCATCATTGCGCATACGTTTTCAAATTTGGTAATGAAAACGTAAGCGTCCTCAGTCTCGAGTCCGTGGAATTTGGGTAAAAGATTGATGTACTAGGGCTTAATCTCAAAGTTATCCCCATTTGCTGGTGGTGTGGATAAGCAGGTCGAAAGAGGACCTCGAATAGGGTAGCACCTCTCCTGGAGAGAGATGCGGGGTGGATTCTGCGCACCAATGGACGGCGGCAGATTAGGGTTAAAGAAGTTTGATGGATTCAGATCCATCGGTGTGGGTGTGGTGGTGGGCAAAGGAAAGGTAAATGGAGAAATATCGACTTCGGAGTCGATAAAGGGTACGCGGACTAAACGGGCACTAGAATCCCGTGTCCAGCCTATCTTGTACTAAAAAGGGTTAGTACAGTGGCAGCGTTGGCTTATAATTAGGGGTAATGAATGAATGCGGTGCTTGCTTTGAAAAAGGGACGGATTTTTGGAAAAAAAAATGATGCGACACAACAAATGCAGCACACAAACCCTAGAATCTAGTGGTCACCTAGATCCGGCTCTAGACCGCTCCTAACTGCCAAAAGACAAGTCGCAGGATAGAATCCTCCATTGCCTCTTTGTTCCCCTGTGGCCGGATAAGTGCCAGGTAAGTGGGAAGGTACTCCACTACGTAAGTAGTGGGCCTAATTAAAAACCACTAGCCTTAGACACACTCGCCTTAGACACCACAAGAAAACGTGGATAAGCAATGAATTACCCACGGCCTTCTCTTGTCCTAATTGAGCGCGACGGTCCTTAGAGTCATCTCTAGATATTTTTTAGTTAATGTGGGTCAATGCGGATGCAAGTTTTGTGGTTTTCGGGGCCTAGGAAGGGTAATGAAATCCCCACCTAATTTGGATATGGCCGTGCCCCTTAATATCCGTATTAGAATGCAAACAACCAAGAAACAAAATCACGCACAAATTTAATTTTTGCTTTTTGCGGCGCTGCGATTATTTGCAAAGAATCCTGCAGAAAATGTTAGTTGGAGCTAAAAAGAGGAGAGAAGAGAAGGTAAGAAGGTACCTGAGGAATTTTAGCACAGAGAAGGCTCAAGGCTGCCGCGGTTCCGCCGCATATGGGCCCTACTGCCGCGCTTCCGCGGTCCGACAATGGAAACACTGCACCAAATTTCACTAGAGAGCTTCTGTAGACTCCCTCTGTTCTCTGGTATTTTCCAAAAAATTTCTTCAATTGCCAAACAGCTCCAGATTTCCTTGCAATGAACCACAACAAATCGTTTAGGGTTTGCATGAATTTTGATCTCAAAATAACAATGGAATAATTCTTTCAATTCAAACTATAATATGAAACGAATTAGCGCGCGATCCCCGGCAACGGTGCCATTTGATTGAAATAGAATTCGATTGTGCGTATCAAATCAAATAGTCCCCGGCAACGGCGCCATTTGATTGATCGTAAAATTTAGACTGTGTAAGTAAAGCAACTCAAATGATCCCTGATAATGGTTTCATTTGATTGTAAAGAATTTCTTGTTTGTGTAAATCGAATAAAGCGAATAAGTTTCTATGTTTCGGTAATATTGAATAAAATTCACAATCAAAGAATTATATTTGACCGCAATCAATTACGGTGTCGGTTGTAGATCGTAAGCGAGTGCGGATCGTCCATAGGGATTGTGCGATTCGTTTCTATGTTTAATTTGTTTGAATTGAAAAGTTAATCGAAAAGAAAAGAAAACATGATTCACGATTTATCAATTGTTTCAAGTGTCACTATTCTATTCAAGAATCAAGAAAATGATAAACAATCGAGAATCGGGTTTCGATGATATTTCCAACCAAATGTCAAGAATCTAAATGAGGCTCGTAGGAATCGATCGGATCTATAGACGTGATGTAATCTCAAGATTTCGTGTTCTTGTCCTTCGAAGGATTGATACTAGATCGATGATGATCGACGAGAGTTAGGGCTTTCTTGATGAAACTAGGGTTTCATCATTTAACTCTTGTTCTTTCATCGATATCATTCACATTCTAGCCTCTAACAATTTCAAGAAACGATCGTAACTCCCCAATCTCGAGCGATATCAATCAAGAAAGCATCGCAACGAATTGGGTCGTCGATTCTTGAACTTGCTAGGGTTTACAAAACTCGTAGGACTCAAGAATTGATTTAAGATATATTACATCATCATTCTATTGATCGTCTCGACTCCTCGACGAGCGGAGTATTACTCAAGCATCATCACACAGAAAGCATTCAAGAATTGAAAAGATATCATGATGCAAGAATTTAAAGAAAAAAAGATAAAAGAATATCACCTTTTATTTATATCAACAATTTGATTACAGTCGCTCAAGAACTACAAGAGGAAGAACTAAATTGTCGAATTGGCGTCGCTCGGCTCCGTGAGTCGCGGATCGGCTTGGACCACTTACTCTGTTGAAGATCGGTTCGGCTCATAAAAGGTTGCAAGGCTTCTTGCTTGATGGGTACTCGGGATCTTAGCTTTTGATTGGAATTAGGGTTAGGGTTTCACACAAGTCCTCTCACTAGACTTGTGGAAGAAGAAGATGAAGAAAGAGAGTGAATGGATTTAGTTTGGCTACTAAAATGAACTAATGGAGGGATTTTTCCATGATCCTTTTTTTACAAGTGATCCTAGGGTCTTATTTATAGATCTCCCAAACCCTAGCTCTAGGTTTGAAATTACAATTCCCTCCAAAAGTTTGTTGAGGCTTCTAGAAGGAGTTTGTTAGGCTTAGCTTAGGATTTAAGCTAGGGTTTAAGGAGAAGTTTCTAGAATGATAGGCTAGTTTAGTGTTGTTTCCAAAGCTTGCTGATCTGGCAGAAGTCTCTGGAATCTTCTGGAAGTTGACATGTCTTTCTGAAGTCTGGACCCTGAGATAAGAATTTTGCACCAAATTTGGGAAGCTAAACCTTGGACCCACCGCGGATCCGCGGCGCAAGCAGGCTCCTGCCGCGGATCCGCGGCACTTTGTGGGGCTTGGGCCTTGGGCTTTCTGGTGTGGTCTTGGGATGCCATTTGGGGCTTTATCTGATATATTGAATTTTATTTGTCCCTTTAGATTGATACCAGAACTGAAATCATTGAGTTGGCGTAATCGGTACCGTATAAATTTTGGCCTTTCTTCTGAATTTTCCTGCACAGATCTCAAAACAAGTGTTGCGCAATATAGGGATGATGCGATGCCATGAAATGCAGGCAATTTCCTTTATAGTGTCGGTTTTATAGTCTTATACATGCAATCTGATATTTTGCTATAGTTTTGCTAATATATGAAATATGAATACCGTACACTTCTAAATGAGTGCAAATGATAGGGAAATTGCCGTGTTAAAAATAAAATATTTTCGACTAATCAAACAGCCTCCTTGTTTCATTCTGAGGAAATGAGTAAGGACGTCTTAGCCTCTCCTCGAGGGATATGCGTGGACGCATATTGTTTTGACGAACAACCGGTCTAGGGCCACTCGACTGTTGTTGAGTGTTGGCGACGAAGGTCATTCCCCTTTCCTTTATCCTTTTTGCTCAATCCTTTGTTTGCGGGGCCGAGATTTTTTTCGAGTAGCGGGCGATTGCACGGCTGAATGTTCTCGCAACTCCTCAATTCTTTCATTTTTGAAATGGATTCCTTGAGGAGAGGGTTGAGGGCAACTTCTTCGTCAGAGTCGCTTCCAAATGTGATAATTTGCGATCCCTTGGAGTCGGTTATATGACAGTCGGCGGCGGCTCTTTTGTGCTCGTCTATCGCATTTTTTCGATGTCTACGAGCTTCACACTTTGTCCTGTTGAAGTGTTGCTTTTGAGCGACATATCCTTGCCACCAACACTTAAAGGAGTCGCAGTCTTCGGTAGGATGTATGATCTTCTGATGATATAAGCAGAAATTAGGATGCATCTCTACTCCACCGAGAGTATTTTCTTCAGAGGGCGGTAGCTTCATTCCCATTGATAGGGCTTTGGCGAACCTTTTCCTCGTCTTGAATTTGTTTTTATCCGCAGCGGATGACTTTTGATTTGACGGAAGTGCCTTGACTCTTTGGTCTAGTAGTCGGTGCTTGGCTCCTTCCAGTATAGCCATCTCACGCTCTTGATTGGCTTTAACTTTCAGACGAATCTCATTCAGGAAGGCATCGATCAACTCGTCTGACGGCCGCAGAATTTCTGGTTCAGGTTTCGCCCTCGCTTTCTAGGCGCAAGGAGCCTCTTCATCATCCGCCAATGAGTGAGAGATCACATGACAAGTCGCTACGTAGTCTTCGGATTCATCTGATGAGTCTTCTCCATCGTTTTCGTCCTCGACAAAAGAACAAGCTTCTCCCATCATGTCCGTCTTCTTTGGAGTGTGCGGCTGTGGTGGGTTTACCTTCCAGTTTTCAGACAGCGCGAACTTGCCTTGTAGGTACTGATCCTCGATCCATCCCTTAAAGACGAAACAATCCTCGATCGGGTGACTTACCGTTTGGTGGTAAAGGCAATAATTGGGATTATTGAGATCGCCTGGCTACAACGGACGTTTCGGACTCGACAGATTGATGAGTCCGTTGCGCGTGGCTAGCTCGAACAGTTTTCTCGTTTTATTTTGAGAAAACGAGTAAGGACGTCCTAGTCTCTCCTCGAGGGATGGGCGTGGACGCACGTTGTTTTGGCGAACAAACGGCTTTGAATTGCTTAGTTGTTGTTGAGCATTGGCGACGACGATCTCTTTTCCTTTCCCCTTCTCCTTTCGAGAGTCCGGTTTTGGAGGAGACGGTCCATAGCTCATCTGGTCCATTTGGGCTAATTTGTCGATCAAGGCCTGGAAGGTGGTCGGCCTGAAGAACGTCATGAATTACGAGATGGTCGCTTGCGGATCAAGAGTGCCCATGAACATGCCTACCGCAGGTGCTTCTTCAATGCGTTGTTCGCATTTCGACCATAGGTTCCGCCATCGTGTTGCATATTGGACCCACGTCTCACCGGGCCTTATCCTGGCGTTAATCAGTGCTGTTATCGGGGTGCGTCCACTAGCACTCGCGAATCTTTGTGTAAACAGTAGCTCCATCTCCGTAAATGTTTTGACAGAGTCGTTAGGTAGCTCCGAATACCATTCAAAGGCTGTTTCTGCTAAGCTGCCGACAAATTGGCGAAGCAACAATTTGTCATCGCCTCCAGTATTGCCACATAAGGCCCTGATTTGAGCGACATGCTGATGCGGATTCCCTGTCCCCTTATATACGTGGAATTTAGGGATCGTATATCCCGGCGGGTAACTGATTTGGTCATACCAGGTTGGATAGGGTCGTCCGGTTCTAACAATTTGCCCAGCCGCTTCATCCGCCTGATGAACCCGTATCTGCTGAGCTATATATTCGTCCAAGTCATCTTTGGAGATTGTCTCCTCCTTGGCTGTTGAAAGGGCTGGAGGAGGATTAGATGTTTCCCCTCTGTTGTTTCCGACAATGATTGGAGGGTCTTCAGCTGGAGGGTCCGGCTGTAACATCATCCCTACCATATCTTGGAAGAGGAGCGCCATCTGTTTTATGTTAGCCGCTTGCTCTGCGGCTTCCTTGTCCTTCTTTTCGAGGACTCTGCGTAAGAAATCAGCATCAGTCTCCTGTTCGTGACGCTGTTCTGATGATACCTCCGAGCTCTCTTTCGGCCCGGTAAGCGCAGCCATTGCGGTCATCATTTCCTGAAGCTTCTATTGCTGCTCCTAGGCTTTTGTCACGGATCGAGTGAGCGGCCGGTGACCCGTCGAAGCACGGCTTTCCTCCTTTCCGGAAGCCATATAAACAGTGTGCACTACCATGCCCCCAGACTTGGGGCGTCTGTGTTCAGCGCTTTTACGGTTCTCCATGTTCACAGGGGCTTTCTGCGGCCTCCTTTTCTTTTGAGTGATTGGAGTTGAGGGGGCCATTGCAGTAGGCACCCAAGTAGCTGTTGCTTTTTGTGGCTTGACGGAGTAATCCTTCTCCTGCCGAACCTTCATCTTTTTCTGTCGGCGGAGATAATTTTCATCAATCACCGACTCTTGAACTTGTCACCAGACTTTGTAAATTTTAGAGAACAGCCGTTGAGGGGGCTGCTCTAGCTTCTTCTCTGGAGTATTCTCCACAGGTGAAGGAGTTTGTTTCAACACTGCAGTAGGAGAGTTTCTGCGCACCGTGTTCAGCAATTCAAAGCTGTTCCCGGTTGGAACAGCGGCATCGATCCCCACCGTTAGAGCTGGCGAAGTTATCCCAGAGGGGGAGTTTCCCCCAGCCTTCCTCACTCGGCGCCAGTGGCGACATCGAGCGTGTCTTGCGGATGGAGTTGTTTCAGCTATAAGGGTGACTTCGTCGTGCACCTTGCTTTGAGGAGAGACTGTTATTGGTGTTAGCCTATCGAAGACTGACACCCGTTGAGCAGCAATGTCTAATCTGTCAAAGACAGACCTCTGGGCAGGGAAAGCAACCTTGGTGATTTCGCCTGAAACTGGAGTAGGGATAGCTATCCACTTCGGGATAACATCTTCCGGTATTGCTGGCTTTTTCATGGGCCCATTGGAGCTCTGACCTAGCCTGTTAAAAACTGAGGCAGTGGAGTTGGGCGACCCGTTGAGAGGGACCGCGGCAATGGTAAGTCGATCAAAGACCGACTTCTTTGGGGCTTCTTGCAACATCATTGGGGCATTGAAGCTCATCGGTGGGAGCATGGTCCCGAAGAATAGTCCAGTGGTGGCTTGAGTTACCTGTTCCACTGGCATCTTGAAAAGAGAGAACACTTGGGGCCCGTAACTCACTCCTCTAGCAGGGGCGGAGCGAGAGTTGTAGTTGCAAGTAGTGTATTTTGAAGCCATTGATCTTCAGTTTTCTGCACAGAGCAAGACACCAAATCTTAGTACATTGAATCTACAGGAAACCACAGCGAACAGCGATTTGTTCGCGAACACGACACACGAAGTGTGGAGTGGAAAGAGGAAAAGGTCCCACCGGGCGTGCCAGAATCTGTTCCCCTCCGAACGACGGCCAAGACATGGACGTCTTGCCTGTGATTCGGGGCAGATGCTATTTGGTTTTATCCGTTCACCTCTCCGAAGATGCCAAGTTGATTTATGGCATCGTGTATCGGAGGTTTAGACGGATGCGGCCGATGTAGCAGACTTCGTCAGATTCCCCCTCGCTTGAGGGGTTTTTGATTGTGGGGACGCTCTTCCCTGCAGGCGCAAGCCCCTGCAGTTAAGTATGCTACCGCATCACGGTAACAACTTTCTCCTTCTCCAGAATTTCACTTCGTGTCGTGGATGTTTGTTTTGTTTGTGGTTGCCCGTGGATTGTATACGGAGACTAATTTATGTCGTCGCCCGTAGGACGTGGATTAGTTCAAATCCGTATTTTCTTAGATTTGGGTTTGGGGTTTTGGTTTAAGGATGCGTTAGCCATATTTGAGGCTAAGATCAACTTAAACGTTTGTTAAGGATGCGTTAGTCTAATTTGGGACTAAGATCAACTTAACGGGATCATTTAGATCCGACAAAAGAGCATTTGAGGGCTCGATTGTTCCAGTTTAGGGACATAGTGGTCCATTGCATGTATGGCCGTTGGGACCCGTCACCTCTCTGACGACGTTGAAGGATTACAACGATAGGTGTCAGAGGAGTTCAGAGATGTACCCTTGAACCAAAGTAGATTGGGGGGGAATCGATAGTTCAGTTTGGGACTAGAGTTTGTTTGAAGGTTTAAGGACACGTTAGCCATATTTGAGGCTAAAATCAACTTAAACGTTTGTTAAGAATACGTTAGTCCAGTTTGAGACTGAGATCAACTTAACCGGATCGTTTAGATCCGGCAAGAGAGCATTTGGGCTCTATTGTTCCAGTTTAGGGACATGGGGGTCCATTGCATGTATGGCCGTCGGGACCCGTCACCTCTCTGACGTCGCTGAAGGATTACAATGATAGGTGTCAGAGAAGTTCAGAGATGTACCCTTGAACCAAAATAGATTGGGGGGATCTATAGTCCAGTTTGGGACTAGAGTTTGTTTGAAGGTTTAAGGACACGTTAGCCATATTTGAGGCTAAGATCAACTTAAACGTTTGTTAAGGATACGTTAGTCCAGTTTGAGACTAAGATCAACTTAACGGGATCGTTTAGATCCGGCAAGAGAGCATTTGGGCTCTATTGTTCCAGTTTAGGGACATGGGGGTCCATTGCATGTATGGCCGTTGGGACCCGTCATCTCTCCGACGTCGTTGAAAGATTACAACGATAGGTGTCAGAGGAGTTCAGAGATGTACCCTTGAACCAGGTTTAAATTGATTTAAGAGAGCAGCCGTGCTCAGTCAATTTAATTTGAGAACTTATGGCCATGATTGGGCTAAGTCCAGTTGAAGATGTTCAATATTTTTATTTGCATTAGGCCTATTAGACCTTAATTAGGGCTCTACCCCTGCACTGTATTTTATTCTGGCCTGTTAGGCCTTTCAAGTTGGGCTCTGTCCCCTTTTTTATAATGCAGAGCATTTGTTTTGGTCCATTGGGCCTTTTAATTGGGCTCTGCCCTTTAATAATGCGCTGCATTAATTAATCTGACAGAGTGCCATGTGGCTTGTCTGGCGCTTTACGCCAATTGAGGAGCGCAAGGCGCAAGTCCATGGGGAGGTGACACGTGTCACGCTGTGGTGAACGCAAGCGCAGTGCGCTGCGCCAGTGCGCTGCGCTGTTGCGCTTCTGACACGTGGCGTGCTCTGGTGGGTTGCGCCAATTCATGAGAACAGTGCTCTATTTTAACAGCGCATAGCGCAGATCATTCTGGAGCTGACACGTGGCGCTCCCTGGTGGTTTGCACCAACCCAGTAGCGCAACAGTGCAGAGTTACAAGTGCAGGGCACTGTTTTAATAACTTAATCCAATTTTGGATTTAAGAGAAGAATCTTTAAGATTCCAGAACCAATGGTTCATAAAAAAGTGCAAGGCACTGTTATTATTAATTTTTTTTTTATTGAAGATCATTGATCTTGTTCTTAGATCAATGATCTATTCAAAAGAAATTCTTCTTTTTAAAAGGTCTTTACCTTTTTTCTCTTCTTTTTTTTTTGTTCTTCTCAAAATTCTTCAGAGTTCTCTCTATTCTCTGTGTTGTTGTTTTTTATTTTGATCTCAATGTCTTTTGAATTGGGGTCTAGGGGCCTTTATATAGTGCCCATTAATTTGTTAAACTTGTTAAAGAGATCATTCTCTGAGTGATTTGAGGGATTTTCCCCACCGTTGGATCTTTGATCCAAGGGCTTCTGTTTTACAGAAGACAATCTTCTTGTTTTAACAAGAACAGAAAGATCTTACTGGAATTTTAATTCTGTTTGGCGTAAATGCAACTGCGCTGACACGTGTCGCGCAGCGCAGAGCGCAGCGTAACCGCGCTAGCGCAACTGCGTTGACACGTGTCGCGCAGCGCAGAGCGCAGGTCAGCTGAAGCGTTGCTTCTTTAATAAAATTTGAATTTTATTTGAAAACAGTGCCTTGCTCTGATTGGGGAAGCAGAAGCGTTGCTTCATCTCCCGCCTTGGAATTTGAACAGAGCTTTGCTCTGATTGGGGTAAATAGAGGTGTTGCCAAAATTTACTCGAAACGGTTGAAAACACAAGTGAATGGGTGTATACTCTATAGATTCTTAATGGGATAGAAGTTTTACCCCCGACAGCCGAAACACACACATACAACACGAATACATAACAAACGCATCATTAGGGAGTGATTCAAGATGTTCATGTTAAAACCAATATATGAAACTCGATGATAATATAAAACTTTCATATTCTCATCGATACTCATATATGAAACTCAAAGCGCCACTTAGTCCCCGTCTATCGGTTAACATACGTTCGATATTCGTCGTGACATAGAACTATACGAAGGTTGTTAAATATCGGACGGTATAGCTCGGTACTAACAACCGTCGTATAGTCTATGTGACGATAATATTCAATCGTATGATAACCGATAGATTTGTCCCGTGTGGACAAGCTAGGAATGTATAAAGCAAACACCTGCATTCACTTGTGTTTTCATCCGTTTCGAGTTATTTCGTCGGTATTTTTCCGCTGGTTCTCCGTGTACAAACATAGATTAGATGTTCATTTCAACGTTGTTTCATAGCTTTGAAATGATTATTTATTCTATTACAGTGTACTTGGAGAACAGCGTGGAGGTGCTGCCGAAATTTACTCGAAACGGTTGAAAGCACAAGCGAATGGGTGTCTGCTCTATACATTCTTAATGGGATAGAAGCCTTACCCTCGACAGCCGAAACACACACATACAACACGAAGACACAACAAACGCACACACAACACATACACACTAACAACCCTGACGGTTCACCTTGCAACTGAGGCTAAGTTAGCCGGACCGGTACAATATCGATGGATGTATCCCGTCGAGAGGTACGTGGAATTTTTCGTTTCGCGCAATTTGTAAAATTATTGTTGTCCTGTATGCCCGTATTTATTTATTTAATATATTTTTCTTTAGGTACCTCTACACTCTTAAAAAGTATATACGCAATAGAAATCGACCAGAGGGTTCTATCATGTAAGGTTATCTTCTAGATGAAGCAACCACATTTTGTTCCCGCTATCTGGATGAGAACATTGAGACGAGACTTAACAAGCCTCGAAGAATTCAGGACGGGCCATATGGTAAAACCGATTATAAGAGGGTAGACATTATATTTATCAACAAGATATACCAGTTTATCCTCCTCAATAGCGCATGTCTTGAAAAAATTAGAGAGTAAGTTTTTTTTGGATTAATTGTTATATTTGTGTTTGTGTGTATAAAATGATATAATATTAATGTCATAATTTATTGTCGAGAACAGAATTCATTTTAACGAAGTACGTGAGGGGTATCCTGATTGGAATGATGAACGATTGGAAAAATATCATTAGGATAATTTTTGCGATTGTGTTGCAGATCATGTAAGTTATTCGAATAACATGTTATTTCTATCAGTTTTAATCTAAACTTATATCGTTATGTATTTGTCATAAAATTTGTTTTGTTAGATCCACGATCCGAACTTGTCTGCATCATTAGAGAGTGATTCAAGATGTTTAGCTCAGTTTCCTAGTATAGAGGTTGCATATTATAAAGGATTCGGTGTCCTTGTATACAAATTCGAAATTAAGGACATAGAAACATCTAGAACCGCTCAGAATAGTGGGATTGCGACGATAGGATCGAATGGTGTGATTTATTATGGATACTTAAATTGTATACTTGGCATCCAATATCCCGGACGATCAGAACCGTTTTATATATTTCAGTGTACTTGGTACGATACATGAACCGATACGGATAAGTGGAGAAGCAATCTCGGAACTTGGAAAGATGAATATGGATTGACCAGTGTGAACACACTTCGATTTTACGGTCAGGACGATCCGTTTATCTTTCCGAACCAAGCGTTCCAAGAATACTACTCACAGTGTTTGAAGCATCCGGGATGGAGTGTCGTATGCCGTTGGAAACCCAGGATATTTACGATGTCCCGGAATTCGAGTACAGCAATGGGATGAAGAAGAGAGAAGACTTAGAGTGCTCCGACCGTCTGTTTCGAAAGACGGGTTGTCTTCGGCTGATCATGAAGTTACGTGGGTTAGAAATGATATCGATGATGAAATCAAAGTAGATATGTCTAATGCGTCCACGAAACGAAAAAGGTTATCAGTAATGTTATATTATTACTTCACATTTTACGATCTATACATATATAGTCAATGTTTGTAATGATTGTCTAATGCGTTCACGAACCGTTTTATCTAGATTTGATGACGATGACGGAAGCAGCGAGGGGCAGCAGGAGCTCTAGCTGCGGCATCGGCAGAGGCAGAGGCAGAGCGGTTCTGCTGCCCGGAGAGCTGCGTAGGGATCTTCAGAGGGCCGGTCTTGCACCCCGATCGGAAACCCCTTCACATGCCTCCTTCCGTGTGGACTTTGCCACACATCCAGGTATATTGCACGTATATTCATTTTGAATTTAATATTATAGATATACATGCATATTTATGTCAAAATTACTTACATTGTCAATGTTTCATTGTCTAGCTGTTGGTGATGCGTCCACATCAGGGACAGAGGCCACTCCCGTGTTGGAGATAGTGCCCTCAGAGTCAATTATTGGATCACAGGCACGTGATTGCAATGATTGAGGGAGGACCTATCCCGGTAGGACAGTCTTACTCGAGATGATAGTATGCTATCTGGTTTATCTTCATCATCGTGTACTGCTTTAGGTGACCTGACATGTCGCTATTACACGTTGATAGAGCCCCTAGGATTCTTGCTTGACGACCAGCAGTATGATGGCGATCATATACGTGGGAGCTGGTAGTCTATAAGCACATCCTTAAAAGGTCCCTAGTCGTGGGAGTTTCGAGACTGGGCATCGATACTCCATTAGTAGACTAGTGTATACAGTCGAGACCCCGACGAGGGGCGGTGGCCGGTCTCACAAGCCACTGGTGTCAGTTGGTTCACCTAAGATGTATACAGGTGCTCATTGGGTTATGAGTACACCGGACAGGACTTGCTGGGAACCTGCTAGTTGGGCTTATACCTGACGTCAGATAGCAGTTCCCTGGTGACATGTGTACAGGTTAGTTCATCGACCTGAGATCGTCATTTGTCTCGTGTGAGTTCCCACTGTGCTTTGATTACTACCCTACCACGGCTCAAAGGAGTCGTGCAAACAGGTTTTAGTTGGGTACAGTCCCGAGCCACATGGAGGCAGTGAGCGGATCTTCAGGGGTTCGTCTCTCCCGGTATTGGGGGTGAGGTCGCGCTGTGTCTAGGAGAGCCATTACGCAAAGCCCTCGGCCGAGGCAGGAGATTTACTGGTAGGTATTCCAGTAGTATCTCAGGGCGTTCTGGGCTACACTCCGACACGACTTGTACCGCTTTTGGGGGTCTGACTTTTACCAACCCCCTAGGCCCGCCATGCGATACTCATAGACGAACGGACCGGACTGTACGGATATTGTCACTGACAGGCTCAGTTGGGTGTCGGGGTGAGCTTCCTCATCGACGTCCCTTTTGGTCAATAGCTGGTGGCCCGTCACGTATTGGCTTATACCTCTGACGTGCCAGTGGTTAAATCCACAGCCATAGTATTGACGAGTCTTTAGAGTCCACCACACTTATAGTTACTCAAGCTTTCGGGCGAAACGTTGTAGAGGCCGTATGGAGATATGGCAGGGTCCGATCAGATACGTGCGGTATTGCACGGATCAGGATCGGACAGTTTTGTACTAGTGGCCGTATAGTTATATGGCAGGGTTTGATCTGATACGTGCGGTATTGCACGGATCAGGATCGAACGGATTTTACTAGCCGGCTTTGGCTTAAGCCGGTCCTAGTCTAGTACAGTGTAGATTTTGTCTCATTGCATTTGTATCCGGTCGGAATACAGATGCGGGTGTGTATGCACAGTGTCGGGGTTTTCCTGTAATTTATTACGGGACCAGTTTTCTGGAGTTGCCAGTTTGCATTCCGTTCCGGCCGGTTTTCCTTTGTTCTTTCCCGGCCGGACTTTTCCGATGGAGGGGGTTATTTGCAGTTTTGCAAATAACTCTTAGTGGAGGGTTTTCTTGCATAATGATTGATTATGATAGCTTTCTTATCTTTCAACCATGCTTGCTTTATTGTGATTTGAAGGGTTATGGAGTGAATAGGAGAAGAAGCATGGTTGAATGTTTTCTTGTCTAGGATGTGGTCACCTTTCTTTAGCTCCTACACTCACCTCCCTTTGTGTGATGATATTCATTCCTCCACCATTCTCATTCTCACTTGGAGAAAGTCTTTCATGGTTATGAAAAAAAGAGAGAGGAAAAAAAAAGAGGGAGAGGAAGAAAAAGAAAGAGAGAAAGAAAAAGAATGAGAGAGTTCATCTTGATTATGTGAGGAATTCTTCATCTCCTTCTTCTTCTTGTTTTAGAAAATTGAAAGCACCATTTTTCTTAACCCCAATCCTCCATCATGGCAACTACAAACCCCAAATGAGATTAGCATTATCTACTACACTTCCTACAGCATATCTTGAGCATGTCGAGTTGCCGGCTTCATGCTCGAGTTGCCTCGGTATTGAGGCGGGAGCCCGTAAAAGACGAAGGCGATGTGGTGCCCTTTCCGGCGAGGAGGCGACGATGTGGAGCCAAGACTTTCCGCGGGAGATCGGGATGATGAAGAGAAGACCGGAGGACTCGGATCACTCGGTATACTTTTCTTCTCATCTCTTGTTAGCTAGCGTAGGTTAATGGTTAACGATCCGGGTTTTCTTTGTCCGCGGTAGCGCCGGTTTCCGAGTAAGGAAAAAATTTTGATTCCGCAATTTGGCCTCGAGTAAGACGGCCGGGGCGCTGCCGTGGCGCAACATGGTATCAGAGCCACGCCATTAACCTTATCTAGCTTGTTCTAATGCGTTTTACTTATCCGATCGACCAAAATCTCAAAAACCGTATTTTAGTTCACATCAGTTTCTGTTGAAATTTTTTGGTGTCTAAAAATTTTTCAGGTGGTCTCAGAAAGATGTGCAGGGTGTTCTAAGAACTCTGGGAAAAAACGACAAAGTGAACCCTTACTTGGATCGCGGAAGCGCGGCAATAACCCTATTTCTGCCGCTCTTCCGCCGCACTATGGTGGGCCCACTTGGTCATTTTTCTTCAGTTGTCTTATGGGCTGAAAATAGGTCTTTTGGGATATTAAAATTGGGCCAGTTATTTCTGTGAGTGCTACAGTTTTCTTTTGGGGCCCGCTTGTTAATTATTTGATCGATCGGATATTTTAAACACATTATTTCACAGTATTTGCATTATATCTGCGACCGTGAATGTCACTCGATCGGTAAATCCGGTCTAACTGCTATAGCCCGGTTAGACGGATTTGCGAACGTGACTTTCACGTTGATGTTCTATGTTTATGCTGTGTTGTTGCGGATCGGTCGTGGGGGATAGCCTGGATGCAATGCTAGTACAGTTTTGGTGTATTATGTACATTTGATATTGCGGGGCGAGCGTCCGACATGTGGACTGCCGTCACTGCCTGTTTGTATTATTCTTTTGGGGCACGACCTGGTTGCGGTCGATGTACCCGGTGTATGTATATTTTACTTTCTGTACTAGGGTTACCCCGCGGAGGGGTGCACGGATAGCCGGGTTCTAGGGGACAACAAGCCCGCATCTCATGGCATTGGGACGGAGGGGGCTTCACTCTAGGATTGGCGGGCTATTCGCCGCACTCGTAGGGGGTACAGGTTGACCCAGGAGGGGTGCCCAAGTTGCCGGATTCCGTGAAGTGCTGGGTGGTCCATTCACGGTGCTGAAAGGGGCTGCCTCGCTTCAGGTTTTGGCGGGTGACTTGCCGCGCCCGTAGGGGTCTAGGATTTCATTGCACAGGCTATCCACACGACCAGGGGAACGTCGGGTTTCAGCAGCGGCTCTGTGAAACCCGGGGCTTCCAGATATCTGTATTGTTCTGTGATGCTGTACATTTCTGTGATGTTGTATTTTATTCACGCCTTGAGCGAAATATAATATATTGGTATATATATTAGTAGATGTTGTATATGTTTTTCATCCGCGCTAGTCCAGTCCCCGCTCTGTCGTTAGTAAGCTAACCTAACGGGTGATGACGGGACCCAGTGGCGAATGCGGATGGCATATACGTACGTCAGTATATTTTCGTTCTTTGTGGTGTGATCAATTGATGGGAGTGCGTTGATTCGGATCAATGCAAGCTAAACAAACCTAATCTGATGTTGTTGGAACACTTTTTTCAAAAAGCTGTTATTGCAAGGACGTTCACTTTTGTTTTGCATCGTGGTATTCATTTGAAATATCCTGCTCCTCAGTCGACGAGGCAAGGGCCGAGATCCCTTCACCGGGAGTGACCCCTTGGACAGAAGTTTGCGTCAGGGCAATAACTTCACTATAGCCGATTACTTTTGCTTTGCATCGTGGTATTCAGTTGGAATATCCTGCACCTCATTCTACGGGGAAAGAGCCGAGATCCCTTCACCGGGAGTGACCTCTTTAGTAAAGGTTTTCGTCACTATATTTTTATAAAAGGTTATGCAGTTCCTTCAACGATATCAAGTTCATTACGTTAAAAGTTTTTCGCCAAAAACTAGACGTAGCCCTCCGTCATTTCTTACAAGTATTACTTGGTATTCGTGCTGCGTTTGTTGACTGTGTCAAGGCGTAGTGTGCGGTAGCTAAGTAGTGTTTGTTTGCAGCATATAAATGGGATTGGTTAGGACAGTCGTGCGGCCTTGTTGACTGTGTCAAGGGCTCGTACGGGTGGGTTTAATGCAATCCAGGATAATGACGGGTTGAACTTGACTAGGACTCTTTGATTTGTTGACTGTGTCAAGGTCACTTGGGTCCTAGGGGTAAAACTTTCATCGGGAGTTTCAAAAGAACTGAAACTTGCCAGACATGCGCATACCTTCTGGAGTGTGGTGACGTGAGTGGATTCCGTCACGTTATCATGCGGTGATAGTTGGATCCCGATTCCCACTGATGAGTTAGTTTACTCCTCGGGTGATCCCGACTAATTCTTCTTTCGGGTTTGGAGGAGAATTTGAGGTACAGTGGGAGGTTTCCAGATTAGTTAAAGTGATAACCATTCTGATCTAGGTTAGAGTGCACGCTGAGTGTTTCTTTTCTCTCTCTCTTTGGCAGCGACCATTGACCCGACCCTGGACTTTGACTCAGTGACCAAGTTGACCGAACCTTCTTAACACTGGCTTTTGGATTGTCAGAGTTGCAGACCTCATTGCCACTCCTACTTTTACCCTTTTCTCCAGGACACCCCGTATTACTACGAACGTCCACTTCCATTGGACAAAACCATCGTATGGTTATATACGAACTCGAAGGACTTCGAGGATGGTTTCTGGTTCTGGAGAAAACGGATAGGATTATTCAGTTGTCTTTTCTTTTCACCTTCTCTCAGGTTGCGAGTACTCCTTAGTTTAGGAGTAGTACACCTATTACGCAAATTGGATAGTCTTCTTCCAAACCATAGGCTGGTGCCGACCGGTAGGGAATGAAGAAAACCAGTTAGCCTAAAACGGTGTACAGAAGGTATTAAGTTTAGACAAAGCAAGGGATTAGTAAGAGGGCAAAGTAAATTGCGACTGATATTCACGACCAAACCAAGTATTTCTTCGCCAATCACTAAATCACCTTTGTATTTCTCCAGGACACTCCGTATCACTACGAAGATCCACAGTTTATTGGATATTCCATCGTATGGTTATATACGAACTCGAAAGGAACTTGTTCCAGTTCGGGGATGGATTCTGGTTCAGGAGAAATAGGAATAAAGTACATTCAGGTGTCTTTTATCTTCACCTTCTCTCGCATTGCGAGTGCTCCTAGGATTAGGACAGTACACCCTTTACGCAAATTGGATAGTCTTCTTCCAAACCTTAGGCTGGTGCCGAACGGTAGGGAAGGAAGAAAACCAATTGGCCTAAAGGGGTGTGCAGAAGGTAATGACTAAAGACATATAAAGGGATTTGGAGAGGTGGCAAAGAATTATGCGGTTATAGTTGTGAATCTGGATAATGGTAGAAGCATTACTAGGAATACCAGGATTCCCCACAGAAACATTTC
This sequence comes from Agapanthus africanus, assembly GCA_030015575.1. Lineage (NCBI taxonomy): Eukaryota > Viridiplantae > Streptophyta > Magnoliopsida > Asparagales > Amaryllidaceae > Agapanthus > Agapanthus africanus. Next base: position 171,207,771 of record CM057338.1, on the reverse strand, counting down.
AATGTTTCAGTTTCACTGTGTAATGTTAAAAGAAAACTGATTTCCCGATTAGACACTTACTCCAGGGTATGTATTTACCAGGTATGATTCTCACATCTGTATGGTTTTACAGATGATGAGTGGGAGTAAGTTATTGGGAATTGGGTGATCATCCTCATTATATCGGGATTCGTTGTAATCGGTGATATTTGAGGAGATCACCTGGGCTGTTTGCCGGTCGGTAAATATTTGGTTATGAATATCCGCTGTTGTGCACCAATTTCAAATTGATATATCTGTACGTCTATTTTCATAGAGTGAGATATACCTTTTGATATTATGTCGATGACATTTACCTATATCAGTGGATGGTTAGGTAAGGAGCATTAAACAGCGGTGTAATTCTTCTTAACCACAAGTACAGTTTTCAACCTACGACACACAGTGAAAGAGTTGTTAGACTCAGCGGACTTATACAGAGTATTGTATGTTGTCCAGTGTCCATCAGGACAGAGGGGTTGGTCCTCATACTATATTCTGTTTACTTTTAACTTCTCTAGTTCTTAGACATGTGCTTCGTGGAAACACAGGGTCTAAGTTTTGAGGAGTTATAGGTATTTGAATAGAGTAGAGAACCAGGTGTAGCAAGTATCGGGATTCTTCAAAGTGATCGAAGATGTAGATACTTGTGTATGGTATTCAGTTGATAGTAATGATGAAGACAGATTGCTTCTCTTTCAGGTTACTCATAATTGGAAACGTTCCTAAGTTGAGTAACGCTGATCGGCCTCTCTCCATTTAGTTTACATGCACTAGAGATAGCTGCATGATTTGAATCTGGTTCAATTAAATCAGTGCCTCTGGTTCTATATTGGATATAGAACAGTTCATATCTTAACGATGTTAAGGTACGGGGAGTTGTCCGGCTTATGCTTAAAACCAGACTCCGGATAACTCAAGGCACGTTTCTGTAATGGCTGTTTGTGGGTTGACCCAGGCTATGACGAGGGTTGACTTTCTACCATCTGGATGAACAATAGCAATATTGTTCTAGACTCGCCACAGTTTTATTAAAAATGGATTTTTCCAGAAAACAGTAGTGGGAGTATGGTAGAACTGGAAGTAATTCCAGAACCACAAACGATTACTGAAGATTTGATAAGGAACCTAAAGATTCAATCTGTTTTGACATTCCATTGGCCACTCCGCAGATACGGTGGGTAACTTCAGGCACCCGAGAGGTACTCCGGTATTCTCAAGGACGGTGACAGGGAAGTTCTTGTTTACCCACACTTGCCATTGCTGTTGTTCCAGGCTGCGAGACCCGGCAGGAGGATGAGTATAGCGTCGTTCTAAACTAGCTTTGGAAGTGCACGTCTATATGACTCTGCCAGAGGGTTGTCGTAGTCAGTGGGAGCAGCGGAAGCATTGGTGGACATCAGGCTTATGTCTATTTATAGACTAAAGCAGATGTAGCGGAGATAGATCATCCATTTCTGATGTGACAGTCATAGGTTTGACGTCATCAGAATAGTGGATGGATCTGTTGAGAAGGTAGTAGGAAGTGATATTCCTATACTACGATCGGTTATACTTTGGTCGTCACACAGTGGTTTCTCCACAAGGGACTTGGATATTATATCAGACATACTGGTTACTAGATCTATGGTTTTAGATCTAGATTTGGGTGGTTTCCCAATCTGGGTACCTTGACAGCATTCTATGAGTATTTAGAATGGACGACTCCTGACACGGTAGTGTACCTGCAGTTGATGGAGTCACCCTCTCTAAAGGTGTCTTATAGACTAAAGGAGAGAGGGATACTCATGATTGGCAGATCACTTGCTTAGGCAATTGAGTCAATCATGAGATGTCAAGTACCGCACTAGATGTTGTTCTTGCACTAGATGCAATAAGTTGATATTGATCCAATCCTGGAGAAACAGTCGGAAGCAGTCTTAAAACATAAGTTGATGTTCTAGGGATATGATAACGGCTGCCTCCTTTAGGAGACGGTTATCACTCCAGGCTTCCAAGGTGACATGGACGACAAGGAGGTTGTCAGAGTTATAGTTCTCCCTCTGATGGGGGACTGTATTTTGGACAGGTGGTCCAAGGCAATACTGAGGGAGGCATGGCGCAGGATACTGATTAAGTTCAGTTGACGATACAGTCTAAGAAGTTTGGATTTGGAGTTCATTTATGAGCTAGGTCCCATCAGACATCCGGACATTCTAAGACAGGTATTGCTCATTTCGGGAGATGGCTTTCTCCGCGAACTTGAGATATAGAGAGACATAGAAAGAAACATCACAGCGGATCCACTCACTGAGGCTATTCCTCGAACGCAATAGTTTCGCAAACGAGCTTTGTGAGACTGACTAGTAGAGGAGTTGGGTGTTCGGTATCACACGGGCTGTGAGTATGCGACATCGCAATAATTAGCCTTGAGTGCAAGTGGGAGATTGTTGGAGATAGTGCCCTCAGAGTCAATTATTGGATCACAGGCACGTGATTGCAATGATTGAGGGAGGACCTATCCCGGTAGGACAGTCTTACTCGAGATGATAGTATGCTATCTGGTTTATCTTCATCATCGTGTACTGCTTTAGGTGACCTGACATGTCGCTATTACACGTTGATAGAGCCCCTAGGATTCTTGCTTGACGACCAGCAGTATGATGGCGATCATATACGTGGGAGCTGGTAGTCTATAAGCACATCCTTAAAAGGTCCCTAGTCGTGGGAGTTTCGAGACTGGGCATCGATACTCCATTAGTAGACTAGTGTATACAGTCGAGACCCCGACGAGGGGCGGTGGCCGGTCTCACAAGCCACTGGTGTCAGTTGGTTCACCTAAGATGTATACAGGTGCTCATTGGGTTATGAGTACACCGGACAGGACTCGCTGGGAACCTGCTAGTTGGGCTTATACCTGACGTCAGATAGCAGTTCCCTGGTGACATGTGTACAGGTTAGTTCATCGACCTGAGATCGTCATTTGTCTCGTGTGAGTTCCCACTGTGCTTTGATTACTACCCTACCACGGCTCAAAGGAGTCGTGCAAACAGGTTTTAGTTGGGTACAGTCCCGAGCCACATGGAGGCAGTGAGCGGATCTTCAGGGGTTCGTCTCTCCCGGTATTGGGGGTGAGGTCGCGCTGTGTCTAGGAGAGCCATTACGCAAAGCCCTCGGCCGAGGCAGGAGATTTACTGGTAGGTATTCCAGTAGTATCTCAGGGCGTTCTGGGCTACACTCCGACACGACTTGTACCGCTTTTGGGGGTCTGACTTTTACCAACCCCCTAGGCCCGCCATGCGATACTCATAGACGAACGGACCGGACTGTACGGATATTGTCACTGACAGGCTCAGTTGGGTGTCGGGGTGAGCTTCCTCATCGACGTCCCTTTTGGTCAATAGCTGGTGGCCCGTCACGTATTGGCTTATACCTCTGACGTGCCAGTGGTTAAATCCACAGCCATAGTATTGACGAGTCTTTAGAGTCCACCACACTTATAGTTACTCAAGCTTTCGGGCGAAACGTTGTAGAGGCCGTATGGAGATATGGCAGGGTCCGATCAGATACGTGCAGTATTGCACGGATCAGGATCGGACAGTTTTGTACTAGTGGCCGTATAGTTATATGGCAGGGTTTGATCTGATACGTGCGGTATTGCACGGATCAGGATCGAACGGATTTTACTAGCCGGCTTTGGCTTAAGCCGGTCCTAGTCTAGTACAGTGTAGATTTTGTCTCATTGCATTTGTATCCGGTCGGAATACAGATGCGGGTGTGTATGCACAGTGTCGGGGTTTTCCTGTAATTTATTACGGGACCAGTTTTCTGGAGTTGCCAGTTTGCATTCCGTTCCGGCCGGTTTTCCTTTGTTCTTTCCCGGCCGGACTTTTCCGATGGAGGGGGTTATTTGCAGTTTTGCAAATAACTCTTAGTGGAGGGTTTTCTTGCATAATGATTGATTATGATAGCTTTCTTATCTTTCAACCATGCTTGCTTTATTGTGATTTGAAGGGTTATGGAGTGAATAGGAGAAGAAGCATGGTTGAATGTTTTCTTGTCTAGGATGTGGTCACCTTTCTTTAGCTCCTACACTCACCTCCCTTTGTGTGATGATATTCATTCCTCCACCATTCTCATTCTCACTTGGAGAAAGTCTTTCATGGTTATGAAAAAAAGAGAGAGGAAAAAAAAAGAGGGAGAGGAAGAAAAAGAAAGAGAGAAAGAAAAAGAATGAGAGAGTTCATCTTGATTATGTGAGGAATTCTTCATCTCCTTCTTCTTCTTGTTTTAGAAAATTGAAAGCACCATTTTTCTTAACCCCAATCCTCCATCATGGCAACTACAAACCCCAAATGAGATTAGCATTATCTACTACACTTCCTACAGCATATCTTGAGCATGTCGAGTTGCCGGCTTCATGCTCGAGTTGCCTCGGTATTGAGGCGGGAGCCCGTAAAAGACGAAGGCGATGTGGTGCCCTTTCCGGCGAGGAGGCGACGATGTGGAGCCAAGACTTTCCGCGGGAGATCAGGATGATGAAGAGAAGACCGGAGGACTCGGATCACTCGGTATACTTTTCTTCTCATCTCTTGTTAGCTAGCGTAGGTTAATGGTTAACGATCCGGGTTTTCTTTGTCCGCGGTAGCGCCGGTTTCCGAGTAAGGAAAAAATTTTGATTCCGCAATTTGGCCTCGAGTAAGACGGCCGGGGCGCTGCCGTGGCGCAACATCCCGCACCTCCAGGTATGTTTATATATCATATAGTGCATGTATATTGATTTAGAATGCTATATCATAAATATACATACATTCTTTTTACTCTTACGTACTTACATCTCGGGCTGTAGGTGGTGCCTCCACATCTCCGGCAGAGCCCACCACCGCACCTGCGGGTATGTTTATATATCCTATAGTGTATACATGTTGATTTAGAATGTTATATTATTGATATACACATTCTTTTTGCAATTACTTTTATAGTCAATGTTTGATTGTCTAATTATAGGTGGTGCATCCATGTCTGGTGCAGGGGCTACTCCCGTCACTTCCATACCCTCCGCTCAGTCTGCAGGTTTGTATGAATAAATATAAAATATTTATTCATTTTACATATCCTTTAAGAATAAACATGAACTTCATGTAATTTTATCGATGTTTATTTTCTAGTTGGAGATGCGTCCACGTCCGGGTCACCGGCTGTTGCCCGGGCCCAGGCTCACCGGAGGAACCATTGTCCCGCTCGTGCTGCTGCCCGGGCCCAGGCTCGTGCTTCTGTCGCCGGAGGTATATATCACACTTCAATTTTCTTTAAACCTTGATTTCTTAATACCACTTTGTCTTAATATTGATTATCTTAATATTTTTTGTAGACGCAGGGCATCGCCATCCCGAGAGGGGGACTCGAGGCCCGAATCAGTCCCACAGGCTGAGGTCCGACAGAGCTAGGGGGAGACAGCATTCCCCCTCTTCTTTACCCCTGACTATCGCTATACCGGCGATTATGCCGAGAGGTTCGGCCGGTATATGGGGGATGTGAGCCGCCTCGTGAAGAAGTATCCACTTCACGTTGAGTGGGGCGACCAGCACCGGCGCTCATTCGCCCTCTTCTGGGATCAGGCTCGGGTATTAATATATATTTTCATTTGATTTATCCAATATATTTATTGTTAACACTTGCAATTTAATAACATTGTTTTTTTGTATTTGTAGTTGGATTACGATTTTTAGCCTGTACCCGACCCTGATCCCCTGGGAGGGTGCTCGATCTTCACGCTCTGTACCATGGCCTGATAAAGAACATGCAATCAAAGGTCCGATACAATAGGAATGAGCTGAAGATCGACTGCTATTCCCTGTGGATGGCGACCCCCGAGGCAGAGAGAGTGGCCCTCCTACATACTCTGGCCTTTGCGAGAGTCGGCGTAGATACATGGCCTCTATTATGCCAATATTTCGACTCTCAGCGCAAACAGGTATGTATTTTAAATGTAATTCATTGTTTAGTATATAATTTATTTTTTTGTGTTGCTTAATTAGAAAACTAAATCTGAATGTGTTGTGCAGAAACAGGTCGATCAAAATAAAGAGAATAGGAAGTCGGCGAAGAGGGGTCGCCCCACTTATACAGGTAGCTCGAGGAATATTACTCGTGCCATGGAGTTATCGGTAAATTACAATAGACCTAGTGTGATATAATGTAATATTAAGAGTTATTTTCTAATATATGTAATTTTTTTGAGAATTGCAGAGAGCTCAGACCCTGGCGCAGGGTGGTACACCGGGCGTGTTGTCCGCGTATCTTGCCGTCCACGACACCTCGACAAATCCCGCCATGGGCGAGCTTCGATACCCCGACACCGCTACCCAGGAGTATTGCGTAAGTGTTAATATTTATTCAATCCCTATTTGAAATTTTTGTTTTGAAAGGTTCAAATTTAAATGATATACTTATATTTTACTGGTTAATGTGGGTGTAGGAGCGGGTGGTTGAGCAGGCGGAGGTATCGGGGATCGATTTTACTGGACAGAACGATCCGATACTGCTGACACCGGTCCTAGACGCCACACACGAAGGGCACCACGGAGGTTGGGAGAGAGGCCGGGGACTGGGTCCTAGCAGGGCCCATATGAGGTTGGACTTTATTCCGGCGGTTACTTCCTCTATCTCCCGTGAGCGACGTCTAGAGTAAGAACTTGACACCTTGAAGGCCACCGTCCAGGAGTTGAAGGAGATGATGGTATGTATACTACTTAATAGTAAAATATCATATCATATTATAGATAGCAACATATCCAATATTAGTTTGTAGCCTGAGCTTATTTGGTTGTAGACTTAGCTTTGATTAATCATACATACATAGAATTGTCTAATTAAAATAAACTACCGTTTTCCAAACTAGATATCCAAACGAGGCCTAAGTCCCTAAGTACTCATAGATTGGGGTTTCGCAATAATCTGATAATGATACGAATTCGACTAATACATAGTTCTTACTCGTTTATTACACACAAAACTGAACAGACGCGACATGGTACTTTGGCTGAGCCTCCACATGCATCTCCTTCGGCTGCGACTCCACATGCATCTCCTTCGGCTGCGGCTCCGCAAGCCACCACCTCGGTTGCGGTTGCGCAGACCACTCCTACAGCTCCACATCCCACTCAGACTTCCGCATTGGTCGAGTTGTTGACTCAGCGTTTATCCAAGGAGCAGATACGCCAAATTACGGCGATTATCAGAGGTGGAGCTGGATTGAGCTAGGGTAGCTTTTTGATTTTCATATTTTAAACATGTATATACTTATATATTACATATTGTATATATTTTGGACGATATTGGTGGTGTTTGCGTGTTCATATTGATTTAAACTGATATCGTATTTTGCTTGTTGATTTCTTTTATATATTATGCGTGAGATGTTGATTATGAATACTGCGGTATATATTCTGCTTGTTAATTACTTTCATATATGATGTATATATTATTGTGTATGGGGCGAGGGAAAAACAGGCTGCCCTTTTTTAAAAAAACCCAGGTAATCTGTCCCTACGGATTAATCCGTAGGGACAAATGGTGCACCTACAGTTTAATCCGTAGGGTCTAACTTTGCCCCTACACATTTATCCGTAGGGACAAAATATCAGGATACCTGATATTTTGCCCCTATGGACTCAGTAACAGGTGTTAGACTTGTCCCTACGGAGTAATCCGTAGGGGCATAAGGTTTGCCCCTACACATTTATCTGTAGGGACAAAATATCAGGATACCTGATATTTTGCCCTTACACATTTATCCCTACACATTTATTCGTAGGGGCATAAATATGTCCCTATGAATTAAGCCATAGGGGCAACTATTTTATTTTATAAACCGATAAATTAAATAAATATTTTGTCCCTACGGTTTAATCCATAGGAACATATGGACCTATGTATTAAGCAGTAGGGGCAATGATTACTCCGTAGGGGCATGTTTGAGGCTAAGACTTGCACCTGCGGCGTGTGCACCTACAGTGTATTTTTGTGCCCTTACGAGTATAGCCGTAGGGGCAGTGGTTTGCTCCTACGGATTTATCCGTAGGGGCAGTGGTTTGCTCCTACGAATTTATCCGGGGCAACACCTACATGTAGTGCCTGCTTTATCACATAAAATATCTTGCACACGTTTCCGCTGCTCCCACTTTCTACGAAGCCCTCTGGCTGTGTATTTATAGACGCTCTCTTCCAAAACATCATTTAGAAAAGCAGTCATGACACCCAACCACCATATATCGTAGTCATGGTATGTAGCCGTGGCAAGTAGGATCTGGATGGACTTAAGCATAGCTTTGAAAGTCTCAACTTTTCCATGCACACCAAGTAATCTTCTCAAGATATACTTGCTCCTGATGGGGATTTAACCCTTCAGATAAAGCAACCAAAGTCCATACTTTGTTGGTGTATAAGGATTCCATCTCAGATCGCTAAGCATCCAGCCATTCTTACAGAGTCCCACTCCTGATGGCCTGCTCGAAACTAGTTGGGTCATCATCTCATGATGCAATCCTTGCTCCCACTGTCATAGAGAAACCGAAGTATCTCTCAGGTGGATGAGGAACCCTACTAGATCGGCAGAGAGGCTGAGGTTCGTTGGAAACTATTGAATCCTCTGGGTTTACCAAATCATCAGCTGCAGTTTGTATAGCTGGAACTTTTTCCAGTTCTACCTTATGACCAAGGAACCCCCGTCCCATCATAAATCCAGATATTATTCTTAGGCAGTATCACCTGATCATGGAGATGGTTGATCTCCAGGTAGATCGAGGATAGGAGAGTAGACACAGAGGACAACAGCGCGGATCCACTCACAAAGGCCTTTTTTCCCAGTAGAGACTTTTATAGGATGGTTGAATATGAGATACTTCAACCACAGCTAATTGTTGGGTATGTGATACCACAACAGATGGCCCTAGTGCAAGTGGGAGATTGTTAGTTATATGTATGCCCTAGAGGCCATTACTGTACATACGATGTATATTGTAGTGGATGCTTGGACATATATAGGGAGGACTTTCTTGCTCGACATGATAGTACGCTATCTGGTTGCTCTTTATCTTAACATGTACTCTGATTGTCTCTATGTTACATGTTGATAAAGCCCTTAGGATATGTACTCGACTACTGGGACTATGATGAGATCATACTAGTGGGGCCACGGTAGTCGACGAGTACATCCTGTAACTGTTCCTAGTCGAGGGTGTATCAAGACAGGGCATCGATCCACCAGAGTAGACTAGCGTATACGCATCTTGACCCAAATGATGGGCGATGGATGATCTCATATCCATTGGTGTTTGACATCATAGAAGGTATACGGGCGCTCAGTGGAGACTGGGTACACTGGACGGACTCGCCGAGAACTCCCAGATGGTATTATACCTCACGTCAGATGGCAGTTCTCTGGTGACACTGGTACATATTAGTCTGTAGACCCGAGATCGTCATAGAGTCTTGTGTGATTTCCACTGTGCTTTGATTTCCATCATACCACGTCCAAGAGGGCGTGCAAAAGGTGGCTTTTGGGTATAGTCCCGAATCACATGGAGGCAATGAGCGATAGGAGGGGATTCGTCTCTCCCGGTATAGGGAGTTGATGTTGTGCTGTGTTCGATTGGCTATAACCGGAAATCCCTGGCCAGGGTTGCTGAGATTTACTAGTAGGTGTTATCAGTAGTTTCTCGAACTGTTATAGACCTCATATCGACACGACTTATCAAGCTACTGGGGTCTGACGTATACCACCCCTAGACGAGATATGCGACATATCAGACGAAGAGACCGGACTGTACGGGAGTGTTACTGATTAGATTCGCAGGAGAAAGTACAGGCTTGCTTGTTGATCTTCTGGTCGCTCAATACCTGGGTGGCTGTTACGTTTAGCTGACCGCTTGCAGCTTGTGGGTGTTTGATATGATCATCACCTACTGCCGGCGTATTGACGATTCTTTAGAGTCCTACACAGAGGTTTCTTGGCTCAGGCAAAACGGAGTAGGAGCACATATATGATATGTGCGGGACCGAGAACAATACGTGTATGTGATACCGTATTAGATTCTCACGATATGAGATATCGGCCGGGTATATGTGATATAGCCGGGTCATCGGATCAAGTGTTGATTCGATGAACTGATACAGATTATATTAGTCGGTTATTTGTAAAATAGCCGGATTATCGGATCAAGTGTTGATTCGATAATTTAATGTATAGTTATATATTTGATATATTAAATTACATTAACTAATATTAGCTCACTTATTGATTCATTTTCTCACTCGGGTAATACATTGATATATATGCGATATATGTTAATTGTATTATTTTATTTTGTTACAATAAATATTGTATATGTGATATATAATATTGTAACAAGTTAAGGTTACAAATGCAACATGTTTTGTGGAGATTAAACATGGTTAGGGTTTGGATTAGGGTTAAGCCTTCTAGTAGCTTCTAGAAGTTTTCCTTTTGTTTTCTTGGACTTCGATCAGATCGAGGTGGAGAGTACTTAAGTACTGAGTTCTTGGACTTCCTAAAAGAGAATGGGATTCTCTCTCAGCTCACTCCACCTTACACACCACAGCACATCGGTGTGTCAGAACGGCGGAATCATACCCTATTAGATAAAACATTAATGAGATCAGTGGCACGTGTTGCACAGTAATCCTTGTATTTCCATGCTGATTTTTTTTGAGTATTTTTAATGCAGAAAAAATCACAGTTTTGAAAAAATTCCAGAGAAGGGTATAATCCGGGGTTTCGGGGTTCGATCGGACTTTAAACTTCGCCTAGACTTCGCATAAAGCTCTAGCTTGGCTCTGATACCACTGTAGGGTTACTAGGCACTCTAACAAGGTTCTACAAGGTATCAACCATGCCCGATTCAAAATTTAGCCGTGCCGAACAACCCTAAACGAGATCTTTAAACTAGAGATTAGGCGAAAAAAGCATGTTAAACACTTTAACATCTAAGAGTTTGGGATTACAACCTTTGTAGTCCGGTCCTTCACTTCATAAGCTCCGTGTTGTGGTCCCTTCGCTGCGATCATCAAGTTCCGGACTCTCGAGAGGCTCCACGAAGAGAAAGATGCAAGCTTACTTCCGATCTTCGATAACAAAGATGATCTACCTTGAAGTTTCATTAACACAAGCTCTCACTCACTAAATGAAGTGAACACCCTAATATAAATGGCTAGGATAGATTAGGATGATGAAGTAGGATTTTAGCTCTCATTTATTTTCATTAACTCACTCATTTTCATCACTTCATAAAAAGCTAGAAAGCTTTTCATGAAAGAAAGAAGAAAGAAGAAGAAGAACAATTAATCCTTTTGTGATGAATAATAAATTGTGATAATATCATTACCAAAGCAACCATGGTTAAGTCAAGAAAAGACTTAACCATTGTAAAGATCTAACCATAGTAAAGGGTGTGGGTTGGGTTAAGTAAATATCTTGCAAAATATCTTTGCAAAAACAAAAAGGAAACCTTCTAGAAGGTTCAAGAAAGAACTAACTCAAATCAAACCCTAACCTTGTTTAATCTCCACTAAACATGTTGCATTAGTAATCATATCATGTTACAATATTATATATCACATATACAATATTTATTGTAACAAAATAAAATAATACAATTAACATATATCGCATATATATCAATGTATTACCCGAGTGAGAAAAATAATGTTTTAGTGAGCTTATATTAGCTAATATAATTTAATATATCAAATATATAATTATACATTAAATTATCGAATCAACACTTGATCCGATAATCCGGCTATTTCACAAATAACCGACTAATATTATCTGTATCAGTTCATCGAATCAACACTTGATCCGATGACCCGGCTATATCATATATACCCGGCCGATATCTCATATCGCGAGAATCTAATACGGTATCACATACACGTATTGTTCTCGGTCCCGAACATATCACATATGTGCTCCTACTCCATTTTTCCTGAGCCAAGAAACCTCTGTGTAGGACTCTAAAGAATCGTCAATACGCCGGCAGTAGGTGATGATCATATCAAATACCCACAAGCTGCAAGCGGTCAGCTAAACGTAACAGCCACCCAGGTATTGAGCGCTCAGAAGATCAACAAGCAAGCCTGTACATTCTCCTGTGAATCCAGTCAGTAACACTCCCGTACAGTCCGGTCTCATCGTCTCGCCTAGGGGTGGTAAACGTCAGACCCCTAATTGTTAGTTATATGTATGCCCTAGAGGCCATTACTGTACATACGATGTATATTGTAGTGGATGCTTGGACATATATAGGGAGGACTTTCTTACTCGACATGATAGTACGCTATCTGGTTGCTCTTTATCTTAACATGTACTCTGATTGTCTTTATATTACATGTTGATAAAGCCCTTAGGATATGTACTCGACTACTGGGACTATGATGAGATCATACTAATGGGGCCATGGTAGTCGACGAGTACATCCTATAACTGTTCCTAGTCGAGGGTGTATCGAGACAGGGCATCGATGCACCAGAGTAGACTAGCATATACGCATCTTGACCCATATGATGGGCGATGGATGATCCCATATCCATCGGTGTTTGACATCAAGGATGGTGTACGGGTGCTCAGTAGAGACTGGGTACACTGAACGGACTCGCCGAGAACTCCCAGATGGTATTATACCTCACGTCAGATGGCAGTTCTCCGATGACACTGGTACAGGTTAGTCTGTAGACCCGAGATCGTCATAGAGTCTTGTGTGATTCCCACTGTGCTTTGATTTCCATCATACCACGTCCAAGAGGGCGTGCAAAAAGGTGGCTTTTGGGTACATTCCTGAATCACATGGAGGCAATGAGCGATAGGAGGGGATTCGTCTCTCCCAGTATAGGGAGTTGATGTTGTGTTGTGTTCGATTGGCTATAACTGGAAATCTCTGGCCAGAGTTGCTGAGATTTACTGGTAAGTGTTATCAGTAGTTTCTCGAACTGTTATAGATCTCATATCGACACGACTTATCAAGCTACTGGGGTCTGACGTATACCACCCCAAGACGAGATATGCGACATATCAGACGAAGAGACCGGACTGTACAGGAGCGTTACTGATTGGACTCGCGGGAGAAAGTACAGGCTTGCTTGTTGATCTTCTGGTCGCTCAATACCTGGGTGGCTGTTACGTTTAGCTGACCGCTTGCAGCTTGTGGGTGTTTGATATGATCATCACCTACTGCCGGCGTATTGACGATTCTTTAGAGTCCTACACAGAGGTTTCTTGGCTCAGGCAAAACGGAGTAGGAGCACATATATGATATGTGCGGGACTGAGAACAATACGTGTATGTGATACCGTATTAGATTCTCACGATATGAGATATCGGCCGGGTATATGTGATATAGCCGGGTCATCGGATCAAGTGTTGATTCGATGAACTGATACAGATTATATTAGTCGGTTATTTGTAAAATAGCCGGATTATCGGATCAAGTGTTGATTCGATAATTTAATGTATAGTTATATATTTGATATATTAAATTACATTAACTAATATTAGCTCACTTATTGATTCATTTTCTCACTCGGGTAATACATTGATAAATATGCGATATATGTTAATTTTATTATTTTATTTTGTTACAATAAATATTGTATATGTGATATATAATATTGTAACAAGTTAAGGTTACAAATGCAACATGTTTTGTGGAGATTAAACATGGTTAGGGTTTGGATTAGGGTTAAGCCTTCTAGTAGCTTCTAGAAGTTTTCCTTTTGTTTTCTTGTAAAGATATTTTCAAGAGATATTTGTTTAACCCAACCCAACCCTTTAACCCTAGTTATGTCTCTACAATGGTTAGCTTTCTCATGATCTACCATGGTTGCATTTCTAACCTTACACTTAAGTTTCATTATTCATCACAAAAGGTTTTGGATAATATTCTTCTTCTTCTTCCTTGGAAAAAGCTTTCTAGTATTTTGCTAAGTGATGATTATGAGTGAGATTATGAAAACAAAAGAGAGCAAAAATCTTACTTCATCATCCTCATCTATCCTTACCATTTAGATGAGGGTATTCACTTCATTTGTGAGTGAGAGCTTGAGTTAAAGTTTCTTCAAGGTAGATCATCTTTGTTATCGAAGATCGGAAGCAAGCTTGCATCTTTCTCTTCGTGGAGCCTCTCTAGAGTCCGGATGCATGATGATCGCAGCGAAGGGACCTCAACATGGAGTTTTTGAAGTGAAGGACCGGATCTACAAAGGTTGTAATCCCTCGCACTTAGATGTTAAAGTGTTTAACATGTTAGTTTCGCCTAATCTCTAGTTTAAAGATCTTGGTTAGGGTTGTTCGGCACGTCTAAATTTTAAATCGGGAATGGTTGATGCCTTGTAGAACCTTGTGAGTGTGCCTAGTAACCCTACAGTGGTATCAGAGCCAAGCTAGAGCTTTAGGCGAAGTCTAGACGAAATTTAAAGTCCGATCGAACCCCGGAACCCCGATACTAACCCCTTCTCTGGAAATCTTCTAAAAATGTCGATTTTTTCATATTAAAAATATTCATAAAATCATGCAGGGAAATATAAGAATTACTGTGAAATACGGACCATTAACTCCTTCAGTTGACCGCGGAACCGCGGAAAAACCATGCGTTTGGCGGCGGTTCCGCGGCCAATAATTGGAGTTGGGGCCCACTACTTCAGGAATTTATTCTTGGGTCCATTTTGATAGTTCTGGGAATTTTTAATTCTACTCAAGTGCTGAGTTTTCTGGGTTGTATTGGGAACTCGTTGATTCGATCGGAAAGTATAATTTTGTTTAGTTTGTCCGGGTAATCTTTAGAACGTGTTAAAAAGTTCGAATGGATATCAATAACTCACTTTTTCCCCTGCCGGAAAATTTCCAAGCGTTGGATTTTTCCGTAGTTTAAGAACGTTCTAAGTCGTGCAAGTAACGCGGTGGACCCTCTAGAAGACAACAAACCTTAACTCGATTATGTGACCGTTTGAACCGCCTCTAAACCTTAGGGTTTGTGGCAGTACGGCGTTGCCACATGTGAGGCGTTGGCTTGACCCTTCTACGGCTGGACCATTGGTACTGTGGCATGTGATGGATGTTTTTAAACTAATTTCAAGTTTTGAGAACTATTTGGGAAATCTTGGGTGTTTGATTATTCGATCGGAAAGTTTAACATTGTCTATTTATCTGGAATGTGATACAATATTTGGAATCCACAAGTAGTTATGAGATAACTAATTTGAATGTTATAAATCTAGCAGTTAAGTCTCAGTTGATCGGTTGCCACGGAATTTTGATGTGATCAAAAGTCCATCGCAATCACGTAGCGTACGCGGATACTCGCCGGGTAAACTTAATAGACAGCCACACCCCATAGCCCCGACCAAGTGACTGTAGGAGAACCCCGTCGCCAAAAGCATCCGTTCGGGTGCTCGCGGCAGCGGTGTTCCGCCTTAGTGCACTTCGTCGACGGCATCGGGGGTACGGCCGTCTACTAAAGTTTGCGATAAGCATTCGATCAGGATGTCAGGAATCTTGTTGAATTGCCCGACTTGATATTGAAAAGAGTTTTCGATAATGAGACTAAAATGCGGGGTTTATAATTGTTAGGCATGCGATGTCTAAGGAATTCATTTGGTTAGGCATGAGATATCTAAGGAGGTTGAGGATTCCAACTGTTGTAGTTTTACACTTTCTTTTCTGTGACCGTAAGCGTAGTATGTGGTGTATCGCCGGCTTCGTTGCTATACATCAACGACAATCGGGATATGCATACTTGCTTACGTTGATGATATGAGATATTATGTGTTGCTTTGATATGTTATATTGGATCATCGTGTTCTGAATAGCCGGGGGTTTTATGTGAGATGAGGGTTTTTATTTTCATTCATATAAAATTCATTTGTATGTAATATTGTTTTATTGGGGCACTTCCGGGCTGAGGATGACGTCACCATTGTATATTATTTACTTTTCCGCATTAGGTAGACCCAAGGCGGGGAGCACAAGTAACCGGGTTCTAGGGTCCAGTGGAAGACCATCTCGAGGAGTCGAGACTGGGTTTCCTAACCCTAGAATTGGCAGTGTTGCTTGCCGCTCTCGTAGGGGTCTAGGGATGTGGGTTTGGTTATTCATCGCACCCGTGGAATCCGTGTTTTATACAGACTCGTATTAAAACACGGACGTCCTAGTATATCCAATATTTCATATATGTTCTTTTGCTGCAATGTTCTGTGATGAGATCATATTACTGCCCGAGACGAATGTTTATATTATATATATGAGATATATGTTATATTGCAGATTTCGTTTCAAATGTGATGCTTATGAAACATAATTAAAATGGGACTTCATTAATGAGATTAATGAAAATAAAAGAAATCTAAAGATGTTGTAGAAACTTGTTTAAAAACTGGTAGCTCTAGTTCTTGCTTTGCATAGCGGTGTTCCTTGTAGAACATTCAGCACCTTATTTGATAAGGAAAGAGCCGAGATCCCTTCACCGGGAGTGACCTCTTTAGCAAAACTAGCAGATGCTACAAACTCGGTTTGTCTTTTGATTGCTTCTATAGTTTTTGCTTTGCATAGTGGTATTTGTGAAATATCCTGCACCTTATTCAATAAGGAAAGAGCCGACGATCCCTTCACCGGGAGTGACCTCTTTAGCAAAACTAGAAAAGCCTAAAAAACACTCCATTTAAAATCACTCGATTCTACAATGATATCAAGTTCATTACGCAAAGGGTTTTCTTAAAAACCTGTCGTAGCCCTCCGTCATTTCAGATAACTAGTATTTAGTATTCGTGTTGCGTTTGTTGGCCTTTGTCAAGACGTAGTGTGCGGTAGCTGATTACTGCTTATCTGTATAAACATATGATGTGATTGAGTTTAGGTAGTCGTGCGACCTTGTTGGCCTTTGTCAAGGGTCGTGCGGGTGGGTTTAATTCAATCAGGAAATGACGGGTTGAACTTGACTAGCATCCTATGGTTTGTTGGCCTTTGTCAAGGCCATAGGAGGTTAGGGGTAAAATATTATCGGGAATTTCAAGTGTTGAAATTTGCAATGAGATTGCATACCTTCTATGAGATAGTTGGATCCTAATACCCGCTATGAGTAAGAGTTACTCCTGGGAGAGTTTTACACATTACAATTAGCCGATCAAGTAGGTGTCTAGAAAGGTGTTAACGGGGTTACGCCCCTGGGAAAACGAGGTTTGCTTTAATTAGGTCCGTGCGAAAGCACAGGGAACCTCCCTCAAAGTACCGGCACTGGCCTGGCTGAAAGATTGGCGAACTTGTAACGTGTAATTAATCCCGGCTAGTCTTTCCTTTTAGGGTTTGAAGGAAGATTTGACTAAAACAGTGGGAGACATCCTGATTAGATAAATTGATAACCAATCTAATCTTGTAAAAGCGCACGCTGAGTGTTTTCTTCTCTCTCTCTCCAGGTAGCGACCAGGTCACGCCTTAATCAAGATAATAATACGGATGTATTGACCGAACCCACTTGTTATACTGAGCTGGAGAACGTTGGTCCCGCTCCAACTTATAATTGTTATAAGACAGAGCAGGAAATAGGGGATTACCAGAATTCCCATGCCGCCCAAACGAAGAAAGTGCATGCTGATGCATCTTCTTTGGATGTGTTCATTACATAGAACTGTTTCTCAATATCCTTTACGTCCTGGGTATTTGATACCGGATCAGGATCCTACATATGTAATTTGTTACATGGGCTATAGATAAGTAGAGAACTGAGAACGGGTGATAAGTTTCATGAGATAGAAACGGGGCAAGTGTTGCAGCCAAGTCTGTTGGAAGTTATCACCTTGTATTATCAGAATATATTGATTCTGAACGAATGTTATTAGATACCGAACCTGAGATACAACATCATATCAGTCTCTTTATTAGTAAAGAAGGTTATAATTTTGTATTGTTGGATAATGTTTTGAACATTTCCTATTATTGGATATAGTGCCTTCTAAGTCAATTATTGGATCGCAAGTACGTGATTGCAATGATTGAGGGAGGACCTATACCGATATAAAAGTCTTGCTCGAGATAATAGTATGCTATCTGGTTTGTCTTTATCATCATGATAGAGCCCATAGGATTCTTGCTTGACAGCCAGCAGTATGATGGCGATCATATATGTGGGAGCTGGGGTCTAGAAGCACATCCTTAAAGTGTCCCTAGTCGTGGGAGTTTCGAGACAGGGCATCGATACTCCAGAGTAGACTAGTGTATACAGTCGAGACCCCGACGAGGGGCGGTGGCCGGTCTCACAAGCCATTGGTGTCGGTTAGTTCACCTAAGATGTATACAGGTGCTCATTGAGTTATGAGTACACCGGACTGGACTCGCCGGGAACATGCTAAGTTGGTATTATACATATTGTCAGATAGAAGTTCCCAGGTGACATGTGTACAGGTTAGTTCATCGACCTGAGGTCGTCATTTGTCTCGTGTGAGTTCCCACTGTGCTTTGATTTCTACCCTACCACGGGTCAAAGGAGTCGTGCAAACAGGTAGTGAGCAGATCATCGGGGATTCATCTCTCCCGGTATTGGGGGGTGAGATCGCGCTGTGTTTAGGAAAGCCATTACACGAAATCCCTGGCCAGGGTAATCGAGATTTACTGGAAGGTGTTCCAGTAGTATCTCAGGGTGTTCTGGGCTGCTCTCTGACACGACTTATACAGCTATTGGGGGTCTGACATTTACCGGCCCCCTAGGCCCTATATGCGATACTCATAGACGAATGGACCGGACTGTACAGATATTGTCACTGTCAGGCTCAGTAGGGTTTCTGGATGAGTTCGCTCGTCAGCTTCCCTTCCAATCGATACATAGGCAATCGTTACGTACAGCTTGTACCTCTGACGTGCTAGTGGTTATACCCAGTGCCAGTGTATTGATGAGCCATTAGAGTCCCCCACAGACAGTTTCCCAAGTTCGGGCGAAACGTTGTAGATGCCGTATGGTAATATGGCAAGGTTCGGAAAAAGCACGTGCGTTTTCGCACGTGTCATTTTTCGGGCAGATAATATTGGTGGGCTTTGGTTTAAGCCGGATCCAAGTATTATACTGTGTAGATATAATATCTTTGTCTCAGTTGCATATGTATTCGGTCGTAATACAAATGCGGGTATGTTTATACTATTACGGGGTTATCCTGAAATTCGTTTCGGGATCGGTTTTGGAAGTTGCCCGTTTCCAGTTTTCTATCACCCGTATTTAACATTCGGTTAAATGAGGATTTATCTTTTCTTGGGTGAGTCATATTTCTAGATGGTTCTAGATGGTGACAAGGCATGTGAGTCATTAGTTCATTAATGGTGCATTTAATGATGGAGGATGACTAAGGTTATGAGTCATTGTTTCTATTAATGCATTTTGGTAATGTTTAAGATATTTTTTCCTTGATCTTTTGCTTACACTCACCCTCCCTCTTCTATATAGTGGTCGGCCCTCATTGTGAGGGATATGGTATTCATTTTGAGAAAAAGATTATGATAGTTTAGTGTATGGAAATTTCATAGCTCAATTTCCATTTACCCGATTCCAATTGGCAACTTCATTAACCGTTCGTCCATATCCTTGGACGTAACGAGACAAAGTGTTCTACTCATTCTCTACATCAATCTTTGTCGTCTCTTTTGGCAAACTTGACGATCGAGTTGCCACGGTTCAGAGGCGGAAGCCCGTTTAAAGATCCGTCGACGTGGTGCCACCAGGACACGAGACTGGAGTTTCAGAAGACCGAAGCCGCCGCAACAAAGCGTGGGATGATGGTTGAAGAACGAAGGACTCGGATCGTTCGGTATAACATTTCTACCCACTTTGTTGTAACGTTTTGAAAATCGTTTCGGTGAAATTTAGAAAAAAAACAGTAAAATAAGGGGGGTTTCTGTAAAAAGTCAAAATATAAATATCTTATTATAAAAATTAAATATACATATTCTAGCTATGTAATTGCTAGTATTTGGTGTTTATTGAGCCACTGGTGAAATTTCAAATTTTCTGAAAAAAGAATTATTTTATTATTATTTTAAGCCGTCACTAATACATTTAATTAGGGAAAATTACAAATTGGAATGAGTTGAAAAAATTTTGTGCATCATAAAACATTAAATAAAATTTTATCATGTGGTTTTTGAAACGAAATCGTTTGCCAAAACGGTTCGAAGAAAAAGGCTTTTTCGGTGAAATTAGTGTTAATGGGAATTGGGGTTTAGCATTTATCTTTTTCCTAACCCACACACCCACACCTCACCCTCTCCCAATGTGACCGGCCCCACCATGACAGCCCTCCCCCTCTCCCTCTCTCCAATCACTTCTTTTTTCAGAAGAAAAGAAAAGAAAAGAATAGAAAATGATAGAAATAGTGGGCTTTGACTTTTGTGTTGACCTTGAACTTTCCTCACTTGCTTTTCCCCACCTCACTCTCTCTCCTCTCCTCCTCATGCTGCATTGGCCGAGCCCCCTCCCTCCATTTCAGCCCTTCATTCTTCATCTCTTTCTCTTTAAAAAAGTTCATCAAAAATGCTTGAAAATCCAAAAAAAATCAAGCAAAAATCCAAATAAAAATCCACCTCCTACCCATTTTTCCTTGGCTACCATAGCATGGATTTAGGGATTTAGATTTCAATTTGGGAGGCTAAGTGTGCTTGTGGGATCTTCAAATTATTTTGGTATAAATTCTAACCTTTGTGTTAAATTGTTGTTAATTGTTTTAAGTTAGCTTAATTAGGTGTTTAAATAGGTTTTTATTGTAATTCCAAGTGCATGATTTAAAATTCAAGAGTGGGGTTTGAATTCAAATTGGAGTTTGTGTTGTGAGTTTAGGGTTGTGTGATGTATTTGACATATTAGGTTATGCTAAATCCAATTTAAGTTGCTAGTTGCATATTTGTTGATTTAAATTGTGATAAGTATATAAATGGTAAACTAGGTTTTGAAAATAATTATATTCTTGTGAGATAAAATTCAAATTTAGGTTTCATGTCATTATAAAGATTATATTGAGTGGTTTAATGCTTTTAGTTCATGAAAATCCAAGCTAGATTGTAGTTTATACATTTTTGCTATAAAATTGTTAAAATTTAGGTATTTTGTGAACTAGAATTTTAAGATTTATGGAAATTAATGAGATTAAATTATGGAAATTGTTTTTATGACTTAATTAAGATATTTAGTGAATATTGTGGCCGCTAGATTCGTTTATACATCGAGTTTTGTACTAAAACGGTTAATTTTGCTTGCTAGATTTTCGGAAAAATAGCTTTTAAAGCGAGTTTGAGGTTTTTGTGAGTTTTAAGCTATTTTATATTATAATTAGTGTTTGTAATTGTACAAATGAGTGTGTTTGGGTTTTTCTCGATGGTTTGGCGTTTGTACGCCGACTTCGAGGGTTTTTGGGTTGATTTGTGAAAGCAACCATAGGTTTTGACCTATGTGGGATTCACGTGTCGTTTTGGGTCATGAGTCGTATTTTAATACGACACGGTACGTTATGATATGTAGGTAACCCATGTGGACTTCGAGACGACAAGCAAGCGAGTGGCGACGTCGGCACCGGCTAGCGAGGACCAGGTGAGTAGATTTATATCTACGGGAAGAAGTCGGGTGGATGGCGTATAGCACCCCCGCAGTTCGTAGTGTAGCTCATATATATATGTTTATATAGGTGTTTTATGATACGAGAATGTTTATTCATGTTATGATTATGTGTTCATGGATTAGCTTTGGGTTAGTTGCGAAACCCTAGAGTAGTTGTTATACCCACATACGCACACACAGACTTGCATACATTACTTTCTTGTGCGCCGATTGGGATGTGTATATATGTATATATGCGTGGGTATGGGACTATGCATATGTACATTCATATACACATGCATGGATAATGAGGATAGTACTTGGGATTTAAGATGAGTCGATGAGATTTGATTTGAGGCCGTGAGATCGGTGATATAGCAGGGTTCGTATTTGAGATACGACATGACGTTGTAACGGGTCTTGACGTAGTGTTTCACACAGGTGCATGCATACTTAGGCGGTATCAGTATTGTACTAGACGTAGATCAGTATCCCGATCATGATATTTGATAAAGAGGATACCAGGTGAATAGTATGATGAATGTGATATTGACCCGTACCCGGATTTGTGATGTCGTACGATGGATTTACGTACGAGCTATATTGATGATTGATCCGCACTCTTGACTTGGGATGCCTGCTTATAGATATGGTATCGGATATGATATTATTGAGGCGGGATCACCGATTGTATATATACAGGTATGTATATGTATCGACTCAGATGATAGGCGGTTTCCTTACCTGTAGTTCAGCTTGTTAGTTCAGCCGTATAGTTTAGTGTAGTTGTTAGATTAGATTAGACTCCTACCTATTTCAAAACTAGCGGATCGTGGGTATTTTAAAAGATAGGTCAAGGGATCTACGGATATTTCAAAAGACGTATCCTTTCTTAAAAACCACCGTAGCCCCTATTTTCAAAACCCCGCGATTCGTGTTATTTCAAATGGCACCATTGTTTAATATTTAGCTCCCGCTCATTTTGGTTGCTCGCTCCGCATCGCATATTTATCTTGTTATTTCATATTGCATTGTTGACATTATGCTGTTAGGACACCAGCACCATTACCGATGATGCGTATATACCACATACACTTACTTGCCGGCTCACACACATCTTCATCGGTAATTGCCATATCACGTACACATTAGAAAATATTATTGCTTAACTTAGCTTGATAGCCAGTAGTTTGACATAATATTAGTGTACATACCTTATATGCCAGCTTAGATATTGTAGTTATTACTTGTCGCTTCATGCATACTGTTATTCATTCTCATACTTATATTCATGGTTTTACATGCTATTGATGATTCGAATTTCCATGATATTTTCTGGATTTGGAGGAAAACCGCAAAACATATATAAACTGCTTTCTCTCTTTTTAAATAAAAATGCGGTTTTCCCATGATGTATGAGTCATCCACCATGAGTTTGCTGATAGATTTCGAGACCCGATTCGAGGAGTTGGATGAACCGTTTCGGGTACATGGTGGGCCCGGTGCGGTACCCCGGGACGAGAAGGCCGTGTTGTTGACGTTGAGCCTGGCAGGGGAGCACTACCGACCGGTGATATTACCCGACGCGTCGGATATCCGGAGAATACCGTCGTGGTCTTGAGATGGATGGTAGGGGCCGGTCTGGACTGACGGCGCCCTAGATATTGAGATTGAGACATTGAGATTTCGAGATATTGAGGTACTGAGATTTGATGATACAGGCCAGTCCGGATAGCCGGAGCCTGAGGTTTCGAGACTTTGAGATTTATGTTTTGTGTCGATGCTAGACACTGTTGATGCTGATTTCATTTATGATACCTCATTTTAAAAATACAAAGGAAATCTCACTAAATTATGAAAACAGTTTCTTCATTTACATGTAATCTGTTTTCATGCATTCATACCTCATTCATGATATATTGCTACCTGAGGCACTGACACGGGCACATGAGATTATACTCAGGTTAGATATTTACCTTAGTCATTGTTATAGACTGCTGGTTTTATTTGAGGATTATATATATTGATCGTATGACCTAGGATTGTGTCATACATGCGATTTCTATTCGTAGATGTTTTTCTATTCACGAGTTGGCAACTCACCCCCGTTGTGCCCCAGTTTCTTGCAGGTTTCGCCGTACAGGTTTCTTTATGGCTTTGCGGGTACAGTTTCGTTCGGGTGACTTGCTAGTAGGTGGGTTTATTTGTATCGTACCCATCATTTTACATTGTATATTATTATTCAGTTGTATCTAGAAGTTCCATCAACCAAACTTGTATTTATCTCAGATAGAGACCAGTGATGTTTATTCTTTCGACCTTAGAGTCGCGCGTTGTATTTCTATGGATTTCTTGCTGTTTTGAGTTTCCTTTTGAGTTTTGATCTTCGCCCTTGGCGTTGTATATTATATTGCTTGTGTGGTTGTGACCGTCGATTGACGAAGAGCTAGCTCCCGCTTGGGGATGCCTTTTTATTGATTTCGTATACTATTCCCGTTTGGGAGCCAGTATTTACAAAGGAGACTCTGCCGAAATTTTCAGGAAATACTTGATGTTTTTAAAACCGTATAACTCGGCTTATGCTATTAAAACTACTTGATTTTAAATTGGTTTTCCTTCACTCTACTACTTTTCTTGGTTTGGATTTCTGGGTTTTCGGCTTACTTAGATTACGTACGCCTCGAGATGTTTCGTAGTTTAAGTGCCGGTCATGTTCCGTACTTTCGGGGCATGACAAAGTTAGTATCAGAGCGTTAGGTTTTACCTTCGGAGCCTAGGATGACCCTTGGTTGATGGAATAGGTGACTAAAGTAGAGTGACGTACCGTGGGTATGTTCCGCGGCATACTTACGATACGCTACTCCATTTAAGAAGCCTTAGGATGTACATTTCTTTGCTCAGTATTATATTCATTCCGATCTAGCCTCATCAGTATCGGTTATGGTTTTGCTGCCACGATTACGGGCAGGGAGAGCTACAGCTAGAGTTGTGGTCAGTACGAGCTCGTCACGAACGAGGACTGACCAGGGCGAAATTCCGGTGACACACGATTGCGGAGATGTGTCTTTTTACTATGTTTCCGCGCCACGAGCGTTTGGCGGATCGCCTTTATGAGGTTACTCGGATGTGCTGATCGACACTAGAGGATTGAGCCAATGATAGAGACCAGCCAGATTTTGATGACCGTTAGTGTATTGCTTATTCATGATGGTCGAGGCACTGTTCAGCGTGCAGACGAGCGAGCCAGCTATTGCTGCGAACGACGAGATATCGCCCCAGATGTTGAAGCTATTGCAGTACGAGTTGTACTAAGAGATGATAGAAGGTCGCTAGTCACCGAGGATGAATAACTAGGACATGTGGTTCGTTCGCTACCCCGATGCGAGGTCATCAGATAGATTGATTCCAGCTAGAGACGACTTCACGCAGAGACGTGAGGGTCGACAGAGACGATCGAATGTCGGAAACCTATTATTCCAAGTTTAAAGTATTCGGAAAGACATGCAGGCAATTCTATGGTCCCTCTAGAAGAATGAAACCCTAACTCGACATAATGACCGTGTGAAAGCCTTTGAACCTTCGGGTTTGCGGCAGTTCCACGGCGCCATTAGTGAGGCTTGGGTTTGCCTTTCTATGGCTGGACCACCGATGCTGTGGTATATATATTCGATACTATTAAACTGTTCCAAGATGTTGAGCTCTTAGGGGATTATGAGGTTTCGACGAATCGATCGAATGGTTCAACTTCAATCGGATGCTAGGTGGTGAGATGCATTCTTGGGAGACTCCAGATACGAGGATAGCCGTTAGAGCTCAGTCCATACAGCCACGACGAGACGAGTCCGAAACAGTCGACGTTAGAGAAAAGTGAAGTAAGAGGTTCGTACGAGATCTTGATGAGACGACGTTCCACTCAGCCGACATCAGAGATGCGGTACGCATGCCGAGGCATTGTACTTGGATTTACCTTCCAGAAGGAGTCGTGATGAGTATGCAGTCGTTCCAGAGCAAGATGCAGATATAGGAAAGGACGATGACTTCCGGACAGTTGGCAGAGACGAGACATGGAAGAGACCGTGAGCAGGATTCCTTCCAGGACACTGCTGCAATGATACTTGCACCCAGGATCAGATGTGTCACGTACATTCAGAGAGCCAGAGGCCGACGCCAGTGATATGCTGTCTTACGAGTGGTCGCGATAATTGACCGAGAGATGACCAAAGAAGTGCCAGAACGGAATCATCCCCGTTAGCACACCTGACAGGGCCGATGAGCCGATGGACCGAGAGATTGGTAATTCACAGTGAAGACCTTGACCCAGGAGTGGTCATTATTACGCACACCAGCAGGCCAGAGTTCATGATCATCGACGAGACTTCCCACTAGTGACAACGACAGTTGGCCCAAGATTCTTAGAGGATGCGCGTGAGCGGTACTATTCCGCCATTTTTGATTTCGATGTTTTGGGTGATTTATTCGCATGATTTGATTTTGATGATTGAGGATTTACGATCTTTACACAGTGTTGCACTTGATATCGTTTTCGTGCTTTGGTTTCACATGTTTGCGATTTTACGGTTTTAGACATTTGAGTTGATTTTGTGCGTATGCACGCACACGATTTGGTTCCTGCACTCTGTATAGTTTATATATGCTTGCAGTGCAGTGATACGCCTTTTGTGCACTTAGATGCACTGGACTTCGATTTCGATTGTGATACTCGATATTTGTTTTGTGCACCTTGTGCACCTGATTTGATTTTGCGCATATTCGGCGCTTGATATTGGATTTCATGATTTCGTGCACGATGGATGTACCTGATTTGGATTTTCGCGCATATTGGGCGCATGTTTTGAGGTGCGATTTTGGTGCACACCAGATGCACTAAATCGAGATTCTTCGTGCATGTCAGATGCACATGATTTTGCTGTCAGGCACACACGTTGCCTACGACAGATGCTTTGTGCACACCCGATGCACTTAGATCTTGTTTCTGTGTACTTGTATGGCACGTATATGGATTTTGATTGTCGTGCGCACCAGACGCACGTAGTATTCATACGCGTATTTTGGGATTGATTTCTTATAGAGCAGTACGTTTTTTTTTATGATAATTGCGGTGTGTTTTCGTACTAAGCAGGACTAGTCAGAGGACAGTACCTGAATGTATTTTGCATGCATTGATAGCCATTGAAGGGAATTCCAAAAAGCGAGCTATAGTCTCAGTATTTACCTACGTGTCTGATATGACGCGAAACGTTTAAAACAAGGAAAACCCTTCTAAATTGTTTCCCAAAACGGCGGAACGTACATTTCAAACAAAGGTATATATGTATATAGTTATTTTCTTATGATAGACGTCCGCCACTGTGCAGTGTTATGTGCATTGCACAGCAACTTAAAGGATTTGGCATGCATTTCCTCCTGATATTTACATGTATAGTTCCGATTTATAGCATATCGGTCTTACTTGAGATTTGGCATTCGTGTCTTCACCTTGACTCCGATGATTGCGGGATACTTAACGGAGTTTTGATTTCGAGTTATCTACTCATTACTCATGCGCATGCATTGCGCTATGATGCGTTTATGTATTTATGATTTCGGAGCCCCGGCGATTTGATAGTTTTGGCTGAAATATTTTAGTATTTGGGGGGGAGTTTTAATTTAAATTCGAGGACCGAATTTCCTTAAGGGGGGAAGATTGTAACGTTTTGAAAATCGTTTCGGTGAAATTTCGAAAAAAAACGGTAAAATAAGGGGGTTTCTGTAAAAAGTCAAAATACAAATATCTTATTATAAAAATTAAATATACATATTCTAGCTATGTAATTGCAAGTATTTGGTGTTTATTGAGCCACTGGTGAAATTTCAAATTTTCTGAAAAAAAAAATTATTTTATTATTTTTTAAGCCGTCACTAATACATTTAATTAGGGAAAATTACAAATTGGAATGAGTTGAAACAAATTTTGTGCATCATAAAACATTAAATAAAATTTTATCATGTGGTTTTTGAAACGAAATCGTTTGCCAAAACGGTTCGAAGAAAAAGGTTTTTTCGGTGAAATTAGTGTTAATGGGAATTGGGGTTTAGCATTTATCTTTTTCCTAACCCACACACCCACACCTCACCCTCTCCCCATGTGGTCGGCCCCACCATGACAGCCCTCCCCCTCTCCCTCTCTCCAATCACTTCTTTTTTCAAAAGAAAAGAAAAGAAAAGAATAGATAATGATAGAAATAGTGGGCTTTGACTTTTGTGTTGACCTTGAACTTTCCTCACTTGCTTTTCCACACCTCACTCTCTCTCCTCTCCTCCTCATGCTGCATTGGCCGAGCCCCCCCTCCCTCCATTTCAGCCCTTCATTCTTCATCTCTTTCTCTTTAAAAAAGTTCATCAAAAATACTTGAAAAATCCACAAAAAAATCAAGCAAAAATCCAAATCAAAATCCACCTCCTACCCATTTTACCTTGTCTACCATAGCATGGATTTAGGGATTTAGATTTCAATTTGGGAGGCTAAGTGTGCTTGTGGGATCTTCAAATTATTTTGGTATAAATTCTAACCTTTGTGTTAAATTGTTGTTAATTGTTTTAAGTTAGCTTAATTAGGTGTTTAAATAGGTTTTTATTGTAATTCCAAGTGCATGATTTGAAATTCAAGAGTGGGGTTTGAATTCAAATTGGGGTTTGTGTTGTGAGTTTAGGGTTGTATGATGTATTTGACATATTAGGTTATGCTAAATCCAATTTAAGTTGCTAGTTGCATATTTGTTGATTTAAATTGTGATAAGTATATAAATGGTAAACTAGGTTTTCAAAATAATTATATTCTTGTGAGATAAAATTCAAATTTAGGTTTCATGTCATTATAAAGATTATATTGAGTGGTTTAATGCTTTTAGTTCATGAAAATCCAAGCTAGATTGTAGTTTGTACATTTTTGCTATAAAATTGTTAAAATTTAGGTATTTTGTGAACCAGAATTTTAAGGTTTATGGAAATTAATGAGATTAAATTATGGAAATTGTTTTTATGACTTCATTAAGATATTTAGTGAATATTGTGGCCGCTAGATTCGTTTATACATCGAGTTTTGTACTAAAACGGTTAATTTTGCTTGCTAGATTTTCGGAAAAATAGCTTTTAAAGCGAGTTTGAGGTTTTTGTGAGTTTTAAGCTATTTTATATTATAATTAGTGCTTGTAATTGTACAAATGAGTGTGTTTGGGATTTTCTCGATGGTTTGGCGTTTGTACGCCGACTTTGAGGGTTTTTGGGTTGATTTGTGAAAGCAACCATAGGTTTTGACCTATGTGGGATTCACGTGTCGTTTTGGGTCATGAGTCGGATTTTAATACGACACGGTACGTTATGATATGTAGGTAACCCATGTGGACTTCGAGACGACAAGCAAGCGCATGGCGACGTCGGCACCGGCTAGCGAGGACCAGGTGAGTAGATTTATATCTACAGGGAGAAGTCGGGTGGATGACGTATAGCACCCCCGCAATCCGTAGTGTAGCTCATATATATATGTTTATATAGGTGTTTTATGATACGAGAATGTTTATTCATGTTATGATTATGTGTTCATGAATTAGCTTTGGGTTAGTTGCGAAACCCTAGAGTAGTTGTTATACCCACATACGCACACACAGACTGGCATACCTTACTTTCTTGTGCGCCGATTGGGATGTGTATATATGTATATATGCGTGGGTATGGGACTATGCATATGTACATTCATATACACATGCATGGATAATGAGGATAGTACTTGGGATTTATGATGAGTCGATGAGATTTGATTTGAGGCCGTGAGATCGGTGATATAGCAGGGTTCGTATTTGAGATACGACATGACGTTGTAACGGGTCTTGACGTAGTGTTTCACACACGTGCATTCATACTTAGGCGGTATCAGTATTGTACTAGACGTAGATCAGTACCCCAATCATGATATTTGATAAAGAGGATACCAGTTGAATAGTATGATGAATGTGATATTGACCCGTACCCAGATTTGGGATGCCGTACGACGGATTTACGTACGAGCTATATTGATGATTGATCCGCACTCTTGACTTGGGATGCCTGCTTATAGATATGGTATCGGATATGATATTATTGAGGCGGGATCACCGACTGTATATATACAGGTATGTATATGTATCGACTCAGATGATACGCTGTTTCCTTACCTGTAGTTCAGCTTGTTAGTTCAGCCGTATAGTTTAGTGTAGTTGTTAGATTAGATTAGACTCTTACCTATTTCAAAACTAGCGGATCGTGGGTATTTTAAAAGACAGGTCAAGAGATCTACGGATATTTCAAAAGACGTATCCTTTCTTAAAAACCACCGTAGCCCCTATTTTCA
This sequence comes from Agapanthus africanus, assembly GCA_030015575.1. NCBI lineage: Eukaryota > Viridiplantae > Streptophyta > Magnoliopsida > Asparagales > Amaryllidaceae > Agapanthus > Agapanthus africanus. Next base: position 171,177,756 of record CM057338.1, on the reverse strand, counting down.
AAACCCCGCGATTCGTGTTATTTCAAATGGCACCATTGTTTAATATTTAGCTCCCGCTCATTTTGGTTGCTCGCTCCGCATCGCATATTTACCTTGTTATTTCATATTGCATTGTTGACATTATGCTGTTAGGACACCAGCACCATTACCGATGATGCGTATGTACCACATACACTTACTTGCCGGCTCACACACATCTTCATCGGTAATTGCCATGTCACGTACACCTTAGAAAATATTATTGCTTAACTTAGCTTGATAGCCAGTAGTTTGACATAATATTAGTGTACATACCTTATATGCCAGCTTAGATATTGTAGTTATTACTTGTCGCTTCATGCATACTGTTATTCATTCTCATGCTTATATTCATGGTTTTACATGCTATTGATGATTCGAATTTCCATGATATTTTCTGGATTTGGAGGAAAACCGCAAAACATATATAAACTGCTTTCTCTCTTTTTAAATAAAAATGCGGTTTTCACATGATTTATGAGTCGTCCACCATGAGTTTGCTGATGGATTTCGAGACCCGATTCGAGAAGTTGGATGAACCGTTTCGGGTACATGGTGGGCCCGGTGCTGTACCCCGGGGCGAGAAGGCCGTGTTGTTGACGTTGAGCCTGGCAGGGGCACTACCGACCGGTGATATTACCCGACGTGTCGGATATCCGGAGGATACCGTCGTGGTCTTGAGATGGATGGTAGGGGCCGGTCTGGACTGACGGCTCCCTAGATATTGAGATTGAGACATTGAGATTTCGAGATATTGAGGTACTGAGATTTTATGATACAGGCCAGTCCGGATAGCCGGAGCCTGAGGTTTCGAGACTTTGAGATTTATGTTTTGTGCCGATGCTAGACACTGTTGATGCTGATTTCATTTATGATATCTCATTTTAAAAATACAAAGGAAATCTCACTAAATTATGAAAACAGTTTCTTCATTTACATGTAATCTGTTTTCATGCATTCATACCTCATTCATGATATATTGCTACCTGAGGCACTGACATGGGCACATGAGATTATACTCGGGTTAGATATTTACCCTAGTCATTGTTATAGACTGCTGGTTTTATTTGAGGATTATATATATTGATCGTATGACTTAGGATTGCGTCATACATGCGATTTCTATTCGTAGATGTTTTTCTATTCACGAGTTGGCAACTCACCCCCGTTGTGCCCCAGTTTCTTGCAGCTTTCGCCGTACAGGTTTCTTTACGGCTTTGCGGGTACAGTTTCGCTCGGGTGAGTTGCTAGTAGGTGGGTTTATTTGTATCGTACCCATCATTTTACATTGTATATTATTATTCAGTTGTATCTAGAAGTTCCATCAACCAAACTTGTATTTATCTCAGATAGAGACCAGTGATGTTTATTCTTTCGACCTTAGAGTCGCGCGTTGTATTTCTATGGATTTCTTGCTGTTTTGAGTTTCCTTTTGAGTTTTGATCCTCGCCCTTAGCGTTGTATATTATATTGCTTGTGTGGTTGTGACCGTCGATTGACGAAGAGCTAGCTCTCGCTTGGGATGCCTTTTTATTGATTTCGTATACTATTCATGTTGTATCCCGTTTGGGAGCCAGTATTTACAAAGGAGACTCTGCCGAAATTTTCAGGAAATACTTGATGTTTTTAAGACCGCATAACTCGGCTTATGCTATTAAAACTACTTGATTTTAAATTGGTTTTCCTTCACTCTACTACTTTTCTTGGTTTGGATTTCTGGGTTTTCGGCTTACTTAGATTACGTACGCCTCGAGATATTTCGTAGTTTAAGTGCCGGTCATGTTCCGTACTTTCGGGGCGTGACATTTGTAGTTTGTTAGTTTTGCTTTAATGGCAGATCCGGGTTAAAGTACGCGATAGCGCCAGTCGTAAAAGTTTTGTTCCGTATTTTGGCGTCTGATAGACGGCCGGGGCGCTACCGTGGACTTACAGTGGTATCAGAGCCTCACCATTAAGCTATACTAACTTGTGCTAACATGTTTAAAATATCGATCGAATGGATTTTCGAAAACTACATTTTTTCTGTACGAAGTTTCTGTCGATTTTAAACCAAGTCTAAAAATTATTTTGAGCACTTCAGAAAACAGAGCAGGCTTTTTGAAGCACACTGTACAAATTTGGTCACGTGATCCCACATAACAGCCGCGGATCCTCGGTCAAACCTAGGGTTTGACCGCGCATCCGCGGCCATTTAGTGGGAACAGTGCTCCAAAATTGTACAGGGGCTTCTATACAGTAAATTTTGGTTTTTGGTAGTATTCTTTTGGGCCCAGATTTTATTACTGTACACCAGATGTACGTGGGGCCCACTTCGGGAAGTTTTGTCGATCGAAATTTTAAACTTGTTAGTTTATAGTATTTATATTATATCTCCGACCGGGAATGTCATTCGATCGGTAAACCGCGTCTGATTGCTATAGTTCTTTTAGACGGGTTTGCGAACGTGACATTCGCGTTGATATTCTGTGTTGTGCTGTGATGTTGCGGATATGTCCTAGTGGATAGCAGTGTGTAATGGTAGTGCTGTTTGGATTTATTTGTACATTTGATATTGCGGGGCGAGCGTCCAACATGTGGACTGCCGTCACTGCCTGTTTGTATAATATTCTTTTTGGGGCACGACCGGGCTCAGGTCGATGTACCCGTTGTATATATTTATTTCTGTACTAGGTTTACCCCGCGACGGAGTGCACGGATAGCCGGGTTCTGGAGGGCAACGGGTCCGTATCTCATGGCTTTGAGAGGCAAAGGGGCCTCACTCTAGAATTGGCAGACTATTCGCCGCACTCGTAGGGGGTACAGGTTGACCCAAGGAGGGGTGCTCAAGTTACCGGATTCCGTGAAGTATCGGGTGGTCCATTCATTTTGCTGTAGGGGGCTGCCTCGCTTCAGGTTTTGGCGGGTAACTTGCCGCACCCGTAGGGGTCTAGGTTTCATTGCACAGGCTATCCACACGACCAGGGGAACGTCGGGTTTCAGTAGCGGCTCTATGAAACTCGGGGATCCCAGATTATCTGTATTGTTCTGTGATGCTTATTACTTTTCTTTAATGTTGCATATTATCACGCCTGGAACGATTATTGTATATTAGTATATATACTAGTAGATGTTGTATATGTTTTGCACCCGCGCTAGCCCGGTCCCCGCTCTGTCATTAGTTAAGTAATCTAACGGGTGATGACGGGACCCAGTGACGAATGCGGATGGCATATACGTACATTTTATTTTCGTTCTTTTCTGGTGTGATTGATTGATGGGACTGCATTGATTCTTATCAATGCAAGGATAAAACAAACCTATATTTGATGTTGTTGGAACAAATTTTAAGAAGAGAGTTATTACAAAGACGTTTCTTTTTGTTTTGCATAGCGGTATTCAGTTAGAATATCCTGCACCTCATTCGACGAGGTAAGGGCCGAGATCCCTTCACCGGGAGTGACCCCTTGGGCAGAAGTTTACGTCAGGATAATAACTTCAATATAGTCGATTACAAGTTGCTTTGCATCACGGTATTCAGTTAGAATATCCTGCACCTCATTCCACGAGGAAAGAGCCGAGATCCCTTCACCGGGAGTGACCTCTTTAGCAAAAGGTTTTTCGCCACTATATATTTTTTTTTAAAAGCTATCAGATTCCTTCAACGAGATCAAGTTCATTACGTTAAAGGTTTTTCGCCAAAAACCAGCTGTAATCCTCCGTCATTTCTTATGGATGGTCAGTAGTATTCAAGCTATGTTTGTTGGCCTACGTCAAGGCATAGTGTTTGGTAGCTGCTGGGTATTCATTTGTTGCATAGATAGATGCATCAGTTTAGGACAGACGTACAGCCTTGTTGGCCTACGTCAAGGGCATGTACGATGACCTAAATTAATCAGGACAACGACGGGTAGAACTTGACGTGTGGCTTATGATTTGTTGGCCTACGTCAAGGTCATAAGAGTATGGGATAAAAATTATATCGGGAGTTTCAAACATACAGGAAACTTGCAAAACTTGAGCATACCTTCTGGAGTGTGATAACGTGAGTGGATACCGTCACGTTATCATGCGATGAGAGTTGGATCCCGATTCCCACTGATGAGTTAGTTTACTCTTCGGGTGATCCCGATTGATTCTTCTTTCAGGTTTGGAGGAGAATTTGAGATAACAGTGGGAGGTTTCCTAATTAAATAAAGTGATAACCATTCTGATATAGGTTAGAGTGCACGCAGAGTGTTTCTTTTCTCTCTCTCTTTTTGACAGCGACCTTTGACCGACCCTAGACTATGACTCAGTGACCAAGTTGACCGAACCTTCTTAAAATACTGGCTTTTGGATTATCCAAGTTGCATAACTCATTGTCGCTCCTTCTTTTACCCTTTGTATTTCTCAGAACACCCCGTATTATTACAGATATCCACTTCCATTGGATAGATCCATCGTATGGTTATATACGAACTCGGAGGGACTTCTTCGAGGATGGATCCTGGTTCAGGAGAAATAGAATTGGTTTATTCAGTTGTCTTTTATTATCACCTTCTCTCAGGATGTGAGGGCTCCTTGGTTTAGGAGAGTATACCTATTACGCTTATTGGATAGTCTTCTTCCAAACCATAGGCAGGTGCCGAAAGATAGGGAATGAAGAAAACCAATTAGCCTAAGTAGGGTGTGCAAAAGGTAATATATAAAGACAAGATAAAGGGATTAGAAAAAGGGCAAAGTAAATTGCGACTACAAACATTCATGACCAAACCACGTATTTCATCGCCACTCCTACTTCACCTTTCATTTCTCCAGAACAACCCGTATCACTACGAACATCCAATTCCATTAGATAAATTCATCGTATGGTTATATACGAACTCGAAGGATATTTTTTCGAGGATGGATTCTGGTTTAGGAGAAATATGAATAAGGTTTATTCAGTTGTCTTTTATCATCACCTTCTCTCAAGTTGCGAGTACTCCTAGGTTTAGGAGGGTACACCTATTATGCTTACTGGATATTCTTCTTCCAAACCATAGGCTGGTGCCGAACGGTAGGGAAGGAAGAAAACCATTTTAGCCTAACGAAGGTGTACAGAAGGTAATGACTAAAGACAAATAAAGGGATTTGGAAGGTGGCAAAGAAATATACGGTTAAAGTCATGAATTAGATTATGGAAGAGGCATTACTAGGAATACCAGGATACCCCTACGAAACATTTTCATGTTTCAGTGCATTGTTAAAGGAAAACTGATTTCCCGATTACATACTCACTCCAGGGTATGTATTTACCAAGTTTCATTCTCACATCTGTATAGTTTTACAGATAATGAGTGGGAGTAAGTTATTGGGAATTAGGTGATCATCCTCATTATATCGGAATTCGTTGTAATTGGTGATATTTGAGGAAATCGCCTGGGGACAGTTTTCAACCTACGACGCACAGGTTTTGAGTTATTAAACTCAGCGGACTTATACAGAGTATTGTATGTTGTCCAGTGTCCATCAGGACAAAGGGGTTGGTCCTCGTACTATATTCTAATTACTTGTGACTTCTCTAGTTTTTAGACAAGTGTTTCGTAGAAATACAATGTCTAAGTATTGAGAAGTTGCGGGTATAGGAATAAAGTAGAGAACCATGTGTCACAAGTATCAGGATTCTTCAAAGAAATCGAAGATGTAGATTCTTGTGATTGGTATTCAGTTGATAGTAATGGTTTTGAGAAACTTATTTCTCTTTCAGGTTACTCATAATTGGATGGATTTCTAAGTTGAGTAATGCTGATTAGCCTCTCTCCATTAAGATGATATGCACTGGAGACAGCTGCATGATTTGAATCTGGTTCCAATTAAATAAGTGCCAAAGTTTCTATATTGGATATAGAATGCTTCATATCTTAACGATGTTAAGGTAAGGGGAGTTGTCCAGCTTATGCTTAAAACCAGACATTGGATAACTCAAGGCACGTTTCTGTAATGGCAGTTTGTGGGTTGACCCTAGTTTTGACGAGGGTTGATTTTCTACCATCTGGAAGATCAATAGTGATATTGTTCTTGACTCGCCACAGTTTTAATAAAATGGATTTTTTCAGAAAACAGTAGTGGGAGTATGGTAGAACTGGAAGTGATTCCAGAACCGCAAACGATTACGGAAAATTTAATAGGACCTATATATTCAATCAGGTTTGACATTCCAATAGCCACTCCACAGATATGGTGGGTAACCTCAAACACCCGAGAGGTACTCCGGTAGCCTTAAGGAAGGTGACAGGGAGGTTCTAGTTTACCCAGACTTGACACTACTGTTGTTCCAGACAATGAGACCCGGCAGGAGGATAAGTATAGCGTCGTTCTAAACTAGTTTTAGAAGTACACGTATATATTATTCTGCCAGAGGGTTATCGTAGTCAGTGGGAGCAGCGGAAGCATAGTGGGCAAGTAGCTTATGTCTATTTATAGGCGTGAGCACATATAACGGAAATAGATCATCTATGTTTTGATGTGACAGTCATGCGTTTGACTTCATCAGAATAGGGGATGGATCTGTTAAGAAGGTAGTAGGGTGTTATGTCCTGGTATTTGGATGACATACACAGAGTAGGAAGTAAAATTCCTATACTATGATTGGTTGTACTATGGTCATCACACAGTTGTTTCTCCACAAAGGATATGGATATAATATCTGACATTTTGGTTACTAGATCTATGGTTTTAGATCTAGATTTGGGTAGTTTCCCAATAAGGGTACTTTGACAGCATTCTAATAGTATTTTAGAATAGATGACTCCTTGCATGGTGGTGTACCTGCAAGTGATGGAGTCACCCTCTCTGAAGGTGTCTTACAGACTAAAGGGGAGAGGGACGTACATGATTGGCAGATCACTTGCTTAGGCAATTGAGTCAATCGTGAGATGTCAAGTACCACACCAGATGTTGTTTTTGCACCAGATGCGATAAGTTTATATTAATCCAATCCTGAAGAAACATAAGGAAGCCGTTTTAGAACATAAGTGCATGTTCTACGGATTTGATTACGGCAGCCTCCTTAGTGGAGACGGTTATCATTCCAGGCTTCACAGGTGACATGGATGACAGAGTGATTGTCAGAGTTATAGTTTTCCCTCTGACGAGGGACCGTATTATGGATAGGTGGTCCAAGAGGATACCGTGGGAGGCATGGTGCTGGATACTGATTAGGTTCAGTTATCAATACAGTCTAAGAAGTTTGGATTTGGAGTTCATTTTTGAACTAGGTTCCATCAGATATCCAGACATATTCTAAGACAGGTATTACTCGATTCGGGAGATGGTTTTCTCTGCGAACTTGAAATTAAGAGAGATATAGAAAGAAACATCAAGGCGGATTCACTCACTGAGGCTCTTTCTCGAACACAATAGTTTTACAAACGAGCTTTGTGAAACTGATTAGTAGAGGAGTTGGATGTTCGGTATCACACGAGCTGTGAGTACGCGACATCGCAATAATTAGCCTTAAGTGCAAGTGGGAGATTGTTGGATATAGTGCCCTCTAACTCAATTATTGGATCGCAGGTACGTGATTGCAATGATTGAGGGAGGACCTATACCGATATTGTCACGCCCCGCTTCCCAAAATACGGAATACGAGGGGTAGACAAGGCCAGCCATGCTCCTACGGTCAAGGATAAGTCCTGCCGTAGTCACACTTCGGCTTCTAGTTTTTCATGGTAAACAGTAAATGATGCGCAGGTAATGGGAAATGCAGTAACTGAAGGAAATAATATAAAGACTGACCTGAAGTGGAACAAACAAATGTACTCAGAACGGCAAGTCAAGAAATCTGTGATGCACGTCTAGTTCTGATCCAGGCTAAAGCTTCTCCTCAACTGAGCATGCATACTCAGGTCGTCAGAGCGACACAATAGCAAAATAATGTATATAATCAAGTAACAATCCTAGCAGTGGTAATGGATATGAATAACAGTAAATCAATGGCAGTAAGAATATAAATGAGCAGAGATAAATGCAGCGGAGCGGTAAAGCAGTATAACGATATGTCATGTATGTCAACACAGTATATAAGGAATGTAAACAACAGTAACCCTATCAGTCTCTAAGTCTCACTGTACAGGTCAATAAGCCTATCGTCAGTCCAAGTGTGAGAGTCAACCACTCGCGAGTGTCCTCCACCCAAGGGTAGAACCCAAGGGCAAGGGACCACGGGCCCAACATGTAACGAATGTATCACGGTGTATATAGCACATACCCTGTAAATCTCCATATAACTCCCTAATATATAAGCCGGCATGGGACTCCCGAGATTCTGTTGAATTCACACTTGAACTACCCCACACCCCGTGGTCTACATCAAACGCTAACCATAATCCTAAATACTAATCGATCCGTGACAAGTCTGCGCAAGAACTGGAGGCAGGACCTCCATCAAGCACGTCCCGACTAATACCTAAGATAAATGGCAGTGTCGGATGCCTTATCTGTGACATCCGTGCAAGCGCTTCCATAAGTGTCCCATACCACTTATAGTCCCACGCACACGCATCCCACAGACGTCGACAATGCAATAGAATAAAAGGGACACTGATCGTGCACAAGTACGTATCACTTTCACTTAATCACGAATACACGAACACTGACGTACTTGCCACAATCAACACTAATATCTACACTGGGTAAATGCATGGTGTCACTAGGTTATCATTGCAAGGACATGGGTATGATATGATGCGTGAACAAGTATATAAACATGGTGAGGATGTTATAAAACCGCATTCCTTCACTTGCACGATTTATCATGAAACATATGTACATAATTTAGCGAAATGATAAACAGGTAGTAATTAATATGTTCAGTTATCCATTCATAGAATTTGGTTTCAAGCCAATCGGGTTCCAGGAGCATTAGTTATAATCATTTCATTTTAAGCGCTCGCGGCTGGAAATCCAATTTCAGAATCAGGAGTCCGTTTCGTAACGCATTTTAACCCCAGTTGGGATCATAGTTTAGCGACGCTACAGTTGAATGAATTCTAGGGTTTTCAGTAAAGTTTTCAACGCAACAAACGTATCTTCAATCGCGTCTGTACGTTAGGAGTTACAATCTGTTTAATATTAACATGTCAATTCTGATTCTGCTGGGACTGTCATGTGTCCCGATCTTCTAAATTACAATTTAAATATCAAAAGGTAACGAAACAGAATGAAATCAATTGTGTTGTCTAGCTAACAGATTTACCTATAATGAACAGTGGGGTTCCGCAACCTAAGTGTTAAGGAAACCCTGTGATACACATTATGGAACAGAAACCAATAACTGAAGTCGCTCTGGACTGCAGTCCAGAGCCGTACTCCGATCCAAATATCATCATGGTTTAAATACAGAAATGTCTGGAAACTGGTATAGAGTTAAATTTCGTCGAGTTGGCTTCGATTCGAGCCCTCGAACGCACCATTCTAATATGTATGTGATTTATGGTGAATTTAACGGTTTTCAGGTGCAACAGAATTTCAGTTTTACGGTTAAACTTGGGGGCAGTTGTTTTAATCTTAAACGATCAAATTTTCCAGCGAAGTTTACACAGTAGGTCTATGACAATACGGGCCAAGCAATGATATCTAATTCCGTCAAATTGGATAATGATTTCCTATGAGAACAAGCATCGAACGGTTTATTGGCTATATTTAGCATCAAGCAAAACATGTATCTTATCTACGATTTTGATTTGTAACTTAACAATAAATAGCATGAAAGCAAGTCAAACTTGCCTGGACACGTCTTGGGGTTGTATGGCAGTAACGGCAACGACCGAGGCAGCAGGGATCGATGACGTATGGAAAGTGCTCGATGAAATGCCAAAGCTCGAATGTTTTGCGGTGATCTTGACTCGGTTTGTGGGTTTGCGTCGCGGCCTAGCTGTCGATGCTCGAATGTACTGGGCCGTTAATGGAGGAGAGGGAGTGAGACAGAGAGAGGTTAAGCAAAGAGAAGTGAGATGGAGGGTTAGGAAATTAGAGCCAAGCAGAGAGAGGGATGAGGGAAACTCATAGAGAGCACAATGAGGGATATCTATATCAGTGAGAGAGAGGAAAGAGAATGTTGAGAGGTTAGAGAGAGAAAGAGAGCGAGACAGTGAATGAGGGAGAGAGAGAGATCAGAATGAGAGAGAGAGAGAGTAGGCAGAGAGAGAGAGAGAGAGAGGCGATGGCGATGGCGATGATGTTGATGAGAAGGGTGAAGGGGGTTGACGAGATGCTGGTGCGTGACGACGAGACGAGGAGCTCGCCGGCGTCGGGGCAGGGGGCACCGAGCTCGAGCGAGCGGGTTGGGTGTGCAGGAGTCGTCGAGATCGTTGCAGGGGAGTTGGTCGAGATCTGGTGGTGTGGAGGGGAGAGCGAGGGAGGAGTGGTTGGTGGCGACGACGACGACGATGGTGATGAGCTGCGTCGAGGTGGACTTGGTGGTGGGGAGTTGGGTGCAGGGAAAACTATGGTGAGGCAGTGAGGGAATGAAGTGGTCTGGGTTGGTGAGAGGGAGTGAGGAAGAGGGTACAGGGTGTGCGCGACGTGGGATAACGTCTCGCGACGGGGCGCAGGCGGAGGAGGCGGCGCGAGACGCGCGCACGCGGGCGGGATTTACGGCAAGGAGCCGTTGGAGTTTTAAACGGAAGATGAACAGTGCGGAGTCGGGTCGGGTGAGGAAACGTCGGAGCGGGCTGCTGGGGAGAAGAGTGGGCCGGGAAAATAATTAATTGGGGAAGAAATGAAACGGGCCGAGGAGAAAAATAAATGAAAATGGTTGGGGATGTGGGTCGGGCCGAAGAATGAGGACCGGGCGAGGAATTTAAATAAAATGAATTAAAGAGAAAAGGCTGGGCCAAGAGAATGAGTGACTAAAGAAAACAGAGAACATTTTAAGGGAATGGGAAATTGGAGTGGGCCGGCTCATGAAAAATAAAACATTTAGATTATTGGATGAGGAGGCCGGGCTGGGAAAGAGCTGGGCTAAAATTTTAAATATGAAATAAATTTATTTAAAAGGGGCTTGGGTTCTAATAGAAGAAAATGGGGTTGGGCTGCTTGGAAATAATTTGGGACAAAAGTAATTACGATTTTGGTTCGAATGGGGTTTGAAAATAAAATGTAATAATTAATTTATAAATAATATAAATAATTCCTAAATAAGAATAAGGAGAAATATAAGTAATAAAATACGGTCTTTGGTATAAAAGGGCCGGGTGTTACATCATACCACCCTTAAAAAATTTCGTCCTCGAAATTTAAAAAAATAAGTCATAGAAACATAAACGGAGGCTATCATAATTGCAAACTAACATATAAGGATTTATTAGAAATTCGTGGACAAAGAAACTTGGAGGTATAAGCATGTAAGAGCAACATACAAAAGATAAGTCTAAGAAGATATAAGGTAGAAATAACTATAAGAGTAATCTACAAGTACACGAGAATATGGATAACGGTGGTGAACAAAATAATCAAGGCGTATTCAATAAAAACGAAACCCAAACAAGTGTACACACAAGTATATTCAAGATAACACGACAGGAAAATAAATATAAGGTACAATCATTTATAATAGTAACCCTAGGTACAAAACTCGAAACTAAAATAGCAAGAATAAAGTAGTGGAAATCTAGTTGGTAGGTTAAAACATTTTAGGATAATGCATCGGTCAAATAGTTTCAAAATAGTTTAGAAACTCATATAGTGAAAATAAGAAACATGGAACAAAATATACGCAGTTCAAGGTTGCGCTACTAAAAGAATAATAATAATGTACTTAAAAATACGTAAAAACGGGATAATCAATAACACGTACTTTTGACAAATGCAAAATTCTAAAACTACATTTTAAAATAATAGTGCCCCCTAAATCTAGTTGGGGTAACACGGAAAAGCATAAGTGTGTCCAAGCTTAGGTAGGGTAGAGATTACAACGGAATGTGGTTAATACAAAAGGTCGAAAGATGACGACTTTAGGCTGAAGATCAAGGAAAATGGAATCGGGTCAACACAAAAGTAGAGGTGAGCCATAAAGGGCTACAAGGAAACAGTATGGGGAGGATAACTTTTGGTACATCGTAAGAATCCGGAATTTGAAAAGCTAATGAACTCGATAATTCGTAAGGAAGGTCCTGCTCCCAGAAGGATCTCAAATAGGGTACAGACGAAGTATGAATGGTGGCTCATTCCAAAGATCAGAGTGTGGCACTTTCCAATCGAAACAAGAGTGGAAACTACACAATGAGTAGGGGTGGATAGTCAGGGAACTCGGCAGAAAATAAATGGATAAGGGCAATAAACAAGTACCAATCGAACCAATAATCAAAAAGTTTATGAATTCAGAAGATTTATTTCACTCAAGAAAGTTTGAAACAAAACATTGTCCAAGACGAAAAGTGGCCCTAAACTATACACAATTTACTTGGCCAGAAAGACAACACCAAAAGAAATTCCGTCAGTCGCGGTTGTGGAGATTCAGCAGGTTGCGATAGACTCGCGCACTCAGGTAGGGGCGTCCATTTCCATATCGCCTCGCTGGTATTGCTATTGGAAGTTCGTCCACAGCAGGGTCCTGATCCTTTGGTCCTTCTTCCTCAGACGGAACTTCTTCATCTAGGTCCGATCCCATGTTAGTTTCTTCTTCTGCATTCTCTTCCATGGGATTTTCCTCCACTGGGTTTTCTTCCACCGGTTCTTCCTCGGGGTCTTCATCGGGATCTTCCTCTATCGGTTCTTCCTCTATAGGGTTCTCTTTGGGATCTCCTTCTTCCTCGTCGGAATCAGCTAACACGTTAAACTCTGGGGCGGCTGCTTCTTCGTCCTCTGAATCATTGTTTTCCAAGGTCGACCTGGGGACCATTGACCTCATCATTAGAACCCGTCAGCGTGTGATCTAAGGAAACGCATGACTGGGTATCCTCATCTAGATGCGGCGCTGCTCCAGGGTGGGCCATGGTCATAAATAAAAGTCATGATCAGATAGTGGGATACATCCAGGAAAGCTCAGGGTACGAAATATAGGAAAATATGCGGTTGCAGGAACTGAAAGATCAGAATGAAAATACTGTGATAATGAATAGAATTTGACATAGAGAAAGCATGAGAATGATATCTATTTTATGATTCAAATTTTATTTTATTCAACCAAGGTTCGATGGATACAAAGGTTCAAATAGAAGGAAATGTTTATAAGAGTACGACAACAAAATACTGAAATTGGAAAACATAAAATTCTTCTTTGACTGCCAGGATGCTGCATCATCATTACGCGAGTTGAATCCTGTGTTTGGGTCCGCTTTATGGTCGAAGTTCAAACTACGCGATGATCCTCACTTGGTAGAAGTGGGAGTGTGGATGAATCTCCTCCTTGTAGTTCTTTCCTTTCTGGGCAACCGTTGATGAGGTGTTTGTTGGAACCGCATATCAGACATTTCCCATGGGCACGGCGACAATCCTTCTGAAGATGTCCTGGCCTCTTACAATATCCACAGCAAGGGTTCTTCTGATGCTTCTGTTGACGCTTCATCTTCTTCTCCTTCCTTCGTCCAATAGGGATCCCTTTATGATAGGAGACTCTCGCTGGTGCCTGATTCGCCTGTCCTCTTAGTCCTTCAGCCAACAAGTCGTTTGTTCGCTCCTGGGCTTCCTTTAGACCTCGCAGTACACTAAGGAACTCAACAGTCTGACTCTGAGGAGTGGATATAGACGAAGAGTCGTTGAAAGACATGATCCTGAGACAACAATATTGAGAAGGATATAAGTCACAAGCTGAACAAATCAGGATATAATATGGATAGGACAAAGATTCGAAAATTTCAGAGATGATGAATTTATTACAGTGGGGAATCAACTGTATGACTTTAAGTCACTTGATTAGATTACGATAGTGCAATTGCAACCACGTAACCTTGTCAAGTCACCCGAAACCATAGCGAATGGATAGCTGAACACACGATATGAATATGGATCAGGAATGACAAGTTTACAATCTAGACCGAGTGATGTCTTAGATTGCCAACCCTACACGGAAAACTGCAATCCCAATCGATGCAAAACCTGGCTCTGATACCAACTAAACCATGTCACGTCCCGCTTCCCAAAATACGGAATACGAGGGGTAGACAAGGCCAGCCATGCTCCTACGGTCAAGGATAAGTCCTGCCGTAGTCACACTTCGGCTTCTAGTTTTTCATGGTAAACAGTAAATGATGCGCAGGTAATGGGAAATGCAGTAACTGAAGGAAATAATATAAAGACTGACCTGAAGTGGAACAAACAAATGTACTCAGAACGGCAAGTCAAGAAATCTGTGATGCACGTCTAGTTCTGATCCAGGCTAAAGCTTCTCCTCAACTGAGCATGCATACTCAGGTCGTCAGAGCGACACAATAGCAAAATAATGTATATAATCAAGTAACAATCCTAGCAGTGGTAATGGATATGAATAACAGTAAATCAATGGCAGTAAGAATATAAATGAGCAGAGATAAATGCAGCGGAGCGGTAAAGCAGTATAACGATATGTCATGTATGTCAACACAGTATATAAGGAATGTAAACAACAGTAACCCTATCAGTCTCTAAGTCTCACTGTACAGGTCAATAAGCCTATCGTCAGTCCAAGTGTGAGAGTCAACCACTCGCGAGTGTCCTCCACCCAAGGGTAGAACCCAAGGGCAAGGGACCACGGGCCCAACATGTAACGAATGTATCACGGTGTATATAGCACATACCCTGTAAATCTCCATATAACTCCCTAATATATAAGCCGGCATGGGACTCCCGAGATTCTGTTGAATTCACACTTGAACTACCCCACACCCCATGGTCTACATCAAACGCTAACCATAATCCTAAATACTAATCGATCCGTGACAAGTCTGCGCAAGAACTGGAGGCAGGACCTCCATCAAGCACGTCCCGACTAATACCTAAGATAAATGGCAGTGTCGGATGCCTTATCTGTGACATCCGTGCAAGCGCTTCCATAAGTGTCCCATACCACTTATAGTCCCACGCACACGCATCCCACAGACGTCGACAATGCAATAGAATAAAAGGGACACTGATCGTGCACAAGTACGTATCACTTTCACTTAATCACGAATACACGAACACTGACGTACTTGCCACAATCAACACTAATATCTACACTGGGTAAATGCACGGTGTCACTAGGTTATCATTGCAAGGACATGGGTATGATATGATGCGTGAACAAGTATATAAACATGGTGAGGATGTTATAAAACCGCATTCCTTCACTTGCACGATTTATCATGAAACATATGTACATAATTTAGCGAAATGATAAACAGGTAGTAATTAATATGTTCAGTTATCCATTCATAGAATTTGGTTTCAAGCCAATCGGGTTCCAGGAGCATTAGTTATAATCATTTCATTTTAAGCGCTCGCGGCTGGAAATCCAATTTCAGAATCAGGAGTCCGTTTCGTAACGCATTTTAACCCCATTTGGGATCATATTTTAGAGACGCTACAGTTGAATGAATTCTAGGGTTTTCAGTAAAGTTTTCAACGCAACAAACGGATCTTCAATCGCGTCTGTACGTTAGGAGTTACAATCTGTTTAATATTAACATGTCAATTCTGATTCTGCTGGGACTGTCATGTGTCCCGATCTTCTAAATTACAATTTAAATATCAAACGGTAACGAAACAGAATGAAATCAATTGTGTTGTCTAGCTAACAGATTTACCTATAATGAACAGCGGGGTTCCGCAACCTAAGTGTTAAGGAAACCCTGTGATACACATTATGGAACAGAAACCAATAACTGAAGTCGCTCTGGACTGCAGTCCAGAGCCGTACTCCGATCCAAATATCATCATGGTTTAAATACAGAAATGTCTGGAAAATGGTATAGAGTTAAAGTTCGTCGAGTTGGCTTCGATTCGAGCCCTCGAACGCACCATTCTAATATGTATGTGATTTATGGTGAATTTAACGGTTTTCAGGTGCAACAGAATTTCAGTTTTACGGTTAAACTTGGGGGCAGTTGTTTTAATCTTAAACGATCAAATTTTCCAGCGAAGTTTACACAGTAGGTCTACGACAATACGGGCCAAGCAATGATATCTAATTCCGTCAAATTGGATAATGATTTCCTATGAGAACAAGCATCGAACGGTTTATTGGCTATATTTAGCATCAAGCAAAACATGTATCTTATCTACGATTTTGATTTGTAACTTAACAATAAATAGCATGAAAGCAAGTCAAACTTGCCTGGACACGTCTTGGGGTTGTATGGCAGTAACGGCAACGACCGAGGCAGCAGGGATCGATGACGTATGGAAAGTGCTCGATGAAATGCCAAAGCTCGAATGTTTTGCGGTGATCTTGACTCGGTTTGTGGGTTTGCGTCGCGGCCTAGCTGTCGATGCTCGAATGTACTGGGCCGTTAATGGAGGAGAGGGAGTGAGACAGAGAGAGGTTAAGCAAAGAGAAGTGAGATGGAGGGTTAGGAAATTAGAGCCAAGCAGAGAGAGGGATGAGGGAAACTCATAGAGAGCACAATGAGGGATATCTATATCAGTGAGAGAGAGGAAAGAGAATGTTGAGAGGTTAGAGAGAGAAAGAGAGCGAGACAGTGAATGAGGGAGAGAGAGAGATCAGAATGAGAGAGAGAGAGAGTAGGCAGAGAGAGAGAGAGAGAGAGGCGATGGCGATGGCGATGATGTTGATGAGAAGGGTGAAGGGGGTTGACGAGATGCTGGTGCGTGACGACGAGACGAGGAGCTCGCCGGCGTCGGGGCAGGGGGCACCGAGCTCGAGCGAGCGGGTTGGGTGTGCAGGAGTCGTCGAGATCGTTGCAGGGGAGTTGGTCGAGATCTGGTGGTGTGGAGGGGAGAGCGAGGGAGGAGTGGTTGGTGGCGACGACGACGACGATGGTGATGAGCTGCGTCGAGGTGGACTTGGTGGTGGGGAGTTGGGTGCAGGGAAAACTATGGTGAGGCAGTGAGGGAATGAAGTGGTCTGGGTTGGTGAGAGGGAGTGAGGAAGAGGGTACAGGGTGTGCGCGACGTGGGATAACGTCTCGCGACGGGGCGCAGGCGGAGGAGGCGGCGCGAGATGCGCGCACGCGGGCGGGATTTACGGCAAGGAGCCGTTGGAGTTTTAAACGGAAGATGAACAGTGCGGAGTCGGGTCGGGTGAGGAAACGTCGGAGCGGGCTGCTGGGGAGAAGAGTGGGCCGGGAAAATAATTAATTGGGGAAGAAATGAAACGGGCCGAGGAGAAAAATAAATGAAAATGGTTGGGGATGTGGGTCGGGCCGAAGAATGAGGACCGGGCCAGGAATTTAAATAAAATGAATTAAAGAGAAGAGGCTGGGCCAAGAGAATGAGTGACTAAAGAAAACAGAGAACATTTTAAGGGAATGGGAAATTGGAGTGGGCCGGCTCATGAAAAATAAAACATTTAGATTATTGGATGAGGAGGCCGGGCTGGGAAAGAGCTGGGCTAAAATTTTAAATATGAAATAAATTTATTTAAAAGGGGCTTGGGTTCTAATAGAAGAAAATGGGGTTGGGCTGCTTGGAAATAATTTGGGACAAAAGTAATTACGATTTTGGTTCGAATGGGGTTTGAAAATAAAATGTAATAATTAATTTATAAATAATATAAATAATTCCTAAATAAGAATAAGGAGAAATATAAGTAATAAAATACGGTCTTTGGTATAAAAGGGCCGGGTGTTACAGATATAAAAGTCTTGCTCGAGATGATAGTATGCTATCTGGTTTGTCTTTATCATCATGATAGAGCCCATAGGATTCTTGCTTGACTGCCAGTAGTATGATGGCGATCATATATGTGGGAGCTGGGGTCTAGAAGCACATCCTTAAAGTGTCCCTAGTCGTGGGAGTTTCGAGACAGGGCATCGATACTCCAGAGTAGACTAGTGTATACAGTCGAGACCACGACGAGGGGCGGTGGCCGGTCTTACAAGTTATTGGTGTCAGTTAGTTCACCTAAGATGTATACAGGTGCTCATTGAGTTATGAGTACACCGGACTGGACTCGCCGGGAACATGCTAAGTTGGTATTATACATATCGTCAGATAGCAGTTCCCAGGTGACATGTGTACAGGTTAGTTCATCGACCTGAGGTCGTCATTTGTCTCGTGTGAGTTCCCACTGTGCTTTGATTTCTACCCTACCACGGGTCAAAGGAGTCGTGCAAACAGGTATTTTTTGGGTACAGTCCCGAGCCACATGGAGGCAGTGAGCAGATCATCGGGGATTCGTCTCTCCCGGTATTGGGGGGTGAGATCACGCTGTGTTTAGGAGAGCCATTACATGAAATCCCTGGCCAGGGTAATCGAGATTTACTGGAAGGTGTTCCAGTAGTATCTCAGGGTGTTCTGGGCTGCTCTCTGACACGACTTATACAGCTATTGGGGGTCTGACGTTTACCGGCCCCCTAGGCCCTATATGCGATACTCATAGACGAATGGACCGGACTGTACAGATATTGTCACTGTCAGGCTCAGTAGGGTTTCTGGATGAGTTCGCTCGTCAGCTTTCCTTCCAATCGATACATAGGCAACTGTTACGTACAGCTTGTACCTCTGACATGCTAGTGGTTATACCCAGTGCCAGTGTATTGATGAGCCATTAGAGTCCCCTACAGACAGTTTCCCAAGTTCGGGCGAAACGTTGTAGATGCCGTATGGTAATATGGTAAGGTTCGGAAAAAGCACGTGCGTTTTCGCACGTGTCATTTTTCGGGCAGATAATACTGGTGGGCTTTGGTTAAAGCCGGATCCAAGTATTATACTGTGTAGATATAATATTTTTGTCTCAGTTGCATTTGTATTCGGTCGTAATACAAATGCGGGTATGTTTATACTATTACGGGGTTATCCTGAAAATCGTTTCGGGGTCGTTTTTGGAAGTTGCCAGTTTCCAGTTTTCTATCACCCGTATTTAACATTCGGTTAAATGCGGATTTATCTTTTCTTGGGTGAGTCATGTTTTTAGATGGTTCTAGATGGTGATAAGGCATGTGAGTCATTAGTTCATTAATGGTGCATTTAATGATGGAGGATGACTAAGGTTATGAGTCATTGTTTCTATTAATGCATTTTGGTAATGCTTAAGATATTTTCTCCTTGATGTTTTGCTTACACTCACCCTCCCCTCTCCTACACTCACCCTCCCTCTTCTATATAGTGGCCGGCCCTCATTGTGAGGGATATGGGATTCATTTTGAGAAAAAGATTATGATAGTTTAGTGTATGGAAATTTCATAGCTCAATTTCCATTTACCCTATTCAAATTGGCAACTTCATTAACCGTTCGTCCATAGCCTTGGACGTAACGAGACAAAATGTTCTACTCATTCTCTACATCAATCTTGATCGTCTCTTTTGGCAAACTTGACGATCGAGTTGCCTCGTTTCAGAGGCGGGAGCCCGTTTAAAGATCCGTCGACGTGGTGCCACCTGGACGACTAGACTGGAGTTTCAGAAGACCGAAGCCGCCGCAACAAAGCGTGGGATGATGGTTAAAGACCTAAGGACTCGGATCGTTCGGTATAACATTTCTACCCACTTTGTAGTTTGTTAGTTTAGCTTTAATGGCAGATCCGGGTTAAAGTACGCGATAGCGCCAGTCGTAAAAGTTTTGTTCCGCATTTTGGCGTCTGATAGACAGCCGGGGCGCTACCGTGGACTTACACCTATATCAAGAGTTGATCGGTTCAGGCACGTTATCTAAAAGCATAGACGTTCTAAATCAAACTACAGTTCTTAGTATACAAAACACACACAAGAGGAAGAGTTCAGAAATGAACGAATCCTTCTTGAGGCATTGTAGACTAGGTCATATCAATGCGACCCGACTAGCTGAAGTTACATATAGATGCATATTTAAATTAGTTTGAATTTACATCTTGTGAAACTTGCCAGTCATGTCACAGAGATAAGATGACCACAGCTCCGTTTATTGGAAACAGAGAAAGAGTTAGTGAACTCTTGGGATTGATACATGTTGATATATGAAGGTCCCCTCTCTACACATGCCAGGACCGGTTCTTTGTACTTCATTACATTCACTGATGATCTCTCAAGATTCAGACATATGTTCCTGTTGAAACACAAGTCCGAAACTTTTGAGATAATCACAGAATATAAGTTAGAAGTAGAGAACCAAAAACGGGTATAAGTATTATGTCCTTTGATGAGATCAAGGAGGAGAATACTTGAGCACGGGATTCCTGGACTATTCTAAAGGAGAACGAGATTCTCTCTCAGCATTACTCCTCCGTATACACCACAGCACGTCGGTGTATCGGGGCGGAGCAATCACACCCTATTTGATATGGTGCGCTCTATGATGAGTACTACTGAGTTTCCTATTTCCTTTTGGGAGTTATGCACTTGAGAAGTTGCACACCTATTGAATAGGGTTCCAATCAAATCAGTTGCTTACCACTTCATATGTGATATGGAATGGGAAGAGTCCATATCTTAAGTAAGTTAAGATTTGGGGTTGTCCGGCCTATGTCTAAAAGCAAAATCCGGACAAGCTCGAGGCAAAGTCAGTTCTGTGGAAGTTTGTTGGATATCCCAAGCATTCGCAAGGGAATATCTTCTACCAAACCGAGGAACAAAAGATGTTTTGTTTCTCAGCATGCCACCTTTGTGAAAGGGAATTTCTTGTGAAGAAATTATTGGTCATAAGGTAGAACTGGAAAGAGTTCCAGCTATACAAACTGCAGCTGATAATTTGGTAAACCCGGAGGATTCAATAGTTTCCAACGAACCTCAGCCTCTCCGCCGATCTAGTAGGGTTTCTCATCCACCTGAGAGATACTTCGGTTTCTCTATGACAGTGGGAGCAAGAATTGCATCATGAGATGATGACCCAACTAGTTTCGAGCAGGCCATCAGGAGTGGGACTCTGTAAGAATGGCTGGATGCTTAGCGATCTGAGATGGAATCCTTATACACTAACAAAGTATGGACTTTGGTTGCTTTATCTGAAGGGTTAAATCCCCATCAGGAGCAAGTATATCTTGAGAAAATTACTTGGTGTACATGGAAAAGTTGAGACTTTCAAAGCTATTCTTAAATCCATCCAGATCCTACTTGCCACGGCTACATACCATGACTACGATATCTGGTGGCTGGGTGTCATGACTGCTTTTCTAAATGATGTTTTGGAAGAGAGCGTCTATAAGTATACAGCCAGAGGGCTTCGTAGAAAGTGAGAGCAGCGGAAACGTGTGCAAGAACCAGGGATTGCAAATGATAGGATTAGCACTAGTGGATCCAACCGTACTTTAACTCCACTCTTTCAACATCTCTAAAATTCTTGAATCCAAATCCCATCTTTCTTTCACAGACCATACAAGGATTACAAAAGTTTACAAGCCCAATACCACAAATCCAATCAACTAATTAAAAATCCAGAAAGTTTCAAATGTGATATTTTGGAATCACCATACTGCCCCTTAGGGGCTGTTTGGTTGCAGGATTATAAGTTTGGATTTGGATTTTGGATTGTGGAATCCTAGGATTCCATAATTTTGTGTTTGGTTGCAAGATTAGGATTTCTAGGATTCCTTTGTTTTTTATGGAGGGCCCACCACAAAACAAGGATTATGGAATCCTAAAAATTTTCAAGAATTTTCAAGGATTTGGCACTATTCATTGTACTTTTAGATGGGGCCCATGCACTTTATTTATTTAACAATCTCCTCTCTCTCTATCTCTCTCTAAAATCCTCAAATCCAAATCCCACTTTTTTTCACCAACCAAACAAAGATTACAAGGATCTACAAATCCAATACTAGGAATCCAAAACCAACCAAACAACAAATTACCAAATCCAGAAATTTCAACCGTACTATTTTGGAATCCAAATTCCATAATCCTGCAATCAAACAGCCCCTTATAATCACCTATTTTGACGCAAATTTCCATTCATTGCTCCCATTGAAGCTCACTCTCCCTCTCATCGACGATGAGCTCAACAAGCGATCCCCGTGACCCCAAGCCCGACGTCGTCACCGGCTACCCCGCAGCGTCCGCCGGCGCCGCCGCCGCCTACCCTTACCCCGCGCCGCCGCCGCATGCCGCCCCTTACTACCCAAACCCTAACGGATACCACCCAAACCCTAACCCTAACCACCACGGCTACCACCCGAACCCTAACCCTAACCCCAGCTACAGCAGCAGCCTCTTCCTCCGCCGCCTCGTCGTTATCGCCGTCGGCGTGTTCCTCATCATCGGCGCCGTCACCTTCATCGCCTGGCTCATTCTCCGCCCTAAGCTCCCTGATTTCTCTGTCTCGGGCTTCAAAGTCTCGTCTTTCAACCTTTCCTCGTCCAATTTGCTGTCGTCGGACTTCGACGTCGATTTCGCTGTCCGAAACCCTAATTCCAAGATGAGCATCGCGTACAATCAAGTCACCGCTGCCGTGCTTTACGACGATGAATCGATCGCGGAGACATCGCTACCCCCTTTCTATCAGGAGACTGGGGACTTTAGGAGATTGAAAGCAAAAATGGTGAAGGTTGGGGAGTATGTGACCGATGATGTGATGAATGGGATTCGATTCGATCGGGGGAGAGACGGGGTTGTGTGGTTCAATTTTAGGGTTTTGTCGATTGTGAGGTTCAGGGCGGGAGCTTGGAGGACAAGGAGCCACTTTTTGAGGGTTTTTTGTGGTGGGATTGAGGTTGGGTTCAAGAATGCGTCGGTGATCGGGGTTGGGTCGATGGTGGGGCCGGTGAAAACTTGTCAGGTTGGGCTGTAAGTTGACACTATGCAAGTAAATAAATATATTGGATTAGTTGCTAACTGATAAATTGATATTTCTTATGATTTATGAAGAAATTGAAATGTCCGTTTCCATATCAGTGTCTTTATTATCGTCTTGTGATAAGTCCTTTACCTTCAATTATTTGTAGCAAGGATTTGTCTTAAAGACTAGAAAGAGATGTTTGGCTAGTTACCTTTTGAAGCATAAATCTTGGTTATGGTTTAGTGTTGTCGTATGTAACCATGTAATCCATAGCCATTCCAAGTTTAATTACTGTCTCGTTCCATTCTGTTTGATGTCTGCTTGATTTGAACTGTTTTATGTGAAATCATAGAATTAACTATAGTGAAAATCAGTCTAATGATTGGTGGTGATTTTGTTGGAAATTTTGATACAATAATTCAGAACAAGGTTAACCTAACTTTATAATACTATTTCAGTCTTTGACATAATCTTTGAACTCCGTATCTGCGATTGGAAAGCGGGTTTGGTTTAAGCTTCCTTCTTTTAATACATATTTGATACACTCTTTATGCGTGTTGATCTCTACTGCTTAAGAAAATAGAGTTTTGTTCTCGGGTCACCACGGGTTTACATATGGAATGTGTAACACCTTATAGGAAGTAGATGTTAGGGCTACTGGCCTTTGTCATGCAAGGTTTGGTTACAGGCCTAATTAAGGTCTATATTCTTTGAACCTATCGGGATAACAAGCCGGGTTCTTTAAACAATGAATGAACCCAAATTCGTAATCATCACTATTGGTCGAGGCCACATTAAGGTGAAGTCCAGGTTTCATACCAAGTTGCGGTGGACACCTTAGGAAACTTAAATCGAGTTTTAATGCATATTTCAACCCCACTGACTCGTGTTCTAAATAAAGAGGGCAACAAATGGATCAACATAACTGCAATTTAACTAGGAGCAGATAAAATAGAATTAGAATATGGTTTACTTCGCAACATACCAATCTAAGGATTTTGTAATGCTTTACATGGTAACTACATCATGCAATTCCATCTATTTCATTAGTATACACAATATTACGATTGTGTGCATCTGTAAGTCATACTAGCTTATTGAATAACTAGTAACAATTTTTTCTACAATGATATCTTTCTGACTTGAATTATATGAAAGGTTAGGATATTCTTGGCTTTGATCTCATATAAAATTACATAGTTAAGGGTTTCAGAGCAAGTGCAACTGTGCAAGTATATAATGTTGATTATATTTTGTATGTCTGACCTGAACCAAGAGCAACACTGTGCAAAGTGCCATACCACTCAAAACTATAACATGGCTCACCTCTTCAATATGTGGAGGCCACATGAAGAAACTCGAATTGATGTTATGATTGATAAATGTTGCTATTTTCATGAAATATAAAATTGAGTTCATATTGTGTATTACAGGTTAACCTTGTTTCTTTTCTTTTGAGAAAGCTCATCCAATTCATTGTTGAATTTTTTGGTGTAGCTGATTCATTGGCTCTGTATGTATAAATTGGGCGGCAATAAAGATAGACAAGCACCATATCACCATGAAAGTTGTATCTTTAGGGGTAGATAAACGATGTTAAATGCATTATCGAGGTTGTATTACATCGATGATCAATTGTCTATTCCCAAAGAGCCTTAGCTCGAGTGGCTAAGGCACTCCTCACTGGATAAGAGGTCTTGGGTTCGATTCCCATCACTTGTAGCGGCAGGGAAATTTTCAATGTTTTAAAAGCGGAAAAGAAAAGCGGAGCAGTCGAGGAGCCTAACTGCTTAAGTGGCCGCTCAGAAATAAAAAAAGTGGCATTTTCATCAATTTTGTTAATCTTTATCGATAAATATTGATTCTGATTAGGTTCTAGCGATTTTTATGTACCTTTTTCACTTGCAGGCACCAAAATTCAACCCAAAATTTAATAAATTGGCTCAAACAATATATTATTTGCTAAGAAACATGCTTAGACAATTCAACTCAAAATCGAAATTTTCATAGAGTATATTAGCTCATTGTATTCATAAGCTTTTTAGTGTCCAACATCATAGCGTAAATTGGTAGAAAAACCACAACAAATCACAAAAAAACGCCTAGAAGATTGACGCTCGAAGACAAGTCGAGTCGAAATCGAATTGAAAATTCAAGGTAGAAATTTGAAAACTAATGGAAATCAAAATAGAAAAACCCTTGGATAGCTCAAAGTCGATTCGGATTTTTATTTCCTAAAGTTGATTAGATTCAAAACACTAATTTTTGGAGTTTCCAAATCCAAATCTTGAAATTTCTTGAAATCGAGCAGCTAGCCCCTCTCAACTCAAGCACAAAAGAGAGAAACAATATGGAAAAAGAGAAAAAAAGATGGGATGTTGTATTAATTGGTATTTGTCTTATTCTCACTCTAATAACAACATTTATATACCATACCCATTATAACACCTATCAATAAAAATAGGTTGCGTGATATCATCCCTTAAGCGGAAATAATGTTTAAAATAGCTCTCTACGTGGCTCGTTATTTTGTGCTATGTAGGGTAGCTTAGCCTCTCGATACGTAGCATTGGAAAAAAGCTTAAATATAAAGTAGCTTACGCTTTTTCGCAAACAGCTTACTCTTTTTCGCAAATAGCTTACGTTTTTTAATAAATAATATACGATACGCTATTGCGTATGCTATTTTCACATAAGATTTTATATTGCGGTTCTTAAGATTTTGGTATCTAATCTTAAACTATATAAAGATGATCTCATTGAAGTTCTAACCTCTCAATTTGAAATCATATTTAGTAGATATGTTTCTCAAATAGATATTATTTAATTGATTTTCGATACGTTGAATACAAAATTGAATCATACATATGAACTCTATGATTGAAAATTAAGAAAATAATGTCATGTTACTTATTGTTGTATGTTCTATATCTTGATAGCATATAATTTATTGTAAATAAGATGATGATGATAATTATAATAATTAATATCATGTAGCTTACGCAATGCGCAACGCTGTATATGCTTTTCACTATTCAGTAGTGGAACGCTATACTACACACTATCGCTATTTTGAATATTGAGCGGGATAAAGCGGAGTTGTGAATCATGCTCCACTACTTAAGCGGCCGCTTTTTAGAACACTCTTAGTTTCCGACCAAATACCTAGAACAATTTCCAATTGACCTAGATTTCCACCCCCACCCCCAAAAAAACCAAATGCTTACATGCTGTTGCAAAAAATAAAAGAGAAAAAGGTAAAATTGTCAACTTGGAGTATTGTACTCATTATGTATAAGGAAAACTAGTTATGTATTCACGGTAATGATTTTTAGTCAGAGTCTGTTTAATGGGTGACAATTGACTCATTAATCACGATCCGGGTTATGGCCCAAACAATAGACTCAAATGATGCTTCTGGAAAATAATCATGAAGTTTCCTATTTTGTATTGTGTGCATGTGCCAATACATTTTAAATAATTAGTTTGTCCTTCTTCGAAGTTGAGAGTAGACTAGAACCAATACATCGAATTATATATGAAAGCTAAAATATTTTGGCAGCTAACTGGGAGACAGATGGAAAAGGCGGGCGCGCGCGCACATATTGCCACAGTGGTCCAAGGATATAGCGAGGGAAACAAAAGTTATGGGTTGTGAAGGAATATTTTTATTTTGCAAGTGTCATATCAAATCAATATGAGATTTACTATTTTTAGATGTCTGCTTCTTATGGGAAGCTAGCTGGCTAAGTGGAATATGATGCTATGATGGGGATGTGTTCCATTAGTAGATTTCAGCCTTTGATTATTCATGCGAGGGAACTGCACTTTTAGTGTCCGTCTTATGTCATGTTTTCATGTACTGTATCCCATTATCCATTCTCAATTTTCTTATGACATGGGATACATCAATAACAGCAGCACTCTATTCTGACACGGGGCAGAAGTTATTTTAGGTTCTCTAGAATTAGAGTTTCGTCATTTAGAATTTCTAGTTAATCTGAGAACCATGCATATCAGTAGTTTCTGCGTCATCTTGGATTCAGGAACTAATTTCATAAATAATCTCATAGGTATATTGTTTCCCCATGATCAAAAGGATGTGGAAGGACTTTTAACGATGGCTTAGTGCATATTGTGCTTAGGATTATTATATTCTTGTTCAAGCTTGGAACCTTTAGGGGCACTAAGAGCTGTCCTTTGTCACAAGTTTGTGTAATTGCTCTTGGTTGACGGTTAGTTTGTTGAAAGCATTTGAAGATGAAATGCGTAAACCAAAGAAGAAACCGAATGGCTCTTTACATACAGGATGAAATGACACTCATTATCTTTGTTCAACAATCATTACAGGCATTTTAAATTTAGTGTCATATCTATCTGGAATTAAAGCCCTTTGTGAACTTATTTTAAAATCTCTCGATTCTGGAGTTGTCTAATGATGGTCAGGTTTGGGTCTGTTAAAAAATTGCTATGGCACATTAGGTCTGATCCGATTCCTTAAAATGGAAGTTTAATTCGAGTTGGTCAAGATATGATATTTATATAGTTCTAATGGGTGGTAATTGCTTTTTACATCAGATTAAATAATATTAAGCTGTCCACAAATCTGGCCAAATGGGTGAGTTGTGAGTTGAACCCCCATGAACTTGTGCCAGCATTTGTGGAGCACTATAATCAAAGTCCAATTTTCCATCCATTCTTAGGTGTTTATTTTCCCCAATTCAACCTGACAATCATTGCATGGTGTTCATCTCACGTAACAATCTTCAAGATGATTCATTTTGTATTCACAGAGTTCAAATCGACTTTCCATTCTTGTGAATTTTCTGAGATTCAATCATTCAAATCCTTGGAGAGCTATGCAGTGGATGCCATTGATATCATCGATGTATTTAAGAATTTTGATGAGATCGGTGAGGGGATAAATGATTGATTTTTCACCATTCGATCTCAACATGTAGGTAAGATTTAAGTACGTACAATGAGACAATTTGATGTAATTCTAGCTGGATAGGATTTAGTATTGAGAGATCCCAAAACTTTATGAGAAAACTTGTCGAAACAGATCTCAGTTTAATTTCTTTCATCATCTTTGTTCTTTAAAAAACATGAGTTGCATCACTTTACAATTATGGGTGATAAGGTTGAGAAAGCAGTGGAGTTTTCATTTAGCGAAAATTTCTGATGAAATCTTCCGGTCACCCATGTATATATCACATCTTGATGACACCATACATTTACCTTAGAGACAAGGTTAATCTGAAGGATGCAAGTATAACGGTCTACGGACTGATCTTTAAATATACGCAATTTGGAGGGTGACTATTTATTTCTTTTTTTTCCTTCTGTAACCCACAACTCATGATTGATTTTATTTAAGTATAAAGGCATACTAAGAAATTATGCAGGAACCTGTTATGAGAAGTTATTCCTGCAAGAGTTCTGGAATCTCTGAAAATCTTGTCCTATCCTTAAAAACTTAAATAAAATTGTCTCGTTGATCTCTCTCTCTCTCTCTCTCTCTCTCATATATATATATATATAGGGATGAAACAGGAGAAATCACCCACATCTTTCCATAGAATCTTAGATGAAGCTGTGTAATGCATAAATAATATCAAAGTCAACTACCACCTTTGCTTTGATTGCGTTGAATCTCACAAGACCCTTGAGCTCGAGAGTCGGAAAATTCAATCGGCCAATGAATAGTCTTTAAGATTGATTGTTGCGGTGAAACACTTGTAACGATCAGGAGCTCACAGCGCATCGAGTTTAGAAGAAAGCCAAATGAGAAAGGGAGTGAACTTAACATGATAATATCCATCTATGGATGATGGCACACGTGAATGAGGTTTCAGCTTATGTTGTTATCCTACTCATGTTCAGCCACTTGTACCCTGACATGAATAGTGCGAGCAACCCCAAGAATCAACCTTCTCAAATCGAACACATAAAGTCATTTGCTTTTGTTGGATGATTAAGTTTTTCATAGCTTATGTTTTTCTTTGCAACAAATTAGTAAGAATTCCCTTAGCTTTGGTTTGCTTTGCTTTGCAACACTACAACACTTCAAACTATCCCTTCAAGCTTGGTCTTAGCCAGATAGGAATCTACTTGCTTATTACCGCCCTTGACTTTGTTTCTGGAACGGACACTAGCCATAATTTTCTTCTTTCTTTTGGTTTATGCATTTGATGGTAAGAGTAAATGCTCTATTTTCAAGCTTCTTTAGTTTTATTAGTCTAATTTTCTACCCAAATAAACATTGTATGAATTTGTGCTCAATCTACCTCAAATGTTGCATGGGGTTTTTAAGGAAAATTTCAAGCTAGGATTGGATTGTGTGTTAAAACCGACAGATACAAGAACTGGTTTCTAAATAAGCTTTTGAGAAAGGACTTTTATAAGGACCTGCATGTTGTGAGTTAAGAACTGCTAGTTTCATATTTTGAGCTTTTGGGGCATATCGGAGTACGTACTTGTTAGAACCGCTCTCTGTATATGATTAGCGTAATTTGTGAAGCCGATCTCTGGTGGATGACTAGATTGCCTATAGCATTTTAAGATTGAGATTTTGTATTGAGTCTTGGTGCTTTTATTTCTATTTAATGGTAGAGAATTGCTATGTAGGATGATTATCTTTGGTCCTTTGATTTAGTAAATACAAATTGATTATGCATCGCTTTGCTCATCATCTTGTTCCAGTGTCAACTTTGCCTGCCACATGTTGTTCAGTATGAATTGAACAGGGTCAGCATTGTGCAAAAGGAACATGTTATTACATTTGTAAGTTCTATGATTTATGATATTGTTCGATGAGTGCCGAGAGATTCATTTTTCCGTCACTTTGAAAAATTATAGAAATATCCCCTTTACCTTTTTATTTGGGTTTTGAGTTTCATTTCAGGCGGAGATGGTGAAAAGCAGCAACAAGTGTCCTACCCTTTTGTGGAAACCTTTCAACTCAGTGAGGTCTGTTTCTAATCAATATCTCATTCAAATGGGTAGACCTTTCTTCTTTTGATTATGTCTGCAGCTGAAGTTATCAATTGTGATTTATGAAAGCTTGTTTAGCTTTTCATTTCTTACTTGTCTTGATCGTTGAGAATTTGAAAACTAATACCTGCATTCTTTGAATGGACAATCACATGAAACAAAGAGATAGAATTTTGATTGCTGCCTTTTATCTTCTCTTAGATTCATAGGGGTCCACCTTATTCTTCTACTCAGTTTTATCTGCATGTTCATCTCATTCTGATTCTTGTTTCTTTTACAAATTAATTAATGCAGACTTGGTACATCTCCCCTTGCATTTTGTTGATCTTTTTGTTGTTGTTTTTTCCTCCCTTAACGGGTAATTACTGCTATTTTTTTTAACCCATAATAGGATTATGATGTATGAATTCTTCTCCCAAGACATTACTTCTGTTCCGACTAGGCTTGGTTCAGTTGGTACCAATTTTCTCTCCAATATTAGAGGCCGTAAGTTCGATTCCGGATTCCGGAAGGGGAAGGGGTTTAATTTTAGAAAAAGAAAGAAAGACATTATTGCTGTGATATTGTCAATAACACAGGGATTGGAGGAACATGAAAAATCTAGAAAGCAGCTGCGAGTTTAAGCTCTCATTTTAAAAAAAAATTAAATTTATCTGAATTTTGCCCCTTTGTCTTTCATTTCTTTTCTTTTTTGTGATGAGGTGGCATTTTATTTATTTATTTATTCTCATTATTTTGAGAAATCTAAGCCCCTGTTACAATTCAAAATTGAGTGGCAATCTTTGCATTTGAAAGGTTTGCGTTGTATGTTGTATTAGTAGAGATGGTTTCATCTCTATTCTCTACTTATATTTTTCTTGCCGCTCACTATTTCTCTTGTTACCAATCTAATCTACTATCAGTCATGAAATATATCTAATGACTGTTGATATATATAGCATACAATTAAAGAGAGATTTATATTTATGCAACTCGGCATGATGGGTAATGCGAGAAGAACTACTATGCAGGGCTTGTATGGTGCAAGCCCTTGCATAGCCCTTGGATGGGCTCCTCTACATGCAAGGGGAGCCCATTCAAGGGTTTTAGAGGGGCTTGCACCATGCAAGCCCTTCTAGAGTAGTTTTTTTTCGGGTAATGCAAAAGAGGTGTGATGATGCTCCGAACAAATTATGGAGGGTGGGATGTCCGCATTGATAGATAGTGGGCAGTTGAAAAAGGGCACCCCACCTTTTTCTACATGGCCAAAGCATTTTAGGTCACCTTTTTTCTCCCTTTCTATTGTTTCTTTTCCCTAATCAATGATGCCCAGCATAATTCTATCATCTAGCATCTAGTCTTTTGGTTTTATTTTCATTTGCAAATTTAGCATCAACTGGGCTTAGGGCTTATTTAGTTGGTATCAATTTCCTATCCTCTCCTAAGAGCTCGCAAGTTCGATTTCTAAATAGGGCTGATTTCAAAACAAAAAAAATATTACAAATTTAGAATCTTCACTTTTCTAACCATAAAACCATGGTTGGTTTCTAGGCACATAACATCTCTATCTTATTTCATATTCGACTTCATTTTGATGGCAAAAGTATAGATGACGATGATAGATTAGATTAGAATCAATAGATTAAGCATTTCTAGGATTGCTTTTTTCATCTGCCATCTCTTGTATTATTTAAGTGTCTTGAATCACATATCTTTTAGTGTTCTATGCTGAGAGAAAGGAGTGGAGTCTGGTGTTGTCCTTTCCCATCCCGGGATTCTTCCATCAACTGTCTTTCTCATTTTAGGTCGATGATTGTTCTAAGCTAACAATTATCCTTTTGAAAGACACATTCTTTTGTTTCTTATCTTTCTTATGCCTTCAATTTTCTGTACAATTGAGAATTTTATTGTACAATTGAGAATTTTTAAAGAATCATGACCAATAGCTGAAAAGTTTGTTGTTTTTAAAATAATTTTCCGAAAATCATGAGAACATTTTTGGGTGTACGTCATTCTTAGAATAATATTGGTAACTTAAATTTGAAGACACTCAACTTTTGCATTAACGTAGCATAGATATGTATTTAGGATTGTTTTCAATGTGTGTTGCCTACAGCAATTTTAGTTAATAAATGAGACCTCAACCAATATTCACAAAGAATTGGGCATAGAAATATTACTCATCTAGCTTACACTCTCAGCTGTTACCGTTTGTCAGAAAAATACCTTAAATGTTTTTATTACATTAAAATACCCTAAAGTATGGGTTTTAATTGAATTGTTTTTGATAAAATACCCCTAAAAAATAGCACTTAAGGTATTTTACTATAATAAACGGACTATATGTTATTTCAGTGAGAAAACATGTATAATTTAGGGTATTTTAGTGTAATTTACTCAACTGCCAAATACTAAGGCCTACTTCGGCTTTGAATTCTCTGGAAAAAGAACATCATGGAGAGAGTTGAGGATTACTGGTGCTAATTGCTAAAATAGATGGGAGTTAGGTTTTCAGAAGATATACTTATGCAAAAGCGGGGAAGCTGTGTTCATGGTCCACCTTCATAGGTAAAAGCATTTCCCTGGTTTGAAAAAGAAAAGTTAACATGCAAGGAAACACGATCGGATCCACACATGGAGAGAGTTGAGGAGGATCATTTGGTCACTGTACTTGTTGGTCGGCTATGTCTTACTGCGGGTCATGAGGATGCTGCTCGGAGCTCTCAGTCTAGTGGACGGACTTTTTTAAGATCCTTGGATAGGACTGCATGTGTTGTTATCTCTTGATCCCGACCTTTGTATGCTTTGCATGATGTATCGCTTTGGATGTATTTACTTGTTTTTTCTTTTCTTGCTCTCATTCTTTTTACCGAAAACTGATGTAGTTTCGTTAAAGCTTGTTTTTAATGAAATGCGGGGACAAGTTAAGCCTTCGTTTAATCAACAACCAAAAAAACCTTTAAAAAGGGAAAAAGATAAACAAAAGCTTTTTACAGTAGTGAAGATGGTACCATATTTATCATGTTACAATTCTGATATCCTACCAAGTTTTCACTGTTTGCGAGTTGAACTGTTGCTTGTTATAATTTTTAGATAGATTATTTTGTGTATTGCAGTTTGCGAGGCTCTAGCTTCAATTTAAAATATTACATGCAAACTAGTTTCTCGCATTTCAACTAAGTTGGATAAGCGGAATAAGCGGGTTTGAAATATAGATATATAATTTCAATTATCTCATTTATGCTGAGATGACTTTAATTATCTTAACTTCAAAACCTAAACCAAACAAATAGTACGAGCTTAAAAATTTAGAATTAAATTGGCTAAACTTTAGTAAACCCTCTTCACTTTTGTCCCGAAAGCAAGAGAACCCACTTAACTAAAACAAATTTGTACTTTATCTCAAAAGCCATAACAATAACAATGTTAATATTTCCATCCATGAGTCTTCTATGGAAAAAATGCTTCTCTAATAATTCTAATTGATTAACATGTCTCTTTTCTTCACATTTTGGAGAAGAGGAGAGGAGAATTGGAATTTTTGGGAAATAGTAGAGGGACAAATATTTTGGATGATAAAAGAAAAAAAAAACTTTGAGAAATAAAAGAAGGAAAGAAAATTTTCAACTAAAGGTTGTAAGGGTATTTGGAAAAAAAAATATTTAGAGAAAACTAACGATGCTGAATTTGTAGGATAGACTTTCCAAGTTAAGGGATGTTTCACTAAGCAAATTAAGGGAGGTGATGGAGGTAGTCTCCCTCAAATGTTGTCCTCCAATAATTTTACTGTCAGCGGTGCTGAATGGTTGAGAGATTTGAGATGATGGTTGAGTGTGTGGATCTCAATAGGTTATTGGTTGCAGTTGATGCCGAGCTACTTGCAAGAGAAGTCCCGGGATGGGAAACCACCGTAGGACCCTCTGACGATCAAGTAAGTACTAAAGAATAAGAGCAGGGTAGCGGCATATTGGAGTGATTTCGGGTTACCTAAGTCGTCTGGAAGAGGGGTTTATTTAGCGGTCGCATAGAGTGAGCCGATGCGAGATTCTCGCTGTCCGTTACATCCCTGTGTCACATTCGCGTTGATGGCGGGATACGCCCATTAATGACGAGATACGCTAGCATGGGATGCGGAACGTGGAGTGGCGGAGATCTCGTTGTGGCGAGATTCACAGAGCCGTTACGGGGGTGCATGAGCTCTGTGCTCTCGGCCAAACAGGGACGCCGAGGAATCTCAGATATATGCTAGCTCGGAAACGAGTAGGTGAGCTGAGGAGTCTCAGTTATAGGATAGCTCGGAGACGAGTTATTAGATGGTGGTCACCCGAAGGGGGAAGGTACTCCGGAAAGATCATTTCTAAAGGTCTGGTGCAGCCTCGAAGGCGAGGCGCCGAGAAATGTCCCCAATGCACTATATTTATTCTAGCTTTATAATTCTCAGGAAGCTAACGGGCTTACGTGGATGACACGTCACCTGCTATATGTCGTAATCTGGGGAATTCCCACTTACGATCATCATCATTAGCTCCCACTCTCGTTCCGATCTATTCATGGGTCAGGTCAAGAGTGGTTTGCTCGGTCCTCAATGTTCAGCTTGGAGCCGAGGATTCTTTGTATGGGTTGTTTGGGGACGTCGTGGTGCTTGGCGGATGCACCCCTTTGATTCCTGGGTCCATGTGGCGGTTCACAAAGCGCCTTAATTTCTGCGCATATTTTTGATGACGTCAACGGATCGGCAAAATGATTGTGTCTTAAAGAAGACGCTTCTTCGCTCGCTCAGTCAGTTGGCCTTTGTACTACGTGTTCGCCATGGGGTGGCGGAATGCGAGAGGTCGTATCTGTTGGTTGGATCCATGTGAAGGACGAAGTGTACAATGATTGGTTTCCACGTGGAGTCCTCGTGGCCGTCGGGTGCGACGCTTCGTCGTGGCGGGAATGGATTTGGGCCGTTGGATGTTTTCTTGCTGAGTGTATAAATAGGAGAAGCCATCTCTTAGCAGACACTTTACCCTAGTCGTCTCTTGCCGTCTGAAGATTGCCCGGCACACCTTTGTTTAGGTCGGAACTTCGGCTAAAAAACCCTTCTTCGGCCAACCCTTTCTTGAATCAGGTTAACTGTCTTCTTCCGAAATATCTATTGATGTAGTTGTGGTCGAGTCAGGCGATGAGGATTCAGCTTTTGAAGCCGAGTCCAGTGGGTCTTCTTCCTCTTCGGCTTCCGATAGCCACGAGAGTTCTTCTTTCTTTTCATTTTCGTCTTTTGCGTCGGGCTCGCCCCCTATGGGGGACGATGCCCCTGTCCTTCATCGTCAGGGGGCGAAGAGGGCCCCCAAGGTGCGCATTGAAAATACTCGCGATGCGCCCTCGATTTTGAACTGCTTAGATGAGCTTTCCGAAATCCGGGCTCGTTTCCACATTCCCCATGGCTATTCACTCCGTTTGGCCAGGGAGGGCGAGCGGGAAGACCATCTGCAGGGCAATAAGATTGCGCTGTACTCGGAAGCATTCCGGACAGGGATGCGCCTGCCCTTCTCACCTAAAGTTTGTGTCGTACTCCATTGTTTCCGTCTTGCTCCGGGCCAGCTAGCATCGAATTCGTGGAGAATCCTCCTCGGGTTTCTGGTATGGCTGAAAATTGATCGGATCCCTTTCGACTTGAGCCTTCTCCTCTCCTTTTTTTGTTATAAAAATCACCCTGGTACCAGCAAGAATGAACCGAGCTGGGTGTACCTTTCTTTAAAAAAATATAAGGGTACGACGGCCGGGTCTAGGGTAGTGGTCGTCCCTTCTTCCATCCACGAATGGAAGGAGAAGTTTGTCTTCGTCGGGCCTCCAGAGGGTGAGGATTGGCCCGTGCCCATCAAGTGGCATATGGCCGATTGCCCTAGGGTTAGACAGTCGAATTCCCCAGAGACGAGGGTGGTGTCGCAGTGGGAACTGATCCAGCGGGCCGATATCCTGCTTTCCGAGCAGGCTTTGAGCTGGGAGGGACTCAGCTCCACGCGTTTTGGGGGTAAGTTAGGGCCTCGCCGATCTATTTAGACTTAGCATGATTTTATCATAATTTTGCTATTTTTGGTTGCTGACCCCCTCCTTTCTTTTTCTTATGTGTATCTCATAGAGCCGATGGATCGTTCGAAGATCATGGCTGCCATGGCTGCCAAGGCGCAAGGGAGGAAGGGCGGTGGCACGAGCTCGTCCCGATCCGCACCGAGCACGGCTCCTCGGCAAGCCCCTTCCGCCAGGGTTTCCGCAGCCTCTGCCGTTCCAGAGGAACGCCGTAGAGGAGGGCAGAAGCATGCGTGGGATCCGATGCCCCGGGCTAGGACGGAGGTGCCGCCTTCTGCCGAATCTCCGCTCAAGAGGCAGAAGATGGTGGTTTCCCGGCCACTCTCGGCTGGGATACAGGTGTAGGAGGGCGATTTCTACATCGAGATGCCCTCGGGTCTCTCTGGGGCCGACAATTTATTGGCGGATATGGAGAAGGCGGCGGCGGCCAAGATTCCCCGAGGCACCATGAAGGCCCAAGTGGCGGCGATAGATCAGGAGGCCGTTCAGGTCGGTAACTTTCTAAAAAATTTCTCTAAGTGTTTTTTTCTCTGTTTTAGCTCCTAATACGGTTCTTGTTTTCCGCAGGTGCTCCAGCATTGCGCCCTTCTTGCCGCCATGGAGGCCGAGGAGATAGCCCTGTCGATGAAGAAGGCCAGCGAATCTTCCTCGCGAGAGGAAGAACTCCTCGCCCAACTGCAATAGGTGGAGGATAAGGCAGCCCTCTTCGACTCGAGGTTGGTCGCGGAGGGCCTGATGGCCGCCAAACTGAAGGAGTCCTATCGAGTCCTGTCCGACTCCAACCGGGCTATTCAGGTCCAGATGGAGGAGGTCAACGGGCTCTATGACGCTATGAAAAGGCAGAGGGATTCGTTCAAAAGGGATGCCCGGGCGTCCAAAGAGGCGGCGACGCTTGCCGAGGGCAGGGCGGAAAAGGCTGTAGAGGAGTAAAAGGCTTCCGATCAATTCTACATCGACCTTGCTGACTCCACGGTCGTCGAGTAGCACAACGCCCTTGACGCCGACAAGGAAGCTTTGCCCGGGTTTGATGACCAGGAGCTTCATGCAAGGTATCCCCTTGTCGAGGAAGTGCCCCAAGGAAGCAGCGTCGAGCCAGCAGGGGGAGGCAAGGTGGTGGGCAGAAGCGCCGAGCCGAAGGTCGCCACCGTAGCTCCTGACGGAGGTGCTGAACAGGAAGAAGTGGCGGCCGAGAAGGCAGCTTGAGCTACACCCGCTTTTGTTATTAAATTTTTGTAAGCCTCCGGGCATCTTGTAAGGCTGGGGAGCCCATAATATCTTGTACATAGTGTTGAATATAAATAAAGTATTTTTAGCCCGCCTATGCAATGTTTTTATTTTTGCAAGTGTAGATAGGCCGGCGTCTTACGGACGCCAAGTATATATAGAGTCGAGTGTCGAGCGAGCGTGACTTTCGAACGAGCGAACGCCAAGTATAGGTAGATCGATGTCCTTTCTCACCCTGGAGTCGAGGTGACGATCAAGCGTAACGTATGAACTAGAGAATGCTAAGTATAGGTAAATCGACGTCCTCCCTCACCCCGAAGTCGAGGTGACGATCAAGAGCGATGTATGAATTAAAGAATGCAAAGTATAGGTAGATCGGCGTCCTCCCTCACTCCGGAGTCTAGGTGACGATCAAGCGTGACGTACGAACTAGAGAATGCCAAGTATAGGTTGATCGGCGTTCTCCCTCACCCCGGAGTCGAGGTGACGATCAAGCGTGACGTACGAACTAGAGTGGCGATCGAGCGCGATATACAAACTAGAGAATGCCAAGTATAAGTAGATAGGCGTTCTCCCTCACCCTAGAGTCGGGGCGATGATCGAGTGCGACATACGAGCTAGAGAACGCCAAGTATATGTGGATCGGCGTCCTACCTCACCCTGAGCTGAGGTGACGATTGAGCGCGACATACAAACTAGAGAACGCCAAGTATAGGTAGATCGGTGTCCTCCCTCACCCCGGCGTCAAGATGATGACCGAGCGCGACATATGAACTAAAGAACACCAAGTATAGGTGGATCGACATCCTCCTTCACCCCAGAGTTGAGGTGACGACCGAGCACGACATACGAACTAGAGAATCACCAAGTATAGGTAGATCGGCATCTCTGGAATTAGCCTCGGATGAGTAGGGAACTACTCGGTCGCCTTGTGATGGGGTTTTTGGATCCGCAGTGTTTCCGGACAGGCAGCAGCCCTCAGCGGATGAGCCGGGCAAGAAACTACTCGGTCGCCTCGTGACGGGGGCAAAGTAGCCGGGAAGGAAACTACTCGGTCGCCTCATGACGAGGGCTTTGGATCTGCAGAGTAGCCGGGTAGGAAGCTTCCCTTAGCAAATGAGCCGGGCAGGAAACTAATCGGTCGCCTCGCGATGAGGGCTTTGGATCCGCAGAGTAACTGGGGAGGAAGCTGCCCTCAGCGGATGAGCCAGGCAGAAAACTACTCGGCCACCTCGCGACGAGGGATTTGGATCCGTAGAGTAGCCAGGCAGGAAGTTTCCTTCAGCAGATGAGCCAGACAGGAAACTACTCAGTCACCTCGCAACGAGGGATTTCGTATCTTGGCCTCCTTGATTCTTGGAACTTCTTGGGGATGTCATTCAACCTTCCTTGACCTGCATGAGGGGTGCATGCCAGTAATCCGATGCCATATGGCCGCGCCTTATCGGGAAGATACAATATTCCGTGATTCGCGTTGTGGCGTGAGAAGATCTCGGCCGTTTGAAGACTTTTGTTGAGGCTATAAATATCGGAGGTATGGCCTCCCCTTCAGACATCCACGTTGATTTCCTTCTAGCTGTTTCGTTTCTTCTTGATGACTGGCTACGCGTAAACCATCAGGGAGATCGTATCTCGTGACGATGTGTATTTCTACGGTCTCGATCGTTCCGAGGCGACATATGAGGCCGTGATGGGCCGTCTCGAGGGCCACTGTGGGCGTCTAATTCCCCGTCGATCCCCTCTCCTACAGGTACTAATCTATGCTATATGGAGGTCTTCCCCGGGCTTTTACAATGCCCTGTCCCCACAGGCAATGGATGAGGCATTTGATCAGATGAATATAACCCATGAGCTGGTCTGATCTCAAAGAGCAGGTGGGATCGCTCAACAAATATTCTTCTTGAATGTTTCCGGCAGAGGTTGGTCATGGCGTCGTGTATGGTAGCAGGGGCTCCCAGTTAATCCATAGCTTCTAGGGTCTATGGATACCGACAGAGGGAGTGGGCGGAGTTTGCCTGGGCTTGGCTGGAGGAACTCTCTTCCGAGTATCATTGTCAATGTTTTCTTAACTCACTTCCCCTTTTGCTGTAATAGTTTAGGGATTATGAGCTTTTCCTTTGCTTTGTAAGGCCGAGGAGCTAAGAATACATCCGAATAAATTCTCAATAAATCGTCTTTAGCTAAATACCTTTCATTGCTCGTGATTACGGAATATCTTTTTTTCTTTTTCTTTCTTTCTTTTTGAAGCGTAGGCAGACCTGTGCTTTTTCCCTACCCCTTACCTTGAAGCCGAGGTAAAGAAGGAAGGAAGAGTTAGACTCGAGTCGGCCGCTCTTTAAGCGCGCCTGGGTACTTGCCCGGGGAAAGCCCGTGTCTGGATGTTACAAAGTCCGTGCTTTGGCGGCCGTAGAGTGCTTGTTTTGAGTGAGCGCGGCAGGTAGGGACTACCCGTCGGCCCTAGGGCGGAGCAGGAATCTACTCGCGTGAGAGCCCAGCTTAGAAATTTTGGTCGACACAAAAAGGGATTTTATTATCCGAAAAAGGGGTACAAGTTCATCCGTACAATTTAAGCTTTTCGGCGTTATATGGCCGAGGAGAATCACGCCCCCTAAAGTCTTGGAGACGGTAGGCTCCACCGGGTAATGTCTACATCACGAGGAATGGCCTGTCTCACTTCGAGGAGAACTTATGTAGCTTCCCTTGGTCCACGAATTCGTTTCGCCGTAAGACCAAGCCTGCTGTCTTGAAGGCTCGATGTTTAACTCAGGTGTTTTAGTAGCGGGCGGTCTGCTACTGATAAGGGGCCATCCTGATTTGTGCCCGATCTCTTTTTTCCAATAAGATGTCCAGTTCGCTTGGTAGCGCCAAGGTGTTAGCCTCGTCGTCGAAGTGCTCGACTTGATAACCGGGCAATCCAATTTCTGCAGGGACCATTGCCTCGGTACCGTAGTAGAGGCTGAACGGGGTTTCTCCGGTAGGTATTTTTCTTGACGTCCGCAACACTCACAGTACCCGAGGCAGTTCCTCAACCCAGATGCCCTGCCTTCCCTCCAGGCCTGCGGATGACGCATCGGTTCGCTATTTCGGCTAGCCCGTTGCATTGGGGGTGTGCGACCGTAGAGAACTTCATCAATATGTGATAGTCGTTGCAAAATTCTCTGACTTTGTCAGTTTTGAAGTTGGTTCTATGGTTGGTGACGATGCACCTTGGGATTCCCAATCGGGAGATTATATTATTCTGCAGAAATTTTATCGTAGAGGTGGCGTCTGTTTTTCTGATCGGCACGGCTTTTATCCATTTTTTAAAGTAGTTTACAGCGACAAGGATGTATTTATGTCCGCCCGTGCCAGTAGGGAGCTGGCTCACCATATCCATCCCCCACTGTGCAAATGGCCAAAGGAAGCCTAGTGGCGTCAATTCAGTGGCGGGGAGCCGAGGGATGCTGCCAAAGAGTTGGCAGTTCTTGCAACTTCTGACCAGTTTTTCGGCATCTTGGTGTATTGACGGCCATTAATACCCTTGCAACAGTGTCTTTTGAAGTAGGCTACGGGCCCCTTGATGTGCCCCTCCGACCCCTTCGTGTATCTCTCATAAGACGTAGTCTGTTTCATGGGGATCAACCGATCGGAGTAGAGATTGAGTGTAGGACTTCTTGTACAGGTTTCCTTTGCTCCACATGAAGTGGCGAGCTTTCGCTCGAAGCTGGCGAGCCTCAACCCGGTCTTCAGGGAGTACTCTATCCTTTAGGAATTCTACGTTGGGCTTTCTCCAATCCGGGACGTCCCCTCGAGTCGTGTAGATCTGGAATGTTGCCTCTTCATCTTCCACGCCGGGTTGTGGCAGGACTTCGAAGATGATGTTTCTTTAGTGATTGGCTGAATAGGAATAGGCGAGTTTGCTCAGGACGCCGGCCTCGGCGTTCAAGTTTCTCGGAATCTGCTCCACTTGGATCTCGTTGAAATTTCTCCAAAGCTTTCTTACCTCCGCCAGGTACTTTA
The DNA here is from genome assembly GCA_030015575.1 of Agapanthus africanus. Lineage (NCBI taxonomy): Eukaryota > Viridiplantae > Streptophyta > Magnoliopsida > Asparagales > Amaryllidaceae > Agapanthus > Agapanthus africanus. The sequence goes on along the minus strand of CM057338.1, from coordinate 171,136,709 downwards.
TCGTTAGTGGTTCCCGGGCTTCATAACGCCCGGTCACATGACCGACGACCAACGCGGAGTCGTTGCGTATCCTGATCGTCTTTAGCCCCACTCCGGAGGCGATTCATAGCCCGGCCAATAAGGCTTCGTATTCTGCTGCATTGTTCGACGCCTTAAAGCCAAGCCTCAAAGAGTACTCCATTTCTGCCTCATTTAGGACGCGGATGATTAGACCGGCCCCACTCCCTTCCTCTGTGGAGGATCCGTCCACATAGAATACCCAATCCGGGAACAGGCCGAGCGCCCCCTCGACCGAGGGTCGTGGGTTAGGGCCCCGCGCTGCCGCTCCTTCTTTAGTGGGAATAGTTCATTCGGCCACGAAATTGGCTAAGGCATGTGTTTTGATAGCCTGTCTTGGTCGGTATTTGATGTCGAACTGGGAAAACTCCCACCTCCATTTCTCTAAGCGGCCCGACGATTCGGGGGAGCTGAGGATATTCCCTAAGGGTCGTTTAGTGAGGATGAGGATCGTGCGTGCCTGGAAATAGTGCCGCAGTTTCCTGGAAGTGACGACAAGCATAAGGACTATTTTTTATATGGCCGGGTATCTGGTCTTTGCGTCCTTGAAAACATGGCTGATGTAGTAGACCGGTCTCTGTATACCTTCGAATTCTCTGATGAGCACTGTGCCAGCGGCTTGGTCGTAGACGACTAGATATAGTAACAGCTCGTCCCCCTCGACCGGTCGGGGGAGAAGCGGCGGGGTCTCCAGGTGTGTCTTGAGTTGTTCGAAATCATTTTGGCGCTCCTCGGACCATTCGAACCTGGGGATCTTCCTTAAGGCTCTGAAGAAAGGCAGACACTTTTCTTCCGATCTGGACATAAAGCGACTCAAAGCAGCCATCCTACCGATGAGTCGCATGATATCAACATTGCTCTTGGGCGTCGCCATGTTGATGATGGCCCTGATTTTCTCCGGGTTCGCCTCAATTCCTCGGTGGGTAACCATGAATCCAAAGAATTTTCCGCTCGTGACACCGAACGCACATTTGGCTGGATTCAGCTTCATCTTGTGCTTCCGCAGGACGTCGAATGTTTCGCCGAGATCTGTAGTGTACCCAGCTGATGAGGCAGAATTATGAGCATGTCGTCGACGTAGACTTCTATGTTTTTCCTGATTTATAGTTTGAACAGCTTGTTGACCAGTCACTGGTTCGTGGCCCCGACGTTCTTAAGGTCAAAGGGCATTACCCGGTAGCAGTAAACTCCCCGATCAGTGGTGAAGTCGTTTAGCTCTTCATCGTCTGGATTCATCTGGATCTGATTATAACCGGAGAAGGCGTCTATGAAGCTTAGTAATTCGTGACCGGCCGAGCTGTCCACTAGCTGATCTATTCGAGAGAGTGGGTAGTTGTCTTTGGGGTAGGCCTTGTTTAGATCAGTGAAATCGACACACATGCACCATTTTCCGTTCGCTTTCTTGACCATGACCACGTTCTCCAGCCAACCTGAGTAGTCCAGGTTCCTGATGAAGTCGGCCGTGAGCAGTCGATCTACTTCCTTCTCTATTGCTTTTTCTTTCATTGGCGCAAAACTCCTTTTCTTTTGTCGGATTGGCCGGGCTTTCGGGTCGACCCTGAGCTTGTGGGAGATCACCTTGGGGTCGATCCCGGGTGTTACGACCCGAAATTGGCACGTGACCGGCACAGAATCACGTGAAGTCTATAGGACCCTACCGTAATCCAAGTAAGCCGAAAGCCAAGAATTCTAAACCTTTTTAGGGAAAATAATGGAGGTGAAGTTTTGAAATAAAAGTATAATGAATTCAATTTTTTCTTTAAAAGTATAAGTAATGTTATATGAAAATACAAGTGAGTTGTATACTATAGTTGAAAACATTTTCGTCAATTGAAATTTGGGAAGTACCTCCTTTGTAAATTTTGATCCAAAACTAATACATAACAATAATATAGGTATCCCCGAGTAGGAGTTAGCTCTTTGCCAATTGGCGAAATTACAACCACACAAATAAGAATATACGATGCTCAAGGTGAAGATCAATCACAGAAAAAGAATAGAGAAAACTAAAACACTATTGAATCCAATATAGGAATATATATACAAGTTTCGACTCAAAATATAAAGAATATACAACCCGATCTCTAGATCTTCCAAATACATAGTCTGGTTGATGGAGCTTTTAACTAGATACAAATGAATAATAAATGCATACAAAGGTGGTTATGCTCTGAACTATAACCTACCTGTAGGGTGTTTTTCGTCATCCCATTGAGATAGAAAATACGCGTCGCTTGTCAGACGTACTATAGATCCCGGCCTACCTATGGTAGGCCGGGATTTATTGATTGTGGGAGTCCGAATCTTCGGCAGTCACGGACTAAGCTGACGTTAATTACCCACCGCCTTTGAAACGAGGGAACCTCCGATTGACAGGTAAAACTGCTCATGTGAACTCAATGTGCGGTATGTGTGTTGTGTTTTGGAGGGGACTTGGATATATCAGGGGCCATGCAGATTTTATAAGGTCCCTTTACCCAGATAGCGGGATGGGGATCAAAGGGGCTAGCAGCCCCTTTGCGGGGTGCGGGACAGCGCCCCGTTAGAATTTTTTTCTAACGGAAGACGTGTTTTGAGTGTGGAACATGAGGGAAAAAGAGGGGTGAGGAGCGTCCTAAGGACGGGTGAGTGGCACGTGGGCGCCGAGCGTCAGCGGGCCACATGCGTAGCATGTAGGCGCTAGACGCCAGAGGTTCACGCGCCATGCACGCGGGTGCTAGGCGCCAGCGGTTCATGTGCTGGGCGTGTGGACACTGGGCGCCAGCGGCTTACGCGTCCCGCACGCGGGCACTGGGCACCAGCGGGTCACGTGCATGGCGCATGGGCGCTGGACGCCCGCGGAAAAAGAAGCTTAGCCCTTGTACTGGGAATTGTACTCCCGATTGACTTTTGGAGTTAAACTCCTAAATAAAAGGGAAGAAGGGCTTAGCCCTTGCACATGGAGTTGTACTTCCTGATTGACTTTTGGAGTTAAACTCCTAAAAAAAGGGATTTATTATTTATTTATTATTTTTTTTGTGGAGTTAAACTCCTAAGAGATTTTCGGAGATGATGAAAGGGGACCTCTTTCTTCTCCCCTGAGCCCTGGATTTTCTCTTGAGCCTTGGATCTTCCCAAAGTGGGATTTTTGGAGATGTGTCTCCTTCTTTCTCCTCTCTGTTGGCTGGATCTTGGAGGAAAGAGGGGTGAGACTTAAAAATCTCCCATATTAGAGATTTGATGGGAGATCTGAGTTCCTTTTCAAGGATTTTATAGTGAAAAACTGTTTCTTTTTGGAAAAAGAAGAGTTAAACTCTTGATTTAATTCAAAAAGGGGAAGAAGGTTTAGAACCTTGAGGAAGGAGAAGGAGACACAGAAACCCTAGTTTTTGAGGGGAATGAATTATTATCTTTCATTTCATTATCATGTTGCCTTATATAGGCTTACAAGTTTACACTTAGCCCCTTGGGCTTTACGAAATGGCATTTTGTTCATCCAATGCCTCATGTGCTTATTTCTTTTGCACATGAGCCATGGGCTTTACAAAAATTTGGCTTTATGTCCATTTTCCTTACATTTATTCATAAAAATTACATCAAAATTATTTATTACATAATTTTCATTTTGGCATGGGACAGGCCGGCTAGTTCATGTTCGGGCTCGACTTGGGCATGGGCCCACTTGACCTGGGCTTGGACCCACTTGGTTTGGGGTTGACTTTGACTTTGACTTGGTTAACCGGAGTGTAATTTTTGACCCTAATAGTGTGGATCTTCATGGGTTGTCGTTGATGCCGAGCTACCTGCAAGTGAAGTCCCGGGGTGGGTAACCACCGTAGGACCATCTGACGATCAAGTAAGTACCGAGGAATAAAGGAAGGTAGCGGTGTATTAGAATCAGTTCAAGTTACCTGAATCATCTGGAGGAGGGGTTTATATAGCGGTCGCATGGAGCGAGCCGATGCGAGATTCTCGCCGTTCGTTACGCCCCTGCATCACATTCGCGTTTATGGCAGGATATGCTCATTAATGGTGACATACGCTAGCGTGAGATGCGAGACGTGGAGTGGCGGAGATCTCATTGTGGTGAGATATATGGAGCCGTTACGGGGGCGCTCGGGCTCCGTGACCCTGGCCAAACAAGGAAGCTAAAGAATCTCAAATATAGGATAGCTAGGGAATGAGAAAGTGAGCTGGGGAGTCTCAGCTGTAGGATAGCTCGGAGACGAGCTATTGGCTGGTGGTCAGCTGAAGCGGGAATGTACTCCGGGAAGGTCCTCTAAAAGGTCGGGTACGACCTCGAAGGTGGGGGTATCGAGGAATGTCTCTAATGCATCATACTTATTCCAGCTCCGTAGTTCCTAGGAATCTACTGGGCGCTAGCGGGTCATGTGCATGGCGCGTGGGCACCCGCGGAAAAAGAGCCTTAGCCCCCTGTACTGGAAGTTGTACTCCCGATTAGCTTTTGGAGTTAAAATCCTGAAAAAAAGGAAATAAGGGCTTATCCCCTGCACAGGGAGTTGTACTTTCCGATTGACTTTTGGTGTTAAACTCCTAAATAAAGGGATTTTTTTTTTTTTTTTGTGTGGAGTTAAACTCCTAAGAGATTTTCGGAGATGATGAAAGGGGGCCCCTTTCTTTTCCCCTAAGTCCTTGATTTTCTCTTGAGCCTTGGATCTTCCCAAAGTGGGATTTTTGAAGATGAGTCTCCTTCTTCCTCCTCTCTGTTGGCTGGATCTTAGAGAAAAAAGGGGACGAGACTTAAAAATCTTCCCTTTTAAAGATCTGATGGGAGATCTGAGCTCCCTTTTGTGGGTTTTATGGTGAAAAACTATTTGTTTTTGGAAAAAGAAGAGTGAAACTCTTGATTTAATTCAAGAAAAAGAAAGAAAATTTAGAACCTTAAGGAAGGAGAAGGAGGCACAGAACCCTAGACTTTTTTGAGAGAATGAAAAGGTTCTTCTTGATTTTTTCATCATGTTTGCCTTTATAAGCTATACACTTTACATATAGCCTCTTGAACTTTTCCAAATGGCACTTGTGCTATCCCATGCCTTATGTACTTATCTCTTTTTGCACATACGCCTTGGGGTTTACAAAATTTTGGATTTTTGTCCATTTTACATACATTTATTCCTAAAAATAAAGAATTATATTAAACTAATTTATAGCTTCATTATTTTTATCATGGAGCCGGTCCCTTCCATGCTCGGTCTTGACCCGGGCTTAGGCCCACTTAGCTTGGGGTTGAATTTGATTTTGACTTGGTCTGCCGGGGTGTAATTTTTGACCCCAACAAAGTGCCCCCATCAATAAATGTACACCGCGTGTGCGGGTTGTGTGCATGAAATTAAAGGATCTTGTTCTATATGGAGCTTGATTTGGTTGGGTTCCCTTTTGACGACGTGGAGAGTATGCTGCCATTTTAGTGACGTGGAAGGTCGGCGCTGCCATTTTTGCGACTTGGAAGGTCGGTGCTGCCATTTTAGTGATGTGGATGGTCGGTGCTGCCATTTTTGCGATGTGGACGGTCGGTGTTGCCATTTTTGCGACTTGGACAGTCGGTGCTGCCATTTTAGCGACTTGAACGGTCGATGACTTGCTCCGCTTCTTGCGGTATTGGGGTTGATTTGTTTCCGTAGTGGATCTTGATTCCACCGTGGGGGTGATTGGTTGACTTGTTTGATTTGATTTATTTTGGGAGTTCCCTACCCGTCTAGCGGGACTTTTGAGTTTGGAAGCGCTACCGGATGGGACATTGATTTGATCTGTTTGATTTCTGTCTTATTTGGCGGGGCTTTTGAATTTGAAAGGAACTTGGAATTTGGATTTTGTTTGGTATTAGCATTGCTGCACTGGAATAATTCCAGGAGCAACTCATCATTTGCCTTTGGGAAAACTTGGGATTTGGGTTTTTGGTCGGCGTCAGCACTACTAATACTGAAGCAATGTCAGGAGCGACTCATCATTTGCCCCGGGAAGACTTGGAATTTGGGTTTTTGGTCGGCACTAGCACCGCTAATACTGAAGCAATGCCGGGAGAGACTCATCATTTGCCATGGGAAGACTTGGATTTGGGTTTTTGGTCGGCATCAGCACCGCTAACACTGAAGCAATGCTAACACTGAAGCAATGCCAGGAGTGACTTATCATTTGCCGTTTCCCGTTGGCTCAAGAGACAGGTTTAGATCCCTATAACGTAAGGCTTTTCAATTTTATGAGCCGTAAGGGTCTCATAAAAGCATTTTCTCCCTACGAGTCGAGAGGATCTCGCAGGTATATTTTCTCCCTAGGAATCGTGGTGATTCCTAAGTGTGTTGTTCCTTTGTGAGTCGTAAGGATCTCACACAGGGATTTTCTCCTTAAAGGTCGAGAGGATTTTGCGAGTGTATTTAATCTCTTTTCTCGAGTTTGCGTCCTTTCGGGTTTTCATAAACTCGCTGACAGTGCTGCTGTTTTTACTCACGGAGCCCTTTCGGGTTTTCATCCGTGTCCATTTTGCTTGTGGACATACCGTTTTTTTCCTTTTCTTTAAGCTTCATCGCTGGTGGGACTTTAAATGTAGTTTCTCCAGTAGGACTTTGGGAGAGATAGGGGTCGTTAACGCCCGTGGATTGTATACGGTTTTACAGGATGTATGATCCAGACCGTAGGGCCGGTTTGCTCAATTCGTCTGCTACTTGGAGCATTCACGCATAGTATTCTTGAGATATCGGTCATTGATGCGTAGCATGGGCCTTTCTTCCTCGGTGCTTATTAGTTGGTAGGATCCTCCGTCAAACACATTCTCGATGACGTATGGCCCTTACCAATTTGGCTCGAATTTTCCCTTGGCATGTCGATTGGGGATGATCGGCCTTTTGAGGACCAACACCAATTCGCTTTTTCTTGAAAGAGCGGAAATGGATCATTTTGTCATAAGCCCGTGACATTTGGGCTCGATACAGCTCCGGATTTTGTTGTACTACGAGCCTATTTTCTTCGAGGGCGTCGAGCTCTTCGAGCCGAAGGAGCACGTTTTCCTCCTCCGTCAACTCGTGCTGAATGAATATTCTTAAGCTTGGAACTTCGACTTCGAGTGGAGGATCGCCTCCACTTTGAAGAGTAATGAGTATGGAGTGGACTGAGTTGGAGTACGGTGCGTGGTACGATTTTCCCACAACGCCTTATGAAGTTTGAGATTCCAGTCTCTCTTGTTGGCTGAAGCTTTTTTTCCTCAGGAGTTTGCATAGAGTTTTATTGAAGGGTTCGGCTAGCCTATAGGCTCTTGGATTATAGATAGAGGAATATCTCTAGTGTATCTTGTGCTGAGTAGCGAACCTTGAGATTTTGAAGCTCTTGAAAGAAGGTCGTTGTCAGAAATGATTCCTTTTGGTGTACTGAAGCGGTATACAATATTATGCCGGAAGAATATCAGAATATCTTCTGTCTTGACTTCTTTTAGAGGGAAAGCTTCAGCCCATCTGGAGAAGTAGTCTGTTGCAGCCAATATGAACCGATGGCCTTTGGATGATGGAGGATCAATTGGGCCAACTATGTCGGTTCCCCAAACTTTGAAGGGCCACGACGCCACCGTAGGATGCAACGGATTGTGATGCTTGTGAATAAAATCACCGTGAATTTGGCAGAGATGACATTTTTTTGCATGCTCTTCGCAATCCCTTATCATGGTGGGCCAGTAATATCCAATTCGTTTGATCTGAAGCTGCATTTTGGGGCCGGACTAGTGAGCCCCGCAGACGTCCGAGTGAACTTCTTTCATGACTTTTTGGGCTTCGGCCAATGACAAACGCCTGAGCCTGAGTTGGTCATATGATCTATGGTATAGCGTATTATTTACAAACACGTATCGGAGAGATCTCTTCTTCCGCTGAACCCTTGTAGATTTTTCTTCAGACAGCTTGTCGTATCGGAGATACTCTATGAAGGGCTCTCTCCAATCGGGCTCCACTTGAATAATCAGAATATCTTCGGCATGATTTCTCTTTTGTTCCGCACTTTCCTCTTCTCGTAAAGAGACTGGGGGCAGAATTTGCCGGCTCCTGTCTGTGATCAGGATTTCATCCATGTCGGGATCAGCCAGCTCTTTGGTTAGGCGAGCGAGTACGTCGGTTTTTCTGTTTAACGCCCTAGGGACTCTTATTAGTTCAATGTGAGTGAACCTTTTTATGAGTTCCACCACCCGGCTTCTATAGCAAGCTAACTCGAGCTTATATATCTTGTAGTCGCCGCTCACTTGGTTGATGACAAGCTAGGAGTCACCGTAAACCCATAGCCGAAGGATTCCCATTTCTATGGCGAGCTCCAGACCAGCTATCAGAGCTTATACTCAGCCTCGTTGTTTGTATGAGGCTCGGTGAGAGCGAAAGAACGTCGTAGGGTTCTTGCCGATGGCGTGACGAACACTAATCCTATCCCAACTTTTATCTCCAGGACGCCTGATTTACTGGAGGTCCTTATTGATGAGGCTCCATCGAAGTAGAGCTCTCAACATGGCTCGCTATTCTCGAGGTGCATCACTTGTTCATCAGGTAATTCACAATTTAGTGGTAACCCTTCTGGTATGGGATGAGCAGCGAGGAAATCGGCAAGGGCTTGCCCTTTTATTGCTTTTTGAGGAGTATAAACTATGTCAAACTCAAGCAGCATGACAGCCCATCTTGCCATTCTGTCGGCTAGGATTACTTTGGTCATTAAGTGTTTGAGCAGATCGACCTTGGAGATCAGCATAACCCGATGAGCAAGCAGATAGTGCCTCAGCTTCTTCACGGTGAATATCAGGGCCAGGCATTGCTTTTCGATCGGGGAATAGTTATGTTCCGCCCTGACTAAAGTTCGACTGAGGTAGTAGAGAGCATTTTCTTTTCCCTCCTCGTTATTCTGGGCAAGGAGCACGTCGAGTGATTCATCTAGCACAGCAGTGTAGAGGATCAGTGGTTTATTTGGAATGGGAGCAGCCAACACTGGAGAGTGAAACAAGTACTGTTTGATGCTTTCGAACGCTTCTTGAAATTCGGCATCCCAGAAAAAAGGAGCTCCTTTCTTCATGAGCTTTGAGAAGGGCCTACATTTCCCCAATAAATTTGAGATAAACCTTCGTATATAAGCAAGCTTGCCTTGAAAAGATCCCAGCTGCATCAGATTCTTCGGAGGGGCCATCTTCATGATGGCCTTTATTTTTGATGGGTCAACTTTGATCCTTCGATGTTGAACTATGAAGCCTAGGAATTTTCCTGATGATATGCCAAAAGCGCACTTTAGAGAATTTATCTTCAGATCGTATTCTCTCAATCTGGTGAAAACGGTCTTGAGATCTTGGATGCGATCGGCCTTGGCTTTAGTATTGACGATCAAATCGTCAATATAACATTCGAAGACTTTATGGATTAGGTCATCAAAGATATTGGTTATTGCCCTTTGATATGTAGCACCTGCGTTCTTCAATCCGAACGTCATCACTTTGTAACAGTATATACCGACCGGGATTCGAAATGCTGTATGCTTCTCATCCTCGGGCGGCATTTTTATCTGATTGTACCCAGACGAACCATCCATGAAAGTGAATAGCTCGTAATTTGAGGTATCGTCAACCATCATTTCCATTACCGGAAGTGGGAAATCATCTTTAGGGCATGCCTTATTGAGGTCCCTGAAATCAACGTAAACTTGTATCTGTCTATTCTTCATTTTCACTGGGACGATGCATATGATCTAGTCTGCATATTTCTCTTCTCTGATGAAACCGACATTGATGAGTTTCTTGGTTTCCTCGATGAACTTTTCTCCCAGTTCCCTTCTCATTCTTCGAGGAGCTTGTTTGACTGGCTTAGCATCAATAGATATAGCTAGCTTATGCACAGCCACTTTAGGGGAAAGGCCAGGCATTTCTTTGTACGTCCATGTGAAGCAGTCGGCGAACTCATGTAGCAGAGCGATTATCTGCTCTTTTATTTCCTCTGACAGGAGCGAGCTGATGTAGGTCGGCTTTAGATTATCGGACATTCCCAAATCAATCTCGGCTAGCTCGTCGAAGGTTACTTATCCTCCATCTTCGAGCTCTCGAGGGGTTTCTTCTGGCTCGGCTAGCTCGTCGTCATCATTTGACCTATCGCTAGTTTCACCAACATGGATCATATAGCATGCTTTGGCATCAGGTTGAATGAAACCTATGCCCCGTCTATCTGGGATTCGTCCATCAATGAGTGCTCAGACCTGAGGAGGATGCCATAACCCTTCGTAATAGATCGCTTCGGAGTCCATTTGATATAGCCGACATCCACACTTTTTAAATTATTCCTGCATCTCGGGCGCATTATATCTGGGATGGGCCGGCGCCCTTATGCCTCTCTTGTATGGAAGGCATGTCACAGACAAATCGTCCGGATGCGCGACAGGATTTGACCCATAAAACAGAATACCCTTCTGTCCACTATTCCTTCAGAGAACATAGAAAGTTTTCAGCTGGTCCACGATGGAGACTGAAAATTCATTAACCTCTTTGCACATCTGCTCCGGCACCCTTGTGACGGCTAGGGACCCTTCTGCAACTTCGAAGGTCTCTTGTAGCTTTGCTTGTTGCGTAGGGGCCCAATCTGTATAGCTGTTGTAAGGCAGGTTCTCTTCCTCCGACTCTTCAGCGACGCTGCCTAAACGAGGCTGAATTTTGCTGTCGGATAGGCCTTCGATATTAGACTCTTCCGTATCGCTGCCAAGATGAGGGTGGTTTTTATGGACGGACGGACTTCCAATATCGGACTCATCAGTGTCACTGCCGAAATGCGGACACACTTGGGGGGTTTTTGCTTTTGAAAGTGAAAACCGGCTCAGATTTGCTTTTGAGTTTTGGGGCTGTTCTGTCTTTGGTCAGCTGTGGCTCAACACTTTTGAGGTTCACAAAATACCGAGAATCTTCATATCAGACTTCATGCACATCGAATGGCTGGATGTCTCCGTCAATGCGTCTTTCTTCTCAATTTTTAGTATACTTCATGCACTGATGGAGAGTTGACGGAACGATGCCGTAATTGTGAAGCCACGGCCTTTCCAGGAGAATCTTATAGGACGTGTCGGCGTCGATCACGTATATCTTGGCTTCAGTTTGTAGGTCCTCGAACTTGATTGGCAGAGCTATAAATCCCAGAAGTTGCAGGCAATTTTGATTGAAGTCTTGAATGACAATCCTTTTCCTTGACAGGTGTCGGATGTCCATTGATAAACTCTTCAGAGTCCGCAAGTTCATGATGTTTACCGAGGACCCTAGATCAATCAATATGCGATTAATCCGGTCTCTGTCGCTATACCCTGTCATGTAAAGCGGTCGGTTATGCTCAGCTATTCCCAGTAACAGGTCTTCATCTTTAAATGTGACCGCGGCTGTATGCAGAGTGTACTGGGCTTCTTTCATATCAATTTCCGCAAAGCGAGCCTGGTATCGCTCGGGGGTTTGTAGAGCGTGAATGAGAATATCTCTAAGCTCCTTAGATAGGACCAAGGTATCGTAGATGCTCAGGAGAGACGGAAGTTTTCGGAGATGAGCCAAGACATTATAGTCCACCGAGAAAGGACTCGAATTTTCATGACCCGGCTTTCTGCCATCTTCTTCATTAGCGACTTATTTTTCCTTCCCTTTTGGGGTGTTGCCTTAATTTTGCGGTAGAACCTTTCCGCTTCTAAGCTGAATTTAGTTGGCCTTCGTGGCGAGCTCCTCGTCCTCCTTGGAAAAACAGAGTTCTTCCTCAGAGTCGCTACCAAGGTGGACGACGTAGTGGCTCACTATAGAGATCTCATTATCGGAGTCTTCTTCTAGCTCCTCTAGAATCTCTGCCGCTTTTATGGGGGAAGAACTCCTTCAATTGAATTAAAGTTCTTTCCTTTTGTTCATAGTATTCAAGGGAATTGATATATTTTTGAATGGTCGATCTTCCTGCTGACTTTTTTCGCGTCGAGCTGCACTTTTGTTCTTCTTGAGATTTTTAGATTTTGAGCCTGATTGATCCAAATTGGTAGCTGGAACTATGGGCTTCTTTTGCCCTTCCCATTCCATTGTGGGCTCTTTCTGAAGTAGGTTTAGTATCTTCTTCATCTTTTTAGACATGTGCATGCTCCATGGAGGTTACGGCGAGTCAGTTTCATTTCTCAGGGTAACGGGTTCAGCTGTCTGCTCCCAGAAGGCTTCAGCTTGTATCTGTATGAAGTTGGTGGTTATAGCTTGATTGTTCACTAACACACTCTTGGAAAACTCGATCTCCCCAGTCTTGTGCTACTTCTCGACCCAGTCTTTGAAAATATAGAAATTCTCGATCGCATGGCTCACTACTCGGTGGTACGGGCAATATAGAGGATTGTCGGTCATTTTTGCTTCATGAGGTCTTTTCGACTCTGGCAATTGTAGACCGTTGTTCAAGGCATCTTTGAATATCTTGCGTACTTTGTTCCTTCTGAAAGAGTAAACCTTGTTCTTTTTCAGGGAAGGCCCTTCTCCTCCCAGTACTAGCCTTCGAGGCCGATTGGTTTTGGATTCGCCTGCCTTTCGCTTTTCTTCATTGTCGAACGCATTGAAGACATTAGTATTGCTGGAATTCCCGCTTCTATGGTTGTCGTTCCTCTTGCTCTTCCAAGTCTTGTCTCTCTGAGAGTCCGGGGTAGATTCTTGCTTTGAGCGTTCCAGTATTTGGACTTTCTTGGTCAACTCTTGAAACATCTTGAGGCCTGTTGTACATAACAATAGGACCATCCAATTGCCGAGGTTCTCAATAAGGAGGCTGACGGACTGGTCCTGCTCTAGCGGCGGATCACACTTGACAGTGAGGTTGCGCCATCGGGCAATAAAGTTCGTGTTACTTTCGTTCTTCTCCGGCTTAGTCTCACGAGGTCAGCGATGGAGATTTTGTCAATAAAACTCATGAATCTTTGCCGAAACAGAGACTCCATTTGGGCGAAACTAGTGACGGACCCTTCTGGTATACTTGCGTACCAGTCGAAAGCGACACCGGTCAGGCTGTTGACAAACTAACGAAGAAAGAGTGCATCATTGCCCAATGTATTTCCGCACGACGCTTTAAATTAGGTGACGTACTGATTTGCATTTCCTATCTCGTCAAATCTTCCGAAATTAGGAATGACGTAGCCGCTCGGGAACTCGATCAGGTCATACTGTGCGGGATATGGCCGTCCACTACTGCCGATTTCTTTCTGAGCTTCGGCTTCGGCTACCAATATTTTCACCTTGCCAGTGACCAAATCCATTATCCGATCTTGTGTTAGCGGGATGGTACTATCTGGGGCCAAAGCGTCCCCAGAAGCGGAATGTGGCCGTCTTTCGTGCGGCTCGCCCAATCTTGGACCCAAAAGGACAGGTATCGGTTGCTTCGGGTTGTCATCACCCGGCTCTTGAGTAGAGAATTATGCTTGATTGGGAGCTGCCCGAGCAATTTGAGCCGTGAGCTACATCACAACGTTCGTTTGGTCGTCAATTTTTGAATAGAGCTTGGCCATCTTTTTATCTTTTCTCCTAAGCTGTTTTCGAAGCTCTTGAAGCAGCTCTTGCTTTGCGGTCCTGGGGCGGAAAGTCGGCTCTTCCTCGCTATCCGAGCTTGACCCCACATGGACTGAGGGGTCTTTCTTCCTATCGGCCTCATCGAGAGGGTTTTCATCATCCAGCGGAGGCATCTGATCTTGGGAAGCGACAACCATATTCAAGCCAGATTGGGCTTGGGATGTGGTGGTCCCATCCTTGCTTTTGCTGCGAAGGTTATCGCTGGGGCACGTACCTACCATATAGACAGTGTGGATAACATATCCGTCCGTTCTTTCATTATTGGTAGCTGATTTCGTAGACCGCTGTCGGGGCCTTTCTATTTCGGTAACGGACAATCGATTGAAGACGGCTGGACTGACCGGGTTCTTGAGTGGTGCTGGCGCTTCTTTTATGGATTTGCCTCGCTACTTTCGCGCAACACAGATCGCTTGATAGACTCTTGAAGAGATGGTGTCATGCTTTCTCTTTTGGGGCTGGGACACGTCTCTTTGTAGCATTGTTCGGACTGTTGTCTTCTTGATTCTGGCGGTCATGGCATTTTTCTGAACCCACTTCAGAGGTTCGAATGAATTGCTGACTTTTACGGCCGACTCAGCCGTCGTCACGGGGTAACCTTGCTCTTGTAACCTTACAAGATTCCACTTGGCCGGAGTTCTAGCCCTCTTGTTGCTTCGATACCTGAGCCGCTTTTGTCTCAACCTTTCTGTTTTGAGCACCTGGCAGGTTTCAGCTCTTTGGGAAGCCGCCGTAGACCGATCAATAGAGAGTCCAGAGAAGACACCCGCTCGCACGATTGTCAAGTGCACCGTCTGAGCCTGCTGGAGATGCTTTGTGGCTTCATTAGTGTTGACGGCCTTGCCCCTAGTTGGAACGGTGGAGAGCCGTTCAAATACGGATTTGCATTTGGGGAGGGATGCTTTGGCGACCACAACGTTCGACCTCTTGCCCTTTGAGGTCGGTTTGACCGCTTGGTTTTCCATGACCTCCTCCAGATGAGTGCTTCCGGAAGGTTAGATGATGACGGAACCAAATTGATGGGGTGGCTCCTCCCATTGCCGACTGAGACTTGCAGGGAGAACCACGCGGGCATTGATCTTGACCATGTTCTGGATCGTGGTTGCATCGGAAGCTGAATTCATCTTAGAAGACATCGTCGTTGAAAATTGATTGCTGCACGGAAAAATATTATTTCAGTACAAATATCGGTATATACATTAAATGAGTTCGCATGAACGCTTGACCCAAGATATGGGAGGAGAGAAAGGTCCCATCGGACGTGCCAGAATCTGTAGGGTGTTTTTCGTCACCCCATATATGCATCGCTTATCAGGCATACTACAATTGTATGACAATGCAGTTGTGGCTTTTGCCAAGGAACCCCCCGTCCCATCAAAAATCCAGATATAATTCTTAGGCAGTATCACCTGATCATGGAGATGGTTGATCTTCAGAGAGATCGAGGTTAGGAGAGTAGACACAGAGGACGACAGCGCGGATCCACTCACAAAGGTCTTTTCCCCAGTAGAGACTTTTATGGGATGGTTGAGTATGAGATACTTCAACCACAGCTAATTGTTGGGTATGTGATACCACAACAGATGGCCCTAGTGCAAGTGGGAGATTGTTAGTTATATATATGCCCTAGAGGTCATTACTGTACATACGATGTATATTGTAGTGGATGCTTGGACATATATAGGGAGGACTTTCTTGCTCGACATGATAGTACGCTATCTGGTTGTACTTTATCTTAACAAGTACTCTGATTGTCTCTATGTTACATGTTGATAAAGCCTTTAGGATATGTACTCGACTACTGGGACTATGATGAGATCATACTAGTGGGGTCACGGTAGTCGACGAGTACATCCTATAACAGTTCCTAGTCGAGGGTGTATTGAGACGGGGCATCGATACACCAGAGTAGACTAGCGTATACGCATCTTGACCCATATGATGGGCGATGGATGATCCGATATCCATCGGAGTTTGACATCAAGGATGGTGTACGGGTGCTCAGTAGAGACTGGGTATACTGGACGGACTCGCCGAGAACTCCCAGATGGTATTATACCTAACGTCAGATGGCAGTTCTCCGGTGACATTGGTACAGGTTAGTCTGTAGACCCGAGATCGTCATAGAGTCTTGTGTGATTCCCACTGTGCTTTGATTTCCATCATACCACGTCCAAGAGGGCGTGCAAAAAGGTGGCTTTTGGGTACAGTCCCGAATCACATGGAGGCAATGAGCGATAGGAGGGGATTCGTCTCTCCCGGTATAGGAAGTTGATGTTGTGCTTTGTTTGATTGGCTATAACTGGAAATCCCTGAACAGGGTTGCTGAGATTTACTGGTAAGTGTTATCAGTAGTTTCTCGAACTGTTATAGACCTCATATCGACACGACTTATCAAGCTACTGGGGTCTGACGTTTACCAGCCCTAGGCGAGATATGCGACATATCAGACGACGAGACCGGACTGTACGGGAGTGTTACTGATTGGATTCGCAGGAGAATATACAGGCTTGCTTATTGATCTTCTGATCGCTCAATACCTGGATGGCTGTTACGTTTAGCTGACCGCTTGCAGCTTGTAGGTGTTTGATATGATCATCACCTGCTACCGGCGTATTGACGATTCTTTAGAGTCCTACACAGAGGTTTCTTGACTCAGGTAAAACGGAGTAGGGGCACATATGTGATATGTGCAGGACCGAGGATAATGCGATATGAGATACCATATTATATTCTCGCGTTATTTTGATATGAGCCGGATTATCGGATCAAGTGTTGATTCGATGAATCGGTACATGATATATTAGTCGGTTATATTCGATATAGCCGGATTGTCGGATCAAGTGTTGATTTGATAATTTAATGTATAATAATATATATGATATATTGAATTACCTTATCTAATATTGGCTCGCTTTATTGATTCATTTTCTCACCGGGTAATACATTGATATATATGCGATATATGTTAATTGTATTATTTTCTTTTGTTACAAATATATATTATATATGTGATATATAATATTGTAACATGATATGATTACTAATGCAACATGTTTAGTGGAGATTAAACAAGGTTAGGTTTTAATTTGGGTTAGATCTTTCTTGATGCTTTTAGAAGGTTTTAGTTTGTTTCTAGCAAAGATATTATGCTTGATATTTTCTAACCCAACCCAAAACCCTTCACCCTTGGTTAAGTCTCTACATGGGTTAGCCTCTTCATAGTCTACCATGGTTGCATTATTAATCATTATGATATTTTTCATTATTCATCACAAAAGGATTATTCATTGTTCATCTTCTTCTTCCTTCTTGCAAAGCTTTCTAGCTTTGATTCTTGTGATGAAAATGGGTGAGATTATGAAAATAAAATAGAGCTAAATTCCTATTTCATCATCCTAATCTATCCTAGCCATTTAGATTAGGATGTTCACTTCATTTGAGAGTGAGAGCTTGTGTTTAAGAAACTTCAAGGTAGATCATCTTAGTTATCGAAGATCGGAAGAAAGTTTGCATCATTCTCTTCGTGGAGCCTCTCTAGAGTCCGGGTACATGATGATTGCAGCGAAGGGACCTCAACACGGAGCTTATGAAGTGAAGGACCGGACTACAAAGGTTGTAATCCCAAACTCTTAGATGTTAAAGTGTTTAACATGCTTTGTTTCGCCTAATCTCTAGTTTAAAGATCTTGGTTAGGGTTGTTCGGCATGGCTAAAATTTAAATCGGACATGGTTGATGCCTTATAGAACCTTGTGAGAGTGCCTAGCATCCCTACAGTGGTATCAGAACCAAGCTAGAGCTTTAGGCGAAGTCTAGACGAAGTTTAAAGTCCGATCGAACTCCGAATACCCGTAAAACCCTAGTTTCTGGAAATTTTCTAAAATTGTGATTTTTTCTGTATTAAAAATACTTTAAAAAATCAGCAGGGAAATACAAGGATTACTGTGCAACACGTGACACTGATCTCATTAAAGCGCCGCGGAACCGCGGCCGTACCATGGCTTGCGTGGCGGTTCCGCGGCCAAACAGTAGAATCATGACACGTGTTTACACAGTAATGACCGTAGGTATTTCCTCATATTTCTGGGTATTTTTAATTCTACTCAAGTGTTGAGTTTTCTGGGTTGTATTGGGAGCTCGTTGATTCGATCGGAAAGTATAACTTCGTTTAGCTTGTCCGGGTATTTTTTAGAACGTGTTAAAAAGTTCGAACGGATATCAATAACTCACTTTTTTCCCTGCCGGAAAATTTTCAAGTGTTGGATTTTTCCGTAGTTTAAGAACGTTCTAAGTCGTGCAAGTAACGCGGTGGACCCTCTAGAAGACAACAAACCTTAACTCGATTATATGACCGTCTGAACCGCCTCTGAACCTTAGGGTTTGGGGCAGTACGGCGTGCCACATGTGAGGCGTTGGCTTGACTCTTCTACGGCTGGACCATTGGTACTGGAGCATGTGATGGATGTTTTTAAACTAATTTCAAGTGTTGAGAACTATTTGGGAAATCTTGGGTGTTTGTTTATTCGATCGGAAAGTTTAACACGGTCTATTTATCTGGAATATGATACAATATTTGGAATCCACAAGTAGTTATGAGATAACTAATTTGAATGTTATAAATCTAGCGGTTTAGTTTCAGATGATCGGTTGCCACGGGATTTTGATGCGATCAAAAGTCCGTCGCAATCACGTAGCGTACGCGGATACTCGCTGGGTAAACTTAACAGACAGCCACGTCCCATAGCCCCGACCAAGTGACTGTAGGAGAACACCGTCACTAAAAGCATCCGTTTGGGTGCTCGCGGCAGCGGTGTTCCTCCTTAGTGACTTCGTCGACGGCATCGGGGGTGCGGCCGTCTACTAAAGTTTGCGACGAGCATTCGATCAGGATGTCGGGAATCTTGTTGAATTGCCCGACTTGATATTGAAAAGTGTTTTCGATAATGAGACTAAAATGCGGGGTTTATAATTGTTAGGCATGCGATGTCTAAGGAATTCAATTGGTTAGGCATGCGATGTCTAAGGAGGTTGCGGATTCCAACTGTTGTAGTTTTACACTTTCTTTTCTGTGACTGTAAGTGTAGTATGTAGTTGTATCGCCAGTTTTCGTTGCTATATATCGATGACAATCGGTGTATGCATACTTACTTACGTTGATGACATGTGATGTTATGTGTTGCTATGATATGTTATATTGGATCGTCTTGTTCTGAATAGCCGGGGGTTTTATGTGAGATGAGAGTTTTTCATTTTCATTCATGTAAAATTCATTTTTATGTAATATTCTTTTATTGGGGCACTTCCGGGCTGAGGATGATGTCACCATTGTATATTATTTACTTTTCCGCATTAGGTAGACCCAAGGCGGGGAGCACAAGTAACCGGGTTCTAGGGTCTAGTGGGAGACCATCTCGAGGAGTCAAGACCGGGTCTCCTAACCCTAGAATTGGTAGTGTTGCTTGCCGCTCTCGTAGGGGTCTAGGGATGTGGGTTTGCCTATTCATCACGACCGTGGAATCCGTGTTTTATACAGGCTCGTATTAAAACACGGACGTCCTAATAAATCCAATATTTTATATATGTTCTTCTGCTGCAAAGTTCTGTGATGAGATCATATTACTGCCTGAGACGAATGTTTATATTATATATTATGAGATATATATTATATATTGTTGATTTCGTTTCATATCTGATACTTGTGAAGCATAATAAAATGGGACTTCATTAATGAGATTAATGAAATAAAAGAAACCTAAGATGTTGTAGAAACTTGTTTAAAAAACTGGTAGCTCTAGTTCTTGCTTTGCATAGCAGTGTTCCTTATAGAACATCTAGCACCTTATTCGATAAGGAAAGAGCCGAGATCCCTTCACCGGGAGTGACCTCTTTAGCGAACCTGGCAGATGCTGCATACTCGGTTTGTCTTTTGATTGCTTCTATAGTTTTTGCTTTGCATAGCGATATTTGTGAAATATCCTGCACCTTATTCGATGAGGTAAGAGTCGACGATCCCTTCACCGGGAGTGACCTCTTTAGCAAAACTAGAAAAGGCCTTAGAAACATTCCATTTAAAATCACTCGATTCTAGAACGATATCAAGTTCATTACGCAAAAGGTTTTCTTAAAAACCCGTCGTAGCCCTCCGTCATTTCAGATAAGTACTACTTAGTATTCGTGCTGTGGTAGTTTGGCATTCGTCAAGGCGTAGTGTACGGTAGCTAACTAGTGCTTATCTGCTAGCATACGATGCGATTGGGTTAGGGTATTCGTACAACGTTGTTTGGCATGCGTCAAGGGTCGTGCGGGTGGGTTTAATTCAATTAAGAAATGTACGGGTTGAACTTGACTAGCAGACTATGGGTTGTTTAGCATGCGTCAAGGTCATAGCACGCTAGGGGTAAAATATTATCGGGAATTTCAAGTGTTGAAATTTGCAATGAGATTGCATACCTTCTATGAGATAGTTGGATCCCGATACCCGCTACGATTAATAGTTACTCCTGGGAGAGTTTTACACATTACAATTAGCCGAACAAGTAGCTGTCTAGAAAGGTGTCAACGGGGTTACGCCCCTGGGAAAATGAGGTTTACTTTAATTAGGTTCGTGCGAAAGCACGGGGAACCTCCCTCAAAGTACCGGCACTGGCCTGGCTGAAAGATTGGCGAACTTGTAGCGTGTAATTAATCCCAACTAGTCTTTCCTTTTAGGGTTTGAAGGAAAATTTGACTAAAACAGTGGGAGACATCCTGATTAGATATATTAGATAACCAATCTAATCTTGCAAGAGCATACGCTGAGTGTTTTCTTCTCTCTCTCTCCAGGTAGCGACTATATCACGCCTTAATCAAAATAATAATACGGATATATTGACCGAACCCGCTTGTTATACTGAGCTGGGGAACGTTGGTCCCGCTCCAACTTATAATTGTTATAAGATAGAGCAGGAAATAGGGGATTGCCAGAATTCCCGTGCCGCCCAAACAAAGAAAGTGCATGTTGATGCATCATCTTCGGGTGTGTTCATTACCGAGAACTGTTTCTCAGTATCCTTTACGTCCTGGGTATGAGATACCGGATCAGGATCCCGCATATGTAATCTGTTACATGGGCTACAGATAGGTAGAGAACTGAGAACGGGTGATAAGTTTCATGAGATAGAAACGGTGCAAGTGTTGCAGCCAAGTCTGTTGGTAGTTATCACCCTGTATTAACAAATACATTGATTCCGAACAAATGTTATTAGATACCGAACCTGATATACAACATCATATCAGTCTCTTTATTAGTAAAGAAGGATATAATTTTGTATTGTTGGATAATGTTTTGAACATTTCCTATATCAAGAGTTGATCGGTTCAGGCACGTTATCTAAAAGCATAGACATTCTAAATCAAACCACAGTTCTTAGTATACAGAATACACACAAGAGGAAGAGTTCAGAAATGAACGAATCCTTCTTGAGGCATTGTAGACTAGGTCATATCAATGTGACCCGACTAGCTGAAATTACACATAGATGCATATTTAAATTGTTTGAATTTACATCTTGTGAAACTTGCTGGTCATGTCACAAAGATAAGATGACCACAGCTCTGTTTATTGGAAACAGAGAAAGAGTTGGTGAACTCTTGGAATTGATATATGCTGATGTATGAAGGTCCCCTGTCTACACATGCCAAGACCAGTTCTTTGTACTTCTTTACATTCTCTGATGATCTCTCAAGATTCAGACATATGTTCCTGTTGAAACACAAGTCCGAACCTTTTGAGATATTCACAGAATATAAGTTAGAAGTAGAGAACCAAAAACGGGTATAAGTATTATATCCTATGATGAGATCAGGGAGGAGAATACATTGAGCACGGAATTCCTGGACTATTCTAAAGGAGAATGTGATTCTCTCTCAGCATTACTCCTCCGAATACACCACAGCACGTCGGTATATCGAGGCGGAGCAATAGCACCCTATGTGATATGGTGTGCTCTATGATGAGTACTACTGAGTTTCCTATTTCCTTTTGGGAGTTATGCACTTGAGAAGCTGCATACCTATTGAATAGGGTTCAAATCAAATCAGTTGCCTACCACTTCATATGTGATATGGAATGGGAAGAGCCCATATCTTAATTAAGTTAAGATTTGGGGTTGTCCGGCCTATGTCTAAAAGCAAAATCCGGACAAGCTCGAGGCAAAGTCAGATCTGCGGAAGTTTGTTGGATATCCCAAGCATACGCAAGGGAATATTTTCTACCTAGCCGAGGAACAAAAGATGTTTTGTTTCTCAACATGCCACCTTTGTGAAAGGGAATTTCTTGTGGAAAAATTAGTGGTCATGAGGTAGAAGTGGAAGGAGTTCCAACTATACAAACTATAGCAGATGATTTGGTAGAACCAAAGGATTCAATAGATTCTAACGAATTTCAGCCTCTCCGCCGATCTTGATAGGGTTCCTCACCCACCTGAGAGATACTTCAGTTTCTCTATGACAGTGGGAGCGAGGATTGCATCATGAGATGATGACTTAACTAGTTTCAAGCAGGCCATCAGGAGTGGGACTCTGTAAGAATGGCTGGATGCTTAGCAATCTGAGATGGAATCCTTATACACCAACAAAGTATGGACTTTGGTTGCTTTATCTGAAGGGTTAAATCCCCATCAGGAGCAAGTATATATTGAGAAGATTACTTGGTGTACATCGAAAAGTTGAGACTTTCAAAGCTATGCTTAACTCCATCCAGATCCTACTTGCCACTGCTACATACCATGACTATGATATCTGGTGGTTGGGTGTCATGACTGCTTTTCTAAATGATGATTTGGAAGAGAGCGTCTATAAGTACACAGCCAGAGGGCTTCGTAGATAGTGGGAGCAGCGGAAACGTGTGCAAGTTGTTTTATGTGATAAAGCAGGTATCGCGAAGTTGGAACGTCTGTTTTGATGTGGTAGTCAAAGAGTTTGACT
Source organism: Agapanthus africanus (assembly GCA_030015575.1). Lineage (NCBI taxonomy): Eukaryota > Viridiplantae > Streptophyta > Magnoliopsida > Asparagales > Amaryllidaceae > Agapanthus > Agapanthus africanus. Next base: position 171,114,156 of record CM057338.1, on the reverse strand, counting down.
TCATCAAAATGGTAGATGAACCTTGTATATACAAAAAGGTAGTAGAGAGTATGGTGATGATCCTCATAGAGTACGTGGATAACATACTCTTGATAGGGAAGGAGTTTCCTATGCTACACTCGGTCAATCTCCTCTTATCACAAAGATTCTCCATATAGGATCAAAGTGATACCTCTTAAATCTTGGGTTTTGGATCTATGAGATAGATCTAATTGGATGTTAGGACTCTCACTAGTTGTAGTGAGATGGTATCAATCGATCCTGGGGAGAATCACTGGAAAGGTTCCAGGGTGATAAGGACGACTGAATGTCAATCGCAGGCATTGTCTTTACCCTCAGTGGAGGGACGGTATGTTGGAAGAGTTCCAAGCTAGATACCGCGACATACTAGATGATTAAAGGCAAGATACATCGTTACCAAGGATGCTACCAAAGAGGCAGTCTGGATATATAAGTTCATGAGATGAACTTCGTTCCTACCATTGTATGACAATGGAGTTGTGGCTTTTACCAAGGAACCCCCCGTCCCATCAGAAATCCAGATATAATTCTTAGGCAGTATCACCTGATCATGGAAATGGTTGATCTTCAGGGAGATCGAGGTTAGGAGAGTAGACACAGAGGACGACAGCGCGGATCCACTCACAAAGGCCTTTTTCCCAGTAGAGACTTTTATGGGATGGTTGAGTATGAGATACTTCAACCACAGCTAATTGTTGGGTATGTGATACTACAACAGATGGCCCTAGTGCAAGTGAGAGATTGTTAGTTATATATATGCCCTAGAGGCCATTACTGTATATACGATGTATATTGTAGTAGATGCTTGGACATATATAGGGTGGACTTTCTTGCTCGACATGATAGTACGCTATCTGGTTGTACTTTATCTTAACATGTACTCTGATTGTCTCTATGTTACATGTTGATAAAGACCTTAGGATATGTACTCGACTACTGGGACTATGATGAGATCATACTAGTAGGGCCACGGTAGTCGACGAGTACATCCTATAGCTGTTCCTAGTCGAGGGTGTATCGAGACGGGGCATCGATACACCATAGTAGACTAGCGTATATGCATCTTGACCTATATGATGGGCGATGGATGATCCCATATCTATCGGTGTTTGATATCAAGGATGGTGTACGGGTGCTCAGTAGAGACTGGGTATACTGGAAGGACTCGCCGAGAACTCCCAGATGGTATTATACCTCACGTCAGATGGCAGTTCTCCGGTGACACTGGTACAGGTTAGTCTGTAGACCTGAGCTCGTCATAGAGTCTTGTGTGATTCCCACTGTGCTTTGATTTCCATCATACCACGTCCTAGAGGGCGTGCAAAAAGATGGCTTTTGGGTACAGTCCCGAATCACATGGAGGCAATGAGCGATAGGAGGGGATTCGTCTCTCCCGGTATAGGGAGTTGATGTTGTGCTGTGTTCGATTGGCTATAACTAGAAATCCCTGGCCAGGGTTACTGAGATTTACTGGTAAGTGTTATCAGTAGTTTCTCGAATTGTTATAGACCTCATATCGACACGACTTATCAAGCTGTTGGGGTCTGACGTTTACCAGCCCTAGGCAAGATATGCGACATATCGGACGACGAGACCGGACTGTACGGGAGTGTTACTGATTGGATTCTCAGGAGAATGTACATGCTTGCTTGTTGATCTTCTGATCGCTCAATACCTGGGTGGCTGTTACGTTTAGCTGACCGCTTGCAGCTTGTGGGTGTTTGATATGATCATTACCTGCTACCGGCGTATTGACGATTCTTTAGAGTCCTACACAGAGGTTTCTTGACTCAGGCAAAATGGAGTAGGGGCAAATATGTGATATGTGCAGGACCGAGGATAATGTGATATGAGATACCATATTATATTCTCGTGTTATTTTGATATGAGCCGGATCATCGGATCAAGTGTTGATTCGATGAATCGGTACATGATATATTAGTCGGTTATATTCGATATAGCTGGATTGTCGGATCAAGTGTTGATTCAATAATTTAATGTATAATAATATATATGATATATTGAATTACATTATCTAATATTGGCTCGCTTTATTGATTCATTTTCTCACCGGGTAATACATTGATATATATGCGATATATGTTAATTGTATTATTTTCTTTTGTTACAAATATATATTATATATGTGATATATAATATTGTAACATGATATAATTACTAATGCAACATGTTTAGTGGAGATTAAACAAGGTTAGGGTTTAATTTGGGTTAGATCTTTCTTGATTCTTCTAGATGGTTTTAGTTTGTTTCTAGCAAAAATATTATGCTTGATATTTTCTAACCCAACCCAAAACCCTTCACCCTTGGTTAATTCTCTATATGGGTTAGCCTCTTCATAGTCTACCATGGTTGCATTATTAATCATTATGATATTTTTCATTATTCATCACAAAAGGATTATTCATTGTTCATCTTCTTCTTCCTTCTTGCAAAGCTTTCTAGCTTAGATTCTTGTGATGAAAATGGGTGAGATTATGAAAATAAAATAGAGCTAAATTCCTACTTCATCATCCTAATCTATCCTAGCCATTTAGATTATGGTGTTCACTTCATTTGAGAGTGAGAACTTGTGTTTAAGAAACTTCAAGGTAGATCATCTTAGTTATCGAAGATCGGAAGCAAGTTTGCATCATTCTCTTCGTGGAGCCTTTCTAGAGTCCGGGTACATGATGATCGCAGCGAAGGGACCTCAACACAGAGTTTATGAAGTGAAGGACCGGACTAAAAAGGTTGTAATCCCAAACTCTTAGATGTTAAAGTGTTTAACATACTTTGTTTCGCCTAATCTCTAGTTTAAAGATCCTGGTTAGGGTTGTTCGACACGGCTAAAATTTAAATCGGGTATGATTGATGCCTTATAGAACCTTATTAGAGTGTCTAGTAACCCTACACCGGGCGCCCGTGGGTCACACGTCCCGCACGTGGGCGCTGGACGCCCGCGGAAAAAGAGCCTTAGCCCCTGTACTGAAAGTTGTACTCCCGATTGACTTTTGGAGTTAAACTCTTAAAAAAAGGGAAGAGGGGCTTAACCCCTGCACAGGGAGTTGTACTTCCCGATTGATTTTTGGAGTTAAACTCCTAAAAAGGGATTTATTATTTATTATTACTATTTTGTGTGGAGTTAAACTCCTAAGAGATTTTCGGAGGTGATGAAAGGGGACCCCTTTCTTCACCCTTGAGCCCTGGATTTTCTCTTGAGCCTTGGATCTTCTCAAAGTGGGATTTTTGGAGATGGGCCTCCTTTTTCCTCCTCTCTGTTGGCAGGATCTTAGAGAAAAAGAGGGTATGAGACTTAAAAATCTCTCATTTTAGAGATCTGATGGGAGATCTGAGCTCCCCTTTGTGGGTTTTATGGTGAAAAACTATTTCTTTTTAGGAAAAGAAGAGTGGAACTCTTGATTTAATTCAAGAAAAAGGAAGAAGGTTTTGAATCTTGAGGAAGGAGAAGGAGGCACAAAACCTTAGACTTTTTTTGAGAGAATGATAACGTTCTTGTTGATTTTTTCATTATGTTTGCCTTTATAGGCTATACACTTTATATATAGCCCCTTGAACTTTGCCAAATGATACTTGTGCCACCCCATGCCTTATGTGCTCATCTCTTTTTGCACATAAGTTATGAGGTTTACAAAATTTTGGCTTTTTGCCATTTTACATACATTTATTTCTAAAAAAAAGAATTGCATTAAACTAATTTATAGCTTCATTAGTTTTGTCATGGGGCCGATCCCTTCCATACTCGGTCTTGACCTGGGCTTAATCCTACTTAGCTTGGGATTGAATTTGATTTTGACTTGGTCAACCGGAGTGTAATTTTTTATCCCAACACCACCTACCAAATGCAATCACCCAGAAAGAAGCAGTGTGCCAGCAAGCCGCTACTGAATCTGAGCGGTCGATCCTGCAAAAAAACTGTGGCACAACGGAGGTGCGTTGCTAACTCGTGAGTAGAAGACACCATCTGGTAGAAATCGAATATATGACGATTTTCTAGGTCATACAGTAATATAATAATATAATACCATGTGGTAATAAGGGTAATCGTGTATCCATAAGTATAATAATAATAATATCATGCCCGTGTCATAATATGGTACCATGTCATCTGTATCATATATATGTATATATGTATATTATCCAACGTGTGTCCATCAACGCCACATCAAATCATCATAAAAACCTGAGTGCCCAGCATCGACACTTAAAAATATCATAAAACTCATGTCCAGCATCGACACGTAAATCCTCATATCTCAGGAGTCATCCCATCGGACCGGCCCTCATATCCATCTGTCTTAATTGCTCCGGTCGGTATCCTCCGGATATTCGCCGAGTCCAGTATTGTCACCGGTAGGTAGTGTTCCCCTGCCAGTCTTAATGTCTCTCGATACGATCTTCTTATCCCGGGGTACCGTACCGGGTCTACCATGTAACCGCAGACGATGCCTCCTCTCTTCTCAAATCAGGTATACACATAGCTCAGAACCAAAAAAACTCATAGTGGATGCCAAATATCATGTCAAGAGAAAACCACGTATTTTAAAATAAATCATAAGTTTTTAAAATATTTCAGCGGTTTCTCAAATCCATAAATCTCATGAAACCGAATCTCATAAGCATGAAACAATACTGAAACAATAAGTACAAGCACATAACAAATCTGTAATGCATAACCAGTGTGTTTATATGAAATCAGGCGATCTGACCGATGTCTCTTCGGGGGGCGAGAAAGAGCGGCGGGCGTTGAAGTGATAGCCCGGTCTCTCCTGAGATCTTGGTGTTGAGCTTGTTGGAGATAGTGCCCTCAGAGTCAATTATTGGATCACAGGCACGTGATTGCAATGATTGAGGGAGGACCTATTCCGGTAGGACAGTTTTACTCAAGATGATAGTATGCTATCTGGTTTATCTTTATCATCGTGTACTGCTTTAGGTGACCTTACAGGTCACTATTGCACGTTGATAGAGCCCCTAGGATTCTTGCTTGACTACCAGCAGTATGAGGGCGATCATATACGTGGGAGCTGGGGTCTATAAGCACATCCTTAAAAGGTCCCTAGTCGTGGGAGTTTCGAGACAGGGCATCGATACTCCAGAGTAGACTAGTGTATACAGTCGAGACCCCGACGAGGGGCGGTGGCCGGTCTCACAAGCCACTGGTGTCAGTTGGTTCACCTAAGATGTATACAGGTGATCATTGGGTTATGAGTACACCGGACAGGACTCGCCGGGAACATGCTAGTTGGTCTTTTACCTGACGTCAGATAGCAGTTCCCTGGTGACATGTGTACAGGTTAGTTCATCGACCTGAGGATCATCATTTGTCTCGTGTAAGTTCCCACTGTACTTTGATTACTACCCTACCACGCTCAAAGGAGACGTGCAAACAGGTTTTAGTTGGGTACAGTCCCGAGCCACATGGAGGCAGAGAGCGGATCTTCAAGGGTTCGTCTGTCCCGGTATTGGGGGTGAGGTCGCGCTGTGTCTAGGAGAGCCAGTACATGAAAAGTCCTTGGCCAAGGCAGGAGATTTACTGGTAGGTATTCCAGTAGTATCTCAGGGTGTTCTGGGCTACACTCCGACACGACTTGTACCGCTTTTGGGGGTCTGACTTTTACCAACCCCCTAGGCCCGCCATGCGATGCTCATAGACGAACGGACCGGACTGTACGGATATTGTCTCTGACAGGCTCAGTAGGGTGTCAGGCTGAGTTCGCTCACAGACGTCCCTTTTGGTCAATATCTGGTAGCCCGTTACGTATAGGCTAATACCTCTGACGTGCTAGTGGTTAAATCCACAACTAAGGTGTTGACGAGTTTTTAGAGTCCCCCACAGACAGTTGCTCAAGTTTCGGGCGAAACGCTGTAGAGGCCGTATGGAGATATGGCAGGGTTCGATCAGATACGTGCAGTATTGCATGGATCATGATCGGACGGTAAATACTAGCGGGCTTTGGTTTAAGCCGGATCCTAGTATTGTACAGTGTAGATTTTGTCTCAGTGCATTTGTATTCGGTCAGAATACAAATGCGGGTGTGTATACACAGTATCGGGGTTTTCCTGTAATTTATTACGGGATCAGTTTTCTGGAGTTGCCAGTTTGCTTTCAGTTTCGGCCATACTTTGTATCTTTCATTGGCCGAAGATTGGTGGAGAAGGGCTTATTTGCATTTGTGCAAAGAAGCATTTATGGAGGGTGTTCTTTGCATTTTGTTTCATCATGATGGTTTTCATGATGGGTGCACCATCCATTGACTTGATTAATCCATCATTGCTTGACTTCTATCTTCATGATGGCATGACTTTTGGAAGTGATGATTGTTGTTTGAGTGTTGGACTTTCCTAGTGATCATTTCTTTGCACGATAGCCTTTTCTCTCTCTCCCTTGGATTATTGGTTGGCTCACTCATTCTTTTGATTCACACACTCACCACACTCTCATTCCTCTCCTCTCTATTGGTGTAGCCGGCTAAGCTCATTAGGGGGCTGCCCATTTTTATTTGGTGTGGGATTTTTGTATCTTTGGCTTGGAAAAATCCCCACAACTCCATCTCCAAAAGCTTATATCAATTCCTCCACCATATGGCAACTCCATACAAACTCCAAGAGACAAAGAGTTCTACAAATAACCTACAGCAAATCTTGGGCACGTCGACTCGCCAGCTTCGTGCCCGAGTTGCCTCGGACCAGAGGTGGGAGCCCGTAAAAGAAGCCGGCGACGTGGTGCCCTTCTGGCGACGAGGTGGAGACCGGAGATTCCGCGGGGAGATCGGGACGACGACGAGAAGACCGGAGGACACGGATCACTCTGTATATCTCTCTTCCCATCTTGTAGTTAGCTAGGACTGGTTTAATGGCACGATCTGGGTATATAGTGCGCGGTGGTGCCGGTTTGAAAAGTAAAAGTAAAGCATCGCTTCCGCATTCCGGCGTCGGATTCACGGCCGGGGCGCCGCTGTGCACTTACAGTGGTATCAGAGCCTCGCCATTAACTTAGTCTAGTTTTGTCTAACGTGTTTACACTTCCGATCGAACAAACATTCCAAAACCGCGTTTTTCTCGAGCATCAGTTTCTGTCGAAATTTTTTTAGCACCAAAATTTTTTCAGGTTGTTGCAGAATGATGTGCAGGGAATTTTAAGAGTTCTGGGTAAATTTGGTCTCATGAACAGTCTAAACCACCGCGGAACCGCGGCCAAACCCATGCTTAGGCCGCGGTTCCACCGCTATTTTCACTGTTCATGGCCCCAAAATTTTACAGAGGCCTCCTGGGTTGAAAATAGGGTTTTTGGAACATTCTTTTTGGGCCCAGAATTTCTTTATGTGCTACAGTAGTACTTGGGGGCCCACTTAGGAATATTTGATCGATCGAAAATTTTAAACACATTTGTTCACAGTATTTACATTATATCTGCGACCGTGAATGTCACTTGATCGGTAAATCCTGTCTAACTGCTATAGCCCGGTTAGACGGATTTGCGAACGTGACTTTCACGTTGATGTTCTATGATTGTACTGTGATGTTGCGGATTGGTCGTGGGGGATAGCCTGGATGCAATGCTAGTACAGTTTTTGTTGTATTATGTACATTTGATATTGCGGGGCGAGCGTCCGACATGTGGACTGCTGTCACTGCCTGTTTGTATATTATTCTTTTGGGGCACGACCAGGTTGCGGTCGATGTACCCGTTGTATGTATATTTTACTTTCTGTACTAGGATTGCCCCGTGGAGGGGTGCACGGATAGCCGGGTTCTAGAGGGCAATGAGCCCGCATCTCATGGCATTGAGATGGAGGGGGCTTCACTCTGGAATTGGCGGGCTATTCGCCGCACTCGTAGGGGGTACAGGTTGACCCAGGAGGGGTGCCCAAGTTACCGGATTCCGTGAAGTGCTGGGTGGTCCATTCACGTTGCTGAAGGGGGCTGCCTCGCTTCAGGTTTTGGCGGGTAACTTACCGCGCCCGTAGGGGTCTAGGATTTCATTGCACAGGCTATCCACACGACCAGGGGAACGTCGGGTTTCAGTAGCGGCTCTGTGAAACCCGGGGATCTCATATATCTGTATTGTTCTGTGATACTGTACATTTCTGTGATGTTGCATTTTATCACGCCTTGAGCGAAATATTATATATTGATATATATACTAGTAGATGTTGTATATGTTTTGCATCCGCGCTAGTCCAGTCCCCGCTCTGTCGTTAGTTAGCTAACCTAACGGGTAATGACGGGACCCAGTGGCGAATGCGGATGGCATATACGTACATCAGTATATTTTCGTTCTTTGTGGTGTGATCAATTGATGGGACTGCGTTGATTCGGATCAATGCAAGTTAAACAAACCTAATCTGATATTGTTGGAACACTTTTCAAAAAGCTGTTATTGCAAGGACGTTCACTTTTATTTTGCACAGTGGTATTCAGTTGGAATATCCTGCTCCTCAGTCGACGAGGCAAGGGCCGAGATCCCTTCACCGGGAGTAACCCCTTGGACAAAAGTTTGCATCAGGACAATAACTTCACTATAGCCGATTGCTTTTGCTTTGCATCGTGGTATTCAGTTGGAATATCCTGCACCTCATTCTACGGGGAAAGAGCCGAGATCCCTTTACCGGGAGTGACCTCTTTAGTAAAGGTTTTCGTTACTATATTTTTCTAAAAAGCTATCCGTTCCTTCAACGATATCAAGTTCATTACGTTAAAGGTTTTCGCCAGAAACCATTCGTAGCCCTCCGTCGTTTCAGACGGGTAGCACGTAGTATTCATGCTATGTTTGTTGACCTTCGTCAAGGCATAGTGTATGGTAGCTGCTTGCTACCTTTCTGTTGCATAGATAGATGTGTTGGTTTGGGGCAGTCGTACTATTATTTTGGCCAAAGTCAAGAGTATGTACGGGTGGGCTCAAATTAACCTGGAGAATGACGGATAGAACTTGACATGTGACTTATGATATGTTGGCCAAAGTCAAGGTCATAAGAGCATGGGGCAAAAATCACATCGGGAGTTTCTAAAGAAACTGAAACTTGCCAGATATACGCATATCTTCTGGAGTGTGATGACGTGAGCAGATTCCGTCACGTTATCATGCGATGATAGTTGGATCCCGATTCCCACTGATGAGTTGGTTTACTCCTCGGGTGATCCCGACTAATTCTTCTTTTGGGTTTGGAGAAGAATTTGAGGTTATAGTGGGAGGTTTCCAGATTAGATAAATTGGTAACCATTCTGATCTAGGTTAGAGTGCACGCTGAGTGTTTCTTTTCTCTCTCTCTCTGGCAGCGACCATTGACCCGACCCTAAGACTATGACTCAGTGACCAAGTTGACCGAATCTTCTTTAACACTGGCTTTTGGATTGTCAGAGTTGCAAACCTCATTACCACTCCTACTTTTACCCTTTTCTCCAGGACACCCCGTATTACTACGAACGTCCACTTCCATTGGACAAAACCATCGTATGGTTATATACGAACTCGAAGGAATTTATTCGAGGATGGATTCCGGTTCTGGAGAAAACGAATAGGACTATTCAGTTGTCTTTTCCTTCTACCTTCTCTCAGGTTGCGAGTACCCTTTAGATTAGGGGATAGTACACCTATTACGCAAATTGGATAGTCTTCTTCCAAACCTTAGGCTGGTGCCGAACGGTGGGGAATGAAGAAAACCAATTAGCATAACGATGGTGTGCAGAAGGTATTAAGTAAAGACAAAGAAAGGGATTAGTAAGAGGGCAAAGTAAATTGCGACTGATATTCACGACCAAACCAAGTATTTCGTTACCATTCCCACTTCACCTTTGTATTTCTCCAGAACACTCCGTATCACTACGAAGATCCACAGTTTATTGGATATTCCATCGTATGGTTATATACGAACTCGAAAGGAACTTGTTCCAGTTCGGGGATGGATTCTGGTTCAGGAGAAATAGGAATAAGGTTTATTCAGGTGTCTTTTATCTTCACCTTCTCTCACATTGCGAGTGTTCCTAGGATTGGGACAGTACACCCATTATGCTTATTGGATAGTCTTCTTCCAAACCATAGGCTGGTGCCGAACGGTAGGGAAGGAAGAAAACCATTTGGCCTAAAGGGGTGTACAGAAGGTAATGACTAAAGACATATGAAGGGATTTGGAGAGGTGGCAGAGATTTATATGGTTACAGTTGTGAATATGGAAGAGGCATTACTAAGAATACCAGGATACCCTTACGAAACATTTCAATGTTTCAGCTTCACTGTGTACTGTTAAAAGAAAACTGATTTCCCGATTAGATACTTACTCCAAGGTATGTATTTACCAGGTATGATTCTCACATCTGTATGGTTTTACAGATGATGAGTGGGAGTAAGTTATTGGGAATTAGGTGATCATCCTCATTATATCGGAATTCGTTGTAATTGGTGATATTTGAGGAAGTCACCTGGGTTGTTTGCCGGACGGCGAATATTTGGTTTTGAATATCCGTTATAATGCATCAATTTCAAATTGATATATCTGTTCTATTTTTATTGAGTGGGATATACCTTTTTGAAATTATGTCGATGACATTTACCTATATCAGTTGATGGTTAGGTAAGGAGCATTAAACAGCGGTGTAATTCTTCTTAACCATAAGTACAGTTTTCAACCTACGACACACAGGGAGTGAGTTATTAGACTCAAGGGACTTGTACAGAGTATTGTATATTGTCCAGTGTCCATTAGGACAGAGGGGTTGGTTCTCGTACTATATTCTGTTTACTTGTGACCTCTTTAGTTCTTAGATAAGTGTTTCGTAGAAACACAAGGTCTGAATTTTGAGAAGTTATAGGTATATGTCACGCCCCGCTTCCCAAAGTACGCAAAATTGGGCACGTGACATAGCCAACCATGCTACCTGTGGGTAGGACGCATCCGTCCACAGTCACATTACGGTTGTAGAGATATCAAGAACAGTAAAAAAAATAAACTAAACTAATACATGTCCAAATCCATAATAACAAGAATCAATAAACAATAAGTGCGGAAGCTAATGATCCAATACAATGAATAAACAGTACGTCCCATAATGCGGGCTCACATCTGGAAATGAGAAGAAATAAATAAACTAACCCTAAGGACTCACTGTTCAGCCTGCGGGCTGAAGTACTCCTGCTCGGTCGTCGACAAAGGTACGGAATTTGGGCCATGCAAAACCCAGACGTCAGCGCGTCATGACATCAAGTACATAGTATAAACATGGTAATGAGCAATGCAAGTATGAACATGAATAAGCAGTAATAAGAAAATAACAAGCAGGGTAATGTGCAGTGGTGACTAAACTGTCCTATCAGGTTTTCTACTCTATAGTCTTTGAAACCAATTGATGAATCGTCGATGTAACTCAATAGTATCCCGTGCGTGCCCGGGACCACGGTCATGATCCTCGGGGCTGAATCCGAGACGTGCCGCTAAGCAGTAAAAGGTAGTAGGATAGATGAGTGATGTCAGCATCATCACTCCGGAGCTGGCCAAGCCCGTAAGACTGATCAGAACAAGTATCGAACTGTTGAGTTACAAGTCGGTTTCACCTTTGATTTCCCCATACCCCCAAGCTATGTATGTCAAGTCAGGTATTCAGTTGTCAAGGACTAATGCCAACACAAGATCCGGTAAGAGTAGGTCTGTCTGGATAGACAGCAAGGATGGTCGGGTTTGTCGGCATTAGGCATGAAATCAGGTAACAGGTCAGGTTACTTTTCAACAGGTTGAGTCGATATGTACAGGGTGTCATGTCCGGTGTATCGTACATGTGTCAGGTGTATCAAGATCGGTCAATATGTAATGCAATCGGGTGTATGCTGATAACAGGTATAGTAACGAATAATGAACAGCAGCAGGAACAGTAACTAACAATATTAATCTATATAAACACAGTGATGTTTTGTATTCTCTTATTAATCAGGTTCACGCACCCTTGAGGTGCAATAGCCACAGGGTGAAGCAATATCCACAATCATAAGGAAATGAAGCTACATGAAACTGCACTAAGTGTAATAATTGTCCCGTGAATGGTTTAACAATTAAAGCAGATAAGATCCAATTGTTTTATTTATTTGTGATATGGATTGGTAGTGGGTCAATTAATTACGAGAAACTATTATAGGGATTCCATGTTAAAGATAGCTGCAACGGTCAATTCTAACTCATAATATCATATCAATTTCCATCATTAAGTTGTTGTATTATATAGTATGAATTCAACTGCGTGGCAAGACTAGATTTCGCACGCTAGCATGTTAAGCAAGTATTCAGATACTTGCCTCGACGGTCTGCAAACGGAAACACGGATGCGATGTCGGCAGAAAACGCGATAAGATAGCACGGGCCACGGATCGAGTCCCAACAGAGGTCAACGAGATCACACGGACCAGGGGGCTTTGCTGGAGCGTCGGGTTCGCCAAGACAGCACGCCGGAATCCGGCAGCAAACAAAAGCAACAAAGTTAGCAACATAAACCATGCATCCAAAATACGGACCAGCAGGGGGAAACCAGCACACTAGGAAGGATAAAGGGATACCTATAGAGAAGAACCAGGGCAGTACGATGGGCTCGACGGCGATGGGACGCCGGCGAGGCAGCGACGGCGACGCAGCAAGGCTGGGGCTTCAGGATTGCAGGAAAGGTGGTCGTGTTGAGCAGTGGGGGAAAGGTAAGCCCCGGGTTCTGGTCGCAGTGGAGAGGAGGTGGTCGGAGGTGGTGCCGGTGACGTCGACGAGGGTCGACCGGGGCTCCTCCGGCGAACGGGAGATGGTGCAGGGTCGGCTCGGGTTTGCTGGTGGTCCAGCGAGGAGAGGAGTGCAGCGACGACGAGGTCGGGACGAGGAGGGTGAGAGGGAGTCGTGGGAGGCGTCGACGGTGAGAGGCGACGTCGACGGCGAGGTCTGCGAGGGTGGAGGCGAGGTCAGGGTTGGGTGCAGGCGCGGGAGTCGTCGGGAGAACGGGAGGAGGAAGGCGCGGGGGTCTCGTGGCGGCGTCGACGAGGTGGTGACGGCGACGGCGAGGTCGGGGCGGTGATGGCGGCTGCGCGAGTACACGGGTTAGGGTTAGGGTTTGGAGGCGTTTGCGTAGGGTTCTCGTGATGGGGAGGCGGCTGCGCTGAGAAGTATAAATAGGAGGAGAGAGAAAGGGTTGTTAGAGGGAGAGAGAGAGAATGAGGGAAGAGAGAGAGAGTTGTTAGAGGAGAGAGACAGAGAGAGGCGGTTTGAAGGGGGCCCCACGAGGGTACAGTTCCTCGCTGTGATTGGCTGAGGCGAAAAATAAGAAGGAAATTTGGAAAGATTTGCAGTGAAGGATTAATATTCGTATACTATATAGTTTTAAATATTAAATTTAAATGGGCCCTTTTTGGCGCGAAATGAAACATTTCCAAATCGCGCCCGGGTTGCGCCCAAATGTTCCAAATTCAAACTATAGGATTTTAAGCGGGTTCCAAACTTTGAAAAGAGGTATTTTGTGATTAAAATGCATGCCCCCAAGTCGGACACTTGCACGTGCGCGTAGACGCCCAAACTTGCCGTTTAGCCGAACGGGACGGAATCTTGACACGCGGACGCTACCACGCGACTAGTGGCGACGAGTAGGCCAACATGGATATTTTAAATTTCATTTTAGGAGTTAAAATTTGTTATGTGCCAAAATGATTTAACCGGTTATAATTTAGCAATAAACACCAGAAAATCAGGAAAATTGGAAAAGAGCAATATATAACCCTCAACTAGTAATATAAATAGTATTATTGGGCTCGGGTGTTACAGTATAAGAGTAAAGTAGAGAACCAGGTATTGCAAGTATCAGGATTCTTCAAGGTGATCGAAGATGTAGATACTTGTGTGTGGTATTCAGTTGATAGTAATGATTAAGAGAACTTGCTTCTCTTTCAGGTTACTTATAATTGGAAGCATTCCTAAGTTGAGTAACGCTGAGCGGCCTCCTTCCATTTAGTTGACATGCACTGGAGATAGCTGCATGATTTAAATCTGGTTCAATTAAATCAGTGCCTCTGGTTCTATATTGGATATAGAACAGTTCATATCTTAACGATGTTAAGGTACGGGGAGTTGTCCAGCCTATGCTTAAAACCAGACTCTGGATAGCTCGAGGCCCGTTTCTGTAATGGCTGTTTGTGGGTTGACCCAGGCTATGACGAGGGTTGACTTTCTACCATCTGGAAGATCAATAGTGATATTGTTCTTGACTCGCCACAGTTTTAATAAAAATGGATTTTTTCAGAAAACAGTAGTGGGAGTATGGTAGAACTGGAAGTGATTCCAGAACCACAAACGATTACTGAAGATTTGATAAGAACCTAAAGATTCAGTCTGGTTTGATATTCCATTGGACACTCCGCAGATACGGTGGGTAACTTCAGGCACCCGAGAGGTACTCCGGTAGCCTCAAGGACGGTGACAGGGAAGTTCTTGTTTACCCAGACTTGCCATTGCTGTTGTTCCAAACTGTGAGACCCGGCAGGAGGATAAGTATAGCGTCGTTCTGAACTAGCTTTAGAAGTGTACGTCTATATGACTCTGCCAGAGGGTTGTCGTAGTCAGTGGGAGCAGCGGAAGCATTGGTGGACAAGTGGCTTGTGTCTATTTATAGACTAAAGCAGATGTAGCGGAGATAGATCATCTATTTCTGATGTGACAGTCATAGGTTTGACTTCATCAAAATAGCGGATGGATCTGTTAAGAAGGTAGTAGGGTGTGATGTCCTGGTATTTGGATGACATACACAGAGTAGGAAGTGACATTCCTATACTACGATCGGTTATACTTTGGTCGTCACACAGTGATTTCTCCACATGGGACTTGGACATTATATCAGACATACTGGATACTAGATCTATGGTTTTAGATCTAGAATTGGGTGGTTTGCCAATTAAGGGTACTTAGACAGCATTCTAAGAGTATTTAGAATGGACGACTCCTGTCACGGTAGTGTACCTGCAGGTGATGGAGTCACCCTCTCTAATGGTGTCTTACAGACTAAAGGGGAGAGGGATGTGCATGATTGGCAGATCACTTGCTTAGGCAATTGAATCAATCATGAGATGTCAAGTACCACACCAGATGTTGTTCTTGCAGTAGATGCAATAAGTTGATATTAATCCAATCCTGGAGAAACAGTCGGAAGCAGTTTTAGAACATAAGTGGATGTTCTAGGGATATTATAACGACAGCTTCATTCGGGAGACAGTTATCATTCCAGGCTTCCAAGGTGACTTGGACGACAGGGAGGTTGTCAGAGTTATAGTTTTCCCTCTGACGAGGGGCAGTATTTTAGACAGGTGGTCCAGGTGGATACTGAGGGAAGGATGGCGCAGGATACTGATTAAGTTCAGTTGATGATACAGTCTAAGAAGTTTGGATTTGGAGTTCATTTATGAGCTAGGTCCCATCAGACATCCAGACACATTCTAAGACAGGTATTGCTCATTTCGGGAGATGGATTTCTCCGCGAACTTGAGATATAGAGAGACATAGAAAGAAACATCAAAGCGGATCCACTCACTAAGGCTATTCCTCGAACGCAATAGTTTCGCAAACGAGCTTTGTGAGACTGACTAGTAGAGGAGTTGGGTGTTCGGTATCACACGGGCTGTGAGTATGCGACATCGCAATAATTAGCCTTGAGTGCAAGTGGGAGATTGTTGGAGATAGTGCCCTCAGAGTCAATTATTGGATCACAGGCACGTGATTGCAATGATTGAGGGAGGACCTATTCCGGTAGGACAGTCTTACTCAAGATGATAGTATGCTATCTGGTTTATCTTTATCATCGTGTACTGCTTTAGGTGACCTTACAGGTCACTATTGCACGTTGATAGAGCCCCTAGGATTCTTGCTTGACTACCAGCAGTATGAGGGCGATCATATATATGGGAGCTGGGGTCTATAAGCACATCCTTAAAAGGTCCCTAGTCGTGGGAGTTTCGAGACAGGGCATCGATACTCCAGAGTAGACTAGTGTATACAGTCGAGACCCCGACGAGGGGCGGTGGCCGGTCTCACAAGCCACTGGTGTCAGTTGGTTCACCTAAGATGTATACAGGTGCTCATTGGGTTATGAGTACACCGGACAGGACTCGCCGGGAATATGCTAGTTGGTCTTATACCTGACGTCAGATAGCAGTTCCCTGGTGACATATGTACAGGTTAGTTCATCGACCTGAGGATCGTCATTTGTCTCGTGTGAGTTCCCACTGTACTTTGATTACTACCCTACCACGCTCAAAGGAGACGTGCAAACAGGTTTTAGTTGGGTACAGTCCCGAGCCACATGGAGGCAGTGAGCGGATCTTCAGGGGTTCGTCTCTCCCGGTATTGGGGGTGAGGTCGCGCTGTATCTAGGAGAGCCAGTACATGAAAAGTCCTTGGCCAAGGCAGGAGATTTACTGGTAGGTATTCCAGTAGTATCTCAGGGTGTTCTGGGCTACACTCCGACACGACTTGTACCGCTTTTGGGGGTCTGACTTTTACCAACCCCCTAGGCCTGCCATGCGATGCTCATAGACGAACGGACCGTACTGTACGGATATTGTCACTGACAGGCTCAGTAGGGTGTCAGGATGAGTTCGCTCACAGACGTCCCTTTTGGTCAATACCTGGTAGCCCGTTACGTATAGGCTAATACCTCTGACGTGCTAGTGGTTAAATCCACAACCAAGGTATTGACGAGTTTTTAGAGTCCCCCACAGACAGTTGCTCAAGTTTCGGGCGAAACGCTGTAGAGGCCGTATGGAGATATGGCAGGGTTCGATCAGATACGTGCGGTATTGCACGGATCATGGTCGGACGGTAAATACTAGCGGGCTTTGGTTTAAGCCGGATCCTAGTATTGTACAGTGTAGATTTTGTCTCAGTGCATTTGTATTCGGTCAGAATACAAATGCGGGTGTGTATACACAGTATCGGGGTTTTCCTGTAATTTATTACGGGATCAGTTTTCTGGAGTTGCCAGTTTGCTTTCAGTTTCGGCCATACTTCTTTGTATCTTTCATTGGCCGAAGATTGGTGGAGAAGGGCTTATTTGCATTTGTGCAAATAAGCATTTGTGGAGGGTGTTCTTTGCATTTTGTTTCATCATGATGGTTTTCATGATGGGTGCACCATCCATTGACTTGATTAATCCATCATTGCTTGACTTCTATCTTCATGATGGCATGACTTTTGGAAGTGATGATTGTTGTTTGAGTGTTGGACTTTCCTAATGATCATTTCTTTGCATGATAGCCTTTTCTCTCTCTCCCTTGGATTATTGGTTGGCTCACTCATTCTTTTGATTCACACACTCACCACACTCTCATTCCTCTCCTCTCTATTGGTGTGGCCGGCCAAGCTCATTAGGGGGCTGCCCATTTTTATTTGGTGTGGGATTTTTGTATCTTTGGCTTGGAAAAATCCCCACAACTCCATCTCCAAAAGCTTATATAATTCCTCCACCATATGGCAACTCCATACAAACTCCAAGAGACAAAGAGTTCTACAAATAACCTACAGCAAATCTTGGGCACGTCGACTCGCCAGCTTCGTGCCCGAGTTGCCTCGGACCAGAGGTGGGAGCCCGTAAAAGAAGCCGACGACGTGGTGCCCTTCCGGCGACGAGGTGGAGACCGGAGATTCCGCGGGGAGATCGGGACGACGACGAGAAGACCGGAGGACACGGATCACTCGGTATATCTCTCTTCCCATCTTGTAGTTAGCTAGGACTAGTTTAATGGCACGATCCGGGTATATAGTGCGCGGTGGTGCCGGTTTGAAAAGTAAAAGTAAAGCATCGCTTCCGCATTTCGGCGTTGGATTCATGGCCGGGACGCCGCCGTGCACTTACAGAGCTGTCTGGCGCCTAACGGGTCAAGGAATCATTCCTCGTATGCGGGTCATGACTGCCGGAATCGACACATCGGTGTTCGGTGACATCAAGACGAGCGTGAGCTGTTGGATATAATGCCCTCAAGGCAATTATTGTAATTGCAGGCACGCGATTATGATAATTGAGAGATGACCTATACAGGTAGAATAATCTTACTCGAAATGATAGTATGCTATCTGGTTTGTCTTTATCATCATGTACATGCATTATGTGGTATTGCAGATCACTATTATATGTTGATAGAGCCAATAGGATTTTTGCTTGACTACCAGTAATATGATGGTGATCATATACGTGAGAGCTGAGTGGTCTATAAGAACATCCTTAAATTTCCCTAATCGTGGGAGTATTGAGACTGTGCATCGATATTCCGAAGTACACTAGTGTATACACTTCGAGACCCCGACGAGGGGCGGCGGCCGGTCTCACAAGCCATTAGTGTTATGTCACCTAAGATAGCATACGGGTGCTCACTGGATGTGAGTACAATGGACGAACTCGCCGAGAACTTCTAAATGGTATTATACCTATCGTCAGATGGAAGTTCTCAGGTGGCATGAGTACAGGTTAGTCTTTTGACCTGAAGTCGTCATTTGTCTCGTGTGAGTTCCTATTGCACTTTGATTACTACCCTACCACGGCTGCAAATAGGTTTTAGTTGGGTACAGTCTCGAGCCACATGGAGGCAGTGGTCGACTCTCAGGGATTCGTCTCTCCTGGTATTAGGAGTCGATGTCGCGCTTTGTTCATTTGGCTATCACTAGAAATCCGTAGCCACGTTAGGGGGGATTTACTGATAGTTGATCAGTAGTATCTCAGTTGGTGATGAGCTAGACTCAGACACGACTTATCGGGTTAGGAGGGGTTTTACGTTATCCACCCCTAGACCCGATATGCGATACTCTTTGACGAAATGATCGGACTGTACGGAGATTGTCACATTCAGGCTCAGTAGGGTAAGGACGCACTTGATTGTCGACCCCCCTTTCGACAAGTACCTGGGTAGCCGTTACGTACAGCTAGTGCCGCTGACGTGTTTGTGGTTAACCCACTACCAGTGTACTGTCGAGTCTTTAGAGTCCCAAAAAGAGGGGTTTTCCGGTTCAGGCGACAGATGTAGGAGCCGTACGTTGATATGTGCATGCGGTCCGATTAAATATGTGTACGCGATATATGGATTTTAACCGGACGGTTGATAATACTAACCGGGTTAGGATTAAGCCGGATTGTTAAATCAGGTTTTGATTTAATAATTTATTTATGTATTTTGATACATATATATTAGTATTATTGTTCACAATTCATTTTCTCTCTTTGGTGCTATCTGTATTTTTATACGGATACGCGTATGTGTAGCGATACATATACCAGGTGAAGTATTCCGTATTTATACGAGAATTTTTCTAGAAGATGGACACCTCATATTTGTTTTTCTTTTTAGAAAAACAAATAAGGAAATGAGGTGGCAAGTGGAGAAAGTTAAGTATGGTGTGAACAATGTAGAGAGGCATGACTTTGTTTTAAAATGATTATTTCATTTGGATGCACTATTGCATCATGGTTGATTTTATATAGCCATGCTTTTCTACACTTGATCACTTGATGATATTTTGTTTCCTCATCTCCTCCACCATGGCTGATGCTTCCTCTAGCTCTTCTCCTTCTTCTTCTTGCTATCATTTTTAAGAAAGATACTAGAGAGAAAAATATAGTGAAGTATTCCTACATCACCGGCCATCCAAATCTAGCAACTTTGGACCGGCGGTTAGAGCCTCCTCCGCGTTCTCTCAGGTGGATCGTTTTCGAAAAGGGTGGTCGATACTCAAGCGCGTTTCCAGTGGCTACGAGCTTAGAGAGGTCTTCCACAATTGGGTGGACACGCGATAAAGGTTGTATTTCTCAACCTTGTATGTTTTAGTATTCTAGTTTATGGTGTTTGGATCAAATCCTCGGGTGTGAGTGTCTGGTGTCCGCAATAAGTTTTTGTTTTCGCTTCCGCATCACCCGCGGCCTCCGCGGTGTGGGCGCCGGATCACAACATGGTATCAGAGCCACCCAAACACCATAAACTAGTGTTTGACGATACTTCAAGTTTCAAAATCGAAAACTCCGAATTTCAAAACCCAGTTTCTGTCGAAATATTTTTGGTCTCTAAATTTTTTTTAAACAAGTGCAGAAGCTTAGTCTAGACTAGATAGAGACACACAAATGAAATACGGGGCTCCTTGATTATCCGCTATTCCATATGGTTGTTCGCATGCTTGTGATGATTTTATCTACTGTGATGACTATTATCTGCCTGCGATGTTGATATTTATTAATATTATATATATTTAGTAGATGCTTCTATATGTTTTGCATCCAAGCTAGTCCAGCCCCTCTCCACCGTTAGTTAAGTAACCTAACGGTGCATGACGGGGTCTCGTGGTGAATGCAGATAGCATATAAAAAGCATGCTATTTTGGTTGTTTTCTTTATGGCTTGGAAATATAAAATTATGGGAACGCATTATCGAAATAATGTAAGGAAAAATAAACCTCAATGATGTTGTCGGAACCAATTTTAAAACTATTATGTTTTCTTCAAAACTCATGGTCTATTCTTTTGCTTTACATAGAGGTATTCGGTTAGGAATACCCCGCACCTCATTCTATGAGGGAAGAGCCTTGATCTCTTCGTTGGAAGTTCGCTCTTAAGAAAAAGTTTATGTTACTAGTTTTAAAATGCGGAGCTTAAACCACTCTATTTCAAAGCCACTCGAGTTCCTTCAACAATATCAAGTTAATTACATTAATGGTTTTTCGCCAAAAACCAGCCGTAGCCCTCCGTCATTTCAGATTAGTATTGTATAGTATTTGTGCTGCGTATGTCGACCTTTGCCGAGGCGTAGTGTTCGGTAGCTCTGTAATACTTTTCTGTTACATGGATGTGTGAATTGGTTATGACAGTCGTTCGACCTTGTTGACCTTGTCAACAGTCTATGTGGGTGGGTTTAATGCAATCAGGATAATGACAGGTTGAACTTGACTAGGACATTTTGACTTAATGACCTTGTCAAGGTCACTTGGATCCTAGGGGCAAAAACCATATCAGGAGTTTCAAACATACGGGAAACTTGCCAGGCACGTGCATACCTTCTGGAGTGTGGTGACTTGAGTGGATTCCGTCAGATTGTCATATGATGATAGTTGGATTCCGATTTCCATTGATGAGTACGTATTACTTCTCGGGAGATTTTTCACTTAAATGATCCCAACTAGTTCTCCTTTTAGGGTTTGAAGGAGAGTTCGAGAAAACAGTGGGAGCCATCCTGATCAGATAAAGTGATAACCAATCTGATCTTGATAGAGTGCACGTTAAGTATTTCTTTTCTCTCTATCTGGTACAGTGACCCATGACTTACCTTAAAAACTCATGAACCATTTTGACCGAACCTTCTTACACCCTTTGGTTTTGGTTTGTCTTGATTCGCGACCAAGTCGTATATATCCCTGCCACTCCTACTTTACCATTTGCCATTCTTCAGAACACGTCGTATCACTACGATGATCCATATTGCTTGGAACGACCATTGTATAATTACATACGAACTCGAAGAAATTACTTCAGTTAAGGATGGCCACAGGTTCTGAAGAAATTAAATAGGATTATTTCGTTGTCTATTCCCTTTACCTTCTCTTAGGTTGCGAGAGCTCCTTGATTAGGAGAGTACACCTGTTACGCTTATTGGATAGTATTCTTTCAAATTTTAGGCTGGTGCCGAAAGGTAGGAAAGGAAGAAAACCGGTTAGCACAGGAACGGTTTGCAGAAGGTAAGAGGTAGAGACATATAGAGGGATTGAAGTGAGGGAAAAGGAAATTGCGACTACTGTCATAAATCTGGATAATGGCAAAAGTATTACTAGGAATATCTGACCATCCCCTATGAAACATTTTCATATTTCAGTTTTTCTGTATATATATAATAGAGAACTGTTTTCCCAATCAATTCTGACTCCAGAGTATGTATTTACCAGTTTTGGATCTCACATCTGTATGGTGTTACAGATGATGAGTATGAGTAGAATATTGCGAAATGGACGATTTGATCTTTAATATCAGAATTCGTTGCAATTGGTGATATTTGATTAAATTATCTGGCTTTTGCCTGATGTTCAGTCGAAAATATTGTGCATTTGATATGACATTTTCCTTACTATTTCTATATAATAAAAGGTGTTTATTATAAATATGAACATATGAGGGTTTATCTGTAAAAATACTATTTTCATATGTTTATATATTATAATTAACATTATGAAGGAAAATGTAAGCATATAGTATCTATATAATATTTAGTCCATTCAAATATGCTTACCTTATCAAATATCTTTAACCAATTTTCTAAAACTATAATATCATATCAAATGGTTAAGATAATATCTCAATAAAAACAAATTCTACTAACATTATTTACTGAGTTATTGTGCAGAAAATATATCAGGACTGAAATCAAGGGAATTCGAGTTGGCGAGATCAAATCTGTCGAAATATTCAAGTAAATCGAAGAAAGATATTCTGGTAGAGACTTAAAGAAGATTTTCAGGTTCTAGATATCAAAATAGTCTACAGATGTCACCAGAAGAGACCACCAGAGAAATGAACCCAAGATCTCTCTACCCCACCGCGGATCCGCGGTTAAACCCACCCAATGGCCGCGGTTCTGCCGCAATATTGAGGAGTTGGGATTTGGGATTTTTTGGGTAGCATCCTAATAACTAACTCTAATTCTGGGGATCTAGGGATTTCAACTTCTGTGACTATAAATAAGGACCGAGTGCCTCTTGGAAAATTATCAAACCGACGCAATCATAAAGTCCACGACGGCTCAAGAATCCTGGTTGATCATCGACAGTTCATCTACCTCCTTAAGAAGAGATCGAGAAGCAAATTAGGGGTTTTGTAATCATTTTCTAAAGGAACAAAGTGTACTTGATCTTGTTGATTAATAAAGGTAGTTTTATTCTATTGCATTTTATTTTTTTCATGATTTCTATCTTTTCTTTTCCCAACATGCGTGAGTAATTCTCCGCTTGTTAGGGTTCGTAAGATTAAGGTAGATCAATGGATGATTAAAATCCTTTAACTCCTTTTACGTTCTATAAAGTTTATAAACTTTATCAAAAGAATAGTTAATATCCTAATCGGGCGCGCTATCAATTCATTGATATTCGTGACCACGATTAGAGATTGGATTAACAATTGTTATGGTAAAGGCTAGACATGAACGGAGATCCATATCAAGATAGGGGTTAAGAGTGGGAACCCTTTTCTTTCCAGAAACCCTAATTTACATGCATCACTGTCGATCTAGTTTTAAATCTATTAAAGGATAAAAGGAGTAATCTTTAATTAATCATCCATGACTACTAAATCTTAACGAACCCTACAAGCCCCCTTCTAATATAAAACCTATATCCATAGTTAATTTAGATCTATATTCTACATCCGTGTTTAAAGTAGATCTAGAATCTACAACTATTCTTCACCATTCTTTATTCTTCCCCTTTTTCAATACGTTTAAAGTAAGATTAAAAGATTCAACGTTTCCCTAAGGACGACCTGTACTCATTTCGGTCTAGCTACATACAACACCGTTATTGATTGCGGTTACAACACAACAACTCTAAAAATACATCAACCAGTCAAAAGGCACCGTTGCCGGGGATACGTGCGTAATTTTTTTTATTCTTACTATTTGTGTTGAATTCTTTTTCGATATATATCATAAAAATAAACAAAACTGCAAATTGTATATTTAACGATTATTGTGTGAATTTTGCGAGGGAATCTGGAGTCACTTTAGCGAGGAGATAAAAATTCAGAGACGTTCATCAAGATCCAGAGGACCAAGGGAGGCGACGTAGCAAAATCCTTCATGAGATCCCTCTTTTTGGCGGCTGAACCGTGGCAAATAGGTCCAATTAGCTGCAGAACCGCGGCGGAATTAGGGATTTAGGCTTCCAAATTTCTCTGGTATATTTCTCAACTCCTTCTCTCTCCTCTGGAATCCAATAAAATATCTTTTCTGCAGGATTTTTTACAAAATATTGCCACTCAAAAATATTTTTGCGAGTTGTTTTGCGGGTTGTTTTTGGATATTTTAATACGGACTTTAAGGGGCAAAGACCAAATTCAGATTGGGCGGGGATTTGATTACCCTTCCTAGGCCCCACATATCACAAAACGAGCATCTGCATCATCCTACATTAATTAAAAATATCTAGACCAAGACTCTAAGGACCGTCACGCTCAAATAGGACAGAGAAAGGTCATGGGTAATCTATCACTTATCCGCATTTCTTTTGTGGTGTCTAGACAAGTGTGTCTAGGCAAGTGGTTACTTAATTAGGCCCGTTATTTTCGATGATTCGTATAGCGGATACCTCCTACTTACCTAGCACTTACCTGGCACAAGAGTAATAAAGATGTGGTAGAGAATTGATCCTGCGGCTTGTCCTTTAGAAGTCTAGGAGCAGTCTAGTGCTTGACCTAGGTGACCTTAGTTTTAGGGTTTGCGTGTGCATTTTGTGATTGGTCAAGTCAACCCTCAAGTCCCACTTTCAAAGCAAAACAATCCAACTAGAGCTTAAATCTTTCCACCCTCCTTCCAGTTTTCACCTTCTTATAATGGGACACCCAAATAAAAGAACTCTCGCTGAGTTTTGCTATCCAGAACCGGATATTTCTTGTTATCATAATCGCTTCGATATACCATCTGACTCTATTATGTCTTTAAGAGATCGGATAGGGCAAACGGAAAGAAATAGTTGGCCACCTCACTCTAGGTCCTGTCAATCGCATCCAAATTCTACATATTCTTATGTTGATACTCCGAGTGAAGGAACTCCTAAACGCATGTCCATCGCTGAGCATATAGCGAGGGCTAACGGCTAAAGTTTCAATGCAGTCAAACCATTAGGACAACAAACACCACTGTTCGCCGCTGAAAACAGGAGACGGGACCGCGTAGGTTCGTCTTGCCTGAATTTGGGGGTAGATACTATTTGGTTTTATCCGTCCACCACTCCGAAGATGCCAAGTTGATTTGTGGCACCGTGTATCGGAGGTTTAGACGGATGCGGCCGTTGTAGCAGATTTCATCAGATTTCCCCTCATTTCAGGGGTTTTTGATTGTGGGGACGCTCTTCCCTGCAGGCGCAAGCCCCTGCAGTTAATTACGTTAGTGCATCGCGGTAACAACTTTCTCCTTCTCCAGATGGTCACTTCGTGTCGTATGTGTTTATTTTATTTTTGGTTGCCCATGGATTGTATACGGAGACTAATTTGTGTTGTCACCCGTAGGGCGTGGATTAGTCGAAATCCTTATTTTCTTAGATTTGGGTTTGGGTTGGTTTAAGGATCGTTAATCTCATTGAGATTAAGATCAACTTAAACATTTGTTGAGGATACGTTAATCTAATTTTAGACTAAGATCTACTCAACAGGATTTTGGGATCATTTAGATCCAACGAAAGAGTATGTAGGCTCTATCGTTTTAGTTTAGGGACGTTGCGGTCCATAAGTTTAAGGACATCATAGTCCATGGAGTTTAAAGACATCATAGTCTGTGGGGTTTAGTTTAGTGGTGTTGCGGTCCATAAAGTGTCTGGTTGTCGGGACCCTCCACCTCTCTGAAGACGTTGAAGATTTACAACGACACATATCATAGGTGTGAAGAGATGTACCCTTGAACCAATATTGGTTTGGGGATCTATAGTCAGGCTTTGGACTAAGACCAATTAAAAATATTAGGAGTACATGGGCTCAGTTAATCTGAATTGGGGGATTTATGGCCTACTTGGGCTCAGCCCATTCAGTTAAAGTGTTTGAACACTTATTTGTAATCAGTCCATTCATTCTTGAACAAAATGTTAATATTTGTTTGGGCTCAGGCCCTTTTTGTTCAATAATGCAGAGCATTAATTTTGGGTTCTGACACCCCTTCTTTTTTTGTTTTTTATTGAGTGTTGGACACTCTTTATTATGGCGTTGGGTCTTGTGTGATGAGTGTAGAACACTATATGTCAAGAAGCGCTCACGTGAGGAGCACGTGGCGCGCTTGGCGCTGAGCGCCAGATAATGAGCGCAGAGC
Source organism: Agapanthus africanus (assembly GCA_030015575.1). Lineage (NCBI taxonomy): Eukaryota > Viridiplantae > Streptophyta > Magnoliopsida > Asparagales > Amaryllidaceae > Agapanthus > Agapanthus africanus. The sequence goes on along the minus strand of CM057338.1, from coordinate 171,088,091 downwards.
GCTCTTATCAAATAGCGCTTAGAGCGTTGAGCGCTGAGCGCCAGACTCGGAGCGCTGGAGCACTTCTTTTGAAGTAGCGCTCATGTGAGGCGCACATGGAGCGCTTGGCGCTGAGCGCCAGGCTTGGAGTGCTGGAGCGCTTCTTTTTAAAATTGGAGCGCTAAGGCTCTTCTTTAACAGATCTGATTAGTTCTGAGTTCTGTGCTCCGAGAATTAAATTCTTTGTTTATAAGAGAATTTGTCTCATGGATCTAAGAACTGTGTTCTTCTCTTTTTGATGAGATGCTATGATCTCTTCGTTTCTGTGAAAGACTTTGTCTTGTATATTTGTGATCTAGAAAGAGAACTAAGTTCTCATGATGTGAGAGTAAAAACTCTTAAATATTAAGGAGATGTTATGATCTCTCTTCTTTTTTTTTGTTTATCTTAAAGAAATTTTCTTCTTCTGAGAGCTTGCTCTTCTCTTTTTTCTTTTTTGAGAACTTCAAGCTTATGGGGGGGGTTCTTCCTCTTAGACTTGAAGTCTTGGGTCCTTTATATAGGTGAGTCTGATTTGTTGAATAAGTTAAGGAAATCTTTTCTCTGATTGATTTGGGAATGTTTCCCACCATTGGATCTTTGATCCTAGGGCTTCTATTTTACAGAAGACATCTTTCTTATTACTTAACAAGATTGGGAAATTATTTTCCCATACAGAGATTGTTCTGTATCTTGGTGATTTTTAATCACCATTGGATCTTTGATCCAATGGTGTTCTAATTTACAGAGCACAATCAAAAATCCAACGAAGATGATAAATCATCAAATTACCAAAATAAAATCTAACGCTAGTGCTCTCATGCTTTGCACATGAGCGCTGCATCAGAGTCTTTGACTCTTGGTGCTAGGGCACTTAGCGTTGGCGCTCTCGTGCTTTGCACGTGAGCGCCGCATTAGAGTCTTTGACTCCTAGCGCTAGCGCTCTCGTGCTTTTCACGTGAGCGCGGCATCAGAGTCTTTGACTCCTAGCGCTGGCACTCTTGGCGCAGTGCTCTCGTGCTTTGCACGTGAGTGCTGCATCAGAGTCTTTGACTCTTGGTGCTAGGGCACTTAGTGCTAGCGCTCTCGTGCTTTGCATGTGAGTACTGCATCAGAGTCTTTGACTCCTAGCGCTAGCGCTATCGTGCTTTGCACGTGAGCGCTGCATCAGTCTTTGACTCCTAGCGCTGGCGCTCTTGGCGCAGCACTCTCGTGCTTTGCACGTGAGCGCTGCCTCAGAGTCTTTGACTCTTAGTGCTGGCGCTGCTAGCGCGAGCGCTTTTATGAAGCGCTACTCCATTTCAAATTTCAAAATTTGAACAGAGCTTTGCTCTGATTGGTGGAAACAAATGCCTCCCACCGTTGCGCTCACGTGGTTTACACGTGAGTGCAGCGGTGACAGCCTTTCTACCGTTAGATTGTCTTGGAAGTTGGATCGACTTCCAGCGTCTATAAATAGGGTCTTTGGCCCTTTTGAGATGACCTCTTTTCATTTTCTTGTTTTCTTATTCTTGAGAATTTAATTCTCTTTCAGAGCCAAGCTCTCTGCCTTAAAAAACTTCTTAAGAGTCAAAACGCTGCCCCACTTTGGTAAGAATTAAACTTATTAACAGAGCTTTGCTTCACTTAGATCACAGACCTTAAAGATTTTTAGGGTTTCTCAACCCGTTAATTAAACACCAGAGCTTTGCTCTTTCTAGATCATGGATCAGAAAAAGAAATCCTTTTTAGGGTTCCTTTAACCCATTAACGAAGAGCTCTTAGAGTTCGCTTTACAAATCTTTAAAGATCCTGAAGTTTTTAACTTCTGTAAAAAGTTTTGCTTTTAGGGTTTTTGATGGATTGTTCCATCTTCTTCACAGAGCATGGCTCTTTAGGATTCTTGAGGAATTTTTATTCCCCTCATAATGACAGACTTGATTTCTGTCACAGAGTGCTGCTCTCGAGGGAGTTTTACTCCTTGGCCCGAGGGGCCTCCCATTAAATGGGGCTCTTTTCTTTAGGATTTCTCAGAGCATGGCTCTTTAGATCTCTTGGGAAATTCTCTACTCCCCTCACAATGACAGAGTGCTGCGCCCAAGGGAGTTTAACTCCTTGGCCGAATGAGCCTCTCATTAAAGGAGAATCATTTTAGGATTTCCTTTTTTTTATTTGCACAAACTTGAATTTGTGAATTTGTTGGGTGTCTTAATCAGAACTTGTTTTCTTCATGCGGATATCAAGAGTTGTTTAAATCCCCGTGTCTGTTTCAATAAGCATTTTCTTGATCAGTCCGTCCACTAAACTCTTACTGATTTTCATTTTCAGGCGCTATAGCCGCTCATCTGTACTGTCTTGATGAAATCATTTCTTATGAGGACATTCGCGCACATGGCCGTTGTCAAAACCAGGAGTTTACAAACGCCCAATGCGCTGAAATTATGAATCGTTTCAATACACACAACGGTCGACTACTTCCTCGTTGATCCGCTCTCTTGAAGATTATAGTGAGAGCAATTTGGGGAGCACTTCCTGGATTTTATGAAGTCATGCCGCTTAATGCACTGGATGACGCTGAAGATAAGGTGCGCTCAGTGTATCTGACTGGCCTGATCTCGAAGAAGCGGCGAGATAATCTCATTGATATCTTGCATCAAACTTTCCAACAGACGACGATAATCGCTGCTTATCAGAGGTGGACGATATCAGCGAAGATCCTGACGCTTGTGATCATGAGAGGAAGCACACAAGAATGGTCAGAAAGGCAAGAAACACTTTAGAAGGCCTCACTTTTGAATTTCTTAATCCGTGTCCCGGATTCAATATTTTGCCATTGTAAACATTTTAATGATGCTTTTGTTTACTATTTTCATCAATGTAAGAACTTTCTGATGTATGAATAACAAATTTTTCCTTTCCGTGTGTTTATTTTATCCTTTTCGCACATACATGTATGGGTACGCGTCGGACGCTCAATTGGATGTAAATAAAATATTCTCCTTATTGCCTTGCATAATATGTGATTGACGTCCGTGGGTTACGCCTTTTTGTTTTGACTTGGCGCAAAGCAGTTTACGTACTCTTGAGCAGCACCTCGATTTCGACGGCATGTAATTTTTGCAAGTGTAGCTTGTAGATAATAAGTAACAGTTTGTCTTAGACTCTTTGTTGGGTAGCAATGGTTTAGGAGACAAGTTTAGGATCTGCCACCTAAGACTTTCCAACTTTCTGAGCCGTGAGGGTCTCATAAAGAATTTTCTCCCTACGAGTCGTGAGGATCTTGCAGGTGCATTTTCTCCTTAGAAATCGTGAGGATTTCTAAGTGTGCTTTCTCTTGAGAGTCATAAGGATCTCGCAAGAGAATTTTCTCCCTTACAAGTCGAGAGGACTCATAAGTGGTTGATGAGTTGGCTGGTTCCTGAATCGAAGTATTGCTTTACAACAGGGAGATCAGGGGTTGACATGTATCTGAGTCGAAGCGTTGCTTGACGACAGGGAGGTCAGGGGTTGACATGTATCCGAGTCGAAGCGTTGCTTTACGACAAGGAGGTTAGGGGTTGACATGTATCCGTGTCGAAGCGTTACTTTACGAAAAGGAGGTCAGGAGTTGACATGTATCCGAGTCGAAGTGTTGCTTTACGACAGGGAGGTCAGGGGTTGACATGTATCCGAGTCGAAGCGTTGCTTTACGACAGGGAGGTCAGGGGTTGACATGTATCCGAGTCGAAGCGTTGCTTTACGACAGGGAGGTCAGGAGTTGACATGTATCCGAGTCGAAGCGTTGCTTTACGACAGGGAGGTCAAAGGTTGACATGTATCCTAGTCGAAGCGTTGCTTGACGACAGGGAGGTCAGGGGTTGACATGTATCCATATCGAAGCATTGCTTGACGACGGGGAGGTCAGGAGTTCATATGTATCCGAGTCGAAGCATTGCTTTACAACAGGGAGGTCAGGGGTTGAAATGTATTCGAGTCAAAGCGTTGCTTGACGACAGGGAGGTCAGGAGTTGACATGTATCCGTGTTGAAACGTTGCTTTACGACAAGGAGGTCACGAGTTGACATGTATCCGAATCGAAGCGTTGCTTGACGACATGGAGGTCAGGAGTTGACATGTATCCGTGTCAAAGCGTTGCTTGACGACAAGAAGGTCAGGGTTGACATGTATCCGATTCGAAGTATTGCTTGACGATAAGGAGGTCAGGAGTTGACATGTATCCGTGTCGAAGCGTTGCTTGACGACAGGGAGGTCAGAGGTTGACATGTATCCATATCGAAGAGTTGCTTTACGACAAGGAGGTCAGGAGTTGACATGTATCCGAGTCGAAGCGTAGCTTTATGACAAGGAAGTCAGGAGTTGACATGTATCCGAGTCGAAGCGTTGCTTTACGACAGGGAGGTCAGGGGTTGACATGCATCCGAGTCGAAGTGTTGCTTTACGACAGGGAGGTCAGGGGTTGACATGTATTCGTGTCGAAGCGTTGCTTTATGATAGGGAGGTCAGGAGTTGACATGTATCCGTGTCGAAGCATTGCTTGACGACAGGGAGGTCAGGAGTTGACATGTATCCTAGTCGAAGCATTGCTTTACGAAAAGGAGGTAAGGGGTTGACATGTATCCGAATCGAAGCGTTGCTTGATGACAGGGAGGTCAGGAGTTGACATGTAACCGTGTCGAAGCATTGCTTTACGACAAGGAGGTCAGGAGTTGACATGTATCCGAGTCGAAGCGTTGCTTAACAACAGGGAGGTCAGGAGTTGACATGTATCCGTATTGAAGCGTTGCTTATGTTAGTTATATGTATGCCCTAGAGGCCATTACTATACATATGATGTATATTGTAGTGGATGCTGGGACATATATAGGGAGGACTTTCTCGCTCGACATGATAGTATGCTATCTGGTTACTCTTTACCTTAACGTGTATACTGATTGTCTCTCTGTTACATGTTGGTAAAGCCCTTAGGATGTGTATTTGACTACCTGGACTATGATGCAGATCATACTAGTGGGGGCATCGTAGTCTATAAGTACATCCTTCAAGGTCCCTAGTCGTGGGTGTATCGAGACGGGGCATCGATATACCAGAGTAGACTAGCGTATACCTTCTCGACCCATACAGATGGGCGATGGATGATCCCATATTCATTGGTGTTTGACATCAGAGATGATATACGGGTGCTCAGTGGAGACTGGGTACACTGGACGGACTCGCCGAGAACTCCCAGATGGTATTATACCTCACGTCAGATGGCAGTTCTCTGGTGACACTGGTACAGAGTAGTCTGTTGACCCGAGATCGTCATAGAGTCTTGTGTGGTTCCCACTGTGCTTTGATTTCCACCTTACCACGTCCAAGAGGGCGTGCAAAACGGTGGTTTTTGGGTACAGTCCCGAATCACATGGAGGCAATGAGCGATAGGAGGGGATTCGTCTCTCCCCGTATAGGGGGTTGATGTTGCGCTATGCTCGACTGGCCATAACAGGAAATCCCTGGCCAGGATTGCAGTGATCTACTGGTAAGTGTTATCAGTAGTTTCACACATGTTATGGACCTCACGTCGGCATGACTTATCGAGCTATTGGGGTCTGACGTTTACCACCCCTAGGCGAGATATGCGACATATCAGACGATCAGACCGGACTGTATGGTAAGTGTTACTGGTTGGATTCACAGGAGTGTGAGCGGGCTTGCTCGTCGATCTTCTGATCGCTCAATACCCGGGTGGCCGTTACGTTTAGCAGACCGCTTGCGGCTTGTGGGTGCTTGATATGATCATCATCTGCTGCCGGCGTATTGACGAGTCTTTAGAGTCTTATACAGAGGTTTCCTGGCTCAAGCGAAACGAAATAGGAGCGCATATGAGATATGTGCGGGACCGAGAATAATGCATGTATGCGATACCGTATTCTATTCTTGTGATTTGTATCATTGGCAAGTTATATGTGATATAGCCGGGTTACCGAATCAAGTGTTGATTCGATACATTGATACACTTGATATTAGTCGGTTATATGCGATATGACCGGATCGTTAAATCAAGTGTTGATTTAATGATTTAATGCATAATTATATATTTGATATATTACTTTGCATTAACTAGTATCAGTTCACTTTAAATGGATTTTCTCACTCGGATGTGCACATTGTATATGTGATATATTTTTATGCACTTGATTGTATCATGTTTGATGATACATGTTTGCTAGGGTTTTTGTGTAAAGAATTAAACCATGGTTATTTAAATGGTTAGGGTTTTGATTATCTTAACTAATTGTTTAGGTTATTTCCTTTTTAGGCATGTAAAGAGAAAATGGTTTCTTTTCATTCATGAAGCTTGATGAAGCTTCATGAAGACTTTGACCAAGTGACCATTTTGTCTCATACTTAACCCTAACCATTCCATTTAACCATGATTAACTCTCTACACATTACCATGGTTAATATTATGATAAGGATGATTTTATTATTCTTTTAGATAACAACTTATCATAATATTCATCTTCTTCATCTTCTTCTTCACTTGAAGAAAAACCTTGCTTCATCAATGGTGACTTGATGAAAAATGTGAGAAATCCAATTCTAAAGTGAACCCAATTCCTATTTCTTCATCCTCTACCTCTTGCCAAGTAGTATAGAGTGTTTACTTCACAAGTTTCATGACTTGGTGAAGTGGGAGCTTGATCTTGTGATGCCTCGACGTAGATCATCTTCGGCATCGACATCGACGACCTAGCTCGTCCATTTCTCCGACGAAGCCGACGCAAGAGTCCGGGATCCGATTTGGACAGCGGAGGGACATCATTGCGGAGCTATGGAGGTGGAGCACCGGATCTACAAAGGTTGTATTTCCGTTCACTTAGAGTAAAGTCGTTTACTTGCATTTGCATCGCCTAGAATTCTAGTTAACGATCCGTATTAGGGTTTCTCGGCACCCGTAAAATCTGAAATTGGCATGGTTGATGCCTTGTGAGACCTCATTAGAGTGCCTAGGAACCCTACAGTGGTATCAGAGCCTAGCTAGAGCCTTAGGCGATGCGTAGACGGAGTTAGAAGTCCGATCGACCCGAAACCCCGACTTTAAACGGCTCTCTGGACAATTTTAAAAAACTGGGTTTTTTCCATATTAAAAATTCTTATAAAATTTAGCAGGAAGAAATAAGAATTATGGTGCAATACGATCCACTGACTCCTACAATGTGCGGCGGAACCGCGGCAGAAGCAAGGCTTCTGCGGCGGTTCCGCGGCCGTATTAACACATTTCCCCATAATTCTTGCACAGTAATTCCTACTTTCTGGTGCTGGATTTTATGGGATTTTTTAATCTGAATTCAAGAGTTGAATTTTCTGGGGTTGTTTTGGGGAATCGATGTATCGATCGGATTGTCTAATTTTGTCTGTGTGTTTTTCCGGATAATTTCAAAATATGTTAAAAAGTTCGACCGGACATAAATACCCACTTTTTCCCCTGCCGGGAAGTTTCCAATTGTTGGATTTTCCTGTAGTTTAATTATGTTCTAAGTAGTGCAAGTAACACGATGGTCCTTCTAGAAGACAACAAACCTTAACTCGATTATGTGACCGTCTTGAACTGCCCTTTGAACCTTAGTGTTTGGGGCAGTACGGCGTGCCACATGTGAGGCGTTGGCTTGACCCTTCTACGGCTGGACCGTTGGTACTGAGGCATAAAGTGAATGTCTTTGAACTTATTTCATTCGGTTGATCGAGAAAACTTGGGTGTTCGATTGTTCGATCGGAAAGTTTAACATTTTCTATCTTACCCGGAATGTGATACAATAATTGGAATTCACAAGCAGTTATGAGATAACTGAATGAATATTATAAACATAGCAGTTTAGTCTCACTTGATCGGTTGCCACGGAATTTTGATGTGATCAAAAGTCCGTCGCAATCACGTAGCGTACGCGGATACTCGCCGGGTAAACTTAATAGACTGCTACACCCCATAGCCCCGATCAAGTGACTGTAGGAGAACCCCGTCGCCGAAAGCATCCGTTCGGGTGCTCGCGGCAGCGGTGTTCCGCCTTGGTGCACTTTGTCGACGGCGTCAGGGGTGCAGCTGCCTACTAAAGTTTGTGACGAGCATTCGATCAATATGTCGGGAATCTTGTTGAATTGCCTGACTTGATATTGAAAAGTGTTTTCGATAATGAGACTAAAATGCGGGGTTTATAATTGTTAGGCATGCGATGTTTAAGTATTTCATTTGATTAGGCATGTGATGTTTAAAGAGATTGCGGATTCCAACTGTTGTAGTTTTACACTTTCTTTTATGTGACCGTAAGTGTAGTATGTAGTGGTATTGCTGATTGTCGTTGCTATACGTCGACGACAATCGGTGTATGCATACTTACTTACGTTGATGACATGTGATGTTATGTGTTGCTAGATATGTTATATTGGATCGTCGTGTTTGAATAGCCGAGTGTTTTTATGTGAGATGAGTGTTTTTCATTTTCATTCATGTAAAAACTTGTATGTAATATTCTTTTATTGGGGCACTTCCAGGTTGCGGAAGTTGTCACCTTTTTGTATATTATTTACTTTTCTGCACTAGGATAGACCCAAGGAGGGGAGCACAAGTAACCGGGTTCTGGGGTCCAGTGGGAGACCAACTCGAGGAGTCAAGTCCGGGTCTCCTAATCCTAGAATTGGTAGGGTTGCTTGCCGCTCTCGTAGGGGTCTGGGGGTGTGGGTTTGGCTATTCATCACGACCGTGGAATCCGTGTTTTATACTGGCTCGTATTGAAAACACGGACGTCCTAGTATATCCAATGTTTCATATGTTTCTTCTGCTACGATATCTGTGATCTGATCATGTGATGTTCTCTGATAGATACTATATATAGTATATATGATATATTATATAGGCGTTACTTATGTTTTACACCCGCGCTAGCCCTGCCCCGCTCTGCCGTTAGTTACCTAACCTAACGGTGCACGAGGGGACATCGAGGCGAATGCGGATGGCATAAGTGTACGTCGTATTTATCTGTGATGTTTAGGTATTTAAATGATGGGACTTCATTAATGTGATTAATGAAAGAAAAGAAACCTAAGATGTTGTAGAATCAAATTTTAAACAAAACAGGTAGCTACAGTTCTTGCTTTGCATAGCGGTATATATGATATACCCTGCACCTTATTCGATGAGGAAAGGACCGAGATCCCTTCACCGGGAGTGACTCCTTTAGCAATAACTGGCAGATGCTACACACTCGGTTTGACTTTTGATTGCTTCTATAGTTTATGCTTTGCACAGCAATATATATGATATATCCCGCACCTCATTCGACGAGGAAAGGGCCGACGATCCCTTCACCGGGAGTGACCCCTTTAGCAAAACTAGAAAAAGCCTCAAAATCACTCCATTTCAAAACTTCATTCGATTCTACAACGATATCAAGTTCATTACGCAATAGGTTTTCAGAAAAACCTGTCGTAGCCCTCCGTCATTTCAGATAAGTTGCATATAGTATTCGTGCTACATTTGTTGGCTTTCGTCAAGGTGTAGTGTGCGGTAGCTATGTGCTGCTTATCTGCTGCATATGATGCGACTGGATTAGGGTAGTCGTACGGCTTTGTTGGCTTTCGTCAAGGGTCGTGCGGGTTGGTTTAATTCAGTCAAGAAATGTACGGGTTGAACTTGACTAGCGGGCTGTGGTTTGTTGGCTTTCGTCAAGGTCATAGCACGCTAGGGGCAAAAGCATTATCGGGAATTTCAAGTGTTGAAATTTGCAATGAGATTGCATACCTTCTATGAGATAGTTGGATCCCGATACCCACTGCGAGTAAGAGTTACTCCTGGGAGAGTTTTACACATTACAATTAGCCGATCAAGTAGGTGTCTAGAAAGGTGTCAACGGGGTTACGCCTCTGGGAAAACGAGGTTTACATTAATTAGGTTCGTGCGAAAGCACGGGGGACCTCCCTCAAAGTACCAACACTGTCCTGGCTGAAAGATTGGCGAACTTGTGGTGTGTAATTAATCCCGGCTAGTCTTTCCTTTTAGGGTTTGAAGGAAGATTTGATAAAAACCAATGGAAGCCATCCTGATTAGATAAGATAATAACCAATCTAATCTTGCACGAGCATACGCTAAAGTGTTTTCTTCTCTCTCTCTCCAGGTAGCGACCATTTATGCCATAATCAAGATAATAATATGGATGTATTGACCGAACCCGCATGTTATACTGTGCTGGGGAACGTTGGTTCCGTTCCTTCCTATAAGCGTTATAGGACTGAACAGGAAATAGGGGAATACCAGGATTCCCATGCCACCCGAATGAAGAAAGTACATGTTGATGCATTTTCTTCGGGTGTGTTCGTTACAGAGAACTGTTTCTCCATTTGCTCTACGTCCTGGGTATTAGATACCGGGTCAGGATCCCATATATGTAATCAGTTACATGGGCTTAGGAAAGATAGAGAAATTGGAGAAGGTGATAAAGACATTAGAGTTGGAAATGGTGCAATTGTTGCAGCTAAGACTGTCGGGGAATATCACCTTGTATTACCAACTGGTAATACATTGGTTCTGAACGAATGCTATTACATGCCGAACCTGATATGCAACATTATATCGGTTTCTTTATTAAGTAAGGAGGGATATAATTTTGTATTACAGGACAATGTTATGAACATTTTCCGTAACCAAAAGTTGGTTGGATCAGCCACGTTGTGCAATGGCATTTATGTTCTAAATCAATCAACAGTTCTGAGCATAACAAACACACACAAGAGGAAGAGTTCAGAACTGAACGAATCCTTCTTGTGGCATTGTAGACTGGGTCACATCAATGCGACACGACTGGCTAAGTTGCATAAGGATGGATATTTGAAACCATTCGAATTTTCATCTTATGACACTTGCCAGTCATGTCTCAAAGGCAAGATGACCAAAACTCCGTTTACGGGACACGGAGAAAGAGTTACCGAACTCTTGGGACTGATACATAGTGATGTATGCGGTCCCATGTCTACACATGCCAGGGATGGTTCTTCGTACTTCATTACATTCACTGACGATCTCTCAAGATACGGACATGTGTACTTGATAAGACACAAGTCTGAACCTTTTGAGATATTCACAGAATATAAGCAAGAAGTAGAGAACCAAAATAAGGGTATAAGTATTATGTCCTTTGATGTGATCAAGGAGGAGAATACTTGAGCACGGAAATCCTGGACTATTCTAAAAGGAGAATGAGATTCTCTCTCAGCATTACTCCTCCGTATACACCATAGCACGATGGTACATCGGGGAGGAGCAAATGCACCCTATGTGATATGGTGTGCTCTATGATGAGTACTACTGAGTTTCCTATTTCCTTTTAGGGAGTTATGCGCTTAAGAAGCTGCATACCTATTGAATAGGGTTCCAATCAAATCAGTTGCCTACCGCTTCATATGTGATATGGAAAGGGAAGAGCCCATATCTTAAGTTAGTTAAGATTTGGGGTTGTCCGAGCTATGTCTAAAAGCATAATCCGGACAAGCTCGAGGCAAGGTCTGTTATGTACAACTGGAAAGGTTCCAGCTATACAAATAACAGCAGTTGACTTGGTAGAACCGAAGGATTCAATAGTAACCAACGAACCTTAGCCTCTCCGCCGATCTAGTAGGGTTCCTCACCCACCTGAGAGATACTTCGGTTTCTCTATGACAGTGGGAGCGAGGATTGCATCATGAGATGATGACCCAACTAGTTTCGAGCTGGCCATCAGGAGTGGGACTCTGTAAGAATGACTGGATGCTTAGCGATCTGAGATGGAATCCTTATACACCAACAAAGTATGGACTTTGGTTGCAATATCTGAAGGGTTAAATCCCCATCAGGAGCAAGTATATCTTGAGAAGATTACTTGGTGTACATGGAAAAGTTGAGACTTTCAAAGCTAGACTTGTTAAAGGTTTGCATCATTGACCAGGTGTGGATCATGATGAAACTTTTTCTAAGGATCTATGCTTAAGTCCATCCAGATCCTACTTACCACGGCTACATACCATGACTGCGATATCTGGTGGTAGGGTGTCATGACTGCTTTTCTAAATGATGTTTTAGAAGAGAGCGTCTATAAGTACACAGCCAGAGGGCTTCGTAGACAGTGGGAGCAGCGGAAACGTGTGCAAGATGTTTTATGTGATAAAGCAGGAATCGCGGAGTTGGAACATCTATTTTGATGTGGTAGTCAAAGAGTTTGACATCATCAAAATGGTAGATGAACCTCGTATATACAAGAAGGTAGTAGGGAGTATGGTAGTGATCCTCGTAGAGTACGTGGATGACATACTCTTGATAGGGAAGGAGTTTCCTATGCTACGCTCGGTCAATCTCCGCTTATCACAAGGATTCTTCATATAGGATCAAAGTGATACCTCCTAAATCCTGAGTCTTCATCTATGAGATAGATGTAATTGGATGCTAGGAATCTCACTAGAAGTGGTGAGATGGTATCAATCGACCCTGGGGAGAATCACTGGAAGGGTTCCAGGCTGATAAAGACGACTGAATGTCAGTCACAGGCATTGTCTTTACCCTAAGTAAAGGGACGGTATGTTGGAAGAGTTCCAAGCTAGATACCCTGGCATACTAGACGATTAAGGCTGGATACATCGCTACTTAAGATGCTACCAAAGAGGCTGTCTGGGTGTACATTTGTTCATGAGATGAACTTTGTTCCTCCCATTGTGTGATAATGGAGTTGTGGCTTATGCCAAGGAACGTCCGTCCCATCAGTGATCCAGACATATTCTAAGGCAGTATTACTAGATCATGGAGATGGTTGATCTCCAGGGGATCGAGGTTAGGAGAGTAGACATAGAGGATAACACGGCGGATCCACTCACAAAGGCCTTTTCCCAGAGAGAGACTTTTATGGGATGGTTGAGTATGAGATACTACAACCACTGCTATCAGATGGCCCTAGTGCAAGTGGGAGATTGTTAGTTATAAGTATGCCCTAGAGGCCATTACTATACATAGGATGTATATTGTAGTGGATGCTGGGACATATATAGGGAGGACTTTCTCGCTCGACATGATAGTATGCTATCTGGTTACTCTTTACCTTAACGTGTATACTGATTGTCTCTCTGTTACATATTGGTAAAGCCCTTAGGATGTGTACTTGACTACCTGGACTATGATGCAGATCATACTAGTGGGGACATCGTAGTCTATAAGTACATCCTTCAAGGTCCCTAGTCGTGGGTGTATCGAGACGGGGCATCGATATACCAGAGTAGACTAGCGTATACCTTCTCGACCCATACAGATGGGCGATGGATGATCCCATATCCATTGGTGTTTGACATCAGAGATGATATACGGGTGCTCAGTGGAGACTGGGTACACTGGACGGACTCGCCGAGAACTCCCAGATGGTATTATACCTCACGTCAGATGGCAGTTCTCTGGTGACACTGGTACAGAGTAGTCTGTTGACCCGAGATCGTCATAGAGTCTTGTGTGGTTCCCACTGTGCTTTGATTTCTACCTTACCACGTCCAAGAGGGCGTGCAAAACGGTGGTTTTTGGGTACAGTCCCGAATCACATGGAGGCAATGAGCGATAGGAGGGGATTCGTCTCTCCCGGTATAGGGGGTTGATGTTGCGCTATGCTCGACTGGCCATAACAGGAAATCCCTGGCCAGGGTTGCAGTGATCTACTGGTAAGTGTTATCAGTAGTTTCACACATGTTATGGACCTCACGTCGGCATGACTTATCGAGCTATTGGGGTCTGACGTTTACCACCCCTAGGCGAGATATGCGACATATCAGACGATCAGACCGGACTGTACGGTAAGTGTTACTGGTTGGATTCACAAGAGTGTGAGCGGGCTTGCTCGTCGATCTTCTGATCGCTCAATACCCGGGTGGCCGTTACGTTTAGCAGACCGCTTGCGGCTTGTGGGTGCTTGATATGATCATCACCTGCTGCCGGCGTATTGACGAGTCTTTAGAGTCCTACACAGAGGTTTCCTGGCTCAAGCGAAACGAAATAGGAGCGCATATGAGATATGTGCGGGACCGAGAATAATGCGTGTATGCGATACCGTATTCTATTCTCGCGATTTGTATCATTGGCAGGTTATATGTGATATAGCCGGGTTACCGAATCAAGTGTTGATTCGATACATTGATACACTTGATATTAGTCAGTTATATGCGATATGACCGGATCGTTAAATCAAGTGTTGATTTAATGATTTAATGCATAATTATATATTTGATATATTACTTTGCATTAACTAGTATCAGTTCACTTTAAATGGATTTTCTCACTCGGATGTGCACATTGTATATGTGATATATTTTTGTGCACTTGATTGTATCATGTTTGATGATACATGTTTGCTAGGGTTTTTGTGTAAAGAATTAAATCATGGTTATTTAAATGGTTAGGGTTTTGATTATCTTAACTAATTGTTTAGGTTATTTTCTTTTTAGGCATGTAAAGAGAAAATGGTTTCTTTTCATTCATGAAGCTTGATGAAGCTTCATGAAGACTTTGACCAAGTGACCATTTTGTCTCATGCTTAACCCTAACCATTCCATTTAACCATGATTAACTCTCTACACATTACCATGGTTAATATTATGATAAGGATGATTTTATTATTCTTTTAGATAACAACTTATCATAATATTCATCTTCTTCATCTTCTTCTTCACTTGAAGAAAAACCTTGCTTCATCAATGGTGACTTGATGAAAAATGTGAGAAATCCAGTTCTAAAGTGAACACACTTCCTATTTCTTCATCCTCTACCTCTTTCCAAGTAGTATAGGGTGTTTACTTCACAAGTTTCATGACTTGGTGAAGTGGGAGCTTGATCTTGTGATGCCTCGACGTAGATCATCTTCGGCATCGACATCGACGACCTAGCCCGTCTATTTCTCTGATGAAGCCGACGCAAGAGTCCGGGATCCGATTTGGACAGCGGAGGGACATCATTAAGGAGCTATGGAGGTGGAGCACCGGATCTACAAAGGTTGTATTTCCGTTCACTTAGAGTAAAGTCGTTTACTTGCATTTGCATCGCCTAGAATTCTAGTTAACGATCCGTATTAGGGTTTCTCGGCACCCGTAAAATCTGAAATTGGCATGGTTGATACCTTGTGAGACTTCATTAGAGTGCCTAGAAACCCTACAGCTTGAAGACAAGGAGGTCAGGGTTGACATGTATCCGAGTCGAAGCGTTGCTTGACGACAAGGAGGTCAGGAGTTGACATGTATCCGTGTCGAAGCGTTGCTTGACGACAGGGAGGTCAGAGGTTGACATGTATCCGTGTCGAAGAGTTGCTTTATGACAAATAGGTCAGGATTTGACATGTATCCGAGTCGAAGCGTTGCTTTACGACAGGGAGGTTAGGAGTTGACATGTATCCGAGTCGAAGCGTTGCTTTACGACAGGGAGGTCAGGGGTTGACATGTATCCGAGTCGAAGCGTTGCTTTACGACAGGAAGGTCAGGGGTTGACATGTATCCATGTCGAAGCGTTGCTTTATGACATGGAGGTCAGGAGTTGACATGTATCTGTGTCGAAGCGTTGCTTGACGACAGGAAGGTCAGGAGTTGATATGTATCCGAGTTGAAGCGTTGCTTTACGACAGGGAGGTCAGGGGTTGATATGTATCCAAGTCGAAGCGTTGCTTGACGACAGGAAGGTCAGGGGTTGACATGTATCCATATCGAAGCATTGCTTGACGACGGGGAAGTCAGGAGTTGATATGTATCTGAGTCGAAGCATTGCTTTACAACAGGGAGGTCAGGGGTTGAAATGTATCCGAGTCAAAGCGTTGCTTGACGACAGGGAGGTCAGGAGTTGACATGTATCCGTGTCGAAACGTTGCTTTACGACAAGGAGGTCACGAGTTGATATGTATCCAAATCGAAGCGTTGCTTGACGACAGGGAGATCAGGAGTTGACATGTATCCGTGTCAAAGCATTGCTTGACGACAAAAAGGTCAGGGTTGACACGCATCTGATTTGAAGTATTGCTTGACGATAAGGAGGTCAGGAGTTGACATGTATCCGTGTCGAAGCGTTGCTTGACGACAGGGAGGTCAGAGGTTGACATGTATCCATATCGAAGAGTTGCTTTACGACAAGGAGGTCAGGAGTTGACATGTATCCGAGTCGAAGCGTAGCTTTACGACAAGGAAGTCAGGAGTTGACATGTATCTGAGTCGAAGTGTTGCTTTACGACAGGGAGGTCAGGGGTTGACATGCATCCGAGTCGAAGTGTTGCTTTACGACAGGGAGGTCAGGGGTTAACATGTATCCGTGCCGAAGCGTTGCTTTATGATAGGGAGGTCAGGAGTTGACATGTATCCGTGTCGAAGCGTTGCTTGACGACAGGGAGGTCAGGAGTTGACATGTATCCTAGTCGAAGAGTTGCTTTACGATAAGGAGGTAAGGGGTTGAAATGTATCCGAATCGAAGCGTTGCTTGATGACAGGGAGGTCAGGAGTTGACATGTAACCGTATCGAAGCGTTGCTTTACGACAAGGAGGTCAGGAGTTGACATGTATCCGAGTCGAAGCGTTGCTTGACAACAGGGAGGTCAGGAGTTGACATGTATCCATATTGAAGCGTTGCTTGAAGATAAGGAGGTCAGGGTTGACATGTATCCGAGTCGAAGCGTTGCTTGACGACAAGGAGGTCAGGAGTTGACATGTATCCATGTCGAAGCGTTGCTTTACGACAGGGAGGTCAGAGGTTGACATGTATCCATGTCGAAGAGTTGCTTTATGACAAAGAGGTCAGGATTTGACATGTATCCGAGTCGAAGCATTGCTTTACGACAGGGAGGTTAGGAGTTGACATGTATCCGAGTCGAAGCGTTGCTTTACGACAGGGAGGTCAGGGGTTGACATGTATCCGAGTCGAAGCGTTGCTTTACGACAGGAAGGTCAGGGGTTGACATGTATCCATGTCGAAGCGTTGCTTTATGACATGGAGGTCAGGAGTTGACATGTATCTGTGTCGAAGCGTTGCTTGACGACAGGAAGGTCAGGAGTTGACATGTATCCGAGTCGAAGCGTTGCTTTACGACAGGGAGTTCAAGGGTTGATATGTATCCAAGTCGAAGCGTTGCTTGACGACAGGGAGGTTAGGGGTTGACATGTATCCGTGTCGAAGCGTTGCTTGACGACAGGGAGGTCAGGAGTTGACATCGGGTTGACTCTAGGTTATTTGTGAACCGTAGAGTCCTGGAATTGGGGACTTTGCCGTGGCTCCGTTTGGTGGTGTCGCGTCCGTGCCGTGCTGGCATGAGGAGGAACGTCGTTGTTGGTCTTCTAGCATTCAGATATTGCCGCTGAGACCTAACTCTCCCTTTGATAGAGTTCGTTGGGACATGTGGTTCCCTTTTCGTTTAAGCACATGGATTGTATACAAGGGTCAGTATGGACTCGCCTGTACGGCAAAAAGTTTCATTTTATTTTTTTATTTTTTTATTTTTATTTATTTCTCTCCGCGATGCTCTATCATTTCAGCTTTTTATATCACGAAAGTCGCGATTGCCCAATCATTTCGGCTATTTTTGCAGTGCCCAATCATTTCGGCTGTTTTTTCTTTTTACTCGCTGTTTTTTATTGTGAGTCGCCCAATCATTTCGGCTATTTTTGTATGCGTATATTTTACTCGTTGATTTTTATCACGAGTTGCCTAAACATTTTGGCTATTTCATATGCATTTTTTTTCGAGTATGGAACTCATGGTCTGATACCAATCTTGCATCAGTATCGCTGCGATTGGAATGTTGCCAGGAGCGAATCATCATTTGCCATGAAAGGACTTGGAATTCGATACCGATTTAGACATCAACATCGCTACAACTGGGATATTTCCAGGAGCGAATCATGATCTGCCTTTGTCGGTTCTAACAAAGGTGGCTTAGCAAACAGGGTTAAGATCTTGTCGACTAAGGCTTTTGACCTCATGAGCCGTAAGGGTCTCATAAAGGTGTTTCTCCCTACGAGTCGTGAGAATCTCGTAGGTATCTTTTCTCCTAAGAAATCATGGGGATTCCTAAGTGTATATTCTCTTGTAAGTCGTAAGGATCTTGCAAGAGTGTTTTCTTCTTGTAAATCAAGAGGACCTACAAATGTTTGTTCATCAAATGAGGGCATTCCTCGTCGTTGGTGGGACTCGGCAAAGAAATGATTATTTATGCCCGTGGATTGTATACAAAGGTCAGTATTGAACCGCTTGTAGGGCAATCTGGGAAAGGTGATGGCTTAAGAACAGGTTCAGATCCCTGTAGTTTAAGGCTTTTGAATCTTATGAGCCGTGAGGGTCTCATAAGAGGGTTCTCTTTATGAGTCGTGAGGATCTTGTAATTATAATTTCTCCTTAGGAATCGTGGGGATCCCTAAATATGTTTCTCCTTTGTGAGTCATAAGAATCTCACGCAGGTAGTTTTCTCCTTATAAGGTCGAGAGGACCTTGCAAGTTTCTTTTAACGAGAATGTGTCCTTTCGGGTTTTCACAAACTTGCCAGTAGCCCTGCTGTTTTTACTCACGGAGCCTTTTCGGGTTTAAATCCGTGCCCATTTTGCTTGTGGACGTACCCCTCTTTTTTTTACGAGTCTGTGCCCTTTTAGGTTTTCACAAACTCGCCGGTGGCCCTGCTGTTTTTACTCACGGAGCCCTTTCGGGTTTTCATCCGTACCCATTTTTCTTATGGACATACCGTGTTTTTATACGCGTCTGCCCAAGGATGCTGCGGGTTTGTAGTAGTTTAAAGACGTTTTGGTCAGTAGTTAGTTTTAGGACATTTCGGTCCTTTGTTAATTTTAAGACATCTCGGTCCGCTATTAGTTTAGGGACGTTTCGGTCCATAGTTCTCCGTGTTTGGGGCGGGGTATCGTTGGATACTATTTTTAGAGTCTGGACACAAGAAGATAGCGAGCGGACAAATGCGTCGTCATCTATCATTAACCTGGTTCGTGACTCGTCAGGCGTAGTACTTCTTAAGAAATCGGCTGTTTATTGGTCGGAAGGGTCTTTCGCCATGCATATTCATGAGCAAGTAAGCCCCACCTTGATAGACCTTGTCTATGATGTACAGGCCCTCATAATTCGGCTCGAACTTCCTCCGTTTGGCACGATTAGGGATCATAGGTCTCTTGACCACTAGCACGAGTTCGCCTTGGCGAAATGTCCTCGGTCTAGTCAATCTTTCGTATGAGCGCGTCATCTTTGCTTTGCAAGTTTGTAGGCTTTGTTGCGCCATGAGACGAGTTTCATCGAGGGCATCTAGCTCCTCAAGCCGGAGATGAGCATTTTCTTCATCTGTCAGCTCATAATGAACCGCCACTCGTAGGGAGGGTAGCTCTATCTCTAAGGGGAGTATTGCTTCAGTGCCGAATACCAATGCATACGGCGTTGTATTCGTGGCCGTTTTGAACGTAGTCCGATAAGCCCAGAGAGCTTCATGCAGTCTCTCGTACCAGTCCTTTTTATTTTTGGACACCGTCTTCTTTATGATCTTCGTCAAGATCTTGTTGAAAACCTCAGCTAGAACATTAGCTCGGGGATTATAGACCGAAGAGTATCTCCAGTCTATATTATGCTGCTGTACGAAGCGGCTGATTTTGTGACTTCTGTAGGCTGGCCCGTTATCAGAGATAATCCGTCGTGGAGTGCCGAACCGATAGATGACGTGTGTCTTAAAGAAATGGTGGATATTCTATGTCTTCACTTTTCTTAGCGGTACTGCTTCTGCCCACTTGGAGAAGTAATCGGTTGTCGCCAATATGAACCGATGTCCTCTGGACGATGCTGGTTTATATCGGTTCCCCACATTTCGATTGGCCAGCTAGCCACTGTTGAGTGTAATGGATTTGGATGCTGGTGGATGAAGTCTCTATCAATTTGGCACGAGTGGCACTGCTTTGCGTATTCGAGACAGTCCTGAATCATCGTGGGCAAATAGTAGCCCATCCTTTTGACTTCAGCTTCATCTTTGGCCCGGCTTGATGAGAACCGCAAAGTCTATCGTGAGTTTCTTGGACGACCCTCCTTGCTTCTTCTGGTCCTAGGCATCTCAGCCATAGAGAGCTGAACGATCTCTTATACAGCGCGTCATTGATGAAGGCAAAAGACAGAGCTTGTTTCATGAGCTGATGTCTCATGGATGCATCTTCAGGTGCTTGACGGGATTTGAAGTAGTCTATAAAGACTTCTCTCCAATTTTTGGCCTTCTCCTGGTCCTCTATTTGTAGGGCTGTTTGCTCGGTCGCTTCCTTTTCTTCAGACGACTTCGGAGATATTTCCGCTGGTGTAAGAACCCGACGGCTTTGCACAACGATCCTTACATCATCGAGGTTTTCGTCAGCCAGTTTTTTAGCGAGTTTGGCTAACGCATCTGCTTTGCTATTTTCCGTACATGATATGCTTTCCAGAATGTAAGAAGGAATTTGAGTCAGCAATTGTTGTACTCTCTCGCCGTACTTTACCAACTCGGAATTGCACGTTTGATAGTCGCCGTTTACTTGACTAACGACCAGCTGAGAGTCTCCGTATATGAGTAGCTTTTTTATTCCCATGTCGACAGTGATCTCAAGACCTGCTATCAAAGCTTCATATTCAGCTTTATTGTTTGTCTTCGGCTCCGTTAAGGAAAAAGCAAAGAGCATTATCCTTCCTTATGGAGTCACGAAGATAAGGCCTACATCAGATTTGATTATGGGGGAGCTGTGCTTTCGCTTCTTCATAGAAGATGCCCTATCGAAGTAGAGTTCCCATCGGGTATCACTTCCTTCTCTCTCCTTGTCGATCGTGTCAAACGCGTGCTCGTCCGGCAATTCACAATTTAGGGGTGAATCGGTAGGTATTGGATGCTCAGCAAGGAAGTCGGCGATGGCCTGACCTTTCACTGCTTTGAGGGGTCGGTATGTTATCGAGAACTCCATTAGGAGGAGGGCCCATTTAGCGAGCCATCCTGTTAGTATGGCTCTTGATATCAAATATTTGAGAGGGTCCACTTTTGATATGAGGTGGACCTCATGCGCCAATGCATAGTGCCGAAGCTTCATTATCACGAAGATTAGCACCAGCCGGTATTTTTCGATGGGGGGGTAGTTATTTTCTGCCCCCAGGAGAACTCGACTCAAATAGTAGAGGCCTCTCCCTTTCCTATGGTCATTTTCCTGTCCCCATAGTATGCCTAAGGAACCTTCAAGGGCGGTTGTGTACAGGATGAGAGGCTTTCCCTTGACTGGAGCGGTCAGTACCGGCGGATTCTGCAGGTATTGCTTGATTTCGTTTAGTGCACTCTGGCATTTACGATCCCAGACGAAAGGGGTCCCCTTCTTCATTAAATAGCTGTAGGGACGGCATTTGCCGAAAAGATTGGCTATGAACCGCGGGATATATTCGAGCTTTCCCTGTAGAGACCGCAGTTGCTTGAGAGTTCTTGGCGGAGAAATTTCCATGATCGCTTTGATCTTTGATGGCTCTATTTCAATACCCCGGTGTTGTACGATGAATCCTAGGAATTTTCCCGAGGAAACTCCGAACGCGCATTTGAGAGGGTTCATCTTCAGGTTGTATTTCCGAAAGCGCTGGAACACTCTCTCCAGATGCTCCCAATGCTCCACGTATGATTTACTTTTCACCAAGAGGTCGTCGATATAGCATTCGACGATTTCATGTATGAGGTCAACGAAGATCTTCGTCATGGCCCTCTGATAGATAGCGCCGGTGTTCTTCAGCCCGAAAGGCGTCACTTTGTAGCAGAATATGCCCAGAGAAGTCCGGAAAGCGGTATGCTTCTGGTCTTCAGGATGCATCTTTATTTGATTATACCCTGATGAGCCGTCCATGAAGGAGAAGACTTCGTGAGTAGATGTGTTGTCTATCATCAACTTGGTAACCGGTACAGGAAAGTCATCCTTCGGATATGCTTTGTTGAGGTCCCGAAAGTCCACGCAGATGCGCACCGTCCCATTTTTCTTCATCACTGGGACGATGTTGGCGATCCAGTCAGGGTATTGAACTTCTTGGATGAAGCCATAGTCAATTAGATTCTTGACTTCGGCGTTGATGCTCATTTTAAGTTCAAGCCGCATTCTTCTTGGTGCTTGCTTGACTGGCTTGACGTCCGGAGATATCGCCAATTTATGCACAGCTATCTCTGGATCTAGCCCCGGCATCTCGGAGTAGTTCCATGCGAAGCAGACTTTATACTGCATAAGCACGTCTCTTAGTGTAGCTACCAGTTCTTCGGACAGCAGCTCACTGACGAACGTAGGCCTCGGGTCATTTACCGTCCCCAAGTCGATTTTCCTTAGGTTGTCCGCAGCAGTATGTATCATATCTTCCAGCTCTTTTGGCGCCGGTGGAAGTTCTAAGATCAACTCATCTTCATCCTCATTTTCGAAGCACCAGAAGAGGTCATCCATATCCTCGCGTACTTCTTCTTCTGAAAACGTTATCGCGTGACAGGTACGAGATCATTTCCAAAACCGATGTTGATCTGGTTCTACCCTCGCTATGTACGTTGCTTTTGGAACATGCTTCTGTGGTGGGGTTACCCTCCAACTGCTGGATAGAGTGAACCTGCCTTGCTAATATTGGTCTTCAACCCAGTGTTTGAATGTGAAGCAGTCTTCGAGAGGATACCCTATCGCTCGGTGATAGGAGCAATAATCCAGATGAGAGACCTCGTCTTCTTGTTCGGGGTGTTTGGATTCCGGGAGCGTAATCATTTGATGTTTCATGAAAAGATCGAATATCTTCCTTGTCTTATCTTGGGGAAAAGAATATGCTCGACCCATCTTCTTTATAAGAGACGGATCCCGGCTGCTCAATTCTCGATCGCGTGGCTTCTTGGTCTCGCTTTGCCTCCGTCGAACGTTTTTTCCATTCTTTAGTTTGTTTTTGCCTCCGCGTCGGGTCATCTGTACGACGGGATGGCGACGAAGGGCATTGTCATTCTTCGTATCCTGCTGAAGGAGGCACTGCGTCCTGGCTTTCTCGTAAATGGCCATTTCACGGTTGTGGTCATCCCGGGACTTTTGACCCGCTTCTCTTATTAGCTTGTCCATTTGTTCTTCAAACGATGGACTTGGCATTTTTACAGGGGGATCTCGTTTTGGTTCAATTGCAGTGTTTTCTAACAGAGCATCTCCTTCTTCATCGAAATCATGTATAATGAAGCAGCCATGGAATCGCTCCCGTTTCTTGGATTGAACATATCCAAGCCCGATCGTTTTCATTCTCCTGTTGGGCAATTTTCGCTGAGTTCCGGGGACGTTCCAGATCCTGTTGTAGAACTGAGCTTATCGAGTAGTCTGTTTGAAGGGTATGCCCTGGTGCCTCAACATCCCTTTTAATCCTTCTATGTAGTCTCTGGGCAGACGGATGTGCTGGAACCTATCAAGCGTAGATTCGGCACCCTGCCAGATTTCTTTCTCCATTTTGGTTTCCGCGGATCGATAAAAGAGGATCGCATTTTTATCTTTTCGCCTAGGAGGGACGTAGAATGTCTGCAGTTCTTGCACACTATAGGTATCAAGTGCGTCGAGCTCTTTGTAATGCTTTTGCGGAACCATGGCGATTTTCAAACTCTGATCATCTCTGATGAGGGCCTGTATTGATGGCCGAACAGAAAATACTGCATTGACCTCATTTTCAGAGTCGCTGCCGAAGATCAACATAGGGGTAAACGGTCCGGGCTTGTTGTATTGGAGCGACCCTGAATAGACTATCTCTTCCTCCTCTTCGGTATCGCTCTTAAAGACCGGAATAGTGGTGATAACTTTTTTGCTTATTCTCTGGTTTATGGCATCTTTCCGTGTCTTCAAAGTCTGGCTGAAAGTACTCTGCGTCTTCATACTTGCGGACTTCATTTACGGAGAATGGGTTCAGTTCTCCCATCACGGTATATTCGAGACCATCTTTGAAGTATTTCATACACTAATGTTGTGTAGAAGGGATGATGTTGTACTCGTGTAACCAAGACCTGCCGAGCAAAGCGTTGTAGCAAGTCTTGGCGTCAATGACATGAAATTTGATGTCAGTGACGAACAGACCAAAGCGTAATGTCAGTATCACAGACCCGAGCGTCTGTGATGACTGGGAGTCGAACCCGAAGATAGTGATTTTGTCCCGAGCGAGATGTTGAACGCTTATGCAGATTTCTTTTAGCACTCTCACATTTAGGAGGTTGACAAAGGACCCGTTGTCAACTAATATCTTCCCTATCTTGATGTCATGGCAGTATCCGGTGACATACAAGGGATGGTTGTGCTCGCATGTTCCGAGGAGGAGATCTTCATCGCCAAAAGCGATGTCAGCTGTGTGTACTTCTTCCAGCTCGTCCTTCATCTTTTCTTCGGCAAGGAAGGCTTGAAATTGCTCGGGCTCTTGTAGTGTCTTGATCAACGAATCTCTCGCCTCTTTAGATAGAAGAAGGGCATCAAGAATGCTTAGCTACGAGGGTATCTTCCTCAGGTGTGCCAGAACGTTGTAATCTACCTTGTTTTTCTTTGGCGGGTTCTTGGCTGCCAGCTCTTCGACGACTCGGTCATTGAGGCGATATCTTCAGGGACTTTTTCTTTTCCCTTATCTTTTTTGTTCGCTCCCTTGCTTGTGGGTCCGAGATTCTTTTCGGGTAACGTGCGATTACGCAGCTGAATGTTCTCACAGGTCTTCACCTCTTCTGTTTCGGAGATGGATTCCTTGAAGAGAGGGCCAAGGGTTATTTCTTCATCAGAATTTCTCCCGAAGGTGAGGACTTGCGATTCCCCAGAATTAACCATGTGACAGTCGCCGGCAGTTCTTCTGCGCTCCTCTGTCGCGCTTCTCTGCTCTCGATGAGTTTTGCGCTTCATCCGCTTGAAATGCTGTCGATGAGTAACGTATCCCTGCCACCAATTTCTAAAGGCCACGCATTCCTCGGTAGGGTGTGTGATCCTTCGATGGTATAAGTAATAGTTTGGACGTGCATCTATTTCGTCAGGGAACGTATTTTCTGAAGTGTCTTCTTTGAAAGGTAGCAACTTCATTCCCATCGACAGGGCTTTGGCGAACTGCTTCCCTGTCTTAAACCTGCTTTTGCTGGTGGCAGAAGTAGTTCTATCCGGTTGGAGTACTCTATGACTTCTCAATACCGGAGCTTCTTCAACGCGACGCCAACGTTTGGCCCTTTCATATATGGCCGTTTCACGCTCTCGGTCAGATTTGCTTTTCTGAAGAGCTTCGCTCAGTAGTCTGTCAATCAATTCGTCCGATGGCTCCACTGATTTTGGTTCCGTTTCTTGATCTGCGCCCAGTTTCTCTGCATCGGGAGCTTCTTTGCCCTTTATTGATAAGTGAGAGATCATGTGGCAGCTTGCTACGTAATCCTCGGGCTCTTCTGAAGGATTGTCTCCTTCATCAGCGTCATCGGCTTCATTCTCCAGAATATGCTTAAAGAATTCATCCAACGTGATTGGGGTCCGAACCTTCTGGTTATATTCTTCCAGTGCATTGATATATTTCTACATACCTGTACAGCTGTTTTCGGGTTGGACGGGATTCTTGGCATTCTTCTTTTTCTTTAAAGACTTTGGAGGCTTGGCCTGAACGTTTTGTCCACTTTCACCAACATTCAGCGTTGGGCGCGGCTTCAGCATCCCCTCAATACTCTCGGGTTCCAACGGGCTTTTGCACCTAATCACCGGACATGTTTGGAGATCTTTCAGCATTCTTTTCGTTTTGGCTGAAAGAGCGATCTCCCATGGAGCTTCTTCTATAAAAGAGCACAATGCCCCCGGCGTGTCCACTTTTTTAGGAGCGTGTGGTTGGGGCGGACTTACCTTCCAATTCTCAGACAGCGCAAATTTGCCCTGTTGGTATTGGTCCTCAATCCAGCCTTTGAAGACGAAGCAATCTTCGATTGGATGGACTACTGCTCGGTGGTAGGGATAGTAATTAGGATTGTTGGCATCCCCGGGCTGTAGTGGACATCTTGGATCTGGCAGAATGATGAGCCTGTTGCGCACTGCTAGCTCGAACAGTCTCCTCATTTTATCCCGGGGAAACGAATAAGGGCGTTTTAGCTTCTCGTTGAAGAATCACTGTCTATCGTTTTAGCGATCAGCTAGTTTTGGGCCGCTAGGCTACTGCTGAGCATTGGTGACGAAAGTCGCTTTCCCTTCCCCTTTTCGTTTCGAGGCTCCATTTTCGAGAAAGATGGTCTATGGCCCATTTGATCCATTTGGGCCAGCTTATCAGTCAAGCCTGGAAGGTAGTCGGCTTGAAAAACATCATGAACTGGGATATGGTCGCCTGCGGATTGAGGGTACCCACGAACATGCCTACTGTAGGAGCTTCTTCGATGCATTGTTCGCATTTCGACCATAGGTTCCGCCACCGGATTGTATACTGAACCCATGTTTCTCCTGGCTTCACCCTGGCATTGATCAACGCCGTGATTGGGGTTCGTTCGCTAGCGCTTGCGAACATTTGTGTAAATAGTAGCTCCATTTCTGCAAATGTCTTAACGGAGTCATTCGGGAGCTCAGAGTACCATTCAAACGCCGTCTCCGACAAGCTGCCAACAAACTGGTGAAGCAGCAGTTTGTCGTCACCCCCAGTATTACCGCACAGGGCTCTGAATTGAGTAACGTGCTGGTGTGGATTACCCATCCCTTTATACACATGGAGCTTAAGGATCGTGTATCCCGGCGGGTACTTTATTTGGTCGTACCTACCCGGATAGGGTCGTCCAGTCTTGACAATTTGGCCAGCCGCTCCGCTCTCCTGATGAACTCGTATCTGTTGAGCTATATAGTCGTCAAGGGCGGATTTGGAGATGGTCTCCTTCTTGGCTGCTGAACAAACAGGAAGAGGGTTTGATGTCTCCCCTCTATCGTCTTCAAGGACAATCGGAGGGTCTTCAGCTGGAGGATCCGACTGTATCATCATTCCGACCATATCTTGGAATAAAAGCGCCGTTTTTTTATGTTAGCCGCTTGTTCTGCGGCCTCTTTGTCTTTCTTCTCGAGGATTCTGTAGAGGAACTCGGCATCGGTTTCTTGTTCCTGAAGCTGCTCCGACGACGTCTCCGGGCTTTCTTTTCGTCTAGTGAGCACGGCTATCTTCGTTAGCATCTCCTAGAGCTTTTGTTGTTGTTGCTCCTGAGCCTTTGTTATTGATCGGGTGAGTTGTCGATGGCCCGTGAAGATACGGCTATCCTCCTTTCCAGAAGCCATGTAAATGGTGTGCACCACCATGCCCCCAGACTTGGGGCGTTTAGATTCAGTGTCTTTGAGCTTTGTCGTGGACACGGGGACTTTCTCCGGCCTTCTTCTTTTATGGGCGGTCGAAGGTTATGGGGCCGTTGCAGCGGGCACTCGAGTAGATGACACCTTCTGTGGTACGACAGGGTGGTCCTTCTCTTGCTAAACCTTTATTTTCTTTGGTTGGCGGGAATAGTCTTGGTTAATCACAGAGTCTTGGACCCTTCATCAGACCCTATGGATTTTAGAGGACAGCCGCTGAGGGGGCTGCTCCGGCTTCGCCTTTATGATCTTTTCAGCAGGCGGAGGAGACTTTTCAGCATGACAGTAGGTGAATTTCTACGCACCTTGTTAAGTGGTTCAAAGCTGTTCCCAGTTGGAACAACAACATCAACTTCCATCGTTGGAGCTGGTGGGGTAAGTCTAGAAGGGGAACTGCCCCCAGCTTTCCTCATTCAGCGCCAGTGGCGACGTCGAGCATGTCGAGCGGCCGGGACCACCTCTGCTATTGGGGTAGCTGCATCGTGCTTCATGCTTTGATGAGAGACCACTGTTGGTGTCAGCCTATCAAAGACCGACGTCCGTTAAGAGGGGATGGTCAACCTGTCGAAGGCAGACTTTCGAGCAGGAGTAGCGGCTTTGGTGACTTCTCTTGGAGTGGGAGTTGGCATAGCCAATCTTGTGAAGACCGACTCCTTAGTAGGAGAAGTCTCTTTGATGACTTCATTTACTGGAGCAGGGATGGCTATCCGCTTCGGGATAACTCCTTCAGGTATTGTAGGCTTTTTCACGGGCCCACCTAAGCTTTTGCCCAGTCTGTTAAAGACCAAGGAGTTGGATTTGGGCGACCCTTTGGGAGGGGCCGCGGTAGTTGCAATCCGATCAAAGACCGACTTCTTTGGAGCTTCTTGCGATGGCACTGGGGCGTTGAAGCTAATTGGTGGGAGCATGGTCCCGAAGAACAGTCCAGTGGTGGCCTGAGTCACTTGTTCCAATGGCATGGCGAAGATGGAGGCCACTTGGGACCCATAAGTCATTCCTCCGGCGAGGACGGAGTGGGAGTTGTTACAGTTAGTGCAGCTTGAAGCCATTGATCTCTTCTGCATGGAGTAAGACACTAAATCTTAGTACCTCGAATCCACAAACAACTATAGCAGACCGTGATTTGTTCGCGAAACACGACACATGAAGTGTGGAGTGGAAATAGGGAAAGGTCCCATCGGGCGTGCCAGAATTTGTTCGCCGCTGAAAATGGGAGACGGGACCGCGTAGGTTCGTCTTGCCTGAATTTGGGGGCAGATGCTATTTGGTTTTTTATCCATCCACCTCTCCGAAGATGCCAAGTTGATATATGGCACCGTGTATCGGAGGTTTAGACGGATGCGGCCGTTGTAACAGACTTCGTCAGATTCCCCATCATTTGAAAGGTTTTTGATTGTGGGGACGCTCTTCCCTGCAGGTGCAAGCCCCTGCAGTTAATTACGCTACCGCATCGCGGTAACAACTTTCTCCTTCTCCAGATGGTCACTTCGTGTCGTGTGTGTTTATTTTATTTTTGGTTGCCCTTAGATTATATACGGAGACTAATTTGTGTTATCGCCCGTAGGGCGTGGATTAGTCCAAATCTGTATTTTCTTAGATTTTGGTTTGGTTGGTTTAAGGATCGTTAATTGTTAGTTATATGTATGCCCTAGAGGCTATTACTATACATAGGATGTATATTGTAGTGGATGCTTGGACATATATAGGGAGGACTTTCTCGCTCGACATGATAGTATGCTATCTGCTTGCTCTTTACCTTAACGTGTACACTGATTGTCTCTCTGTTACATGTTGGTAAAGCCCTTAGGATGTGTACTTGACTACCTGGACTATGATGCGGATCATACTAGTGGGGACATGGTAGTCCATAAGTACATCCTTCAAGGTCCCTAGTCATGGGTGTATCGAGACGGGGCGTCGATATACCAGAGTAGACTAGCGTATACCTTCTCGACCCATACAGATGGGCGATGGATGATCCCATATCCATTGGTGTTTGACATCAGAGATGATATACGGGTGCTCAGTGGAGACTGGGTACACTGGACGGACTCGCCGAGAACTCCCAGATGGTATTATACCTTACGTCAGATGGCAGTTCTTTAGTGATACTGGTACAGGTTAGTCTGTTAACCCGAGATCGTCATAGAGTCTTGTGTGATTCCCACCGTGCTTTGATTTCCATCTTACCACGTCCAAGAGGGCGTGCAAAACGGTGGTTTTTGGGTACAGTCCCGAATCACATGGAGGTAATGAGCGATAGGAGGGGATTCGTCTCTCCCGGTATAGGGAGTTGATGTTGCGCTGTGTTCGATTGGCTATAACCGGAAATCCCTGGCCAAGGTTGCTGAGATTTACTGGTAAGTGTTACCAGTAGTTTCTCAAACTGTTATAGACCTCATATTGACACGACTTATCGAGCTATTGGGGTCTGACGTTTACCACCCCTAGGCGAGATATGCGACATATCAGACGACGAGACCGGAATATACTGTAAGTGTTACTGGTTGGATTCACAGGAGTATGAGCGGGCTTGCTCGTCGATCTTCTGATCGCTCAATACCCGGGTGGCCGTTACGTTTAGCAGACCGCTTGCGGCTTGTGGGTGCTTGATATGATCATCATCTGCTGCCGGCGTATTGACGAGTCTTTAGAGTCCTACACAGAGGTTTTCTGGCTCAAGCGAAACGAAATAGGAGCGCATATGAGATATGTGCAGGACCGAGAATAATGCGTGTATGTGATACCGTATTCTATTCTCGTGATGAATGTATCGATTGGATGTATGCGATATAACCTAGTTATCGAATCGAGGATTGATTCGATAAGTCGATACATTGGATATTAGTCGGTCATATGTGATGTGACCGGATCGTTAAATCAAGTGTTGATTTAATGATTTAATGTATAATTATATATTTGATATATTACTTTACATTAACTAATATTGGTTCACTTAAGATGTTTTTCTCACTTGTTTGTGCACATTGTATATGTGATATATTTTTATGCACAAGATTGTATCATGTTTGATGATAAATGCAAACTTGGGTGTGTGTTTATTTTAAACCATGGTTTAGGTTAATGGTTAAGGTCTTATTTTCTTTCTTTATTTATTTTTGACAAAACTAAATGGTGGCTTTTTGTTATTTTGGCTTGAAGCTTCAAAGCATCTTTGAAAAAGTCATGCCATTTTGTTTTGTTCCTAAACCCTAACCATTTACTTAACCCTAGTTCATTCTCTACATGAGTTAACACTAACCCATGGTTGCATTATGATAACCATCACTTCATTTTTCTTTTTGTGAATTAATTCATTTTCTTCTTCTTCATCTTCTTCTTCAAGTGAAGAGAAGAAAAGCTTTCTACAAAAATGTCAAGTGATGATTCCAAGTGAGAAATCCAAATCCAAAGTGAACCCACTTCCTATTTCTTCATCCTCTACCACTTGCCAAGTAGTATAAGATGTTTTCTTCACAAGTTTCATGACTTGGTGAAATTGGAGCTTGATCTTGAGTTGCCTCGACGTAGATCATCTTCGGCATCGAAGTCGACGATCTAGCCTGATCATTTCTTCGACGAAACCATTACTAGAGTCCGGGATCCGATGATCGCAGCGGAGGGACGTCAACGCGGAGCTATGGAGGTGGAGGACCGGATCTACAAAGGTTGTATTTCCGTTCACTCAGTAGTTAAGTTGTTAACTAGCTTGTAGTTTCGCCTAATTTCTAGTTAACGATCCGTATTAGGGTTTCTCGGCACCGGAAAATTTTGAATTTGGCATGGTTGATGCCTTGTGAGTCCTCTTGAGTGTGCCTAGGAACCCTACAGTGGTATCAGAGACTAGCTAGAGCCTTAGGCGATACGTAGACGGAGTTAGAAGTCCGATCGAACCGAAACCCTAATGCAAAATTGCTCTCTGTATATTTTTTGAAATCGGGGATTTTTGAGAATTAAAAATATGCAAAAAAATCAGCAGGAGTTTCTAAGAATTACTGTGAAGCCCGTACTCCTGATTCCATCAAAGCGCGGCGGAACCGCGGCATTAGCATGGCTAATGCGGCGGTTCCGCGGCCACTTTGTCTCTTCTTCAATTGGTTTTTGCACAGTAATTCCTATATTTTGGTGCTGTATTTTCTGGGAATTTTTAAATCTTACTCAAGAGTTGAGTTTTCTGGGTTGTATTGGGAGTTCGTAGATTCGATCGGATTATCAAACTTTGTCTATGTGTTTTTCCAGGTAATTTTAGAATATGTTAAAAAGTTCGACCGGATATAAATACCCACTTTTTCCCCTGCCGGGAAATTTCCAATTGTTGGATTTTTCCGTAGTTTAATGACGTTCCAAGTAGTGCAAGTAACGCGATGGTCCCTCTAGAAGACAACAAACCTTAACTCGATTATGTGACCGTCTTGAACTGCCCTTTGAACCTTAGGGTTTGGGGCAGTACGGCGTGCCACATGTGAGGCGTTGGCTTGACCCTTCTATGGCTGGACCGTTGGTACTGTGGCACGAAGTGAATGTTTTTAAACTTGTTTCATGTGTTGAGCTGTTTTGGGAAAACTTGGGTGTTTGAATGTTCGATCGGAAAGTTTAACATTTTCTATTTATCCGGAATGTGATACAACATTTGGAATTCATAAGTAGTTATAAGATAACTGAATGAATGTTATAAACATAACAGTTTAGTCTCACTTGATCGGTTGCCACGGAATTTTGATGCGATCAAAAGTTCGTCGCAATCACGTAGCGTACGCGGATACTCGCCGGGTAAACTTGATAGGCAGCTACGCCCCATAGCCCCGACCAAGTGACTGTAGGAGAACCCCGTCGCCGAAAGCATCCGTTCAGGTGCTCGCGGCAGCGGTGTTCCGCCTTAGTGCACTTCGTCGACGGTATCGGGGGTGCGGCCGCCTACTAAAGTTTGCGACGAGCATTCGATCAGGATGTCGGGAATCTTGTTGAATTGCCCGACTAGATATTGAAAAGTGTTTTCGATAATGAGACTAAAATGCGGGGTTTATAATTGTTAGGCATGCGATGTCTAAAGAATTCATTTGGTCAGGCATGCGATGTCTGAGGAGTTTGCGGATTCCAACTGTTGTAGTTTTACACTTTCTTTTCTGCGACCGTAAGTGTAATATGTGATATCGCCGGTTTCGTTGCTATATGTCAACGACAATTGGGATGGGTATATTTACTTACGTTGATGACATGTGTTGTTATGTGTTGCTGGATATGTTATATTGGATCGTCGTGTTCGAATAGCCGGGGTTTTTTATGTGAGATGAGTGTTTTTCCTTTTCATTCATGTAAAAACTTGTATGTAATATTCTTTTATTGGGGCACTTCCAGGTTGTGGAAGATGTCACCTTTTGTATATTATTTACTTTTCCGCACTAGGATAGACCCAAGGAGGAGGGCACAAGTAACCGGATTCTGGAGTCCAGTAGGAGACCAACTCGAGGAGTCGAGTCCGGGTATCCTAACTCTAGAATTGGTAGGGTTGCTTGCCGCTCTCGTAGGGGTCTAGGGGTGTGGGTTTGGCTATTCATCGCGACCGTGGAATCCGTGTTTTATACTGGCTCGTATTGAAAACACGGACGTCCTAGTATATCCAATATTTCATATGATTCTTCTGCTGCGATATCTGTGATGTGATCATTTGATATTCTATGATAAATATTGTATATAGTATATATGATATATTATATAGGCGTTACTTATGTTTTACACCCGTGCTAGCCCTGCCCTGCTCTGCCGTTAGTTACCTAACCTAACGGTGCACGAGGGGACATCGAGGCGAATGCGGATGGCATAAGTATACGTCGTATTTATCTGTGATGTTTAGGTGATTTAAATGACGGGACTTCATTAATGAGATTAATGAAATAAAAGAAACCTAAAGATATTGTAGAATCGAATTTCAAAATAAAACGGGTAGCTACAGTTCTTGCTTTGCACAGTGGGATATATGATATATCCTGCATCTTATTCGATAAGGAAAGGACCGAGATCCCTTCACCGGGAGTGACTCCTTTAGCAATAACTGGCAGATGCTACACACTCGGTTTGTCTTTTGATTGCTTTTAAGAGTTTTTATTTTGCACAGTGATATATATGAAATATCCCGCACCTTATTCGATGAGGAAAGGGCCGACGATCTCTTCACCGGGAGTGACCCCTTTAGCAAAACTAGAAAAGCCTCGAAAACACTCCATTTCAAAATCATTTGATTCTACAACGATATCAAATTCATTACGCAATAGGTTTTCAGAAAAACCTGTCGTAACCCTCCGTCATTTCAGATAAGTACTAGTTAGTATTCGTGCTACGTTTGTTGACTATGTTAAGGCGTAGTGTGCGGTAGCTAATTAGTGCTTATCTGCATAAGCATATGATGCGATTGGATTAGGGTAGTCGTGCGACTTTGTTGACTATGTTAAGGGTCGTGCGAGTGGGTTTAATTCAATCGGGAAATGACAGGTTGAACTTGACTAGCACTTATGATTTGTTGACTATATTACGGTCATATAGCTGCTAGGGGCAAAATATTATCGGGAATTTCAAGTGTTGAAATTTGCAATGAGATTGCATACCTTCTATGAGATAGTTGAATCCCGATACCCGCTGCGAGTAAGAGTTACTCCTGGGAGAGTTTTACACATTACAATTAGTCGATCAAGTAGGTGTCTAGAAAGGTGTTAACGAGGTTACGCCTCTGGGAAAACAAGGTTTGCATTAATTAGGTTCGTGCGAAAGTACGGGGGACCTCCCTCAAAGTACCGACACTGGCCTGGCTGAAAGATTGGCGAACTTGTAGTGTGTAATTAATCCCGGCTAGTCTTTCCTTTTAGGGTTTGAAGGAAGATTTGATAAAAACAGTGGGAGCCATCCTGATTAGATAAAATAATAACCAATCTATTCTTGCAAGAGCGCACGCTGAGTGTTTTCTTCTCTCTCTCCAGGTAGCGACCATATCACGCCTTAATCAAGATAATAATACGGAATATTTACCGAACCCGCTTGTTATACTGAGCTGGGGAACGTTGGTCCCGCTCCAACTTATAATTGTTATAAGACAGAGCAGGAAATTGGGGATTACCAGAATTCCCGTGCCGCCCAAACGAAGAAAGTGCATACCGATGCATCATCTTCGGGTGTGTTCATTATACAGAACTGTTTCTCAGTATTCTTTACGTCCTGGATATGAGATACCGGATCAGGATCCCGCATGTGTAATTTGTTACATGGGCTACAGATAGGTAAAGAACTGAGAACGGGTGATAAGTTTCATGAGACAGAAAACGGGGCAAGTGTTGCCGCCAAGTCTGTTGGTCACTATCATTCTGTATTATCAGTACATTGATTCTGAACAAATGCTATTAGATACCGAACCTGATATACAAAATCATATCAGTCTCTTTATTAGTAAAGAAACGATAAAATTTTATATTGTTAGATAATGTTTTGAACATTTCCTATATCAAAAGTTGATCGGTTCAGGCACGTTATCTAAAAGCATTGATGTTCTAAATCAAACTACAGTTCTATAGTATACAGAACACACACAAGAGGAAGAGTTCAGAAATGAACGGATCCTTCTTGAGGTATTGTAGACTAGGTCATATCAATACGACCCGACTAGCTAAGTTGCACAAAGATGCATATTTAAATCTATTTGAATTTACATCTTGTGAAAACTTGCCGGTCATGTCACAAAGATAAGATGACCACAACTCTGTTTATTTGAAGCAGAGAAAGAGTTAGTGAACTCTTGGGATGACACATGTTGATGTATGTAAGTCCCCTGTCTACACATGCCAAGACCGGTTCTTTGTACTTCATTAAATTCTCTGATGATCTCTCAAGATTCAGTCATATGTTTCTGTTGAAACACAAGTCTGAACCTTTTGAGATATTCACAGAATATAAGTTAGAAGTGGAGAACCAATACGGGTATAAGTATTATGTCCTTTGATGAGATCAAGAAGGAGAATACTTGTGCATAGAATTCCTGGACTATTCTAAAGGAGAATGGGATTCTCTCTCGGCATTACTCCTCCGTATACACCATAGCACGATGGTATATCGGGACGGAGCAATTGCACCCTATTCGATATGGTGCGCTCTATGATGAGTACTCCTGAGTTACCTGTTTCCTTTTGGGAGTTATGCACTTGAGAAGCTGCATACCTATTGAATAGGGTTCAAATCAAATCAGTTGCCTACCACTTCATATGTGATATGGAAAGGGAAGAGCCCATATCTTAAGTTAGTTAAGATTTGAGGTTGTCCGGCCTATGTCTAAAAGCAAAATCCGGACAAACTCGAGGCAAGGTCTGTTATGTAGAACTGGAAATGTTCCAGCTATATAAACTGCAGCTGATGATTTGAAAGAACCAAAGGATTCAATAGTTACCAACGAACCTCAGCCTCTCCACCGATCTAGTAAGGTTCCTCACCCGCCTGAGAGATACTTCGGTTTCTCTATGACAGTGGGAGCGAGGATTGCATCATGAGATGATGACCCAACTAGTTTCGAGCTGGCTATCAGGAGTAGGACTCTGTAAGAATGACTGGATGCTTAGCGATCTGAGATGGAATCCATGTACACCAACAAAGTATGGACTTTGGTTGCTATATCTGAAGGGTTAAATCCCCGGAGCAAGTATATCTTGAGAAGATTAGTTGGTGTAGATGGAAAAGTTGAGACTTTCAAAGCTAGACTTGTTAAAGGTTTTCATCATCGACCAGGCGTGGATAATGATGAAACCTTTTCCAGTGGCTATGCTTAAGTCCATCCGGATCCTACTAGCCACGGCTACATACCATGACTACGATATCTGGCGATTGGGTGTCATGACTGCTATTCTAAATGATATTTTAGAAGAGAGAGTCTATAAGTACACAGTCAGAGGGCTTCGTAAACAGTGGGAGCAGCGGAAACGCGTACAAGATGCTTTATAGGATAAAGCAGGCATCGCGGAGTTGGAACATCTGTTTTGATGTAGTAATCAAATAGTTTGACTTCATCAAAATGGTAGATGAACCTTGTATATACAAAAAGGTAGTAGGGAGTATGGTGGCGATCCTCGTAGAGTACGTGGATGACATACTCTTGATAGGGAAGGAATTTCCTATACTATGCTCGATCAATCTCCGCTTATCACAATGATTCTCCACATAGGATCAAAATGATACCTACTAAATCCTGGATTTTGGATCTATGAGATAGATCTAAATGGATGTTAGGATTCTCACTAGTTGTAGTGAGATGGTATCAATCGATCCTGAGGAGAATCACTGGAAAGGTTTCAGGGTGATAAGGACGACTGAATGTCAGTCACAGGCATTGTCTTTACCCTCAGTAAAGGGACGGTATGTTGGAAGAGTTCCAAGCTAGATACCGTGGCATACTAGACGATAAAGGCTGGATACATCGCTACTTAAGATGCTACCAAAGAGACAGTCTGAATGTATATTAGTTCATGAGATGAACTCCGTTCCTCCCATTATGAGACAATGGAGTTGTGGCTTATGCCTAGGAACGCCTGTCCCATCAGTGATCCAGACATATTCTAAGGCAGTATAACCTGATCATGGAGATGGTTGATCTCCAAGAGATCGAGGTCAGGAGAGTAGACTCAGAGGACAACACGGCGGATCCACTCACAAAGGCCTTTTCCCAGAGAGAGACTTTTAAGGGATGGTTGAGTATGAGATACTATAACCACTGCTATCAGATGGCCCTAGTGCAAGTGGGAGATTGTTAGTTATATGTATGCCCTAGAGGCCATTACTATACATAGGATGTATATTGTAGTGGATGCTTGGTCATATATAGGGAGGACTTTCTCGCTCGACATGATAGTATGCTATCTGGTTGCTCTTTATCTTAACGTGTACACTGATTGTCTCTCTGTTACATGTTGGTAAAGCCCTTAGGATGTGTACTTGACTACCTGGACTATGATGCGGATCATACTAGTGGGGACATGGTAGTCCATAAGTACATCCTTCAAGGTCCCTAGTCGTGGGTGTATCGAGACGGGGCATCGATATACCAGAGTAGACTAGCATATACCTTCTCGACCCATACAGATGGGCGATGGATGATCCCATATCCATTGGTGTTTGACATCAGAGATGATATACGGGTGCTCAGTGGAGACTGGGTACACTGGACGGACTCACCGAGAACTCCCAGATGGTATTATACCTTTCGTCAGATGGCAGTTCTCTGGTGACACTGGTACAGGTTAGTCTGTTGACCCGAGATCGTCATAGAGTCTTGTGTGATTCCCACCGTGCTTTGATTTCCATCTTACCGCGTCCAAGAGGGCGTGCAAAATTGTGGTTTTTGGGTACAGTCCCGAATCACATGGAGGCAATGAGCGATAGGAGGGGATTCGTCTCTCCCGGTATAGGGAGTTGATGTTGCGCTGTGTTCGATTGGCTATAACCGGAAATCCCTGGCCAAGGTTGCTGAGATTTACTGGTAAGTGTTACCAGTAGTTTCTCAAACTGTTATAGACCTCATATCGACACGACTTATCGAGCTATTGGGGTCTGACGTTTACCACCCCTAGGCGAGATATGCGACATATCAGACGACGAGACCGGACTGTACGGTAAGTGTTACTGGTTGGATTCACAGGAGTATGAGCGGGCTTGCTCGTCGATCTTCTGATCGCTCAATACTCGGGTGGCCGTTACGTTTAGCAGACCGCTTACGGCTTGTGGGTACTTGATATGATCATCACCTGCTGCCGGCGTATTGACGAGTCTTTAGAGTCCTACACAGAGGTTTCCTGGCTCAAGTGAAACGAAATAGGAGCGCATATGAGATATGTGCGGGACCGAGAATAATGCATGTATGTGATACCGTATTCTATTCTCGCGATGAATGTATCGATTGGTTGTATGCGATATAACCTAGTTATCGAATCGAGGATTGATTCGATAAGTCGATACATTGGA
Organism: Agapanthus africanus; assembly: GCA_030015575.1. Classification (NCBI taxonomy): domain Eukaryota; kingdom Viridiplantae; phylum Streptophyta; class Magnoliopsida; order Asparagales; family Amaryllidaceae; genus Agapanthus; species Agapanthus africanus. The sequence goes on along the minus strand of CM057338.1, from coordinate 171,049,802 downwards.
TATTAGTCGGTCATATGTGATGTGACCGGATCGTTAAATCAAGTGTTGATTTAATGATTTAATGTATAATTATATATTTTATATATCACTTTACATTAACTAATATTGGTTCACTTAAGATATTTTTCTCATTTGTTTGTGCACATTGTATATGTGATATATTTTTGTGCACAAGATTGTATCATGTTTGATGATACATGCAAACTTGGGTGTGTGTTTATTTTAAACCATGGTTTTGGTTAATGGTTAAGGTCTTATTTTCTTTCTTTATTTATTTTTGACAAAACTAAATGGTGGCTTTTTGTTATTTTGGCTTGAAGCTTCAAAGCATCTTTGAAAAAGTCATGCCATTTTGTTTTGTTCCTAAACCCTAACCATTTACTTAACCCTAGTTCATTCTCTACATGAGTTAACACTAACCCATGGTTGCATTATGATAACCATCACTTCATTTTTCTTTTTGTGAATTAATTCATTTTCTTCTTCTTCATCTTCTTCTTCAAGTGAAGAGAAGAAAAGCTTTCTACAAAAATGTCAAGTGATGATTCCAAGTGAGAAATCCAAATCCAAAGTGAACCCACTTCCTATTTCTTCATCCTCTACCACTTGCCAAGTAGTATAGGGTGTTTTCTTCACAAGTTTCATGACTTGGTGAAATTGGAGCTTGATCTTGAGTTGCCTCGACGTAGATCATCTTCGGCATCGAAGTCGACGATCTAGCCCGATCATTTCTTCGACGAAACCATTACTAAAGTCCGGGATCCAATGATCGCAGCGGAGGGACGTCAACGCGGAGCTATGGAGGTGGAGGACCGGATCTACAAAGGTTGTATTTCCGTTCACTTAGTAGTTAAGTTGTTAACTAGCTTGTAGTTTCGCCTAATTTCTAGTTAACGATCCGTATTAGGGTTTCTCGGCACCGGAAAATTTTGAATTTGGCATGGTTGATGCCTTGCGAGACCTCTTGAGTGTGCCTAGGAACCCTACATTAATCTCATTAAGATAAAAATCAACTTAAACGTTTGTTGAGGATATGTTAGTCTAATTTTAGACTAAGATCTACTCAACAGGATTTTAGGATCATTTAGATCCAACGAAAGAGTATTTAGGCTCTATCGTTTTAGTTTAGGGACGTTGCGGTCCATAATTTTAAGGACATCATATTCCATGGAGTTTAAAGACATCATAGTCTGTGGGGTTTAGTTTAGGGATGTTGCGGTTCATAAGTTTAAGGACATCATAGTCCATAGAGTTTAGTTTAGGGACGTTGTGGTCCATAAAGTGTCTGGTTGTCGGGACCCGCCACCTCTCTGATGACGTTGAAGAATTACAACGACACATATCAGAGGTATGAAGAGATGTACTCTTGAACCAATATTGGTTGAGGATCTATAGTCAGGTTTGGGACTAAGACCAATTAAAAATATTGGGAGCACATGGGCTCAGTTAATCTGAATTGGGGGATTTATGGCCTACTTAGGCTCAGCCCATTCAGTTAAAATGTTTGAACACTTATTTGGAATCGGTCCATTCATTCTTGAACAAAATGTTAACATTTGTTTGGGTTCAGGCCCTTTTTGTTCAATAATGCAGAACATTAATTGTGGGTTCTGACACGCCTTCTTCTTTTGTCCTTTATTGAGTGTTGGACACTATTTATTATGGTGTTGGGTCCTGTGTGATAAGTGTAGAACACTCTATGTCAAGAAGCGCCCACGTGAGGAGCACGTGGCGCACTTGGCGCTGAGTGCCAGATAACGAGCGCAGAGCGCTCTTATCAAATAGCGCTTGGAGCATTGGGCGCTGAGCGCCAGACTCGGAGTGCTGGAGCGCTTCTTTTGAAGTAGCGCTCACGTGAGGAGCACGTGGAGCGCTTAGCACTGAGCGCCAGGCTTGGAGCACTGGAGCACTTCTTTTTAAAATTGGAGCGCTAAGGCCCTTCTTTAACAGATCTGATTAGTTCTGAGTTCTGAGTTCTGTGCTCCGAGAATTAAATTCTCTGTTTATAAGAGACTTTGTCTCATGCATCTAAGAACTGTGTTCTTCTCTTTTTGATGAGATGCTATGATCTCTTCGTTTCTGTGAAAGACTTTGTCTTGTAGATCCGTGATCTAGAAAGAGAACTAAGTTCTCATGATGTGAGAGTCAAAACTCTCAAATATTAAGGAGATGTTATGATCTCTCTTATTTTTTTGTTTACCTTAAAGAAATTTTCTTCTTCTGAGAGCTTGCTCTTCTCTTTTTTCTATTTTGAGAACTCCAAGCTTATGGGGGGGTTCTTCTTCTTATGACTTGAAGTCTTGGGTCCTTTATATAGGGGAGGCTGATTTGTTGAATCAGTTAAGGAAATCTTTCCTCTGATTGATTTGGGGATGTTTCCAACCGTTGGATCTTTGATCGTAGGGCTTCTGTTTTACAGATGACATCTTTCTTGTTACTTAACAAGTTTGGGAAATTATTTTCCTATACAGAGATTGTTCTGTATCTTGGTGATTTTTAATCACCATTAGATCTTTGATCCAACGGTGCTCTGATTTACAGAGCACAATCTTTCCAGTTTGGAAAGATTTGAAGAGTATTCTCTCAACAGAATTTTATTCTGGTAATTTGATGATTTATCATCTTCGCTGGATTTTTGATCCAACGGTGGAGAACATTTAGTTCTAACGCTAGTGCTCTCATGCTTTGCATGTGAGCGCTGCATAAGACTCTTTGACTCTTGGTACTAGCGCACTTAGCGCTAGCGCTCTCATGCTTTGCACGTGAGCGCTGCATCTCGTGCTGGCGCACTTAGCGCTAGCACTCTCGTGCTTTGCATGTAAATACTGCATCAGAGTCTTTGACTCCTAGCGCTGGCGCTCTTGGCGTGAGCGCTCACGTGCACGCTGGCGCTCTTGGCGTGAGCGCTCTCGTGCTTTGCACGTAAGCGCTGCCTCAAAGTCTTTGACTCTTAGCGCCAGCGCTGCTAGCATTAGCGCTTTTATGAAGCGCTGCTTCATTTCAAATTTCAAAAGTTGAACAGAGTTTTGTTCTGATTGGGGGAAACAACCACCACTTTCTAAATAAGATTTTCATACTCAGTTTGTGGCGTATATGATGTCTGTTGAAAATCACCAACCAACCAATATCAATATTCTTCTTACTACAATGTTGATCCTACTCCTGCCCAATTTTCACAACCATTCAATTCCTATCAATCATATCCGACTTTTACACCTTTTCTAGACAGTCCTTCTAATCAGTCATTTGAGAGTTTTACTTATCCACAAGAATTTCAATCTTATGCTGAAACCCCTTACCGACCCATGTTTAGTCTTGAACGGACTGTGGAAGAATATGTGGCAGCGTCGCGCTGCACCAGAGAGGAATTGAAAGAGTTCGTGGCCATTCTTAATAAAAAAACGAACGAGCAACTAGTTTCAAACCAGCTCAAAATTTTCCAACGTATGATACTGCCATAGGACAAATTGAGAATTTGGGTAGTTAGAGAGAGCGGTACACCCTTCCAAATCAAATCTCCCCATCCCAAATTGAAATCCACAACTCCAGTTTCACAGATCTATCGAGTACACCAAATGATTCACCAATCGAAGATAGAATGTTTGATGAGTTGTTTGACTTTGTAGTGTTTGATTTACCCGATTGTGAAGGTTCCATTTCAAGTGAAGCCACACCCAACCGTTGTGATCTTTACACCTCCACTCTACAACCACAATTGATTGAAAACCCTGCTTTTGATGAGGTGTCTAAGACTTGTAACCTTCAATTGATTGAGGATATTGACGTTGGGGATATATTGAATGATGAACCCGAAATTTTGGATGAGTTTTTCCCACCAACTCATCGAGTCATTTCAATCCCGTGTGGTCATCATCTCGAGCCTCTAACTATTCTTCCTGAACTCCATATGCGTCTTGAAATTGATGATAAATGTATAACCGAAAGACAAAACGAAATTCAGTATTCATTTCCCACATCTGGTTCAGCAATGCTCGACACACCAATTTGTTTACCCATTTCATCTCCCACTTTCTCTGGTTCTTCTTCTAATCAACCATTACTTTTAGCGAGTGTTGATAAATCACAATCCGGTATTTTGAGTTTGATAATTCTAGAAAGACAACTTGATTTAGATACTTTTGAGAATGAGGTAGATAAGCTTTTCGAGTTTCCTACCTTCATAATCTTTGAAAAATCAAGTGTGTTGAATCCTGGCGTGACACATATTAACATTGATGTTGGCTATAGTGCCCTCAAGTCAATTATTGGATCGCAGGCACGTGATTTCAATGATTTAGGGAGGACCTATACCGGTAGGACAGTTTTACTCAAGATGATATTATGCTATCTGGTTTATCTTTATCATCGTGTACATGCTTTAGGTGATATTAAAGATCACTATTACACGTTGATAGAGCCCTTAGGATTCTTGCTTGACTACCAGCAGTATGATGGCGATCATATACGTGAGAGTTGGGTAGTCTATAAGCACATCCTTAAAGTGTCCCTAGTCATGGGAGTTTCGAGACTGGGCATCGATACTCCATCAGTAGACTAGTGTATACAGTCAAGACCCCGACGAGGGGCGGTGGTCGGTCTCACAAGCCATTGGTGTCAGTTGGTTCACCTAAGATGTATACAGGTGCTCATTGGGTTATGAGTACACCGGACGGACTCGCCGAGAACATGCTAGTTGGTATTATACCTGTCGTCAGATAGCAGTTCCCTGGTGACATGTGTACAGGTTAATCTATCGACCTGAGATCGTCATTTATCTCGTGTGAGTTCCCACTGTGCTTTGATTACTACCCTACCACGGCTCAAAGAAGTCGTGCAAACAGGTTTTAGTTGGGTACAGTCCCGAGCCATATGGAGGCAGTGAGCGGATCGGCAGGGGATTTGTCTCTCCCGGTATTGGGGGTGAGATTGCGCTGCGTCTAGGAGAGCCATTACACGAAGTACTTGGCCAAGGCAAGTGAGATTTACTGGTCGGTATTCCAGTAGTATCTCAGGGTGTTCTGTGCTACACTCCGACACGACTTGTACCACTATTGGGGGTCCGACGTTACCAGCCCCTAGGCCCGATATGCGATACTCATAGACGAACGGACCGGACTGTACGTATATTGTCACTGTCAGGATCAGTAGGGTTTCTGGATGAGTTCGCTCATTAGATTCCCTTTTGGTCAATACAAGGGTAGCCGTTACGTACAGCTAGTACCACTAACGTGCTTATGTTTAAACCCACTGCCAACGTATTGACGGGTCTTTAGAGTCCCCCACAGATAGTTTCCTAAAGTTCGGGCGAAACGTTGTAGAGGCCATATGGTATTATGGCAGGGTTCGATCATATACGTGTAGTCGTGCACGGATCATGATCGGACGGATCATACTAGTGAGCTTTGGTTTAAGCCGGATCCTAGTATTAGATTTGTTGGATTACTTCGTCTCATTGCATTCGCATTCAGTCAGAATACGGATACAGGTATGTATATACAGGTGAGGGGTATCCTTGTGATCCGTCAAGAGTTTACTTTAGAAGATACTATTCTATTTATTGTTGTAAACATTTAGATTAATGTTTATTAGTGGAAATTGTGAGTGAAAGTCACGATGAAGAGCAATAAATGAGGCATGTACATGTATGGTGACTCATGGTCTTATTTTTGGTGCCATGTCATTATTCTTGATTGATTAGTGTGTTGAATTGATATGAGGAGAGAGAGGGGGCAGCCACTAACTCTTAGGGTTGGCTCTTCATTTGTATAGAGCTCTCACATTATCAATTCAACACAATAAGCAAACAAAAGCTCTCCTTTTTCTTCTTCTCTAGCTCACAACTTTCTCTCCCATGGCTTCTTCTTAAACCTCCATCCATGCTATCTCATGTGTTGAGAATCAATGGATGTTTAGAGACAAAGTTATCACACACATTCTTTACTTCACCTTGGACATGTCGGCTAGCAAACTTCATGTCCGAGTTGCTTCGGTTTGAAGCGGGAGCCCGTAAAAATACTTCTTGACGTGGTGCCCTTTCGACGAGGAGACCGGAGATCGAGTGAGATCGTAGATGCCATGAGGAGGTAGGGATGGTGGCTAAAGACCGAAAGACACGGATCGATCGGTATAACTATTCTAACTTCTTGTTGATAGCTAGTTTAGTGTTAATGGTACGATCCGGATGAATGTTTGCGATAGCGCCAAGTTTGAAAAGTTTTTGTTCCGCATTTGGCCTCGGATTGACGGCCGGGGCACTGTCGTAGCCCAGCATGGTATCAGAGCCACGCCATTAACCCTTAGCTAGCTTGTTTAGACAATGTTAAATTATCAAAATCGAAACAAACCCGATACACTACACTGCTGATTTCAGTTTCTGTTGATTTCAAAAGTGTCTTCAAAAAATTTTTAAATACCTGCAGAAGACTACTGACATGACCTATAACCTGCATCCCAAAAACGACACCAACCCCTCGGATTTTGGCCGAGCACATTGCTCCTAAAACCGAGGAGGCTAGCCATTTTGTGTCCTCTGTGTTTCGTTTTTGGGGTGTAGTCTTGTCTCTGGAAAGTTAGTGCAGTGGTATTGTTTGTTTAGCCCAGTTTGGATATGGTTTTATCTAGTTGTTTGGGGCTATTCAGGGGTTATTTTGAAGTCTATATTTTCTAACATTGCTTAAAGTTTGTAGTACATACATTTCTATCTGCGACCGTGAATGTCATTCGAGCGGTAAATCTTGTCTAATTGTTATAGTCCTTTTAGACGGGTTTGCAAACGTGACATTCACGTTGATGTTCTGTATTGTGCTGTGATGTTGCGGATTTGTCGTGGTGGATAGCTTGGTGCAATGTTAGTATAGTTTAGTTTTATTTCTACATTTGATATCGCGGGGAGAGCGTCCGACATGTGGACTGCCGTCACTGCCTGTTTGTATATTATTCTTTTGGGGCACGACCGGGTTGAGGTCGATGTCACCGTTGTACATATTTTCTTTTCTGTGCTAGGATTACCTCGCGGTGGAGTGCACGGATAGTCGGGTTCTAGAGGGCAACAGGCCCGCATCTCATGGTTTTGAGACGGAGGGGGCTTCACTCTAGAATTGGCGGGCTATTCACCGCACTCGTAAAGGATACAGGTTGACCGAAGGTGGGGTGCTCAAATTACCGGATTCCGTGAAGTGCTGGGTGGTCCATTCACTTTGCTGAAGGGGGCTGCCTCTCTTCTGGTTTTGGAGGGTAACTTTCCGCACTCGTAGGGGTCTAGGTTTTCATTGCACAAGCTATCCACACGACCAGGGGAACGTCGGGTTTCACTTGCGGCTCAATGAAACCCGGGGCTCCCAGATTGTCTGTATTGTTCTGTGATACTTATTACTTTTCTGTGATGTTGCATTTATCACGCCTTGAGCGATTATTAAATATTAATATATATACTAGTATATGTTGTGTATATTTTACACCCACGCTAGTCCAGTCCCCGTTCTGACGTTAGTTAAGTAACCTAATGGGTGATGACGGGACCAGTGGCAAATGAAGATGGCATATACGTACATCATATTTTCGTTTTTTTTGTGTGATTAATTTATGGGACTGCGTTGATTCGGATCAATGCAAGGAAAACAGACCTATTCGATGTTCTTGGAACCAAGTTTTTCAAAAAGCTGTTATTACAAGGACGTTCTCTTTAATTTTGCCCAAAGGTATTCGGCTATGAATATCCAGCACCTCATTCGACGAGGCAAGGGCCGAGATCCCTTCATCGGGAGTGACCCCTTGGACAGAAGTTTGCGTCAGGGTAATAACTTCACTATAGTCGATTACTTTTTGCTTTGCATCGCGGTATTCAGTTGGAATATCCTGCACCTCATTCCACGAGGAAAGAGCCGAGATCCCTTCACCGGGAGTGACCTCTTTAGCAAAGGTTTTTGTCACTTTATATTTATAAAAAGCTATGCAGTTCCTTCAACGATATCAAGTTCATTACGTCAAAGGTTTTTCGCTAAAAACCCGCCGTCGCCCTCCGTCATTTCTTACGAGCATTATTTAGTATTCGTATTGCGTTTGTTGACCTTGTCAAGACGTAGTGTTCGGTAGCTAAGTGGTGCTTGTTTGTTGCATAAATAGGATTGGTTAGGACAGTCGTGCGGCCTTGTTAACCTAGTCAAGGGCACGTACGGGTGGGTTTAATGCAATCCAGGATAATGATGGGTTGAACTTGACTAGCGGTTTATGGTTTGTTGACCTAGTCAAGGTCATAAGCCGTTTGGGGTAAAAACACACATCGGGAGTTTCTAAAGAAACTGAAACTTGCCAAGCATGCACATACCTTCTGGAGTGTGATGACTTGAGTGGATTCCATCAGGTAATTATGCAATAATAGTTGGATCCCGATACCCACTGATGAGTTGGTTTACTCCTCAGGTGATCTCGACTAATTCTTCTTTCAGGTTTGGAGGAGAATTTGAGGATACAGTGGGAGACATCCTGATTAGATAAAGTGATTAACCATTCTGATCTAGGTTAGAGTGCACGCTGAGTGTTTTCTTTCTCTCTCTCTTTGACAGCGACCATAGCCCGACCCTGGACTATAACTCAGTAACCAAGTTAACCGAACTTTCTTACAACACTGGCTTTTGGATTGTCTGAGTTGCATACAACATTGCCACTCCTTCTTTTACCGTTTGCTTTTCTCCAGAACACCCCGTATCACTACGAACATCCACTTCCATTGGATAAATCTATTGTATGGTTATATACGAACTCGGAGGAACTTATTCCAGATTCGAAGATGGATTCTGGTTCTGGAGAGAATGAATAGGACTATTCAGTTGTCTTTTCCTTTTACCTTCTCTCAGATTGTGAGGGTTCCTAGGATTAGGAGAGGGTACACCTATTACGCTCATTGGATAGTTATCTTCCAAACCATAGGCAGGTGCCGAAAGGTAGGGATGAAGAAAACCATTTAGCCTAAGTGTGGTGTACTGAAGGTATTAAGTAAAGACAAATAAAGGGATCAGAAAGATGGCAAAGTATATTGCAACTGCTATCATTCACGACCAAACCACGTATTTTATCGCCACTCCTACTTCACCTTTGTATTTCTCCAGAACACCCCATATCACTACGAAGATCCAGAGTTATTGGATACTCCATCGTATGGTTATATACGAACTCGAAGGAACTTGTTCTAGTTCGGGAATGGATTTTGGTTCAGGAGAAATAAGAATAAGGTTTATTCAGTTGTCTTTTATCTTTACCTTCTCTCAGGTTGCGAGTACTCCTAGAATTAGGAGAGTACACCTATTACGCTTATTGGATAGTCTTCTTCCAAACCATAGGCTGGTGCCGAACGGTAAGGAAGAAAAAAAACCATTTAGCTTAAGGGGGTGTATGGAAGGTAATGAGTAAAGACAAATAAAGGGATTTGGAGAGATGATAACGAAATATACGGTTACAGTCATGAATCTGGATAATGGAAGAGGCATTACTAGGAATACCTGGATACCCCTACGAAACATTCTAATGTTTCAGTTTCACTATGCGTTGTTAATAGAAAACTGATTTCCCAATTAAGCACTTGATCCAGGGTATGTATTTACCAGGTATGATTCTCACATCTGTATGGTTTTACAGATGATGAGTGGGAGTAAGTTATTGGGAATTAGGTGATCATCCTCATTATATCGGGATTTGTTGTAATTGGTGATATTTGAGGAAATCACCTGGGTTTTTGCCGGATAACAAATATTTGGTTTTGAATATACGTTGTTATGCATCAATTTCAAACTGATATATCTATACGTTTATTTTATAAAGTGAGATATAACTTTTTGAAATTATGTCCATGACATTTACCTATATCAGTTGATGGTTAGGTAAGGAGCATTAAACAACGGTGTAATTCTTCTTAACCATAAGTACAGTTTTAAACTTACGACGCACAGGGTTTGAGTTATTCTACTCAGAGGACTTATACAGAGTATTGTATGTTGTCCAGTGTCCACTAGGACAGAAGGGTTGGTCCTCGTACTGTATTCTGTTTACTTATGACGTATCAAGTTTTAGACAAGTTTTCTAGAAATACAAGGTCTAAGTTTTGAGAAGTTATAGGTAAAAGAATAAAGTAGAGAACCAAGTGTTGCAAGTATCGGGATTCTTCAAGATGATCGAAGATATAGATACTTGTGTATGGTATTCAGTTGATAGTAATGGTTTTGAGAAACTTGTTTCTCTTTCAGGTTACTCATGTTTGGATGCACTCCTAAGTTGAGTAATGCTGATCGGCCTCTCTCCATTTAGTTAACATGCACTGGAGACAGCTGCATGATTTGAATCTGGTTCTAATTAAATCAGTGTCTCTGTTTCTATATTGGATATAGAACGGTTCATATCTTAACAATGGTAAGGTACGGGGAGTTGTCCGGCTTATGTTTAAAACCAGACTCTGGATAACTCAAGGCATGTTTCTGTAATGGCTGTTTGTGGGTTGAGCCGGGCTATGACGATGGTGTACATGCTCCCTCTGATGTTTCTTTCTAAAATACCTTTAAAATACCTTTTGGAGTTCATTTGTGAACTAGGTCCCATCAGATATCCAGACATATTCTAAGACAGGTATCGCTCATTTCGGGAGATGGATTTCTCCTGGAACTTGAGATAAAGAGAGACATAGAAAGAAACATCAGAGCGGATCCACTCACTAAGACTATTTCTCGAACGCAATAGTTTTACAAACGAGCTTTGTGAAACTGATTAGTAGAGGAGTTGGGTGTTCGGTATCACACGGGCTGTGAGTATGTGACATCGCAATAATTAGCCTTAAGTGCAAGTGGGAGATTGTTGGTTACAGTGCCTTCAAGTCAATTATTGGATCGCAGGCACGTAATTTCAATGATTGAGGGAGGACCTATACCGGTAGGACAGTCTTACTTAATATGATAGTATACTATCTGGTTTATCTTTATCATCGTGTACATGCTTTAGGTGATATTACAGATCACTATTACACGTTGATAGAGCCCTTAGGATTCTTGCTTGACTACCAGCAGTATGATGGCGATCATATACGTGAGAGTTGGGTAGTCTATAAGCACATCCTTAAAGTGTCCCTAGTCATAGGAGTTTCGAGACTGGGGATCGATACTCCATTAGTAGACTAGTGTATACATTCGAGACCCCGACGAGGGGCGGTGGCCAGTCTCACAAGCCGTGTCAGTTGGTTCACCTAAGACGTATACATGTGCTCATTGGGTTATGAGTACACCGGACGGACTCGCCTGGAACATGATAGTTGGTATTATACCTGTCGTCAGATAGCAGTTCCCTGGTGACATGTGTACAGGTTAGTCTATCGACCTGAGATTGTCATTTGTCTTTTGTGAGTACCCGCTGTGCTTTGATTACTACCCTACCATGGCTCAAAGGAGTCGTGCAAATAGGTTTTAGTTGGGTACAGTCCCGAGCCAGATGGAGGCAGTGAGCGGATCGGCAGGGGATTCGTCTCTCCCGGTATTGGGGATGAGATCGCGCTGTGTCTAGGAGAGCCATTACATAAAGTTCTTGGCTAAGACAAGTGAGATTTACTGGTCGGTATTCCAGTAGTATCTCAGGGTGTTCTGTGCTATACTCCGACACGACTTGTACCGCTATTGAGGGTCTGACGCTACCATCCCCCTAGGCCCGATATGTGATACTCATAGACGAACGGACCGGACTGTACGGATATTGTCACTGTCAGGCTCAATAGGGTTTCTGGATGTGATAGCTCATCAGCTTTCCTTTTGGTCAATACAAGGGTAGCCATTACGTACAGCTAGTACCACTAACGTGCTTGTGGTTAAACCCACCGCCAGCACATTGACGAGTGTTTAGAGTCCCCCACAAATAGTTTTCCAAAGTTCGGGTGAAACGTTGTAGAGGACGTATGGTATTATGGCAGGGTTCGATCATATACGTGCAGTCGTGCATGGATCATGATCGGACGGATCATACTAGTGGGCTTTGGTTTAAACCGGATTCTAGTATTAGATTTGTTGGATTACTTAGTCTCATTGCATTCACATTCAGTCGGAATGTGGATGCAGGTATGTATATACAGGTGAGGGGTATTCTTGTGATCCGTCATGAGTTTAGTTTAGAAGACGCCATTCTATTTATTGTTGTAAACATTTAGATTAATGTTTATTAGTGGAAATTGTGAGTGGAAGTCATGATGAAGAGCAATAAATAAGGCATGTGCATGTATGGTGACTCATGGTATTTTTGGTGCCATGTCATTATTCTTGATTGATTGGTGTATTGAATTGATGTGAGGAGAGAGAGAGGGCAGCCACTAACTCTTGGGGTTGGCTCTTCATTTGTATACTCTCACATTATCAATTCAACACAATAAGTAAACAAAAGCTCTCATTCTTCTTCTCCTCTAGCTCACAACTTCCTTTCCCATGGCTTTTTCTTCAACCACCATCTATGCCATCTCATGTGTTGAGAATCAATGGATGTTTAGAGAAAAAGTTATCATACACATTCTCTACTTCACCTTAGACATGTCGGCTAGCAAACTTCATGTCCGAGTTATTTCGGTTTGAAGCGGGAGCCCGTAAAAAAACTTCTTGACGTGGTGCCCTTTCGACGAGGAGCCCGGAGATCGAGCGAGATTGGAGATGCCGCGAGGAGCTAGGGATGGTGGCTAAATACCGAAGGACACGGATCGATCGGTATAGCCATTCTAACTTCTTGTAGATAGCTAGTTTAGTGTTAATGGTACGATCCGGGTGAATGGTTGCGGTAGCGCCAATTTCGAAAAGTTTTTGTTCCACATTTGGCTTCGAATTAACAGCCGGGACGCTGCCGTAGCCCAACAATTGAAACATTCAATCGGACCATCGATAAAAATTTCAAAGATATTTTTGCCGATGAACTCGCATTCCTAAATGACACGGATTTTGTGATTAATCAAGCTCCACCTGAAGAAGTTGAACCGCCACCATTTCTTCTTATCCCATACGAGAATGTGATCATTCTTTCCATTCCTAATCATCCACATTCTCATTTATGTTCATCATTATTATTTCGTCTCTATTAACCGAGACGTAAACCATACTGCCTCCTATCTCCCCACTTCTTCAAATCTCTGATTTTCCACCAACCAGTGCGTTACATCGATAAAAATTTTGAATGGTTGGTGTTGACTTTTGGTCTTTGTAAGGCTTTACTTTGACCAATAATTTTAACCCACCTCCAATAATTTTAATCGCTTAATACTATTTTACTTAAGTTGGGGGGGATATTTTGGCTCTTGAAAGAAATTTTTTTTATAAAATTGTGAGCTGAAAATAAGTATGGGGGAGAATTTTACTTTCACTATTTCATGTCCCCGTTACTAACTTTTCCTCCCAAATCTACAGTTTTTTAAAGTTTAACAGATGACATCAGTGAGAACACTGCTGTAAACAGATTTGGGGGAGGTTTGTGCTTATTCACGCGAATTGTTTTTTTGATAATGGAAGTTTGAAAGTGAAAAATTTACATATGAAAGATATGAATAGTTTAAGAAAAGCAAGAAAGTTAGATATTTTCTTAAACGAAACTAGTAATAAGTAGTTATGAGCCGTTGTCCGAAGGGTTAGTAAGATGAAGGAAATTACTAATCCGAGAATAAAAATAAGTCTGAAAAATAGTCCATATTCTTAAGTCCAAACATTTGAACGTTGATACCCTACCATACGCACTTACACACATCTTGAAACTTGGGATAGTAGAGGATACCTTTAAATGCTCTTGCCTAAAAACCTTAGTATGAAGAAAAATAAAATAAAATATAAGTGATGAAGAAAAAAATGAACACTAGTTTTGTAATTGTTTAAGGCAGCATAAAAAAAATATAGCGAGTGTACTTTATCACCTAGAGCCTTAGACCAACTGGTTTGGGAGCCACTGCTAAACCTTAGGTGTTGCGAAACGAGGAATTACGCCTAAATGCGCAAGTACATTTTGTAATCAGTCGGTTAGTACCTCAAGAAGTATTAACGGTCGCATGAAGAATGTGTGAGCAATTTTATCAAAAATATTTACCAACTATAAAGTACTTTAGAAAATGGACAAAAATATGATAGCTTGAATTGAATTCTCTAAGTGTAGGGATGTCTTTTACACACACATAGGGGTATATGATCAATGTTTGGAAGAAAAATAGGGAAGAAGACTAAACGCGATATTTTATTGAGAGATGATGTGATTTCTAACATTTTTTTCATGACCATTAAGATAGGGCTCATAACAACTGAAAAACTGGTGTAGTTGGAAACTCTTATTTTCAAGTTCTTTCTTTTATAGTTCTTATCTTTATATCTAGTTTTCACCATCTTTCTTTTATTATAGGATTTTGTGGGTGTAATCCGCTGAAAACCCTCAGGAGACAACACTCTTCCTACTATGGACACCTAGAGATTTAACGGTTTGTTGCACGTGCTCAGTACAATCGTGTTGCCTACGAAAGTGTGCTGCTTAGCTTTTTCTTTTTCCTTTTCTCCTTCTCTTGAATAACTAGTTTGCTCGGGACGATCAAAATTAAGTTTGGGGGTATTTGTTCAGTCGAAAATATTGTGCATTTGATATGACATTTTCCTTACTATTTCTATATAATAAAAGGTGTTTATTATAAATATGACATATATGGGGGTTTATCTATAAAAATACTATTTTCATATGTTTATATATTATAATTAACATTATGAAGGAAAATGTAAGCATATAATATCCATATAATATTTAGTCCATTTAAATATGCTTACCTTATCAAATATCTTTAACAATTTTCTAAAACTATAATATCATGTCAAATAGTTAAGATAATATCTTAATAGAAATAAATTCTACTAACATTTTTTATTGAGTTATTGTGCAGAAAATATATCAGGACTGAAATCAAGGGAATTCGAGTTGGTGAGATCAAATCTGTCGAAATATTCAAGTAATTCGAAGAAAAATATTCTGGCAGAGACTCAGAGAAGATTTTCAGATTCCAGATATCAAAATAGTCTACAGGTGTCACCAGAAGAGACCACCAGAGAAATGAACCCAAGATCCCTCTACCCCACTGTGGATCCGCGGCCAAACCCACCCAATGGCCACGGTTCCGCCGCAATATTGAGGAGTTGGGATTTAGGATTTTTTGGGTAGGATCCTAACAACTAACCCTAATTCTGCAGATCTAGGGATTTCAAGTTCTGTGACTATAAATAAGGACCGAGAGCCTCTTGGAAAAATTATCAAACCGACGCGATCACGAAGTCCATGACGGTGCAAGAATCCTGATTGATCATCGACTGTTCATCTACCTCATTAAGAAGAGATCGAGAAGCAAACTAGGGGTTTTGTAATCATTTTCTAAAGGAACAAAGTGTACTTGATCTTGTTGATTAATAAAGGTAGTTTTATTCTATTGCATTTTATTTTTTTTATGATTTCTATCTTTTCTTTTCCCAACATGCGCGAGTAATTCTCCGCTTGTTAGGGTTCTTATGATTAGGGTAGATCAATGGATGATTAAAATCCTTTAACTCCTTTTACGTCCTATAAAGTTTATAAACTTTATCAAAAGAATAGTTAACATCCTAATCGGGCGCGCTATCAATTCATTGATATTCATGACCACGATTAGAGATTAGATTAACAATTGTTATAGTAAAGGCTAGACATGAACGGAGATCCATGTCAAGATAGGGGTTAAGAGTGGGAAGTCTTTTCCCTCCAGAAATCCTAATCTACAAGCATCACCGTCGATCTAGTTTTAAATCTATTAAAAGATAAAAAGAGTAATCTTTAATTAATCATCCATGACTACTAAATCTTAACGAACCCTACAAGCCCCCTTCTAATATAAAACCTATATCCGTAATTAATCTAGATTTATATCCTACATCCCTGTTTAACGTAGATCTAGAATCTACAACCATTCTTCACCATTCTTTATTCTTACCCTTTTTCAACACGTCTAAAGTAAGATTAAAAGATTCAACGTTTTCCTGAGGACGACCCGTACTCATCTCGGTCTAGCTACACGCGACACCGTTATTGATTGCGGTTACAACACAACAACTCTAAAAACACATCAACCAATCACCTGACGGCAAACATTTGGTTTTGAATAACCGTTTTTATGTAGCAGATTTTACAATGAAATATCTGTACCTTTATTTTTATAAAGTGAGATATACATTTTGAAAATTGTGTTGTAAAAATTTACCTTCATCGGTTCAGGATAAGGTAAGGTGTATTGAATAACGGTGTAAGACATTCTTAACCAAGATACAGTTTTCAATTTACAAAACACAGAATTTGAGTTGGTATATACTTGGGACTTATACATGAAAGTGTATGTTGTCCAGTGTCCTTCGGGACAAGGGATTGGTACTCTTATTTCATTCAGGATTACCTATGAGTTCTCTGGTTTTAGACACGCTTTCGTAGTAATGCAAGGTCAAAGATTTTGAGAAGTTTGTAGGTATAAGAATAAAGTAGAGAACCATACATTGGAAGTATCAGGATTCTTCGAGGTGATCGAACCTATACTAGGTATTCCGTCATAGTAATATCGAGAACTTGATTCTCTTATAGGTTACACATCAGTGGACGTGCTCCATGATAAGTAATTTTGTATTGGCTTTTATCCATTAGATGACATGCACTGGAAACAGCTGCATGACTTTTGAATCTGGTTCCATCTAAATTTATGCCTTGATTCTATATGGATATAGAATGGTTACATGTCTTTAGGATGTTTAGATATGGAGTTATCTGGTTTCTATTTAAAAACAGAATCCGGACAAACTTGAGGCACGCTTCGGTAATGGCAGTTTGTGGATTATCCCGAGCATTCGTTGTGATTTTGTTTCTACCATTTATAAGATCAATAGTTACATTGTTCTAGACTCGCCACCATTTTATAAAAGGATTTTTTTGCAAAAAAAACTAGTGGGAGTATGGTAGATTAGGAAGTAATTCCAGTACCACAAACGGTTACCAAAAATTTAGTAGAACCTAAGAATTCAATTGGACTTGACAAACTGTTGGTCACTCCACAGATTTTAGTAGGTGACGTCAGACATCCGAGAGACACTTCGGTTTTCTCGTAGACGGTGACAGGGAGGTTGGCATCATGTTAATGACGGTCCTACTAGTTATCAGTAGGTCATAGGAAGTAGAAACTTCTAAGTGACCAGATGTTTCATATCTAAGATGGACTCCACTCATTCAACAAATTATGGATTTTAGATTTTGCTGGGTGCTCCTTAAGGGGTAAAACCCATTAGGAGCAGGTAGATCTTTCGAGATCTATGCAGGTGGAAAGGTGCTTACCTAATAAGGCTAGACTTATTGTAAAGAGTTTTCATCAAATACCCGTTGTGGATTGTGATGTGACTTTTACTTCAGTGTCTATGCTGAAGTCCATATGGATATGTTTTGGCGCTGATACAGTTCATGGCTATGATATCTGGCATGTAGATGATTGTAAATGAGATTTTAGAAGTGCACGTGTATAAGACTCTGCTAGAGGGCTATCGTAGTAAGTGGGAGCAGCGGAAGGTGTGCAAGATACTTATGTCTATTCGTAGACTGAAGCATGGATAGCGGAGACAGATCATCTGTTTTGATGTGATAGTCAAGGTGATTGAATTCGTCAAAACAAAAGATGAACATGGTAAGAAGGATGTGGGGAGTGCTTTCCATGTTTTAGATGACATACTCTAGATAGGAAGTGATGTTCCTATACTACAATCGGTTAGATTTTGGTTGTCACACAGTGTTTTCTCCACATTGGATATTGATGGTATATCAGGAGTTCTGGTGACTTGTTCTATAGTTATAGATCTAGATTTGGGAAGTTCCCCAATCAGGTACTTAGACAGCATTCTAAAAGTATTTTAGAATGGACGACTCCTAGCGTGGTGGTGTACCCGCAAGTGATGGAGTCACCCTCTCTAAAAGGGATGTCTTTTAGACTGATGAAGAGAGAGACTGGCATGAATGACACATCATTTGATTAGGCAATTGAGTCGATCATGCAAAGTCTTGTACAACACCAGATATTGTTGTTGCACTAGTTGCAACATGCATATATTAATCCAATCCTCGAGAAACAAAAGGAATTAGTAAAGAACATGAGAGGATGTTCATGGTATTTGGTAACGGCAGCCTCCTCCGGGAGGCGTCTATCAGTTATGGCTTTCAAGGTGACCTAGATGACAGAGATGCTGTCAAGTTTTGAGTTTAGTCTCTTCTCAGGATCAGTATATTCGATAGTGTTCTAATAGAGATACTGAGGTAGGTATGGTTCAAGATGCTGGTTATAATTCAATGGAGAATACAACCCAAGAAGTTTATTGGATAGGAGTTGTTCATTGATGAACTTGGTCCCATCATGTATCCAGACAAATTCTTGAGGCGGGGTATCGCTCAGATTGGGAGATTGTTCATCTCCGCAAAGTTGAGATACAGAGAGATGAAGTTGAAAAATTATAGCGGATCCACTTACTGATGCTATTTTTCGAACACGGATGTTCCTCAAACGGGATTTGAGAAACTGATTAGTAGAGAAGTTGGATATTAGGTAGCACATGGGTTGTGGGTATGCGATACCATAATAATTAGCCTTAAGTGCAAGTGGAAGATTGTTGGATATAATGCCCTCAAGGCAATTATTGTAATTGCAGGCACACGATTATGATAATTGAGGGAGGACCTATACAGGTAGAACAATCTTACTCGAAATGTTAGTATGCTATCTGGTTTGTTTTTATCATCATGTACATGCATTATGTGGTATTGCAGATCACTATTACATGTTGATAGAGCCCATAGGATTCTTACTTGACTACCAGCATTATGATCATATACGTGAGAGTTGGGTGGTCTATAAGCACATCCTTAAATGTCCCTAGTCATGGAAGTATCGAGACTGGGCATCGATATTCCGGAGTAGACTAGTTTATACGCTTTGAGATGCCGACGAGGGTCGGTGGGCGGTCTCACAAGCCATTGGTGTTATGTCACCTAAGATAGTATACATGTGCTCACTGGATGAACTCGCCGAGAACTTCTAGATGGTATTATACCTATCGTCAGATGGAAGTTCTCAGGTGGCATGGGTACAGGTTAGTCCTTTGACTTGAAGTTGTCATTTGTCTCGTGTAAGTTCCCATTGTACTTTGATTACTACCCTACCATGGCTCAAAGGAGTCGTGCAAATAGATTTTAGTTGGTTACAGTCCCGAACTACATGGAGGCAGTGGTCGACTGTCAGGATTCGACTCTCCTGGTATTAGGAGTCGATGCCGCGCTATGTTCAATTGGCTATCACCAGAAATCTGTGGCCACGGTAAGGGAGATTTACTGATAGTTGATCAGTAGTATCTCAGTTGGTGATGAGCTAGACGCAGACACGACTTATCGTGTTAGTAGAGGTCTAACGTTATCCACCCCCTAGACCCAATATGCGATACTCTTTGACGAAGAGACCGGACTGTACGGAGATTGTCATATTCATGCTCAGTAGGATAAGGACGCACTTGATTGTCGAACCCCTTTCGACAAGTACCTGGGTAGCTGTTACGTACAGCTAGTGCCGCTGACGTGCTTATGGTTAAACCCACTGCCAGTGTACTATCGAGTATTTAGAGTCCTACACAGAGGGTTTTCCCGATTCAGGCGACAGATGTAGGAGCCGTACGTTGGTACGTGCAGCCAGTCTGATTAAATATGTGTACGCTATACACGGATTTTAATCTAACGGTTGATAATACTAGCCGGCTTAGGATTAAGCCGAATTATTAAATCAGGTTTTGATTTAATAATTTATATATGTATTTTGATACATATATTTTAGTATTATTGTTCACTATTCATTTTCTCTCTTTGGTGCTATCCGTATTTTTATACGGATACGCGTATGTGTAGCGATACATACCAGGTGAAGTATTCCATATTTATACAGGAATATTTCTAGAAGATGGACACCTCATATTTGTTTTTCTTTTTAGAAAAACAAATAAGGAAAAGAGGTGGCAAGTGGAGAAAGTGAAGCATGGTGTGAACAATGTAGAGAGGCATGGCCTTGTTTTAAAATGATTATTTCATTTGGATGCACTATTGTATCATGGTTGATTTTATATAGCCATGCTTTTCTACACTTGATCACTTGATGATATTTTTTTTCCTCGTTTCCTCCACTATGGCTCATGCTTTCTCTAGCTCTTCTCCTTCTCCTTGTTGCTATCATTTTAAGCAAGATACTAGAGAGAAAAATATAGTGAAGTATTTCTACATCACTGGCCATCCAAACCTAGCAACTTTGGACTGTTGGCTAGAGCTTCCTCCGCGTTCCCTCAGGTGGATCGTCTTCGGCAAGGGTGGTCGATAATCAAGCGCGTTACCGGCAGCTAAGAGCTTGGAGGGGTCTTCAATAATTGGGTGTACACGCGATAAATGTTGTATTTCTCTACCTTGCATGTTTTAGTATTCTAATCTAGGGTGTTTGGATCGAATCCTCGGGTGTTAGCGTCTGGTGCCTGCAAAAAAATTTTGTTTTCTCTTCCACATTGCCCGCGGCCTCTGCGGTGTGGGCGCCAGATCCCAACATGAGCAAGGTCGAGGGCTTGAATGTATCCCCCCGGTCGTCCCACGCATGTCGTCATTCCGGGGGGTGGGGACGGCGGTTTGGCGGGCATAACCGGCCGTTTGAATATGAGTGAGCACATCTACTATCGACGTGAGCCTATCGATCTATGCAGATAAGGCGTTGACAACGTTGGGAGATGGAGTAGGGTCGTTCCTGCCTCAGTTGTCGAGGACGGGGCGGCTCGTGCTGGGGTCGTCGTGGTTATCGCTGACCATTGAATCGAAGGCGGAAGATCAACTTTTTGGGTAGAAAAGATTTTAGTAGTTTCCCACAGACGGCGCCAATTGATGGAGGTTGGAGTCTCTCTCAGATGTTGTCCTCCGTCGATCTTGCGGCCAGCGGTGCTGAACGGTTGATATTTAAGATGAGGGTTGAGCGTGTGGATCTTAATGGGTTGTTGGTTGCCGCTGATGCCAAGCTACCTGCAAGGGATGTCCCGGGATGGGAAACCACCGTAGGACCCTCCGACGATCAAGTAAGTACTGAAGAATTAGGGCAGGGCAACGGCGTATTGGAGTGATTTTGAGTTACCTGAGTCGTCTGGAAGAGGGGTTTATATAGCGGTCGCATGTAATGAGCCGATGCGAAATTCTCGCCGTCTGTTACGCCCATGCGTCACGTTCGCGTTAAAGGAGGGATACACCCATTAATGGTGATGCGGGACGTGATGTGGCGGAGATCTCGTCGTGGCGAGATTCACGGAGCCGTTATGGGGGCGCATGGGCTCTGTACTCTCGGCCAAACAAGGACGCTGATGAATCTCAGATATTTCCTAGATCGAAGACGAGTAAGTGAGTTGAAGAGTCTCAGCTATAGGATAGCTTGGAGACGAGCTATTAGCTGGCGGCCAGCCGAAGGGGAAGGTACTCCGGGAAGGTCATCTCTAAAGGTTTGGTGCAGTCTCGGAGGCGAGGCGCCAAGGAATGTCCCCAATGCACTATATTTATTCCAGCTCCGTAACCCCCAGGAATTTAGCGGGTTTACATGAATGACACGTCACCAGCTACGTGTCGTAATATGGGGAATTCACATTTACGATCATCATCAGGAGGTTTCACTAAGCAAAGAATAATATATTTGTTTTACAAATTCCATAGAAGGAATAAAATGTATGCCAAACAAAAAAGAGTGATAAAGTTAATTTGTGGTTTCTTGATGATGCTCATAATTGGG
Organism: Agapanthus africanus; assembly: GCA_030015575.1. Lineage (NCBI taxonomy): Eukaryota > Viridiplantae > Streptophyta > Magnoliopsida > Asparagales > Amaryllidaceae > Agapanthus > Agapanthus africanus. Next base: position 171,027,955 of record CM057338.1, on the reverse strand, counting down.
AACTCCCCAGATCATGACACGTGGCAGATGACGTATCCCGAGGCATACGGAAACAGGGTAAGCACAACACATTGGAGGCGTCCCCTGGGCTATCGCCCTACTGCCTGGACCCGACCTCTGAGGATGCCCTATACATTCCTATGCTCGCCATGTAAATGGCCATTGGCTCGCCTCCGATCCCTCCTGTATGCTGAGCTCCTCGGCCCTTCGCCACTGAGTTATCACAGAACCGAACTAGCTCGGCCTCCCGCCCTCTTTTGGGCCTCTCGCCGAGCTAGGCCTCTTCGGTTCTATCGAGCGACTTAAAACGCAGATCACTGGCGCCTCCGCGAATCTCGCCAGACACAAGATATCCGCCGCCCTACGATCCCACGTTCCACGCTGTCACATTCCCCCATTAATGAGCGTATCTCATCATTAATGGGGAATCCTGCCATTCACGCAGGCATAACGCCAGGGGCGTAACGGCCGGCGAGGATCTCACACCAGCTAGCTTATGGCGACCACTATATAAACCCCTCTCTCAGACGACTCAAGTAAGGCAATTTTACTCCAATGGGCCGCTACTCTGCTCGTCTAACTTGATCGTCGGAGGGTCCATAGCAGCACAACCACCCCGGGACTTCTTTGCAGGTAGCTCGGCTTCACTCCAAATCAAGTCCACCGATATCCACACGCTCTAGGAGGCAACCCTAAAACCTAATCTCAGTCGTTCATCAACGCTTGCGACAAATCGACGGAGAACAACATTTGAAGAAGATCCTGACCTCCATCAGTTGGCGCCGTCTGTAGGAAACTCGAAAATTCCATTCATCAAAAGTTGATCTTCCGATCTTGAACTCATGGAGAGTGATCACCGCGACGATTCAAGTATAAGCAGCCGCCCTCCCCATAATAGAGGCACGGATGGATCCTCTCCTCCCTAACGTCGTTCATGCCCTGTTTTCACGGATCGACAGGCTCGCATCCATCGTTGATGCCCTTTTCCGTGTCCAAACAGCGGGACAAGCCCCCCAGGTCGCTGTTCCCCCACCTTAGAATCGCGACCTACGCAGAGGGGGAGATGACATTGCCTATGCTGGCACCACCGAGTAGCGTTTCGCTATCTCCGATGGCCACAGGTCCCCCACGATGACCAATTCAATAACCCGCTGGGCGCCTCATAGCTCCACGCCGAGGTCTCGTGAAAGAGCACCCCACCCTGAGGCTCATCGCACTCCTGTCCCTCTCGAGGAGGTGTCGGTCAGCTCACTTGCTTCCAGGCATGTTCGGCACCCTCTCCCTCGATAGGGTCATGCAGGCGGCGCTCACCGCGATAACTCATGAACAACCTCGCCAGAGGACCTGAGGAACCTCATAGAACGGAATCGGAGTCGCAGCCAGGCGTAGGCCGCCAGCGAGAGGGGCCATAACTCCGAATACGCTGAATCCTCAGGGACCACGACCTTTTCGACGTCCTCGGAAAGAAAATCGGGGGTATACATCGGGAGGGTCGTCCTTCAAACGAGAGGGCCAAGTATGCTGCCGACTCGCTTACGAAGCCCTTCACTGAAGAGTTGCTCGATGTACGCTTCTCGTTCAGGAATAAACCTCCAAAAGTGGCCCTCTTTGACGGGAAGTCCGATCAAAAAGACCATCTGGGTGCATTCACGGCGGGCATGAGCTTCCAGGACAACTCTGACGCTGCCCAATGCCGAGCGTTTCCCGCCACTCTCATCTGGGCTGGACGAGACTAGTTCTGAGGTCTCACGCCATCCTCCATCTCTACATTTGATGATCTGGCCACCTAGTTCCTCCGGCATTTCTTCGGGAACAGATGATAAAAGCGGACCATCGATTACCTCTTCACTATAAAGAGCGGGGACAAGGAATCCTTTAAAGGATACGTCACTCACTTCTACAATGCTCTTCTTGAGGTTCCCAAGCACCGGGACGAGACTGCCATCACGGCTCTAAGGTCAGGTCTTAGGCATAAGGAGTGGCTCTGCTCCTTTGCATTAGCGCAACCTAAGACCATGGCCGAGGTAAAGGCTTGGACCGAGCGGGAAATCCAACTCGAGTTCGAGGACAACGCGAACCTACCTCGGGGCGACCAAGCTAACTAAAAGAAGAGGGGTAGAGAAGAGAAGAAGAAGGTTGACCGGCCAAAGCTATACTCTCCGAAGTTCCAGGAGTATACTCCGCTCAATATCTCTTAGATTGAGCTGTTGGAAGAGGCGAAGGGCGAGCGATTCTTCAAGCTCGCTCCGGTCACCAACAAGACGGCCAAACGGACACGAGGCCCGTACTGCACCTTCCACGGGTCGCAGGGGCATCCCACCGAGAACTGTAAACAACTCCATGACTATATTGAGGAGTTGATTCGCTCGAGGCACTTGGCAAAGTACCTGCGATAAAAGTGACAGGCAAACCGGGAGCAAGAGAACCATCCTCCTCCCGGCGAATTGACGATCGGCTAAATCATGGTCGTATCGTCGGAGGGTGCGCCTGGAGCCAGTGAGATTCGACGCCTCCTTCCTGTCGAGGGAACTAGCAGCCAGCCCCAGAATAAAAGCAATGCAGCCGAGCCCATCACCTTCACTGACGAAGACCTCCACGGAATATCGTTGCCTCACAACGAACCCCTCGTGATTACAGCATGGGTCCACCGCTACGAGGTTCAAAGGATACCGGTCGACTCGGGAAGCTCGGCGGACATCCTTTTCTATGACTGCTTCCTATGTATGGGGCTCGGCCCGTCGGACGTGAGGCCAACCGCCCACATTCTGTCGGGGTTTACTAACCACTCCGTCCCGGCAGAAGGAGTGGTTACCATCCTCCTTAACATCGGAGAGGCGGGCCGTACGAGAACCGTACCAGTGGAGTTCATCGTTGCTAGAATTCCATCGTCCTACAATATCCTCCTGGGACCCCCGACGCTGAACTCCCTTTAGGCCTAAAACTCGACCTACCACCTTGCGATCAAGTTTCCACTCGAACAAAGGGGAATAGGTCAGGCCTACGGGAATAAGAAAATCGCAAAGATATTCTTCATAGCGACGTCCACCTCTGAGGAGTGAAGTGACGGCCTTGAAACAGCGAGCGATTTCCAGGGGTCCTTGGATACCCGTGATGAACAAAAAGAAATCTGAGGGGCCCCGGTGGAGGCGCTAACGGAGGTCCTCCTCGTCGAGGGGGACAACGAACGAACTGTCCAGATCAGGTCACTCTTAACGGGAGCCCGGTGCGAAAACTTGATCCGCTTTCTCCAAGGAAACTCGGACGTGTTCGCTTAGGCGCCCGTCGACATGTTCGGGATCGACCCCAAAGTAATCTCGCATAAGCTCGTAGTCGACCCGAAGGTCCGACCCGTCAGGAAAAAGAAATGAAGCTTCGCCCCTATCAAACAAAAAGCGATCGAGGACGAGGTCGATAGGTTGCATGCAGCCAACTTCTACTCGGAATGGCTTGAAATGTGATTATGGTTAAAAAAAAAAGCAAGCGGAAAGTGGCGCATGTGCGTCGACTTCACGGATCTCAACAAAGCCTGCCCAAAAGACAATTATCCCCTCCCTCGGATTGATCAGCTTGTCGACAGCTCGGCAGGCCACGAATTGCTCAGCTTCATGGATGCCTTCTCCGGCTACAACCAGATCCGTATGAACCCGGCAGATGAAGAGCTTACCGCATTCACAATGGACCTGGAGGTATACTACTATAAAGTAATGCCCTTCGGCCTCAAAAACGCCGGAGCTACATACCACCGCCTGGTCAACAGGATGTTCAAACCGCAGATCGGGAAGAACATGGAGGTTTACGTCGACGACATGCTCGTCAAGTTGACCTCGTTGGACGAGCACGCCAAAGATCTTGGCGAGACTTTCAACATCCTCCACAAGTACAAAATGAAGCTGAATCCCGCTAAGTGCACATTCAGGGTCACTAGTGGAAAATTCCTCGGGTTCATGGTTACCCACCGAGGAATCGAAACTAACCCGAAGAAGATCAGCGCCATTCTCAACATGGCCGCGCCGAAGAGCAACGTCAAAATCAAGAGACTCACGGGGAGAGTGGCCGCTCTAAGTCGCTTCATGTCGAAGTCCGGAGAAAAGTGCCTCCCATTCTTCAAAGCCCTGAGAAAGATCCCAAGGTTCGAATGGTCGAAAGAGTGTCAGATCGCTTTCGAGCAACTGAAATTTCACCTGGCAACTCCCCCATTTCTCACCTGACCAGTTGAAGGAGACGAGCTATCACTGTATCTATCGGTGTCCGATCAGGCTACGGGCTCGGTGCTCGTCCGAGAAGTTGAAAGAGTCCAGAAGCCAGTCTAATACGTAAGCCACATCTTTAAGGACGTGGAAATAAGGTACTCGGCCATAGAAAAGATTGTCTTGGCGCTTATCATGGCCTCAAAGAAACTACGGCACTATTTCCAGGCACACACCATCCTCGTCCTCACCGAGCGTCCCTTAGGGGCTATTCTCGTCTCCCCCGAGTCATCTGGTCGTTTGGAAAAATGGAGATGGGAGTTATCTTAATTTGAAATCAAATATCGCCTGAGGCAAGCTATCAAAGCACAAGTCCTGACAGACTTCATTGTCGAATGTACTATCCCCAACAGGGAGGAGTGTCGGCGCCAGCCCCGGGTCTCAACCCTCGATCGAGGAGAGGCCCGAATCCGTCCCCGATTGGATCCTTTACATCGATGGATCCTCTACCGAGGATGGGAGCGGTGCCGTCCTTATCATTCGAGGCCTGAATGAGGCAGAGATGGAGTACTCTTTGTAGCTCGGGTTCAAAGCTTCAAACAACGCCGCGGAGTACGAGGACTTACTAGCTGGACTATGAATCGCCTCCGGAGTGGGGCTGAAGACGATCCGAATTCGCAGCGACTCCGCCCTATTCGTAGGCCAAGTGATCGGTTGTTTCTAGGCCCGATAGACTCTGATGGTGAAATATTTAGCCGAGATAAGAAGACTACGAAAAGACTTTGACGAAGTTCAAGTGGAGCAGATTCCTCGGCACCTAAACGTCCAGGCCGACGCCCTGAGCAAGCTAGCCTCCTTCTATACGGCTAACAATAAGAGGAATATCTGCTATGGCCCAGCATGGAAGAAAGAGAGACAGCACTTCAAGTTTACGCTGCTCAGGAGGAAGGGCAGGATTGGAGGAAGCCCCTTGTAGAGTTCTTGAAGGAGGGTACACTCCCAGCAGATCGAAGGGAAGCGCGCCGCCTTCGAGCCAAAGCTTTCCATTTCGTCTGGAGCAATGGAAAGCTCTACAAGAAGTCCTTCACGCAGCCTCTGCTTTGGTGCGTCAACCCCTATAAAGCCGACTACGTCCTGCGTGAGATACACGAAGGGGTTGGTGGAGCTCATCAAGGGGCCTACACCTTAGTCCAGAAAACGTTGTTCCAAGGGTTCTATTGGCCGACCATTCATCAGGAAGCTCAGAAACTCATCAGGAGATGCAAGAACTGTCAACTCTATGGCAGCATACCCCGCCTTCCGGCTACCGAGCTAACGGCCCTGACATCCCTATGGCCGTTTGCCCAGTGGGGAATGGACATGGTAGGCCAAATCCCAACTGGTATGGGCGGGCACAAATACATTCTCGTCGCGGTAGACTACTTTACGAAGTGGATCGAGGCCGTCCCCATCAGAAAACCGGACACTACCATGACCATCAAATTCCTGCAGAACAACATAATATCCCGGTTCAGGATCCCGGGGTGTATCGTTATCGACCACGGGACGAACTTTGAAAATGACAAAGTCAAGGGATTTTGCAACGAATACCACGCACTCATGAAGTTTGCCGCGGTTGCGCATCCTCAATGCAACGGGCAGGCTGAGGTTGCTAACCGAGACGTCATTCGAGGTCTTCGAACTCGTCTGGAAGGAAAGCAGGGCAGTTGGGTCGACGAACTACCCAGGGTTTTATAGGCCCTATGCACATCGAAGAAGACCCCCTTCCATCTCTGCTACGGTACCGAGGCGATGGTCCCAACAGAGATCGGACTGCCCAGTTATAGAGTCGAGCACTTCGATTAGGAAGCTAATACCTTGGCACTCCGAACTAATTTGGACATCTTACTAGAGAAGCGGGACCGGGCATAAATCAAAGCCACCGCTTACCAACAGTAAACTGCTTGCTACTATAACGCACGAGTCAAGCATCGCAACTTCAAGACTAGAGATCTGGTCCTAAGGCGGAACGAGTTCGTAGACCAAGGCAAGCTACACAAGTTTTCGCCGAAGTGGGACAGCTCATTCCTCGTCTCCGAGGTACTGCCAGGCGGAGGCCTATCACTTGCAAGACGCGGCGGGTCGTAAGTTTCCGCGACCTTACAACACCAAAAAGCTCAAATTGTTCAAGTGAATTCGAAATCTGTATCTATGAATATGTATCTCTTCTTTGCCCAAGCAATGTAAATTTCTCTTTTAAACCTTCTGAATTAAAAGAAACCTATTCAATATATTTCCCGCTTCCTCGGATCAAAGGGAACTTATTTCACTTCGTGAACACACGCAAAAGCATAATGAGAAACAAAAAGGAAACAAAAACACATCGCAAAAAAGGAATTTTATTCACCATGGGTATTATGGGCTCCCCAGCCTTACACAAAAGTTAAAATTACAACAGAGGGGGTAGGGGATCGAGAAAGCACTGCTGATGGTACTCCAAGAAGATCTCCGCCAGCCGAGCCCTAGCCTTTTCAGCCCGCTCCCTCTGATGCTGCCCATGTACCCGGGAGGCCACGGAAGCACCGGAACCTCCATCCGCTTGGCAAGAGTCCGCGATCTGCCTCTTTTGGAAACACTCCAAAAGAAGGGTCGCCGATTGATCGTGCCTGTACTTCGAGATGAGGCAGCGGACATAAAGCGTGTGTAGCTTATCGAGCGCCTCGTCCTGCATTTCCTCGGAGAGGGGGTTGTACAGCCCCGGGGACCTCTTCCAAATTGCATACATCAGCAATTGGAGGAGAGACCACCGACGAGGAAGTAGACGGCCGAAATGAACCTCGATGCGCTGGACCACCCCCTCGGCACGTCTCCTCGAAGAGGGACTGGTTATACAAATAGACATCATCGAGAGTGATGATCTCTTCAATCGAGTAGATGAGGCCCGCCATTTTTCAGAAACGCAAAGATAAAAGGACAAACCGACCATCGCTATTTATAGCCCCCCCAATTGAATCCCCAGGGACCGAAATTTACGCGTGCATGGCCGCGAATCTAGGGATATTTTCATACTTCCCATAATAGAGCCGCAACGTGGCGTCTATGCCCTCAAGTGGCCAAACGGAAGTCGGAACGACGTGCACTACGGATCGGTACGCCTTCCCATGCGTTTCTGTCTGGTATTGTCTGCGACGGTCTCTCTCCCCTAGGTTTCATGGGTTAAAGAAGGCTGACCGACGCAGAAGAGGCTACCGAGCAGCTTCTCTGCTCGGTTCATCCATGGCTGGTAGTTCACTACCCACCGATGCCAAGGATCAAAAGCCCGCATCAAGAGGCCACCGAGCTCGGTCCATCCATGGCTGGGAGTTCACTACCCACCGATGCCAAGGATCAAAAGCCCTCATCTAGAGGCTACCGAGAAGCTCCTCTGCTCGGTCAATCCCTGGCTGGTAGTTTACTACCTACCGACGCCAAGGATCGAAGCCCTACTCAAGAGGCCATCGAGCATCTTCCCTGCTCGGTTAATCCTTAGAGGGTATCTTCTTACCCATCTACGCTAAGGATCGAAGCCCTCGTCAAGAGGTCACCGAGCAGCTTCCCTGCTCGGTCCATCCCTGGTAGTTCACTACCCACCGACGCCAAGGATCAAAAGCCCTCATCAAGAGGCTGCTGGATATATGTATGCTCTAGAGGCCATTATTTGATAGTGGATGTATTTTTACATGTACATATATATTCAGAGGACATTCTTGCTTGATATGAAAGTATGCTATCTGGTTACTCTTTATCTTGACATGTTCACTTGATCATGTTTTTATTCATTTGGTACATGTTGATAAAGCCCTGAGGATATTTGCTTGACTACTGTGATTATGATGCAGATCATACTAGTGGGATATGTATAGTTTATAAGCATATCCTAAAATGTCCCTAGTCGTGGGTGTATCGAGACGGGGCATCGATATTCCAGAGTAGACTAGCATATACGATCCTTGACCCATGTGATGGGCGACGGATGATCCCATATCCATTGGTGTTTGACACCAAGATTGTATACGGGTGCTCAGTGGAGACTGGGTACACTGGATGGACTCGCCGAGAACTCCTATGTGGTGTTATATCTATCGTCGGATAACAGTTCTCAGGTAACACTGGTACAGGTTAGTCTGTAGACCCGAGATCGTCATAGAGTCTTGTGTGTTCTCCCACTGTACTTTGATTTCCACCATACCACGGATCTACTGAGTCGTGCAAACATGTGGGTTTTGAGTACAGTCCCGAGACACATGGAGGCAATGAGCGATAAGAGGGGTTTCGTCTCTCCCGGTATTGGGGGTTGATGTTGCGCTGTGCTCGATTGGCTATATCAGCAAGTCCCTAGCCAGGGCTGATGAGATTTACTGATAAGTATTATCGGTAGTTTCTCGATCTGTTATAGGCCATACATCGGCATGACTTATTAAGTTATTGGGTTCGACGATACCATCCCTAGACTCGATATGCAGCATATCTGACGAAGAGACCGGACTGTACGGTAAGTGTTGCCGGTTGGCTTGACAGGAGTTTTGACAGGTTCGCTTGTTTTTCTTCTGCTTGCTCAAAACCCGGGTGGCCGTTACGTTTAGCTGACCGCTTGTGGCTTGTAGGTGTTTGATATGATCATCACCTACTGTCGGCGTATTGACGAGTCTTAGAGTCCTACAAAGGGGTCACCTAGCTCAGGCAAAACGATGTGGGGTGCATATGGTGATATGCATGGGTGCTTGATTAAATGCGTGTATGCGATACCGCATTATAATCTGGCGTTTTCTATTGGTCAGGTCGTATGTGATATGACCGGTTTATTAAATCAATTGTTAATTTAATATTAATGACCATTAGCCATTTTACTTATAACCTATTCTTTAAATGGTGTATGCATGAATGTATGTACATATGTTGATATGAATGCATACATGTGTCATGGTTGATGATACATTGGTGGTGGCAATACAAGACTCACATGGTAACATATTTACATATTTTGTTTATTTGAGAAAAGCAAAATGGCAATAAAATCATAGTTGACTAGTCAACTCTTTTCTTTTGTGTTGACCAAAGTCAATACCATGGTTTTATTGCCCATGGTTTTTGTAGCCCATGGTTTTGCTTAATCTCAAGTCACAAAATATCTAGATATTTTGTAACCATAGTTAAGCATGATGATCATTATTCTCTATTGGGATTATGTCTCATATTATCTTTTACTTGAGTCAAGTTTAGCCTCTCATCTTCTTCCTCTCTTTCAAGCTCTCTAGGGTTTCAAAGGTGATGGAAGAACTTAAAAAGAAAAGGTTTTTGAGTGAGATCCAAACCCACATCACCATTCTACTTTAGTCTAGCCCACTAGTGTAGATTGTTTACTTCACCTTCATCTTGATCAAGTGGAGCAAGGAGCTTGAGCAAAGGGACTCCAGGTGGATCGTCGTGGACAACGAAGGATTCAATAGGACCGGTTCAAACTCTAATTGATCCAAGGGGTCAAAGAAGGAAGTCTACAAAGGTTGTATTATTATCCTTTTAATGTTAGACACTAGATCTAGTATGTGATACTATTTTGTTACCCTAAACTTCTAGTTTTGATCTTAGGTTAGTTTACTTAGCACCCCAAAATTGTTATTGTAGCATGTTTGATGCAAGACAAACCCTTGTGTGGTGCTAGGCAAACCCAACAGTGGTATCAGAGCCAAACTAGAAACTTAGACGATATTAGATTAATTACGAAACCGAAACAACTCCGAATTATCAATTTCTGCAACCTTGAGATTAAGCTCTCTATCGATTTTTAAATGGGCTCGAAATTTTTAAACAACTGCAGAAGCTTGTATGTGATACAGTGAGAACACCAGAGAAAAAGGAGGGGATTCCATCGGTTTTTGGCTGAGCACATAGCCCTAAATTTCGGCCAGGCCGGCCCCTTCCCTCTGAATTGCCTCGTATTGCTCTGTTGCTCTGGTCTGTAGTTTTTGGGGTTCCAGATGTTGTTTGTTTAAGCCAAAATTTCATGTGATGCTAATTTTGCTTAGGGGCTTATTCGGAGTGTTTCGTAGTCATATATTTTAACATTGTATTGGTAACTTAGACGATGTTTAACTGTTCGAACGAATATCACACACCACCTCATTACTCTCGCTGAAATTTTCCAAGTGTTGGAATTTTCCAAGTTAAAAATATTCGAATAGTTGTGCAAGTATCCCTATGGACCCTCTAGAAGAACGTAACCCTAACTCGACATTATGAACATGGAACAGTGGCCAAACCTTAGGGTTTGTCGTAGTCCTGTGGTGCCATAAGTGAGGCAAGGATTGACCCTTCTACTGCTGGTCCATAGACACTGTGGCACAATTTTTGGATATTTTAATTTTGCTCAATTGTTGAGCTCTCGGGATAATTTTTGGGTGTTTGTTGATTCGATCGAAGGGTTTAATATCGTCTAGTTGTATTTGATACTTAATTCTGCGACCGTAAGTGTAGTATGTAGTATATCGCCGGTTTCGTTGCTATATATCAACGACAATTGGGGTACGCATACTTACTTATGTTGATGACATGTGATGTTATGTGTTGCTGTGATATGATGTATAGGATCGTCGTGATTGAATGGCCAGGGGTTTTATGTGAGATGAGAGTTTTTTTTTCATTCATATAAAATTCATTTTATATAATATTCTTTTATTGGGGCACATCCGGGTTGAGGATGATGTTACTTTTGATGTATATTATTTACTTTTCCGCATTAGGATAGACCCAAGGTGGGGAGCACAAGTGACCGGATTCTAAAGTCTAGTGGGAGGCCATCTCGAGGAGTCGAGACCAGGTCTCCTAACTCTAGAATTGGTAAGGTCACTTGCCGCTCTCGTAGGGGTCTAGGGTGTGGGATTGGTTATTCATCACGACCGTGGAATACGTATTTTCTATCGTTGGCTAAATTCAAAATACGGAACTCCTAGTATATCCTATATTTTCATATATGTGCTTCTGCTGTTGATATTCTGTGATGAGATCACTTTGTATGATGAGACGAATGATATTATTATATATATGATATATAATAAGTGTTGCTTATATTTTACATCCGCGCTAGTCCCGTCCCACTATGCCGTTAGTTAAGTAAGCTAACGGTGCATAACGGGACACTGTGGAGAATGCGAATGACATAAGCGTACGTTCTATTTTCGTTTCTTTTCTGTGATGGCTTAAGGAACTTAAATGATGGGACTACATTAATATGATTAATGTAAAGGAAAATAAACCTAAAAGATGTTGCAGAATCAAATTTGAAACCCACTCGGCTTTTTACGAAAAAGCTACATTTCAAAATTGCGGAGATTAAGCCACTCCTTCTGAAAACCATTTGATTCTACAACGATATCAAGTTCAAAACGTTAAAGGTTTTCTTAAAAACCATCCGCAACTCTCCGTCATTTTAGGAAGTAGAGTACTTAGTATTCGTTCTACGTATATTGATTATAGTCAAGGCGTAGTATACGGTAACTAAGTTATGTCTTTCTACAAAGCATATGATGCGATTAATTAGGATATTCATGTGATTATGTTGATTATAGTCAAGGGTCATATGAGTGGGTCTAATCAATCAAGAAATGATGGGTAGAACTTGACTAGTGCTTATGATATGTTGATTATAGTCAAGGTCATGAGTGCTAGGGGTAAAAACCATATCAGAAGTTTCAAGAGTTGAAATTTGCAATGAGATTGCATACCTTCCATATGATGGTTGGATCCCGATCCCACTGTGAGCAAGAGTTGCTCCCAGGAGAGTTTTGCACTTTACAATTAGCTAACCTATTAGGTGTCTAGAAAGGTGTCTACGGGGCTACGCTTGTGGGAAAACGAGGTTTAATTTAATTAGATCCGTGCAAAAGCACGGGGAACCTCCCTCAAAGTACCGATACTGGCTTGGCTGAACGGTTAGCGAAGTTGTAGAATGTAATAAATCCTGGCTAGTTTTCCTTTTAAGATTTGAAGGAAAATTTGATAAAAGCAGTGAGAGACATCAATTAGATAAGATAATAACCAATCTGATCTTTGCAAGAGCTTTCACTGAGTGTATTCTTTTCTCTTTCTTAATGGTAGATACCAATGACAGAACTTAACCTTCTACTAGAGAAAAATAAACTGAATGGGACCAATTATAAAGACTGGCTAAGGAATATTAACATTGCCCTAACTTATGATAAGGTATCATATGTCCTCACAGCTCCAGCCCTACCCGTCCCAGGCCCTAAATCTTCAGTTGTGGATCGGGAGATCCGCAAAACATGGGATATTGACCGTACCACGGCCAAATGCCTCACGCTTATATCGATGGATAACACATATCAAAAGCAACACGAGCAGATAGATGTTCAATCCATCTTTCTCCATAGAAAAGAGTTGTATGGGGAGCAATCTCGTGTCCTACGATACGAAACGTTTCGAAAGCTGTTTCAGATGCGGATGGCTCCTGGCACACCAGTAAGTGACCATGTTTTGAAGATGATAGCTCTTATTGAAGAGCTTGAGGACCTCGGATGGACAATAGAGAATGTACAATATATTGAAATTGTTCTACAGTCTCTCCCCCCTGGTTTTGCTCAATTTGTAGTAAACTTCAACATGCACAACATGGAGAAATCACTACCTGAACTTCTCAATATGTTGAGAAGTGCAGAGAGCACACTCAAGACAGTGAAGACTCCCGCTTTGATTTCTAGGCCATCTTCCTCTTCTCGCCCAAAAGCCAAGGCCAAGGGAAAGATAAAGAAGAAACCCACCAAACATAGAGGTGGAGTTAAAAAGGCTAAGGGGAAAGACAAGTCCATCGCTGGGGAATCAGGGAAAGGGGAGTGTTATTACTGCCACAAATCGGGACACTGGAAGCGCAACTATGCTGAGTACCTGGATCTCAAGAAGAAGAAGCATGGTGATGCTTCCGCTTCAGGTGTGTTTGTGACAGAAAATTGTTTTTCTATAAACTCTACTTCCTGGGTACTAGATACCGGTTCAGCTTCTCACATATGCAATTCTATGCAGGGGCTGAGAAATAGCAGATTTTTAAAGACAGCTGACCATACTCTCCAGGTTGGAAATGGTTCCAATGTACATACAGTTTTAGTGGGAGGGTATCACCTGGGGTTGCCATCGGGATGCATATTGGTTTTGAACCCATGTTATTATGTACCTAATATACTTTGTAATATAATATCCATTTCTTTGATAGACAATGAAGGATATAATTTTGTATTACAGAATAATGTTATGAACATTAACCTGAATCAAATGTTGGTTGGGTATGGTACACTTAATAACGGGATATACATCCTAAATCAACACACAGTTTTCAGCATACAACACACTACTAAAAGAAAATTTTCAGATATAAATGAAACTTTTCTTTGGCACTGTAGACTTAGTCATATTAACGAAACAAGACTAAACAAACTACATAAAGATGAATATTTAAATCCCTTTGAATATAAATCTTATGCGACTTGTCAGTCTTGTATCAAGGGTAAAATGGCCAAAACTCCGTTTACTGGATACGGAGAAAGAGCTACTGAGCTTTTAGGACTCATACATAGTGATGTATGTGGACCAATGTCTACACAGGCTAGAGGCGGTTTTTCTTACTTCATAACTTTTACTGATAATTTCTCAAGATTCGGTCATGTGTTTTTATTAAAGCATAAGTCTGAAGCTTTCGAGAAATTCACCGAGTATAAACTTGAAGTAGAAAAACAAACCGGATTGAGCATCAAGATATTTCGATTGGATCGAGGTGGAGAGTATCTCAGTACAGAGTTTTTAGACTTTCTAAAAGAGAATGGAATTCTCTCTCAGCTCACTCCTTCTTACACACCACAGCACAACGGTGCGTCAGAACGACAGAATCGGACCCTATTAGATATGGTATGTTCCATGATGAGTGATGCTGAGTTACCTGTCTCATTTTAGGGGCATGTATTGGAGACTACAGCGTTTCTATTGAACAGGGTTCCAACCAAAGCCGTGTCTACCACACCATATGAGATATAGTATGGGAAGAGACCATCTCTTAAACGAGTTAAGATTTGGGGTTTTCCGGCCTATGTCAAAAAGCAGAATCCGGACAAACTCGAGACACGGTCAGTCATGTATAAGTTTGTGGGATATCCAAAGAATTCATATGGATATCTTTTCTATCAGAAGGAGGAACAAAAGGTGATTGTTTCTCGGCATACCACATTTTTAGAAAATGAACTTTTTACAAATACTGATGGGAATGTGGTAGTTCTAGAAGAGGTTCTAGAGACACAAGTTACAAATGACGATCTGGTTGAACCAGATATTGCAACAGAGACTAATGAACCTCAGCCACTCCGTAGATCTGGTACGACTTCTCACCATCCGGAGAGGTACTACGGTTTCCTCATTGATGGTGATAGAGAAGATTGCATCATGGAGGATGATGATCCTAGTAGTTTTCAGCAAGCTATCACGAGTGGTGACTCTGTGAAGTGGCTGGATGCTATGAGATCTGAAATGGAGTCTATGTACACCAACAAAGTATGGACTTTGGACGTTGTACCCTCTGGGGCAAAACCCGTAAGATGCAAATGGATTTTTAAAAGAAAGATTGGTATAGATGGGCAGGTGGAGACCTATAAGGCAAGACTTATGGCGAAAGGATTTCGTCAAAGACCAGATCTAGACTATGATGAAACTTTTTCTCCATACCCATGCTTAAATCCATCCGGATCCTACTTGCTACTGCTGCTCACTACGACTATGAAATCTGGCAGATGGACGTTAAAACTGCATTTCTAAATGGTGATTTAGAAGAATGCGTTTATATGGATCAACCAGAGGGTTTCGTTAACAGTGGGAGCAGCGGGAAAACATGTAGATTGCTTAAATCCATTTATGGATTAAAGCAGGCATCACGGAGTTGGAATATCTGTTTTGATGATGTTATCAAAGAGTTTGATTTCATCAAAAATCCAGATTGTATTTATAAGAAGACTGTAGGGACAACTGTCGCATTCCTCGTATTGTATGTAGATGACATTCTTCTGATAGGAAATGATGTTCCTATGCTACAGTCGGTCAAATCATTCTTATCATAAAGGTTCTCCATGAAGGACCTGGGTGATGCCACGTACATATTGGGCATTCGGATCTATAGGGATAGATCCAAAAGGTTATTGGGATTGTCCCAAACCAGGTACATCAACACCATCCTAAAGAGCTTTAGTATGGAAGACTCCAAGCGGAGTGCCTTACACGCTTGCCATGGAGTCGCTCTCTCTAAGGACTTTTGCCCAAACACTGATGAAGAAAGAGCTCGCATGAGCATTATTCCCTACGCTTCAGCCATAGGATCTATAATGTATGCGATATTATGTACACGTACTGATGTAGCTTATGCACTAGGTGTAATAAGCATGTATCAATCCAACTCAGGGGAGAATCACTGGACAGCTGTGAAGAACATTCTTAAGTACTTGCGAAGGACTAAAGAATTTTTCTTGGTGTATAGTAACGGAGATCTCCAAATGGAGGCATTTACCGATTCGAGCTTCTAGAGTGATAAGGACGACATCAAATCTATCTCTGGGTTTGTATTTACCATCAACGGAGGGGCGGTGTGTTGGAAGAGTTCCAAACAGGATATCGTTGCAGACTCTACAATGGAAGCTGAGTACATTGCTGCAAATGATGCCGCCAAGGAAGCCGTCTGGATGAAGAAGTTCGTCTCGGAGCTAGGAGTAGTTCCAACCATTATTGATCCAATACTATTGTATTGTGAAAATAATGGAGCTATGGCGTTGGCCAAGGAGCTCAGGTCCCATCAGCGATCCAGACACATCATGAGGCGATATCATCTGATCCAGGAGATAGCTGATCGACGCAAGATCGAGATTCGGAGAGTAGATACAAAGAATAACACCGTAGATCCACTCACCAAGGCCCTCCCTCGGCCGCAGCATGAGCGACTTTTTGAGATGTTGGGTATGAGATACGCCAATAATTGGCCTTAGTGCAAGTGAGAGGTTGTTGGATATATGTATGCCCTAGAGGCTATTATTTGATAGTGGATGTAGATGTGTATGTGTGTGTGTGTGTGTGTGTGTGTGTGTGTGTGTTCAGAGGACATTCTTGCTCGACATGATACTATGTTATCTGGTTACGCTTTATCTTGACATGTTCACTTGATCATGCTTTTATTCATTTGGTACATGTTGATAAAGCCCTGAGGATATTTGCTTGACTACTATGATTATGATGCAAATCATACTAGTGGGACATGTATAGTTTATAAGCATATCCTGAAATGTCCCTAGTCGTGGGTGTATCAAGACGGGGCATCGATATTCCAGAGTAGACTAGCATATACGATTCTTGACCCATGTGAAGGGCGACGGATGATCCCATATCCATTGGTGTTTGACACCAAGATTGTATACGGATGCTCAGTGGAGACTGGGTACACTGGACGGACTCGCCAAGAACTCCTATGTTGTATTATATTTATCGTCGGATAGCAGTTCTTAGGTGACACTGGTACAGGTTAGTTTGTAGACCCAATATCATATATATATATATATATATATATATATATATATATATATATTCAGAGGACATTCTTGCTCGACATGATACTATGTTATCTGGTTACGCTTTATCTTGACATGTTCACTTGATCATGCTTTTATTCATTTGGTACATGTTGATAAAGCCCTGAGGATATTTGCTTGACTACTGTGATTATGATGAAGATCATACTAGTGGGACATGTGTAGTTTATAAGCATATCCTGAAATGTCCCTAGTCGTGGGTGTATCGAGACGGGGTATCGATATTCCAGAGTAGACTAGCATATACGATTCTTGACCCATGTGAAGGGCGACGGATGATCCCATATCCATTGGTGTTTGACACCAAGATTGTATACAGATGCTCAGTGGAGACTGGGTACACTGGACGGACTCGCCAAGAACTCATATGTTGTATTATATCTATCGTCGGATAGCAGTTCTCAGGTGACACTGGTACAGGTTAGTCTGTAGACCCAAGATCATCATAGAGTCTTGTGTGTTCTCCCACTATACTTTGATTTCCACCCTACTACGGCTCTACTGAGTCGTGCAAACATGTAACTTTTGGGTACAGTCCCGAAACACATGGAGGCAATGAGCGATAGGAGGGGTTTCGTCTCTTCCGGTATTGGGGGTTGATATTGCGTTGTGCTCGATTGGCTATATCAGCAAGTCCCTGGCTAGGGCTGATGAGATTTACTGATAAGTGTTATCAGTAGTTTCTTGATCTGTTATAGGCCATACATTGGCATGACTTATTGAGTTATTGGGGTCGACGATACCATCCTTAGACTCGATATGCAGCATATTTGACGAAGAGACCGGGCTGTACGGTAAGTGTTGTCAGTTGGCTTGACAGGAGTTTTGATAGGTTTGTTTGTTTTTCTTCTGCTCGCTCAATACCCGGATGGCCGTTACGTTTAGCTGACCGCTTGCGGCTTGTGAGTGTTTGATATGATCATCACCTACTGTCGGCGTATTGACGAGTTTTAGAGTCCCACAAAGGGGTCACCTAGCTCAGGCGAAACGATGTGGGGGTGCATATAGTGATATGCGCGGGTGCTTGATTAAATGCGTGTATGCGATACCGCATTATAATCTGGTGTTTTCTATTGGTCAGGTCGTATGTGATATGACCAGTTTATTAAATCAATTCTTGATTTAATATTAATGACCATTAGCCATTTTAATTATAACCTTTTCTTTAAATGATGTATGCATGAATGTATGTACATATGTTGATATGAATGCACACATGCATGCATACATGTGTCATGGTTGATGATACATTGGTGGTGGCAATACAAGACTCACATGGTAATATATTTACATATTTTGTTTATTTGAGAAAAGCAAAATGGCAACAAAATCATGGTTGACTAGTCAACTCTTTTCTCTTGTGTTGACCAAAGTCAATACCATGGTTTTGTTGCCCATGGTTTTTGTAGCCCATGGTTTTGCTTAATCTCAAGTCACAAAATATCTAGATATTTTGTAACCATAGTTAAGCATAAGGATCATTATTCTCTCTTGGGATTATGCCTCATATTATCTTTTACTTGAGTCAAGTTTAGCCTCTCATCTTCTTCCTCTCTCCTTCAAGCTCTCTAGGGTTTCAAAGGTGAGGGAAGAACTTAAAAAGAAAAGGTTTTTGAGTGAGATCCAAACCCACATCACCATTCTACTTTAGTCTAGCCCACTAGTGTAGATTGTTTGCTTCACCTTCATCTTGATCAAGTGGAGCAAGGAGCTTGAGCAAAGGGACTCCGGGTGGATCGTCGTGGACAACGAAGGATTCAATCAAACCGGTTCAAACTCTAATTAATCCAAGGAGTCAAAGAAGGAAGTCTACAAAGGTTGTATTACTATCCTCTTAGTGTTAGACACTAGATCTAGTATGCGATACTATTTTGTTACCCTAAACTTCTAGTTTTGATCCTAGGTTAGTTTACTTAGCACCCCAAAATTTTTATTATAGCATGTTTGATGCAAGACAAACCCTTGTGTGGTGCTAGGCAAACCCAACAGAGGCCACCGAGTAGCTTCTCTGCTCGGTCCATCCATGGCTGGTAGTTCACTACCTACCGACGCCAAGGATCAAAAGCCCTCATCAAGAGTCCACTGAGCAGCTCCTCTGCTCAGTCAATCCCTGGCTGGTAGTTTACTACCCACTGACACCAAGGATCGAAACCCTCTACAAGAGGCCTCCGAGCAGCTTCTGTGCTCGGTTAATCCTTAGCGGGTATCTTTTTACCCATCTACGCTAAGGATCGAAGCCCTCGTCAACCGGCCACCGAGCAGCTTCTCTGCTCGGTTCATCCATGGCTGGTAGTTCACTACCCACCGACGCCAAGGATCAAAAGCCCTCATCAAGAGGCCACCGAGCAGCTTCCCTGCTCGGTCCATCCATGGCTAGTAGTTCACTACCCACCGACGCCAATGATCAAAAGCCCTCATCAAGAGGCTGCCGAGCAGCTTCCCTGCTCGGTCCATCCATGGCTAGTAGTTCACTACCCACCGACGCTAATGATCAAAAGCCCCATCAAGAGGCCGCCGAGAAGCTTCTCTGCTTGGTCAATCCCTGGCTGGTAGTTTATTACCCATCGACGCCAAGGATCGAAGCCTTTATCAAGAGGCCACCGAGCAGCTTCCCTGCTCGGTCTATCCCTGGATGGTAGTCTCTACCCACCGACGCCAAGGATCGAAGCCTTTATCAAGAGGCCACCGAGCAGCTTCCCTGCTCAGTCCATCCCTAGCGGGTAGCTCCTACTCATTCACCCCAAGGATCGAAAGCCTTCACCAAGGGGCCACCGAGCAGCTTCCCTGCTCAGTCTATCCCTGGCGGATAGCTCCTACCCATCCACGCTAAGGATCGAAAGCCCTCACTAAGAGGCCGCCGAGCAACTTCAGTACTCAGCAAACGCCGACCAACTCCAACTTGGCTATTGTTTAAACTTAGGCTAAGTGAAGTGGTCACTGGTCCGACTCAAAAGAATGGGCGAGTCTCGGCTTACCTACAACGAAGAAACTTCCGATGTATTCTAAGCAAACGATCGCAACCTCGACTCCGGGGGTGGGAGGGGACTGACCTTCCTGCACTTAGCAATTAACGGGCTTACACCCGATGGGCGATCGACATCTAAGAGACTGGTCGTCGACCCACGGCTTGACTCTTGGGACGAGGAAAACACTAACAAGCTCACGTCAACGAGCACAAGAAAACATTGCCACGAGGAAAAATTAAAAGCAGCTTTATTAACAATCCGGAAGTCTTTACAAGTCTTTACAAGGTACTATAGGCTGCTCAGCCTTACAAAATTGTCCGAAGGCTTACAAAATTCAAAAAAGAAAAAAACGAAGAAGGCAGGAAGGCTCAGGCCTTGGGACCGGGAAGGATCTCGACCTGCTCTGCCCCGGCGTCGGGAGCCGGGGTGACGGCTTTAGGGTCAGTGCTCTCTCTTTAATGCACGATCTCCTCTCTGATCCACTGACGTCATCGAGGATACGCCTAACCGCCTCGGAAATCCGTACTGACGAGGTCCTTAACTACGAGCTGAGCCCGGGGGACCGATCAGACCACTCTCGACCCGACCCATAAATAGGTGGGGAGTGGGAGGCTAACGATGATGCTCATAATTGGGAACTTCCCAGATCATGACATGTGGAAGATGACGTGTTCCGAGGCACACGGAAACAGGGCAAGCACAACACATTGGAGGCGTCCCCCGGGCTATCGCCCCACTGCCTGGACCCGACCTCCGAGGATGTCCTGTACATTCCTGTGTTCGCCATGTAAACGGCCATTGACTCACCTCCGAGCTCTCCTACACGCCGAGCTCATCGGCCCTTCGCCTCCGAGCCATCACAGAACCGAACTAGCTCGGCCTCCCACCCTCTTTTAGGCCTCCCGCCCTCTTTTAAGTCTCTCGCCGAGCTATACCTCTTCGGTTCTATCAAGCGACCTAACGCAGATCACTGACGCCTCCGCCACGGCTCCGCGAATCTCGCCAGACGCGAGATATTCGCCGCCCCACGATCCCGCGTTCCACGCCGTCGCATTCCCCCATTAATGAGCGTATCTCGTTATTAATAGGGGATTCCGCCATTCACGCAGGCGTAACGCCAGGGGCGTAACGGCCGGCGAGGATCTTGCGCTAGCTAGCCCATGGCGACCACTATATAAATCCCTCTTTCAGACGACTCAGATAAGGCAATTTCATTCCAATAGACCACTACTCTGCTCAAATATCTCGGCTAACTTGATCGTCGGAGGGTCCACGGTGGCACAACCACCCCGGCACTTCTTTGCACGTAGCTCGGCTTCACTCCAAATCAAGCCCACTGAGATCCACACGCTCCAGGAGGCAACCCTCAAACCAAATCTCAGTCGTTCATTAACGCTCGCGACAGCTCGACGGAGGACAACATCTGAACGAGAACCTGACCTCCATCAATTCTACTTTTGATCAGTTCAATATATACTAGACCTAAATATTCGACTATATCTGCTTTTGTGCTAGCATCTTGTTGCCTACCACATGAGATTATTCCAAGCTTCAACTTTTTGTTAACATAGAAATAAAATGATAAAAAAGAAGAAAAAAAGAAAAGAGTAGCATATCAAATTTAATTTCATTCAAAATTTGGGAGGACATACACTTGAAATTAGAATTGTTTTGCGGGCAAGTTTTATAAAACACCGTAGAATTTTTTTGGGTTTTGAGATAACACCGGGGA
The DNA here is from genome assembly GCA_030015575.1 of Agapanthus africanus. Taxonomy (NCBI): domain Eukaryota; kingdom Viridiplantae; phylum Streptophyta; class Magnoliopsida; order Asparagales; family Amaryllidaceae; genus Agapanthus; species Agapanthus africanus. Next base: position 171,006,438 of record CM057338.1, on the reverse strand, counting down.
AGGAGATTGAAAAAGCAACCATCTTTTCTTGGCGTGCAATTATTCTAATTTATTAGGACACTCTGTATTCCAATAATTAAAAAGACCACTAGAATAATGAGAAGCTTCCTCCTCCTCCATTAACAATTAGCAGTCAAACAAACCAATTGGCAGTTGGGTTTCAGTAAAACTACATTCTTTGAAATGAAAGGTTAATTACTGGTTCGATACTTCAAAAGACTGCATCCGAAAAAAGCAATTTATCCGGCAAACTACGACATTACAAACAATTCATTTGCAAATTACAAACAAAAGGAAGGACACCACAAGAAAATCACTGATGAATCAACATTAAGAGCAAAAATATGAGAGAATTCAGGATGGTTCAAATCAAACCCAAAACCAAATATGAACACCAAAAGTTCCGTTCTTCATCAACAATTAACCTACCGAATTACAAAATTATGAACTCCACCTTATTCCTCCCCCCACCCCCACCCCACAATTAATACTGATATACAATTATTATAATTTTTTTAAAGAAAGAAGAAAAAAAGACTTATAAAAAAAGCAGATCGATCGAGAAAATAATTACTGATCAGACATCTACGCTGCAGGCCGAGATCCTCTGAAACTTGATCTCCACCTTCTGGCTGTCCCCGGAGCCGACCCGACTAAACGAGAGGTACGCCGGGCAATTCACGAGCAGACGGTAGTGGCCAGACTTCCAGGCCCCGAGCTTCCACCTGATCCTGCCATCAATCTTCACAAATATGAAGAAATAGCCGTCGTTCTCGTCCTGGACAAGGGCCTCCCCGAGGTAGGGCGCGATGGGTATGCCGCGTCCGAGCAAGTACGGGGACCAGATGTCGACGTCCCTGTGTCCCTGGTAGATAGGCGGGATCTCCGACGCCAGGGTGATCTGCTGGGACTTGTAGGAGGCGTAGACGTGGAGGGTGTCGTAGAAGATGCCGACGCGGGAGTTGGGGTTCCGGGACGAGACGGTGACCTGCAGCTGGGATGTTAGTAGGTTGGGCTGCGTCAGGTTGAACTGGATGACCGTCGCGTCCTGGAGGGCGAACCGGGGCTTGCTGGGCCGGAGGACGAGGTACACGATGAGGATGGCCAGGAGGACGATGAATACCAGGAAGAGGAGGGAGAAGAAGAGGTGGCGGTGGAGGCGTTGCCGCTTATGGTTGCCGCAGTCCTTCGACATGGTTGTTGATCAATGAGTATATGAGAGGGTACTTAGCACAGAAGAGATGTGGAAAAGATGTATGGAGAGATGGAAGAGTCAGTACTGATTGAGAATTAGAGGGATGGGAGGAGATGTGCCTTCAGCTGTCACATGTGCATGGCCCGGGGGTAGAAGTTGAAATATGCTGTGGTGGGAGAGGAAATGCTGAGTCATGTGTGTAACCAAAGCTAGGTTAATTGGGAACATATCAAAATACTCATCTGAACTTTTAACTTCAACAATAGTAATAAATATTTACATCTACAAATTAAACAGTTTTTTGAGTCGTTTAGAATTTGAATTTTCTCCAAGAGGTTTGGTCTACGAAGGAAACGGGCCGGGGTTCAAATTCTTTGTGGGTTTTCATTTTCATTTTTCTCATTTATCTTGACAGAGCAGCGGTAATCCTATACATGGTGAATAACAGGGTTAAATACCATAAAGTAACTCACCGTGTAATTGAGCCTATATATTTTTCACAAAAGATTTTGAAGTGATTGATTAGTCAGCAAGTCATAAGGAAGTCTCGGATCTAGCATTGATTTTTAACATGCTTGGGTTGGACCCACTATCCATGGATGATGAGATGTGCTCTCATCTGATGCAAATTGTTTAAAATTTAATCGTTATTAGTTAATTAAAATCGATTTAATTATTAATGGAATTTTGAAGTTGAAGAAATGTTTAATGGAGGCAAAAGATGGCAACTTCTTAAGAAATGGGAAAAAATAAAATGAGGTGATATTAAAGGGGTGTGTAAAAAGAATTTGAGCACATGTGAAGTGGCACAATGCATGTGAAGAATGCTATTTACAAAGTTTCACCTTCCACGGTTCCACTGCCTAATACTATAATTAATTAGGTCTTTATCTTCTTGTTGATTCTCTTTATAATTATGTTCACCGTGTTTTATTTATCTTCGTATAGTCCTATCTTCATTTAACTTGGAATTTTATCTTGCTCTAAGAATAATTCTAAAGTGACGATTACTATAAGTTGTTACTCAATCATAATAACTGTATCGAGTTAGTTATGGCGAAAACATACCATCTGTGTATATTTTTTTGAACTGTTAATGGTTACTTTATGTATTAAACTACTTTAACCAGATTCGTATAAATGTTGCCCCATCAATAGCTACGCAATCATATTAATCCTTCTGCTCCATTGTGACAATCAATGTTAGCATTGATCTTTTGCTGCCAACCACTAAAACACCGGTGATGGAGCTTCGGATCTCCTTCAGATGTTGACCTCCGTCGATCCTGGGATGGCAGTCTTTGACGGCTGAAATTTGATTTTGAGAATTATTGAGTGTGGATCTCAATGGGTTGGTGTTGGACGCCGAGCTACGTGCAAAGAAACCCCAGGGTGGGTGACCACCGTAGGACCCTCCGACGATCAAGTTAGAGCCGAGATATAGGTGCAGAGTAGCGACGTCTTGAAATAAATTCGAGTTACCCGAGTCGTCTGAGAGAGGGTTTATATAGGGGTTGCATGGAGCGGGCGGGCGCGAGATCATCGCCGTCTGTTACACCCCTGCGTTATCCTCGTCTTGAATGGCGGGATGCGCTAGCGTGAGACGCGGATCGTGGGGAGACGGATATCTCACCCCGGCGATATACGACGAGCCGTTACGGAGCATATGGGATCCGCTCTCTTGGTTGATCGGGGGAGGCCGATGAAGTTCGGCATGTCAGGGGCTCGGAGACAAGCCGGGAGGCCGAGGAGGCTCGGCGCGTCACGGGCTCGGAGATGAGCCGGGAGGCCGAGGAAGCTTGGCACGTCAAACGGCTCGGAGACGAGCAAGGAGACTGAGAAAGCTCGGAAACGAGCTGTTGGTAGTTTCTGTAAGTCCACGGTAGCGCCCCGGCAGTCTAACAGACGCCAAATGCGGAACAAAAACTTTTTACAATTGGCGCTATCGCGTACTATAACCCGGATCTGCCATTAAAACTAAACTAACAAAATACAAAGTGGGTAGAAATGTTATACCGAACGATCCGAGTCCTTCGGTCTTCAACCATCATTCCACGCTTTGTTGCGGCTACTCCTATCTCCTCGATCTTCAGTCTTGTCGTCCAGGTGGCACCACGTCGACGGATCTTTAAACGGGCTCCCGCCTCTGAACCGAGACAACTCGATAGTCAAATTTGCTAAAAGAGACGACCAAGATGAAGTAGAGAATGAGTAGAACACTTTGTCTCGTTAGGTCCAAAGTCACGGACGAACGGTTATGGAAGTTGCCTTTTGGATCGGGTGAAATGAGAAAGAGGCTATCTAATTTTCATGAACCCGAATCTATCATAATCTTTTTCCTAGTGAACAACAACCATTATTCCCTTCAAAGAATGGCCGGCCATTTATAAAGGGGAGGGAGGTGAGTGTAGGAGCAAGTGGTGACAATAAGTAATGCTTATCATAACACAAAATATCCTAGCAAGAACAAAACACATTAAAGCAAAATGGTGATTCATTAAAAACACCTCATCAAGCATTAAATGAACAATTAATGCTAACAATGAATCATCAAGCCTTGTCACCACCTTCTAGAAGGTTCTAGAAACTTCTACACTCATCCAAAGAAAAGATAAATCCGTATTTAACCGACTGTCAAAAACGGCTGATAGAAAACTGGAAATTGGCAACTTCCAAAAGTGATCCTGAAACGAATTTCAGGATAACCATGTATCAGTATAAACATACCCGCATTTGTATTACGACCGAATACAAATGCAACTGAGACAAAGATATATCTACACAGTATAATACTGGGTTCCGGCTTAAACCAAAGTCTACCAGTGTTATCTGCCCGAAAATGGACACGTGCGAAAACGCACGTGCATTTTCCGAACCTTGCCATAAACCCATATGGCCTTTACAACGTTTCGCCCGAACTTGGGAAAGTGTCTGTGGGGGACTCTAATGACTCATCAACATATCGGCACTGGGTATAACCCCTAGCACGTCAGAGGTACAAGCTGTACGTAACGGTTTGCCTATGTATTGATTGGAAGGGAAGCTGACGAGCGAACTCATCTATAAACCCTACTGAGCCTGACAGCGACAAGGTATATACAGTCCGGTCCATTCGTCTAAAGAGTATCGCATATCGAGTCTAGGGGGGTGGATAAAGTTAGACTCCTAATAACGCGATAAATCGTGTCGGTATGAAGCCCATCACCACCTGAGAAACTACTGATCCAAATCAGTAATTCTCCACTACCTCGACCGAGGATTCCTAGTGATGGCCACCCGTGCACTGCGCGACATCAACCCCCAATACCGGGAGAGACGAATCCCCGACGATCCGCTCACTTGCCTCCAATGTGGCTCGGGACTGTACCCAACTAAAACATGTTTGCACAACTCTTTTGAGCGTGGTAGGATAGTAATCTAAGCACAGTGGGAACTCACACGAGACAAATGACGATCTCAGGTCAATGAACTAACCTGTACACATGTCACCAGGGAACTGCTATCTGACGATATGTATAATACCAACTAGCAGGTTCCCGGCGAGTCCTGTCCGGTGTACTCATAACCTAATGAGCACCTGTATACATCTTAGGTGATCCAACTGACACCAGTGGCTTGTGAGACCGGCCACCGCCCCTCGTCGGGGTCTCGACTGTATACATTAGTCTACTCTGGAGTATCGATGCCCTGTCTCGAAACTCCCACGACTAGGGACACTTTTAAGGATGTGCTTACAGACCCCAGCTCCCACGTATATGATCGCCATCATACTGCTGGTAGTCAAGCAAGAATCCTATGGGCTCTATCATCATGCAATAGTGAACTAAAGCATGTATACGATGATAAAGACAAACCAGATAGCAAACTATCATCTTGAGCAAGACTGTCATATCGATATAGGTCCTGCCTCAATCATTGCAATCACGTACCTGCGATCCAATAATTGACTTTGAGGGCACTATCTCCAACAATCTCCTACTTGCACTTAAGGCTAATTATTGCGATGTCGCATACTCACAGCCCGTGTGATACCGAACACCCAACTCCTCTACTAATCAGTTTTACAAAGCTAGTTTGTAAAACTCTTGTGTTCGAGAAATAGCCTCAGTGAGTGGATCCGCCCTGATGTTTCTTTCTATATCTCTCTAAATCTCAAGTTCGTGAAGAAAGCCATCTCTCGAATCGAGTAATACCTGTCTTAGAATATGTCTGGATCTTTGATGGGACCTAGTTCATAAATGAACTCCAAATCCAAACTTCTTAGACTGTATCGATAACTGAACCTAATCAATATCAAGCACCATGCCTCCCACAGTATCCTCTTGGACCACCTGTCCATAATACTGTCCCTCATCATACGGAAAAAACTATAACTGTGACAATCACTCTGTCATCCATGTCACCTTGGAAGGCTGGAATGATAATCGTCTCCCGAAAGAGGCTGCCGTCATTAAATCTGTAGAACAAGCACTTATGTTCTAAAACTGCTTCCTTATGTTTCTTCAGGATTGGATTAATATAAACATATCGCATCTAGTGCAAAAACAACATCTGGTGTGGTACTTGACATTTCATGATTGACTCAATTGCCTAAGCAAGTGATCTGCCAATCATGCACATCCCTCTCTCCTTTAGTCTCTAAGACACCTTTAGAGAGGGTGACTCCATCACCTGCAGGTACACCACCATGCCAGGAGTCATTTATTCTAAAATACCATCAGAATACTGTCAAAGTACCCAGATTGGGAAACTATCCAAATCTAGATCTAAAACCATAGATCTAGTACCCAGAATGTCAGATATTATATCCAATTCCTTTGTGGAGAAACGACTGTGTGACGACCAATGTACAACCGATTGCAGTATAGGAATTTTACTTCCTTCTCTGTGTATGTCATCCAAATACCAGGACATCACACCCTACTACCTTCTCAACAGATCCATCCCCTATTCTGATGAAGTCAAAACCATGACTGTCTCATCAAAATTAGATGATCTAATCTCCGCTATATTTGCTCAAGCCTATAAATAGACATAAGCTACTTGCCTACTACGCTTCTGCTGCTCCCACTGACTACGACAACCCTCTGGCAGAATAATATACACGTACACTTCTAAAGCTAGTTTAGAACGACGCTATACTTATCCTCTTGCCGGGTTTCATAGTCTGGAACAACAGTAGTGTCAAGTCTGGGTAAACAAGAACCTTCCTGTCACCGTCCTTGAGGCTACCGGAGTACTTCTCGGGTGTCTGAGGTTACCTACCTATATCTGCGGAGTGGCTAATGGAATGTCAAATCTGATTGAATATATAGGTCCTATTAAATTTTCCGTAATCGTTTGCGGTTCTGGAATCACTTCCAGTTCTACCATACTCCCACTACTGTTTTCTGAAAAAATCCATTTTACTAAAACTGTGGCGAGTCATGAACAATATCACTATTGATCTATCAGATGGTAGAAATGTCAACCCTTGTCAAAGCCAGGGTCAACCCACAAACTGCCATTACAGAAACGTGCCTTAAGTTATCCAGTGTCTGGTTTTAAGCATAAGCTGGACAACTCCCCTTATCTTAACATCGTTAAGATATGAACCATTCTATATCCAATATAGAAACAGAGGCACTAATTTAATTGGAACCAGATTCAAATCATGCAGCTGTCTCCAGTGCATATCAACTTAATGGAAAAAGGCTAATCAGTATTGCTCAACTTAGGAATCCATCCAATTATGAGTAACCTGAAAGAGAAACGAGTTTCTCAAAACCATTACTATCAATTGAATACCAATCACAAGAATCTACATTTTCGATCTCTTTGAAGAATCTCGATACTTATGACACCTGGTTCTCTACTTTATTCTTATACCCACAACTTCTCAAAACTTAGACTTTGTATTTCTACGAAACACTTGTCTAAAAACTAGAGAAGTCATAAGTAAATAGAACATAGTATGAGGACCTACCCCTTTGTCCTGATGGACACTGGACAACATACAATACTCTGTATAAGTCCGCTAAGTTGAATAACTCAAAACCTGTGCAACGTAGGTTGAAAACTGTACCCAGGCGATTTTCTCAAATATCACCAATTACAACGAATTCCGATATAATGAGGATAATCACCTAATTCCCAATAACTTACTCCCACTCATTATCTGTAAAAACTATACAGATATAAGAATGTAACCTGGTAAATACATACCCTGGAGTAAGTATCTAATCGGGAAATCAGTTTTCCTTTAACAATGTACAGTGAAACTGAAACATTAAAATGTCTCGTAGGGGTATCCTGGTATTCCTAGTAATGCCTCTTCCATAATCCAATTCATGATTTTAACCGTATATTTCTTTGCCATCTCTCCAAATCGCTTTATTTGTCTTTAGTCGTTACCTTCTGTACACCTTCGTTAGGCTAAATGGTTTTCTTCCTTCCCTACCGTTCGGCACCAGCCTATGGTATGGAAGAAAACTATCCAGTAAGCATAATAGGTGTACTCTCCTAAACCAAGGAGTACTCGCAACTTGAGAGAAGGTGGTGATAAAAGACAACTGAATAATACCTTATTCTATTTCTCCCGAACTGGGGAAAAAAGCAAAGGTGAAATAGGAGTGGCGATGAAATACGCGGTTTGGTCGTGAATGATAACAGTCGCAATTTACTTTGCCCTCTTTCTAATCCCTTTATCTTGTCTTTACATATTACCTTCTGCACACCCTACTTAGGCTAATTGGTTTTCTTCATTGCCTACCTTTCGGCACCTGCCTATGGTTTGGAATAAGACTATCCAATAAGCGTAATAGGTGTACCCTCCTAAACCAAGGAGCCCTTGCAACCTGAGAGAAGGTGATAATAAAAAACAACTGAATAAACCAATTCTATTTCTCCTGAACCTGGATCCATCCTCGAAGAAGTCCCTTCGAGTTCGTATATAACCATACGATGGATCTATCCAATGGAAGTGGATATCCGTAATAATACGGGGTGTTCTGAGAAATACAAAGGGTAAAAGAAGGAGCGGCAATGACTTATGCAACTCGGACAATCCAAAGGCCAGTATTTTAAGAAGGTTCGGTCAACTTGGTCACTGAGTCATAGTCTAGGGTCGGTCAAAGGTCGCTGCCAAAGAGAGAGAGAGAAGAGAAACACTCTGCGTGCACTCTAACCTAGATCAGAATGGTTATCAGTTTATCTAATCAGGAAACCTCCCACTGTAATCTCAAATTCTCCTCCAAAGCTGAAAGAAGAATTAGTCGGGATCACCCGAAGAGTATACCAACTCATCAGTGAGAATCGGGATCCAACTATCATCGCATGATAACTTGATGGAAGCCACTCAAGTTATCACACTCCAGAAGGTATGCGCATGCCTGGCAAGTTTACTCTATGTTTGAAACTCCCGAAGTTGATTTTTGCATCATGCTCTTATGACCTTGACGAAGGTCAACAAATCATAAGTCACATGTCAAGTTCTACCCGTCATTGTCCAGGTTAATTTGAACCCACCCGCACAAGCCCTTGACGAAGGTCAACAAGGCTATACGACTGTCCCAAACCAACACATCTATCTATGCAACAAATGAATACCCCGCAGCTACCAAACACTATGCCTTGACGAAGGTCAACAAATATAGCTTGAATACTACTGACCATCCATAAGAAATGACGGAGGGCTACGGCTGGTTTTTGGCGAAAAACCTTTAACGTAATGAACTTGATATCGCTGAAGGAACTTGATAGCTATTTATAAAAATATAGTGGCGAAAAACCTTTGCTAAAGAGGTCACTCCCGGTGAAGGGATCTCGGCTCTTTCCTCGTGGAATGAGGTGCAGGATATTCCAACTAAATACCGTGATGCAAAACAACTTGTAATCGACTATATTGAAGTTATTACCCTGATGTAAACTTCTGCCCAAGGGGTCACTCCTGGTGAAGGGATCTCGGCCCTTGCCTCGTCGAATGAGGTGCAGGATATTCTAACTGAATATCACTATGCAAAACAAAAGTAAATATCTTTGTAATAACACCTTTTAAAATTTGTTCCAACAACATCAAATATAGGTTTGTTTTATTCTTGCATTGATAAGAATCAATGCAGTCCCATCAATCAATCACACCAGAAAAGAACGAAAATATAATATACGTATATGCCTTCCGCATTCGCCACTGGGTCCCGTCATCACCCGTTAGGTTACTTAACTAACGACAGAGCGGGGGCTGGACTAGCACGGGTGTAAAACATATACAACATCTAATAGTATATATACCAATATACAATAATCGCTCCAGGCGTGATAATATGCAACATTACAGAAAAGTAATAAGCATCACAGAACAATACAGATAATCTGGGATCCCCGGGTTTCACAGAGCCGCTACTGAAACCCGACGTTCCCCTGGTCGTGTGGATAGCATGTGCAATGAAACCTAGACCCTTACGGGTGTGGCAAGTTACCCGCCAAAACCTGAAGCGAGGTAGTCCCCACAGCATAGTGAATGGAACACCCGGCATTTCACGGAATTCGGTAAATTGAGCACCCCTCCTTGGGTCAACCTGTACCCTTTACGAGTGCGGCGTAGTCTGCCAATTTTAGAGTGAGGTCCCTCTGCCTCTCAATGCCATGAGATACGGACCCGTTGCCCTCCAGAACCCGGCTGTCCGTGCACTCCGTCGCGGGATAAACCTAGTACAGAAATAAAAATATGTACAACGGGTACATCGACCTCGACCTGGTCGTGCCCCAAAAGAATATTATACAAACAGGCAGTAACGGCAGTCCACATGTTGGACGCTCGCCACGCAATATCAAATGTACAAATAAATCCAAACTGCACTACCATTGCATCCTGCTATCCACCACGACATATCCGCAACATCACAGCACAACACAGAACATCAACGCGAATGTCATGTTCGCAAACCCGTCTAAAAGAACTATAGCAATCAGACACGGTTTACCGATCAAATGACATTCCTGGTCGGAGATATAATGTAAATACTGCATACTAACAAGTTTAAAATTTCGATCGACTAAATATCACGAAGTCGGCCCCACGTATATCTGGTGTACAGTAACCAAATCTGGGACCAAAAGATATATACCAGAAACCATAATTTTCTCAGAAGAAACAACAGAAGAAATATTACCCTCTGATGCTCCAATATGGCCGCGGTTCCGCGGCCGTACGGACGAATCAGGGAATCAAATTTCTGGAGTTTTCTTCAAAAAGCCTGCTTGTTTTTCTGTGATGCTTAAAATAATTTTAGACCCTTTTAAAAATCGACAGAAACTTTAGTGCAGAAAATTGTAGTTTCGGAAATTCCGTTCGATCGATCTTTTAAACGTGTTAGCACAAGTTAGTATAGCTTAATGGTGAGGCTCTGATACCACTGTAAGTCCACGGTAGCGCCCCGGCCGTCTAACAGACGCCAAATGCGGAACAAAAACTTTTTACAACTGGCGCTATCGCGTACTATAACGCGGATCTGCCATTAAAGCTAAACTAACAAAATACAAAATGGGTAGAAATGTTATACCGAACGATCCGAGTCCTTCGGTCTTCAACCATCATCCCATACTTTGTTGCGGCTGCGCCGATCTCCTCGATCTTCAGTCTTGTCGTCCAGGTGGCACCACGTCAACGGATCTTTAAACGGGCTCCCGCCTCTGAACCGAGGCAACTCGATAGTCAAATTTGCTAAAGGAGACGAGCAAGATGAAGTAGAGAATGAGTAGAACACTTTGTCTCGTTACGTCCAAGATCACGGACGAACGGTTATGGAAGTTGCCTTTTGGATCGGGTGAAATGAGAAAGAGGCTATCTAATTTTCATGAACCCGAATCTATCATAATCTTTTTCCTAGTGAACAACAACCATTATTCCCTTCAAAGAATGGCCGGCCATTTATAAAGGGGAGGGAGGTGAGTGTAGGAGCAAGTGGTGACAATAAGTAATGCTTATCATAACACAAAATATCCTAGCAAGAACAAAACACATTAAAGCAAAATGGTGATTCATTAAAAACACCTCATCAAGCATTAAATGAACAATTAATGCTAACAATGAATCATCAAGCCTTGTCACCACCTTCTAGAAACTTCTACACTCATCCAAAGAAAAGATAAATCCATATTTAACCGACTGTCAAAAACGGCTGATAGAAAACTGGAAACTGGCAACTTCCAAAAGTGATCCTGAAATGAATTTCAGGATAACCCCGTATCAGTATAAACATACCCGTATTTGTATTACGACCGAATACAAATGCAACCGAGACAAAGATATATCTACACAGTATAATACTGGGTTCCGGCTTAAACCAAAGCCTACCAGTGTTATCTGCCCAAAAATGGACACGTGCGAAAACGCACGTGCATTTTCTGAACCTTGCCATAAACTCATATGGCCTCTACAACGTTTCGCCCGAACTTGGGAAAGTGTCTGTGGGGGACTCTAATGACTCATCAACACATCGGCACTGGGTATAACCCCTAGCACGTCAGAGGTACAAGCTGTACGTAACGGTTTGCCTATATATTGATTGGAAGGGAAGCTGACGAGCGAACTCATCTATAAACCCTACTGAGCCTGACAGTGATAAGGTATATACAGTCCGGTCCATTCGTCTAAAGAGTATCGCATATCGAGTCTAGGGGGTGGATAAAGTTAGACCCCTAATAACGCGATAAATCGTGTCGGTATGAAGCCCATCACCACCTGAAAAACTACTGATCCAAATCAGTAATTCTCCACTACCTCGGCCGAGGATTCCTAGTGATGGCCACCCGTGCACTGTGCGACATCAACCCCCAATACCGGGAGAGACGAATCCCCGACGATCCGCTCACTTGCCTCCAATGTGGCTCGGGACTGTACCCAACTAAAACCTGTTTGCACAACTCCTTTGAGCGTGGTAGGGTAGTAATCTAAGCACAGTGGGAACTCACACGAGACAAATGACGATCTCAGGTCGATGAACTAACCTGTACACATGTCACCAGGGAACTGCTATCTGACGATATGTATAATACCAACTAGCAGGTTCCCGGCGAGTCCTGTCCGGTGTACTCACAACCTAATTAGCACCTGTATATATCTTAGGTGATCCAACTGACACCAGTGGCTTGTGAGACCGGCCACCGCCCCTCGTCGGGGTCTCGACTGTATACACTAGTCTACTCTGGAGTATCGATACCCTGTCTCGAAACTCCCACGACTAGGGACACTTTTAAGGATGTGCTTACAGACCCCAGCTCCCATGTATATGATCGCCATCATACTGCTGGTAGTCAAGTAAGAATCCTATGGGCTCTATCATCATGCAATAGTGAACTAAAGTATGTATACGATGATAAAGACAAACCAGATAGCAAACTATCATCTTGAGCAAGACTGTCATATCGGTATAGGTCCTGCCTCAATCATTGCAATCACGTACCTGCGATCCAATAATTGATTTTGAGGGCACTATCTCCAACAGTTTCCTAGGTGAAAGTGGAGTGTATTCAGGGAGGTCTCCTGAAAGGTCAGATACGTTCCTCGGGACAAAGTCCCGAGGAATCCTCCTAACGCAACTCATTTATTCCACCTCCGTAGCTTTCGGGATGCCTTCAGGACACCTTCGGGACACGTCATCCGCCACGTGTCGTAATCTGAGGAGATATCACCTGTGAGCATCATCATTAGCCCCCCCACTCTCGTTCTGACCTATTCATGGGTCAGGTCGAGAGTGGCCTGCTCGGTTTTTCTTTTGATCATTTTGGCGCCAAGACTCATAATGGGGATCGCCCGGAAATGTCAAGGCATTTGGGGGTTGTGCTGTTTCGTTCTTTGGGCCCATGTGTCGCCTCGTCGTGCACCTGAATCTTCACGCGTATCCCTGATGGCGTCAGCGGATCAATGAAATGATCATGCTTTAAAGAGGGGGCGCCATTTCAGCCGATTGCCAGTTGGGGTACGGGCCACGTATCAGTCGTCAGTTAGCAAAAGTGACAGGCTGTCTCTGACTCCTGCAGTTGAAAAGACGTCCCCAATGGCCGATCTCCACGTGAGCCCCGCCGGTCGCTGGGCGCGACGTTTCGTTTTGGCGGGCATCAATTGGGGCCGTAGGATGTTCTCCTTTGGGGTGTATAAATAGGAGGGGGCCATCCTAGGGCTGACACTTTACTCAAATTCTCTTTCATTTCTGAAGATTTCCCTGCACTCCTTCCTTTAGATCGGATCCTCTGTTGATTTCTCCTCGGTGAGTGTTCATATCAGATTTTTGCATTTTTATAGCACCCATTCTTGATCACATTGCATATAGGTAGGTACTCTTGATCCGTGTTTGCTAAATAATTGCAGGTTACAGGTTTTCAGCTCTAAACAGTGAAATTCATGAAAAGTCGTGACAAATTCAGGACTACGGCCAACAAAAGATAAAAACGGGTCTCCGCTCACTATCCGTATGATGCCGCATACCAGTTCGAGGGACAAAATAGCAAATCATTGGTCATTTCATGCACAAAGCACAAGAGGCAGCACAAGATCCAAGATTTCAACACAGAGCTCAAGAAAATCAAGGCAAAAGTCCACATCATTTCACCTTTTCGGACTGCTGAAAATTTGGGAGAAAACTGAAGAGATTTTGAGAAACCAAGTGTACCAAACAAAGAAGAACAGCAACATGGAAAACCCTAGAAAATATGACCCTCCAAGTCAACTAAAGGGCTGCGGATCCACGACCAATGTGGCATTTAGGCCGCGGATCCACGGCCGAGTCAACTCAGTAGGGGATCATTTTTTGAGGGTAGTTTTGTAATTGTATTTGGGCTCAGATTGTATCCCTAGGGTTTCATTTATCTGCCTATAAATAGCCCAGTTCCAAGCCAAATAAAGGGTGCTTTTTCTTGTATTAGAATTTATGATAAGAGTTTGTAGTTTCTTCTTCCTCTTCATCTTTCACCATTAATATTGTAGTGAGCTTCCTGAGTGATGATGAATAAAAGAAGAGTTCTTTTTAACATGCATGTCTTATAATTGTGTTGTTATATTTGCTTGTAATTGTATTTGTTAAAGTAGTTGTTGTTATTTGTTGTTTGTTTGTTTTCTTTTTCTCTTTTCCTTTATCCTTACAACAATGATACTTAAGTATGATCCTTACCAAAGTGAGATCTCAAATAGCTAGTTGTGATTTTCTCAACTCATTTTTTTCTATCTTCCTTCTTTATTTTTTTTAATTTTTTTTTAATGGGTGAGTAGTTTCTCACTTGTTAGGCTATGATAAGGAAAGTTTAAGAGAAGGAAATCTCTCTCACTCTTTTTTTTTTGCCCAACATCTTGATTCGGACTCCCATTAATTGAACCACAATCCGCTCCCTACGGCATCCTATCCTACATGATAGCGGTGATACCCTAGTGTGACCGATTGTGGTTGAATTAACCGGAGGTTAAGGCTAAGAGAAAAGAACGGATGGACAAGGACCAAAAGGAAGGAACCAAGCGTTGGAAAGCCTAGCTTATACTCGCAAGTTTCCTTTCTAGTCGTGCTAATTCCCGTTGTTGCCGATTACCGTAACACTGATATTAAGAGTGGCAACGAAAGAAGTGAGCGACTTCTAACTCAAACTAACCTAATCCTAACTCTAACAAGCTCTCTTTATACATATTTTAGCACATAGTGAAACTAAACAAACCTGGACAAATTGGACTTAACTCGTTAAAACACTAAGAAAAAGATTCCCATCTCTCCGTGGACCGACCCGTACTCAACCGGCTAGCTACTAAGTGAAACCGTCTTGATTGCGGTAATTAAAACTAAGCATGCAAAAACTCTAACAATCAATGAGTCCCTTCCTTTGGATCAGGTTCGATGTCTTTATCTGAGGAGTCCGTAGAGATAGTAAGGGTATTGTCGGACGATGAGGCACCCGTTGTTGGGACTGAGTCCAGCGAGTCTTCTTCCTCTTCGGTTTCAGATAACTAAGAGGGTTCTTCTTTTTATTCGTCCTCTGTGTCAGGTTCGCCCCCTAGAGTTAGGGCCGCCCCTGTCACTCGCCGTCGGACGGCGACAAGGGCCCCCAAGGTGCGCATCGGGAAAACCCGCGATGCGCCCTCCGTTTTGAAGAGTCTGGACAAGCTTTCCGAAATTCGGGCTCGATTCCACATCCCCTCTAACTATTCCTTCCGTTTAGCTAGAGAGGGCGAGCGGGCAGACCATGTGCAGGACAAGGAAGATTGCCCTGTATTTAGAAGCGTTCCGGGCAGGAATGTGTCTGCCTTTCCTAACTAGGGTCTGCGGGGTGCTTCGTTGCTTTCATCTCGTAGAGAATTCTCCTCGGGTTTCTGGTCCGGTTAAAACTTGAAAATATCCCCTTCAGCTTGACTCTCATTGTCTCTTTCCTTTGTTATAATAATTACCCCGGCACCAGTAAGGATGAGCCGAGCTGGGTGTATTTTTCGTTCAAAAAACGTAAAAGCGGAGTGGCTGGGTCTATGGTAGTAGCCGTTCCTTCTTCCATCCATGAATGAAAGGAGAGGTTTATATTCGTCGGTCTGTCTGAGGGCGAGGATTGGCCTGTGCCTATACAGTGGCACATGGCCGACTGCCCGAGGGCAAAGCAGTCGACTTCCTCCGAAGCGAGGGTGGTGTCCCAGTGAGAGCCGATCCAACGAGAGGATGTCCTGCTATCCGAGCAGGCACTGAGCTGGGTTGAGCTCAGTCCTGCGCGTTTCATGGGTAAGTTAGGGCTTTTGACGATCTGTTTATACTTTGTCAAATTTCCTTTGCTGTTTTTGTGTTGCTAACTCTCTTTGTTTGTGTGTTCCCTTTTTGCAGAGCCCATGGACCGAGCGAAAATCCTAGCCGCCTTGGCCGCCAAGACCCAGGGAAAGAAGGCCGAGGGCGCAAGCTCGTCCCGATATGGTCCGAGTTCGGCCCTGAGGCCAACTCCACCATCTAAGCCCTCTGCCGCTCCCCGAGTTCCAGAAAAACGCCGCGGGGGGAACCATAAGCAGTTGCGGGACCTGGCGCCTCAGGCGCGATAGGAGGAGGAGGGAGAGGTTGAGCCCGCTGAGGTCCCCCTCAAGAGGCAGAAGCGGGCAGTCTCCCGACCACCTTCTTCCGGGACCACAGTGCAGGAGGGCGATTTCTAAATTGAAGTGCCCTCGGGGCTCTCAGGCGCCGACAGCCTGCTTTCTGACATGGAGCAGGTGGCCGGGGTTAAAATACCCTGGGGGACCATGAAGGTCCAGGTGGCCGCCATAGCCTAGGAGGCGTTTCAGGTGGGTTCTTGATTTTTCTCAAAAATTATTCTAAGTCTTATTTCCTCGGTTTGAGCTTTCTAACCCGTTTGCTGCTTTCCTCAGGTCCTCCACCACTGCGCACTCCTCGTCGCCACGGAGTCCGAGGAGGTAGCCTCGGCCCTGAAAAAGGCGGGCGAGTCCTCCAAGCTGGAAGAGGAACTCCACCTCCAACTGCGGCAAGCGGAGGAGAAGGCCGCTCTCCTCAACCCTCGTCTGGTCGCCGAGGGGCTGACAAACTCCAAGCTGAAGGAGTCTCATCGGCTTTTGGACGAGTCCAACTGGGTTATTCAAGCTAAGTTGGAGGAGGTGAATGGCTTCTATCACTCGATGAAGAAGTCGAGGGATGCCCTCAAGAGGGATGTCTGGGTGGCTTTGGATGCGGTGAAGCTCGCCGAGTGCCGGAAAGCGAAGGCCGTGGAGGCGTACAAGGCGTCAAACCAGTTCTACGCCAATCTCGCCGAATCCGCGGCCGTCGTGTGGCACAGCGCCCTCGACGCCGTTAATGAGTCTGCACCGGAGTTCGATATCAGCGAGCTCCACGCTAAATAGCCCCTGGTCGAGGAGGTGCCGCAGGGGGAAGTTGCTGGGGCGGCCGCCGGTGGAAGCGCTAACCCAGAAGTCGCAGTTTTGGTCCTTGACGCTGGTGTCGAGCAGGGCAAGATCCTTCCCGAGCGGACGGCCTGAGCTTTCCTCCCTTGGGATTTTTTTTTTCTTTTTTAGAATTTTGTAAGCCTCCGGGCATTTTTGTAAGGATAAGAAGCCCAGAATACCTTGTATTTATTTTGGATCATGAATAAAGTTCACCTTTTTCTTCTTTGTCCAAATGTCTGCTCACTGTGCAAGTGGTTATAGCTCGTATATGTTCGATCCTTCATTCTGCAAGTACTTTTAGTTCATAGGTCTTTACATCTCGCAGGTACTTATTAGCTCATACGTCTACCCTTCCCGCACTTGTCGACTGTTCATTGAGTAGAGTCGAACGATTGCCATGTGTCGGAAGGTTAGTATCGTCCATTTCCCCGGAGTTGAGGTGGCTGTCGCGCATCAATGGACAAGCGTAGGAAGGTCAGTATCTTCCTTTCTACTCTGCTGCCTCGTAATGGGGGCTTTGATCCACAGCGTAGTTGGGTAGGAAGCTACCTGCTGCGGACGGATCGAGCAGAAAGCTGCTCGGCCGCCTCATGAGGAAAGCTTTCGATCCACAGCGTAAGTTGGGTAGGAATCTACCCGCTGAGGTTACATCGAGCAGGAAGCTACTCGGTGGTCTCGTGAAAAGGGCTTTCGATCCACAGCGTAAGTTGGGCAGGAAGCTGCCCGCTGAGGATGGACCGAGCAGGAAGCTCTTTGGCCGTCTCGTGAAGAGGGCTTATGATTTATAGCGTATGTTGGGCAGGAAGATACCCTCTGCGGATGGACCGAGCAGGAAGATGCTCGGTGGCCTCGTGAGGAGGGCTTTTGATCCACAGCGTAAGTTGGGCAGGAAGCTACCCGCTGCTGATGGACCGAGCGGGAAACTGCTCGGTGGCCTTGTGAGGAGGGCTTTTGATCCACAACGTTGCTTGGCAGGAAGCTACCCGCTGAGGATGGACCGAGCAGGAAGCTACTCGGTGGCCTCATGAGGAGGGCTTTCGATCCACAACGCAGTTGGGCAGGAAGCTACTCGCTAAGGATAGACCGAGCAGGAAGCTACTTGGCCGCCTTGCGAGGAGGGCTTTCGATCCACGGCGTAAGTTGGGCAGGAAGCTACCCGTTACGGATGGACCGAGCAGGAAGCTGCTCGGTGGCCTCGTGAGGAGGGCTTTTGATCCACAGGGTAGTTGGGCAGGAAGCTACCCGCAGAGGATGGACCGAGCAGAAAGCTATCCGCCCGCCTCACGAGGAGGGCTTTCGATCCACAGCGTAAGTTTGGTAGGAAGCTACCCACTGCGGATGGACCGAGCAAGAAGCTGTTCAGGGGTCTTGTGAGGAGGGCTTTTGATCCACAGCGTTGCTGGGCAGGAAGCTACCCGCTGAGGATGGACCGGGCAGGAAGCTACTTGGTGGCTTCGTGAGGAGGGCTTTCGATCTACAGCGTAGTTGGGCAGGAAGCTACCCATTGCAGACGGACTGAGCAGGAAGCTGCTCGGTAGCCTCGTGAGGAGGGCTTTTGATCCACAGCGTAAGTTGGACAAGAAGATACCCGCTACAGATGGACCGAGCAGGAAGTTGCTCGGTGGCCTCGTGAGGAGAGCTTTTGATCCACAGCGTTGCTGGGCAGGAAGCTACCCGCTGAGGATGGACCGAGCAGGAAGCTACTCGGTGGCCTCATGAGGAGGGCTTTCGATCCATAACATAGTTAGGCAGGAAGCTACCCCCTGAGGATGGACCGAGCAAGAAGCTACTTAGCCGCCTCGCGAGGAAGGCTTTCTAGACTCCCTTGCGCCTTCGTGGGGTGTCGTTCAACCTTCCATGGTCCGCATTGGAGGAAGTGAGGGCGTCGTTCAACCTTCTGTGGACCGCATAGCCGCTCATGAAGACCGGCATGACCGACACGTGGCAATTCTATATCGGGAAATTGAGACATCCCGTGATTCGCGTCGCTGCGCGAGTAAATTTCGGTTGTTGGAAGATTTTTGTTGAGGCTATAAATAGCGAAGGCATGTTGGTTTCTTTCTAGCATTGTGTCTCTGAAGATGGCCGGGCGCATTTTTACCATCGAGGAGATCATCTCTCGAGACGACGTGTACCTTTACAGTTTCGATTGCTCCAAGAAGACGTACGAGGCGGTGATAGACCGCATGGAGGGCCACTTTGGATGCCTACTTCCTCGGCGATCTGCTCTCCTCCAAGTGCTCATTTACGCGATCTGGAGGATGTCCCCGGGTCTGCAGAACGTCCTGTTTCCGCAGCTTAGGGACAAGGAGCTTGACAAGGTGCACACGCTTTACCGCCTCGGCCTGATCTCGAAGAGCAGATGGGAACGATCAGTGGGTCTTCTTTTGGAGTGTTTCCAGAAAAGGCTGATCGTTGCCTCTTGTCTGGTGGATGGGGTCCCCGGCACTTCCGTGGCCTCTAGGGTCCGCGGGCACCGTCAGAGGGAACGGGCTGAGGAAGCTCGGGCTCGGCTGGAGGAGATTTCCTTGAAGTACCTTCAACAGTGCTTCCTTGATCCTCGCCCCCTCTATTGTAATTATTGTAAGGCTGGGGAGCCCATAATACCCCTTCATAAATAAATCATGTTTTTGGCAGTAGTATGTTGTCTCTTTTTTTTCCTTTTTTCTTCGTGCATTCTACGGACTTAACTAAATGCCAATAGGAATTATATTATTTCGAAAGAGGATACATTTTTTTTACTTATACAACTTGAGCTTTTCAGTGTTGTAAGGCCGGGGAAAGTTATGCCCCCTGGCGTCTTGCAGGCAGTATGCCCCACCGGGCAAAACCTCTGTGACGAGGAATGGTCCGTCCCACTTCGGGGAGAAATTATGTAGTCACTCGTTTTTTTGTAAGACCAAATCTCCCGTCTTGAAGGCTCGATGTTTAACTCGGGCATTGTAGCAGCGAGCGGTTTGTTGTTGATAGGCGGCTACTCTGATTTGCGCTCGGTCCCACTTCTTTAGTAAGATGTCCAAGTTGCTTCGGAGTGCAGAGGTGTTGGCTTCGTTGTCGAAGTATTCGACCCTGTAACTGGGCAGTCCGATCTCCGTGGGGACCATTTCCTCGGTGCCATAGCAGAGGCTGAAGTGGGTTTCTCCCCTGGGTGTCTTCTTCGATGTTCGTAGTGCCCATAGCACTCATGGCAGTTCTTCGACCCAGCCACCCTGCCTTCCTTCCAAGCGGGCTCTGAGACCTCGAATGACGTCTCGGTTCACTACCTCGGCCCGCCCGTTGCATTGAGGATGCGCGACTGCGGCAAACATCATTAGTATGTTGTAGTCATTGCAGAACTCTTTGACCTTATCATTTTCGAAGTTGGTCCCGTGTTCGGTAACTATACACCTTGGGATCCTGAATCGGGAAATTATGTTGTTCTGCAGGAACTTTATCGTAGTGGTGGCATCCGGTTTTCTGATGGGTGCTGCCTCTATCCATTTTGTGATGTAGTCCACAGCGACGAGGATAAACCCATGTCCGCCCGTGCCGGTGAGGAGTTGACTGACCATGTCCATCTCCCATTATGCAAACGGCCAGGGGGAGCTGAGTGGCATCAGTTCAGTGGTGGGAAGACGATGTATGCTGCCGAAGAGTTGACAGTTCTTGCATCTTCTGACCAGCTTCTCGGCGTCCTTGTGTAACTTCGGTCAGTAGCACCCCTGGAGCAGCGTCTTCTGGACTAAGGTGCGGGCTCCTTGATGCTCTCCTCCTACCTCTTCATGAATTTCTCGTAGAACGTAGTCAGCTTTGTAGGGGTCGATGCATCGAAGCAGAGGCTGAGTGTCCGACTTCTTGTATAAGTTTCCGTTGATCCAGACAAAATGGCATGCTTTGGCCTGTAGCCGGCGAGCTTCTCCTCGATCTTCAGGGAGTACACCATCTTTTAGGAACTCTACGAGGGGTTTCCTCCAATCTTTGCCTTCTTCTTGGGTTGCGTAGATCTGGAGCGTTACCTCTCCTTCTTCCACGTTGGGTCATGGCAAGACTTCGAAGAGAATGTTTCTTTTATGGGTGGCCGAGTAGGAGGAAGCGAGTTTGCTCCAAGCGTCGGCCCGGGTGTTCAAGTTCCTAGGAATTTGTTCCACTTGGACTTCGTCAAAATTTTTCCGAAGCATTTTTACCTCAGCTAGATACTTTATCATGAGCGGTTCCCAGGCTTCGAAGAGCCCGGTTACTTGGCCGACGACTAATGCGGAATCGCTGCGAATTCTGATGTTCTTCAGTCCTACCCCCGAGGCGATTCATGGTCCTGCCAATAAGGCCTCGTATTCCGCGGCGTTATTCGATTCTCTGAACCCGAGCTTTAAAAAGTATTCTATTTCTGCTTTGTCCGGACCGTGGATGATCAGGCCAGCCCCGCTCCCTTTCTCGGTAGAGGATCCGTCCATGTAGAGCACCCAATCCGGGATGGGGTCAGGCACTTCCTCGATCGAGGGACGAGGCTCGGGGCTCCGCGTCGGCGCTCCCTCCTTAGTCAGGATGGTGCATTCGACAACGAAATCTTCTAGGACCTGCGCTTTGATGGCTTGCCTGGGGCGGTACTTAATGTTGAAGTGGGATAATTCCTACCTCCATTTCTCCAGACGGCCCGACGATTCAGGGGAAGCAAGAATAACACCTATAGGTCGCTCAATGAGGATGAGGATTGTGTGCGCCTGAAAATAGTGTTGTAGTTTCCTTGAGGCGACGACAAGTGCCAAGACTATTTTTTCTATGGCCGGGTATCTTGTTTCCACGTCTTTGAAGACATGGCTCACGCAGTAGATCGGTTTCTGTATACCTTCGGATTCCCTGACGAGCACCGAGTCTGCAGCTTGATCGGAGATCGTAAGGTATAGTAATAGCTCGTCGCCCTCGACTGGTCGGGTGGGTAGTGGTGGAGTTGCTAGGTGCGCCTTGAGTTGTTCGAAGGCATTCTGACACTCCTCCGACCATTTGAACTTAGGAATTTTTCTTAGGGCCTTGAAGAATGGAAGGCATTTTTCTCCGGATCTGGACATAAAGCGACTCAGTGCAGCCACTCTCCCTGTGAGCCTCATAATCTCAACATTGCTCTTGGAGATTGCCATGTTGAGAATGGCGCTGATCTTTTCTGGGTCCGCTTCGATTCCTCGGTGGGTAACTATGAACCCGAGGAACTTCCCACTGGTGACTCCGAACGCGCACTTAGCTAGATTCAGCTTCATTTTGTACTTACGCAGGACGTCGAATGTATCGCCGAGATCTTTAGTATGCCCGACCGACGAGATGGATATTACGAGCATGTCATCGATGTAGACTTCCATGTTCCTCTCGATCTGCGGTTTGAACAGTTTGTTGACCAGACGCTGATACGTTGCCCCAGCATTCTTGAGAACGAAGGGCATCACTTTGTAGCAGTATACCCCCCGATCCGTGGTGAACGCGGTAAGTTTTTCATCTGCCGAGTTCATGTGGATCTAATTGTGACTGGAGAACGCATCCATGAAGCTAAGTAATTCATGGACGGCTGAACTGTCCACTAGCGGGTCTATCCAAGAGAGGGGATAGTTGTCTTTGGGGCAGGCGTTGTTCAAATCCGTGAAGTCGACGCAAATGCGCCATTTCCCATTCGCCTTTTTGACCATGACCACGTTCGCCAGCCAATCTGAGTAGTCCAGGTTTCTGATAAAGTTGGCTGCGAGCTATCGGTCCACTTCATCTTCTATCGCCTTTTGCTTGGCCAGCGCAAACCTTCTCTTCTTTTGTCGGACGGGCTTTGCTTTTGGATTGACCCTGAGCTTGTGAGAGATCACTTTGTGGTCGATCCCGGGCATGTTCGCGGTGGTCCAAGCGAACACGTCCGAGTTATCTCGGAGGAACCGTATCAGGTCCTCACGGTGGTCCCCTGTTAAGAGAGAGCCGATTTGGACGGTCCGGCCGTAGACCCCTTCGACGAGGGGGACTTCCATCAATACTTCCACCGGGGATCCTCGGACTTACTTTTGGTCGTTATGCGTATCCAAAGACCCTTGGAAATCACACGCATCTTCAAAACCGTCGCCCGGCTCTCCGGCGGGTGACGTGGAGGCGAGACAAACCTTAGTGATTTGTTCGTTCCCGTAGGCCCGGCCTATCCCCCCTTATTCAAAGGGAATTTGATCGCGAGGTGATAAGTCGAGATTTGAGCCAGGAGGGCATTTAAGGTTGGACAACCCAGGAGGATATTGTAGGATGAAGGGATCTTAGCGACGATGAATTTCACCAGTATGGTCATCGTATGGCCTGCTTCTCCAATGTTGAGGAGGAGGGTGACCACTCCTTCGGCCGGGATGGAGTGGTTGGTAAACCCAGAGAGGACGTGGGAGGTCGGCTGTAGGTCGGATGGTCCTAGCCCCATACGCTGGAAATAATCGTAGAAGGGGATGTCTGCCGAGCTTCCAGAATCGACCAATATTCTCTGTACTTCATAACGGTGGACTCGGGCCGCTATTACGAGAGGGTCGTTGTGAGGCAGGGATATACCATGGAGGTCTTCATCAGTGAAGATGATGGGCTCGTCCTTCCTGCACTTCTTCTGGGGTGGATCGCCTACACCTTCGACGGGGAGGAGGTGGTGGTTTCCGCCCGCTTCCCGAGCAGGATCCAGGGTAACGACCATAATTTGCCTGATCGTTAACTCCCCGGGAGGGGGCTGGTTCTGTTGCTCCCGTTTTGCCTACCTCTTGTCCCGTAAGTATTTCGCCAGGTGGCCGGAGCAGATCAACTCCTCGATGTAGTCACAGAGTTGTTTGCAATTTTCGGTCGGGTGGCCCTGCGACCTGTGGAAAGCGCAATACGGGCCTCGGAGATGCTTGCCCGCCCTTTGGGTAACTGGCGGGAGCTTGAAGAACCTCTCGCCCTTAGCCTCCACCAGCTCGGTCTGGGAGATGTTAAGAAGAGTGTACTCCTGGAACTTCGGGGAGTAAGATTTTGGTCGGGCGACTCTCTTTTTCTCTTCTCTGCCCCGTTTCTTTTGGTTGGTTTGGTCGCCCTTGGGCAGATTTGAGTTCACCTCCGACTCGAGTTGGATCTCCCGCTCGGTCCAGGCTTTTACTTCGGCCATAGTCTTAGGTTGCACTAATGCAATAGAGCGGAGCCACTCTTTGTGCCTAAGACCTGACCTCAGCGTGGTGATGACTGTTTCATCGCGGTGCTCGGGGACCTCCAGAAGAGCATTGTAGAAACAAGTGACATATCCTTTGAAGGATTCTTTGTCTCTGCTCTTAATGGTGAACAAGTAGTCGTCCGTCCTTTTCTGTCGTCGATTCTCGACGAAGTGACCGAGGAATTAGGTGGCCAGCTCATTGAAGGTCGAGATGGAGTATGGCGTAAGTCCTCAGAACCAGTCCCGGCCAGCTCGGATGAGGTTGGTGGGGAAAGCTCGGCATTGAGCCGCATCGGAGTTATCCTGTAAGCTCATGCCTGTCGTAAATGCGTCTAAATGGTCCTCCGGGTCGAATTTCCCGTCGAAAAGGGCCACTTTTAGTGGCTTGTTCCTGCATGAGACGTGCTCGGCTAGCAGCTCCTCTGTGAAGGGATTCGTTAGTGAGTCGGCGGAGTACCTGGCCCCTTCGCCAGACGTGTGGCTATCCTTTCGTATGCCTTCGATCTTCTCCTCAAGGGATTCAAGCCGGTGGTGGTACCCAAGGATTCTGCACAGTCGGAGTGGTGGCTACCCCCGCTCCGGGTCTGTGTGATGGTGCGGCTTCGATTTCGCTCTATCAAGTGCCTCAAATCCTCAGGCGAGCCCCTTCTTGAGTAGTTTATGTGCTCATCGTTCGTGCGGTCCCGGTGAGAGTAGGGGCGTCGGTCATGCCTGGAAGCAGGCGAGCTAACCGACACCTTCTCAGGGGGAGAGAACGCGCGACGGGTATCGGAGCGACGGCCCAGTCTTCCTTGGGATCGTGGCGTGGAGCTGTCCGGTGCCCAGCGGGTCATGAAATCAATCGCCACATGCGGGTTAAGGTGGCTGGAGTCGGCCCGCCGGCGCTCGGTGGCACTGTGATGAGGGTGAGGGAGATCGAGAGCTCGAGTGTGCCCGTCCGTCCTTCGACGGACGTCGTTATCCCGGGGAGGGGGAGCCGCAGTCTGGTAGGTAGAGCCCGCCGCTTGAACGCGGACGAAGGCATCCACCAGTGATGTGAGCCTATCTATCCGGACGGACAAGGCATGGATGGCATTAGGAGGAGGAGACGAGCCGCTCCCGCCTCCGTTGTGGCGGCTCGTATTTGGACCGTCGCGGTTTTCGCTTGCCACCGGGTCGAGGGCGGAAGATCAACTTTTATGGTGGAACAAAAAAAAACAAGTCTTTCGTTCCCACGGACGGCGCCAACTGATGGAGCTTCGGATCTCCTTCAGATGTCATCCTCCGTCGATCCTGTGATGTCGGTCTTTGATGGCTGAGATTTGTTTTTGAGAGTTGTTGAGTGTGGACCTCAATGGATTGGTGTTGGACACCGAGCTACCTGCAAAGAAGTTCGGGGATGGGTGACCACCGTAGGCCCTCCGACGATCAAGTTAGAGTCGAGGTATAGGTGCAGAGTAGCGGCGTCTTGAAATAAATTCGAGTTACTTGAGTCGTCTGAGAGAGGGGTTTATATAGAGGTCGCATGGAGCGAGCGGGCGCGAGATCATCGCCGTCAGTTACACCCCAGCGTTATTCTCGTCTTGAATGGCGGGATGCGCCCATTAATGGGGGGATGCGCTAGCGTGGGACGCAGATCGTGGGGAGGCGAATATGTCGTCTTGGTGATATACGCGGAACCGTTACGGGGCGCATGGAATCCACGCTCTTGGTTGATCGGGGGAGGCCAATGAAACTCGGCACGTCAGGGGCTCGGAGACAAGCTGGGAGGCCGAGGAGGCTCGACGCGTCAGGGGCTCGGAGACGAGCCAGGAGGCCGAGAAAGCTCGTCTCCGAGCTGTTGGTAGTTTTCTTGATGAAGGTGGAGTGTAACCAGGAAGGTCTCCTGAAAGGTTGGATACGTTCATCGGGACAAAGTCTCAAGGAATCCTCCTAATGCAACTCATTTATTCTACCTTCGTAGCCTTCGGGACGCGCCATCCGCCACGCGTCGTAATCTGAGGAGATACCGCTTGTGAGCATCATCTACCGGCGACTCCATGACAACAAAATAGGTATATAGCAATGGTTAATTTCAGCAAAATAGATGGATTTCGTTCTCTAAATCAATAATGACTGTAATTATTGTAGCAAACGATGATTAATTGGAATGAACATGCTTGAGAAATTTAATTTTTTTTGTTAAAGAGCAACTCACTCCTAAGTACCAACAACAAGGAGTAAAAGAGATATTGGGCTTTTTGCCCTCGCCTCTGGCAAAAAAGAAAAGAAAAAGGAGCAAAAGAGATATGGAGTCAGCAAGTCCCATCCACATGAGTGAGACCCTCAAAACCCTTCTTTTTGCTTAGGGGCTGTTTGGTTGCAGGATTATGGAATTTGGATTTCAAAAATAGTACGGTTGAAATTTCTGGATTTGGTAATTTGTTGTTTGGTTGGTTTTGGATTTATAGATCTGGATTTGTAGATCCTTGTAATCTTTGTTTGGTTGTTGGAAAAAAAATAGGATTTGGATTTGAGTATTTTAGAGAGAGATAGAGAGTGAGAGGATTGTTAAATAAATAAAGTGTATGGGCCCCATCTAAAAGTACAATGAATAGTGCCAAATCCTTGAGAATCCTTGAAAATTTTTAGGATTCATGAATCCTTCTTTTGTGGTGGGCCCCCCATATAAAACAAAGGAATCCTAGAAATCCTAATCCTGCAACCAAACACAAAATTGTGGAATCCTAGGATTCCACAATCCAAAATCCAAATCCAAACCCATAATCCTGCAACCAAACAGGCCCTTAGCAGTTGCATAAAAAAGCAGGTACTGTTTAGGAACATTTCCTCTTTCTTTTAATAATCAAGTTAAAGGTGCAGAAATATGGTAGCATGTCGCTTTCTGGTGTGGTTTTAGGATCATAAAAATAAGGTGCCAACTTGAGAAAAATGAGACTCAAATGGGGCAAAAAATGAAAAAAGGTCATCCATCTACCGACTCCCATACTCAAAACAAAGATACAGGTGAAGGAAGCCAATTTGGACTCAAATTTCTCTTGTGACGTCTCTGTTTTACTCGAAAATAATAATTAAAGAATTTGCTGGAATGGTGACGAGATGTAATTCACCTTCACCAAAACTCAGAAAAGTAAATCGTGTAAATTTTTTATTTGAAATTTCTATCTAATTTAATTAGTTTTGTTTTCATAATTGGATTCATAATTAGCAGTGGGCTGTTAAAAAAGCTCAAATCTCGATTTGGGCTTGGATCATTTAAACCTCATTCAAGCTCGTTCGACAGCTAAATGAGCTAATTTCAAATCTAATTCTATGCTCGGTGAAATAAACGAACGAAAAGGTACATTGTAGGCTCTTGATGGGCCCGGCTTGTGTAAGCTTAGATAATTTGTACCTTATTTAATATTTAACAATAGTAAGAGGATTAATTCTTAAATTTAGATCATAATTAATAATTATTAAGCCAACTACATTAGCTTTAACCATAATAAATATTCGGCCAAACGTAGTTATGCTACGTCATTACAACAACAACTGAGCCTTTTATCCTAAGCATATGCGGTAGGCTGCATGAACCAACATGAGAATCATGCCGGGTCCAGCACATGAATCCTCCGTCTCCACTTACTCCTATCGAACAATATACTTTCATTGAAGCCTTTGACAACCATATCTTTTCGTATCATCTCCATCCATGTTTTCTTTTGTCTCTCTTTTGTCATTTTGATATTGTCTATATCGATAGTATCCATTCGACGAACCGAAACTTCTATAGATCTGCGTCGCACGTGACCAAACCATGTTAGCCGATTTTCCCTCATTTTCTCTTTCACATGTGCTACATTATTAAAGAATTTAATTAATTAATTCAACTTTAGACTCATCGAGGTTCTAAACAAGCTTTCTTTTGATGAAAAGTTTTAGACAAGCCTTGACGTCATTTATTTAGTTATAACAACTATATTTCTCGTCGACCAATTTGTTAAATATAGTATTAACATTTATATGATTTTTTCATGCTGTAATTTTTATTGCTAGTTTTCTAATAAGTTCGGAAAAGCTTAAGGCCCAGGGCTTGTGAGTGCTCACTCGGGTTCGTTCTATAAATAAACAATCGAGCTTGAACTAATTCTTAAACCTGTTTAAATAGTTGAATGAACATAAACAATCCAGGTCTAGGATCGCTCTGGTCGTTTAACATCCCTAGTTAGCAGTGTAATAATTTAATTGCATAAATACGTTCAAGGTCTTCTGAGAAATTATATATATATTTATATATGAGAATAACGGAGGAAAGCCATGGAAGGGAATTACCTCCTATGGCGTCGAAAAACATACCCTCCCTTATTTTTCTCGACGATCGGCATCCACCATCTTCATCGTCATCATCTAAGATGTGAGTACAACAAATTTCATGTGATTCTACAACTTTTTCACCGTTGATTTAGCAATGTAAAAAGTTCTATTGTCGATAAACTGTTGATTTTGAACTCACTAAATCAACGATGAAAAGGTTGTAGAATCACATGAAATTCGGTGTACCCACATCTTAGATGATAACGATGAAGATGGTGGGTGCCGATCGTCGGTAAAAATGAAAAAAGGTGTATTTTTTCGACGTCGTAGGAGGAAATTCCCTCCTATGGTCTCCTTCATCCATTATTCTCATATATATATATATATATATATATATATATATATAATGGAGGAATCCCTCCTATGACATCGAAAAAATACAGTCTCCATCGTGTTTTCCGACGATCGGCACTCATCATCTTCATCGTTATCATCTAAGATTTGGATACGCCAAATTTCAACCGTTAATTTTGAACTCACTAATTCAACGGTGAAAATGTTGTAGAATCACATGAAATGGTACCCACATCTTAGATGATAACGATGAAGATGATGGATTCCGATCGTCGGAAAACATGATGGAGGGTGTAATTTTTTGACGCCATAGGGCCTCTTTCCTTCATTATTCTCTCTCTTTCTATATATATATATATATATATAAAAGGGCAGCAGCAAGAGGTGACAGGAGTCACATATATGATGCAAGTGTCAAGAGCTTACACATTTGAGTGCTTCATGTTGTTGAAATAGTTTGGAGAACATTGAGGTCATTACTCCCTCTCTCTCTCTTTTCAATGTGGAGAGACTTGCACTGAGGATTTATGTGCCTTGTCCTCAATGACACAACTTAAAAGAACGCAACATGTGAAGGCCAGTGCTAACTATATCTTCCTCTTGATTCAATTATTATCAACTGGTTATTTTGACAGTGCATGTGAATATATTTTAAATATTTAGGTTTTTAGAATAAAATTTTATACATATCTTTACTGTTATAACCCAAACACATTTAAGCTTACGGCTTGTTACCAAAAAAAATCTTTGCTATTATAACTAGATTAGAAATGCTTGGATGACGTCATTAATCAACAAAATAAAAAATAGAAAAAAATAACAAAATTCTAGTAACCAAGTTGAAAATTGGAGATGTCTCACCCCATCCACCACAAAAGACAAAAATAAGACCATGAAAAGTTAGCCACTCTCTTTCTCTAATTCATTACACATTCTCTCTCATGTTCAAAAGGCTAAAAAGTGAGACGCCTTACCTATTTATTCATAAGCCCTTCTATTTTTGTTATTTTGTATATATAATTCATAAATTTCTCAACTCTAATATTATAACTAACGACTCATTTTTTAAAATTTAGGAAAGCTATAGGCATCTTAAGAATTTTCATGTAATGTCCGCGATAAGAAATTTTACACGCTGTTTTAGTATTGTTCAAATTATATACATGTGAATCGCACGTGCAAAATACTAGTAA
The DNA here is from genome assembly GCA_030015575.1 of Agapanthus africanus. Taxonomy (NCBI): domain Eukaryota; kingdom Viridiplantae; phylum Streptophyta; class Magnoliopsida; order Asparagales; family Amaryllidaceae; genus Agapanthus; species Agapanthus africanus. The sequence goes on along the minus strand of CM057338.1, from coordinate 170,976,397 downwards.
AAAAGCAACCCAAACCCTTTAGGTAGTGATGTCATTATTGCATCATTTACAATAAAAAGAATTTCAAAAAGCAAAAGGAAAAAATAGCCTCTCTAAAAGCCAGGATTAGACAGTTCCACATCATCAAAATAAGACAAAATAAGAATAAAGACAATGTGATCAATTTCTCTCCATTCATACTAAATTTCAGAATTCAATTTCAGACAAAAAATGGAACCAACTTTTAATTCTATAGTTTTATATGGCATAAATAAACTACATTTAAAGAGCTCAAGATAGATAGTTGTAAGGAAGAAGGAAAGAATAAAATATTCATCATCAAATTAAATCAATATTAATCAATTAAAAATACACATTAATAAAAACTAGCTACAAATAATATCTGTCCCATATTGTTCTTCCACAATGACAATTAACAACCTACAAGTAATAATCATCCAATATTTAATAATCTCTCATGCATTCCACGGTCTAATATACTAGTTTCTATTATTTAAATGGGCTGGCTGAATTATGATGTCTATTGATGTAAAAGGAAAAGAGGTAGGAAGAGAGAGAGATTTGAATTTTGAAATAAAGCCGTATTAAAAAATATATATAAGCATGATGATGACGTGGATACACTAATCCAGATAATAGTTTGATAGAAATTTTTTATCACTTGTATTTTTTAACTAAAAATAACAGGCCTTCAATAAATGATATTAGCTGTTCCATTTTTAATTGATGCAAGGGGGCTTACATTTCTCAAAATAATAAGAGATTTAGCAGAGCGCCACTTCATAATAGTAAAGAAAGAAGGCATATGGTAAAAAAATAGTTAGGAAAATAATTAGCAAGATTTGAAAATGCAATGGAAGGAACAATACTTTAAGATATAAAAAATATTCTCCTTCATTTTTAAAAAAACAAATCTCTAAATAATTGGTCTTATATAACACAACCAAAAAACATAAATATTAGAGATTGATGAAGAGAATAAATCAACAAATATTAAAATAAAGAAGAAATATTGAAGAGGTTTGAAGAATCCATGGAAATAACACCTTAAAAAGATAAAAAGATGAAGAAGTAATCTTCTCCATGTTTTGGCAGAATACCTCGTTTGGCGTTTGGCAATGAGTTTACAGTTCACGAAACTTTTCTTCCGTAAAGTTTAGATGTTAAACTCATTTGGCAACCAAAATAGAATATTTGGACCGCACATTAAAAAGGTTTCTAGTGGCTGAGTTCCACAAAGTTGCAAGCTGCTTTCCTTTTTTTTTTTTTTTACCTATTTTAAAATGAGCTGATGTTAAGATTATATGGCCAAACGATCCTTTGATCCTTTGCGTGGCCACATTTTCATCAAACCGCGGTTTGCACAAATGCAAATCATAGTCCCGTCTGAACTTAAATGGAAATGGAGGTTTAGGTGATCTTGTCATCAAACCAGGCCTAAAAGAGTTTCTATTGTACAGATGAGCTACCAAGAATAGGCTCTTCATTTGCTTCATATAGGCCCGTCATTAAAGAGAGAATCAACGTGGACCAAACCTTTCTCTTTTGGCCCATTGAAAGCATATGTCTTCAGTGAGTTTGTGTCCATTATTCTCATTGACTATGAAATATACAAATTATATGATCTATACTTGTGATGTACAGAAGAATACGGAGTATACATTTCCACCGTGGAAAATTTCTATAGCGACGAGACATCCGACAACAAACTATTCATTGATATATATATATATATATATATATATATATATATATATTGTTTTGAAAACAGAAGAAACTTAAATATGGTCTTGATGATGCTAACAAGTGTGAATTCCCCAGATCACTGACACGTAGCGGACGACGTGTCTCAGGGGCTACGGAGTTGGAATGAGCCTGATGCATTGGAGACGTTCCTCGACACCTCGCTTCCGAGGTTGCATCCGGCCTTTCGAAGACCTTCCCGGAATACCTTCCATTTTCGCATGGCAATGAGTCATCAGCTCACCTTCGAGCAATCCTACAACCGAGCTTCCATAGCCTCCTTGCTCGTCTCCAAGCTGTTGCAAGGTCTGAGCTTCCTCGGCCCCCCGGCTCGTCTCCGAGCCATTTGACAGACCGAGCTTCCTCGGCTTCCCCGATCAACCGAGAGCGCGGAGCCCAGGCGTCTCCGCAACGGCTCCGCGTATCTCGCCAAAGCGAGATATCCGCCGTCCTACGTTCCTCGTCCTACGCGGGCGCGTTATCTCATTAATGAGCAGATCCCGCCATTAATACGGGCGTAACGATGGGGCGTAACTGACGGCGAGAATCTCGCGTCGGCTCGCTCCACGCGACCACTATATAAACCCCTCTTTCAGACGATTCAGGTAACGGGAATTAATTCCAATACGCCGCTACTCTATTTTTATTCCACGGTACTGACTTGATCGTCGGAGGGTTCTACGGTGGTCACCCACCCGGGGACTTCCTTTGCGGATAGCTCGGCGTCAATACCAACCCATTGAGATCCACACATTTAACTCTCAAAGTAAATCTTAGCCGCACAAAACCGCTCGCACCAGATCAATGGAGGACAACATCTGAGGGAGATCACAACCTCCATCAGTTGGCGCCGTCTGTGGGAAACGCAAGAAGCTTCTCCACCCATAAAGTTGATCTTCCGCGTTCGACCCGATGGCGAGCGATAACCGCGACGATCCCAATACGAGCCGTCCACCCTCCATAACGGAGGCGGGAGCAGTTTTCCTCCCCCTCCAACTTCATTGACGCCTTATCCGTTCGAATCGAAAGACTCACAGTTACGGTGGATGCGCTCGTCTGTGTTCAAACGGCGGGCCCTACCCATCAAGCCGCAGTTCCCTGTCCCCGGGATAACGACGTCCGCAGAAGGACAGATGGACACGCTCAGGCCCTCGATCTCGCTCATGCTCATCTCAGCATCATTGAGCGCCGGCATGCCGACTCCGGCATCCATGACCCGTGTGCAGTGAATGATTCCATGACCCGCTGGACGCCGGACAGCTCCACACCTCGATCTCAGGAAAGACTAGGCCAACGCTCCGATGCCCGCTGCGCACTCACACCCCCTGAGGAGATGTCAGTCAGTTCGCTTGCTTCTAGGAATGACCGATGCCCCCACTCTCGTCGAGGCCGCGCAAACGGCGAGCGTCGGGACTATTCAAGAAGGGCCTCGTCCGAGGATTTAAGAAATGTAATAGAGCGGAATTGAAGCTGCACCCTTGCGCACACCCGGAGCAGGGGTAGCCACCACTCCGACTGTGCTGAATCCTCGGGGTACCACCACCGGATCGAAGCTCTCGAAAAGAAAATTGAAGGCATACGACGAGATGGTCATATGTCCGGCGAAGGGGCCAAGTATTCTGTTGATTCGCCCACAAAGGCCTTTATAAAAGAGCTGCTGGCCGAGCACGTCTCGTCCAGGAACAAGTCACCCCAAGTGGCCCTCTTCGATGGGAAGTTCGACCCGAAGGACCACTTGGACGCATTTACTGCGGGTATGAGCTTCCAAGATAACTCAGACGTGGCTCAATGCTGAGCTTTTCCTACCACCCTAATCCAAGCTGGTCGAGACTGGTTCCGAGGGCTCGTGCCGAGCTCCATCTTGACCTTTGTTGAGCTGTGATTGATAATTCTTCATGTGTATTTGGAAATGTTTCACAACCAAAGAAATTTATACCGCAATCAATTGACGGTGTCTATTGTAGTTTTGTCAATGAGAACGGATCGTCCACTGAGAAAGTGTGATTTGATCGATCTTGTTTCAGTTGAGTTGAAAATTAAAAGGAAAAAGAAAATGATTCAATAATTGTGAAATTTAGTTTCAAGAATCATCAAGAACTAGATCTAAAATCAAGAAATACTAAACATCAAGAAGATGTCCAAATTGAATGAATTATCAAGATTTTTAAAGAGGTTTGTAGGAATCGATCCAATTGATAGTGATGATGAATACTTATACTTACAAATTCTTATCTATTGAAGATTTGTTGCTAGATCGATAACGATCAACGAGAATTAGGGATCTATTGAAGAAACTAGGGTTTTTCCATCATCATCTCTTGTCCTTTCGTTGATTATCATTCAAATTCTAGCCTCTAGGAAATTTAATTATCGATCGTTGATCTCTAATCTGGAGCGAAAACATTCAAGAAAGCATCTCGCTCAAAACTAGGTCATCGTTGATTTAATTTTCTAAAGTTTACAAAACTCATAAGACTTAAGAATCGTTCAAGAATTTAATCATCATCATCTACCTATTTTCTCGATTCCTCCACAAGCGGAGTTTTCACTCAAACATCATGAAAAAGAAAACAGTCAAGAATTGGTAACTCTTCATAATACTCAAATGTAAAGAAAAGCAAGATCAAGAATTTTCACCTTTTATTTAATCGACGTTTCGTTACAATACATTCAAAGACTACAAGATTTAAGGAGGAACTAAATTATCGAACTAGCTTCACATCGTCTTCTTGAGTCGCGGATCGTCGTGGAACTCTTACTCGGATGAAGATCGGCGTTGCTTCAAAAGGCTCGTTGGATTCTTGCTCAATTTGGTACTCGATGAATCTTAATTTGGATCAAATTGTGTTACTCAATTTGGTTAGAATTAATTTGGATCTCACTAGAATTTTACCCTAATTGATGAACAACCTCTTCATAAAGCCTTAGGTGCCTTTTTATAGTGTTTCCCTTTAGCTTCCCCTAGAAGCTAGGTATAGCTTCCCTTATAAGCTTGGTAGTTGAAGAGAAACTTCTAAATTAAGTTAGTTATCTAGCTTACAAGAGAAGACTTGCTGTTGGAGGGAAGCTTCTGGATAATTCGAGAAACTGAAGCGTCTAGAAGAAGTTTGGCCGTTGAAAGAAGAAGCCTGCAAAAAGTTTCTGCCGCCGACGAGTCGACTCGGCCGCGGATCCGCCGCGGATCGGCCTGACTCGGCCGCGGATCCGTGGCCGTTTGAGGTGATCTCTGCATGGAATTCTCAGGTTGATATAGTGCTGATCCTTAGGGCCTTATTTTATGTCTGGAATCTTTTTATACTTTCTTGTTTACTGCCAGATCACAGGTCTTGAATTTGACGTACTTTATCAGTACTTTTAGCAGTTCTGGCTCTTTTACCCGGAGAATTTACTGCATACAATCTCGAGACAAGTGTTTGATATACAAAAGATCACGTATGCAATAATAAACACACAATTTCCCTCATAATACTGGTTATAATGTATAACACATGTTATTTGGTATTTTTGCAGACAAATTGCTAATATATGCTATATTTATACCAAACACCTTTAGATGATTACAAATAGTAGGGAAATTGCTGTGTTAAAAATGCAATATTTTCGACTGATCAAATTCCTCCAAACTTAATTTTGGTCGTCTCGAGCAAACATCTTTTATTTAAGAGAAGGAGAAAATAGAAAGAAAGAGAAAAACTAATTAGCACACTTTCATAGGCAACACGATTGCACTGAGCACGTGCAACAAGCATTTAAACCTCTAAGTGTCCCTAGTAGGAGGAGTGTTGTCTCCTGAGGGTTTTTAGCGGATTGCACCCACAAAATCCCATAATAAAAGGAAGACCGTGAAAGTTACATATAAAGATAAGAATTGTAAAAGAAAAACTTTGAAAATTAGAGTTTCCAACTATAGTAGCTTTTCGGTTGTCATGAGCCCTATCTTAATAGTCATGAAAAGATGTTAGAAATCACATCATCTCTCAATAAAACATCGTCTTTATTATTCATCCCTACCTTTCTTCCAAATATCGATCATATACCCCTACATGTGTGTAATAGACATCCCTACACTCGGAGAATTCAATTCAAGCTATCATACTCTTGTCCATCTACCTCAGTACTTTTTAATTAATGAATATTTAGATGAATTTGCTCACACATTTTTCATGCGACCGTTAATACTTCTTGAGGTACTAACCGACCGATTACTCATGTGCTTGCTGATTAGGTGTATTAGTATTTTCCTCGTCTTGCAACACCTAAGGCTTAGCAGTGATTCCCAAACCAGTTGGTCTAAGGCACTAGGTGATGAAGCACCCTTGCTATATTTTTTTGTACTGCCTTGGTGATTACAAAACCAGTGTTAATTTTTCTTCACCATTTTATCTTTTATACTTCATTTATTATTTCCTTCATACTTTGGCTTTTAGACAAGAGCATTTCAAGGTATTCTCTACTATCCCGAGTTTCAAGATGTGTGTAAGTGCGTATAGTAGGGTATCAACATTCAAATGTTTGGCTTCCAGAATAGGAACTATTTTTCAGACTTATTTTTATCCTCAGATTAGTGACTTCTTTTATCTTACTAACCCTTGGGACAACGGCTCATAACTACTTATTATTAGTTCGTTTAAGAAAACTTCTAATTTTCTTGGTTTTCTTAAGTTTTTCCAATCTCTTGGATGTAATTTTTCACTATCTAATCTTTTATTATCTTATTTATGTACAAAATATTTTTTTTATATGTTTTGTTTTGTGCTTATGCAAGGTATGATGCAAAATGATGCATAAATATGCACAAACCTCCCACAAACTTGTTTTTAACAGTGTCCTCACTGTTGTCTTCTGTTAGATCACAAAAACCTGTAAGTCTGGGAGGAAATTATTTATTATCGGGGATATGAAATATGATCGTGAAAATCCTCCCCCAAACTTATTTTTTTGGCTCACCATTTTGAGTAAAAAATTTATTTTCAAGAGCCAGCTTATACCCCCCTAAACTTGAGTTAAACAATGTTAATCTTTTGAAAATCACAAGAGGGGGTTCAAAGTTACTGGTCAATGCCAAGCTTTGCAAAGACCGAAAGTCAACACCAACCATTCGAAGATTTTATCCGTGTAGTGCACCGGTTGGTGAAAGAACATGTTGTATGGAGACATGATGAAGTGGGGAAGAGATAAGTGGTGGGATAGAATGTGTTTGCATCTCGTTTTGGAGAGACGACACAGTGATTGCGATAGATTACTCGCATTCTCTTTATAATCCAGAAGAAGGAGTAGAGGTTCAATTTCTTTGTATTGAGATGGATTCATCTCAACACCCGTGTCTTTTAAAAATACGAGTTCATTAGCGAAAATTTTCTCAAAACTCTCATAGATACCCCGAAGAATAATGTCATCAAAAAACGCGGGGTGATATTCAGACTCCAAAAACGGTTCATAATCAGTGTTAGTTGTTGACCCGGACAACTCGGTGGAAGAGTCCGTATGTGAATGATACATAGTTGGGTCAAAGAACAACATATGAAAAGAGTCTAGAACAGTATCATGAGGCTCGTCAAATTCGCTGCTGTCGACATCTATTAATTCGACAGAACATACTCGAGCATGAGGATCGGAGGGTTGACTTTCCAACTTGTAAATGTTGAGCTCAATTGACCTATTCCCGAAAGATAGATTCATAGAGCCGTTTCTACAGTTGATTACAGCGTTGGAAGTAGCCAAAAAGGGACGACCTAGAATCACCGGAATTTGGTTCCGTGGGTTCGCTACAGGCTGTATATCAAGAACAATAAAGTCCACAGGGAATACAAATTCCCCGATTTTTATCAACACATCCTCAAGTTCACCCCTAGATTTGGTGATTGATCGGTTGGCCATCTGGAGAGTTATGTTCGAGGGTTTTAACACTCCGATACCTAGTTGCTCATAGACTGAATATGGAAGTAAGTTAACACTAGCGCCAAGGTCAAGTAAAGCATGGTTAATGTGTTTATCCCCAATAGAAATAGAAATAGTAGGACAGCCATGGTCCTTACGTTTACTTGGTAATTGTTGGGGAAAAGTCGTGTCTATAGTACTTGATATGAAAACTTTTTTAGGCACTTGAGACTTTCTCTTCCTAGTGCACAAGTTCTTAAGAATTTTCGCATAGGATGGAACTTGTTGTATAGCATCTAGAAGAGGGATGTTGATGTTAACTTGTTTAAACATTTCCACAAGCTTCTCCATTTGGGCATTGGGTTTGTTGGGCCTCAACCTTTTCGGAAAAAGAGCTCTATCAATAAGTGTTGGGTCCCATATTTGTAGAGAAGTTTGTGGGGATGGAAAGGATGTAGTGGGTGGAGGGTTCGAGCCTTTGGGAAAATGGAGAATAGGCTCGGAAAAAGAAGGTAAATTAGACGAAATAGGGTAAGAAGTAGAAGTGGGAGTGGAAGTGGAAGTGGAAGTCTGGGGTTCAATTGATTCCTCAACATCAATCTGTTCACCCATATGATTGTCTAGCACTCTTCCAGATCTCAACATGGTAAGTGCATTCACATTAGTGTAATGTGAAGGTCCAGGATCAGGTAGAGGTTGAGATGGAAGATTCCCTTTCTCTCTAGCACTTATTTCGGCTGTTAACTGTGCAATTTGTGCTTCCATCGATTTAATAATCTCATCTTGGGAGGCAGTGGTTTTCTTTATATTATTGATAGAAGACTTAAAATCAGCCGATATTTGAATAGAATTTGTCAGAAGCAAACTCATGGTTTGTTCAAGTGCAGAGGTGTTATTGGTACCGGCAGAAAAAGGATCAAAATTGTTGGCCGGGTTTTGAAAAGGTTGCGATTGAAAGGGGTGCCGACTCAGTTGTGGTGGTTGCTGTTGTGGTGGAGGGACCCATTGAAAGTTATTCTGGTTTAGATCCATGTATTGAGTTTGGTGTTGGATCCAAGAAAGATCAGGGTGATTCCTCCAATCTTGATTATATAAGGAAGAAGAAGGATCGTTTCCAGATCTTTGCTGAAATGCAGCATTAGTATGACCTTGAAACGGTACATTCAAAGGACATTTTTCCGTCAAATGTGATGGATTTGAACAGCAGCCACACACGGTTTTAGGAAGTATGTAATGGTTTAGGGGGGCTGAAGAAATTCTGTTTTCTATAGCGTCGAGTTTCCTTTGTATTGCGGCCATTTCGGTTCTCATTGTGACGGAAATATCGAGCTGATTGATATCATCCCTAGACGATGGTGGTCTAACACTTTTCTATTGTAATGAGTTTTGAGCTAAATTTTCTAGGTATTTCCAAGCTTCACCATCATCTTTAGATAGGAATTGGCAATGACACATGGTTTCAAGCATCTGTTTAGTCGTGAGATCAATACTCTCATAGATAACTCGACAAAATCCTATCTGGAGATTCTGTGATGAGGGCATTGTAAAAGAAGATCCTTGAACCGTTCGAAGCATTTCCAGAATGGTTCATTGGGAAGTTGGGTGAATTTGAAGATTTCGCTCCGAACACGGCTGGTCTTGTGATTGGGATAAAATTTCTTAAGGAATGCTGCAACAAATTCATCCCATTTTGAAATAGAATGTGCGGTTGTATTATAAAGCCACTTCTCGGCTAAATCGCACAAAGTGAATGGGAGAAAACGTAAACGCAGAGCATCCAAAGACAGTTGTGACGTTCCAATCATTGCGCATACGTTTTCAAATTTAGAGATAAAAACGTATGTCTCTTCAGACTCGAGACCGTGAAATTTGGGTAACAGTTTGATAAATTGGGGGTTGATTTCAAAATTTTCCCCATTGGCAGGTGGTATAGAAAGACAGGTGGGAAGGGGAACATGTGTTGGATAGCATCTCTCTTGGAGAGAAATGCGTAGAGGATTCTGCGTACCTGCGGGCGGTGGCAGAGTGGTGTTAAAGTGTGATGGATATTCGTCCATCGCGGTGGTGGTGGGAAAAAGAAAACGTAGAAATACCGACTTTAGGGTCGATGGGGGAAACACGGACAAGACGGGCACTAGAATCCCGTGTCCAGCCTAGCTTGAACTAATGGTTTAGCACAAGTGGCAGCGTTGTGATAATTAGAGGAAAGATGGTTTGGTTTTTGTTTTGAAAAACACGGATTTTGAAAAATCAAATCACAAAAAATGCACACACCACTCTAGATCTAATGGTCACCTAGGTCAAGGCTCTAAACCGCTCCTAGACTTCCAGAAGACAAGTCGCAAGATAAATCCTCTACTGGCTCTTTGCCCCTTCTGTGGCTAGGTAAGTGGGAGGTTCTCCACTACGTAAGTAGTGGGCCTAATTAAGTAACCACTTGCCTTAGACACACTTGCCTTAGACACCACAAAAGAAACGCGGATAAGCAATAGATTACCCATGACCTCCTTCTGTTCTAAGTGAGTGCGACGGTCCTTAGAGTTATGCCTAGATCTTTTTTAGTTAATGAGGGTGATGTGGATGCAAGCTTGTGATTTCCAGGGCTTAGGAAGGGTAATGAACTCCCCACCTAATCTGAATTTGGTCTTTGCCCCTTAATTTCCGTATTAAAATATGCAAACAACCAAGATCAAACACGCAACAATTTTTCTTTTTGCGGCGCTGCGAATTTTTGCAAAGAATCCTGTAGAAATTGGTTAATGGACAGAGCATGGAGGAGATAAGAAAGTATAGAAGTTACCACAGAGAAATGAAATTCTGAAGTTTCAATATCACCGCGGATCCGCCGTGAAATGCTTGTTATGGCCGCGGTTCCGCGGTGAGTTGACGATATCTCTGCACAAAATTTTATACAGATGCTTCTTTTACTCCACTGGACTTCCTGAAATGATCTGAATATTTTTCCCTTTGCTCCGATGATTCCAGATTCCCTCGCAAAAATCACAACAAATCGTTAAGCGCTTGTTGCGAACTTTGATCTAAAAATTCTGATGGAATAATAATTTTTTAACTCAAATAACAAAAACGAACAAAATAGCACACATCCCCGGCAACGGCGCCATTTGATTGATCATTCTTCGTGTGTATTTGGAAATGTTTCACAACCAAAGAAATTTATACCGCAATCAATTGACGGTGTCTATTGTAGTTTCGTCAATGAGAACGGATCGTCCACTGAGAAAGTGTGATTTGATCGATCTTGTTTTTGTTGAGTTGAAAATTAAAAGGAAAAAGAAAATGATTCAATAATTGTGAAATTTAGTTTCAAGAATCATCAAGAACTAGATCTAAAATCAAGAAATACTAAAAATCAAGATGTCCAAATCGAATGAATTATCAAGATTTGTAAAGAGGCTTGTAGGAATCGATCCAATTGATAGTGATGATAAATACTTATGATTACAAATTCTTATCTATTGATGATTTGTTGCTAGATCGATGACGATCAACGAGAATTAGGGATCTATTAAAGAAACCAGGGTTTCTCCATCATCATCCCTTGTCCTTTCGTTGATTATCATCCAAATTCTAGCCTCTACGAAATTCAATCATCGATCGTTGATCTCTAATCTGGAGCGAAAACATTCAAGAAAGCATCTCGCTCAAAACTAGGTCGTCATTGATTTAATTTTCTAAAGTTTACAAAACTCATAAGACTTAAGAATCGTTCAAGAATTTAATCATCATTATCTACCTATTTTCTCGATTCCTCCACAAGCGGAGTTTTCACTCAAATATCATGAAAAAGAAAACAGTCAAGAATTGGTAACTCTTCATAATGCTCAAATGTAAAGAAAAGAAAGATCAAGAATTTTCACCTTTTATTTAATCGACGTTTCGTTACAATACACTCAAAGACTACAAGATTTGAGGAGGAACTAAATCATCGAACTACCTTCGCATCGTCTTTTTGAGTCGCGGATCGTCGTGGATCTCTTGCTCGGATGAAGATCGGCGTTGCTTCAAAAGGCTCGTTGGATTCTTGCTCAATTTGGTACTCGATGAATCTTTATTTGGATCAAATTGTGTCACTCAATTTGTTTAGAATTGATTTGGATCTCACTAAAATTTTACCCTAATTGATAAACGACCTCTTCATGAAGCCTTAGGTGCCTTTTTATAGTGTTTCCCTTTAGCTTCCCCTAAAAGCTAGGTATAGCTTCCCTTGTAAGCTTGGTAGTTGAAGAGAAGGTTCTAGATTAAGTTAGTTATCTAGCTTACAAGAGAAGACTTGCTGTTGGAGGGAAGCTTCTGGATAATTTGAGGATCTGAAGCATCTAGAAGAAGTTTGGCTGTTGAAAGAAGAAGCCTGCAAAAAGTTTCTGCCACCGACGAGTCGACTCGGCCGTGTATCCGCCGCGGATCGGCCTGACTCGGCCGCGGATCCGCGGCCGTTTGAGGTGATGTCTGCATGGAATTCTTATGTTGATTTGGTGCTGATCCTTAGGGCCTTATTTTATGTCTGGAATCTTTTTATACTTTCTTGTTTACTGCCAGATAACAAGTCTTGGATTTGACGTATTTTATCAGCACTTTTAGCAGTTCTCGCTTATTTACCTGGAGAATTTACTGCACACAATCTCGAGATAAGTGTTTGATATACAAAAGATCACGTATGCAATAATAAACACACAATTTTCCTCATAATACTGGTTATAATGTATAACACATGTTATTTGGTATTTTTGCAGACAAATTGCTAATATGTGCTATATTTATACCAAACACCTTTAGATGATTACAAATAGTAGGGAAATTGCTGTGTTAAAAATGCAATATTTTCGACTGATCAAGCTGGCTACCCAATTCCTCGGTTATTTCGTCAGAAATAGACGACAAAAAAGATCAGTCGACTATCTGTTCACTGTCAAGAGCGGACACAAAGAATCCTTCAAGGGGCATGTCACTCGCTTCTACAATGCCCTCCTGGAGGTTCTCGAGCACCGTGATGAAACAGTTATCACCGCGCTGAGGTTGGGTCTTAGGCATAAAGAGTGGCTCCACTCTTTTTATTAGCACAACCTAAGATCATGGCCGAAGTGAAAGCCTGAACTGAGCGTGAAATCCAATTCGAGTCAGAGGTGAACTCCAACCTTCCCAGAGGCGACCGAGCGGACTGAAAGAAAAGGGACAGTGAAGAGAAAAAGAAAGTCAATCGTCCGAAACCTACACCCCGAGGTTCCAGGAGTACACTCCTCTGAACATTTCCCAGACTGATCTATTAGAGGAGGCTAAGGGCGATAGGTTCTTTAAGCTCCCACCAGTTACCCAAAGAGCGGGCAAGCGACTTCGCGGCCCATACAACGCCTTCCACAGGTCACAGTGTCACCCGACTGAGAATTGCAAACAACTCCATGACTACATCGAGGAGTTGATCCGCTTTAGCTACTTGGAGAAATACCTACGGGACAAACGGTAGGCGGAGCGGGAGCAAAAGGACCAAATCCCTCCCGGGGAATTAACGATCGGGCAAATCATGGTCGTTACCTCGGATCCAGCTCAGGAAAACAAGGCACACTACCGCCTCCTTCCAGTCGAGGGTGTAAGTGATCCACCCCATAAGAAGTGCAGGATGGACGAACCGATCATCTTCACAGACGAAGACCTCCACGGCATATCGCTTCCTCACAATGACCCTCTCGTGATAACGGCCCGAGTCCATCGTTATGAGGTCCAGAGAATATTGGTCGATTCAGGAAGCTCAGCGGATATCTTGTTCCACGACTATTTCCAGCATATGTGGCTAAGACTATCCGACCTTCAGCCGACCTCTCATGTCCTCTCTGGGTTCACCAACCATTCCGTCCTAGCTGAGGGATCGGTCACCCTCCTCCTCAACATTGGGGAAGCGGACAATACGCAGACCATACAGGTGAACTTCCTCGTCGCTAAGGTCCCTTCATCCTATAACATTCTCCTGGGACGCCCTACCTTGAACGCCCTCCGGGCTCAGATATCGACTTATCACCTTGCGATCAAATTCCTTTTGGATCAAGGGGGGATAGGCCGGGCCTATGGGGACCAGCAAACCGCCAAGATTTTCCTCACCTCAATGTCCCCCGCCGGAGAGCAGGACAGCGATTTTGAAGACACGCAGGACTTCCAGGGGTATTTAGATACCCACGACGACCAAAAGGAAGTTCGAGGTGCCTCGGTGGAAGCGCTGATGGAAGTCCTCCTTGTTGAGGAAGTCGAAAACCGGACAGTCAAGATTGACTCTCTTTTGACAGGGGACCACCATGAAGGCCTGATCCAGTTCATCCGAGATAACTCGGACGTATTCGCTTGGGTGCCAGCAGGCATGCCTGGGATCGACCCTGAGGTGATCTCCCACAAGCTCGGGGTTGACTCGAAAGCCCGACTCATCCGACAGAAGAAGGGAAGTTTTACGCCGGTTGAACAAAAGGTGATAGAAGACGAGGTAGATCGATTGCTCGCCGCCAACTTTATCAGAAACCTAGACTACTCGGATGGGCTGACAAACATGGTCATGGTCAAGAAGGCAAACGGGAAATGACGCATGTGCGTCAATTTCAAGGACTTGAACAAAGCTTGCCCCAAAGAAAACTATCCACCTTCTCGGATAGACTAGCTTGTGGACAGTTTGGCCGGCCACGAACTACTGAGCTTTATGGGCGCTTTCTCCGGTTACAATCAGATCAAGATGAACCCAACTGACGAAGAACTTACCGCCTTCACCACTGATCGGGGGGTCTACTGCTACAAAGTGATGCCCTTCGGACTCAAGAACATCGGGGCTACGTACCAACGGCTTGTCAACAAGTTGTTCAAACCGCAGATTGGCAGAAACATGGAAGTCTACGTCGACGGCATACTCGTAAAATCCACCTCGTCAGCTGGGCACACCAAAGACCTCGGCGAGACATTCGACGTTCTGTGCAAGTACAAAATGAAGCTGAATCCAGCTAAGTGTGCGTTCGGAATCACCAGTGGGAAGTTCCTCATGTTTAGGTTGCCCACCGAGGAATCGAAGTGAACCATGAAAAGATCAGCGCCATTCTCAATATGGCAACACCCAAGAGCAATGTCGACATCATGTGACTCACGGAGAGGGTCGCTGCCCTGAGTCGCTTTATGTCCAGATCTGAAGAGAAGTGCCTCCCGTTTTTCTGGGCCCTAAGAAAAATTCCTAAGTTCGAATGGTCTGGGGAGTGTCAGAACGCTTTCAAATAACTCAAGGCGCACCTAGCGACCCCACCGATGCTCATCCGATCGGTTGATGGTGACGAACTATTGCTATATCTGGCCATCTAAGACTAAGCTGCGGGCTTGGTAGACGTCAGAGAATTCGAAGGCATACAGAGACCGGTCTACTATATGAGCCATGTTTTTAAGGACGTGGAAACGAAATATCCAGCCATAGCGAAAATAGTCCTGGTGCTTGTTGTTGCCTTCAGAAAACTTCGACACTATTTCCAAGTGCACACAATTCTCGTCCTCACCGAGCGACCTTTAGGGTCCATTCTTATCTCCCTCGAGTCGTCAGGTCGTCTAGAGAAATGGAGGTGGTAATTATCCCAATTCGATATTAAATACCGCCCTGACAAGCCATCAAAGCACAGGTCTTAGCGGATTTTGTTGTCGAATGCACCATCCCCACTAAACAAGAAACAACGGCACGGGGCCCCGAACCACGTCCCTCAGTCGAGGAGGTGCCCGACCTCATCCCGGAGTGGGTGCTCTACGTGGACGGATCATCTACCGAGGAGGGGAGTGGGGATGGCCTGATCATATGCGGCCCGGATGAAGCGGAAATGAAATACTCTTTAAAGCTCGGGTGCAGAGCGTCAAACAACGCTGCAGAATATGTGGCTTTATTGGCAGGACCGCGAATCGCCTCTGGGGTAGGGCTGAAGACCATCAGAGTTCGCAGCGACTCTGCACTAGTCATCAGCCATGTAACCGGGTGTTTCAAGGCCTGGGAGCCACTCATGATAAAATACCCGGCCGAAGTAAAAAGGCTTCGGAAAAATTTCGATGAGGTCCAAGTGGAGCAGATTCCTACAAACTTAAACACCCAGGCCGGTGCATTAAGTAAACTCGCTTCTTCCTATTCGGCCAACCATAAAAGAAACATTCTCTTCGAAGTCTTGCCACAGCCCAGCGTGGAAGACGGAGAGGTAACGCTCCAAATCTACACAATTCAGGAAGAAGGATGGGATTGGAGGAAGCCCCTCGTGGAGTTCCTAAAGGACGGTGTACTTCCCGAAGATCGAGGAGAAGCTCGCCGGCTTCGGACCAAAGCACGCTATTTCGTCTAGAGCAACGGAAACCTATATAAGAAGTCAAACACTGAGCCTCTGCTCCGGTGCATCGACCTCCGTGAGGCAGACTACATTCTGCGAGAAGTACACGAAGGGGTCGGGGGAGCACATCAACGGGCCTGAACCTTGGTCCAAAAGGCACTACTCCAAGGGTACTATTGGCCGAAAATACACCAGGATGCCCAGAAGCTGGTCAGAAGATGCAAGAACTGCCAACTCTTCGGCAGCATACCTCGTCTTCCCGCCATCGAACTAACACCACTCAGTTCCCCATGGCTGTTCGCACAATGGGGGATGGATATGGTGGGTCAGCTCCCCATCGGCATGGGCGGACACAGATACATCCTTGTCGCTGTGGACTACTTCATAAAATGGATAGAGGCTATGCCTATCAGGAAACCTGACGTCACCTTTACAATAAAGTTCCTGCAGAACAACATAATTTCTCGATTTGGAATACCGAGGTGCATAATTACCGACCATGGGACCAACTTCAAAAACGATAAAGTCAAAACGTTTTATAGCGACTACCACATACTGATGAAATTTGCTGCGGTCGTACATCCACAATGCAATGGGCAGGCCAAGGTAATGAACCGAGGCGTCATCCGCGGTCTCAGAGCCCGTTTGGAAGGAAGGCAAGGCAGCTGGGTCGAGGAATTACCACGGGTGCTATGGGCGTTGCGGACGTCGAAAAAAACACCCACGGGAGAAACCCCATTCAACCTCTGCTACGGTACCGAGGCAATGGTCCCCGCGGAAATTAGACTACCCAGTTATAGGGTCGAACACTTTTACGACGAAGCCAACACTTCGGCGCTCCGAAGCAACTTGGACATTTTGTTGGAAAAACGGGATCGAGCGCAAATCAGAGCGGCCGCCTATCAGCAACAAATCGCTCGCTACTACAATGCCTGAGTTAAACATCGAGCCTTCAAGATGGGAGATTTGGTCTTACGAAGAAACGAGTTCATAGACTAAGGAAGACTGCATAAGTTCTTCCCGAAGTGGGACGGACCATTTCTCGTAACAGAAGCGTTGCTCGGTGGAGCATACCGCCAGCAGGACGTCGGGGGCCGTAATTTTCTTCGGCCTTATAATGCTGAAAAACTTAAGTTGTATAAATAAACATGTACCATCTCTTAAATAATGTAATTCCTTTCAGCATTAAACTAAGTCTTCCAAAGAAAGGTCCTCTTACAGAAGAGACTTTGCTTCCAGCCCTTTGTTACTTTTCTCGGTTTCGGAACTCCGAGGATTTTGTTTCTTTTTTGTTTAAAAACAAATATAAAATATGCCTAGGGGAGGAAAAGAGACAGTACATGGCAACCATAGACAAATTTATTCATTTCAGAGGTATTAGGGGCTCCCCAGCCTTACAATGATTACAACAGAGGAGGGCGAGGGTTAAGAAAACATTGCCGGTGATACTCAGAAGAGATCTCCTCCAGTCAAGCCCAAGCAGCCTCCACCCGCTCCTTTTGACGGTACCCATAGACCCTAGAAGCCACGGACTCGCCGGGGATCCCGTCCGCCGAGCAAGATGCGACGACCAACCTTTGCTAAAAACTCTCAAGAAGAAGGTCCACCGAGCGATCCCGCCTGCTCTTCGAGATCAGATCAAGATCGTGGACCATATGCATCTTGTCAAACGTCTCGTCCATCAACTACGAAGATAGGGTGTTGTACAGACCTGGGGAAGTCCTCCATATCGCATAAATTAACACTTGGGCGAGAGGAGATCACCGGGGAAGTAAGCGTCCACAGTGGCCCTCCAAGCGGCCTATCACCGCCTCGTACGTCTCTTCGGAACGATCAAGGTTATAAAAGTACACATCGTCACGAGAAATGATCTCCCTGATGGTATACACGCGATCGGTCATCTTCAGAAAATGCAAGACTATGAAGGAACCTATACACCTTCGGTATTTATAGCCTCAACAAATATCTTCCAACGACCAAGATCTACTCGTGCAGCTCCGCAAATCACGGAATATCGCACTTTCCCGATATAGTACTGCCATGTGTCGTTCATGACGGTCACCATTCCCGTATATATGGACCACGGAAGGTTGAACGACACCCCACGAAGGCACTAGGGAGTTCAGAAAGCCCTCATCACGAGGCGACCGGATGGCTTCTTGCTTGGTTCATCCATAATGGGTAGCTTCCTGCCCAACAACGCTGTGGATCCAAAGCCCTCATCACGAGGCTGTCGAGAAGATTCCTGCTCACGAGGCGACCGGGTAGCTTCCTGCTTGGCTCATCCACAATGGGTAGCTTCCTACCCAACAACACTGTGGATCCAAAGCCCTCATCACAAGGCGACCGGATAGCTTCCTGTTCGGTTCATCCATAATGGGTAGCTTCCTGCCCAATAACGCTGTGGATCCAAAGATCTCATCATGAGGCGACCGGGTAGCTTCCTGCTCGGTTCATCCACAATGGGTAGATTCCTGCCTTACAAAGATATGGATCCAAGACCCGCCAAAGAGACTCATGCTCGGCTCTTCCAAAAGGGAATTGAGGAGAACTGATCTATTCACACTTGGCTATCGGTTGATTCATTCTAGATGCGCGATCGTCACCTCGACTCCGGGAGAAGGGAGGATACCATCCTTCCTACACATGGCTATCGTTCTGTCATGACCCGAAATTAGCATGTGACGGCGCTTAAATTATGCAACGTCTACACGCGTAAAGTAATTTAAGTAAGCCGAAAACCCAGAAATCTAAACCATTAAAAGTAGTAAAAGATAAGAACATTGTTTAAACTTTTGAAAATCTCAATCAAATTCTTTAAAGTCAAATTTAGTTTCTTAAAAATTTTGGCAACACTTCCTTTATAAAAGCTAACCCCGAAAATGGGAATAACAAGAATATAAGTAAAACATCCCCAACGGAAGTAAAATACACGCCCAAAGGCAGAAAACAACCACCACAACATATATAACAAAAAAACCGATATAAATAAAACTGCATAAAAGATCTCCAAGTCACAAAATAATATACAATATCGTCCTCACATCAGTCTCTAAGTCAATACATGATAGTGGTAGATAGAGAGTACAGGATACAACGAATATATAATAAGCAATATTGGATAACCGCAAAACCTACCTAAGCAAAACTGCACACAGTCAGCCGAAGCAGTATCCGCTGCAAAAGATGATATGAAAGGTGAAAACCCTGCCAATGACTGCTCTGAGGAACAACCTGCTGTTTCGCCCAATCAGAGCAAAGCTCTGTTTGAATTCAAAATTTAAACTTTTGAAGCAACGCTTCAAGTCTCAGGCGCAACGCGCCGCGTGTCTGGCGCCAATATATCAGCGCAGCGCCCAAGAAGGCGCACCCAATCAGAGCAAAGCTCTGTTTAAAGGAAGCAACGCTTCAGATCCTTTGCGCTGCGCGCGATGCGCCATGTGTCCAGCGCAGATACATTAGCGCAGCGCCCCCAATCAGAGCAAAGCTCTGTTTAAAGGAAGCAACGCTTCAGATCCTTTGCGCTGCGCGCGACGCGCCACGTGTCCAGCGCAGATACATTAGCGCAGCGCGTCCAATTAGAGCAAGGCTCTGTTAAAGGAAGCGCCGCGCTGCGCTCTGCGCTGTGCGACACGTGGCAACACAGTTGCGCTGCGCGACACGTGTCAGCGCAGATGCGCTAGCGCACAAAAAGGGGCTAAGTGCCAAAGACAATTTAGCCATGCAAAATTACATGCACTTGATAACAACAAATTAAAATACGATGCACAAGCACAACAAAGAGCTCAAATAAAAAGAACACTTAACAGATTATAAAATACTAAATCAAAACATTTATTTATTATTAAATTTAAAAAAGATCACCGAATACGGGATCAGAGAGACAAGGGTTCACAAAAAGAAAAAGAAGAGTATTCAGCTCCCTCTCCGTTTTCTCCACCACGTCGAAGCGACGATCTTCCCGAGGGGTAGCCATCCAACGGTCGACGCCGCACTCCTGGGAAAAAGTGGCGATGACAACCCGACGAGCCCGTATCTGGCTCAGCAAGTGGAAAGAGCAGTCCCTCAAGGGTTTGGTGATCAAGTGCGCTTCGAGAAAGCACTCAATCTTATCTTCGGCGGCATCCAGCATTGCCGAGGACATCTCTGCTGGAGGAGGGGGAATGTCGGCGAGCACCGAGGCAAGGATCATCCGAAGCCAAATGGAATTCGGAGGGAGAGGAGACCCCACACGAGTCAAAAGCTCGTGCATTGCAGCGTCGCATTGCTCGTCCGAGAGAGAAGGGTCCACCAAACGTGCAGCAAAACGGGGAACAATGTCCCGAATCGGCACCTCCCATGGTTGTCGGCGGGCATGAGGGCGGTTGCAAGCCATGATCGAAGAAGTTCTCTGAAAATGAGAGAAGAAAAGGCTCAGCCTTGAGTTATATATATAGACCCAAGCACAGAAAATTCTGTGCACAATGAAATCATTGCCAAGGCCCGGGAAATCAGAATTTTGGGAATACAAGTTTGACTTGAAAAGAGGAGATGAAGCGGCGCTTCTGATTCTCCAAAATTTAAACTTTAATAAATGAAGCAACGCTTCAGATCCTCTGCGCTGAGCGCAACGCGCCACGTGTCAGGCGCAGATGTATCAGCGCTGCGCCCAAGAAGACGCGCCCAATCAGAGCAAAGCTCTGTTTAAAGGAAGCAACGCTTCAGATCCTTTGCGCTAGCGCTCTGCGCTCTGCGCTGCGCGACACGTGTCAGCGCAGATGCGCTAGCGCAGTTGCGCTGCGCTCTGCGCTGCGTGACACGTGTCATGCGCTGGGGCATCTGCGCCAAACTAAATTAAGATTTTTATGAAATCTTTTCTGTTCTTTCCAGAACTAGAAGATTTTCTTCTGCCTTTGGATCAAAGGTCCAGCGGTGGGAGAATTCCCAAAATCATTCAGAAAAGATCCTGTTAACAAATTCAACAAATTTGTGGGCACTATAAAAAGGACCCTAAGCCTCAATTCAAAGGCATCAACATTTTTCTGGAGAACTCAAGAACTTTAAACAGAAAGAACTCCGAGAAGATTTCAAGAAAAAGGTAAAGAACCTTCATGGATTAGAAGAAATTCCTTCTAAAAGACCATTAGTCTAAAAAAATATAAGATCAATGATCTTTATATAAAAAAAAAGAAAACAGTGCTTTGCACTTCTTGTGAACCTTCGGTTCTTTAAAAACGATAAAAAAATAAAAGAATAGTGCTTTGCACTTTTATGAACCTCTGGTTCTTCGAATAAAGAAGAAATTTATTTTTCTTTGATCTAATTTAGATCAAGAACTTAAACAGTGCTTTGCACTTCCCTTCTTGAATCTAAAAAGATTCTTAGTGCTTTGCACTTCCAAGTTGCGCCGCTGCGCTCTTAAGAGAGCGCCACGTGTCGGCCATAAAACCACTTGCGCTAAGCGCCCTTAAGATAGAGCTTTGCTCTCTGGAATTGGCGCAACTCGCTGAGAGCGCGCCACGTGTCAGCAGCGCAACAGCGCATTGCACTGCGCTAGTGCGCTTGCGCTCATCAGAGCACAACACGTGTCATCACCATATGGACTTGCGCTCATTACTTAGCGCAAAGCGCAGATGCATTAAAAAGGGCCAAGCCCAATTAAGAGAAGGCCTAACAGGCTCAACAAAGCGCAAATGCATTATTTTAAGGGGCAGAGCCCAAACAAGAACAGATGCTTTGCATCATTTATAAATGGGCAGAGCCCAAACAAAATATTCAGAATGCTATGCATTTTAAAAAGGGGCAAAGCCCAAACGAAGTAGATACTTTGCAAATGGGCAGAGCCCAAAAGAAACTGATACTCTATATCTTTTGTGGGTAGAGCCTAAATAAAAAATGCAATGCAAATAAAATGTTGAACATTTCAACTGGACTTAGCCCAATTTTGGCCATAAGTCCTTAAATTAAATTGATTGAGCAAAATGGCTCTTTTAAATCAATTTACATCCGGTTCGAGGGTACATCTCCGAACTCCTTTGACATCCGTCGTTGTAATTCCTCAACGACGTCAAAGAGGTGACGGGTCCCAACGGCCACACATCGATATGGACTGCGGGGTCCTTAAACTCGTGGACCGAAACGTCCTTAAACTAATAATGGACCGAAATGTCCATAAACTAATGTTGGACCGAAACGTCCTTAAACTAATAATGGACCGAAATGTCCTTAAACTAATAGCAGACCGAAACGTCCTTAAACTAATAATGGACCGAAACGTCCATAAACTAATAATGGACCGAAACGTCCCTAAACTAATATCGGACCGAAACGTCCCTAAACTAATATCGGACCACTACGTCCTTAAACTGGCGATGGACCACTACGTCTTTAAACTGGCGATGGACCGAAACGTCCTTAAACTAATGATGGACCACTACGTCCTTAAACTGGCGACGGACCGAAACGTCCCTAAACTAATAATGGACCACCACGTCCTTAAACTGGCGCAATAGAGTCCGAATGCTCTTTTACCGGATCTAAACGGTCCCGTCTAAGTTGATCTTAGCCCCAAATGTGGTTAATGTGTCCTTAGATATTTAAATAAACAATAAAACTCCAAATCAACTTTGGTTCAAGGGTACATCTCTGAACTCCTCTGACGCCTGTCGTTGTAATCCCTCAACGACGTCAGAGAGGTGACGAGTCCCGACGACCAGATAATTAAATCAATCACTACGTCAAGTCGATCTTAGTCCAAAACAGGACTAACGTATCCTTGACGAACGTTTAAGCTGATCTTAGCCGCAACGCGACTAATGCACCTTTAAACTGAAAACACCCAACCCAAATCTAAGCAAACACGGATTTGGACTAATCCACGTCCTACGGGCGACGACACTACTCAGTCTCCGTATACAATCCACGGGCAACCACAAACAAAACAAACACACACGACACGAAGTGAAATTCTGGAGAAGGAGAAAGTTGTTACCGCGACGCGGTAGCGTAATTAACTGCAGGGGCTTGCGCCTGCAGGGAAGAGCGTCCCCACAATCAAAAAACCCCTCACTCTGAGGGGGAATCTGACGAAGTCTGCTACATCGGCCGCATCCGTCTAAACCTCCGATACACGGTGCCATAAATCAACTTGGCATCTTCGGAGAGGTGGACGGATAAAACCAAATAGCATCTGCCCCGAACCTCAGGCAACGGACGCGAAGTCCGGGCCACCGTTCGGAGGGGAACAGATTCTGGCACGCCCGGTGGGACCTTTTCCTCTTTCCACTCCACACTGCGTGTGTCGTCTTCGCGAACCGATCGCGGTTTGTTAAATGGTTGCCTACGGATTTCAAGTTGCTAAGATTTGGTCTTTTGTTTGGCTCAGAACTCAAACATCCATGGATTCTAACTGCACCAATTGTGCGAAATGCCGCTGCAACGGACGCTCCACCTCACCGAGAGGTGTAACATATGGGCCCCAAGCGGCCTCTTTCCTTACTCTGCCGGTAGAGCAGGTGACCCAGGCCACCACCGGCCTATTTTTCGGGACCATGGTCCCCCCTGCAAGCTTCTCTATGCCGATACCCGCACCAGAAGCGAACAAGAAGTCGGTATTTGACCGGCTTACCGCTACCATGACCCCTGTCAACGGGTCGCCCACTACTAATCCGACAGCCTCCGTTTTCAGCAGGCTAGATCAGAACTATAAAGTGGTCGCCCCAAAGAGGGCAACGGCCGCTGCTTTGGAAGTCGTTAAAGCGGATCCTCCCATCAGAGAGTCGGTCTTCACAAGATTGACAGTTCCCACTCCTCCCCCAGTTGGTCAAAAAGCATCAGTCTTCGATAGGCTGACGTCGACAGTTACCCCACACCCAAACAGGGGGCAACAAGAAACTATCTCGATTTCCGAGCCAGTCCCAACGGCTCGTCGTGCGCGACGTCACCATTGGTAGCGAGTAAGGAAAGCAGGGGGCAACTCTCCCTCAGGGCTAACCCCACCTGCTCCAGCGGTGGAGGTCAATGCTGCTGTTCCAACTGGGAACAGCTTCGAATTGCTGAGGAAGGTGAGAAAGAACTCTCCGGTTGCTACATTGAAAAGGTCTCCTCCGCCCATGGAAAAAGTTCCGGAGACGAAGCAGGAACAGCCCCCTCAACGGCTGTCGTCAAAAATTTATAAAGTTTGGCGGAGGGTTCAAGACTCCGTGATTGACTCAGACCACTTCCGTCGCCAGAAAAGGGCAAAGGTGGAAAAAGACAAGAACCGCCCCATTAAACAGCAGGGGGCGACAAATGCTAGAATGCCCGCTTCAACGGCTCCTTCAACCTCAAAGGTCCATAAAAGGAAGAGGCCAGAAAAAGCTCCCATGACACTGATGAAGTTTAAAAGCGGTGAACCTAAACGCCCCAAGTCAGGGGGCATAACAGTTCATACGGTCTATATGGCTTCGGGAAAGGAAGAAAGTCGTACTTCTACGGGTCACCGACCGCTTACCCGGTCAGTGACCAGGTCTCAGGAGCAGCAACAAAAGCTTCAGGAGATGATGACTACAATGGCTGCACTCACGGGGCCAAAAGAGAATCCTGAGACGTCCTTAGATGAACGCCAAGAGGAAGAGACCGACGCTGAGTTCCTCCGCCGAATATTGGAAAAGAGAGACAAAGAGGCTGCTGAACAAGCAGCCAATATACAGCGTATGGGCCTCCTCTTCCAGGACATGATAGGGATGATGATACAACCAGATCCCCCAACTGAAGAACCCCCGATTGTCCTTGGGGATGATAAGGGAGAGACATCAAACCCTCAGCCCGTTCTATCAACGGCTAGAGAGGATACAATCTCTAAAACTGATCTGGACGAATATATAGCCCAGCAGATAAAGGTTCATCACGCGGCCGAAGCAGCCGGCCACGTTGTAAAAACGGGGCGGCCATATCCGGGCTGGTATGACCAAATCAAATACCCGCCAGGTTACACAATTCCCAAGTTTCATGTCTACAAAGGGACCGGCAATCCCCATCAACATGTTGCCCAGTTCAGGACGCTTTGTGGTAACACCGGAGGCGACGACAAGCTTTTGCTGCGCCAGTTTGTTGGAAGCCTATCAGATACGGCTTTCGAATGGTATTCCGAGCTCCCCAACGATTCTATTAGAACCTTTGCGGAGATGGAGCTACTCTTCACCCAACACTTTGCAAGTGCCAGTGAGCGTACCCCGATGACGGCACTGATCAACGCCAGGGTAAAACCCGGCGAGACATGGGTTCAATACGCTATACGGTGGCGTAATCTATGGTCGAAGTGTGAACAACGCATAGAAGAAGCTCCAGCGGTGGGAATGTTTGTTGGAACCCTTGATCCACAGGCAACCATCTCACAGTTCATGATGTTCTTCAAGCCGACTTCCTTCCAGGCTTTGATCGACAAATTAGCGCAGATGGACCAGATGGGCCATAAACCCCCTCTCCCGAAGCCGGACCCCCGAAACGATAAAGGAAAGGGAAAAGCGATCATCGTCGCTAATGCCCAACAACAACCGAATGACTCGAAGCCAGTTGCTCGTCCAAACAATACGTGCCCATACGTACCCTTTGAGCACAGGATGGGACGTGCTTACTCTTTCCCCCGTGATAAAACAAAGAGGCTATTCGAGCTGGCATTGTGCAACAGGCTCATAAATCTGCCAGATCCAAAATGTCCGTCACAACCGAGTGACGTCAACGAGCCCAATTACTGCCCTTATCATCGAGTGCTAGGCCATCCAATTGAGGATTGCTACGTTTTCAAGAATTGGCTTGAGAACCAGTACCGTCAGGGCAAATTTGCGCTATCCGATAAATGGAAGGTGAATCCTCCGCAGCCCCACACCTCTAAGGGGACGAATACGCCGGGGGCAACATGTTCCGTTATTGAAGAAACCCCCTGGGAGGTTGTATTATCAGCCAAAACGAGGAGAATGCTAAATGATCTTCAGACCTGTCCAGCGGTCAAGTGGAAGAACCCCTTGGAACTGCAAGTTATTGAGGGGATGTTGAAGCCACGACCGATTCCGAAGACCGATGGTAGCAGTTCAAGCGCTCATAGTCAGCCGTCAAAATCTTCGAAAAAGAAGAAGAAGAAATCTAAGAAGCCCGTTAAGCCTGGTGACAAGCGCACGGACTTACAAAAGCAAATCGATGCGCTGGATGAGTACAACCAAAAAGCGCGGACTCCCATTACGCTCCAAGATTTCCTTGATCACGTCTTCCAAAAAGAAGATGAGGGAGAAAGTTCATCGGATGAATCCGGGGAATATGTGGCGAGCTGTCATATGATCTCCCATTCGACCACGAACGATGAAGGGACTCCTGGCACTGAAGCGCTGGGGGCAAATGCCGAATCAAGAGCCTCAGGGTTATCAGTTGAAATGATTAGCGCGTTTCTTAATGAAGCTCGGTTGAAAAGTAAAGCTGATCAAGAACGCGAGACGGCTATATTCGAAAGGGCCAAGCGCCAGCGACTTGAGGAAAGAGCTGAGGTGATCCCGCTGGAGCAAAATGCCTCCACCGCTGACAAAGGCCAGTTCAAGATAAAAAAGAGGTTTGCTAAGGCCATATCGATAGGCATGAAGCCACCACCCTCTGAAGAAAAAGTTACTGGCGTGGTAGAAATGCACCCCTCTTATTGCTTATATCATCAGAAGGTCTCGCATCCCACCCAAGATTACAAAGCTTTCAATGGATGGTGGCAAGGATACGTCGCCAATCGACAATGCTTTAAACGGGAAAAGCGTAAAATTCGTCGGGAGCAAAGAAACACGACCAAAGAGCTTGAAAGAACTGCCGGCAATTGTCACATGGTTAACACTACCGGATCACAAGTGCCTACATTCGGGAGCGACTCTGATGAGGAGCTGGAGCTTGGCCCCCTCTTCGAAGAATCCACTTCGGGGAAAGAAGAAGAACCGAAGTCTTGCGAAAATATACAGCTGCGAAATCGGACATTGCCTGAAAGGAACCTCGGACCCTTGAATAAGAAAAACAAAGGGAAAGAGAAGGTCTCTGAAGACATCACTTTGGATGACCAAGTTGCGGAAGAGTTAACCACCAAGAATCCCCCCAAAAGGAATAAAGTAGATTACAATGTCTTGGCGCATCTGAGGAAGCTACCCTCGCAACTCAGCATTCTCGATGCCCTATTGCTATCAAAAGAGGCGAGGGATTCTTTGATTAAGGCCCTACAAGATCCGGACCAGTTCCAAGCCTTCCTAGCCGAACAAAAGATGAAGGATGAATTGGAGGAGGTGCACACAGCCGACGTTGCTTTTGGTGATGAAGACCTTCTCCTCAGGACGTGTGAACACAATCGCCCCCTTTATGTCTCAGGATACTGCCATGACATAAAGATAGGAAAAATCTTGGTCGATAACGGATCGTCTGTCAATTTACTCAATGTGCGAGTGTTAAAGGAGATTTGCATGAGTGTCCAACACCTCGCCCGGGACAAAATCACCATCTCCGGTTTCGACTCTCAATCCTCAAAGACTCTTGGATCTGTGATATTGACGCTACGCTTCGGGGTGCTCGTCACAGACATCAAATTCCATGTTATAGACGCCAAGACGTGCTACAATGCTCTGCTCGGCCGACCATGGCTACACGAGTACAATATCATCCCTTCTACACAGCATCAGTGCATGAAGTATTCTAGGGACGGCCTCGAGTACACAGTGGCAGGAGAGTTGAATCCGTTTTCCGTGAACGAAGTTCGCAAGTATGAAGATGCCAAATACTTCTTACCGAGTTTCGAAGACACGGAAAGGTGTCACAAACCGGAGAACAAAACTAACGCAACCATCCCTGTCTTCGGCAGTGATACCGAGGAGGAGGAGGATATAATTTATTCAGGTCCATCCCAATCCACCAGGCCAGGACCATCCGTTCCTTCATTGATCTTCGGTAGTGATTCAGAGGATGAAGTTCATGCTGTATTCCCTGCTCGGCCTTCAATACGAGTCTCCGCTGATGAAGGGCGAAGTCTACAGATAACCATGGTGCCGCTTGAACATTACAAAGAACTGGATTCACTCGACACCAACAGCGTAGAAGAATTGCAGACATTCTATATCCCTCCCGGACGAAAAGGCGAGAAGGCAATCCTATTTTACCGTTCTGAAGAAAACAAGGTGGAAAAAGAAATTTGGCATGGCGCAGATCCCATGCTCGACAGGCTTCAGCCTATACGTCTTCTCAGATATTATACCGAAGGTTTGAAGAAACTGCTGAAACGCCAGGGGATGTCCTTCACACAGACCGTTAGAAAAGCCAAATTCTATGATAAGGTCTGGAATGTTCCCGGGACTCAATGCAAACTGCCTAACGGGAGAACGGAAACAAAAGGGCTTGGGTACATCCGGCCAAAGAAACGGCAACTAGTAAACAGTTGTTATGCCATGTATGACTTCGATGAAGAGGCGGACGCTCAATGGGAGGACGCTAATCCTGAATCAGCAAAAGTTCCTGATAAAAAACCGCCCAGTCCATCGTCTGAAGACCAGATGAGCAAACTTATAAAGGATGCGAGTCAAAAAGCCCGAAATGATCACGATCGTGAAATGGCAATCTATGAGAAAGCCAAGACACAGTGTCTCCTTCAACAGGCAGTAAAGAACGAAGGTGCTGCCCCACGTCAGCCTGCTACAAAAAGGGGTCGACGCGAAAGCAAAAACAAGTCGAAAGGCAAGAAAGGCGCTCGACAACCACAAAGCAGAGCTAAGAAGCCACGCATCAGAGAGTCGAGCGTTATTGACCTAGCCCTCATGAAGAAAATGGGTCGAGCATACTCGTTTCCTCGGAACAAAACAAGGAAAATACTTGATCTTGCTCTAAAACATCAAATACTTACTCTGCCGGAGTCTAAACACCCTGAGCAAGCGGGCGAAGTCTCCAACCCAAATTATTGCTCTTACCATCGAGTAGTAGGGCATCCGCTTGAAGATTGTTTCACCTTTAAAAATTGGGTTGAGGATCAATATCAGCTTGGCAAATTTGCGTTGTCTGACAGTTGGAGGGTAGCGCCGCCGCAAAAGCACGAACCCGAAAACACAAGGATAGAACCAACTCCGCATTGGGATTGGCAGAAAATTCGCACCTGCCATGTGATAACAATATTAAAAGAAGGGTCCGAGGACATGAACAACCTCCCTTGGTGCTTTGAAAGCGGCAGCGATGAGGTAATCTCAGAATTTCCCCCAGCTCCGAAAGAATTGGAGGACGGAATCCATACCACTGCAGATAATCTCAAGAAAATTGAGTTGGGGACGGCAAATGACCCGCGACCGACATTCATCAGCGAACTGTTATCCGAAGAAAGGGTGGCTGCGTTAAAGGATGTGCTTCTACAGCACAAAGATTGCTTCGCGTGGAACTATTCCGAAATGCCGGGACTAGATCCAGAAATTGCTGTACACAAATTGGCGATATCCCCGGACATCAAGCCAGTCAAACAAGCGCCGAGAAGAATGCGACTCGAGCTTGAGATGAGTGTCAACGCCGAAGTCAAAAAGCTGATAGACTCTGGCTTTATCCATGAAGTTCAATACCCTGAATGGATCGCTAACATCGTCCCAGTGATGAAGAAAAATGGGACAGTGCGCATATGCGTAGACTTCCGGGATCTTAATAAAGCTTGCCCGAAGGATGATTTCCCAGTGCCAGTCACTGAACTAATGATAGACAATACATCCACTCATGAGGTTTTCTCCTTCATGGACGGCTCATCGGGGTATAATCAAATAAAAATGCATCCTGAAGATCAGAAACACACAGCTTTCAGGACTCCTCTTGGGATATTTTGTTATAAAGTAATGCCCTTCGGTTTGAAGAACGCCGGTGCTACTTATCAGAGGGCCATGACAAAGATCTTCGACGACCTTATACACGAAATCGTTGAATGCTATATTGACGATCTCGTGGTTAAAAGAAAATCATACGAGGAACATCTCGAGCATCTGAGGACTGTATTTCAACGCCTCCGGCTATACAACTTGAAGATGAATCCTCTTAAATGTGCATTCGGGGTTTCCTCGGGCAAATTCCTAGGATTCGTTGTTCGACACCGAGGTATTGAAATAGATCCGTCAAAGATTAAAGCGATCATGGAAATGCCTCCGCCGAGGACTCTCAAACAGCTTCGGTCTCTCCAAGGGAAACTCGCATACATACGGCGATTTATAGCCAACCTTTCAGGAAAATGCCGTCCTTATAGTCACCTGATGAAGAAAGGAACCCCATTCGTTTGGGATCAAAAATGCCAAGGCGCACTGGACGAGATCAAGCAATACCTGCAGAACCCACCGGTGTTGGCTGCCCCGGTTAAGGGGAAACCTCTCATTCTTTATACAACCGCCCTCGAAGGTTCCTTAGGCGCATTATGGGCGCAAGAGAACGATCAAGGGAAAGAAAGAGCACTCTACTACTTAAGTCGAGTTCTGCTGGGGGCAGAAAGCAACTACTCCCCTATTGAAAAACACTGCCTGGCGTTGATCTTCGCAATAACAAAGCTTAGGCACTATGCGTTGGCGCACGAGGTCCGTCTGATTTCAAAAGTGGACCCTCTCAAATATCTAATGTCAAAAGCCATATTGACGGGACGACTCGCTAAATGGGCCCTGCTCTTGATGGAATTTTCGATAACATATCAACCTCTCAGGGCAGTAAAAGGCCAGGCCATCGCCGACTTCCTTGCCGAGCATCCCATACCTGCCGATTCTCCTTTAAATTGTGATTTGCCAGACAGACATGCGTTTGACGCAATCGACAGTGGTGATACCCGTTGGGAGCTTTATTTCGATGGAGCATCTTCCATGAAAAAGCACAAACAAAGTACGCCAATGATCAAATCGGGGGTAGGACTCATCTTTATAACTCCACAAGGAGGGATAATGCGTTTCGCCTTCTCTTTAACAGAGCCGAGAATGAATAATGAAGCCGAATACGAAGCTCTGATAGCAGGCCTCGAGATCGCCATTGACATGGGAATTGAAAACCTCCTCATATACGGAGATTCCCAACTGGTCGTTAGTCAAGTGAATGGCGACTACCAAACGTGCAAACCGGAGTTGGTGAAATACGGTGAAAAGGTACAACAACTGTTGACCCGAATTCCCTCCTATACTTTGGAGAGCATACCTCGCGCGGAAAACAGCAAAGCGGACGCACTGGCCAAACTTGCTAAAGAACTGGCTGACGAGAACCTCGACGACATTAGAATCGTGGTACAAAGCCGTCGAGTGCTTGCCCCAGCAGAAGTATCTCCGGAATCGTCTGAAGAAAAAGGAGCGAACGAGGAGACAACCCTGCAGATAAAAGACTGGGAAAATACTGAGGACTGGAGAGAAGTCTTCATAGATTACTTCAAGTTCCACCGAATGCCTGAAGAAGCGTCCATAAGACACCAGCTCGTGAAACGAGCTCTGTCTTTCGCCTTCGTCAACGATACTCTATATAAGAGGACATTCGATTCTCTGTGGCTGAGATGCCTAGGACCTAACGAAGCGAGAAGGGTCGTCCAAGAGGTTCACGACGGACTTTGAGGTTCTCACCAAGCAGGTCCAAAGATGAAGTCGAAGATCAAACGGATGGGCTATTATTGGCCCACGATGATTCAAGACTGCATCGAATATGCGAAGCAATGCCACTCATGCCAAATTCATGGGGACTTCATCCATCAACATCCAAATCCATTACATCCAACGATGGCCAGTTGGCCATTCGAAATGTGGGGAACTGACATAGTCGGCCCTATCGAACCAGCATCGTCCAAGGGACATCATTTCATCTTGGCGACGACTGATTACTTCTCCAAATGGGCAGAGGCGGTACCGTTGAGGGAAGTGAAGACGGAGAATATTCTCCATTTCTTCAAAACGCATATCATATACCGGTTCGGAACCCCAAGAAGGATCATCTCTGATAATGGGCCAGCCTACCGAAGTCATAAAATTAGCCGCTTCGCACAGCAGCACAATATAGACTGGAGATACTCCTCAGTTTATAATTCGCGAGCCAATGGATTAGCTGAGGCCTTCAACAAGACACTGACGAAAATCATAAAGAAAACAGTGTCCCGAAATAAGAAAGACTGGCACGAGAGACTGCAAGAAGCTCTTTGGGCGTATCGGACCACGTTCAAGACAGCCACAAACACAACGCCATACGCGTTGGTGTTTGGGACAGAAGCAGTACTCCCTCTTGAAATAGAATTACCCTCTCTACGAGTGGCAGTCCACTACGAGCTGACAGACGAAGAAAATGCTCATCTTTGATTTGAAGAGCTTGACGCTCTTGATGAAATCCGGCTTCTAGCACAACAAAATCTGGAAGCTTATAAAGCAAAGATGACGCGCTCATACGAAAGACTAACCCGACCGAGGACATTTCGTCAAGGCGAACTCGTGCTAGTGGTCAAAAGGCCTATGATCCCCAATCGCGCCAAACGAGGAAAATTCGAGCCAAACTATGAAGGCCCGTACATCATTGATAAGGTCTACCAGGGTGGGGCCTATCTACTCATCGACATGCACGGTGAAAGGCCTTTTAGACCAATAAACGGTCGCTTCTTAAAGAAATACTACGCTTAATGAGCTACGGCCTAGGTTAATGGTAGATGACGACAACTATGTCCGCTCGCTATCTTCTTAAGCCTGAACTCTATAAGCAGCAAGTGGCCTTCCTTAACGCCGGACCGAAATGTCCTTAAACTAATAGCAGACCGAAACGTCTTTAAACTACTACCGCAGCATCTTTTAGGCTGACGAGATATAAAAAAAAACATATAAAAATAAAATAAAATAAAACGGTATGTCCATAAGCAAAAGGGCACGGATGAAAAGCCGAAAGGGCTCCGTGAGTAAAAACAGCAGGGCTACCGGCGAGTGTTCGTGAAAACCCGAAAGGGCGCGACCTCGTAAAAAATATATAAAAAAAAAATAATAATAAAAGCGGTATGTCCATAAGCAAAATGGGCATGGATGAAAACCCGAAAGGGCTCCGTGAGTAAAAACAGCAGGGCTACCGGCGAGTGTTTGTGAAAACCTGAAAGGGCACAACTTCGTTAAAGAACCCTTACAGGGTCCTCTCGACCCTGTAAGGAGAAACCACCCGCGTGAGATCCTTACGACTTACAAGGGAACAACACACTTAGGAATCCCCACGATTCCTAAGGAGAAAATACGCTTGCGAGATCCTCACGACTCGTAAGGAGAACTCTCTTATGGGACCCTCACGGCTCATAGGATTTGAAAGTCTTAAGTCACAGAGACCTAAACCTGTGCTTAAGCAAACCCCCACAAACTTCCAATGATGCCCTACAAGTGGTTCAATACTGACCCTTGTATACAATCCACGGGCGTGAATAAACATTTCCCTAATCGAGTCTCATCCGAGACTGGGGATATGCTCCCATGATGAATAACCCTTATAAGTCCTCTCGACTTATAAGGAGAAAATCCTCTTGTAGGATCCTTACGACTTACAGAGGAACATACACTTAGGAATCCTCACTATTCCTAAGGAGAAAATACACCTACAAGATCCTCACGACTTGTAGGGAGAAATACCTTTGTGAGATCCTTACGGCTCATGAAGTTAAAAGCCTTAGTCGACAGCGCCTTAACCCTGTTCGCTAAGCCACCTTTGTTCGATATCGACGGAGGCAAATGATGATTCGCTCCTGGCAATATCCCAGTTGCAGCGGTGCTGATGCCAAAATCGGTGTCTAATTTCAGGCTTACGGCAAAAAGCCAGTAGGCCGCTCATGCATACGAAATAGCCAAAATGATAGAGCAACTTGCAATAAAAAGCAGCAAGTAAAATATATGCATGCAAAACAGCCGAAATGATTGGGCAACTCGTAATAAAAAGCAACGAGTAAAAATAAAATAAATAGGCGAAATGATTGGGCACCGCGAAAAATAGCCGAAATGATTGGGCAATCGCGACCTTCGCGATATAAAAGCTTAAATGATAGAGCATCGCGGAAATAAAATAAAATAAAAAAAGAAATGATAAAACTTTAGCCCTACAGTTGAGATCACATCGATCCCTGTATACAATCCAAGGGCGTAAACAAAGAAGGAACCATACTTCCCCAGCGGATTCCCTCAAACGACGAAGCCAAACCTCAACGGTTCATTTCAACCGAAGAAGCCCATGACTTCAACAAAAACTCCTCGACTCACGGATACAAACACTCCTTGACGAGAGCCTTCTGATCCGCGTCGACCCGCAGAGCCACCAGTGCCTCCGTAGGAACCCTCGACTCGTTTCAAACCCCAAGGACACAAATAATCCTTGGCGCTTGGGAAACAAATAATCCCTCGCAAAACTTCTCAACTCACGGATACAAACACTCCTTGACGAGAGCTTCCTGATCCGCGTCGACCCGCAGAGCCACCAGTGCCTCCGTAGGAACCCTCGACTCGTTTCAAACCCCAAGGAAACAAATAATCCTTGGCGCTTGGGAAACAAATAATCCCTCGCAAAACTTCTCAACTCACGGATACAAACACTCCTTGACGAGAGCCTCCTGATCCGCGTCGACTCGCAGAGCCACCAGCGCCTCCGTGGGAACCCTCGACTCGTTTCAAACCCCAAGGACACAAATAATCCTTGGCGCTTGGGAAACAAATAATCCCTCGCAAAACTTCTCAACTCACGGATACAAACACTCCTTGACGAGAGCCTTCTAATCCGCGTCGACTCGCAGAGCCACCAGCGCCTCCGCGGGAACCATCGATTCGTTTCAAACCCCAAGGACACAAATAATCCTTGGAGCTTGGGAAACAAATAACCCCTAGCACAATACTCAACTCACGGATACAAACACTCCGTGACGAGAGCTTCTTTGACTCACATCTCGGGCAGTAAGGATTCAAAAAACTTACTTCCTGAACAATGGGACCCTGCAAGTCAATCCTAAATGGTCTCTTGCATACTATTCACGGGTCTCACTCTCTGAAGTCGATTCTCGACAAAGAGGGAAACAACCGCCTACGAGCCCTCTCGACTCGTAAGAGGGGCAATGGGATCCTGCAAGTCAATCCTAAATGGTCTCTTGCATACTATTCACGGGTCTCACTCTCCAAAGTCGAATTTCGATGAGGAGGGAAACAACCGCTTGTGGGTCCTCTCGACCCGTAAGAGGGAAAAACTCTCTTGTAGGATCCTTACGACTTATAAGAGAAAACCACACTTAGGAATC
Organism: Agapanthus africanus; assembly: GCA_030015575.1. Classification (NCBI taxonomy): domain Eukaryota; kingdom Viridiplantae; phylum Streptophyta; class Magnoliopsida; order Asparagales; family Amaryllidaceae; genus Agapanthus; species Agapanthus africanus. The sequence continues at coordinate 170,941,234 of CM057338.1, read as the reverse complement.
CTCACGATTCCTAAGAAGAAAACCCACCTACGAGATCCTCTCGATCCGTAGGGAGAAAATTCTCTATGAGACCCTCACGGCTTATGGAGTTGAAAAGTCTTAGGCAGCAGATCTGAACCTGCGACCTAAGCCATCGCTGATTATTAGGAAAGTCAAGATGCGTGCCCTACTATCCGTCAACCATCTTCACGAAGATGATGTGCTGATAATAAAAGAAAGAAAAGACGGAGAAATGACACAAGGCATTACAAAAATATGCATCCTTCATTCATAAAATTTGATTGAGTTTAGGATACATCGTACTAAAGAATACAAGATATACATATATGTTACAAATACCAACGATACAAGGAAAATTACTGAGAAGGAAGCGTCTTGCACAGATCCAGCAATTGCTCGCACACTTCCTTCCATGCCTTTTCCCAATTGGCCACCACTGCCAACTCCGCCTCCACTTGGGCCCGTTGCTGTGCGACGGAGGCAAGCTGGTCCCTGACGGCCTGATGAGCAGCCTCACGGCCTGCGATGTCACGCTCGGCAATATCGAGTGCTCGCTTCAGTCTCAGCCCATTTGAGATGCGCTCCAGAAGGCCCTCGAAGACGGCCTTTACCTCAGCGGCGTTCGTCTCAACTTCAGCTCGCAGGCGAGCAGCGTTGCTTGAAGATTCTTGGCACTCCTTCAGCCTCAAAACCACTTCTTGTTCCAGATGACGGAAATGAGAAGCGCTTTGCTCGAGCTACGCTCCCCGTTGAGTGCTCGAGGCCAAAGTCTCAGGGGACAGGCGCATTGACTCTAGCTGATGAAGGCAAGCCTCGATTTCCCGACAATAGTTAACCCAAGAAGCGACAACACCCTCGTCATGGAAGGTAGCAAATATCGCCAACATCGGGTTAACCGTCGTGGCGAAATCCTCAGCAGACACCGGAGCCTCGATGTCGAATTCCTCGATGTAGTCGCTCAGCATGCGCAAACTATTTGCGGCACCTTTCGAAGACGGACGTCGCTGGGAAGGGCCGCCCAGTATTGTAATACGAGACTCAAAAGGCACTGAGACTGAAACGACAGCTGAAAAAGACAAAATGTGATTAGATGACGATCCAATAGATATGGAGAAAATCATTGACAAGATAATTACTATACCGGTGGGAGTAGGTGGCAAGGACGGAAGGGCCGGTAGCGCAACCGATCTGTCTTCTCCCCCTTCGATTTGTAACACTGCAGTCAAGACAAGAGAGAGTTAGAAATAATTCTACCACTGGAAAAACAAAGATATCAATCAGGAACAGTACTCACCGGTGCCACCAGAGGGAAAGGCGAGTTCAGATGAAAAGGAGAAGTGTGGGACCAACACTTGATACAAATGGTCAAAAAGAACTCCTGAAAGACACAACAATGTGAATATAGTATATGGATTATACGTTGAAAAGATGGGTTTAGTAAGTTGCAAACTCATACCTTCCAACATCTTTGACGGTGTAAGAGAGGGCTGAGGGGTAACCATCGCCAAGGCAGTCGTGGAAGGAGCTCCCTCAAGTAGTGGGGCATCAACACTAGCTGCACCTGCATTACGAAAAATGAACTTGTCAGAAAAGATTGTAAAGCAAATAAAAACAACAACTTAAGGTGTACCTGAGGAGCTCCCGGCGGAAACAGAGACGACTCCCTCCTCTATCGACATGAGACCATCGCCTGTGGCCTCATCGCCCGATTCAATGGGGACCGTCGTCGTGCTCGCAAGACCGGGAGACGGCGGAGGACCGTAGACGGGAAGAGCTATGACTGGAGTATTGCCAGATTCCAGAGAAGGAGCGGTTGGCTCGTCTTCAGGAATCGTGGCCACCTCGCCCACTACCATCTCAGGCTCAATAGTGGCGGTTGTATCGTCCACCATCGCCAGGGGATCACCGGTCTCGAGCGCCTCATTCGCCGCCACTCTGGGCTCAGTTATAATGATCACATCATCTGCCACCACTTCGGGTTCGGCATCCATGACCTTATCGGCTGCAGGCCCCTCAACCTCTACCCCAAGCTCCAAAGCCACAACGACGTTGCCCACCGTCGGCTCGAGTTCGGCAGGTACTGCCCCCTCTGTCCCTTCGAGATTGACGGTTTCCGCCTCCCCCTCGATCGGACTTGGTCCTGCAAGATGAGAGATGTAAGGACAAACGACATTAAGATACTTATAACAAAAACTCCAAGAGAAACATTACCTGAGGCGGATTTACCGTTCGCGCTCCGAGCTGCACGTGCCACCTCTCTGCGGGCAGTGGACAGGGCGACAGGGGCCTCTTCAGAGGGAGTATCAGCTCGAGGAACGGTGCTAGGGCCCGCTCCCATAGCCAAGGCAGCCCTGCGCGCCTTCGCCTCACGCCTCAACCGTTTCCTCTCCTCCCGAGCGGTCATGAGGGACCTCCGTGATGCCTCCTTCAAGGCATCATCGTCTTCATTCAGGGATGCCTCCAGAGCCTTTAAGGCATCTCTCATCGGCTCTCCGAGATGAGCCTCCTGCGGTGTCCCAGAGGAAACAGGAACATCGGCCGCTGGTAGAACATCTGCGTCGCTAGGAGGGAGCGGCATTGAGGTCCCTGCAATTAAAATGGAAAGGTTAGATCGACCATAACGCAAGGAAAATGAAAAATTCGATGAGTCGAAACTTACTAAGGCCCACAGATGCCCTGGCACGTTCCTCCTCCTGAAAGGTCTTCAGAGAAGCGGCAATGGCTTCTTCATCGGTGATGCCTGTTGAAAGAAAAGAAAGAAAAGCATTAGTCAAAAATAATGAAATAACGAAGAAAATACGTTGCAATAAAGAAAAAGTGACTAGTAGTTACCTGATTGCGCAAGCTTAGCCAGCCACGCGTCACGCTTCACCAGCCATGCCGAAGCTCTGAGAGCAGCCTCCAAGTCTGTATCGTCCGGCGGCGGCATCACCAACCCGGCGTTAGTCCCATATTCGAGCAGACCCTCGGAATAGGGAGCATGAGGTTTCTGGCCGAACGCAACGTCCGCAGCAAAGAGTGACTTCTTTTTCTTTTGCCCTCCAACCCTAGGCTCGCGGGGGATCGACTTCCGTTTAGCAGCCGCTTTGGGGCGACGAGTCCCGATGTCCGCACCCACGCCAGACTCTGGCGAGGGTACAACCACTGCCTCCACTGAAGCACGGGGTGCGGTAGGTGCGTCTGTGATATCAGGGAGCGGCAGCTCACGTGGAGGACTTTGCGCACGTAATGGTCTTCCCCCAGCATCTTTTAGAGGAGGGACCACCAGGATCCTTGGTGCCAAGGGAGCGTTACGATTGGTACCGGGGGGTACTTCTTTACGGTCAATCAACACTCGCCTCTCTTCCTTTATAACAGCCCCCGTCGCATGATTGTACCAGTCTTTATATACATTAAGGAGTCGTGGAGCACAGACCGGCGGGCTAATGAAAAAACGAGAACCCGTGTTCAGGCGCATGAAGTGGTGTAACGCGTTCTCCATCCCTTCTTCATTTACAGCAGGTTCCAATAAGAAAGCCTCTAAGGGTACCCCTTGATCGTAACCCAGTTGTCGGGCAAAACGATGCGGGTTATATCTCATAAAGACTGCTGCACCGCCCTGCCTGAAGACTAGGAAACCCGGTCTGATAGAATACAAATGGAGGATCTCCCGGGCCGTCAACACTGAAGCTCCATCCTTGAAGGAGTCCTGTAATGGTCGCACCGTAGTGGTGGACGCCTTCCCAATGGTTAATACCTTATCAATAAAGGACATCCCGACTCCAACGGTGTGAGGGCGAAGCAGTAAACCCCTGGCGTCCCGTGGTGAAGGGGTCACGATTGATGAGCCAATCAGATGTAAAACGCGAGGAAAACCGTACTTGTCAAAGAATGAAGGCCTTTTATGCATACCAAAGACACCCGCCGTGTGTAACTCGAGCCACGATGCAAAGTAGTGCATCGGGAAGACCACGTGCAGTGCCCCGGGCTCATTGGCATCCGCTGCTCGGCTGAGGCCATGATATAGGTGCGCCAGGCCGGCAATCCCCACGGCCACTTTTACCCCAATGACCATGCGGTGGGCTGGATAAAAGACAGAAGGCCGCATGCGATGAGAATGCATTGGGATCGCGAACCAACTCAGCCACAGCCCGAGAAATCCTAAGAAAAAGGCCTCCTCATCCATCCCAGGGACTGCAATCTCCGTGAAAGATATGGTAGGAAAGTCTGGGAGGAAGAAAGCCTTTTGGTCTATTTCCTTCGTCGGCAGGTTAGCCAAACCTAGACCAAAAGGATCATCCAGAATAGCAGATTTGACGGCTCCTGGCGAAATGACGCTAGGACGGAGGAAGCGAGCAATGAAGTCCTCAAAATTAACTCCTCGGCTCCCGTGTTCGATGAAAAGGGACTCGTAGATGTTCAACACCTTGATCAGGCTTGGGAATTGGTGTTGAACGGCATTTTCTGACGTAATCCCCCTTACCATCGGCTTAGCACCGAAGACGTATTCATCTGTCGGGAGCAGCTCTTCATAGTGTTCCCCCATGACTGGTAGGCCGGATACCTCCGCGAATTCCTCCAAGGAAATGGACACTTCCCGATCCATGGCAAGGAAAGTGTGGGTGGGAATATTCCATTGCTCCAAGAAAGCCTTGAACCACCAAGTGGGGAGCGTAGGATATTGGAAAAGAGAGACGTAGACCGCGGTGTACAGTCCTAGTCTTATCAACTGCGACTTCCTCATCGACAGGATGTACCGGGCCCACGGCAGATATCCAATTGGGTGGCGGGGAATCAAACCAAGGTTATATGATTGCCCCCAGGGTCGTGCTTCTCCCTGACAGATACGGCGTCCTAGGATATCCAAAACCATAGGACGCTGAACCGGGACCGCATCCATAGCGGGATGAAGAAAGCTGTTCGCAGTCCAGTCTATCATCTCCACGGCATACTGCACTGGAGGTGGGTTAGCATAATGAATTGCCGTGATAGGTTCTGACGGCACCGCGCAAGTGAAGCTGCGTCGACCCATAATAATCTGGTTATACCAAGACCCCCAAAGGTGGAGTTTCTTGTACTCCGGGTCATATGCCTTGATCATGGCCAGGACCTCACGGTCCAAAGGCGCCTCTGGAAATCCCTCCTCCGAGCGGACAAACGGGAATGAAGTGTCTTCAGACATGATCGCTGCAAAAAGAGCAATGTAGCCGTCAGTGTTGTAATCCCAACATTTGACATTGAAAGAAGAAAATGCATTAATTAAATTAAAATCAAAATTAATTAATTACACCGCACCACAGTGCAGTGAGTAGGGGACCAAAGAGGGACCCACAAAATCTAAATGACAATACGTCAATTAAGAAGACAAACTCATCATTGGATGAGATTGTCAGTTGGTCCTTGTGGGGAACATTCCCATAATAAAAAAGGAGGGAAAGAATCCCTAGAGACAAGGAGAAAATCTCCTCTTTCAGAGCAAAGCTCTGTCACAGAATGACACTTGTCAAATTCTGGTCTCAAAAGAATTAAAATTCCTTAAGAAAGAGCTTAGCTCTATAATATTCCATCAAAAAGAAAGTTTTTGAAAAGAAATTTAAAATTAAAATTTCTGGAGTCCTAAAAAAAAAAAAAAAAATCCATGAAAGCTTATAGAAAAATTCTTCATTTGTTTCAGATCTAAAAGATCTACATTTGATTCAAAGAGCAAAGCTCTGTTCATGGGTTAGAACCCATGAATAAGATCTCTGTAGATCTATAGATTTGTAAGAGCAAAGCTCTGTTAATGAAACCCCAAAAGGAATTTCTTCAGATCAAAAGATCCATGAGAGCAAAGCTCTGTTGGTTAAAATTAACTTAACTTAATTTTAAAATTAATTATTACCTAAAGTTTTCTAAACTTTGGGAAATAAGAGCAAAGCTCTAGAGTTCCGAAAACAAGAGCAAAGCTCTGAAATTCTTAAGCAAAGAGCAGAGCTCTGAAAATCTAAATCTAAGAAAATGGTGAGATTTTCTAAGGGTTAAAAGGCCCTATTTATAAGGCGCTTGCGCCTCTTGGAATTCCCCCTCAATCCAACGGTCAGGAGGGGTTGCCACCGTTGCACTCACGTGTGCGCCACGTGAGCGCAACGGTGGGGGGGCATTTGTTTCGCCCAATCAGAGCAAAGCTCTGTTTGAATTCAAAATTTAAACTTTTGAAGCAACGCTTCAAGTCTCAGGCGCAACGCGCCGCGTGTCTGGCGTTAATATATCAGCGCAGCGCCCAAGAAGGCGCACCCAATCAGAGCAAAGCTCTGTTTAAAGGAAGCAACGCTTCAGATCTTTTGCGTTGCGCGCGACGCGCCACGTGTCTAGCGCAGATACATTAGCGCAGCGCACCAAATCAGAGCAAAGCTCTGTTTAAAGGAAGCAACGCTTCAGATCTTTTGCGCTGCGCGCGACGCGCCACGTGTCCAGCGCAGATACATTAGCGCAGCGCGCCCAATTAGAGCAAGGCTCTGTTAAAGGAAGCGCCGCGCTGCGCTCTGCGCTGTGCGACACGTGGCAACACAGTTGCGCTGCGCGACACGTGTCAGCGCAGATGCGCTAGCGCACAAAAAGGGGCTAAGTGCCAAAGACAATTTAGCCATGCAAAATTACATGCACTTGATAACAACAAATTAAAATACGATGCACAAGCACAACAAAGAGCTCAAATAAAAAGAACACTTAACAAATAATAAAATACTTAATCAAAACATTTATTTATTATTAAATTTAAAAAAGATCACCGAATACGGGATCAGAGAGACAAGGGTTCACAAAAAGAAAAAGAAGAGTATTCAGCTCCCTCTCCGTTTTCTCCACCACGTCGAAGCGACGATCTTCCCGAGGGGTAGCCATCCAACGGTCGACGCCGCACTCCTGGGAAAAAGTGGCGATGACAACCCGACGAGCCCGTATCTGGCTCAGCAAGTGGAAAGAGCAGTCCCTCAAGGGTTTGGTGATCAAGTGCGCTTCGAGAAAGCACTCAATCTTATCTTCGGCGGCATCCAGCACCGAGGACATCTCTGCTGGAGGAGGGGGAATGTCGGTGAGCACCGAGGCAAGGATCATCCGAAGCCAAATGGAATTCGGAGGGAGAGGAGACCCCACACGAGTCAAAAGCTCGTGCATTGCAGCGTCGCATTGCTCGTCCGAGAGAGAAGGGTCCACCAAACGTGCAGCAAAACGGGGAACAATGTCCCGAATCGGCACCTCCCATGGTTGTCGGCGGGCATGAGGGCGGTTGCAAGCCATGATCGAAGAAGTTCTCTGAAAATGAGAGAAGAAAAGGCTCAGCCTTGAGTTATATATATAGACCCAAGCACAGAAAATTCTGTGCACAATGAAATCATTGCCAAGGCTCGGGAAATCAGAATTTTGGGAATCCAAGTTTGACTTGAAAAGAGGAGATGAAGCGGCGCTTCTGATTCTCCAAAATTTAAACTTTAATAAATGAAGCAACGCTTCAGATCCTCTGCGCTGAGCGCAACGCGCCACGTGTCAGGCGCAGATGTATCAGCGCTGCGCCCAAGAAGACGCGCCCAATCAGAGCAAAGCTCTGTTTAAAGGAAGCAACGCTTCAGATCCTTTGCGCTAGCGCTCTGCGCTCTGCGCTGCGCGACACGTGTCAGCGCAGATGCGCCAGCGCAGTTGCGCTGCGCTCTGCGCTGCGTGACACGTGTCATGCGCTGGGGCATCTGCGCCAAACTAAATTAAGATTTTTATGAAATCTTTTCTGTTCTTTCCAGAACTAGAAGATTTTCTTCTGCCTTTGGATCAAAGATCCAGCGGTGGGAGAATTCCCAAAATCATTCAGAAAAGATCCTGTTAACAAATTCAACAAATTTGTGGGCACTATAAAAAGGACCCTAAGCCTCAATTCAAAGGCATCAACATTTTTCTGGAGAACTCAAGAACTTTAAACAGAAAGAACTCCGAGAAGATTTCAAGAAAAAGGTAAAGAACCTTCATGGATTAGAAGAAATTCCTTCTAAAAGACCATTAGTCTAAAAAAATATAAGATCAATGATCTTTATATAAAAAAAAAAAAACAGTGCTTTGCACTTCTTGTGAACCTTCGGTTCTTTAAAAACGATAAAAAAAATAAAAGAATAGTGCTTTTCACTTTTATGAACCTCTGGTTCTTCGAATAAAGAAGAAATTTATTTTTCTTTGATCTAATTTAGATCAAGAACTTAAACAGTGCTTTGCACTTCCCTTCTTGAATCTAAAAAGATTCTTAGTGCTTTGCACTTCCAAGTTGCGCCGCTGCGCTCTTAAGAGAGCGCCACGTGTCGGCCATAAAACCACTTGCGCTAAGCGCCCTTAAGATAGAGCTTTGCTCTCTGGAATTGGCGCAACTCGCTGAGAGCGCGCCACGTGTCAGCAGCGCAACAGCGCATTGCACTGCGCTAGTGCGCTTGCGCTCATCAGAGCACAACACGTGTCATCACCATATGGACTTGCGCTCATTACTTAGCGTAAAGCGCAGATGCATTAAAAAGGGCCAAGCCCAATTAAGAGAAGGCCTAACAGGCTCAACAAAGCGCAAATGCATTATTTTAAGGGGCAGAGCCCAAACAAGAACAGATGCTTTGCATCATTTATAAATGGGCAGAGCCCAAACAAAATATTCAGAATGCTATGCATTTTAAAAAGGGGCAAAGCCCAAACGAAGTAGATACTTTGCAAATGGGCAGAGCCCAAAAGAAACTGATACTCTATATCTTTTGTGGGTAGAGCCTAAATAAAAAATGCAATGCAAATAAAATGTTGAACATTTCAACTGGACTTAGCCCAATTTTGGCCATAAGTCCTTAAATTAAATTGATTGAGCAAAATGGCTCTTTTAAATCAATTTACATCCGGTTCGAGGGTACATCTCCGAACTCCTTTGACATCCGTCGTTGTAATTCCTCAACGACGTCAAAGAGGTGACGGGTCCCAACGGCCACACATCGATATGGACTGCGGGGTCCTTAAACTCGTGGACCGAAACGTCCTTAAACTAATGTTGGACCGAAACGTCCATAAACTAATGTTGGACCGAAACGTCCTTAAACTAATAATGGACCGAAATGTCCTTAAACTAATAGCAGACCGAAACGTCCTTAAACTAATAATGGACCGAAACGTCCATAAACTAATAATGGACCGAAACGTCCCTAAACTAATATCGGACCGAAACGTCCCTAAACTAATATCGGACCACTACGTCCTTAAACTGGCGATGGACCACTACGTCCTTAAACTGGCGATGGACCGAAACGTCCTTAAACTAATGATGGACCACTACGTCCTTAAACTGGCGATGGACCGAAACGTCCCTAAACTAATAATGGACCACCACGTCCTTAAACTGGCGCAATAGAGTCCGAATGCTCTTTTACCGGATCTAAACGGTCCCGTCTAAGTTGATCTTAGCCCCAAATGTGGTTAATGTGTCCTTAGATATTTAAATAAACAATAAAACTCCAAATCAACTTTGGTTCAAGGGTACATCTCTGAACTCCTCTGACGCCTGTCGTTGTAATCCCTCAACGACGTCAGAGAGGTGACGAGTCCCGACGACCAGATAATTAAATCAATCACTACGTCAAGTCGATCTTAGTCCAAAACAGGACTAACGTATCCTTGACGAACGTTTAAGCTGATCTTAGCCGCAACGCGACTAATGCACCTTTAAACTGAAAACACCCAACCCAAATCTAAGCAAACACGGATTTGGACTAATCCACGTCCTACGGGCGACGGCACTACTCAGTCTCCGTATACAATCCACGGGCAACCACAAACAAAACAAACACACACGACACGAAGTGAAATTCTGGAGAAGGAGAAAGTTGTTACCGCGACGCGGTAGCGTAATTAACTGCAGGGGCTTGCGCCTGCAGGGAAGAGCGTCCCCACAATCAAAAAACCTCTCACTCTGAGGGGGAATCTGATGAAGTCTGCTACATCGGCCGCATCCGTCTAAACCTCCGATACACGGTGCCATAAATCAACTTGGCATCTTCGGAGAGGTGGACGGATAAAACCAAATAGCATCTGCCCCGAGCCTCAGGCAACGGATGCGAAGTCCGGGCCGCCGTTCGGAGGGGAACACCTGCAAAACCCTATGGCGCAACGGGGGTGAGTTGCCAACTCATGAATAGTAAATAACATATGCAGGTAATCGCAAATATGCACGTACAACGCGAATCTAATGCATGCAAGCTGATAGCAATAAATGGCAATATGTATGCAACAGTCATGAAAAGTACTCTATCAGGTACTACTAATACATGAAACAATTCATATAAAATAAATGCGGAGTATGGGATAAAACATGTCATCCCCACGGAATCCTAATCTCGTGGCAGGACCAAAGTCCAGCAGGACCAAAGTCCATTAAGACAATCTAAATCCCAAAATTTCCTCAAATCAGCCCCCAAATTGGCCCTTATATCCTGTAAGTCTCATATATCCTGAATGTCCAATATCAAGTAAATCTCAATAACCAGTATCCAATATCGAGTGAATCTCATATAACCAGTATCCAATATCGAGGAAATATCATGTAACCAGTATCCAATATCGAGTGAATCTCATATATCCCGAGTGAGTGTATTTGCAAGATTATTATGACGATGTATATAAATTAGATATGTATAATCTTGTCATTCTCACATCGGGCATATAGGTCCCTCATATCGAGTACATAGGCCTCTCACATCGAGCACATAGGCCCCGAGCACATAGGTTCCTCTCATCGAGCACATAGGCCCCGAGCACATAGGCCCCGAGCACATAGGCCCCTCTCATCGATAATGAATAAGTATATTAGCATAGATCATTATGAAGGTATACATATATAACAGCGTCAAATATCGCTGATATATATACGATGGGTATACAAATATATATCGGCGTCCTATACCACTGATATATATACGCAGGAGTAAAACAATCCGGAAAACATCATATGAAAACATATCTCAATGCGAAATCCTTGAAATATAACATATGCAACATGAAACAGTAATATGAGCATATAAGGAAAAACCGCTATTTAACTGCAACAAGATATTAAGTATATCATGCGGTTCCTAATTTCTCCAAAACCAAACGCAACATCATAAAAAAGGTGAACATGTAGCTATAGCCAGGTATACGTAACCATGTCGGTATAGCAAGGTCTGTGTATCTACCTATCAGTAATGATGTAATACCCTCCAGGTATATGTGTGGCTATAACAAGGTATACGGGTGTTGTCAAATATGTATGCAGAAGCAAGTGTGAAATGCAAGTATGGAGATACACAATATGTATGCATAAGCAAGTGCGAAATGCAAGTATGGAGATACACAATATGTATGCATACAAAGGAACAGAATCATATTTAATCGTCAATGATGAAGTAAGCTAAACGATGTATGGTTCATAGCAGTTCTATAGTGCGAGTGTCATGGCAATTACTAACGGAGTGTGTGTAGCATGCAATTAGTGCTCGTGCAGCATAAACCGTTAGTAACAGTGCGGTGTCCACTAGGTACTAATCGAGTATAACAATATACTGGCACGTGTTGATGATCATGAAAAAATCAACATATACCAATGTGGATAAGCGGCTACAAAATCCTATCAAGCCCTGACGCATAATGCCATATGGGCGATTTCCCCGTAGATGTTAAACCTACTCACCGGTAATCTCAAACTAGGTATATTCGACCACCTGCTTACCCTTCTTTGCGGCGTCCGAAGTCCCCGCCTGCGATCCTAGAATTTACACAAAGCAACACACCTCAGGCTAAATCCTGCAAAAACACGATATGAAGACAATACGAAAAACTAGCGTCGTAAGCTAAACGCGTGAAATCAATACGCTAAACTTGTGTGTGCTAAATCCAGAACTACCCCGATACACTGTGATGCGCAGAACACAGCAGACCTAAACTCGAAGCGTACGTGTTGTGCAAATCACAAAACACTAATTAAGGTATTTGGTCCCAGATTTTTATCTGGAACAAAAACAAGAAAATAAACAACACCAAACACAGCCAAACACTCACAGACACCTCCCTGCACAGAACTAACCTCCAAATCCACTAGGAGGCCGGCGAGCTCGGATGGGGAGGGAATGTCGCCGGATTTTTGGGAGTGAAACGGGCTCGAAAACCTACACACTACTCTAAAAACCCTGCACATTATTCTGTATAAGTTTGCTAATCAAGAAAACCACCAAAGATATAGCAGATTCATCGTATCCTATAACTTGGTTTAAAAACATTTTAAAAACACTAATTTGGTACAAAATGGTATTTTAGTGCAAACTGAAATAAAGACTTGGTTAGACAGCACTAATAGCACTTAACACAAAGCAAAGCAAAACTTAGAATCGACCAATACGCTCAATAAAACTTAAAACGACACACCGACTCTCACAACCACCTAAGTGTTCGTTTAACGGCTAAAGGGGGTGTGCGACACAAAAACAACAGATCCTGCACGTAGAATTCATACGAAGCGCAGAACTGAAACGGGCACCTTATCGTGCGTCGACGAAACACTAAAAACTACCTATACGATCCCAGATTTTGCCCTTAGTAAATACTATAAAAAAATCTAACAGTACCAAAACCCCCTAAACCAGAGCAGATAGCTACCCTAAGAAGATCAAACCCCCACCCCCTTCGTAGGCCGAGGTCGCCGGAAAAGTGCCCCTAGTCGTCGGCCAAAACTGCCCAGGTTGATCTCGAACTCCAGGTGAACATTCAGGGTAACTAGGTCTATACTTCTACATTGTTTGGTTTCATAGAAAAGTCTTGGGTTAACAACAGGTCACCGTAACACAAAAACGATATTAAAACACGATATCGACACTAAAACTAAAACCTTATGGTTCTAAACTAGAATTACAAGACACTACAACGTGTTAACTATCTAATTAACAGTAAGAAGAGTACCACCTTCCCAAACTTGCTCAAAACTCCCTCTTTCCTAGCTCTAAGTGGTCTCCTTGGGCTTTGGCTTAAGTTTTAGAGGAGGGTGAAGTGAAAAATTGGTGAGGGTAGTGAAGGTTTGAAGATTTGGGTTGGGGTTTAGTGAAGGGGCTGAAGTGTTTCAGTTGGGAGAGAGATAGAGGGGGAAAATATGAGAGAAACAAAATGGGGAGAATAAACAAAAGAGAGAGAGTGAGAGGGGGTTATGGGATAAAGCATGGCACGTTCTCTCTCCTCATTTAATGCCAAGCATGCTTTGTCTCCCATGCTAAACCTTCATCATTCCCTCTCTCTCTTCCTCCTTCTCAAAGTCAACCCAAAAGGAAAAAATTAAATTTTTTTTGAAACTAAGATACTTAATTTAAATACATATTTTATCTAATGAAATGGTTAATGCACCATGGCTACTAACATGGTTTAATTCCAAATTAGCCCTAGGTTAACATGCACATGTATGTGCAAGCCCAAATTAAATTCTAATAAAATATTCATTAATTTTTATAAAATATTTAAAAACCGTTTTGGTAAACTTTTTACTAAAACCCGTATTAATGCATAATTAACCACTAATCGCATCCTAAACTGTTACAATCTTTCCCCCTTAGAGAAATTCGTCCCCGAATTTAAAAATCTATCTACGCGTACCTTCAAAAAGATGGCGATATTTCTTCCTCATCTCGTCCTCGGTCTCCCAAGTGACCTCCTCGCTGCTCGGGCCATGCCAAAGGACCTTCACGGACGGCAAGACCCTTGACTGAAGTTTTCTCCTCTTGCCGATCCACCAACATTATCGGCTTTTGGTGAACGAAAAGATCGCATCAAAGCTAAATGGTCTGGTGCAGAATCATGTGAGAAAGGTCATGAAGGTATTTGCGAAGTATTGACATAAAGAAAACGGGGTGAGTACTCAATAATTTGGGCGGAAGTGCCAATTTATAGGCAACGGTACTAACTCGCTTGAGGATCTCAAAAGGACTTACAATCTGGGACTAAGCTTCACAAAACTCAACACGCCATTTATCGGAAAAATCCATAGGAATACATGATCTCCTACTGTGAACTCAAGTCTGCGACCGTCACGGTCGGCACAAGACTTCTGTCTGTACTGGACTGCTCTCATCCTGACCTGAATCAACTGGATCATCTCTGAAGCCTCTCGACTAGCTAGGGTCCAAAAATCCTACTTACGCAGAGTCAGAAAAACAGATTGACGATCAACACCACCTAATAACAAGCCTAAAGGTTGCCAATTGGAATGTCTCCTGATAACAGCTATCGAAGGAGAACCCTATCAATGGCAAGTGACGATCCCAACTGCCAACAACCAGTTAGTACGTACGCACAAGCATATCCTCCAGAGTCTGTATAGTCCTCTCTAACTGACCATCAGCCAACGGATGGAAAGCGGAGCTAAAGCTCAACCAGTACCCAAGACTTCCAGAAGCTTCTGCCAAAGACGGCAAGTGAACCGATGCCTCTATTGGATACAACGCATGAAGGAACTCCATGCAAACGCACAAACTTAACAAAGAACTACTGAGCAAACTTAGCATAATCGGACAACAAACACCCTAAAGGAGTCACACCCTTGACAAGACCTGGGTAGGCACCACAACGAAATTCATGGAGATCTGCTCCCATTCCCACATCGGAATGGTAAAAAGGTTGCAACTCTTCAGCCGGTCTCAGTGCTCAACCTTAGCTCGCAACAAGACAGACACATCGAAACGAAATCCGAAACTTCACTCTTCATCCCTGCCCACCCGTAACTATCTCACAAGTCACGTCACATAATGGTGGAACTTGGACGAACACAGAAAGCTGACTGATGTGCCTGCTCTAGGATCTCGCGTCTCTACCCATCAGTATCAGGTACACACAAACGCGTCCCTAAATGTAGCACACCCTGGTCACAAATCAAGTACTCCGAATCTTTACCCGGCCGAACATGCTCTAGAATTTTAGACAAACGAGCATCGGCGGGCTGTGCCTCGCGAAAGCGATTAAGGAAAAGTGGACGGGCGCTGACATGAGTAAGCTGTCCTCTCAGTAGAGGCAAACTTAAGCTATTCTCAACGATCGCATAAGAACAGTAAATCTGCAGAAGGCTGCCTCAGAACTGCGCACAATTGGGACAAGCTAACCCCGGGCTTACGACTCCAGCATTTGCTACCACAATCGCCTTGTCACGGGTAACGAAGATCTCACAAACACAATCCTTCACAAGCTCCATCCAACGGCGCTGTCTCAACTCAGATCCCGCTGTACGAAGATGTACATTAAGCTCTGGTAGTCCGTGAAAATCTGACACGACTCTCCGAACAAGTAGCGTCTCCCAATCTTCAACGCGCGACCACCGCGGCCATTTCCAGATCATTAGTGGGATATCCTTCTCTTACTTCCCCTACTATCGGGGAGCATAAGTGATAACTCTATAATACTATATCGGTACACAATCGAGCCCCACTCGTGAAACATCACAGTAAACAACAAAGTCGCCCGATCCAGAAAATAAAGAAAGAACTGGTGCAGTTATCAACCGAGTCTTCAACTGCAGAAAATTCCGCACGCATGCCACAGTCCCAGAAAAAGAACTCCTTTCCTGGTCAACCCGGTCAACGGTCCAGCGCTATACAAGCAATCCTGCATGAAACGGCGGTAAAAACCGGCTAAGCCCAAAAGCTGCGGACATCCGTCCCTGCTACAAGTCTGGACCAAAGCCGTACAGCCTCGATTTCCCTCGGGTTCGTACGAAAACCGTCTCCCTTAACCATATGGCCTTAGGAAGTCAACATAATCAAGCATGAAGGAACACTTGTTCACACCATGATATTGCATTATTATATTCCCCATTCTTATTCGTTTTATAAATAAACAGGTGCTTTTGACGCATGTCTGCTACATATTACAGGTTACAGGTTCTTGGATCTAAAACAGTGAAAAAGATAAAACATGATGCAAAAGTGAGACTTTGACCAATAAATAGAAGACTCTTGAT
This sequence comes from Agapanthus africanus, assembly GCA_030015575.1. NCBI lineage: Eukaryota > Viridiplantae > Streptophyta > Magnoliopsida > Asparagales > Amaryllidaceae > Agapanthus > Agapanthus africanus. The sequence goes on along the minus strand of CM057338.1, from coordinate 170,925,255 downwards.
CAAGCCTACATAAAGACCAGTTCACAAAGCAAGGTTCAAGATGTCGACACAAAGCGAACGGTTAGAAGTCCACTACAATGTTCACTGGAAAATCTGGAAGAGAACCAGAAGCTATTTTAAAGAAACAACCAAAGAAACAGGAAGCCCAAAATGACATGAGCCAGCCCAGAAAAACTACAAAGCCAACTCCTTCTTTTGGCCGCGGAACCGCGGCCAAACCAGGCCTCGGGCCGCGGTTCCGCGGCCGTCTAGGGCATTTGAAAGTTAAAAATCTTACCATAATATGTTGCGGCTTTGCCCGGTTTTCCTAAGCATATTTTGGTAAATGAAGACGTGCGAATCAAATGTAACCTAGGATTTCCTATCTTCTATAAATAGGAACTCTAAATCATTGTATTAGCTATGCCTCCCTAAGCCTCTTTTTATGAATAAAATTCAGAATTCTTTTGGAGAGCATCGGTGCCTCTTTTCATTTCATGAATTCAGATCTAACAACCCTGTATTGATGTTTGGAGAGAGCCATCTATAAATTAGGTAATTTTTCATTCTCTGCCCTAGTTTAGATTTAATTTCTTGCCTTAGATAATTGTTAGAGTTAGCTTTGGGGAAGGCTTTTGAGAGATGAGATCTCCCATCCCTTTCTTACCTATCACATATAATCAATAGGACTCCATGCATACACGCACACACCGCGCCCTACGGCACCCTATCCCTCGAGGTAGCGGTGATACCGTAGTATAAAGGCCCGGTTGCGCGTGTTTTCCATGGAGGTTAGGGTAAGGATTGATAAAGGAAGGGCAAGAACCTAGAGGAAGGAACACCTTCCCAAATGGATCTAATCCCCTTTATTAATAATTACCATAACTCCTCTTAGATCCTAATTTGGGTATAGAAAGCGTTGAGATTTATTTACATTTCCAAACCATTCCTAAACCTAACCCTAATAAGATTTAGATCTAGATAATCTTAGTATAGGTAGATTTAGTTTTTTTAGATTTAATAATCAATCCGGCTTCCATCGGAATTAACTCGTTAGAGCGATTAGGAAAACACAAAATCCCTGTGGACCGACCCGTACTCACCGGCTAGTTACCAATCGACGCCGTTCTTGATTGCGGTTATAGATAGTTTTTGAGATCAATCAAATGGCGCCGTTGCCGGGGATGGCGTGTTATTTCCTTTTTGCAATTTCGGGTTAATCTTAATTAAAAAAATCATAAAAACTGAAAAATCAAAAAAAATATAAAAATATATCATCTGTTTTTTTTGGAAAGGGTATTTTTTGTGAATATTTGCAGGATCGACGGATCTGGAAAAATACAGAGTGCGAAACAGAAAAATGTAGATCAGAACAGAAAGGGATTGGAACAACAGAGCAGCACAATTTTTCCAGAGACCTGAAGCTTCAAATCCGCCGCCCTTCCGCCGCGCAAGCGCGCTCCCGCCGAGGTTCCGCGGTCCATTTATCACGTCAACACGCGTGTTTTGCACTGTTTGCTCCTCTTTTCCCTCTTCTGCCAATACCCATATATCTTTTGTCAAATCTTCTTCAGGATTCTTTGCGCTTAAAAAAAAAATCTTCCCTTCCAAATAACAAATCATGTGCAGGATTCTTTGCGCCGCGCATAAAATAAAAAAGATTTGATTGCAAGTGATTTACTGTTTTGCATATCTTTAATCGGACTTTAAGGAGCTTTTGACCAATTCAGATTGGGTGGGGATTTTATCACCCTTCCCAGGATCCCAGAAATCACATAAGGCATTTGCATTGACCAAATTTTTAATTAAAAAAAATACTAGACTCAGCCCTAAGGACGTCGCGCTCATTAGGACAGAGGACTAGTTATAGGCATCGACCGTTTATCCTAAGCTGACTTTGCGGTGTCTAGGCAAGTGTGTCTAAGGCAAGTGGTTACTTAATTAGGACCACTACTTTTGTAGTGGGGAGCCTCCCACTTACCTGGCACTTACCTGGCCGCAATTGGCGGTGAAGAAGCGGTTTGAGGTCCTATTTCTAGCCCTTTGGAACAGTTAGGAGCTGTCTAGCTGACCTAGGTGACCCTAGATCTAGGCCTGATTGTGCATTTTTGGTTGATCGAAAGTGTGTCTTAGCTCTTTTCTCGAAAATCTTTTTGCAAACAGTTCTAAATAAAGAGAAAAAGGAAAAAGGAATTTTTTTAAAAAAAGACTTGCAACTTTTGTCGCTAAGAAATCCTTGCACCACCTACCTTATTTCTCTTCTCATCATGGGTACCCCACATCACAAATCTCTTGCCGAACTTTGGTATCCCGAACCTGACTTTGCTTCGTACGTCAATTGTTTGGATCGATTTAAGGAAGATCCCTCCGTGCCCAAAATTTCTTTGAAAGATCAAATAGAAGCGTCTAGGAGAAACAGTTCGACTTTGCAACCCACTTTGTATCAACCATGTCAACCTTCACCACCTTCGTACGTTGACACCACCTTTTCAAGTCCTGCTGTAACTCCTAAACCGAAGTCCATTGCCGAGCATATTGCTCAATCTCGTAGCCGATCTTTCAACCCTCTCCACACATCAAGTTATAGTGATCAACAAGTCCATTCACCTTTTTATCCACATGTTGATCCTACCCCTGTCCAACCATCCAATTCCTACCAGTCCTACCCGACTTTCCCACCTTCACTAGACACTGTTTCTACATAGCCATTTGGGAGTTTCACGTATCCAAACAGTTTCGAATCTTTTACCGAAACCCCTTCACCACCCATATCTAGTTTGGAACAGTCGTTGGCAGCTTATATTTCAGCAACAAACAAAATGGTTAGGAATGTGGATGCGTCCATTGCCGCCCTTATACAACCTAGTGAACCGGCAGATAGTTTCCAACTAGCTCTAAATTTTTCAATGTATGAGGAGGCGGTTGGACAGAGTGAGAATTTGAGAGGGGCGAGTGACTTCTACACATTCCCAAATCAGACCTACCCATACCCAATTGAAGCCCACAACTCCGGTTTTCCATCGATTGTCCCAAATGATTCACCAGTTGAAAATAAAAACGAGTTGTGTGATTTTGTAGTGCTTGATTTGCCAAATTATGAAGAATCCCTTTCGAGTGAAACCACACCTAATCCTTTTGAACTTTACACCTCCACTCTAGAACCTAAATTGATAAATATCCATGCTTTTGATGAGGTGTCAGAAAAAATTGATTTTCACTTGATTGAGGATATAGACGCCGGGAATATTTCGGATGATGAACCTGTCGATTTGATTGAAATTTTATGTCCAATTCATCATCCCGAGTCATTAAATGTTTCTCCCGAACTTCATATGCGTCTTGATTTTGATGATAATGGCATGGATGAGTTAAATATTGAGGAGAATTATGAGGATAGTATTGAGGAGAGTATTGAGGATAATATTGAGGTTGAACCATTTTTGTTTGATGTGTCGGATTTTCCAATTCATCCTCTTGCACCTTTGACTAAATCACCCTCCCTCCTTTCCATCGTTCCGACCACGCCTAATATCACGCTTGAAGACTGTGAGCTTGAAAATTTTTCCTTTGAATCTGACACAGTCCTCACTGCCGATAACACTTACGAGTGTTTCACTTTTTCGGACGATATTGATGACTCACCGCCCGAGTTTGAGTCCTTTGAATTTTCAGATGAGTTAGTTGAACCATCAAACTCGGTTGCTTACAGTCGTTTCGAACCATTGTTGGAATCTTTCAAGTTCGAAACAGTTTACTACGGTGAGAATGAGACTATCCCTAATTCACTCCCTTTCGTCCTTCCTATCGTTCCGACCGTACAAGAGACAGTTACGCTTTCATTTCCAATACCAAGTTCGGCGTACCCATGCTTTCTTGCGAATCTTGAGAGATTTGACCCCATTTCTCGACGGGTTGATAGGTTAGCACAATCGCTTTTAACACATCGGTCATCACAAATTGTGCTAATTTATTCATTCGATTTACACCCTCAAGATCGTACTCCACTTCTTTCTCTTTTCCGTCATTTTTCTCCTCCACCGAGACCATATTCTACCCTTCTTCCCACATGGTCTCGTGTGTTTCTCATTTCTTTCCTTCACACCCCATTCTTTTACCAACCCTACCATTACCACGATAAGATCTTTGAATGGTTGGTGCTAACCTTTGGCTTGTGTAAGGCCAAGCTTAAGTTTGGGGGGAACCTTGTTGTATATATGTATATATTTTTGTTTTGTTTTTTTTTTCTATAAAAATAAAATAAAATTCAAAACATTAAAAAAAATAAATTATAAATAAATAAACAGGAGAGTGTCGACATTTTGACCCTCTTGGTGTAGCATGACAGTGAGGACACTGTCAAGTTTAAGTTTGGGGGCATGCTCGGTACGTTTTCTTCCTTCGCATTCATATGTATATTTTTTTTGCATTTGCATACTTATTTTAAAACCCATAAAAAATTGAAAATTTCAAAAATTATAAAAATTAATGTATTCAATTTTGGCCATATTTGACTTGAGTTTGACAAAATAGGTTAACTGGTTAGGAACAACTAGATCTTAGATTTAGTAAATTAAAAACCCTAAAAATAACCTTTCTTAAAATTTAACGGTAGAAAGTATACGTCTTTGTAGTTTATTTAGAAATAGGCAAATTTTAAGTTCAATTCTTGGGCTAAGTCAAAACAAAGGAAAATTATTGATATTTTTATTAGAGTATAAATTTGAAAAATAATTCCTAGCTTAAGTCTAGATTCTGAAAATGTATACCCTATAAATTGCACAATCACGCACCTTGAAACTTGGAATAGTAGAGGAGACCTTGAAATGCTCTTGTCTAAAGTCCTTAGTACAATGAAAATAAAAGAAAAGAAAGTGAATAAAGAAAAAAATGAACACTTGTTTTTGTGATTACTTAAGGCTAAAAAAATAGAAAAATATTTAGCGAGGGTGCTTCATCACCTAGTGCCTTAGACCAACTGGTTTGGGAGTCACTGCTAAAGTCTTGGGTGTTGCAAGACTAGAAATTACGCTTTAATGTGCAAACACATCTTGTAATCAGTTGTTGGTACCTCAAGAAGTATTAACGGTCGCATGAAGGATGTGTAAGCAAAATTCATTTAAAAATTCACCAATTAATAAGTGCTTTGGACAACGGACAAGAGTACGATTGCTTGATTTGAATTTCCAAGTGTAGGGGTGATTTATACATACACGTAGGGGTATGTGATTGGGGTTTAGATAAGAGAAAGGAATGAAGAATAGAACTTGTATCTTTAATAGAGTTGATAAAAATTCCTAAGTGGAGATGGAACCCTAGAAGGAAAACTTAAGAGATGCCGAAAGCTAAGTAAGTCTATAGAACATATATAATCTTAAGTTAAATGATGAGGAGGTGTGAGGAATATGGGTGGATAATTTACGGGTCGACGATAATAGAATTCCTTGTTAGAAAACCTAATTGGAGAATAAAAGTCAGTGGGCCAAATTGATAGGATTTTGTGGGTAGTATCCGCTGAAAACCCTCAGGAGAAAACACTCCTCCTACAAGGGACACCTAGAGGTTTAACGGTTTGTTGCACGAGCTCAGTGCAATCGTGTTTCCTTGCGAAAGTGCGGTTAGGATTTTGTAGAGAATAAAAAATAAGTTTGCTCGTCCTCGATCAAACGATAAGTTTAGGGGTATTTGTTCACACCATGATATTGCATTATTATATTCCCCATTCTTATTTGTTTTATAAATAAACATGTGCTTTTGACGCATATCTGCTACATATTACAGGTTACAGGTTCTTGGATCTAAAACAGTGAAAAAGATAAAAGATGATGCAAAAGTGAGACTTTGACCAATAAACAGAAGACTCTTGCTCAAGCCTACATAAAGACCAGTTCACAAAGCAAGGTTCAAGATGTCAACACAAAGCGAACGGTTAGAAGTCCACTACAATATTCACTGGAAAATCTGGAAGAGAACCAGAAGCTATTTTAAAGAAACAACCAAAGAAACAGGAAGCCCAAAATGACATGAGCCAGCCCAGAAAAACTACAGAGCCAACTCCTTCTTTTGGCCGCGGAACCGCGGCCAAACCAGGCCTCGGGCCGCGGTTCCGCGGCCGTCTAGGGCATTTGAAAGTTAAAAATCTTACCATAATATGTTGCGGCTTTGACTGGTCTTCCTAAGCATATTTTGGTAAATGAAGACGTGCGAATCAAATGTAACCTAGGGTTTCCTATCTTCTATAAATAGGAACTCTAAATCATTGTATTAGCTATGCCTCCCTAAGCCTCTTTTTATGAATAAAATTCAGAATTCTTTTGGAGAGTATCGGTGTCTCTTTTCATTTCATAAATTCAGATCTAACAACCCTGTGTTGATATTTGGAGAGAGCCATCTATAAATTAGGTAATTTTTCATTCTCTGCCCTAGTTTAGATTTAATTCCTTGCCCTAGATAATTGTTAGAGTTAGTTTTGGGGAAGGCTTTTGAGAGATGAGATCTCTCATCCCTTTCTTACCCATCACATATAATCAATAGGACTCCATGCATACACGCACACACCGCGCCCTATGGCACCCTATCCCTCGAAGTAGCGGTGATACCGTAGTATAAAGGCCCGGTTGCGCGTGTTTTCCATGGAGGTTAGGGTAAGGATTAATAACGGGAGGACAAGAACCTAGAGGAAGGAACACCTTCTCGAATGGATCTAATACCCTTTATTAATAATTACCATAACTCCTCTTAGATTCTAATTTAGGTATAGAAAGCGTTGAGATTTATTTACATTTCCAAACCATTCCTAAACCTAACCCTAGCAAGATTTAGATCTAGATAATCTTAGTATAGGTAGATTTAGTTTTTTTAGATTTAATAATCAATCCGGCTTCCATTGGAATTAACTCGTTAGAGCGATTAGGAAAACACAAAATCCCTGTGGACAGACCCGTACTCACCGGCTAGCTACAAAGTGACGCCGTTCTTGATTGCGGTTATAGATAGTTTTTGAGATCAATCAACACTCCGAGAATTTAGCAAACCGCCGGGGCTCTCCCAATGTCTGCAAAGAAAATCCTCAAGTATTGCTCAAGTTCCTCCCGACACATTGGGATAGACCAGAATGTTATCAATAACACATCGATCAACTGGTCGAGGAACGGCCTGAAGAAATCTGGTTCCTCACATCCTTGAATGCTACTAAGGCATTGGTGAGTCCAACTACACCACCAAAAACTCATAAAGCCATAGCGCGCACAAAAGCAGTCTTCGGAATGCCATCACTCCGAACCCGCAACCAATGATGACCTGGTCCCAAACAAACTTAGAAAATGTCTCGTACTCTGAAGCAAGTCGAACAAATCGTCAATGCGAGGTAAGGGATACCTATCCGCACCGTAACTCGGTTCAATTAACGATCAATCAACACACAATCTCAAACTGCCGTCTTTCTCCTGACGAACAGAATAGGAGCTCCCCAAAACGAAACACTTGGACGAACAAGTCCCCCTATCTAGCAACTTTGCAGCAGATCCTTAAGCTCTCTAAACTCCGCCGGCTCTTCCGGAACAACGTCGGAAAATTCTCGCACGATAGGAACCCGGTCCAACAAATCCACCGTGGCTCCGGTATCACAAATAGAGGCTAAGAATCCTCGACATCTTCTCCTCAAAACTGACTAGCGAAAAAAGGCTGAATTCAAGCTGTGAGGGGCGGCACTACTATCCTCCCACACACAACAAGAACTGACTCTCTGGGAAAACAAAACTTGACTGTTTCCTCACGGCAGTCCACAGACGCATAGCACGTAGCTAACCAGTCCGTGCCTAGGAGAGCGTCGAATCCAACATCTCTAGAAGGATCAAAACGATGGAAGAAACTCTATCTCCTATCCAATTGGCACACGACCGAAATATGTGTCGCGCAATAAAAGAATCGCTGACAGAATTAACACAACAAACGGCCGGTCTAACTAACACGACTCTCGGCCCAACCACGGCACAAAGTGTGTAGAACAAACGAGTGCATAGATCCCGAAAAACACAAACCTACGAACCAAAAGAACATACGAATTAAGAATACCTGAAAACTCTGTAGTGGATGCCCGCGCATCCCGGTGAGTAGAAGCAAACTCTCGCGTTTGCCCTCTACCCGCAGCTGGCTGAACTCCTCCTCTGCCAAACTGTCCACTCTGAGCGAACCCTCCGTGTCCCCGACCTCTCTGAACACGAGCCTGACGCGGTATTAAGGAACAATTCCTGATGAAGTGATGAAGGCTCCCGCACCGATAGCATCCTCTCCATGGTTGCTGACCTTCTTGGGGATATGAGCTAAAAGACTGTCCTCGTCCCAAGCCTCCGCTACTCTCGTGACGTGCACGAAACCCATCATGGCGACTGAACCTCTATCTCTGGGCTGGTACACCTGCACAAGCCCTCCTCCGTTCTGGAACTTTCAAAGTCTCTTGAAGACGTGCCTCGTCAACTAGGGCTGCATGCACTGGTGCCGTGTAAGTAACACTATGCTGTGTGCTGATCGCAAGAAACAACTGGGCAACAGGAGTGGCAACCTCCTATCGCTGCGCTCTATTGGCCTCAACCAACGATCTCATCGTCTGGCGCAAGTCCTGCATCTCAGACACAAGCCTAGCGATACGATCTGTCGAAGGCGGAACCATCCGCTCCTGTGCAGCGGGAGTACCATCCTAGTCAGTCCTCGCCCCAAACGAGTCAACTCTGACCCCGGCTCTCGCTATATCACTCTGAGTTCTCATAGTCAAAGGCGGCAAAGGCTATAAATGGAAAAAGGATTCGATAAGAACACGGAAATCGAATCACAAGGATATGTATCATCAAGAAAGAAATTTCAAGCAATTAGTACTTAGGTCACTTTAGGCGGTGTACCGTGTCGTGAGTATGCCGCGGATATACACACACTACGTTACTCTGCTTAAGCTACCTACTCTATCATACCAAGGTCATCCTACACTCCGAAAGGTAAAAATCTAGCGCTTTGATACCAACTTTGTCACGACCCAAAATTGGTACGTGACGGCCCTTAAATACGCAACGTCTACAGGCGTAAAGCAATTTAAGTAAGCCGAAAACCCTGAAATCTAAACCATTAAAAATAGTAAAAGATAAGAACATTGTTTAAACTTTTGAAAATCTTAATCAAATTCTTTAAAGTCAAATTTAGTTCCTTAAAAATTTTGACAACACCTCCTTTGTAAAAACTAACCCCGAAAACGGGTACAACAAGAATATAAGTAAAACAACCCCAACGGAAGTAAAATACACGCCCAAAGGCAGAAAACATCCACCACAACATATATAACAAAAAAAACGATATAAATAAAACTGCATAAAAGATCTCCAAGTCACAAAATAATATACAATATCGTTCTCACATCAGTCTCTAAGTCAATACATGATAGTGGTAGATGGAGAGTACATAATACAATGAATATACAATAAGCAATATCGGATAACCGCAAAATCTATCTAAGCAAAACTGCACACAGTCAGCCGAAGCGGTATCCGCTGCAAAAGATGATATGAAAGGTGGAAGCCCTGCCAACGACTGCTCTGAGGGACAACCTGCAAAACCCTGTGGCACAACGGGGGTGAGTTGCCAACTCGTGAATAGTAAATAACATATGCAGGTAATCGCAAATATGCACGTACAACGCGAATCTAATGCATGCAAGCTGATAGCAATAAATGGTAATATGTATGCAACAGTCATGAAAGGTACTCTATCAGGTACTACTAATACATGAAATAATGCATATAAAATAAATGCGGAGTATGGGATAAAACATGTCATCCCCACGGAATCCTAATCTCGTGGCAGGACCAAAGCCCATCAAGACAATCAAAATCCCTAAATTTCCTCAAATCAGCCCCCAAATTGGCTCTTATATCTTGTAAGTCTCATATATCCTGAATGTCCAATATCAAGTAAATCTCAATAACCAGTATCCAATATCGAGTGAATCTTATATAACCAGTATCCAATATCGAGGGAATCTCATATAACCAGTATCCAAAATCGAGTGAATCTCATATATCCTGAGTGAGTGTACCTGCAAGATTATTATGATAATGTATATAAATTAGATATGTATAATCTTGTCATTCTCACATCGGGTACATAGGCCCCTCATATCAAGCACATAGACCCCTCACATCGAGCACATAGGCCCCGAGCACATAGGCCCCTCACATCGAGCACATAGGCTACGAGCACATAGGCCCCTCACATCAAGCACATAGGCCTCGAGCACATAGGCCCCTCTCATCGATAATGAATAAGTATATTGGCATAGATCATTATGAAGGTATACATATATAACAGCGTCCCATACCGCTGATAAATATATATATACAATGGGTATACATATATATATCGGCGTCCTATACCACTGATATATATACGCAGGAGTAAAACAATCCGGAAAACATCATATGAAAACATATCTCAGTGCGAAATCCCTGAAATATAACATATGCAACATGAAACAGTAATATGAGCATATAAGGAAAAACCGCTATTTAACTGTAAAAAGATATTAAGTATATCATGCGGTTCCTAATTTCTCTGAAACCAAACGCAACATCATAAAAGGTGAACATGTAGCTATAGCCAGGTATACGTAACCATGTCGGTATAGCAAGGTCTGTGTATCTACCTATCAGTAAAGATATAATACCCTCTAGGTATATGTGTGGCTATAACAAGGTATACGGGTGTTGTCAAATATGTATGCAGAAGCAAGTGTGAAATGCAAGTATAGAGATACACAATATGTATGCATAAGCAAGTGCGAAATGCAAGTATGGAGATACACAATATGTATGCATACAAAGGAACAGAATCATATCTAATCGTCAATGATGAAGTAAGCTAAACGATGTATGGTTCATAGCAGTTCTATAGTGCGAGTGTCATGGCAATTACTAATGGAGTGTGTGTAGTATACAATTAGTGCTCGTGCAGCATAAGCCGTTAGTAACAGTGCGGTGTCCACTAGGTACTAATCGAGTATAACAATATAATGGCACGTAGTGATGCTCATGAAAAAATCAAAATATACGAATGTGGATAAGCGGCTACAAAATCCTATCAAGCCCTGACGCATAACGCCATATGGGCGATTTCCCCGTAGATGTTAAACCTACTCACCGGTATTCTCAAGCTAGGTATATCCGACCACCTGCTTACCTCTCTTCGCAGCGTCCGAAGTTCCTGCCTACGATCCTAGAATTTACACAAAGCAACACACATGAGGCTAAATCCTGCAAAAATGCTATATTAAGACAATACGAAAAACTAGCGTCGCAAGCTAAACGCATGAAATCAATACGCTAAACATGTGTGTGCTAAACCCAGAACTACCCCGATACGCTGTGATGTGCAGAACACACCAGACCCAAACTTGAAGCATACGTGTCGCGCAAATCACAAAACACTAATTAAGGTAGTTGGTCCCAGATTTTTATCTGGAACAAAAACAAGAAAATAAATAACACCAAACACAGCCAAACACTCACAGACACCACCCTACACAGAACCAACCTCCAAATCCACTAGGAGGTCGGCGAGCTCGGGTGGGGAGGGAATGTCGCCGGATTTTTGGGAGTGAAGTGGGCTCGAAAACCTACACACTACTCTAAAAACCCTGCACATTATTCTGTATAAGTTTGCTAATCAAGAAAACCACCAAAGATATAGCAGATTCACCGTATCCTATAACTTGGTTTAAAAACGTTTTAAAAACACTAATTTAGTACAAAATGGTATTTTAGTGCAAACTGAAACAATGACTTGGTTAGACAGCACTAATAGCCCTTAACACAAAGCAAAGCAAAACTTAGAATCGACCAATAAGCACAATTAAACTTAAAACGACACACCAACTCCCACAACCACCTAAGTGTTCGTTTAACGGCTAAAAGGGGGTATGCGCCACAAAATCAACAGATCCTGCGCGTAGAATTCATACGAAGTGCAGAACTGAAACGGACACCGTATTGTGCGTCGACGAAACACTAAAAACTACCTATACGATCCCAGATTTTGCCCTTAGTAAATACTAAAAAAAATCTAACAGTACCAAAACCCCCTAAACCAGAGCAGATAGGTACCTTAAAAAGATCAAACCCCCACCCCCTTCCTAGGCCGAGGTCGCCGAAAAAGTGCCCCTAGTCGCCGGCCAAAACCGCCCAGGTTGGTCTCGAACTCCAGGCGAACACTCAGGGTAACTAGGTCTATACTTCTACATTTTTTGGTTTCATAGAAAAGTCTCGGGTTAACAGCAGGTCACAGTAACACAAAAATGACACTAAAACATGATATCGACACTAAAACTAAAACCTTATGGTTCTAAACTAGAATTACAAGACACCACAACATGTTAACCAGCTAATTAACAGTAAGAAGAGGACTACCTTCCCAAACTTGCTCAAAACTCCTTCTTTCCTAGCTCCAAGTGGTCTCCATGGGCTTTGGCTTAAGTTTTAGAGGAGGGTGAAGTGAAAAATTGGTGAGGGTGGTGAAGATTTGAAGATTTGGGTTGGGGTTTAGTGAAGGGGCTGAAGTGTTTCAGTTGGGAGAGAGATAGAGGGGGAAAATATGAGAGAAACAAAATGGGGAGAATAAACAAAAGAGAGAGAGAGTGAGAGGGGGTTATGGGACAAAGCATGGCACATTCTCTCTCTTCATTTAATGCCAAGCATGCTTTGTCTCCCATGCAAAACCTTCATCATTCCCTCTCTCTCTTCCTCCTTCTCAAAGTCAACCCAAAAGGAAAAAATCAAATTTTTTTTGAAACTAAAATACTTAATTTAAATACATATTTTATCGAATGAAATGGTTAAAGCATCATAGCTACTAACATGGTTTAACTCCAAATTAGCCCTAGGTTAACATGCACATGTGTGTGCAAGCCCAAATTAAATTCTAATAAAATATTCATTAATTTTTATAAAATATTTAAAAGCCGTTTTGGTAAACTTTTTACTGAAACCCGCATTAATGCATAATTAACCACTAATCGCATCCTAAGGTGTTACACGTTCGACTCATACTCAAGGCGCGATCGTCACCTTGATTCCAGGAAAAGGGAGGATACCGACCTTCCTACACTTGGCTATCATTCGACTCGTACTCGAGACGCGACCGTCACCTAAAATTGGTGGACACCAACCTAACACTTGCAAGATGAAAAGACCTACGAGCTAAAAGCACTTGCAGAATGAAGACACTTGAGCAAAGAAAAATATATGCTGAGCTAAAATTACTTGCAAGTTGAAAAGACCGACGAGCTAAAAGCACTTGCAGAATGAAGACACTTGAGCAAAGAAAAATGTATTTACTTTATTTAATATCAAAATTATATACAAGGTATTGTGGGCTCCTCAGCCTTACAAAAATACCCGGAGGCTTACAAAAGTTCTAAAAAGAGAAAAAGAAGAAGGGGGAATAGCTTAGGCCGCTCGCTCGGCCACCACCTCTCCTTGCTCTACGCCTCCATTGGGGGCAACAACGGCGACCTCAGGCTCGGCGCTTCCGCCGGACACTACGGCTTCCAGGACCTTCTCGGCTCCACCCTGTGGCGCTACCTCGGCGAGAGGAAACCTGGCTTGGAGCTCGCGGTTTAAGAACTTGGGCATAGCCTCTTTGACGGCGTCGAGGGTATTATGTTACCCGACGGCCGCAGAGTCGGCGAGATCGAGGTAAAACTGATCAGACGCCTTATACTCCTCCACGACCCTCTCCGCCCTGCTCTCAGTGAGCTTCGCCGCATCTAAAGCCGTCCGGGCATCCTTCTTAATGGCGTCCTTCGACCTTTTCATGGCGTTGAAAAGGCCGTTCGACTCCTCCATCTGGGCCTGGATAGCCCGGTTGGATTCGGTTAAGATCCGATGGGACTCCTTCAGCTTGGAGACCGTCGGGTCCTCGGTGACCAATCTTGAGTCAAGAAGGGCCGCCTTCTTTTCAGCTTGCTTCAATTGAAGAAGGAGCTTTTCATCTCGCGAGGAGGATTCGCCCGCCTTTTTCATTGCCGGGGCTATCTCCTTGGACTCCATGGCGACAAAGAGAGCGCAGTGTTGAAAGACCTGAGAAAAACAACAAACGTGTTAAAAAACTAAAACCGAGGAAGTAAAACTTAAGAAATTTTCAGAGAAATCTAGCTACCTGAACCGCCTCCCCACCCTTACAGTTTTTAAACGACAGATACACCCAACTCGTGTCACGATCCGAAATGGCACGTGACTGGCACTTGAATCATATAAAGTCTATAAGACCCCATCTAATTCAAGTAAGCCAAAAATCCCAGAAATCTAAACCATTTTAAGAAAGAAGTGAAAAAACCTTATTTTAAAGCAAGTGGTTTTAATAACATAAGCCGAATTATGCATTTTTAAAATCTCATGTCTTTTCTGAAAATTTCGGCAGAGTGTCCTTTGTAAATACTGGCCCCAAAAGCGTACAAGATACATAATATGAATAAAGGCATCCCCAAGCGGGAGCTAGCTCTTCACCAATTGGCGGTCACAACCACGCAAGCAATATAATATACAACGCCGAAGGGCGAGAATCAAAACTCAAAAGGAAACTCAATATCATCAAGAAAACCATAATAATACAACGCACGACTCTAAGGTTGAAAGAATATACAACTGGTCTTCTAAGGTTATCAAACAATATATAAGTCTGGTTGATGGAATTTACTAGATACAATTGAAAATAAATACAGGTACAATGGTGGTCACGATGCGAGTGAACCCACCTACTAAAGCAATCACCCTGAATGAATAAGTGTGCCAGCAAAGCCTCCACGGAAACCTGTACGGTAAAACCTGCAAGAAACTGTGGCATAACGGGGCTGAGTTGCTAACTCGTGAGTAGAAAACATCACCGAGTAGAAATCGTATGTATGACTCAATCCTAGATTATACAATCATAATATATTCTCAATATAATATCCTGAACCATCTACACATAAGTGTAATATCATGTGCTCGTGTTAGTGCCTCAGTTAGCAACATGTTGTAAATATGATGTATGAATGCATGAAAACAGAATACATCTAAATGAGAATACTGTTTTCATATCTCAGTGAGATTTCTGTATAAAAATCGAGTATCATCAATGAAATCAACAGAGAATCAGTGTCAAGTATCGACACGAAATATATATCTCAAAATCTCAAAATCTCAGGCTCCGGCTATCCGGACTGGCCTGTATCATCATATCTCAATATCTGGGGCTCCGGCTATCCGGACTGGCCCATATCATCAAATCTCAAGATTACGTCGGTATCCTCCGGATATCCGGCGCGTCACAATAAAATCACCGGTCAGTAGTGCTCCCCTGTCTCAGGCTCAACGCCATCATCTGCGACTTTCTCGTCCCGGGATACCGCACCGGGTCTACCATGCACCCACAGACGGTTTCTCCTCATCCTCGAATTGGGTGTATGATATTGCTCAAGAGCCGAGAAAACTCATGGTGGATATATCTCAAATCATATCAGGAGAAAACCGCACTTTTGTATCTTTAAAAATGATAATACGTTTTATAAATCCTTGCGGTTTCTCCAAATCCAGAAATCTCATGAAAATCCAAAATAACAATCTCTAGTGTAAATAACAGTGAATACTGGGCTCTGGCAATCCGGACTGGCCCATAATATTGCATGACAAATGAATATAAAATGTATGGGTATCTAAATAAAGAATGCAATATCTAAATTAGCACATGAAATTAATAACATATAGGAACTATCAGCTAGCAAGCTATGTCAATGAAATAATATTCTCTAAAGTGTACGTGACATAGTAATTACCGATGAAGATGTGTGTGAGCCGGCAAGCAAGTATACGTAGAGCATACGCATCATCGGTAATGGTGCGGGTTGATTTGCATTAGATTTTATGATCAAAGAATAGTTTACCGCAATCAAGAACGGCGTCGCTTGGTAGCTAACCGATAAGTACGGGTCGGTCCACAGGGATTTTGTGTATTCTCAATTTGTCCTAACGAGTTAATTCCAAACGGTGTTGGATTGATTATCACTAAAAACTAAGTTGATCTAG
Source organism: Agapanthus africanus (assembly GCA_030015575.1). NCBI lineage: Eukaryota > Viridiplantae > Streptophyta > Magnoliopsida > Asparagales > Amaryllidaceae > Agapanthus > Agapanthus africanus. The sequence continues at coordinate 170,909,182 of CM057338.1, read as the reverse complement.
ACTAGGATTAAAATCTTGCTAGGGTTAGGTTTATGTTAAGTTTGGAAAGTCAATATTCCTCACCGCTTTCTATGCCTTAATTAAGATCTATGAGGTGTTATGATAATAATTAATAAAGTGGATTAGTACCATCGGGAAGAAATTAGGGTTCTTCCTCTAGGTTCTTGTCCTTCCTTTCTTAATTCTTACCCTAACCTCCATGGAAAATATGCACAACCGGTTTTTTAAACTACGGTATCACCGCTACCTCGTGGGATAGGGTTCCGTAGTGAGCGATGTGTGTATGTATGCATGGAGTCCTATAAAAATATGTGATGGACAAGAAAGGGGTGAGAGATTTTCATCTCTCAAACCTCTCCTATTCTTAATCCTAATAAGTGAGGAACTACTCACTCATTAGGGAATTGATAAACATGTTCTAAACTAATTAACTAGGGCAGATAATAAAAGTTATATTAGGGCAGAAAGAAAATTAACTAGGACAATAAAAAGAAAACTTACTCTAATTTTTATTTGATACTCTCTTCAAACATTACAGGAATTGAATTCTGAATTTTGATAAATAAAATGAGGCACAAGAAGAGGCATACCTCAACAAGAGCTTTAGGGCTTCTATTTATAGATCATAGAAACCCTAGGGTTACATTCGATACATATCTGTATTTACAAAATTACCCCTAAGAAACCAAGTCAACGCACCGCCACACCGTCACAAAATTGCACCTACACGTGCTCCATATGGCCGCGGATCCGCGGCCAGAAGGCAGGTTTGGCCGCGGTTCCACGGCCATGTTGTGGGCTTGTTGGCTGCATTTTTCTGGGTTGCTTCTGGTTGCATTTGGTTTCTTGTTTCTTCTCTTGGTTTCTCAGATTGTTTTCTAGTTTTCTTCCAGATTTTCTACAGTGCATATTGTCGTGGACTTTTACCCTTTGCTTCGTGACGAAGTCTTGAACCTTGCGCTACCTTTGTACTTTGTGAAATTGTCCATTGATCTTCGTTTATTCTTCAAACTGTAGGCATGATCAAGATTCTTCTATTTGTTGGTCATAGTCTCACTTTTGTATTGTCTTTTCATCAATTTCACTGTTTTGTTCCGAGAACCTGTAACCTGCAACTATGTAGCAGACATGGATCAAAAGCACCTGTTTATTTGTAAAATGAATAAGAAAGGGGAATATAATAATGCAAAATTATGATATGAACACGTGTGTCCTAACAATAGCTTTCATCATTACTCATGAAAATATATATAGGCATGCAATGCAATGCGAACAGCAGAATAAATGGCAATGAATAGTAAATGCAGCAATAATGAAATATACATTCCTATATACGAGTCATACAGTTTTTGATATCTGAAATCGCACGAATCATGGTGTTTAGAAAATAGGGCTACGGTGTTTTTATGAAAAAGTACATCCTTTGAAATATCCGTAGTATCACTTGGCATGTCTTTAAAATACTCACGATTCTTTAGTTTTGGAAATAAGTATGACTCGTGCTCAGTCTAACATCTACTAAGTAACTACATGACTAAACTAACAGACTAATCGAAAGTGTAAGGAAAACCACCTAAGTCTGAGTCGATATATATATATATATATATATATATATATATATATATATATATATATATATATATATATATATATATATATAGTCGGCGATCCTGCCGCAATAGTATCCCATACGATATAATATATAATATGACATTCTCGAGTCAAGAGTGTGGATCAATCATCAATCTTCATCTCATACGGTAAATCCATCGTACAACATCCCAAATCTGGGTACGGGTCAAATATCACATTTATCTCATTATTCATTTTGTATCCTTATCATCACATATCGTGAACTGGGGGTACTAATCTATGTCTAGTACATACTGATACCATCAACATATATATATGTGCGTGTGTATGAAAACATCTCGCCTAAAGACCCGCTATAATATCATGTCGTATCTCATAATACGAACCAACATCACCGATCTCATGGCATCATGCCGAATCTCATCGACTAATCTCTAAACATCATATACTATCCTCATCATCCATGTATATGTATATATATATATATATATATATATATATATATATATGTATGTATGTATATAGTCCCATACCTATGTGTGTGTGTGTGTGTGTGTGTGTGTGTGTGTGTCTGTGTATACATATCCCCATATACGCACAAAAAAGTAAAATGCATGCGAGTGTGTGTGTGTGTGTGTGTGTGTGTGTGTGTGTGAGTGTAAACCTTATTCCAGGGTTCGTGACTACAACTAACTACGACACTATCTATCAATTATACTAGAATTAACCCATGATCTTCTAAGATCTTACTTACTAATCATCCAAGTTTCACAACACAATATCATATATATAACTATAATATGTATATCAAAGGCTACACTACGAACTGCGGGGGTGCTATACGCCATCCACCCGACTTCCCCCGTAGATATATATCTACTCACCTTGATTCTTTCTTGCCGAAGTCGATGACGCCACACTCGTCCTTGTCGTCCCGAAGTTCATGCGGAGGTACTTACATGTCATAACACATCGTATCGCATTAAAATCCAATTCGCAATCGAAACGACATACGAATCACTCATAGGTTAAAACATATGGTCTACTCACACAAAAGAGCCCAAAAACACCCGATATCGATGTACAAACGTCAAGTGACCGATACAAAACACAAATACCAAAACTTGAATTCATAAACATCGAGGAATTCAAAGCAGCAACCCAATAAAGTGGTCCCAGATTTTAGTTCAGGTGAAAATAAGGTGCACAAACAGTACTAGGGTGAAGTATAGGAGGCATATGATCTACAGAAGAAACCTGGGCACCCAACTCCACTACATGGCCGGCCACACACTCCTGAATTCCGGCCTGCTCGGTTCTGGTAGCTTGAATTGGGTTCGTATTGGCAGGGTGGCACCTAGTGTCCAATCTAGGTCAATGGTGTTGTTTGCTTTTCTTGTAAATATTCCAGGTCATCCCAGATTCCCTGCACCCAAAATAAATCCTTAAAACCGACACGGAAGTTTCTAAATTCTGTATTTTGGGTTTGTTTCAGTCTGGTCTGGGTTTCTAGCACCAGGGGGGTTTAAGATCATCACTAAGCTCAATTTCACCATCTCACTTCAAAGATTCCTCAAAACCTCCTTTAGGAATTTTTAATGTCATAAAACTACACTAAATCACATCTAAACTAATATAGATGCTAAAGCAAATGAAATACTACACTTAATGTGAAAGAATTATCTCATTTGGCAACTCAAGAAATTTCTTGAATTGCCCCAAGTCTCCAAAATCCATCCTTTCTTGGTCCAAAGTGCTTGTTGTGAGCTTGTGCATATTTTTTGTGAAAGGGAGATGAAGTTTTGAGTTGTTTTGGGGTGTGTTGTGAGGTGATAAAGGAGGGGGAAGGAGTGAGGTAGCCATGGAGAGAAAGAAGAGAGAAAGATGAAGATGATGAATGAAATAAATGGGTCTTAGTCAATGGAAAACCCCTCACCTCTCTCTCCCTCTCATGTTCATCCCTCTTTGTTTAATGTTTTTCTTTTTCTTTTTCTTTTCCTTTTCTTTTCTTCTCATTATCTTTTCATCTCAATTAAAAAAACAAAGCCATGCAAGAAAAATGTAACAAATGTGAAATGTGACATAGTGCATGTCATGTGCACAAATCAAGTTTAATGCACGATTAGTGATATTTAATCGCGATTAGCATTAAAATAGTGTATAATTAATTATAAAAGTTTGTAATTTGCATAAATCAAATAAAGCACCCTTATTTCAGTAATTCATACAATTTTCCAAAATTTTTTCCACTTTATCGGTATTTAATTATACCGCACCATTAAAATATTCATAATATTTATTATTTAATTATATAAAATCCTAAAAATAATATTTTATTTTTCTGAAATGTTACAACTCGGCTCTTCGTTACTATTCCCGGGGTGATTTTTGAAACAAAGAAAAGACAGGAGGAGGCTCAAATCGAAGGGGATCCGATCAAATTTCAACCGGACCAGAAACCCGAGGAGGATACTTCACGAGTTTGGCGCTAGCTGGCCCGGGGCAAGACGGAAACAATGGAGCACTGCACAAATCTCGGATGAGAAGGGCAGACGCATCCCTGCCCGGAATGCTTCCACATACAGGGCAATCTCCTTGACCCGCACCTGGTCTGCCCGCTCACTCTCTCTGGCCAGACGAAGTGAATAGCCGGAGGGGATATGGAATCGAGTCCGGATGTCGGAAAGATTGACCATACGATTCAAGACGGAGGGTGCATCATTGGTATTCCCGATGCGCACCTTGGGAGCCCTTGTCGCCGCCTGACGGCGAGTGATAAGGGTGGCTGTTCAGTCGAAAATATTACACATTTCATGGAACATTTTCCTTACTTTTGTTAAGTACTTAAATGTGTTTATCATAATTATGGAACATATGTGGGTTTATCTGCAAAATACTCTTTATCATATATTTATACACTATACTTAAGATTATGAAGGAAAATATATGCATACAATATTTATAAGATATTTTGATAATTTAAATATGCATATCATATCAAATAATCCTAATCAATATTCTTAAAATATCATATCATACTAATGGTTAGGATAATATCTTAAAATAAATAACAAATATTACTAATACTATAAGTTGAGAAATTGTGCAGATTTAGCTCAGGTCTTGAGATCGAGATATTCGAGATGTCGGGAATAAAATCTGCCGATATAGTTTAATCAAATCATAGATGGCAGAGACTCAGAGAAGATTTAAAGAATCTAGACATCACAACAATCTCCACGTGTCAACATGAGGCAACAGAACAAGTTTCAAAGCCTAATTTCTTCAAACCACCGCCCAACCGCGGCTAAATATACCTAAATGCGGCGAAACCGTGGCAATATTAGGGTTGTAGGATTTGGGATTTTTTAGGTATAATCATAACAACCAATCTTCACCTATGGCAACTAGGGTTTGTATCTTTTATGCTATTTAAAGAACCGAGAGTTATACTTTGAAAATCATCAACTTTTCCATCACCAAAATCACCGACAAGATCAAGAGATCTAAGACAGGTCCACGAATCGACGTGATAAATTGACGCGATCAATCGACTGAACATCTACTTCTTACGAGATAAAGATCGAGAGCAACACGAGAGTTCTTTGTATTCTAATTTCAAAAGATTTGTACATGTTAAAGTTGATTAATAAAAGTAGATCTTTAGTTTAATTCTTTGCATTTTACTTTCTGTACTTAATTTCTGCATTACTTTCTGCATTTACATTATGGTCTCCTTTTCTATCTTCTCTTCTATCTCAATCATGCGTGAGTAATTCTACGCTTGATAGGGTTCGTAGGATTAGGGTAGATCAATGGATGATAAAATCTCTTAACTTCTTTTACATATTTTAAAGTTTATAAACTTTAGTAAAGTAATTGTTAACATCCTAATCGGGCGTGCTATCAATTTATTGATAGTCTCGACCGCGATTTAAGATTAGATTAGCAATTGTTTTAATAAATGCTAGACATGAATAGAGGTCAATGAAAAGATAAGGGTTAAGAGTGGGAATCCTATTCCCTCCAAAAACTCTAATCTTCATTCATCACTATCGATCTAGTTTTAAATCTATTAAAAAAGAAAAGGAGCCATCTTTAATTAATCATCCATTACTACTAAATTCTATGAAGCCTACAAGCCACTTCTTTATAAATTCTACATCCGTATATTGTAGATTTACAACCAATCACCCATTCTTTCAATCAACTCGTCTAAAACAAGATAAAGGTTCGACGTTTCCTTGAGGACGACCCGTACTCATCGCGGTTAGCTACTAGCGACACCATTATTGATTGCGGTTACTATTTTACTTACAAAACACTTTTCCAAATCTAGAACCAATCAGCGGCCCTGACTCAGGGGGGGCGAGCCTGACACAGAAGACGAAGTAGAAGAAGAACCCTCTCGGCTATCTGAAACCGAGGAGGAGGAAGACCCGCTGGACTCGGCCCCAGAAACTGAAGCCTCATCGTCTGACCCTACCCCTACCACTTCTACAGACACCTCGGAGAAAGACATCTAACCTGATTCAAATAAAGGGTTCGCCGAGGAAAAGTCAGTAGAAGATCCGAGCTAAGCAAAGGTGCACCGGGCAATCTTCAAACGTTGAAAGACAACTACGGTGAATTGTCGGCCCTAGGATGGTCCCCTACTATTTATACACTCCTAAAAGAACATCCTACATCCCAGATCAATTCCCGCCAAAACGAAGCGTCGCACCCAGCGGCCGTCGAGGCTTCACGTGGTGATCGACTATTGGGGGTGTCTCTTCGTGGCAGGAGTTAGAGACAGCCTGTCGCGCCCGCCAACCAACATCGAACATGTGGCCTGTAGCCCAACTGATGATCGAGTGAAACGGCACCCTCTTTTTAAAGTGCAATCATTTCACCGATCCGCTGATGTTGTTAAGGATACGCACGAAATTTTAGACGCACGGAAAGACGCCATGTGGACTCGAAAATCGAAACTACATGATTGCCAAACGCCATGTCGTTCCCGGACAATCCACCATGAAGGAATCTCGGTACTGAGCTGAGCATGGAAAACCAAGTAGGCCACTATCGACCCGCCCCATAAATAGGTCGAAACGAGAGTGGGGGGATAATGATGATGCTAACAAGTAGGAATTCCCTACATCTTGACACGTAGCGAATGACATGTCCCGGGGGCTATGGAGCTAGAATGAGCCTGATGCATTGGAGATATTCCTCGGCACCTCGCCTCCGAGATTGCATCCGGCCTTTCGGAGACCTCCGTGGAATACCTTCCATATTCGTCTAGCAATGAGTCATCAGCTCACCTTCGAGAAATCCTACAACCGATCTTCCACAGCCTCCTAGCTCGTCTCCAAGCTATTGCAAGGTTTGAGCTTCCTCGGCCTCCCGGCTCGTCTCCGAGCCATCTGACAGGCCGAGCTTTCTAGGCCTCCAAGCTCGTCTCTGAGCCATTTGATAGGTCGAGCTTCCTCGGTTTCCCGGATTAACCGAGAGTGCGGAGCCCAAGCGTCTCCGCAACGGCTCCGCGTATCTCACTAAAGCGAGATATCCGCCGTCCCATGTTCCGCGTCCTACGCGGGCACGTTCCCCCATTAATGAGCGGATCCCGCCATCAACACGGGCGTAATGAGGGGGCGTAACTGACGATGAGAATCTTGCGCCGAATCGCTCCACGCGACCACTATATAAACCCCTCTTTCAGACGATTCAGGTAACGGGAATTAATTCCAATATGTCGCTACTCTGCTCTTATTCCACGGTACTAACTTGATCGTCGGAGGGTCGTACGGTGTTCACCCATCCCGGGACTTCATTTGCAGATAACTCGGCGTCAATACTAACCCATTGAGATCCACACACTTAACTCTCAAAGTAAATCTCAGTCGCACAAAACCGCTCGCACCAAATTGACGGAGGCCAACATCTGAGGGAGATCACAACCTCCATCAGGTTTCAATGTAAAAAAAAGGTAAATAAAGAACTAAATGAATGGTTACATGTGTCCTGCCATCATAGTAAATTCTTATTCCTTATAGTGTCTACACCGCACACATTGAATCCTCGATGCATGTAAAGACATGCATGAAATAATATTTTTTTATTATATAAAGCAATTCGTTAAGAATATGAAATTAAATTCAAAAATATGGATGAAATACTACTTTTTTTTATTATACAATCGGAATGGTGATTAATTATAAAAGTAGGGACAAAAGTGTACCCAAGGTCATGTTTTTGTCCACGCATTCTATTCGTGTTAGCCTACATATATAAAATCTGCTGTGTTATAAATAAAAGAAAATTTATCAAGAGGCATTTCCTTGTTTTCAAGTTGACTGCCAAAAACCTCGATTTTTGTTCAAAAATCTTTAGTATACCAACTTCCCAAACATCAAATCTCAGGGATCTCAAATTCTTCGTCATTGCATTTTCTTGTATCAGCATCCCTTCAATAATTCTTCACATTTGAATGCAATCATACATTAATTTGTCCCTATCCAAGTTCTGTAACCCTACAAACTCTCTCTCTCTCTCTACACCACCGTCAGTTCAGACCTCTATAATAAGTATATCTTCTCTTTATTAATTCTCCTACCTGGAGTAGTATGTTTTTCCATTTCATCGAAGAGTGAAGGTTTTAGATCAGAGAGTGAGAGGGAGGCAATGGGCGTCCCTTCATTTTATAGATGGCTAGTTGAAAAATATCCCAAAATAGTGAGAAATGCTATTGAAGAACCCAACTCATCATGTGTTGATGCATCATAACAAAACCCTAATGGGCCAGTGATGATGCTTATAATCGGGAACTGACGCGACCTGGATCGCGCCAAGATGTTACCTTCCATTGATCTGCTGATGGCGGCGATGGATGGCTGAGATTGGATCTGGAGGCTTTCGCTCCTGAAGCGTGTGGATCTCAATGGGTTTGAGGTTGTGGTTGCCGAGCTACCTGCAAGGAAGTTCCGGGGTGGTTGTACCACCGACGACCCTCCGACGGTCAAGTTAGACTAGAGATCCGAGCAGAGTAACGGCTTAGTTGAGTAAAAATGACTTACTTGAACCGTCCGAAGAAGGGATTTATATAGCGGTGGCAGCAGGCGAGGCAGGCGCGAGAATCACGCCGGCCGTTACATTCTCGACGTTACGCCCGCGTGATGAGCGGGAGCTCCCATTAATGGTGAGACAGGCTCGTTAATGGGGATCGTGGTGGCGTGGAACATGGGATATGGCCGGTGGAGATCTCACGCATGGCGAGATTCGCGGGATGGCGGTTACGCCTGCGAGCGGTGCTGTTGGTCGGCCGATGAGACCGAGGAAGATGACCTCGGTGGGAGAGCTCGCGGAGGAGCGGGAGAGCCGAGGTATCTTGGTTCTGCTCGAGCCCGGAGGTGAGCTGAGAGGGCCGAGGAGGCTCGGGCTTGTGATAGCTCGGAGACGAGCTGTGGGGCTGAGGAGGCCAATTATGCTGGGGGCTCGGAGGTGAGCCAGCGTTTGCTCGTAGGACGGGCACAGGAGTGGTCTGGTCGGTTACTGTAGGTCCTTTCTTGTGAGCCCTGGGACACGTCATCTGCTACGTGTCCTGATTTGGGAGATCACTGTAAGTCGATGTTAGACACCCCACGAGTTGCGGGAAGGCGGAATAGGTAAAACAATCATTTTTTTAAAAACAAATATCGACTAACTTTCGGATCTTTGCCAAACCCTAACTAACAACATCATAGGAGGGATTGGCTAGTATGAAAGAAGATTATACCTAATGAACCAAGTCCTTCTTGTTCTCATTGACCGCTTCCTCGTCGGCCTCCTCTTTGTGATAGAAGATCCATCCGAGAGCTACTACTCCAAACTTGACCTCTAACTTGAGATAACTAGATTACTAAAAGTGCTAATCAAAGCAACCTAGAGGATATAGAATAGGATTAGGGATTAATTAGTCTTGCTAACCCTTGATCTCAACGCATGAGAGGTTAGGGTTAGGATTTGAAGAGAGAGAGAGAGAGCTTGAGGAGAGAGAATGTGATAATGAGAATGAAATGGAATTAACTCATTTGTGTATATATATGAAGCATAAGATATTTTGCACAAAAATCTCTTTGCACAAATATCTTCATGCTTCATTTAATACATAATGAATCATCAAGTGATTCATTAAAAACATTTAATGCATCATTAACTCTCTTGATGAATCATCTACATGAGTCACAAAACCATTTAATGCAAATGCCACCTAAGCTCTCCTTGTCATCAACCTTCTAGAAGCTTCTCGACAATTTACGAGAACGCCCATCCTATCCGTGAAAACACGGAAATACTGAGACTGTATAAATCCAATAATTCAATACTAGAATCTGGCTTAAACCAAAGCCTGCTAGTATAAACTATTCGAACATCGTACGTGCGTAAAAACACGTATGTGTCCGAACCCTGTCGTAAAACCATACGACCTCTATATCGTTTCGCCCGAAGCAGGGAAACTCTCTGTGTGAGACTCTAACGACTCGACTACTACGCTGGCAGTGGGTTTAACCACAGACCGCAAGCGGCACTAGCTGTACGTAACGGTCCCCAGGTAGATGTCGATAAGAAGGCCGATGAGGAAACCCATCCGAACTCCTACTGAGCCTGATGTGACAATCTCCATACAGTCCGGTCTGTTCGTCTAGGACTATCGCATATCGGGCCTAGGGGGCGGCAAGTGTCAGTCCCCTAAAAGCGGTATAAGTCATGTCGGAGTGAAGCCCATTACACCTTGAGAAGCTACTAGAAAACCTACCAGTAAATCACACTTTCCCTGGCCAGGGACTTTACGTAATGGCTCTCCAGACACAGCACAATATCAACTCCCAATACCGGGAGAGACGAATCCTGTATAACCGCCACTGCCTCCAAGTGCTTCGGGACTGCACCCAACTGCTACCTGTTTGCACGACTCCTTTGAGCCGTGGTAGGGTAGCAATCTAAGAACAGTGGGAACACACTCGAGGCGAAGCAGCAGTGTCAAGTCTGCGGACTATGCTGTACTCATGTTACCTGGGAACTGTTAACTGACGACGGGTATAATACCAACCAACAGTTCCCTGCGAGTCCTGTCCGGCGTACCCGTAACCCAACGAGCACCTGTATACTATCTCCAGTACGACGTACTGATGGCTGTGGGACAGACCATCTCCCCAACTGGGATGAGAAGCATACACACTAGTCTACTCCGAAATATCGATGCCTTGTCTCGATAATCCTACGACTAGGGACCTGAAAAAGGATGTGCTTATAGACTATCCAGCCCTCACTAGTGTGACTGCCATCACAACGCTGGCAGTCAAGAAAGATCCTAAGGGCTCTATCAATACGTACACACATATTAAGATAGATATAAACCAAGTAGCATACTACCATGTTTAGCAAGACTGTTAATATAACTGTGAATATCCCAAGCTTCCATTAAGTAATATACAAGCTAGTATGATACAATAATGGCCCCTAGAGCATATACACTAACAATCTCCCACTTGCACTAGGGCCATGTACTGGCGTATCGAAGACCGATCATCTCGAGTAGCCTCTTGAACTGAATCTGAGATAAGGCCTTTGTGAATGGATCAGCAGTGTTCTCCTCTGTAGCAACTCTCCTGACCTCGATTTCCTGGCGATCTATGATCTCCCTGATCAGGTGATACCGCCTTAAGAAGTGTCTGGACTTCTGATGGGACCTGGGTTTCTTTGCTAAAGCTTTAGCTCCGTTGTTGTCGCAATACAGTGGTATTGGATCAACAATGGTAGGAACCACCTGAAGTTCTGTTAGGAACTTCTTCATCCAGACTGCTTCTTTTGCGGCATCGCAAGCAGCGATATACTCCGCTTCCATCGTCGAGTCAGCAATGGTGTCCTGCTTGGAACTCTTCCAGCACACCGCCCCTCCATTGAGGGCAAAGACATAACCTGATATGGACTTGGAGTCATCCTTGTCACTCTGGAAGCTGGAATCAACAAATGCCTCGATCTTGAGGTCTTTTCTGCCGTAAACCAAGAACATCTCCTTAGTTCTTCTCAGGTACTTGAGAATGTTCTTTACTGCTATCCAGTGCTTCTCCCCTGGGTCTGATTGATACCTTCTTACCACGCTCAGTGCGTAAGCTACATCTGGTCTGGTGCACAACATCGCATATATTATAGAGCCTACTGCAGAAGCGTTGTAAGTGCACGGCGGCACCCCGGCCGTCAATCCGACGGCCAAATGAGGAAGCGGTGATAAACTTTAATTTTTCTTGAACTGGCAAACCGCCGCGCACTAATACCCGGATCGAACCATTAATTAGTCTTAGCCAACCACAAGAAAGGGAATAGAGATATACCGACGATCCAAGTCCTCCGGTCTTCTCGTCATCGTCCCGATCTCCTGCGGAATGTCCCGTCTCCTCCTCGTCGCCGGAAGTGCACCACATCGCCTACTTCTTTTACGGGCTCCCACCTCAATGCCGAGGCAACTCGGGCATGAAGACGGCTACTTGACGTGCCCAAGGTTCGCTGTAGAATATCTAGTTGAGCTTAAGTCTCATTTGGGGTTCATGGAGGTGCCATTTTGGTGGAGGGATGATACAAGAACAATGTGGAGGGACTTGGGGATTTTTGGAGCATGAAATGAAGCAAAAACCCATACCCAAATATTTGGACAGCCCCACTCCTATCATGGCCGGCCAACACAAGGGAAGAAGAGAGAGTGGGAGTGGAGAGTGATAGAATGAGAGAGCCATCCTCATGTTATGCAAGAGAGAGAGAGAGAGGAATGGTTATCATGCAAAAACAAATCATTCTCAACCAAAATCCAACACTCAACAACCATATCATAACCCATCATCAAGCATGATGACTTCAAAAAGTCAAGCCATCATGAATTGATCAAGTCAAAAAGGTCAAGGTATGGTGCTCATCATGAAAACCATCATGATGCAACAAGATGCAAAGAACCCCCTCCACAAAAGCCTATTTGCAACAATGCAAATAAACCCTCCTCCACCAATCTTCGGCCAATGAACGGAACAATGGAAATCGGCCGAAACGGAAAGCAAACTGGCAACTCCAGAAAACTGGTCCCGTAATAAATTACAGGAAAACCCCGATACTGTGCATACACACCCGCATTTGTATTTCGACCGAAATACAAATGCAATGAGACAAAATCTACACTGTACTATACTAGGATCCGGCTTATACCAAAACCGGCTAGTAATATCCGTTCGATCCTGATCCGTGCAATACCGCACGTATCTGATCGAACCCTGCCATATAACCATACGGCCTATAGTACAAACTGTCCGATCCTGATCCGTGCAATACCGCACGTATCTGATCGGACCCTGCCATATCTCCATACGGCCTCTACAACCTTTCGCCCGAAAGCTGAGTAACAGAATGTGGGGGACTCTAAAGACTCGTCAACACCTTGGTTGTGAATTTAACCACTAGCACGTCAGAGGTATAAGCCAATACGTAACGGGCTACCAGGTATTGACTAAAAGGGACGTCTGTGAGCGAACTCAGCCTGACAACCCTACTGAGCCTGTCAGTGACAATATCCGTACAGTCCGGTCCGTTCGTCTATGAGCATCGCATGGCGGGCCTAGGGGGTTGGTAAAAGTCAGACCCCCAAAAGCGGTACAAGTCGTGTCGGAGTGTAGCCCAGAACACCCTGAGATACTACTGGAATACCTACCAGTAAATCTCCTTGCCTCGGCCGAGGGCTTCGTGTAATGGCTCTCCTAGACACAGCACGACCTCACCCCCAATACCGGGAGAGACGAACCCCTGAAGATACGCTCACTGCCTCCATGTGGCTCGGGACTGTACCCAACTAAAACCTGTTTGCACGACTCCTTTGAGCCGTGGTAGGGTAGTAATCAAAGTACAGTGGGAACTCACACGAGACAAATGACGATCCCCAGGTCGATGAACTAACCTGCACACATGTCACCAGGGAACTGCCATCTGACGTCTGGTATATGACCAACTAGCATGTTCCCGGCGAGTCCTGTCCGGTGTACTCATAACCCAATGAGCACCTGTATACATCTTAGGTGATCCAACTGACACCAATGGCTTGTGAGACCGGCCACCGCCCCTCGTCGGGGTCTCGACTGTATACACTAGTCTACAATGGAGAATCGATGCCCTGTCTCGAAACTCTCACGACTAGGGACCTTTTAAGGATATGCTTATAGACCCCCAGCTCCCACTTATATGATCGCCCTCATACTGCTGGTGGTCAAGCAAGAATCCTAGGGGCTCTATCAACGTGTAATAGCGACGTGTCAGGTCACTTAAAACAGTACACGATGATAAAGGTAAACCAGATAGCATACTATCATCTCGAGTAAGACTGTCCTACCGGGATAGGTCCTCCATCAATCATTACAATCACGTACCTGTGACCTAATAATTGACTCTGAGGGCACTATCTCCAACAATCTCCCACTTGCACTCAAGGCTAATTATTGCGATGTCGCATACTCACAGCCCGTGCGATACCGAACACCCAACTCCTCTACTAGTCAGTCTCACAAAGCTCGTTTGCGAAACTATTGCGTTCGAGGAATAGCCTTAGTGAGTGGATCCGCTTTGTTGTCTCTTTCCATGTCTCTCTATATCTCAAGTTCGCGGAGAAACCCATCTCCCGAAATGAGCAATACCTGTCTTAGGATGTGTCTGGATGTCTGATGGGACATAGCTCATAAATGAACTCCAAATCCAAACTCCTTAGACTGTATCGTCAACTGAACTTAATCAGTATCCTGCGCCATGCCACCCTCAGTATTGCCTTGGACCACCTGTCCAAAATACTGCCCCTCGTCAGAAGGAAAAACTATAACTCTGACAACCTCCTTGTCGTCCGGATCACCTTGGAAGCCTGGAATGATAACTGTCTCCCGAATGAGGCTGTCGTTATCATATCCCTAGAACATCCATTTATGTTCTAAAACTGCTTCCGACTGTTTCTCCAGGATCGGATCAATATCAACTTATTGCATCTAGTGCAAGAACAACATCTGGTGTGGTACTTGACATCTCATGATTAACTCAATTGCCTGAGCAAGTGATCTGCCAATCATGCACATCCCTCTCCCCTTTAGTCTGTAAGACACCTTTAGAGAGGGTGACTCCATCACCTGCAGGTACACTACCGTGCCAGGAGTCGTCCATTCTAAATACTCTTAGAATGCTGTCTAAGTACCCAGATTGGGAAACTACCCAAATCTAGATCTAAAACCATAGATCTAGTAACCAGAATGTCTGATATAATGTCCAAGTCCCATGTGGAGAAACCACTGTGTGACGACCAAAGTATAACCGGTTGTAGTATAGGAGTTTCCTTTCCTACTCTGTGTATGTCATCCAAATACCAGGACATCACACCCTACTACCTTCTCAACAGATCCATCCCCTATTCTGATGAAGTCAAACCTATGACTGTCACGTCAGAAGTAGATGATCTATCTCCGCTACATCTGCTTTAGTCTATAAATAGACATAAGCTACCTGTCCACCAATGCTTCCGCTGCTCCCACTAACTACGACAACCCTCTGGCAGAGTCATATAGACGTACACTTCTAAAACTAGTTTAGAACGACGCTATACTCATCCTCCCACCGGGTCTCGTAGCCTGGAACAACAGCAATGGTAATTGTGGATAAACAAGAACTTCCCTGTCACCGTCCTTGAGGCTACCGTAGTACCTCTCGGGTGGCTGAAGTTACCCACCTTATCTGCGGAGTGGCCAATGGAATGTCAATCCAGATTGAATCTTTAGGTTCCTTATCAAATCTTCAGTAATCGTTTGTAGTTCTGGAATCACTTCCAGTTCTACCATACTCCCACTACTGTTTTTTTTGAAAAAATCCATTTTTATTAAAACTGTGGCGAGTCTAGAACAATATCGCTATTGTTCATCCAGATGGTAGAAAGTCAACCCTCGTCATAGCCTGGGTCAACCCACAAACAGCCATTACAGAAACGTGCCTTGAGTTGTCCAGTGTCTGGTTTTAATCATAAACCGGACAACTCCCCGTACCTTAAACATCGTTAAGATATGAACTGTTCTATATCCCATATAGGACCAGAGGCACTGATTTAATTGAACCAGATTCAAATCATGCAACTGTCTCCAGTGCATGTCAACTAAATGGAAGGAGGCCAATCAGCGTTACTCAACTTAGGAATGCTTCCAATTATGAGTAACCTGAAAGAGAAGCAATTTCTCTTAATCATTACTAACAACTGAATACCGTACACAAGTATCTACATCTTCGATCACTTTGAAGAATCCCGATACTTGCAATACCTGGTTCTCTACTTTATTCAAATACCTATAACTTCTCAAAATTCAGACCCTGTGTTTCCGCGAAACACCTGTCAAAAAACTAGAGAAGTCATAAGTAAACCGAATATAGTATGAGGACCAACCCCTCTGTCCTGATGGACCGTGGACAACATACAATACTCTGTATAAGTCCTTTGAGTCTGATAACTCATTCACTGTGTGTCGTAGGTTGAAAACTGTACTTATGGTTAAGAAGAATTACACCGCTGTTTAATGCTCCTTACCTAACCATCCACTGATATAGGTAAATGTCGTAGACATAATTTCAGAAAGGTATATCTCACTCTATGAAAATAGACGTACAGATATATCAATTTGAAATTGGTGCATAACTGCGGATATTCAAAACCAAATATTTGCCAATCGGCAAACAGCCCAGGTGATTTCCTCAAATATCACCGATTACAACGAATCCCGATATAATGAGGATAATCACCCAATTCCCAATAACTTACTCCCGCTCATCATCTGTAAAACCATACAGATGTGAGAATCATACCTGGTAAATACATACCCTGGAGCAAGTGTCTAATCGGGAAATCAGTTTTTCTTTAACAGTACACAGTGAGACTGAAACATCGAAATGTTTCGATGGGGTATCCTGGTATTCCTAGTAATGCCTCTTCCAGATTCACAACTGTAACCGTATAGTTCTTTGCCACCTCTCCAAATCCCTTCATATGTCTTTAGTCTTTACCTTCTGCACACCCCTTTAGGCCAAATGGTTTTCTTCCTTCCCTACCGTTCGGCACCAGCCTATGGTTTGGAAGAAGACTATCCAATAAGCATAATGGGTGTACTGTCCCAATCCTAGGAACACTCGCAATGAGAGAGGGTGAAGATAAAAGACAACCGAATAAACCTTATTCCTATTTCTCCTGGACCAGAATCCATCCCCGAACTGGAACAAGTTCCTTTCGAGTTCGTATATAACCATACGATGGAGTATCCAATAAACTGTGGATCTTCGTAGTGATACGGAGTGTCCTGGAGAAATACAAAGGTGATTTTAGGATTGGCGAAGGAATACTTGGTTTGGTCGTGAATATCTGTTGCAATTTACTTTGCCCTCTTACTAATCCCTTGCTTTGTCTGAACTTAATACCTTCTGTACACCATCGTTAGGCTAATTGGTTTTCTTCATTCCCTACCGGTCGGCACCAGCCTAAGGTTTGGAAGAAGACTATCCAATTTGCGTAATAGGTGTACTATCTCCTAAACCAAGGAGTACTCGCAACCTGAGAGAAGGTAAAAGGAAAAGACAACTGAATAATCCTATCCGTTTCCTCCAGAACCTGAAACCATCCTCGAATAAATTCCTTCGAGTTCGTATCTAACCATACGATGGTTTTGTCCAATGGAAGTGGACGTTCGTAGTAAAACGGGGTGTCCTGGAGAAAAGGGTAAAAGTAGGAGTGGCAATGAGGTCTGCAACTCTGACAATCCAAAAGCCGGTGTTTAAGAAGGTTCGGTCAACTTGGTCACTGAGTCATAGTCTTAGGGTCGGGTCAATGGTCGCTGCCAAAGAGAGAGAGAAAAGAAACACTCAGCGTGCACTCTAACCTAGATTAGAATGGTTACCAATTTATCTAATCTGGAAACCTCCCACTGTACCTCAAATTCTCCTCCAAACCTGAAAGAAGAATTAGTCGGGGTCACCCGAGGAGTAAACTAACTCATCAGTGGGAATCGGGATCCAACTCTCATCGCATGATAAC
Source organism: Agapanthus africanus (assembly GCA_030015575.1). NCBI lineage: Eukaryota > Viridiplantae > Streptophyta > Magnoliopsida > Asparagales > Amaryllidaceae > Agapanthus > Agapanthus africanus. The sequence continues at coordinate 170,891,502 of CM057338.1, read as the reverse complement.
GTGACGGAATCCGCTCACGGTATCACACTCCAGAAGGTATGCGCATATCTGGCAAGTTTCAGTTCTTTTGAAACTCCCGATGTGATTTCTGCCCCATGCTCTTATGACCTTGGCGTGAGGTCAAAATATCATAAGTCACATGTCAAGCTCTGCCCATCATTATCCAGGTTAATTTGAACCCACCCGTACATACCCTTGACGTAGGCCAAAATAGTAGTACGACTGTCCCAAACCAACGCATCTATCTATGCAACAGATAAATACCCGGCAGCTACCAAACACTATGCCTTGGCGTGAGGTCAAAATACATAGCTTGAATACTACCGAATATTTAACTGAAATGATGGAGGGCTACGAATGGTTTCTGGCGAAAACCTTTAATGTAATGAACTTGATATCGTTGAAGGAACGGATAGCTTTTTGAAAATATAGTGACGAAAACTGTTGCTAAAGAGGTCACTCCCGGTGAAGGGATCTCGGCTCTTTCCCCGTAGAATGAGGTGCAGGATATTCCAACTGAATACCACGATGCAAAGCAAAAGTAATCGGCTATAGTGAAGTCATTGCCCTGACGCAAACTTTTTGTCCAAGGGGTCACTCCCGGTGAAGGGATCTCGGCCCTTGCCTCGTCGACTGAGGAGCAGGATATTCCAACTGAATACCACGATGCAAAACAAAAGTGAACGTCCTTGCAATAACAGCTTTTGAAAAGTGTTCCAACAACATCAGATTAGGTTTGTTTTAACTTGCATTGATTCGAATCAACGCAGTCCCATCAATTGATCACACCACAAAGAACGAAAATATACCGATGTACGTATATGCCATCCGCATTCGCCACTGGGTCCCGTCATTACCCGTTAGGTTAGCTAACTAACGACAGAGCGGGGACTGGACTAGCGCGGATGCAAAACATATACAACATCTACTAATATATATACCAATATATTATATTCGCTCAAGGCGTGATAAAATGCAACATCACAGAAATGTACAGCATTACAGAAACAATACAGATATCTGGGATCCCCGGGTTTCACAGAGCCGCTGAAACCCGACGTTCCCCTGGTCGTGTGGATAGCCTGCGCAATGAAAACCTAGACCCATACGGGCGCGGCAAGTCACCCGCCAAAACCTGAAGCGAGGCAGCCCCCTTCAGCGCCGTGAATGGACCACCCAGCACTTCACGGAATCCGGTAACTTGGGCACCCCTCCTGGGTCAACCTGTACCCCCTACGAGTGCGGTGAATAGCCCGCCAATCCTAGAGTGAAGCCCCCTCCGTCTCAATGCCATGAGATGCGGGCTTGTTGCCCTCCAGAATTCGGCTATCCGTGCACCCCTCCGCGGGGCAATCCTAGTACAGAAAGTAAAATATACATACAACGGGTACATCGACCGCAACCTGGTCGTGCCCCAAAATAATAATATAATCAGGCAGTGACGGCAGTCCACATGTCGGACGCTCGTCCCGCAATATCAAATGTACATAATACAACCACAACTGTACTAGCATTGCATCCAGGCTATCCCCACGACCGATCCGCAACATCACAGCAAAAACAGAACATCAACGTGAAAGTCACGTTCGCAAATCCGTCTAACCGGGCTATAGCAGTTAGACCGGATTTACCGATCGAGTGACATTCACGGTCGCAGATATAATGTAAATACTGTGAAATAATGTGTTTAAAATATCCGATCGATCAAAATATAACAAGTGGGCCCCAAGTACTACTGTAGCACATCAAGAAATTCTGGGCCCAAAATTAATATTCCAAAACCCCAATTTTAACCCCAGAAAGATACTGTAGAAATTTGGTGCAGGGATCTCCACAGTGTGCGGCGGAACCGCGGCGAGAAGGGGGTGTTTGCGGCGGTTCCGCGCTCCCACAGTGGAGTCACTCCATCGAATTTTTACAGAGCTCTTATATTTTCCAGTACATCAATTTTTTACAACCTGAAAAATTTTTGGAGACCAAAAAATTTCAACAGAAACTGATGCTAACAAAAATGCGAATTTTGGAATTTTGGTCGATCGGAAATGCAAAACACATTAAACCAAGCTAGACTAAGTTAATGGCGAGGCTCTGATACCACTGTAAGTGCACGGCGGCGCCCCGGCCGTCAATCCGACGGCCAAATGAGGAAGCGGTGATAAACTTTAATTTTTCTTGAACTGGCAAACCGCCGCGCACTAATACCCGGATCGAACCATTAATTAGTCCTAGCCAACCACAAGAAAGGGAATAGAGATATACCGACGATCCAAGTCCTCCGGTCTTCTCGTCATCGTCCCGATCTCCTGCGGAATGTCCCGTCTCCTCCTCGTAGCCGGAAGTGCACCACATCGCCTACTTCTTTTACGGGCTCCCACCTCAATGCCGAGGCAACTCGGGCACGAAGCCGGCTACTCGACGTGCCCAAGGTTCGCTGTAGAATATCTAGTAGAGCTCAAGTCTCATTTGGGGTTCATGGAGGTGCCATTTTGGTGGAGGGATGATACAAGAACAATGTGGAGGGACTTGGGGATTTTTGGAGCATGAAATGAAGCAAAAACCCATACCCAAATATTTGGACAGCCCCACTCCTATCATGGCCGGCCAACACAAGGGAAGAAGAGAGAGAGTGGGAGTGGAGAGTGATAGAATGAGAGAGCCATCCTCATGTTATGCAAGAGAGAGAGAGAGAGAGGAATGGTTATCATGCAAAAACAAATCATTCTCAACCAAAATCCAACACTCAACAACCATATCATAACCCATCATCAAGCATGATGACTTCAAAAAGTCAAGCCATCATGAATTGATCAAGTCAAAAAGGTCAAGGTATGGTGCTCATCATGAAAACCATCATGATGCAACAAGATGCAAAGAACCCCCTCCACAAAAGCCTATTTGCAACAATGCAAATAAACCCTCCTCCACCAATCTTCGGCCAATGAACGGAACATTGGAAATCGGCCGAAACGGAAAGCAAACTGGCAACTCCAGAAAACTGGTCCCGTAATAAATTACAGGAAAACCCCGATACTGTGCATACACACCCGCATTTGTATTTCGACCGAAATACAAATGCAATGAGACAAAATCTACACTGTACTATACTAGGATCCGGCTTATACCAAAACCGGCTAGTAATATCCGTTCGATCCTGATCCGTGCAATACCGCACGTATCTGATCGAACCCTGCCATATAACCATACGGCCTATAGTACAAACTGTCCGATCCTGATCCGTGCAATACCGCACGTATCTGATCGGACCCTGCTATATCTCCATACGGCCTCTACAACCTTTCGCCCGAAAGCTGAGTAACAGAATGTGGGGGACTCTAAAGACTCGTCAACACCTTGGTTGTGAATTTAACCACTAGCACGTCAGAGGTATAAGCCAATACGTAACGGGCTACCAGGTATTGACTAAAAGGGAAGTCTGTGAGCGAACTCAGCCTGACAACCCTACTGAGCCTGTCAGTGACAATATCCGTACAGTCCGGTCCGTTCGTCTATGAGCATCGCATGGCGGGCCTAGGGGGTTGGTAAAAGTCAGACCCCCAAAAGCGGTACAAGTCGTGTCGGAGTGTAGCCCAGAACACCCTGAGATACTACTGGAATACCTACCAGTAAATCTCCTTGCCTCGGCCGAGGGCTTCGTGTAATGGCTCTCCTAGACACAGCACGACCTCACCCCCAATACCGGGAGAGACGAACCCCTGAAGATACGCTCACTGCCTCCATGTGGCTCGGGACTGTACCTAACTAAAACCTGTTTGCACGACTCCTTTGAGCCGTGGTAGGGTAGTAATCAAAGTACAGTGGGAACTCACACGAGACAAATGACGATCCCCAGGTCGATGAACTAACCTGCACACATGTCACCAGGGAACTGCCATCTGACGTCTGGTATATGACCAACTAGCATGTTCCCGGCGAGTCCTGTCCGGTGTACTCATAACCTAATGAGCACCTGTATACATCTTAGGTGATCCAACTGACACCAATGGCTTGTGAGACCGGCCACCGCCCCTCGTCGGGGTCTCGACTGTATACACTAGTCTACAATGGAGAATCGATGCCCTGTCTCGAAACTCTCACGACTAGGGACCTTTTAAGGATATGCTTATAGACCCCCAGCTCCCACTTATATGATCTCCCTCATACTGCTGGTGGTCAAGCAAGAATCCTAGGGGCTCTATCAACGTGTAATAGCGACGTGTCAGGTCACTTAAAACAGTACACGATGATAAAGGTAAACCAGATAGCATACTATCATCTCGAGTAAGACTGTCCTACCGGGATAGGTCCTCCATCAATCATTACAATCACGTACCTGTGACCTAATAATTGACTCTGAGGGCACTATCTCCAACAAGCGTAGGGTATAATAGATATGCGATCCCTTTCCAAATCAGTCTTGGGAGACATCTCTTTGGATAGGGTGATTTCGTGACAAGACGGTAAATTACCGCGCTTAGAATCTTCCATACTGAATCTTTTCAGTATAGTGTTGATATACCTGGACTGCGAAAGTCTCAACATCCTCTTGGATCTATCACGATTGATCCGCATCCCCAGAATGTAAGAGACATCACCCAGGTCTTTCATGGAGAACCTGTGTGACAAGAATCCTTTGACAGATTGTAGCATAGGAATGTCATTTCCTATCAATAGAATGTCATCCACGTACAAGACGAGGAATACGACAGTTCGTGCTACAATTTTACTATATATACATGGTTCATCTGGATTTTTGATAAAGTCATATTCCTTGACCGTTTCATCAAAAACAGATGTTCCAACTCCGTGATGCCTGCTGCAGTCCATAATTGGACTTAAGCAACTTGCACACTTTCCTGCTGCTCCCACTCTGATTGAAACCTTCTGGCTCATCCATATAGACGCACTCTTCCAAATTACCATTTAGAAAAGCCGTCTTTACGTCCATCTGCCAGATCTCATAATCATGGAAGGTGGCAATAGCAAGAAGGACCCGAATGGATTTGAGCATAGCCATTGGAGAAAAAGTTTCGTCATAGTCCAAACTAGGTCTTTGACGAAAACCCTTTGCAACAAGTCTAGCCTTATAGGTTTCCACCTGTCCATCTACACCAATCTTTTTCTTGAAGATCCATTTGTATCCTATGGGTTTTACCCCATTTGGAGCAAAGTCCAAAGTCCAAAGTCCCTACTTTGTTGGTGTACTTGGACTCCATCTCGGTACGCATTGCATCCAGCCATCGTACCGAGTCGCCGCTTTGGATGGCCTGCTGGAAGCTAGTAGGTTCATCATCATCAATGATGTAATCCTCTCTATCCACATCTATGAGAAAACCGTAGTATCTCTCAGACGGATGAGACGGCCTACTACTCCTGCGGAGGAGTGCGGGAATGTCCTGTTCTTCTTGAACTACTGGTTCTACTAAACTTTCAGTAGTAGTTTGTGGTTCTGGAATTTCTTCCAGTTCTATTGCGCTCCCACCTGTTTCCTTTTCTAAAAACTGATGTTCTAGAAAATTGGCATTACGAGAAACAAAAACTTTTTGTTCCTCTGCGTAATAGAAGAAATACCCCTTGGAGTTCTTTGGATGTCCTACAAACTTACACTGTACTGATCGTGCCTCGAGTTTGTCCGCATGCTGCTTTTTAACAAAAGCTGGACATCCCAGATACTGAAGATAGGGTTTCTTCCCACTCCACATCTGATTTGGCATGGTAGGCACAGTCTTGGTAGGAGCCCTGTTCAAAAGATATGCTGCTGATTCTAGCGCATAACTCCAGAAAGATCGCGGTAACTCAGCATTACTCATCATGGAACGTACCATATCCAACAGGGTTCGATTCCGTCTCTCTGATACACCGTTATGCTGTGGAGTGTATGGAGGAGTAAGCTGAGAGAGAATTCCTTTCTCTTTTAGGTAACCTAGGAACTCGGCACTTAAGTATTCACCACCTCGATCAGATCTCAGTGTCTTGATACTTTTGCCGGTTTGGTTTTCTAGTTCATTCTTATATTCTTAGAATTTCTCAAAGGCTTCGGATTTATGTTTCATTAAGAAAATGAATCCGTACCTAGAGTAATCGTCCGTAAAAGTAATGAAATATGAAAAACCATCTCTTGCATGTGTAGACATTGGACCACATATATCGCTGTGTATGAGTCCTAAGAGCTCGCTCGCTCTTACTCCATGTCCAGTGAATGGAGTCTTTGTCATCTTTCCTTTGAGACATGATTGACAAGTTGCATAAGATTGATATTCGAACGGATCCAAATATCCTTCTCTATGTAACTTAGTTAACCTTGTCTCATTGATGTGACCCAGTCTACAATACCATAAGAAAGCCTTATTTATATCTGAAGACTTTCTTTTTAGTGTGTTCTGGACATTGAAAATCTGTAATTGGTTTAATACATATATACCGTTATCTAGTGTACCGGACCCAATCAAACCATGATTAAGGTGGATGTTAACAACATCGCTTACAAACGTGAAATCATAACCTTCTTTCGATAACAACGAAACTGATATGATATTACACGTTAAACTAGGTACACAAAAACAGTTGCGCAAAACCAAAATATGTCCACTCGTTAAATCTAGGTGATAATCCCCTACGGACACAGCACCCACGCTAGCTCTGTTAGCAACCTGGAGGGTCATATCACCAACCTTTAGCTCTCTACGGTCTCTCAGTGCCTGCAATGAATTGCATATATGAGATCCTGATCCGGTATCCAATACCCAGGAAGTAGAGTTGATTGACAGACATTTTTCAATTACAAATACCCCTGAAGTCGAAGCCACAGCTTGCTTCGGTTCCTGGTTCTTGGCATTCCAAGCTTTGCAATCTTTCTTCCAATGGCCTTTCCTACGACAGTGGAAGCACTCGTCCTTTGCCATTACAGGCACCGCAACCTTTGTCTTTCCCTTAACTCCCACCTTACCAACACCTCCTCTTGGTTTGGTGGCGGCCTTCATCTTCCTTCCTTTGGCCCTTGCCTTGGACCTGGAAGAGGAAGCACCGCGAACAAACATAGTGGGTGTATCTCTTGCTTTCTGCAAGGTGCCCTCTGCACTCCTCAACATGTTAAGGAGTTCTGGAAGTTCAACTTCTTTTCCTTGAATGTTGAAATTCAGAATAAACTGGGCGTAGGTGGAAGGAAGGGACTGAAGAACCAAGTCTGTATACAGCTCGTTCTCTAAAGTTGTCCCGAGGTCCGCAAGCTCTTCTATATAGCCAATCATCTTTAGGACATGTTCTCCTACAGATGATCCGACGGCCAGCCTCGACTGAAACAAGTTCTTCGAGGTCTCGTATCTTGCTATACGAGATTGCTCTCCATACAGATCTTTTGTATGGAGAAATATGGATTCAAGATCCATATCTTCGTGCCTCCTCTGATGTTCATTATTCATAGAGGCAAACACGATGCACTTGGCCTTCGCGCAATCTAACTCCCAGGTTTTATGGATTTCCTTATCCGCAATACTGGAATCTGGACAAGGGACAGTAGGTGCCTTAGCAGTAAGGACATACCCCAATTTGTCATAAGTCAAAGCCATCTTAACATTTCGGAACCAATCTTTATAGTTTGGCCATGTAAATATATTTTCTCTAATAGTAACTTAAGGCCTGTCATGTTTTTGGGTCGCTGCAATGAGAGAGAGGGAACGCTTTAGCATAATGCTCTTGCAAGTTTAGAGTGGTTTTTAGTTTATGTTAACTGGATGGCTCCCACTGTTTCTCGAATCCCTCCTAAAACCAAAAAGGAAGAACTAGTCAGTACTATTCTCACTGTTCAATACTTGCTTAACTGTTCAGCTAGGCCGGTGTCGGTACTTCGAGGGAGGTTTTCCAACGCTTTCGCGAAGTTCCTTAATGAAATAACCTCTTTTCTCTGGGGGCGTAACCCCGCTGACACCTTTCTCGACACCTACTTGGTTTATAGCATTGATCGTTAAGTGACGAATTTCCTGATGAGTAGCGGATACTCACAGTAGGATCGGGATCCAAATATCATCGTGTGATAAAGCTGAAGGAATCGTACCAAAATTATCACACTCCAAATGGTATGCATCTCTTTGCAAATTTCAGTTTCTTTAGAAATTCCCGATATAAATTTCTGCCCCATGATCTTATGACCTTGGCCATGGTCAAAATGTCATAAGTCACATGTCAAGTTCTACCCATCATTATCTTGTTAATTTGAACCCATCCGTATATATCCCTGACATTGGCCAAATGATAATACGACTGCCCCAAACTAACTCATCTATCTATGCAACAAATGAATACCCAGCAGCTACCAAACACTATGCCTTGGCGTTGATCAAAATACATAGCTTGAATACTACTGAATACCTAAATGAAATGACGGAGGGCTACGAATGGTTTTGGCGAAACCGTGAACGTAGTGAACTTGATATGATCGAAGGAACCTGATAGCTTTTAAAAGGAGTGGTTAAAGCTCCGCAATTTTAAAAATTATCCTCTGTTTTAAAATAACCGAATGGTTTCTTTTAAAATGTTCCAACGATTCAACTTTGGTTTATTTTCTTTGCATTAATATAATGCGTCTGATTGATCAAAAATATTTCAAAACCGCAATCAAGAACGGCATCGCTTGGTAGCTAGCCGGTGAGTATGGGTCGGTCCACAAGGATGTTGTGAATTTCCTAGTTGTTCTTACGAATTAATTCCGATGGGTGTCGGATTGATTAAATCTAAAAACTAAATCTATCTAGATCTAAATCTTACTAGGGTTAGGTTTAGGGTAGGTTTGGAAATGTAAATAAGTCTCACCGCTTTCTATACCCAAATTAAGATCTATGAGGTGTTATGGTAATTATTAATAAAGGGGATTAGAACCATTCGGGAATGTGTTTCTTCCTCTAGGTTCTTGTCATTTCTTTATCAATCCTTACCCTAATCTCCATGGAAAACACGCTCAACCGGGCCTTTATACTACGGTATCACCGCTATCTCTTGGGATAGGGTGCCGTAGGGAGCGGTGTGTGCATGTATGCATGGAGTCCTAATTATTATATATGATGGGCAAGAAAGGGATGAGAGAGTTCATCTCTCAAAAGCCTTCCCCAAAGCTAACCCTAACAAGCGAGGAGACTACTCGCTCATTAGGGAATTGAAGAACATTCTATATATCTAACTAAGGCAAGGAATTAAAGATCTATATTAGGGCAATTAAATAAAACTACTTACTTTACAGATGGCTCTCTCCAAACATTTACACAAGACTTGTCAGATCTGAATAGATGAAATGAAAAGAGGTATCGATGTTCTCCAAAAGAAATCTGAATTTTATTAATGAAAGGAGGCATAACCTAATACAAGATTTAGAGTTCCTATTTATAGAGGATAGGAACCCTAGGGTTACAATCGACTCGCACATCTGCTATTATAAAAATACCCCTAGGAAGACTTATTCAACTCACCGACGCACCGCCTCTGGAAGTTTCCACCGCCACGTGTCATACTCGGCCGCGGAACCGCGGCCGCAGGCCAGGTTTGGCTGCGGTTCCGCGGCCAAATAGGAGAGCTGTTGGCTGCAGTTTTTTTTGCTTCTTCTAGTCTTGTTTGTCCTCCTATTTATTTGGTTGGTTCTTAAGATTGGCTTCTAGGTTTCTCCCAGATCTCCTAGTGAATAATTGTAGTGGACTTTTACCGTTGCGTCGTGACGAAGTCTTGAACCTTGCGCTGCCTTGTACTGATCTTCCTGTAGGCTTGATCAAGATTCTTCTATTTGTTGGTCGTAGTCTCACTTTTGCATCGTCTTTTATCTTTTTCACTGTTTTTATTCCGAGAACCTGTAACCTACAACTATGTAGCAGACATGGGTCAAAAGCACCTGTTTATTTGTAAAATAACTAGGACTGGGGAATATAATAATGCAATATTATGGTATAAACAAATACCCCCAAACTTATCTTTTGTTCGTCCTCGAGCAAACCTAGTTTTATTCTCAATAAAAACTCAACCTCACTTTCGCATGGAATCGCGATTGCACTGAGCTCATGCAACAAGCCGTTAAACCTCTAGGTGTCCCTAGTAGGAGCAGTGTTGTCCCCTGAGGGTTTTCAGTGGATACTACGCACAAAATCCTATCAATTAGGCCCATTGACTTTTATTCTCCAATTGAGTTCTCTAATAAGGAAGTCTATTATCTTCGACTTGTAAATTATCCACCCGTATTCTTCACGCTACCTTATCATTTAACTTAAGATTATATATGTTCTGTAGACTTATTTAGCTTTCGGCATCTTTTAAGTTTTCCTTCTAGGGTTCTATCTTAGCTTAGGAATTTTTATCATCTGTATTAAAGATATAAGTCCTATTTTTCATTCCTATCTCTTATCTAAACCCCAATCACATACCCCCACGTGTGTGTATATATAACCCTTACACTTGGAAATTCAAATCAAGCTATCATACTCTTGTCCGTCGTCCAAAGCACTTCTTAATTGGTGAATTTTTAGATGAAATTTGCTCACACATCCTTCATGCGACTGTTAATACTTCTTGAGGTACCAACAACCGATTACAAGATGTGTTTGCACATTAAAGCGTAATTCCTAGTCTTGCAATACCTAAGGCTTTAGCAGTGACTCCCAAACCAGTTGGTCTAAGGCACTAGGTGATGAAGCACCCTCGCTAAATATTTTTTCTATTTTTGCAGCCTTAAGTAATCACAAAAACCAGTGTTCATTTTTTTATTATCTCTTTATTCACATTTGAATTTTTATTTTATTTTTCTTCGTACTAAGGACTTTAGACAAGAGCATTTCAAGGTCTCTTCTACTATTCCAAGTTTCAAGGTTCGTGTTTGTGTAAATTATAGGGTATACATTTTCAGAATTTAGACTTAAGCTTAGGAATTATTTTTCAAACTTATACTTTAATAAAAACATCAATACTCTTCCCTTGTTTTAACTTAGCCCAAGAAGTGAACTCAAAATTTGCCTATTTCTAAATAAACTACAAAGACATATACTTTCTACCGTTAAACTTTAAGAAAGGTTATTTTTAGGATTTTTAATTTACTAAGTCTAACATCTAGTTGTTCCAAGCTAGTTAACCTATTTATCAAACTCAAGTCAATTAGGGCCAAAATTGAATACTTTAATTTTTATAATTTTTAAAATTTTCAATTTTTTATAGGTTTTAAATTAAGTATGCAAATGCAAAAATATACACATGAATGCGAAGGAAGAAGGCTTACCGAGCATACCCCCAAACTTAAACTTGACAGTGTCCTCACTGTCATGCTACACCAAAAGGGTTGAGAATGTCGGCACTCCCCTGTTTATTTATTTATAATTTTTTTTTATTTTTTTATTGTTAAAAGAAAACAAAATATATATACATATATACAACAAGGTCCTCCCTAAACTAAACAAGGCCTTATACAGGCCAAAGGTTAACACCAACCATTCAAAAATTTTATCGTGATAATGGTAGGGTTGGTGGAAGAATGGAGTGTAGAGGAAAGAAATGAGAAGCACACGAGACCGTGTGGAAAGAAAGGTAGAATATGGTCTCGGTGGAGGAGAAGAAGGACGGAAAAGAGAAAGAAGTGTAGTACGATCTTGAGGGTGTAAATTGAGTGAATAAATTAGCGCAATTTGTGATGACCGATGTGTTAAAAGTGATTGTGCTAATCTATCAATCTGTCGAGAAATGGGGTCAAATCCCTCAAGATTCGCAAGAAAACATGGGTACGTCGAACTTGGTAAACCCTCCATTGAAAATGAAAACGCGACGGATTCTTGCATGGTCGAAACGATAGGAAGGACGAAAAGGAGTGATTTAGGGATAGTCATTTTTTCACCTATGTAATCTGTCTCGAACTTGAAAGATTCCATCAATGGTTCGAAATGACTGTAAGCAACCGAGTCTGATGGTTCAACTAACTCATCTGAAAATTCAAAGGACTCAAATTCGGGAGGTGAGTTTTCAACATCGTCTGAAAAAGTGAAACACTCGTAATCATTATCGTCTGTGAGAACTATGTCAGATTCAAAGAGAAATTTTTCAAGCTCACAGTCTTCAAGCGTGATCTTTTGCGCGGTCGGAACGATGGAAAGGAGGGAGGGTGATTTAGGAAGTATAACAGTTAAAGGTTCAGGAGGATGAATTGGAAAATCCGACACATCAAACAAAAATGGTTCACCCTCAATATTATCCTCAATACTCTCCTCAATACTATCCTCATAATTCTCTTCAAGATTTAGCCTAGCCATGCCATTATCATCAAAATCAAGACGCATATGAGGTTCGGGAGAAACAATTAATAACTCGGGATGATGAATTAGAGATAAAATTTCAGTCAGATCTTCGGGTTCATCATCCAAAATATTCCCGGCGTCTATATCCTCGATCAAGTGAAAATCAATTTTTTCAGACACCTCATCAAAAGCATGGATATTTATCAATTTGGTTCTAGAGCGGAGGTGTAGAGTTCAAAAGGATTAGGTATGGTTTCACTCGAAAGGGACTCTTCACAATCTGGCAAATCAGGCACTACAAAGTCGCACAACTCATTAAATGTTTTATTTTCAACTGATGAATCATTTGGGGCACTTATTTGCAAACTGGAGTTGTGGAATTCAATTGGTAATGAGTAGGTTTGATTTGAATGGGCGTACAGCTCACCCTCTCCTCTCAAATTCTCACTCTGTCCAACCGCCTTCTCATACATTGGAATTTTTGGAGTTAGTTGGAAACTAGCTACCGGTTCACTAGGTTGCATAAGGGCATCCATGGACGCATCTACATTCCTAATCATTTGGTTTGTTACTAAAATATAAGCTTCCAACGACTGTTCCAAACTAGACATGGGTTGTGAAGGGGTTTCTGTAAAAGATTCAAAATTGTTTGGATACGTGAAACTCCCAAATGGCTGTGTAGAAGCAATGTCTAGTGAAGGTGGGAAAGTCGGGTAGGACTGGTAGGAATTGGATGGTTGGACAGGAGTAGGATCAACATATGGATAAAAAGGTGAATGGACTTGTTGATCCCTAGAAGTGGATATGTAGAGAGGAGTGAAAGATCGGTTACGAGATTGTTCAATATGTTCAGCTATAGACATGGGTTTAGGAGTTACAACAGGACTTGGAAAATTGGTATCAATCTACGAAGGTGGTGAAGGTTGACACGGTTGATACATAGTGGATTGCAAAGTCGAACTGTTTCTCCTAGACGCTTCTATTCGATCTTTCAAAGAAATTTTGGGCATGGAGGGGTCGTCCTTAAATCGACTGAAACAATTCGCGTACGAAGCAAAGTTTGGTTCAGGATACCAAAGTTCGGCAAGAGATTTGTGAGGTGGGGTACCCATGATGTAAAAAGGAGAAGAAGGTGGGTGTAAGTGGGGTCCAAGGATTTCTTAGCGACAAATTTTGCAAGTTTTTATAAAAATTTTCCTTTTTTTTCTTTTTATATTTGGAACTTTTTGCAAAAAAAGATTTTCGATAAAGGGCTTAAACACACTTTCAATCAACCATAAATGCACAATCAGGCCTAGATCTAGGGTTACCTAGGTCAGCTAGACAGCTCCTAACTGTTCCAAAGGGCTAGAAATAGGACCTCAAACCGCCTCTTCACCGCCAATTGCGGTCAGGTAAATTCTAGGTGAGTGGGAGGCTCCCCACTACGAAAGTAGTGGTCCTAATTAAGTAATCACTCGCCTTAGACATACTTGCCTAGACACCGCAAAGTCAGGTTAGGATCAACGGCCGATGCCTACAACTAGTCCTCTGTCCTATTAAGCTCGACGTCCTTAGGGCTGAGTCTAGTATTTTTTAATTAAAGATTGGTCAATGCAAATGCCTTATGTAATTTCTGGGGTCCTGGGAAGGGTGATGAAATCCCCACCCAATCTGGATTGGTCTCAACCCCTTAAAGTCCGATTAAAGATATGCAAAATAGAAAAAATCACTCGCAATCAATTTTTTTATTTTAAGCGCGGCGCAAAGAATCCTGCACAAGATAAGTTATGTTGGATATATGTATGCCTTAGAGGCCATTATATGATAGTGGATGTATTTATACATGTATATATATATATATATTCAGTGTACATTCTTGCTCGACATGATAGTATGCTATCTGGTTCTTCTTTATCTGACATGTTGATTTGATCATGCTTTTATTCATTCCTACATGCTGATAAAGCCCTGAGGATATCGGCTTGACTACTGTGATTATGATAGAGATCATACTAGTGGGACATCTGTAGTTTATAAGCATATCCTAAAATGTCCCTAGTCGTAGGTGTATCGAGATGGGGCATCGATATACCAGACTAGACTAGCGTACATGATACTAGCCCCATATGATGGACGATGGATGCTCCTACATTCATCGATGTTTGACATCAAGATCATATACGGGTGCTCAGTGGTGACTGGGTACACTGGACGGACTCACCGAGAACTTCTATATGGAATTATATCTATCGTCGGATAACAGTTCTCAGGTGACACTGGTACAGGTTAGTCTGTAGACCCGAGATCGTCATAGAGTCTTGTGTGCTCTCCCACTGTACTTTGATTACCACCCTACCACGGCTCTACTGAGTCGTGCGAACAGGTGGCCGTTGGGTACAGTCCCGAGACACACGAAGGCGATGAGCGATAGGAGGGGTTTCGTCTCTCCCGGTATTGGGAGTTGATGCTGTGCTGTGCTCGACTGGTTATATCAGTAAGTCTCTGGCCAGGGCTGCTGACATTTACTGATAAGTGTTATCAGTAGTTTCTCGATCTGTTATAGACCATTCACCGGCATGACATATTGAGTTATTGGGGTCGACGTGACCATCCTTAGGCTCGATATGCAGCATATCTGACGAAGAGACCGGACTGTATGGTAGTGTTGCCGGTTGGCTCGACGGAAGTTGTACCAGGTTCGCTTGTTTTCTTCTGATCGCTCAATACCCGGGTGGCCGTTACGTTTAGCTGACCGCTTGCGGCTTGGGGGTGTTTGATATGATCATCACCCACTGCCGGCGTATTGACGAGTCTTAGAGTCCCACAAAGGAGTTACCTAGTCCAGGCAAAATGTTGTGGTGCCCGTATGCGATATGCGCATGGACCCGGTTAAAATGCCCGTATGAGATACCGTATATTAATCGGACGGCTTGCTTTTGGTTAGGTCATATGTGATATGGCCGGATTGATAAATCAAGTGTTGATTTATCATTTAACCATTAGCTTCTCACTAGAAATCCTTTCTTGTTCTTTTTAGATGTATGCATGCATGTATGCATTCATTCTTGTTCATGCACATATGGATGTGCATGCACACATGCATACATACATCATTCTATCATGGTTGTTTATACATAGAAAATGGTGACAATATAAAACTCACACCTTGGTTATTTATATGGATAATTATTTCGATTTTGTGTTAAAACAAAATGAAAAAGGAAAGGTTAATTCATGGTTTGTTTCTATACTCTTCTTTGACCTAACCATGCTCACCTACTTTTAACCATGGATTAAACTTTCCTTTTATGTTTTAACTCAAATTAAATAATATCTTTATCATTTAACCATGGTTTGAGATGAGAAGAGGAAAATATATATACATATATTTTCTATTTTTCTTTGATGAGATTATCTTTTCTCTTCTTCTTAAAAAGCCATCATCTTCTTCAACCTTGCTCTTTTGCTCTCTAGATCTTTCAAGTGAGCAAAATACTCAACAAGATAGGATTTTGAAGTGGGAAAAAGAACCACAACACTATTCTACACAAGTCTTGCCCACTTGTTTAGAGTGTTAGCTTCATTTCTTTCTCTTGATAAAGTGAAGTTGTTAGCTTGGACAAAGGAGCTTCGGGTGGATCGTCGTGGACATTAGAAGACCTCAAGCAAACCCTTTTCCAACCCTCAAGTGGCCAAGGAGTCTAGCGTAGGGAGCTACAAAGGTTGTACTCTCAAAACCCTAGTCTTTGTTACCTGTAAAGTTATGAAACCCTAATTTTCTAGGATTGATTCTTTGTGTGTTCACTTAGCACTCTAAAAATTTGATCTTTATGATATGTGATTCTTCCAAACCTCTCATAGGGTGCTAGGTAAACCTAACATTGGTATCAGAGCCGACCTAGAACATTTGGCGACACTTTAACGAAGTAAAAACTCCGATCGAACCAAAATACGGATTTTCAGGACCCTCTCTGTACATTTTTTCAAACCTGGTTATTTTCAGAATTAAAAATACTTAAAAAATACAGCAGGAAAATATAAGAAACACTGTGAAATACGAAGCCATGAGCCGTTCAAGCCGCCGGGAACCGCGGCCAATCCTTGCTTAGGCCGCGGCTCCGCGGCCGTACAGAGGCTTCATAGCTTATTATTTACACAGTAATTCCTATAACTGCTTGTATATTGTTTTAGGTATGTTTAATCTGATTCTTGTGCTGAATATTTTGGAGATGGTTTTGAGTTCAATGATTCGATCGGAATTTTGATTTCGTGTCTTTTCCGGGTAAATTAGAGAGTATTGAATTGTTCGAACAAGTATCATTTACTCACTTTTTCACGGGGTTTAAATATTTCGGAAATACGTGCAAGTTTTTTTTGTGGTGGACTCTCTAGAAGACAACAAACCTTAACTCGATTATGTGACCGTCTTGAACTGCCTTTTGAACCTTAGGGTTTGAGGCAGTACGACGTGCTACATGTGAGGCGTTGGCTTGACCCTTCTACGGCTGGACCGCTACTACTGTGTCACACTCCGAGTTTTTGAACTCCGCTCAAGTGTTGAGCTTTAGGGAATTTTTGGGTATTTGATTATTCGTTCGAAGAATTTAATACTGTCTATTTATCTGGAATGTGATACAATATGTGGAATTCACATAGTTAGGCATGAAATGGGAGGTATGTGATATCTCGGATTTACGATGTCTAAAGAGAATGCAGATTCCAAATATTGTAGTTTTACACTTTCTTTTCTGTGACCGTAAGTGTAGTATGTCGATATCGCCGATTTCGTTGCTATACATCAACGACAATTGGGGTACGCTTACTTACTTACGTTGATGATATATGATATTATGTGTTGCTGAGATATGATGTGCAGGATTGTCGCGATTGAATAGCCGGGGGGTTTTATGTGAGATGAGAGTTTTATTTTTCATTCATGTAAAATTCAAATGTAATGTAATATTCTTTTATTCGGGGCACTTCCGGGTTAAGCTTGATGCCACCAGTGTTGTATATTATTTACTTTTCCGCATTAAGATAGACCCAAGGAGGGGAGCACAAGTGACCGGGTTCTGGGGTTCAGTGGGAGGCCATCTCGAGGAGTCAAGACCGGGTCTCCTAAACTCAAGGATTGGTAGGGTCGCTTGCCGCTCTTGTAGGGGTCTAGGGGTGTGGGCTTGGTTATTCATCACGACTATGGAATCCGTATTTTCTATTGTTGGCTAAATACTAAATACGGACGTCCTAGTATATCCCACATTATATATATATATATATGTTTCTGCTGCCTGTGTTCTGTGATATCTGAGACGAATGATATATTATATATGAGATATATAGTAGACATTACTTATGTTTTACACCAGCGCTAGTCCCGTCCCGGTATGCCGTTAGTTAAGTAACCTAACAGTGCATAACGGAACATTGTAGCGAATGCGGATGGCATAAGCGTACGTGTTATTTTCGTTTCTTTTCTGTGATTGGCTTAAGGACTTAAATGATGGGATTACATTAATATGATTAATGTAAAGAAAATAAACCTAAAAAGATGTTGTAGAATCGGATTTGAAAACCACTCAGCTCTTTATGAAAAAGCTACATTTCAAAACTGCGGAGCTTAAGCTACTCCTTTTGAAAACCATTTGATTCTGCAACGATATCAGGTTCAAAGCGTTGATTTTCTTAAAAATCATCCGCAACCCTCCGTCATTTTAGAAAGTAGAGTACTTAGTATTCGTGCTACGTTTGTTGACTATAGTTAAGGCGTAGTGTACGGTAGCTAAGTGATGTCTTCCTACACTGCATATGATGCAGATTAATTAGGACATTCATACGACTTTGTTGACCATAGTTAAGGGTCATATGGGTGGGTCTAATTGATCAAGAAATGACGGGTAGAACTTGACTGGTACTTATGATTTGTTGACCATAGTTAAGGTCATAAGTGCTAGGGGTAAAAAGCACATCGGGAATTTCAAGTGTTGAGATTTGCAATGAGATTGCATACCTTCCATGTGATGGTTGGATCCCGATCCCGCTGTGGGCAATAGTTGCTCCTAGGAGAGATTTGCAGTTTACAATTAGCTAACTCATTAGGTGTCTAGAAAGGTGTTAACGGGGCTACGCCTCTGGGAAAACGAGGTTTACTTTAATTAGGTCCGTGCGAAAGCACGGGGAACCTCCCTCAAGTACCGACACTGACCTGGCTGAACGGTTAGCGAAGTTGAAGACTGTAATTAATCCTGGCTAGTTTTCTTTTTAAGATTTGAAAGAAAAACTCGATTAAAGCAGTGGGAAACATCGATTAGACAAGATAATAACTAATCTGATCTATGCAAGAGCTATCGCTGAGTGTATTCTTTTCTCTCTCTTAATGGCAGATACCCATGACTGGACTCAAGCTTCTACTAGATAAAAACAAACTGAATGGGACAAATTATAAAGACTGGCTGAGGAATCTGAAAATAGCCTTGACTTATGATAAAGTATCATATGTCCTCACGGCTTCAGCCCCGACCGTCCCAGGTCCAAAATCTTCAGTTGCGGACAAAGAAGTCCGCAAGACATGGGACGCTGATTGTGCCACGGCCAAATGCCTCACGCTTGCATCGATGGACAATACACATCAAAAGCAGCACGAGAATATGGACATTCAAACCATATTGCTCCATACAAAGGAGTTGTATGGAGAGCAATCCCGTGTATTAAGATACGAAGCATCAAAGAAATTGTTTCAGATGCGAATGGCCCCTGGCACACCAGTAGGAGACCATGTTCTGAAGATGATAGCTCTTATAGAAGTGCTTGAGGACCTTGGATGGACGATGGATAATGATCAATATACGGATATTATTCTGCAGTCCCTCCCCTCCACCTTTGCTCAATTCATAGTGAACTTCAACATGCATAACATGGAGAAGGAACTACCTGAACTCCTTAATATGTTAAGGAGTGTAGAGAGAACTATGAAATCAGTAAAAACTCCCGTTATGACTGTTGGACAGTCTTCCTCTTCTCGCCCAAAAGCTAAGACCAAGGGAAAGAAAAAGAAGAAGCCCACCAATCCTAAGGGTGGAGTTAAAAAGGTGAAGGGAAAGGAAAAGTCCAAAGCTGGAGACTCGGGGAAAGGGGAATGTTTTCATTGCCACAAGACAGGACATTGGAAGCGCAACTGCACGGAGTACTTAAATCTCAAGAAGAAGCATGGGGATGCTTCTTCTTCAGGTGCGTTTGTGACAGAAAACTGTTTTTCAATAAACTCTGCTTCCTGGGTATTGGATACCGGTTCAGGTTCTCACATTTACAATTCTATGCAGGGGCTGAGAAATTGCAAGGTTTTGAAGACAGGTGACCATGCTCTCCGCGTTGGAAATGGTTCCAATGTACATACAGTCGCAGTGGGAGAGTATCACTTGGGGTTGCCATCTGGATGTATATTGGTTTTGAACCCATGTTATTTTGTACCAAGTATGCTTTGTAATATAATATCTGTTTCTTTGTTAGACAATGAAGGATATAATTTTGTATTGCAGAACAATGTTATGAACATTCACCTAAATCAAATGTTGGTTGGGTATGGTACACTTAATAACGGGATATACGTCCTAAATCAATACACAGTTTTCAGTATACAACACACTAAGAAAAGAAAACTTTCAGAAATAAATGAAACTTTTCTTTGGCACTGTAGACTTGGTCATATTAACGAAACAAGACTAAACAAGTTACACAAAGATGGATATTTAAACCCTTTTGAATATAAATCTTATGCGACTTGCCAGTCTTGTATCAAGGGTAAAATGACCAAAACTCCGTTTACCGGACACGGAGAAAGAGCTACTGAGCTCCTGGGCCTCATACATAGTGATGTATGCGGGCCAATGTCTACACAGGCTAGAGGCGGTTTTTCATACTTCATTACGTTCACTGACGATTTCTTAAGATTCGGTCATGTATTTTTATTAAAGCACATGTCCGAAGCTTTTGAGAAATTCATTGAATATAAACAAGAAGTAGAAAAACAAACCGGCTTGAGTATAAAGATGCTTCGATCAGATCGAGGTGGTGAGTATCTCAGTACAGAATTTGCAAACTTCCTAAAAGAGAATGGGATTCTCTCTCAGCTCACTCCTCCTTACACACCACAGCACAATGGTGTGTCTGAACGACGGAATAGGACCCTATTAGATATGGTCCGTTCCATGATGAGTGATGCTGAGTTACCCGTCTTATTTTGGGGGCATGCATTGGAGACTGCAGCATTTCTACTGAACAGGGTTCCAACCAAAGCCGTGTCTACTACGCCATATGAGATATGGCATGGGAAGAGACTATCTCTTAAGAGAATTAAGATTTGGGATTGCCCGGCCTATGTTGAAAAGCAGAATCCGGAAAAACTCGAGACACGGTCAGTCTTGTGCAACTTTGTGGGATATCCAAAGAATTCTTATGGATATCTATTCTACCACAAAGAGGAACAAAAGGTGTTTGTTTCTCAGTATGCCACATTCTTAGAAAAAGAGTTTTTCACAGATAAAGATGATGGCAAGGTGGTAGATCTAGAAGAGGTTCTAGAGACACAAACTACAAATGACGATTTGGTTGAACCAGCTGTTGCAATAGAAACTGAGGAATCTCGGCCACTCCGTAGGTCTGGTAGGGCTTCTCGTCCACCGGAGAGGTACTACGGTTTCCTCATTGATGGTGACGGAGAAGACTGCATCATGGATGATGATGATCCTACCAGTTTTCAGCAAGCTATCACGAGTGGAGACTCTGTGAAGTGGCTGGATGCCATGAGATCCGAAATGGAGTCTATGTACACCAACAAAGTATGGACTTTGGACGTTGTACCCCCTGGGGTAAAACCTGTGGGGTGCAAATGGATTTTTAAAAGAAAGATTGGTGTAGATGGGCAGGTGGAGACCTATAAGGCAAGACTTGTGGCGAAGGGTTTTCGTCAAAGACCAGGTCTGGACTATGACGAGACTTTTTCTCCCGTAGCCATGGTTAAATCCATTCGGATCCTACTTGCTATTGCTGCTCACTACGACTATGAAATCTGGCAGATGGACGTTAAAACGGCATTTCTAAATGGAAATTTAGAAGAATGCGTTTATATGGATTAGCCAGAGGGCTTCATTGACAGTGGGAGCAGCGGGAAAGCATGTAAGTTGCTTAAATCCATATATGGGTTAAAGCAGGCATCACGGAGTTGGAACATCTGTTTCGATGATGTCATCAAAGAGTTTGATTTTATCAAAAATCCAGATGAACCTTGTGTTTATAAGAAGGCTGTAGGGAGAGCTGTCACATTCCTCGTATTGTACGTGGACGACATTCTTCTGATAGGAAATGATATTTCTATGCTACAGTCGGTCAAATCTTTCTTATCACTAAGGTTCTCCATGAAGGACCTGGGTGATGCCACATACATTCTGGGCATAAGGATCTATAGGGATAGATCCAAGAGGTTATTGGGATTGTCCCAAACCGAGTACATCAACACCATCCTAAAAAGGTTTAGTATGGAAGACTCCAAGCGGGGTTCCTTACCCGCTTGCCATGGGGCACTCTCTCCAAGGACTCTTGCCCAAAGACCGATGAAGAGAGAGCTCGCATGAGCATTATACCCTATGCTTCGGCAGTATGATCTATAATCTATGCGATGTTATGTACACGCCCAGATGTGGCTTATGCACTTAGTGTTGTAAGCAGGTATCAATCCAACCCAGGGGAGAACCACTGGACAGCTGTGAAGAACATTCTTAAGTACTTACGAAGGACTAAAGAATTGTTCTTGGTGTATGGTAATGGAGATCTCCAAATGGAGGCCTTTACCGATTCGAGTTTCCAGAGCGATAAGGACGACAGTAAATCTATCTCTGGGTTTGTATTTACCCTCAATGGAGGGGCGGTAAGTTGGAAGAGTTCCAAACAGGATACCGTTGCAGACTCTACGATGGAAGCTGAGTACATTGCTGCGAATGATGCCGCCAAGGAAGCCGTCTGGATGAAGAAGTTCATCTCGGAGCTAGGAGTAGTTCCAACCATTATTGATCCAATACCTTTGTATTGTAACAATAATGGGGCTATGGCATTGGCCAAGGAGCCCAGGTCCCATCAACGGTCCAGACACATCCTGAGGCGCTTTCATTTGATCCGGGAGATAGTAGATCGCCGCGAGATCGAGATTAAGAGAGTAGACACAAAGAATAACGCCGCGGATCCATTCACCAAGGCCCTCCCTCAGCCGCAGCATGAGCGACTTTTTGAGATGTTGGGTATGAGATACGCCAATAACTGGCCTTAGTGCAAGTGGGAGATTGTTGGATATATGTATGCCCTAGAGGCCATTATATGATAGTGGATATATTTATACATGTATATATATATATATATATATATATATATATATATATATATTCAGTGTACATTCTTGCTCGACATGATAGTATGCTATCTGGTTCTTCTTTATCTGACATGTTGATTTGATCATGCTTTTATTCATTCATATATGCTGATAAAGCCCTGAGGATATCGGCATGACAACTGTGATTATGATAGAGATCATACTAGTGGGACATCTGTAGTTTATAAGTATATCCTGAAATGTCCCTAGTCGTAGGTATATCGAGACGGGGCATCGATATACCAGAGTAGACTAGCGTACATGATACTAGACCCATATGATGGGCGATGGATGTTCCTACATTCATCGATGTTTGACATCAAGATCATATACGGGTGCTCAGTGGTGACTGGGTACACTGGACGGACTCACCGAGAACTCATATATGGAATTATATCTATCGTCGGATAGCAGTTCTCAGGTGACACTGGTACAGATTAGTCTGTAGACCCGAGATCGTCATAGAGTCTTGTGTGCTCTCCCACTGTACTTTGATTACCACCCTACCACGGCTCTACTGAGTCGTGCAAACAGGTGGCCGTTGGGTACAGTCCCGAGACACACGAAGGCGATGAGCGATAGGAGGGGTTTCGTCTCTCCCGGTATTGGGAGTTGATGCTGTGCTGTGCTCGACTGGTTATATCAGTAAGTCCCTGGCCAGGGCTGCTGAGATTTACTGATAAGTGTTATCAGTAGTTTCTCGATCTGTTGTAGACCATTCACCGGCACGACTTATTGAGTTATTGGGGTCGACGTGACCATCCCTAGGCTCGATATGCAGCATATCTGATGAAGAGACCGGACTGTACGGTAGTGTTGCCGGTTGGCTCGATGGGAGTTGTAGCAGGTTCGCTTGTTTTCTTCTGATCACTTAATACCCGGGTGGCCGTTACGTTTAGCTGACCGCTTGCGGCTTGGGGGTGTTTGATATGATCATCACCCACTGCCGGCGTATTGACGAGTCTTAGAGTCCCACAAAGGAGTTACCTAGTCCAGGCGAAATGTTGTGGTGCGCGTATGCGATATGCGCATGGACTCGGTTAAAATGCGCGTATGAGATACCGTATATTAATCGGACGGCTTGCTTTTGGTTAGGTCGTATGTGATATGGCCGGATTGATAAATCAAGTGTTGATTTATCATTTAACCATTAGCTTCTCACTAGAAATCCTTTCTTGTTCTTTTTGGATGTATGCATGCATGTATGCATTCATTCTTGTTCATGCACATATGGATGTGCATGCACACATGCATACATACATCATTCTATCATGGTTGTTTATACATAGAAAATGGTGGCAATATAAGACTCACACCTTGGTTATTTATATGGATAATTATTTCTATTTTGTGTTAAAACAAAATGAAAAAGGAAAGGATAATTCATGGTTTGTTTCTACACTCTTCTTTGACCTAACCATGCCCACCTACTTTTAACCATGGATTAAACTTTCCTTTTATGTTTTAACTCAAATTAAATAATATCTTTATCATTTAACCATGGTTTGAGATGAGAAGAGGAAAATATATATACATATATTTTCTATTTTTCTTTGATGAGATTATCTTTTCTCTTCTTCTTAAAAGGCCATCATCTTCTTCAACCTTGCTCTTTTGCTCTCTAGATCTTTCAAGTGAGCAAAATACTCAATAAGATAGGATTTTGAAGTGAGAAAAAGAACCACAACACCATTCTACACAAGTCTTTCCCACTTGTTTAGAGTGTTAGCTTCATTTCTTTCTCTTGATAAAGTGAAGTTGTTAGCTTGGACAAAGGAGCTTCGGGTGGATCGTCGTGGACATTAGAAGACCTCAAGCAAACCCTTTTCCAACCCTCAAGTGGCCAAGGAGTCTAGCGTAGGGAGTTACAAAGGTTGTACTCTCAAAACCCTAGTCTTTGTTACTTGTAAAGTTATGAAACCCTAATTTTCTAGGATTGATTCTTTGTGTGTTCACTTAGCACTCTAAAAATTTGATCTTTGTGACATGTGATGCTTCCAAACCTCTCATAGGGTGCTAGGTAAACCTAACAAGTTATTGGAAGGGGGAGATTTATTTAGGCGCAAAGAATCCTGCAGGAGATTTTTACAAAAGATATATCTAGATTTGCAGAGGAGAGAGAAAGGAAACAAACATTGCTTTTTCCACTTGCTGACGTCACGAGATAGCCTCGTTTCCGCGGTCGCCACAGGCAAAGCGCGGCGGTTCCGCGGTGGAGTGGAGGGTTCAGATCCCGAGAAAAATTTGGAGATGATGATGTCACCTTCCCGTCGCGGTTGCGCGGTCAAAGCTTGGTTTGCGCGGCGGAAGCGCGGTCAAGAGGTCGGCTCGGATCCAGAGATTTTTTCTGTTTTTCTGTTGTTGAAATTCTCTGCTGTTCAGATTTGATATTTGCTGTTTTGATCTCTGGATTTTTCCAGATCTGAATTTTAATGTAGATCCTGCAAAATTCAAACAAAAATACCCTTCACAAAATAACAAAATGATAAATTTATATATATATATTTTTAATTTTTCAGTTTTTTATGATTTTTCAATTTTAGATTAACCCGAAATTGCAAAAAGGAAATAACACGCCATCCCCGGCAACGGTGCCATTTGATTGATCAAAAATATTTCTAAACCGCAATCAAGAACGGCGTCGCTTGGTAGCTAACCGGTGAGTTGTTCATAACAGAATACTGTATTTTATACCGTCCATTCTTATGCTCGTGTGTTTATAGGTAGGTGCTTTTAATCAGTGTTTGCTACATAATTGCAGAATACAGGTTCTCGGCTCTGAACAATGAATACCATGGAAAAGTACGACAAATTCCGGATTACTGCCAACAACAGATAAAACACGGTCTCCGCTCTCTATCCGTGTGTTGCCACATACCAGTTAAGGGACAAGATGGCAAATCAATTGTCATGTCATGCACAAAGCTCTAGGTCAACACAAGATCCAAGAAATCTACGCGGAGCTCGAGGAAATCATGGCAAAAGATCCACATCACATCACCTTTTTGTTCTACTAAAATTCTGGAATAATTGTGAAGAGTTTCTGAGAAAATTCATATACCACATAGCAGACAAATACAAACCAGGAAACCACCCAAAATACGACGACCCAAGTCATCTATATGGCCGCGGATCCGCGGCCAAAGGGGGGTCTTGGCTGCGGATCCGCGGCCATGTGGTCTCCTCTCTGCGTCAAATTTCAGGGATAGTTTGGTACTTTTGTTTATGTGCAGATGGTTGCCCTAGGTTTCCCTTTACCCGCCTATAAATACTCCAGAACTGAGCCAAGCCAAGGGTCATTCTTTTGTTCCTCTTTTTGTTAGGATTTAGTCTTTTTCTTCTTCTTCTTCATTCTTTTTCCATGAAAATTGTAGTGAGAGCTTTTTGAGTGGGAGATCAATGAAGATGAGGGCTTTTTGTATCATTCTCTTTTGTTTCTTCTTCCCCTTGAGATTCTTGCTTTCTCTTGATCATTCAACCTCTTCATTGAGCTTGAATGGTTAAGGGTTAGTTATTGATCTCAAGGGTCGTATTTTCTTATGGAATTAGCGCTTCAATTCACATGCGTTCTCTACCCTTCTCTTGATCTTGCAACCTCTTGATTGAGCTTGCAAGTTTAAGGGTTGGCTATTGATCCCATGCTTGTCTTGAGTTCTACTTTCTATTTCTTTTTATTGCTTATTTATTACTTGCTTTTTATTATCTTGCTTTACTTATTTGCAATTTAAATTCATGCACTTAATTATTTGTAATCTTTTCTTTTCTTTGTTCTTTTCTTTTGCTCTCTTTTGTTCATTTTTGTGAATGGTTGTAATTATTGTTGTTAAGATGAAATACGGTATTGTAAGTTAATATCTTCTTTCTCATTTCCTTTTCCCGTTATTTTCCATTGAACTCCGCCCAAACCATACGCAAGCGCTCCGTTAGGCACCCTACCCTAACAAGGTAACGGTGATTCCTAACCGCGACCGGTTGCGTTCGGTTTGGCCGGAGGCGAAAGCAAGAGACAAGAACGGAAGGATAAGGGTAAATAAGCCGTATTCCACGAATACCGCGCTTAAATCCCCTAATCCACGTTGTTGCCGATTGCTTTAGCTTCAATTGGTCAAGACTCGGCTCAAAGGTTTTGAGTACGAATTTCTTTAGCTTACTATCTCGTATCTTTTTCTTAACAACTTCATACTTGCAAATAAATACACATAGGTTAGAATCGAACAAACACATACTCATTCGTTATTGACTCGTTTAAAACAAGAAAGGACATACAACCATCTCCCTGTGGATCGACCCGTGCTCAACCGGCTAGCTGCATAGCGACACCGTCTTGATTGCGGTTAACTCAAAATCTTCCAATCATGAGTACGGATCGGTCCACAGGGATGTTGTGAATTTCTTAGTTGTTCTTACGAGTTAATTCCGATGGGTGTCGGATTGATTAAATCTAAAAACTAAATCTATCTAGATCTAAATCTTGCTAGGGTTAGATTTAGGGTAGGTTTGGAAATGTAAATAAGTCTCACCACTTTCTATACCCAAATTAAGATCTATGAGGTGTTATGGTAATTATTAATAAAGGGGATTAGAACCATTCGGGAAGGTGTTTCTTCCTCTAGGTTCTTGTCCTTCCTTTATCAATTCTTACCCTAACCTCTATGGAAAACACGCTCAACCGGGCCTTTATACTACGGTATCACCGCTACCTCTTAGGGTAGGGTGCCGTAGGGAGCGGTGTGTGCATGTATGCATGGAGTCCTAATTATTATATGTGATGGGCAAGAAAGGGATGAGAGAGTTCATCTCTCCAAAGCCTTCCCCAAAGCTAACCCTAACAAGCGAGGAGACTACTCGCTCATTAGGGAATTGAAGAACATTCTATCTATCTAACTAGGGCAAGGAATTAAAGATCTATGCTAGGGCAATTAAATAAAACTACTTACTTTACAGATGGCTCTCTCCAAACATTTACACAAGACTTGTCAGATCTGAATAGATGAAATGAAAAGAGGTATCGATACTCTCCAAAAGAAATATGAATTTTATTAATGAAAGGAGGCATAACCTAATACAAGATTTAGAGTTCCTATTTATAGAGGATAGGAACCCTAGGGTTACAATCGACTCGCACATCTGATACCCTTAGGAAGACTTGTTCAACGCACCGACGCGCCGCCTCTGGAAGTTTCCACCGCCACGTGTCATACCCGGCTACGGAACCGCGGCCGCAGGCCAGGTTTGGCCGCGGTTCCGCGGCCAAATAGGAGAGTTGTTGGCTGCAGTTTCTTTTGGTTCTTCTAGTCTTGTTTGTCTTCCTATTTATTTGGTTGGTTCTTCAGATTGGCTTCTAGGTTTCTTCCAGATCTCCCAGTGAATAATTGTAGTGGACTTATACCGTTTCTTCGTGACGAAGTCTTGAACCTTGCGCTGTCTTGTACTGATCTTCCCGTAGGCTTGATCAAGATCCTTCTATTTGTTGGTCGTAGTCTCACTTTTGCATCGTCTTTTATCTTTTTCATTGTTTTTATTCCGAGAACCTGTATCCTGCAACTATGTAGCAGACATGGGTTAAAAGCACCTATTTATTTGTAAAATAACTAGGACTGGGAAATATAATAATGCAATATTATGGTATGAACAGCGTCCCATCAATTAACCTATCATTGCAGAAAACAACGAAAATACAACGTCCTCTTATGCTACCCGCATTCGCCACTGGGTCCCGTCATTCACCCGTTAGGTTACTTAACTAACGACGGAGCGGGGGCTGGGCTAGCGCGGGTGCAAAACATAAGTGACGTCTAATAGCTATCATATATAGATATTGTACATTCGTCAGACGCAATAATAGGCATTCCAGATCACAGATGAACATATTGGATTTTCTACGAATCCGCATTCCTTTTGAGCCTGCAAAGAAAGACGGATTATACAGTCGTGATGAATAGCCAAAACCCCACCCTAGACCCCTACGGGTACGTCAAACTACCCGCCAAGTAGCCGAAGTGAAGCGGTCTCCCTCAACTACGTGAGTAGGCCACTAAACACTTCAAAGTACCTGGTAGTTTGTGTACCCTATCTTGGGTCTATCCTAGGAGCAAAAATCAGTAAATGAAATAATACAGCGGTGGCTACAACCTCAGCCCGGATGTGCCCCGCAAAAGAATATTACAATAATTTACAAATTATATTTGAATGAAAGAAACTCTCGTCTCACATCCTTGGCTATCCATTCATGACAATCCAACAAGTTCAAGAACACAAACCATTACAGAAATGCGCAACCCCTTGCTAACCAACATACTAGCAGTTAGGGGAGGTTTATGAACACATTAAACAAATCACAGATTTAATCAAATTAGCCAAAAATAGTAGAATTTCGATCAAGCAAACACAATTGATTCTACTCCAAATACTTCACTGTGCACCTGAAACTTGAGTAGAAACAAAACATTCCAGAAAGAACAAAATCAACACAGAAGTGTTACTGGGGAAATTTGGGTTGACTCGGCCCCAACTCGGCAGCGGATCTGCGGCGGATCGCTTTGGATCGGCCGCCGTTCCGCGGCGGTTTGGCTGAGTTAGAACCCCAAATTTCTCCAGTAACCTTAAGTTTCCCTGCTTGTATTTTTAAGGGCCCCTGAAAAATTTTTAGACCTTATTTTAAAAACGACAGAAACTTGGTGAAAAAGATGTTTTTTCCGGTTCGTTTTGCGATCGAATTTCTAACGACTTTGCTAACAAGTTAGTTATGGTTTAGTGAGGCTCTGATGCCACTGTAAATCGACGTTAAACACCCCATGAGTTGCGGGGAGGCGGAATAGGTAAAACAATCAGTTTGTTTAAAACAAATATCGACTAACTTACGGATCTTTGCCACACCCTAACTAACAACATCATAGGAGGGACTAGCTACTATGAAAGAAGATTATACCTAATGAACCAAGTTCTTCTTGTTCTCATTGACCACCTCCTCGTCGGCCTCCTCTTTGTGATAGAAGATCCAACCGAGAGCTACTACTCCAAGCTTGACCTCTAACTTGAGGTAACTAAGTTACTAAAAGTGCTAATCAAAGCAACCTAGAGGATATAGAATAGGATTAGGGATCAATTAGTCTTGCTAACCTTTGATCTCAACGCATGAGAGGTTAGGGTTAGGGTTTGAAGAGAGAGAGAGAGGTTGAGGAGAGAGAATGTGATAATGAGAATGAAATGGAATTAACTCATTTGTGTATATATATGAAGCATAAGATATTTTGCACAAAAATCTCTTTGCACAAATATCTTCACACTTCATTTAATACATAATAAATCATCAAGTGAGTCATTAAAAACATTTAATGCATCATTAACTCTCTTGATGAATCATCTCCATGAGTCACAAAACCATTTAATGCAAATGCCACCTCGGCTCTCCTTGTCATCAACCTTCTAGAAGCTTCTCGACAATTTACGAGAACGCCCCTCCTATCCGTGAAAACACGGAAATACTGAGACTGTATAAATCCAATAATCCAATACTAGAATCTGGCTTAAACCAAAACCTGCTAGTATAAACTGTCCGAACATCGTACGTGCGTAAAAACACGTATGTGTCCGAACCCTGTCGTAAAACCATACGACCTCTATATCGTTTCGCCCGAAGCAGGGAAACTCTCTGTATGGGACTCTAAAGACTCGACTACTACGCTGGCAGTGGGTTTAACCACAGATCGCAAGAGGCACTAGCTGTACGTAATGGTCCCCAGGTAGATGTCGATAAGAAGGCCGATGAGGAAACCCATCCGAACTCCTACTGAGCCTGATGTGACAATCTCCATACAGTCCGGTTTGTTCATCTAGGACTTTCGCATATCGGGCCTACGAGGCGGCAAGCGTTAGTCCCCTAAAAGCGGTATAAGTCATGTCGGAGTGAAGCCCATTACACCTTAAGAATCTATTGGAAAACATACCAGTAAATCTCGCTTGCCCTGGCCAGAGACTTTGCATAATGGCTCTCCAGACACAGCGCGATATCAACTCCCAATACCGGGAGAGACGAATCTTGTCTAACCGCCATTGCCTCCAAGTGCTTCATGACCGCACCCAACTGCTACCTGTTTGCATGACTCATTTGAGCCGTGGTAGGGTAGCAATCTAAGAACAATGGGAACACACTTGAGGCGAAGCAGCAGTGTCAAGTCTGCGGGCTATGCGTACTCATGTCACCTGGGAACTGTTATTTGACGACGGGTATAATACCAACCAACAGTTCCCTGCGAGTCCTGTCCGGTGTACCCGTAACCCAACGAGCACCTGTATACTATCTCCAGTACGACGTACTGATGGCTGTGGGACAGACCATCTCCCCAACTGGGATGAGAAGCATACACACTAGTCTACTCCGGAGTATCGATGCCCTGTCTCGATAATCCTATGACTAGGGACCTGAAAAAGGATGTGCTTGTAGACTACCCAGCCCCCACTGGTGTGACTGCTATCACAACGCTGGTAGTCAAGCAAGATCCTAAGGGCTCTATCAATACGTACACACATATTAAGATAGATATAAACCAAGTAGCATACTACCATGTTTAGCAAGACTGTTAATATAACTGTGAATATCCCAAGCTTCCATTAAGTAATATACAAGCTAGTATGATACAATAATGGCGCCTAGGGCATATACACTAACAATCTCCAATATCGAGCATCATCATTAGCCCCCTACTCTCGTCCCGACCAGCTAACGGGTTGGGTCGAGAGTGGTTCGCCGGATCACCCGAGGTGAGTCCTTTCCGAAGATGTCGTCGGGCGTGTCTCTGGGCAATTGGTTGTTTTTTCTGGATGAGGCCAGCGAATCAGGGTGAGATCCTTTGTATTAAAGAGGGTGCGCTGGATCGTGTGTCCTTTTGCTGAAGCGACAGGCCATGTGTTGGGTGCCGGTTGGCTGATGTGACGTGCCGCAGGTTTCTAGCGTCTGATGGGATGCTGCCAATGCGCTTGCAACAGGTGGATCGATCATGGCCATCGAGTGTTCTGAATCATTTTGGCAGGAGTCGATCGTCGCTGCTGGATGAGGACGCCAACTGTATAAATCGAGGGGAGCCCTGATTCTGGGTCTCTCTCTCTTCCCACTTTCTTCATTCTGGGTCTTGTTAGCTCAGCGCTCTCCCCTTTAGGTCGGATCTCAGCGTTTTCTCTTCTCGAGAATTTCCTCCCATCAGGTTAGATGTCTTGCTTTGAGGAGTTTGTAGATGTTGTACGGATAGATACTAGGGATTCTTTCCCCAGGTTGGAGCCCTTTCGGGAAGTTGGGGTCAGATTCTCTTCCCGGGGTCACGCGTCTGGGGCGGTTTCTTGAGCGGTGGCGGCAGACGCCCCTGGCGCGTCGTCCTCAGTAAGATATGAGGATGAGCTTGTCACCGGTCGGGCTCGTTTCCAAATTCCCTCCGGCTACACGCTACAATTGGCCGAGGAAGGAAAGAGGGCAGATCAGGTGAGTGGTAGAGAGATCGCCTTGTACCTAGATACCCTTTGGGCCGGAATGCGCTTGCCATTCTCTCCCGAGGTTGTAGTTGCGTTAAATTACTTTGGGTTAGCCCCGGGCCAGCTAGTGCCGAACTCCTGGAGGATTCTCCTTCGGTTTCTGGTCTGGTTGATGCTGCAGGCAATCCCCTTAAGTTTGTCCATCCTTGCATCCTCTCTTATTTACAAAAGTCACCCCGGGAATCACGCGGGTGACCCGAGGTGGGTTTACCTCTTCTTTAGGAAGCAGCGGGGGAGTGTAGCCAGGTCAGGAGTTGTCGTCCTGCTTTCTTCCATCCATGATTGGAAGAAGAAGTTTTTCTTTGTCGGGCCGCCAGAGGGTGAGGACTGGCCCATATCCGTCCAGTGGTCTAGGGATAGGTGTTGGCAGGGAAATCCGTCCAATGACCCCGACACGGCGAGAGTGGCGGCGTAGGAGCCTATTCCTCGGGCTGATGTGCTGCTTTCTGAGCGGGCCCTCAGTTGGACTGGGCTCAGCCCCGCCCAGTTCGTCGGTAAGTTAGGAGCTTGTATTTATTTTTACTTTGTTTATGTCGCTGACTCCCTTATATCTTGTCTTGTGCAGAAACCATGGATGCGGGCCTCTTCCGAGTAGCCACGTGCAAGCCAAAGAAGGGGTCGAAGGCTGGAGGGGCCAGCTCTTCCCGTCAAATGCCTGTTCCAGCTTCCCCAGCGGCCGTCCCGCCCTAGCGCTCGAGTGCGGATCGAGCCCCGAGGCCCAGCCAGGTGCCGAGCAGAAAAAAGGGCTCGGGGAGAGGACGCCCGAGCTTCGGAGGTGGAGATGAGCTCTTCGTCGTCGTTTCTCAAGAGGTTCCCCTGAGTAGTTCCGCAGACCCCGGCCTCTCCGATCTTGGTGGACGAGGGGGAGCTCCGCTTTGAGGTGCCATCGGGGCTTTCCGTCGCTGACAGCTTGCTGCACGACATGGAGAGGTCGGCTGGGGGCTGGGTCGCTGGGGGGACGCTGAAGGTACAAATGGCGTCCATCGCCCAAGAGGCCCTGCAGGTTAGCGCTCGTATATCGTCTCATTGCTTGGGAGATTTGGTGCCCCTTTTTCTTTTTGACCCCCTTCGATTTCTTCAGGTCCTCCAGCACGTCGCTATCGTTGTCCGGATGGAGGAGGAGGAGATAGCCCCGGCGATGTGAGCCGCGGGCGAGCTCAAAGCGGGAGATGGAGGCGGCCATAGCGAGGGCTGCAGCCCTCGAGGACGACATGGTTGCCGGGAGGCAGAAGGCGGCGGCCACGAAGCAAGAGGCGGCAACAGCGAAGAAGGAGGCGGCGACCTCGAAGCAGGAGGTGGCAGCCTCAAAGTAAGAGGTGGCGGCCTCGTAGTAAGAGGTGGCCATATTCCGCGAGGCTGCCCAGGTCGCCCAGGCCAAGCTTCAGGACTCCGAGGTGCTCGTCGGCACCATGAAGAAGTCAGTGAGCACCCTCCGACAGGAGTTGGGGGCTGCGGTAGAGGCAGCGAGGAGAGCCGACCTCAGGGCGGCGGAGGTGGTGAAGAACTTCCAGAAGTCGGAGCAATTTTACACCGTCCTAGCCTCGGCCACTACCCTCATCTGGCACGAGGCTCTCGACGCCGTCAAGGCCCGGGTGCCGGATTTTGCTGATGAAGAGCTCCGAGCAGAATATCCCTGCGGGGATGACGAGCAGGGGGATGCCCCCGGGAGCACTGCCGGGGAAGGGGCTCTCGGCGATGGCGATGCAGATCTCCTGTGACGGACGTATCCCCAGTCATGGGGGACGTCGAGCTCATCGATATTGTGCCCGTTCATGGGGCCTGAAGCCCCTCGTCTTCTCTTTGTCTTTTCTTTTGTCACGTCGGGTATTTTGTAGGCCTTCGGGCATTTTTGTAAGGCTGGGGAGCCCATAATACCCTTGTAAAGACTCTTGGCTTTTTGAATAAAGATTTTTTGTTTTCGCAGCAGTGTTTGTGCTTTGTGCTTTTACTTCCTTTTGTTGGTAGACACTTGTATTTGCACGGTACTGCTTTCATGTTCGGCACATTCCTCAACTAGCGATTACTCGTCGACTTGAATCTGATCACTTGCCGAGTGTGCAAGGACCGGCAGGAAGACGGTATCTCCATGGCCCCGAAGTCGATGTGGAGATCACTAAGATGTTGATAGACCGGATGCCTCTTGTTGAGTTGATGTTCCTTAGCCCCCCACTCTCGTTCCGATCTATTCGTAGGTCGGGTCGAGAGTGGACTGCTTGCTTCTTTCTGTGCGGCTTGGCGCTGGTAATTCCTCGTGGTGGATTGTTCAGGGACGACACGGCGTTCTTGTTGTCATGCATCGAGTATAAGTTAAACGAAGGACGAGTGTGGGAAGGTCAGTATCCTCCCTTTGCCGTAGTTGAGACGCTGATCGCGCGTTGAGTATGAATTTATTCGGCGGGTCTTGGATCCGTGTCTTTGTAGGGTAGAAAGCTACCCGCTGCGGATGCGCCAAGAAGAAAGCTACTCAGCGTCCTCACAAGGAGGGCTTTGGACCCACCGTGTTGATGGGCATGAGGTTTCCCGCTGGGGATGCGTCGAGCAGGAAGGAACTCGGCGGCCTCACGATGAGGGCTTCAGATCCTCATCGTCTGATGGGCAGGAGGATGCCCGCTAGGGATGCGCCGAGCAGGAAGGGACTCTGCGGCCTCACGATGAGGGCTTCAGATCCTCAGCGTCGGATGGGCAGGAGGATGCCCGCTGGGGATGCGCCGAGCAGGAAGGGGCTCCGCGGCCTCACGATGAGGGCTTCAGATCCTCAGCGTCTAGTAGGCAGGAGGATGCCCGCTGGGGATGCACTGAGCAGGAAGGGACTCGGCGGCCTCGCGATGAGGGATTCAGATCCTCAGCGTCTGATGCACAGGAGGATTCCCGCTGGGGATGCGTCGAGCAGGAAGAGACTCGGCGGCCTCATGATGAGGGCTTCAGATCCCCAGTGTCTGATGGGCAGGAGGATGCCCGCTGGGGATGCGCCGAGCAGTAAGGGACTCGGCGACCTCATGATGAGGGCTTCATATCCTCAGCGTCTGATGGGTAGGAGGATGCCCACTGGGGATGCGCCGAGCAAGAAGGGACTTGGCGGCCTTATGATGAGGGCTTCAGATCCTCAGCGTCGGATGGGAAGGAGGTTGCCCACTGGGGATGCGCCGAGCAGGGTAGCCGCTCGGTGGCCTCCTGGCGAGGGCTTTGATCCTTGGCGCGGGAGAGGCCATGAGTGGCCTACTAAGGATAGGGCCGAGCAGGGTAGCTGCTCGGTGCCTTTTGGCGAGGGCTTTGATCCTTAGCGCGGAAGGGGCCGTGAGTGGCCTACTAAGGATGGGCCGAGCAGGGTAGCTGCTCAGTGCCTCTTGGCGAGGGCTTTGATCCTTAAGGACGGGCCGAGCAGGGTTACTTCCCGGTGCCTCTTGGCGAGGGCTTTAATCCCTGGTTTGGTAGAAAGCTACCAGCCAGGGATAACCGAGCAAGGGCGGGTCCGGTTGCCTCTTGGCGAGGGCTTTGATCCCTGGTTTGTTAGGGTAGGGAGCTACCAACCAAGGATAACCGAGCAAGGGCGGGCCCGGTTGCCTCTTTCGAGGACTTTTCATCCTTAGCGTGGGAGGGGCCGTAAGTGGCCTACTAAGGATGGCCGAGTAGGGTTGCTGCCCGGTGCCTTTTGGCGAGGGCTTTTTGTCCTTAAGGATGGCCGAGCAGGGTTGCTGCCCGGTGCCTCTTGGCGAGAGATTTGATCCCTGGCGTTGTGGGGTAGGGAAGCTACCAGCCAGGGATAGCCGAGCAGGGTAGCTGCAGGTCTGCCTCTTGATGAGGGCTTTGATCCGTGGCGCTGTGGGGTAGGGAAGCTACCAACCAGAGATAGCCGAGCAGGGTGGCTGTAGGGCTGCCTCTTAGTGAGGGCTTCGATCCCTGGCGTTGTGGGTAGAGAAGCTACCAGCCAGGGATAGCCGAGCAGGGTAGGTGCAGGGCTGCCTCTTGGTGAGGGCTTCGATCCCTTGCGTTGTGGAGTAGGGAAGCTACCAGCCAGGGATAGCCGAGCAGGGTAGTTGCAGGGTTGCCTCTTGGTGAGGGCTTCGATCCCTAGCCGAGCAGGGTAGCTGCAGGGCTGCTTCTTGATGAGGGCTTTGATCCCTGGCGTTGTGAAGTAGAGAAGCTACCAGCCAGGGATAGCCGAGCAGGGTAGCTGCAGGGCTGCCTCTTGGTGAAGGCTTTGATCCCTGGCGCTGTGGGGTAGAGAAGCTACCAGCCAGGGATAGCCGAGTAGGGTAGATGCAGGGCTGTCTCTTAATGAGGGCATTGATCCCTGGCGTTGTGGGGTAGGCGAGCTACCGGCCAGGGTTAGCCGAGCAGGGTAGCCGCTCGGCTGCCTCTTGGTGAGGGCTTTAATCCCTGGCGTTGTGAGGTAGGGAGCTACCAGCCAGGGATAGCCAAGCAGGGTAGCCGCTCGGCTGTCTTTTGATGAGGGCTTTGACCCCTAGCGCCGGAGGGGCCGTGGGAGGTAACGAGGTGGTGGTCGGCTGAACCGACGCGAGCAGAGTCTTCTTTCGCTCTGTAGGGGTCCCGGTCTCGAGGCGGAGGAGCGGCGACCTTACGAACTTGCCCTGCCATTTAAACACAGATGAGCGCCTCCAGGACAGACGCTAGTCGGTCTATGCAGTCGGTGAGGGCGTTGATAGCATTCGGCGGAGGAGCTTCGTCCGTGCCTCCGTTGAGGGGGAGGCGGCAACTTATGCTTGGATCATCGTGATGATCGCTCGCCATTAGGTTGAGATTAGAAGGCGAACTTTTGTTTTTATGGAATCAAGAATGTTGATTCCCACAGACGGTGCCAACTGACGCGACCTGGATCACGCCAAGATGCTAGCTTCCGTTGATCTGCTGATGGCGGCGATGGTTGGCTGAGATTGGATCTGGAGGCTGTCGCTCATGAAGCGTGTGGATCTCAATGGGTTTGAGGTTGTGGTTCCCGAGCTACCTGCATGGAATTCCCAGGGTGGTTGTACCATCGAAGACCCTCCGACGGTCAAGTTAGACTAGAGATCCGAGCAGAGTAACGGCTTAGTTAAGTAAAAATGGCTTACTTGAACCGTCTGAAGAAGGGGTTTATATAGTGGTAGCAGCAGGTGAGGCAGGCGCGAGAATCACGCCGGCCGTTACGCTCCCGACGTCATGCCCGCGTAATGAGCGGGACCTCCCATTAATGGCGAGACAGGCTTGTTACTGTGGATCGTGGTGGCGTGGAACGTAGGATGTGGCCGGCGGAGATCTCACGCATGGCGAGATTCGTGGGATGGCGGTTACGCCTGCAAGCAGTGCTGTTGGTCGGCCGATGAGACATAGGAAGATGGCCTCGGCGGGAGAGCTTGCGGAGGAGCGGAAGAGCCGAGATATCTTTGTTCTGCTTCAGCCCGGAGGCGAGCTGAGAGGGCCAAGGAGGCTCGAGCCTGTGATAGCTCAGAGACAAGCTGTGGGGCCGAGGAGGCCAATTGTGCTGGGGACTCGGAGGTGAGTTAGTGTTTGCTCGTAGGACGGGCACAGGAGTAGTCTAGTCGACAACTGTAGGTCCTTTCTTGTGAGCCCTGGGACACATCATCTGCCATATGTCCTAATCTGGGAGATTACCGATGTCAAGCATCATCAGGAACTCCCCAGATCATGACACGCGGCAGATGACGTGTCCCGAGGTACACGGAAACAGGGCATGAACCACGCATTGGATGTGTCCCCCGGGCTATCGTCCCGCTAAGGATAGACCCGACCTCCGAGGATGCCCCGAACGTTTCTGTGCTCACCATGTAAACGGCTATTGGCTCGCCTCCGAGCCCTCCTACACGCCGAGCTCCTCGGCCCTTCGCCTCCGAGCTATCACGGAACCGAACTAGCTCAGCCTCCCGCCCTCTTTTAGGCCTCTTGCCGAGCTAGGCCTTTTCGGTTCCATCGAGTGACTTAGAATGCGGGACACAGGAACCTCCGCCACGGCTCCGCGAATCTCGCCAGACGAGAGATATCCGCCGCCCCACGATCCCGCTTTCCCCGCCATCGGATCCCTCATTAACGAGTGTATCTCGTCGTTAATGGGGGATCTCTCCATTCACGCAGCCGTAACGCCAGGGATGTAACGGCCGGTAAGGATTTCGCGCCAGCTAGCCCATGGCAGCAGCTATATAAACCCTCTCTCAGATGACTCAGGTAAGGAAATTTTACCCCAATAGGCCACCACTCTTCCCAAATACCTCGACTAACTTGATCGTCGGAGTGTCCACGGTGGTACAACCATCCCAAGACTTCTTTGCAGGTAGCTCGGCTTCATTCCAAATCAAGCCCGCTGAGACCCACACGCTTCAGGAAGCAACCCTCAAACCTAATCCCATCCACCCATCAACGCTCGCGATAGATCGATGGAAGACAACATCTGAAAGAGATCCCGACCTCCATCAGTTGGCGCCGTCTGTGGGAATCTCGAAAATTCCACTCATCGAAAGTTGGTCTTCCGATATCAAACTGATGGCGAGTGATAATCGCGAAGATCCTAGCACAAGCTGCCGTCCTCCACACAACGGAGGCGCGGACGGATCCTTTCCTCCCTCTAACGCCGTTCACGCCCAGTCTGCACGGATCGACAGGCTCGCGTTCATCGTGGATGCCCTTGTCTGCATCCAGACAGCAGGACAAGACCCCAGGGTCACCTTTCCCTCACCTCGGGATCGTGACATCCACAGAGGGGGAGATGACACTGTCCACGCTGGCACGACTGAACAGCGTCTCGCTGTTTCCGGCGGCCACAGGTCCCCCGTGGCGACCAATTCAATGACCCGCTGGGCGCATCACAACTCCATGCCGGGGTCTCGCGCAAGAGCGCCCCGTCCCGAGGTCCGTCGCGCTTCTGTCCCTTCCGAGGAGGTGTCGGTCAGCTCGCCTGCTCTCAGGCATGGCCGGCACCCTTGTTTAGTCGAAAATATCGCACTTTTGACATGACAGTTTCCTTACTTTTCTTAAATATTTAAAACTGTTTATTATAAATATAACACATATGAGGGTTTATCTGTAAAAATACTATTTACCATATATTTATATATTATAATTAACATTATGAAGGAAAATGTATGCATATAATATTTTTATAATATTTTGATAATTTAAATATGCATATCATATCAAATATCCTTAACCAATATTCTCAAAATATAATATCATATAAATTGGTTAGGATAATATCTCAAAAATATCAAATATTACTAACATTAATCATTGAGATATTGTGTAAGATTTAGTTCAGGTCAGAATATCGAGATGTTGAGATGTCGGGAATCAAAAATCTGCCGATGAAGTTAAATAAAATCGAAGAATCAATACTGGCAGAGACTCAGGAAATATTATCAAATTACAGATATCTAGAAGATCTCCACGTGTCAACATTCATTAGCCCCAGAGTTTTGAACCCATGATTCCACTAAACGGCCGTGGATCCGCGGCCGATTCACCGAGTCAGGAGTTAGGATTTTCAGGTTGGATTTGCTACAACTAACCCTAATTCTGGAGATCTTTGGTTTCTGCTTTTGGGGCTATATAAAGGACCGAGGGCTAAAGCTAGAGATCATCAATCTATTACACGAAGCAAATCACCATCAAAGAACAAGTGATCCAAGACAGGTCCGCGATTCGACGTGATAAAACGACGTGAGATTCGACGGAGCATTCACTTCCTACAAGGCATAGAACGAGAGCAACTTCTTCTTCCTCTTGTAATCTAAACTCGAAGGTTTTGTAATTGCGAAGTTGATTAATAAAGGTAGATCATTAGATTAATTCTTTATTATTTCATTTTCTGCATTATGAATTCCATCTATCCGTTCTTCTTCTATCTCCATCATGCACGAGTAATTCACTGCTTGATAGGGTTCGTAGGATTAGGGTAGATTAATAGAACATGAAAAATTTCTTAACTTCTTTTAAGTCTTATGAAGTTTATAAACTTTAGCAAAATAAATGTTAACATCCTAATCAGGCGCGCTATCAATTTATTGATAGTCTTGACCACGATTTGAGATTAGATTAACAATTGTTTTGTTAAGGGCTACACATGAATAGAGATCAATGAAAGGATAAGCGTCAATAGTGTGGAAACACTAGTTTCTTCCAAGAATCCTAATGCTCATTTATCACTATCAATCTAGTTTTAAATCTATCAATAGATAAAATGAGTCATTTTTATTAATCATCCATTACTACTAAATCCTAACAAACCCTACAAGCCCTTTTCTGATATA
This sequence comes from Agapanthus africanus, assembly GCA_030015575.1. Classification (NCBI taxonomy): domain Eukaryota; kingdom Viridiplantae; phylum Streptophyta; class Magnoliopsida; order Asparagales; family Amaryllidaceae; genus Agapanthus; species Agapanthus africanus. The sequence goes on along the minus strand of CM057338.1, from coordinate 170,851,090 downwards.
AAATCTACATCTTTATTAAAACTAGATCTATTTTCTACATCCGTATTTTGACGTAGATCTAGAAACTATTCTCCACTATTCTTTATTTTTCTATTCTTCCTCTTTTTTCAACATGTTTAAAGTAAGATTGAAAGATTCAACGTTTTCCTGAGGACGACCCGTACTCATCTCGGTCTAGCTATACGCGACACCGTTATTGATTGCGGTTACTACACACTCTAAATTAGAAATCAATCAAATGACGCCGTTGCCGGGGATACGTGCGTAATTTTTTCTTACTATTCATGTTGAATTCTTATTCGATCCATATCATAAATAAAACAAAACAGCAAATTGTGTATTCAACGATTAGTGTGCGATTTTTGCGAGAGAATCTGAAGACAATAGAACGAGGAAACAGAGATTCAGAGACCTTCAGAGAGGACAATAGGAGAAAAGGAGGCATGGGTACAAATTTTTTTCAAGCGATCCTTCAAATCTGCGGCGGAACCGCGGCAAGAAGTGCGCTTTTGCGCCAGAACCACGACTGAGTTGAGGATCTAGTGCTTAATTTTTCTCTGGTAACTTCCTCTATACTTTCTCTCTCCTCTGAAAAATCCAATAATATATTTTTCTGCAGGATTATTTGCAAAATATCGCCGCTAAAAAAAATCTTTTTGCGTGTTTTTTAATTGGTTTTTGCATATTTTAATACGGACATTAAGGGGCAAAGACCAAATTCAGATTAAGTGGGAATCTCATCACCCTTCCTAGGCCCCACAAATCAAAAAACGAGCATCCGCATCATCCTACATTAATTAAAAAATATCTAGACTGAGACTCTAACGACTGTCGCGCTCAATAAGGACAGAGGAAGGTCGTGGTTAATCTATCGCTTATCCGCATTTCTTTTGTGGTGTCTAGGCAAGTGTGTCTAAGGCTAGTGGTTATTTAATTAGGCCCGCTATTTTCGGTGATTTGTATAGCGGATACCTCCCACTTACCTGGCACTTACCTTACCTGGCCACAAGAGCGATAAAGAGGTGGTAGAGGATTTATCCTGCGGCTTGTCCTTTGGAAGTCTAGGAGCGGTCTAGAGACTTGACCTAGGTAACCTTAGTTCTAGGGTTGATTGTGCATTTTTGTGTGATTTGTCTCACGTCCGACACTTTTCAAAACAAACCGATTTTAAATCACACACACGCTTCCATTTGCGCTAAACCCATTTAGTGCATGCTCGGCTGGACACGGGATTGTAGTGCCCGTCTTGTTCGCGTTCCTGCTACCGACTCCAAAATTGGTACTTCTTATCTTCATTTTCCCCTCCACCCACCACATCGACCGAGATGGACGGTTCTCCATCAGATTATAACACCACCCTGCCACCACCCGTCGGTGCGTAGAATCCACCGCGCATTTCTCTCCAAGAGAGATGCTATCCTATACGCGGCCCCTTTCCTACTTGTCTATCTATTCCACCAGCCAATGTGGATAATTTTGAAATTAAACACCACTTCATCAACCTGTTGCCCAAATTTCACGGGCTTGAGTCTGAAGACGCATATGTTTTTATCATTAAATTCGACGCAATGATGGGTACATCACAACTTTTAGTGGATGCTATGCGCTTATGTCTTCTCCCTTTCACTTTGTGCGATTTAGCAGAAAAATGGCTTTATAACACTACCGCACACTCTATTACCAATTGGGATGAATTCGTGATAGCATTCCTTAAGAAATTTTACCCCAATCATAAGACCGTCCGTGTTCGGAGCGAAATCAACCAGTTTACTCAGCTTCCCAATGAACCATTTTGGAAGTGCTTTGAACGGTTTAAGGATCTGCTTGTCCAATGTCCTCATCATGGAATACATAGATATGATCTGTGCTGAATTATATATGAGGGCATTACTCCAGTGACAAAGCAGATGCTTGAAACCATGTATCAATACAATTTCATGTCCAAAGACGATGGTGAGGCTTGGTAATTTCTGGAAGATCTCGCTGAACACACTTTGCAGTGTGAAAGCGTTAGACCATCATCTAGGGGAGGTATCCATCAGCTCGATATTTCTATCACAGTAAAAGCCGAAATGACAGCAATGCAAAAGAAACTTGACGCTATGGAGAACAAATTCTCATCAATCTGCTTAAACCAGGTTACGCTTCCCAAGACCGTGTGTGGTTGCTGTTCCAATTTATCACATTTGACGGAAGAATGTCCTATGAATGCACTGTTTCAAGGTCAAGAACATACTAATGCTTTTTTTAAGCAGCGACCTAGAAACGATCCTTATTCTTCCACGTACAATCAGGGATGGAGGAATTATCCTAATTTTGCTTGGAATCAAAACCAAACCCAAAATCAAAACCAGTTCCAAATCAATTATTAAAGACCTCCTCCACAGCAGCAACAATCACACCCACAGAGTCACCACCCCTTTCAATAGCAACCTTTTCAAAATCCGGCCAACAATTCTACACCTTATAATAATTCTTTCCAAACGGCCGGTAACGAAAACTCATCTGCACTCGAATGAAGCGTGGATATGTTTATTAAACATTCTATGCAATCTACGGATGATATAAAGTCTTCTATCCGAGCATTAACACAGACCACCACCTCCCACGGTGAAAATATAAAATCAATAGAAGCACAACTTGCACAAATAAATGCCGCGATGAGTGTGAGAGAAAAATGCAAACTTCCATCTCAACCCCTACCGAATCTTGGCCACTCACAAAGTCATAATGTGAGTGCCGTTACCACGTTGAGATCAGAAAGTGTGTTGAACAATCAAATGGGTGAACAGATTGATGATGAGGAATCAATTGAAACCCCGCCTTCCACTTCTTGCCTTATTTCGTCTAGTCTCCCACCTTCTTCCGAGCCTATTCTCCATTTTTCCTAAGGTCAAACATTTCGCCCACTTCCTCGAGTTGACTTAAAATGATCCCTATTCCAATTCTGTGTTCGATTCCATCCCCACAAACTTCTCCACAAATGTTGGACCCAAAACTTATTGATAAAGCTCTGTTTGCAAACAGGTTGAGGGCCAACAAACCTAACGCACAAATGGAGAAGATTGTGGAAATGTTTAAGCAAGTTAACATAAATGTCCCTCTCCTAAATGCTATTCAACAAGTTCCGTCTTATGCAAAAATCCTTAAGGACTTGTGCACCAGGAAGAGAAAAACTCAAGTGCCGAAAAAGGTATTCATGACAAGTAATGTGAGCACGGCTTTTACCCAACAATTGCCTAAGAAACGTAAGGACCCCGGTTGTCCTACAATATCTATAAATATTGGGGGTAAAAGCATCAATCGTGCTCTACTTGACCTCGGCGCTACTGTTAACTTACTTCTATATTCCGTCTATGAGTAGCTAGGTATATGAGAGTTGAAACCTGCCCACTGCACTCTCCAGATGGCAGATCGATCTATCACCCAAGTTAGGGGTGAGCTAGAGGATGTGTTAATCAAAGTCGGGGAATTCATATTCCCTGTAGACTTTATTGTTTTAGATATACAGCCTGTGGTGAACCCACACAACCAAATCCCGGTGATACTCGGTCGACTTTTCCTAGCAACTTCCAACGCTGTCATTAATTGCCGTAATGGTTCTATGAATTTATCCTTCGGAAAGATGACAATTGAGCTTAATATTTACAAGCTAGAAATTCAACCATCTGAACCTTCTGCTCATTTAATCGATATCTATTCCATCAACGTGATAGCTTCCGACAGCTGCGAAGCTGAAGTACTTTGCTATAATGATCTCGACAACACTAGTGCGACATTGTTTGATCTGGAAAATTATTATAGTGAAGATATCTTCGATGAGTCCATCCCTGAGTTTGAATCTTTTGACTCGTCGCTAAAGTCAGTAGCGCTTTCCGAGTCAATATCCTACGCGAGTTATGGACCTCTTAGGGAGTCCGAGTATCATTCCCTTACCCCACCTTCTATTGTCTCTCCGCCAATACTAGATCTCAAACTGCCATCTTCTCATCTTAAATATGCATATTAGGTGAGAATGAGTCTTTGCCCGTGATTATATTTGCTTCTCTAGTTTTAGAGAAAGAGAACGCACTTTTGGCGGTATTGAGATCAAATTGGCAAGCATTTGGTTGGACAATGGCTGACATAAAATGGATTAGTCCCTTGATTGTTGAACATTATATGCATTTGATAGATGAACCAAACCGAGACCCGCAAAGACGGTTGAATCCCGTCATAAAGGAGGCGGTAAAGAAAGAAATTGTCAAGTGTCTAGATAGTGGTATAATTTACCCAATATCTGATAGCCAATGGGTAAGCCCTATTCATGTGGTCCCTAAAAAGTCTGGCATCACGGTCATAACTAATGAGGTTAATGAGTTGATCCAAACATGCACCCAAACTGAGTGGCGTGTATGTATTGATTACAGAAAACTCAATGCAACAACGAGGAAAGATCGCTTCCCTCTACCTTTCATTGACCAAATGTTAGAACGATTAGCTGGACATGAATACTATTGTTTCTTGGACGGATACTCTGGCTATAACCAGGTCCCCATCGCCGAAAAGGATCAAGATAAAATAACATTTACTTTTTCTTTCAGTACCTTTGCTTATAGACGCATGCCCTTTGGGTTATGCAACGCTCCCGCTACATTTCAACGGTGTATGATGGGGATATTCTCAGACATGGTTGAGAATTTTCTGGAGATATTTATGGACGATTTCTCCATATTTGGGGACTCCTTTGAGGAATGCCTACATCATCTTGACGCGGTTCTTACCTGTTGTAAGGATAAGAACTTAACTTTGAATTGGGAAAAATGCCATTTCATGGTCCAAGAAGGTATTGTCCTTGGACATATCATTTGATGAAAAGGCATTGAGGTTGACAGAGCTAAAATTGATGTCATCCATAACCTTCCTCCTCTAAAATGCGTCAAAGATATACGATCTTTCCTTGGTCATGCAGAATTTTATAGGAGATTTATTAAGGACTTTAGCAAAATTGCTAGACCCTTAACTCTTCTCTTGGCCAAGGATACAACATTTCACTTCGATTCGGATTGCGAGGGTGCTTTTGAATTGCTTAAAAGATCTCTCACTACAGCCCCCGTTCTATCATCTCCGGATTAGAACCATCCGTTTGAGCTTATGTGTGATGCATCAGATTTTGCTATTGGTGCGGTATTAGGACATCACATTGATAAGATGCCACATGTAATTTATTATGCAAGTAAGACCTTAAACGATGCTCAAATTAATTACACAACTACCGAGAAAGAACTCTTGGCAGTTGTATTTGCAATAGAAAAATTCAGGCCCTACTTGATTGGCTTGCCAATAGTGGTTTACACTGATCACTCCGTCCTACGACACCTTTTATCGAAGAAGGATGCTAAGGCCAGGCTAATACGTTGGATCTTGTTGTTACAAGAATTTGATCTTATCATATAAGACAAGAGTGGATGTGAAAACATTGTAGCCGACCATCTTTCACGTCTAATGTTTGGAAAGGCTTGCCACCTTCCTGTCGAAATAGAACATAAAGCAATGTAGGCTATTAAAGAGCTCAACTTCAATTTTGATCAAGCCTGCAGCTATCGAAAACTGTAATTAAATGAGCTAAGTGAACTCCGCGATGAAGCTTACGATAACGCGGTTATAGAAAAGAACCGGACTAAAGTGTTCCACGATAAAAACCTTTTTAGAAAAACCTTCACACCGGGACAACAAGTCCTTCTTTATGATTTCCGTCTTCATCATCATCCGGGTAAGCTAAAATCTCGTTGGAAGGGACCTTTTGTGGTGTGGTATGTGTATCCGCACGGGACAGTAGAAGTTGAAAATGTTAAAAACGGTTCAATTTTTAGAGTAAATGGGCATAGATTGAAACCGTATTTTTTTGCTAACCCAGCGGAGGAGCTCCTGTTTTTATAGGAGCCGCTTTATCATAACTGAATTTTCTCCGCCTCACCTCTATGTTTCGGTAACATTTTCTCATTTTAAGAATGGAGGTGAGTGAAAAAGGACTTATCTGAATATCTGTGCGTGCCAAAGTACAAGTTTGGAAGTAGTTTTCATTTGACTATTATTTTACCCCTCTTAATTTCTCTCCCCAAGTCTACAGGTCTATGCATTCAAAGATGACATCAGTGAGGACACTGCTGAAAACAGATTTGGGGGGAGATTTGTATTCACTAAATTATCTTTTGGCACTTGGCACTATACAAATTTTTTTTTGATAATAAAAGAGTAGAAAGTGAAAAATTACATATGAAATATAAGAAAAGTTTAAGAAAAGCAAGAAAATTAGATATTTTCTTAAACAAAACTAGTAATAAGTAGTTATGAGCTGTTGTCCCAAGGATTAGTAAGATGAAGGAAATTACTAATCTGAGGATAAAAATAAGTCTGAAAATAGTTCTTATTCTTGAGTCCAAACATCTGAATGTTGATACCCTACTATACGCACTTGCACACATCTTGAAACTTGGGATAGTAGAGGATACCTTGAAATGCTCTTGTCTAAAAGACTTAGTGTGTGTGTGTGTGTGTGTGTGTGTGTGTGTGTGTAAGTGGTGAAGAAAAAAATGAACACTGGTTTTTTTAATTACCAAGGCAGTATAAAAGAATATAGCGAGAGTGCTTTATCATCTAGTGCCTTAGACAAACTGGTTTGAGAGCCACTGCTAAGCTTTAGGTATTGCAAGACGAGAAAATTACGCTTAAATGCACGAGCACATTTTGTAATCGGTCGGTTAGTATCTCAAGAAGTATTAACGGCCACATGAAGAATGTGTGAGTAATTTTATCGAAAATATTCACCAATTATAAAGTACTTTAGAAGATGGACAAGAGTATGATAGCTTGAATTGAATTCTCTAAGTGTAGGGATGTTTTTTACACACACGTAGGGGTATATGATCAATATTTGGAAGAAAGATAGGGAGGAAGACTAAAGGCGATGTTTTATTGAGAGATGATGTGATTTCTAACATTTTTTCACGACCATTAAGATAGGGCTCATAGCAACTGAAAAGATGGTATAGTTGGAAACTCTTCTTTTCAAGTTATTTCTTTTATAGCTGTTAATTTTATATCTAACTTTCAACATCTTTCTTTTATTATAGGATTTTGTGGGTGCAATCCGCTGAAAACCCTCAGGAGACAACACTGCTCCTACCAAGGACACCTAGAGGTTTAACGGCTTGTTGCACATGCTCAGTGCAATCGTGTTGCCTACGAAAGTGTGCTATTAGGTTTTTCTTTCTTTTTCTCCTTCTCTTGAATAACTAGTTTGCTCGAGATGATCAAAATTAAGTTTGGGGTTATTTCTTCAGTCGAAAATATTGCACCTTTGATATGACATTTTCCTTACTTTTCTTAAATATCTAAAGGTGTTTATTATAAATATGACACATATGAGGGTTTATCTGTAAAAATACTATTTACCATATGTTTATATATTATAATTAAAATTATGAAGGAAAATGTATTCATATAATATTTTGATAATTTAAATATGCATATCATATCAAATATCCTTAACCAATATTCTCAAAATATAATATCATATAAATTGGTTAGGATAATATCTCAAAAATATCAAATATTACTAACAATATTCATTGAGATATTGTGCAAGGTTTAGTTCAGGTCAGAAGATCGAGATGTTGAGATGTCGGGAATCAAAAATCTGCCGATGAAGTTAAATAAAATCGAAAAATCAATACTGACAGAAACTCAGGAAATATTATCAAATTCCAGATATCTTGAAGATCTCCACGTATCAACATTCATTAGCCCCAGAGTTTTGAACCTATGATCCCACCAAACGGCCGCGGATCCGCGGCCATACCATGAAATATGCGGCGGATCCACAGCCGATTCACCGAGTCAGGAGTTGGGATTTTCAGGTTGGATTTGCTACAACTAACCCTAATTCTGGGGATCTTTGGTTTCTGGTTTTGGGGCTATATAAATGATCGAGGGCTAAAGTAAGAGATCATCAATCTTTTACACGAAGCAAATCACCGTCAAAGAACAAGTGATCCAAGGCAGGTCCGCGATTCGATGTGATAAAGTGACGTGAGATTTGATGGAGCATCTATTTCCTAAAAGGCAGAGATCGAGAGCAACTTTTTCTTCCTCTTGTAATCTAAACTCGAAGGTTTTATAATTGCGAAGTTAATTAATAAAGGTAGATCATTAGATTAATTATTTAGTATTTGATTTTCTGCATTATGAATTCCGTCTCTATCCATTCTTCTTCTATCTACATCATGTGTAAGTAATTCACCGCTTGATAGGGTTCGTACGATTATGGTAGATCAATGGAAGATGAAAAATTTCTTAACTTCTTTTAATTCTTATGAAGTTTATAAACTTCAGCAAAATAAATGTTAATATCTTAATCGGGCGCGCTATCAATTTATTGATAGTCTTGACCGCGATTTGAGATTAGATTAATAATTGTTTTGTTAAGGGCTAGACATGAATAGAGATCAATGAAACGACAAGGGTCAATAGTGTGGAAACACTAGTTTCTTCCAAGAACCCTAATCCTCATTTATCACTATCAATCTAGTTTTAAATCTATCAATAGATAATAGGAGTCATTTTTATTAATCATCCATTACTACTAAATCCTAACGAACCCTACAAGCCCTCTTCTGATTTAAAATCTATATCTTTATTAAAACTAGATCTATTTTCTACATCCGTATTTTGACGTAGATCTAGAAACTATTCTCCATAATCATTTATTTTTCTATTCTTCCTCTTTTTTCAACATGTCTAAAATAAGATTGAAAGATTCAACGTTTCCCTGAGGACTACCTGTACTCATCTCGGTCTAGCTACACGCGACACTGTTATTGATTGCGGTTACTACACACTCTAAATTAGAAATCAATCAACCCTCTCCCTCGACGGGGCCGCGCGGACGGCGCTCACCGCGATAACTCAGGAACAACCTCGCCAGGGGACCTGAGGAACCTCATAGAACGGAACCGGAGTCGCAGCCAGGCGCAGGCCGCCAGTGGGAGGGGCCATAACTCCGAATACGCCGAATCCTCAGGGTACCACGACCGTCTTGATTCCCTCGAAAAGAAGATCGAGAGTATACATCGGGAGAGTTGTCCTTCGAGCGAGGGGCTAGGTATGCTGCCGAATTGCTTACGAAGCCTTTCACTGAAGAACTGCTCGCTATCCGCATCTCCTCCAGAAACAAGCCTCCAAAAGTGTCCCTCTTTGACGGGAAGTCCGATCCGAAAGACCACCTGGACGCGTTCACGGCGGGCATGAGCTTCCAGGACAACTCTGACGTCGCCCAATTCCGAGCGTTCCCCGCCACTCTCATCCGCGCCGGACGAGATTGGTTCTGAGGAGTCATGCCACGCTCCATCTCTACCTTTGATGAGCTGGCCTTCCAGTTCCTCGGGCAATTCGTCGGGAACAGACGGCAGAAGCAGATCGTCGATTACCTCTTCATTATAAAGAGCGGGGATATGGAATCCTTCAAAGGGTATGTCACTCGCATCTACAATGCTCTTCTTAAGGTTCCCGAGCATCAGGACAAGACTGTCATCACGGCCCTTAGGTCGGGTCTTTGGCACAAGAAGTGGTTCCGCTCCTTTGCATTAGCGCAACCTAAGACCATGGCCGAGGTAAAAGCCTGGACTGAGCGAGAAATCTATCTCGAGTCTGAGGTAAATGCGAACCTACCCCAGAGCGACCATGCCACTCAAAAGAAGAGGGGTAGCGAAGAGAAGAAGAAGGTTGTCAGGGCAAAGCCATACTCCCCGAAGTTCTAGGAGTATACTCCGCCCAACATCTCCCAGACTAAGCTGTTGGAGGAGGCAAAGGCGAGCGATTTTTCAAGCTACCTGCGGTCACCAATAGAGTGGATAAACGGACACGAGGCCCTTACTGCCCCTTCCATAGGTTATAGGGACACCCCACCGAGAACTGCAAACAGCTCCGCGACTACATCGAGGAGTTGATTAACTTAGGGCACTTGACAAACTACTTGCGGGAAAAGCGACAAGAAGACCGAGAGCAAGAGAACCATCCCGCTCGCGGCTTATTGACAATCGGACAAATCATGGGCGTATCAACGGGGAGCGCACCTGGAGTCGGTGAGATTCGACGCCTCCTGCTGGTCGAGGGGACTAGCAGCCAGCCCCGGAAGAAAAGCAAAGCAGCCGAGCCCATCACCTTCACCAACGAAGACCTCCATGGGATATCCTTACCTCACAACAACCCCCTTGTAATTACAGCACGGGTCCACCACTACGAGGTTCAAACGATACTGGTCGACTCGGGAAGCTTGGCGGACATCTTTTTCTACGACTGCTTTTTATGTATGGGGCTCGGCCTGTCGGACCTGAGGCCAACCGCCCACATTCTGTCAGGGTTTACTAACTACTCCATCCCGGCAGAGGGAGTGGTCACCCTCCTCCTTAACGTCGGGGAGGCGGGCCGTACAAGAATCATACCAGTGGAGTTCATCGTCGCTAGAATTCCATTGACCTACAATATCTTTCTGGGACGCCCGACGCTAAACTCCCTTCAGGCCCAAATCTTCACCTACCACTTTGCGATCAATTTTCCACTCGATCAAAGGGGAATAGATCGGGCCTATGGGAACTAGCAAACTGCAAAGATTTTCTTCACAGCGGCATCTACGCCCGAGGAACGAAGCGACGACCTTGGAAGCGCGGGCGATTTCCAAGGGTCCTTGGATACTCGTGACGAACAAAAAGAAATCCGAGGGGCCCCGGTGGCGGCGCTAACAGAGGTCCCCCTCGTTGAGGGGGAAAATGAATGAACTGTCCAGATCGGGTTACTCTTAACGGGAGCCCGGCGCGACGACTTGATACACTTCCTCCAGGGAAACTCAGACGTGTTCGCTTGGGCACCCGCCAACATGCACGAGATCGATCCCAAAGTAATCTCACATAAGCTCGGGGTCAACCCGACGGTCCGACCCGTCAGGCAGAAGAAACGAAGCTTCGCTCCGATCAAATAAAAGGCGATCGAGGACGAAATTGACAGGTTGCTTGCGGCCAACTTCATTCAAAACGTGGCCTACTCAGAATGGCTGGCGAATGTGGTCATAGTTAAAAAGGAAAGCGGGAAGTGGCGCATGTGTGTTGACTTCACAGATCTCAACAAGACTTGCCCGAAAGACAACTATCTCCTCTCTTGGATAGATCAGCTTGTCGACAGCTCGACAGGCCACAGATTGCTTAGCTTCATAGATGCTTTCTCCGGCTACAACCAGATCCGTAGGAACCCGGCAGATGAAGAGCTTTCCTCATTCACAATGGACCGGGGGGTATACTGCTATAAAGTGATGCCCTTCGGCCTCAAAAACGTCGGAGCTACATACCAGCGCTTTGTCAACAGGATGTTCAAACTACAGATCGAGAGGAACATGGAGGTTTACGTCGACGGCATGCTCGTCAAATCGACCTCGTCGGATGAGCACGCCAAAGATCTTGGCGAGACTTTCAACATCCTCCGCAAATACAAAATGAAGCTGAATCCCATCAAGTGCGCGTTCGGGGTCACTAGTGGAAAATTCCTCAGGTTCATGGTTACCCACCGAGGAATCGAGGCTAACCCGGAGAAAATCAGCGCCATCCTCAACATGGCCGCATCGAAGACCAACGTTGAAATCATGCGGCTCATGGGGAGAGTGGCCGCTCTGAGTCGTTTCATGTCAAGGTCCGGAGAAAAGTGCCTCCCATTCTTCAAAGCCCTGAGAAAGATCCCAAGGTTCGAATGGTCGGAGGAGTGTCAGATAGCTTTCGAGCAATTGAAAATGCACCTAGTAACTCCCCTACTGCTCACCCGGCCAATTGAAAGAGACGAGCTATCACTGTATCTAGCGGTGTCCGATCAGGCTGCGGGCTCGGTGCTCAACCGAGAAGTCGAAGGAGTCCAGAAGCTGGTCTACTACGTAAGCCATATCTTTAAGGACGCGGAAACAAGGTACCCGACCATAGAAAATATTTTTTTGGCGCTTATCGTGGCCTTAAGGAAACTACGACACTGCTTCCAGGCACACACCATCCTCATCCTCACCGAGCGTCCCTTAGGTTCTATTCTCACCTCCCCCGAGTCATCTGGTCGCTTGGAAAAATGGAGGTGGGAGTTATCTCAATTCGAAATCAAATACCGCCCAAGACAGTCTATCAAAGCACAAGTCCTGGCCGACTTTATTGTCGAATGCACTATCCCTAACAAGGAGGCAGTGTCGGCGCCAGCCCCCGGGTCTTAACCCTCGATTGAGGAGAGGCCCGACTCCATCCCCGATTGGGTCCTTTACGTCGATGGATCATCTACCGAGGATGGGAGCGGTGCCAGCCTCATCATTCGAGGCCAGAATGAGGCAAAGATAGATTATTCTTTGAAGCTCGGGTTCAAAGCTTCAAACAATGCTGCGGAGTATGAGGCCTTGCTAGCTGGACTACGAATCACCTCCAGAGTGGAGCTGAAGACGATCCGAATTCGCAGTGACTCCACACTGGTCGTAGGCCAGATGACCGACCATTTCAAGGCATGGGAGCCTCTGGTGGTGAAATATTTAGCCGAGGTAAGAAGACTACGAAAAGAATTCGACGAAGTTCAAGTGGAGCAGATTCCCCGGCACCTACTCGCTCAGGACGACGCTCTGAGCAAGCTAGCCTCCTCCTATATGGCCAACAATAAGAGAAATATCCTCTTCGATGTCTTTCCACGGCCCAGCGTGGAAGACAGCGCGACAACACTTCAAATTTACGCTGCCCGGGAAGAAAGACCGGGATTGGAGGAAACCCCTCGTAGAATTCCTGAAGGAGGGTATGCTCCCGGAAGATCGAGGGGAAGCACGCCGCCTCTGAGCCAAAGCCCGCTATTTCGTTTGGAGCAATGGAAACTTCTATAAGAAGTCATACACGCAACCTCTGCTTCGGTGCGTCGATCCCCAAGAAGCCGACTACGTCCTGCGTGAGATTCACGAAGGGGTTGTTGCAACTCATCAAGGGGCCGCACCTTAGTCTAGAAAACGTTGCTCCAATGGTACCATTAGCCGACCATTCATCAGGACGCTCAGAAGCCCGTCAGAAGATGCAAGAGCTGTCAACTCCACATCCCCATGGCCGTTTTCCCAGTGGAGAATGGACATGGTAGGCCAACTCCCAACTGGTACGGGTGGGCAAAAATACATCCTCGTCGCGGTAGTCTACTTTACGAAGTGGATCGAGGCCGTCCCCATCAGAAAACCGGACGCTACTGTAAACATCAAATTCCTGCAAAACAACATAATATTCCGGTTCGGGATCCTGAGGTGTATCGTTATCCACCACGGGACGAACTTCGAAAATGACAATGTCAAGGGATTCTGCAACGAATATCACGTACTCATAAAGTTCGCTGCGGTCGTGCATCCTCAATGCAACGGGTAGGCTGAGGTCGCTAATCGAGATGTAATCTGAGGTCTTTGAACTCGTCTGGAAGGAAGGCAGGGCAGTTGGGTCGACGAACTACCCCGGGTTTTTTAGGCTTTACGCACATCGAAGAAGACCCATACTGGAGAGACCCCCTTCTGCCTCTGCTACGGCACCGAGGCAATGGTCCCAACAGAGATCGGACTGCCCAGTTACAGAGTCGAGTACTTCGATGATGAAGCTAATAACTTGGCACTCCGAACTAATCTGGACATCTTGCTAGAAAAGTGGGACCGAGCACAGATCAAAGCCGCTGCTTACCAATAGCAAACCGGTCGCTACTATAATGTACGAGTCAAGAATCACACCTTCAAGACTGGGGATCTGGTCTTAAGGCGGAACGAGTTCGTAGACCAAGGAAAGTTGCACAAGTTTTCCCCGAAGTGTGACGGCCCATTCCTCGTCTCCGAGGTACTGCCCGGCGGGGCCTATCGCTTGCAAGATGCAGCGGGACGTAAGTTTCCGTGACCTTACAATGCCGAGAAGCTTAAGTTGTACAAGTGAATTTAAAAATTGTATCTATGAATATATGTTTCTTCTTTGCCAAAGTGATGTAAATTTTCTATGTCTTTTGAATTAGAAGAAACTTCTCCTATGTGTTTCCCTCTTCCTCGGTTCAAAGGTCACGGGTATTTTTCCCTAAGTCTTTTGAGCTAGAAGAAACTTCTCCTATGCGTTTCCCTCTTCCTCAGTTCAAAGGTCACGGGTTTCGCTTTATGAAAATACTTAAACATGCAGAGAAGACAAAAAGGAAATAATAGCATATCGCAAAAGGAGAATTTTATTTATCATGGGTATTATGCGCTTCTCAGCCTTGCACAAAAATTAAAATTACAACAGAGGGGGTACGGGGTCGAGGAAGCACTGCTGATGATACTCCGTGAAGATCTTCGCTTGCTGAGCCCTAGCCCCTTCAGCCCGCTCCCTCTGATGCTGCCCACATACCCGGGACGCCATAGAAAAACCGAAACTTCCATCCGCCGGGCAAGAGTTCGCGATCTGCCTCTTTTAGAAATACTCCAAAAGAAAGGCCGCCGACCGATCATTCCTGTTCTTCGAGATAAGGCCGAGGACATAGAGCGCGTATAGCTTATCGAGCGCCTCATCCTGCAGCTCCTTGGAGAGGGGGTTGTACAGCCCCGAGGACCTCCTCCAAATTGCATACATCAACAATTGGAGGAGGGACGACCGAAGAGAAAGTAGATGACTGAAATGGTCCTCGATGCGCTGGACCACCTCCCGGTACGTCTCCTCGGAGAGGGACTGGTCGTACAAATAGACGTCATCAGGAGCGACGATCTCTTCAATCGAGTAGATGTGCCCGACTATCTCAAAAAAGCAATGCTGAAAGAAACCCATCTCCTTATCTATTTATAGCCAAAATAAAATCCCCCAGGGGCCGAAATTTGCACACACATGGGCACGAATCCTGAGATATTTTCAATCTTTCCAATACAGGATTGCCATGTGGCGGGCATCCTGTGTCTCATGGCTAACCGAAGTTAGAACGACGCGGATCTTAGAATGCCTCGCCTATGCATTTCAGCCACGTGCCGCCCGCGACGGTCACCCTTCTAAAATTTTCACACATCGGGGGGTGATCAAGCGACGCCTCGCAAAATCGAGCAGCTCCCCTGCTCGGCCCATCCTTAGCGGGTAGCTCCTACCCATCTATGCTATGTATCGAAGCCCTCATCAAGAGGCCACCGAGCACCTTCCCTGTTCGGTCAATCCTTGGCTGGTAGTTTACTACCCACCGACGCCAAGGATTGAAAGCCCTCATCAAGAGGCTACCGAGCAGCTTCCTTGCTCGGTCCATCCCTGGCTGGTAGTTTACTACCCACCGACGCTAAGGATCGAAAGCCCTCATCAAGAGGCCACCGAGCAGCCTTGCTGCTCGGTCCATCCCTGACTGGTAGTTCCCTACCCACCGACGCTAAGGATCGAAAGCCCTCATTAAGAGGCTACCGAGCAGCTTCCCTGCTCGGTCCATACTTAGTGGCTAACTTCTTATCCATCTATGCTAAGGATCGAAGCCCTCATCGAGAGGCCACCGAGCAGCTTCCCTGCTCGGCCCATCCTTAGTGGGTAACTTCTTACCTATCTATGCTAAGGATCGAAGCCTTCATCAAGAGGCCACAGAGCAGCTTCCCTGCTCGGTTTATCTCTGGCCGGTAGTTCCCTACCCACCGACGCCAAGGATCAAAAGCCCTCATCAAGAGGCCACCGAACAGTTTCCCTGCTCGGTCCATCTCTGGCTGGTAGTTTACTACCCACCGACGCCAAAGATCAAAAGCCTTCACCAAGAGGCCACCGAGCAGCTTCCCTGCACAGTCAGTCCTTAGCGGGTAACTTCCTACCCATCTACACTAAGGCTCTGAAGCCCTCAACCTCGGCAAACGCCGACCAATCCAAACTAGGCTCTTATCTAACTTATTCTAAGAGAAGTGGTCGCCGGTCCAACTTAAAGGAATGGGCAAGTCTATACCTTTCTACTTGAAGGAGCCAACCGACGTATCTTAAGTGAGCGATCGTCACCACGACTTTGGGGACATAAGGATACCGGCCTTACACTGGCCTTTGTATACTTGACAAATAATTGATTTTCACTCGACGTGCGATCGCCATCTAAAGGACCAGTCTCCGACCTACGGTTTGACTCGTCAGGCGAGCAAAACGCTAACAGGCTCACACAAGAAAACATTGCCACACGAAAAAAAATAAAAACGACTTTATTCACAACTTTAGAGTCTTTACAAAAGGTATTATAGGCTCCTCAGCCTTTCAAAATTGCCCGAAGGGTTACAAGATTCAAAAAAAGGGAAGAAGGCAGAAAGGCTCAGGCCTCGGGAGTTGGGAGGAGCTCGATCTGCTCAACGCCAGCATCGGTAGCCGGGGTAGTGGCTTTAGGGTTGGCGCCCCCACCAGGAGATTCAGCGCTGGGAGCCAGGGTGATCGCCTTATCTCCACCACTCCCACCGCGGCCTCCCCTTGTGGCTCATCCTCGAGGGGGTATTCAAGCCGGATCTCACCGTCGGCAAACCCCAGCATCGACTCCTTGATGGAATTGAGAGCCTGGTGCCAGAAAATGGCCGAGGCATCGGCGAGGTCGGCGTAGAATTGTTTCGACTCCTTGTACCTCTCCACCGACCTCACAGCTCGGAGGTCGGCGATTTTCACCGCTTCCTTCGCCGCCTCGGTCTCCCTCTTGCAGGCGTTAAGCGACTTCTTCATCGTGGAGTTAAGTACCTTGGGCTCCTCCAACTTAGCCTGGATAGCCCTGTTGGATTCTTTCAATATGCGAATGGACTCCTTGCATTTGGAGTTCATCACCTTCTTGGCAGCCACCCGGTTTTCGAGGGCGGCGATCCTCTCCTTCACCTTCTACAGATCGTCCTCCCGCGAAGAGGACTCGCCTGCCTTCTGCATCGCTGGAACAATCTCCTCGTGCTCTATGTTGGCGATGAGGGCATAGTGCTGGAGGACCTGAGGAAGATAAAAGAAGGGGTTAAAAATCATCCGATCCGACGAAAAATGCATAGCGAAAACCTAAACGGAAAGCGGATACTGACCTGTATAGTCTCCTGAGCAATGGCGGTGACTTGGGCCTTGAGGGTCCCCCGGGGGATTTTACCCCCGGCCGATCGTTCCATCTCCGAGAGCAAGCTATAGGCGATAGAAATCCCCAGTGGCACCTCGAAATAAATGTCCCCCTCCTGCACGAAGATCAGGGAGGATAGAGATCGAGATACCGTTCTCTTGAACCACTTGAGGGGGACCTCGGGGGGAGGGGGATGGGGTCGGCCTCATCCTCTACCTCCAAAGCCCGGGGCTCCGGCTCCCGAGCATGCTTACGGCTCTCCTCGTGGTTGGTCTCCGAAGCCCGGGGTGTGATGGAAGGTCAAGCCAGTGCGACTGCTTTTGGGGCCGAGCTCGGAGCGTGGCGGGACGAGCCGGCGCCCCCGGTCATCCTCCCCTTCTTCACGGCTATGGCAGCTGGGAATTTGGATCGGTCCATCGGTTCTGCAAAAAGGAAAATACACAAAGGGAGTTAGTGATGCCAGAAAGGGCAGAAGAAAAATATGCAAGTCTAGACAGGTCGGTTAGGCTCCTAACTTACCTATGAATTGAGCGGGGCTGAGCCCGACCCAACTGAGGGCCTGCTTGGAAAGCAAAACATCGGCCCATTAGATAGGCTCCCACATCGACACCGTCCTCGCCTCGGGAGAGAACGACCGCTTCACCCATGGGCAGTCGGCCCCGTGCCATTATACAGGCACAGGCCAATCCTCACCCTTGGGTGGCCTGAGAAATATGAACTTCTCCTTCCATTCATGGATGGAATAAGGAACTACTACGGCCCCAGCTCCGGCCGCCCCTCCCCTGCGTTTTCTAAAAGAAATGTACACCCAGCTCGGCTCGTCCTTACGGGTGCCGGGATGATTTTTATAACAAAGAGAGGAAAGGAGAAGGGTCAAGCTGAAGGGGATTTCTTCAAGTCTCAACCGGACCAGGAACCCGAGGAGAATTCTCCATGAGTTCGGCTCTAGTTGGCCTGGGGCTAATTGAAAGCAACGTAGCGCCCCGCATACCTCGGGGGAAAAGGGCAGACGCAATCCAGCCCAGAATGCGTCCCGGTACAAGGCGATCTCCTTGCCTTGCACCTGATCCGCTCTCTCGCCCTCGCTAGCCAAACGAAACGAATAGCTAAGGGGAATGTGAAAGAGAGCCCGGATCGTGGTGAGCTCGTCCATATTCCTTAGAAGGGAGGGCACATCGCGAGCATTCCTGATATGCGCTTTGGGGATTCTCCCCGTCGCCTGACCATGGGAGGCACAGGTAACCCTAACTCTACGAGGGGAATCCAACTCGGATAGGGTAGAGGAGGAAGCAGAAGAAGACTCCCTAGATTTTACCCTAGCGGAAGACATCTAATCTGATTCAAAGAAGGAGCCTTCCGAGGAAAGAGCGTGAGAGATCCAACCTAAGGGAAAGAGCTTCGAACTATCTCTCGCAGCAATAAGGAAATGATGGCGAAAGTGTGGACCCTGAGGGGATCCCAATTCTATTTATATTATTTTGGCAAACACATCCGACGGCTCAGACCGTTTCCCGCCAAAACGACACATTGCGCTCGCCAGCCGTCGACGCTCCACGCGTCGCGTAACCATTGGAGACGTCCCTTCGAGCGCAGAAGACGGTGACGACCCGTCACATCAGCCAATCGTCGTCGGACACGTGGCCTGCGCCCCAACGGACGTACGATCGAATCGGTGCTCTTTCTTTAATGCACGATATCCTCTCTGATCCGCTGACGTCATCGGGGATATGCCTAACCGCCTCAGAAACCCGCATTGACGTGGTCCTTAACTATGAACTGAGTCCGGGGAACCGATCAGACCACTCTCGATCCGACCCATAAATAGATCGGCACGAGAGTGGGGGGCTAATGATGATGCTCATAATCGGGAACTCTCCAGATCATGACACATGGCAGATGTCATGTCCCGAGGCACACGGAAACAGGGCATGAACCACGCATTGGACGTGTCCCCCGGGCTATCGTCCCGCTAAGGATGGACCCGACCTCCGAGGATGCCCTGAACGTTCCTACGCTCGCCATGTAAATAGCCATTGGCTTGCCTCCGATCCCTCTTACACGCCGATCTCCTCGGCCCTTCGCCTCTGAGCCATCACAGAACCGAACTAGCTCAGCCTCACGCCCTCTTTTAGGCCTCTCGCCGAGCTAAGCCTCTTCGGTTCTATCGAGCGACCTAGAATGCGAGTCACATGCGCTTCCGCCACGGCTCCGTGAATCTTGCCAGACGCGAGATATTCGCTGCCCCACGATCCCTCATTCCACGCCATTGGATCCTCCCATTAATGAGCGTATCTCGTCGTTAATGGGGGATCCCGTCATTCACACAGGCGTTACTCCAGGGACGTAACGGCCGGCGAGGATCTCGCGCCAGCTAGCCCATGGCAGCCGCTATATAAACCTTCTCTTAGACGACTTAGGTAAGGCAATTTTACCCCAATAGGCCGCTACTCTACCCTAATGCCTTGACCAACTTGATCGTCGGAGGGTCCACGGTGGTACAACCACCCCGGGACTTCTTTGCAGGTAGCTCGGCTTCATTCCAAATCAAGCCCGTTGAGACCCATACGCTTCAGGAGGCAACCCTCAAACCCAATCCCAGCCACCCATCAACGCTTGCGACAGATTGACGGAGGACAATATCTGAAGGAGATGCTGACCTCCATCAGGCAGATAATCTCTATATCTTGACATGAATGGCATCATCCATCCATGTTTCCATCCTAATGATCAGGTTTCATACAGGAAAAATCTTCTCTATAAGCCCTTTGGATTGGTTTTGAGATTCGTGCAAGGGAAGAGAGGAGAACAATAATTAAGCATTTTATCCCAAGCATATGGTTTGGCTACATGAACCAACATGAGAAACACATCAAGTCCAACACATGAATATTCTGCCTCCATTCACTCCTTTCGAACAATTCATTGAGGCTTTTGACAACCATATTTTTTTGTATCACCTACATCCATATTTTCTTCCGTCTTCCTTTTGTCCTTTTGACATTGCCTATGTCGAGAGTATCCATTCGTCGAATCGGTGCTTTTATATGTCTGCGTCGCACATGACTAAACCATCTTAGCTGGTATTCTCGCATCGCATCATCCACAGGCGCTACACCAACCTTTGCACGAATATTCTCATTTCGCACCTTATCTTTTTAGTATTACCACATATCCAACAAAATATGCGCATCTCCGCTGCGTGCATCTTCTGTGTATAATGCTTCTTATCAGCCCAATATTCTGTACTATATAATAAGGCAGGCTGAATAACGCTCCAATAAAATTTCCCTTTCAACCTTAACGGAAAGTTACGATCGTACAAATCCCTGCTGTACTCCTCCATTTCAACCAATCATCTTGGATGTTTTGATTGATAACGCTATCGATCTACCCATCCTTTTGGAAGATGAGACCTAGATATCTAAACTGATCGCTCGGTGACATCTCTTGTCTATCCAGTATTATACCACCGTAGTCTCGACTTCTTTGTTTGCTAAATTTGCAATGCATATATACCGTCTTGTATCTGCTCAATCTGAACCTCCGATATTCCAGCGTTTGCCTCCATAACTCCAATTTGGTATTAACTCCTTTCCTCTCATTTACTAGAACAATATTATCAAACTCCATCCAATGGCTTGTAAGGGGCATGTAAAGATTTTTTTTCTCTATATGTCCTTATAGAGAAGTTTTTTCCATCGTACATATGTATACATATGCCATGCCATGCATATATGCATGCACATCATCATGCATGATTTTGTCTAATTGCTAGCTGATTACATGTATATTAATTATGTGCAGCTAGCTTATTGGGCCGACAACTTATGAAGAAGTTTTTGCTTGGATTTTTGAGTATATTGATCGTATCTTTAGGATTGTTAGGCCTAGAAAGCTGCTTCTTATTTGGGCAGTGGAAAGTATTTATTTTTGAATAACCTTTTTTCTAGTAATTTTGTGATCATGATCTCAAGTATACGTTAATACTAATCAAAAGGTGAAGTTTCAAGCACAACTAGCTAGAAGCGCAATAGTCTATTTTATGATAACTCACGTGTAAGTGTTTATAGGTTTAAGAAAACCCTAAAATTAATTGTACTTATATAAGTTACACTGTTACAGTAACTATTTGGAGCTTGGTGAATTTGCTTTTGGGTTAATTTAATTTGCAACCATTTTCATATTTGGGAAAGATTTTTAATTTGAAACATATATAATTGGTTGCAGATGGAGTAGCTCCTAGAGCTAAAATGAATCAACAAGAAGTAGAAGGTTTAGAACAGCTAAAGATGCAGAATTGGCTGTCAGATTTACTTTCAAATTATTTATGTATTTGTTGTATATATAGAGATGCATGTGGTTTGTTTGAAACAGATTTTATTTGTTAATATTAATATACAGGGAAACTGAGGAAGAAAGATTAAGAAAAGAATTCGAAAGGGATGGTAAAGAAGTTCTACCAAAAGAGGAATCTGAGGTCTGGGATTCGAATCTTATCACACCGGGAACAATATTTATGGAGAAATTGTTGAAAGCGTTGGAATGCTGTGTTCGTCTTCGGCTAAATAGCGATCCTGGATGGAAATCGATGAAGGCAAGAGGATCAAGGTAAGGGAATAAGTAATTATTAGATAGAAACTAATTATAAACTGACGTCGCCTTACAAATATAAAGACGCTAATATTATATAACATAAAATATGATTTCATGTTATATTATTATAATATTAAAAATTAAATTTATACCTGAATATCATCACGCTCGTAATACGCAACCATCAGCGGCCAATTCTTTTTCGGGACATCCTGAAAAATAGCTCCCACTATCGCTTCCCGCTCCTCTTCAGTCACCGCGGTTCAAGGAATGAAATGATGCTTCGTTATTTCATATCGGCATCTTCTCTTGATAGCCTGGCATTCGGATTTGATCCATTCTATGACCCGATGTGCATTGAACGGCGGAGGAACGTCACTCGCCGATGACGCCGATGACTCTATAATGTCTCTGGGTATGAAATCAGAAATATATATAAAACGACGATTAAATTTAAATGTATAAAAGTGTATGTGATACTGTGGCCGTTGCAAAAAAAACTGCCGACCATAGTCGGTCCGGCGTGAGTTCCACCTAATATGGAACGGGTACCTATAGAAGGTACGAATCTCTGCTCCCATGTAATCCCTCCACTTGGTCGAGTAATCACCAATGGACAAACCTAATGTGGTCCACTCTAACGTCCATGGAGCAGCGTTTGGGGCTGGCCTGAAGGAGGAGGGCCCAGTAATACCTCTCGTCCTTGTTTACCGCCGAAAACTAAAATGAGACGTTGAGAGACATCTAGTCTGAATTTGAGGACATATACTATTTGAAACATATTCGTCCACCTATCTGAAAATACTAAGTTGATTTATAGCACAATATGTCGGAGGTTTGGACAGATGCGACCGATATAGCATGACTTTATCAGATTCCCCCTCATATATAAGGGGTTTTTGATTGTGAGGACACTCTTTTCTACAGGCGCAAACCCATGCAGTTAATTACATTATCATGTTGCGATAACAACTTTCTCCTACTTCAGGTAGGTCGTTTCGTGTCGTGTTATATTGTTTATATTGGGGTTGCCTGTGGATTGTATACGGAGACCAGTTTATGTCGTCGTCTGTAGGGCGTGGATTAGTCCAAATCCGTATATTAAATTTGGGTTTGAACCTAAGTCATATATTCCATTGGTTCAGAGGATATTTTATTTTATTTAAGGACCGTTAATCTGGTTTTAGATTAAAATCGACTTAAATATATATGAGCATATGAGCTCAATTTATTTTAACTAAGATACGTTAGTTTTATATGAGACTAAAATCAATTTAGAAATATAGTTATAGATTATTAAATTTTGTTAAGATCCACCAATAGAGCATATATGCTCCGCTGCAATGAACAATATGGGTTCCAAAAAATTTTAGAGACTCACTACTACAAATAAGGGTTGCCCCTACGGAGATATGCGTAGGGGCGAAAAAAGACCCCGTAGGTGCAAAGGCCGCAGGTGCAAGTTGAAGCCCTGAACTTGCCCCTACGGGCAAAATCTTGCCCCTACAGATTTCTGTGTAGCTCCTGTTGCACCTACGGAGTAGGCCGTAGGGTAAAAAAAGTTATATTATTTACGGTTTTTTTTAATATATTAAATGTACCTACGGACATAGCCATAGGGCCACGTACTACCCCCAGCGGATATCTGCGTAGGTACCTATCCGTAGGGGCAAAATATCAGAAATCCTGATATTTTGCCCCTACGGATAACTCCGTAGGGGCGAAGCAATGGCCCCTACAGATATGTCCGTAGGGGTACTCCCAATCCCCTGATACTGAGATCAGGGGGGAAATATCAGTTACTGCTGATATTTTGCTCCTACGGATATAGCCGTAGGGGCAACATGTGTACCTACGGATTAATTCATGGGTACACATTATCTGTATTTTTTTTAAAAAAAAGGTCTGCCTGATTTTTTCCCGCCCTGTGCACAATAATATATACATTAATCAAATATAAAATTAATTATCACACAACATATATCGCAGTATTCGTAATCACATCTCACGCATATAATATATAAAAGAAACCCAAAAACTGAATATGATATAAATATAAACCAATATCAATATCGTTTCAAAATGTAGTACAATGTGTATGATATAAATAAATACATGTTTCAAAAAATAAGAACCAAAAAGCTACCCTAGCTCGGTCCAGCTCCACCTCTGAATAACGATAGAATAATGCGTGCCTGCTCCTCGGTCAATAAACTCTGCAATTCGGCGCGAGCGGGAGTCTGAGCGGCCTGTGGAGCTGGCGATGTGGTCTACGCAGCCGCCGTCGAGGTAGTCTCTTGCGGAGCCACGGCTGCGGGAGTCTGAGCGGGCGGTGGAGCTATAGGAGCTGTCTGCGGAACCGCAGCCGATGTGGTAGCTTGCGGAGCCGCAGCCGAAGGAGATGCATGTAGAGGCTCGGTCGATGTACCCTGTCGCGTCTGGACATAACGTGTGTAAGAAGCGTGTAAGAACTATGTATTATTCGAATTCGTATCATTATTAAGTTATTTCGAAACCCCGTTTGGAAAACCGTTGTTTATTTTAATTACATATGTATGTATGATTAATCAAACTTAAGTCTAAAACCAAATAAGCTCAAGCTACGTACTAATTATGGATATGTTGATATCTATATAATATGACATGATATTTTACTATAAAGTAGTATACATACCAGCATCTCCTTAAACTCCTGAACAGTGGCCCTCAAGCTCTCCAGTTCCTGATGGACACGTCGGTAACTGGAGACGGAGGAAGTAACCGCCGGGGTGGAGTCCAACCTCATATGGGCCTTGCTAGGGCCCAGTCCCCGGCCTCTCTCCCAACCTCCGTGGTGCCCTCCGTGTGCGGCGTCCAGAACTAGGGTCAGCAGCCTCGGATCGCTCTGTCCGGTAAAATCGATCCCCGAGGCCTGGGCCTGCTCAACCACCCGCTCCTACACCTACATTAAGCAGTAAAGTATAAGTATAAAATTTAAACTTGAACCTTCCAAAACTAAAATTTCAAATTTAGGTAGAAAAAATATTAACACTTACGCAATACTCCTGGGTAGCGACGTCGGGATATCGAAGCTCGCCCGTGGCGGGATCTGTCGAGGTGCCGTGGACGGCAAGATATGCGGACAGCACGCTCGGTGTACCACCTGACGCCACGGTCCGAGATGTCTGCAATATTAGAAAGTAACTCTTAATATTAGAAATATTAGAAAATAACTCTTAATATTGTAGAATATCACAAAGGTCGGTCTATTGTAATTTACTGATAACTCCATGGCTCGAGTAATGTTCCTCGAGCCACCTGTGTAAGTGGGGCGACCCCTCTTCGCCGACTTCCTGTTCTCTGTATTCTGAGCGGCCTGTTTCTGCACAACGCATTAACATTTAGTTTTCTAATTAAGGAACACAAAGAAATAAATTATATCATAAATAATGAATTACATTTAAAATACATACCTGTTTGCGTCGGGAGTCGAAATAATCGCACAATAGAGGCCATGTCTCTACGTCGACTCTCGCAAACGCCGGAGTAGATAGGAGGGCCGCTCTCTCTGCCTCGGGGGTCGCCATCCACAGGGAGTAGCAGTCGGCCTTCAGCTCATTCCTGTTGTATCGGACCTTGGTCTGCATGTTCTTCATCAGGCCATTGTACAGAGCATGAAGGTCGAGCACCCTCCCAAGATGATCAGGGTCGGCTACAGGCTGAAAATCGTAATCCAACTGAAAATACAAAAAAACATTGTTATTAGATTGCAAGTGATAATAATAAATATATTGGATAAATCAAATGAAAATAGGCCGTTAATACGTACCCGAGCCTGATCAAAGAAGATGGCGAATGAGCACCGGTGCTGCTCGCCCCACTCAACGTGAAGTGGATAGTTCTTCACGAGCCGGCTCTCGTCCCCCATATACCTGCCGAACCTCTCGGCATGAGGACCGGTATAGCGATAGTCAAGGGTAAAAAAAAGGGGGAATGCTGCCTCCCCCCTAGCTCTGTCAGGCCTCAGCCTATGGGACTGATTCGGGCCTCGAGTCCCCCTCTGGGGATGGGGAGGCCCTGCGTCTGCACGAAATATCAAGACAATCAATATTAAGACAAATTTGTATTAAGAAATCAAGGTTAAACGAAAATTCAAGTGTGATATATACCTCCGGTGACTATCGCACGAGCCTGGGCCCGGGCAGCAGCACGAGCGGGACGATTGTTCCTCCGGTGAGGAACAACCGGGGTCCCAGATGCGGACGCATGCCTTCCAACTAGAAAATAAATATCGACGCTAAATTTCCATGAAGTTCATATTTATTCTATAGAGCATATGTAAAATGAATAAATATTTTAAATTTATTCATACTAACCTGCAGACGATGCGGAGGGTATGGAAGCGGCAGGAGTGGCCCCTGCGAAAGATGTGGACGCACCATCTATAATTAGACAATTAAAAATAGATTATATAAGTAATTGCAAAAAGAATGTGTAGATCAATAATATAACGTTCTAAATCAATATGCATGCACTATAGAATATATAAACATACCCGCAGATGCGATGGTGTCACCACCTACAGCTAGACAATAATAAAAATTGCTAAGTAAGAGCAAAAGGTATGTGTGTATTTATGATATAGCATTCAAAATCAATATACATGCACTATATGATATATAAACATACTTGGAGGAGCGGGAGTGGCCTCTGTCCCAGATGTGAACGCATCACCAACAACTAGACAATCAAACATTGATAATATAAGTAATTTTGACATAAATAGGCATGAATATCTATAATATTACATTCAAAATGGATATGCGTGCAGTATACCTGGAGATGTGGAAAAATCCACACGGAAGGAGGCATCCGAAGGGTCTCCGATCTGGGTGCAAGACCGGCCCTCTGAAGCTCCCTACGGAGCTCTACGTGCGGCAGAACCGCTCTGCCTCTGCCGCGGCTGGAGCTCCTGCCGCCCCTCGCTGCTCCCGACATCGTCATCAAATCTAGATAAATGGTTCGTGGACGCATTAGACAATCATTAAAAGTATTGAATATATATGTATAGAGCATAAAATGTGAAGTAATAATATAACATTACTGATAATCTTTTTCGTTTCGTGGGCGCATTATACATATCTACTTGGATTTCATCGTCGATGTCATTAATAACCCACGTAACTTCATGATCGGTCGAAGACAACCCGTCCTTCGAAACAGACGGTCGGAGCACTTTAAGCCTTCTTTCTTCTTCGTCCTCATCGCTGTCCTCGAATTCTGGGACATCGTAGACATCTCTGGGTTTCTATCGGCATACAACACTCCATCCCGGATGCTTCAAACACTGTGAGAAGTATACTTGGAACGCTTGGTTCGGAAAGATAAATGGATCGTCCTGACCATAAAATCGAAGTGTATTCACACTGGTCAATCCATATTCATCTTTCCAAGTCCCAAGATTGCTTCTCCACCTGTCCGTATCAGTTCGCGGATCGTACCAAGTACACTGGAATATATAAAAGGGTTCTGATCGTCCGGGATAGTGGATGCCGAGTATACAATTTAAGTACCCATAGTAAATCACACCGTCCGATCCTATCATCGCAATCCCACTATTCTGAGTGGTTCTAGATGTTTCTATGTCCTTAACTTCGAATTTGTATCCAAGGACACCAAATCCTTTGTAATATGCAACCTCCATACTAGGAAATTGAGCTAAACATCTTGAATCACTCTCAAATGATACAGACAAGTTCGGATCGTGGATCTAACAAAACAAATTTTATGACAAATACATAACGATACAAGTTTAGATTAAAACTGATAGCAATAAAATATTATTCGAATAACTTACATGATCTGTGACCCAATCATAAAAATTATCCTGATGGTATTTTTCCAAACGTTCTTCGTTCCAATCAGGATGCCCCTCACGTACCTCGTTAAAATGAATTCTGTTTTCGACAAATAATTGTGACATTAATATTATATCATTTCATACACACACAAACACAGATATACAATTAATCGAAAAGAACTTACTCTCTAATTTGTTCAAGACATGCGTAATTAAGCAAGATAAACCGGTATATCTTGTTGATAAATATAGTGTCTACCCTCTTATACTCGGCTTTACCATATGGCCCGTCTTGAATTCTTCGTGGTCGGTTAAGCCTTGTTTCAATGTTCTCGTCCAGATAGCGGGAACAAAATGTGGTTGCTTCATCATGAAGATAACCTTGCATGATAGAACCCTCTGGTCGATTTTTATTGCGTATATACTTCTTAAGAGTGTAGAGGTACCTAATGAGAATATGTTGAATAAATAAATACGGGCATACAGGACAACAATAAATTTATAAATTGCGTGAAACGAAAAATTACACGTACCTCTCAACGGGATACATCCATCGATATTGTACCGGTCCGGCTAAGTTTGCCTCAGTTGCAAGATGAACCGTCAAGTGTATTATGATATCGAATAATGACGGTGGGAAAATACGCTCAAACTTACAAAGTATCAACGCAATAGAATTTTCTAGTTTATCCAGCGTCGCAACCTCCAGTGTTTTAACACACAACTCCCTTAAAAAACAACATAGGTCGTTGATTACTAGACCAACCGAGTCGGGGAGAGAAGTCCTGAGGGCTAATGGAAGAAGGTGCTCCACGATAACATGGTGATCATGACTTTTCAGCCCATCGATCTTGCCCTTCACAATTTTTATTTTCTTGCTGAATGATCCTGAGAAACCTGTGGGGACTTTCAAATCATGCAACACCTGCAGGAATCTTTTCTTCTCCGGTTGTGACATATGATAAACGGCATTGGGAAGTACAAACTTTCCCGGTTTACCCGCTACCGGTCTAGGGTGCAATTCACTTCTTATTCCCCACTCTTGTAGATCCATCCGAGCATTCATGCTGTCTTTCGATTTCCCTTCTTTACAAAGAAGCAAGTTAAGTATGTACTCTGATACTCCCTTCTCTATATGGATGACGTCCAAACAATGACGCACTGAATTTGTAGACCAGTACGGAAGCTCGAAGAAAATACTTAACTTGTTCCAATATTGTGGTTTGACCTGTTTTGTCGGATCCATCCCGAAGGTCACGTTATTGTAACCATCCCATTTAGCAGTCACGTCCTCTCCGGACAATGGGGATGGAGGTCCAAGAAACTCCTGATGACCATCAAAGTGAACCGTGTCTAACCTATAGGGGTGGTCTGGAGGCAGGAGACGTCGATGGCCGCAATAACAAACCTTCCTACTAAAATTCAAGAATTTTGATGTTGTGTGTTCATGGCAATGAGGACATGCTTTATGACCATGTACGGACCAACCTGATATCATTTCATTCGCAGGAAAGTCATTAATTGTCCACATTAAAGCCGCACGCAGTATGAAGATTGTATTTGTGTTTGAATCATATGTCTCTACACCATCAATGAACAAAGATTTCAACTCCTCGATCAGAGGTCGGAGATAGACGTCGATATTGTTCCCCGGTGAGTTTGGTCTGTCGATAAGAAGAGGCATCATAAAGTATGATTGGTCCATAGCCAACCAAGGCGACAGATTATAAATTATCATTACAACGGGCCATGTGCTGTGACTTCCAGCCTTATAGTTGAATGGGCAGAAGCCATCAGTAGCCAGTCCGAGCCGGACATTGCGAGGATCGCTACTGAATATTGCGTGCCTCCTATCGAAATCCTTCCATGTCGGTGAATCTCTTGGATGGCTCATTTTTCCATTTTCGCTTGGAGGAGCACGGTGATGCCAAATCTTTGCCTCGGCTGTTTTCTTGCACCTGAATAGCCTCTGTAGCCTCTGTGTTATGGAAAAGTATCGTGCTATCTTCACAGGTATATCAGGCTTCTTATCAGAATCTTTCGGCTTATACCTGGCCTCTCCGTATGTTGGACACTCTTTCAAATCTGAATTCTCTTTCCGGTACAACACGCAATTTTTAGGACATACTTGAATCTTCTCGCACTTTAGACCCAAATCGGACATCATCTTCTGGGCTTCGTACCAGCTGTCGGGCACATTATTTCCCGGAGGTATAGAATCTTTCAAGAACGAAAGAAGTATTGTGAATGACTTGTTGCTCCATCCATTTAGGCACTTAATCTGGAAAAGTTGGACGAACCATGAGAGGGTGGAATACTTTGCATTCTCATAAATTGGTTTCCTAGCATCATTCATGAAATTTTCATATTTATCCGCACGCGGTCCTTGACCGGAAGGAATGTCATCTTCGGTACGAATAGATTCACCTAGGGCAGCCTCTACCATATCCTCCATGTCTTCTGATGGAAATAAATTTCCGTCTCCTGCCGAATTACCGAATTCTTCTTCTTCTCCTGCCGCATTATCGTGTTCTCCTTCTTCTTCTGCCGCAGTACTGCATTCTTCTCCTTCCCCGTGATATTTCCAAGTTGTATAAAGTCTAGTAAACCCATGTTTTACAATATGAAGCTCTGCCAATTCTACCTTCTGCTAGTACTTATTGCCACATCTATCGCACGGACAGAGAATCTTCTCTATTATGATCTTATTATGTGCGCGTGCAAATTCAAGAAAAGCAGCAACTCCTGCGACAAACTTAGGTTGCATACGTTGTTTCCAATCCACATACATCCAGTCCTTAACTCTGACGTACTCATGGGCCATGTTAGACTGTATAACATATAAATTGTAGGTTATGCTGACTATATTGAGAAATATAAGAACGGGATAGTTGCTGACAAAGGAGAAAATCCGTGTATATGCTTTGTATGTGCGTTTGTCGTTGAAAAGAATAAATTATCGCACGCATGTTAACCGATAGATGGGGACTAAGTGGCGCTTTTAGTTTCATATATGAGTATTGATGAGAATATGAAGGTTTCATATTATCATATATTGGTTTTAACCCGAACATCTCGAATCGCTCTCTA
Organism: Agapanthus africanus; assembly: GCA_030015575.1. NCBI lineage: Eukaryota > Viridiplantae > Streptophyta > Magnoliopsida > Asparagales > Amaryllidaceae > Agapanthus > Agapanthus africanus. The sequence goes on along the minus strand of CM057338.1, from coordinate 170,820,489 downwards.
ATTATGCGTTTGTTGTGTATTCTTGTTATATGTGTGTGTTCCGACTGTCGGGGGTAGGCTTCTATCCTATTAAGAATGTATAGAGCGAACGCCCATCATTTGTGCTTTCAACCGTTTCGAGTAAATTTCGGCAGCACCTCCCCGCTGTTCTCCGAGTACACTGTAATAGAATAGATAATCATTTCAAAGCTGTGAAACAACGTTGAAATGAACATCTAATCTATCTTTGTACACGGAGAACCAGCGGAAAGGTACCGACGAAATATCTCGAAACGGATGAAAACACAAGTGAATGAAGGCGTTTGCTTTATACATTCTTAACTTGTCCACACGGGAAAAATCTATGGGTTACCATACGATTGAATTTTCTCGTCGCGTAGACTATACGACGGTTGTTAGTATCGAGCTATACTGTCCGATATTTAACAACCTTCGTATAGTTCTAGGTCACGACGAGCATCGCACGTATGTTAATTGATAGACGGGGACTAAGTGGCGCTTTTAGTTTCATATATGAGTATCGATGAGAATATGAAGGTTTCATATTATCATATATTGGTTTTAACTCGAACATATCGAATCGTTCTCTAATTATGCGTTTGTTGTGGATTCTTGTTGTATGTGTGTGTTCCGGCTGTCGGGGGTAGGCTTCTATCCCATTAAGAATGTATAGAGCGAACGCCCATCACTTGTGCTTTCAACCGTTTCGAGTAAATTTCGGCAGCACCTCCCCGCTGTTCTCCGAGTACACTGTAATAGAATAGATAATCATTTCAGAGCTGTGAAATAATGTTGAAATGAACATCTAATTTATCTTTGTACACGGAGAACCAGCGGAAAGGTATCGACGAAATATCTCGAAACGGATGAAAACACAAGTGAATGAAGGCGTTTGCTTTATACATTCTTAATTTGTCCACACGGGACAAATCTATGGGTTACCATACGATTGAATTTTCTCGTCGCGTAGACTATACGACGGTTGTTAGTATCGAGCTATACTGTCCGATATTTAACAACCTTCGTATAGTTTTAGGTCACGACGAGCATTGCACGTATGTTAACCGATAGACGGGGTCTAAGTGGCGCTTTTAGTTTCATATATGAGTATCGATGAGAATATGAAGGTTTCACATTATCATATATTGGTTTTAACCCGAACATCTTGAATCGCTCTCTAATTATGCGTTTGTTGTGTATTCTTGTTATATGTGTGTGTTCCGGCTGTCGGGGGTAGGCTTCTATCCCATTAAGAATGTATAGAGCGAACGCCCATCACTTGTGCTTTCAACCGTTTCGAGTAAATTTCGGCAGCACCTCCCCGCTATTCTCGGAGTACACTATAATAGAATAGATAATCATTTCTAAGCTGTGAAACAACGTTGAAATGAACATCTAATCTATCTTTGTATACGGAGAACCAGTGGAAAGGTACCGACGAAATATCTCGAAATGGATGAAAACACAAGTGAATGAAGGCGTTTGCTTTATACATTCTTAACTTGTCCACACGGGACAAATCTATGGGTTACCATACGATTGAATTTTCTCGTCGCGTAGACTATACGACGATTGTTAGTATCGAGCAATACTGTCCGATATTTAACAGCCTTCGTATAGTTCTAGGTCACGACGAGTATCGCACGTATGTTAACCGATAGACGGGGAGTAAGTGGCGCTTTTAGTTTCATATATGAGTATCGATGGAAATATGAAGGTTTCATATTATCATCGAGTATCATATATTGGTTTTAACCTGAATATCTCGAACCGCTATCTAATTATGCGTTTGTTGTGCATTCGTGTTGTATGTGTAACATGATTTTAAACCATTGAGATCAAGATTGATAGAACTGATCATCCTACATTGCAATAGCATTCATCAACCAAAAAATATTATTGCAATGGCATTCATCTATAACAATCGAAAATTAAAACTACAAATGTAGGATACTGATATCATAAAGAGTTATACGCAACATATGAATTCACATGACTGAAACATGCATCAAAATATTGAAGTAGGGGGGCAGAAAAAAACCCTATTTGATTATCAAATGCATGGGTTTGTATGATTTATATGTATGTATTTGAGTGCTGCAATTCCGAAATTTGCTTTAACTTGTACGTTGCTTTATATTGTTAATTTGATCATTTTTAAAATTGTAATTGGTTCTACACATAATTATTTCATTATTGTAACAGAAAATTTTGTTTCTTTCGATATGAAACAAATACGATACACGATATGATAAATAAAAAAACGAAACACAAACCGTATCAAGATTTAACAACTTTGATTATGTCATATACGCGGGACGATATTTTCATATTAGCCAATAGGCAAAAATAGATTGCGGTCTGGATATGGCATATTGGCAGATGTTACCTATATGCATACATGCATGTTGTCTCCCCATTTTTTCATAAATTAAACCAACTTTTCTATACATGCTAGTAATTACTGGATACATTCAGGTTAAATGCATAGAGTTAGCCGTAATTTCCTCTACAGTAAACTTTCATCAATGCAACACTTTGGTTCGCCTAACTAGATCGCCATTCACGAACACAATCTATTTATATGGCATGATTTTATACACTTAATTTTACCACATTTAATGAAAATGAATCATTCATGATATGATACATGTATATACATCGATACCCAACCCCAACCTAACCCTAGCCCCTGCCCCTGCCCAGCCCCAGCCCAGCCCCGCCCCAACCTAACCCTAACCCCAGCCCCAGCTAAACCCTAACCCCAACTAACCCTAGCCCCAGCCCCAGCCTAGCCCCAGCCCCGCCCCGCCCCAACCTAACCCTAACCCCAGCCCCAGCTAAACCCCAACCTAACCCTAGCTCCAGCCTCAGCCCAGCCCCAGCCCAGCCCCGCCCCAACCTAACCCTAACCCCAGCCCGAGCTAAACCCCAACCCTAACCCTAAGCCAAACCCTAACCCAAGCCCCAGCCCCAGCCCCAGCCGAACCCCAACCCCAACCCCGACTGCAACCCCTGCCAAACCCCAACTCCAACCGCAACCCCAGACCCAGCCATGAACCCTAGCCCTAAATAATCAAAAATTTCTTTAATTTAGTTGAAGATTTACTAACCTGAACGGCGGTGGCGACGACCTGAACGGCGGTGGCGACGACGAGAACGGTGGTGGCGACGGGAACGGCGGTGGCGACGAGAACGGCGGTGGCGACGACGAGAAAAGCGGTGGCGATTTGGAGATTTTGTTTCGCGCGCGATCGAGAGAGGAAGAAAGAGATAACGGGCTTAGGCGATCGATCTGTGCCTTTATTAAATCGCTATTTAGTTGCCCCTACGGATTTGTCCGTAGGTCCTTGGTTTGCGGCTCCATAGGGGCAAACACCAAATTAAGAATTAATATTTTTATTCTTGAACGTCTTGGCCCGTAGGGGCAACCTTTTAGCCCTACGGATTAATCCGTAGGGCCAACATAAATCTGCCCCTACGGATTTCAATATCCGTAGGGGCAACCCCCTATTTTAGTAGTGACTTAGCCAATTTTGGCTTCAGTTTTGGGCTTTTTCATCATCTTACAGTGCTTAGCACTTATTCCTTTGACTATAAATATAATATCTAACTTCTGTTTTGGCGCTCACGTGGGTATCACGTGAGGTGCTCAGACTTGGGCATTGCTCTATCAGTGTTAAGTATTTAAACACATTGAATATATAGTGCTAAGTACTTTTATACAACGCTCGCGTGGGTATCACGTGAGGTGCTCCAGCTTGCCAATTTTTAAACGCTCACGTGGGTAGCATGTGAGTCTTCAGATCTTTACCGATGAGCGTCACGTGTGAGGCATGTGCGGCGCTGAGTTTTATTTTTGGGCACTCACATGTGAGGCACGTGCGGCGCTGAGTTTTGTTTGGAGATTTAATCCCTGTTTATTTTCTTTAACGAAGTTAAACTTTTATTAATGGTGTTTTGGCCATTAATGATCACCATGATCTCTATTTTGAAGATCTAGAATCGGGTTTTTTGAGAACTAAGTTCTTCTATTTTTTTGTGAGAACTAAGTTCTTTGAAGGGTTGAACCCTGTTTTAGGGGAATTAAATTTCGGAAATATACATTCCATTTCTTTTCTTTATATTTCTTTTCTAATATCTAGTGCTTCCCCTAGACCTTGAGTCCGAAGAATAAAATCTTCCCGATGAGAATTAAATTCTTAACTTATGGAAAATTTGTCTTGCGGATTTCAGATCCAGAAAAAGAACTAAGTTTTTTTATAAAGGGTTAAACCCTTGTACTCATATACGATAGGTAAAACAGATATTTTGATCTCTTCTTTTTTCTTTACCTAGAGTTTGAAAGGAGCAAGAAGGAGCTTTTCTTCAGCAAGAGAATTAAATTCTCAGTTTTAGATTTTTTTAATCACATTATGGGGTTGATTTTCCTCCCTGAGACTTGAAGTCACGAGTCCTTTATATAGGTGAGGAAAATTTGTTGATTAGTTTGAGAAAATCTCTCATTGAGAGATATCAATTGATTTAATTAATCTCAAAGATCATTCGGGGAATTTTGTCCACCGTTGGATTTTTGATCCTATGACTTTCTGTTTAACAGAATATATTTTCTGTTAGCTTTAATATGATTAGGAAAATATTTTCCTAATAAAGGGTCTTTTGATTTGATCGGTGATATTGTAATCATCGTTTGATTTTAAAACCAAAAGTTCTCTGTTTACAGAGAAAATATTTCTAGTTTTAGAAGGATCAGAGGAAGATATTTTCCAAATAGAATTTAATTATATAAAGAATTTAATTCTATCTGAAGCAGGCACTTCAAACATATGCGCTCACATGGGTTTCACGTGAGGGCTATCATATATAACGATAGCAGCGCTCACATGTTTAATACATGGGGACCTATTTGGATTGTGATTTATTTGTATTCAGTGCTCATATGCTTTGCATGTGAGCGGTTACGTGTTTAACACGTGAGGCTTATGTCTTAGGGTTTAACCCTTATTGAAGCCGGAGGTCACATATTTTGCATGTGAGCTCTCACGTACGTTGCACATGGGTGGCTATTTCATGGGATTTAATCCTCTTTGATGCCGGAGGTCATATGCTTTGCATGTGAGCGCTCATGTGCTTTGCAGGTGGGCGGGTTCCATTTCCTTATCTTATTTTCTTCTCTCTCTCTTTTTACAAGGCATGTGAGCGCTCATGTGCTTTGCAGGTGGGCGGGTTCCATTTCCTCTTCTTATTTTCTTCTCTCTCTCTTTTTACAAGGGAACAAATGCCCCCGTCGTTGTTCTCACATACTTTGCACGTGAGTGCAATGGTGCCACCTTTACAACTGTTGGATCACCTAGGGAAATGGGGAAGTTGAATCGATCCTATTATACCCTATAAATAGTGCTTTTGGTTCTCAAGGGACTACTATTTCTTCATCTTCTTCATTGAGTTATTTTCCTTTCCTTGAGAATTTAATTCTCGCTCCCTCAAAAAATTCTTTTGAACAAATTTGACTCTGCCGAAATTTTTGGTAAGGATCATGAACAGAGCTTAGCATTTAGTATGTTTTGGATATTTTCCGGATTTTCAATCCATGATCATTTTTGACAGTGCCTAGCTATTTTCCTTAAACCAATCTCTTGGGGATCCTAAAAAAATGGTTTTTAAATTTTTTTTAATAAAGATCATGGATCTTGATGTCCTGATCGAGGGTTCAACTCGATGGACATTCTTGAGTTTATCGTTGAATTTTTTTGGGGATTTACCTTGTTGTCCATTCGGATATTTTGGGGATTTTTGGATTATAATTCCACTGTTCAATCCACGAGTTCCCAATGTGGGCAATCCACAATTATTTTCTTGTTTGCAGATTTTAGTTCTGATTTAATGTTTTGAAAGCCTCCTTCATTAGGAATTTTTAGGAATTTTATTCCATTAACTTTCTTTCACTGTTCTTGAGTGTCACGTCCCGCTTCCCGATATACGGCGAAGGGGACGGGATGAGACCATTACGTATTTACTGTGAAGTAAATACACTCAGCGTATCTAAGCAATATAAAAGTAAAGCACAAGAGACAAGATATAATAAAACAGCAACTTTATTTATTCACATTCTTTCTGTACAATACATGGAAAGTAAATACAACTGAAATAAAAATCAATGCCTAAACAATGGCATAACAGAAAAAGAAAAGTACTGAAATGGAAAGTGTACAATGAATAGAGCTCGGGGTCTTCACTGAACTGGTCCAAGTTTTCAGCACTGTGCTCGATCTCAGGAATATCCAGATCATCTGACGACATTCAAAGAAGAAAGAAAGAGAATGTCGTCAGCGAACAAATCGCTCGGTAAGTCCCAAAGATAAGGGAGAAGTAGGATAGACAAAATAAGAAGGTAACTTTTAATGTTGTATTATATTGTTATAGTGTTGTGTTAACGCTGTTGTTTGTAGCTTGGTATAGAAGATGCCAGTGTATACGAGAGGAGTCCCACTTACACCGGAGACTTTGGTAACTCGTAATATAAGGCTTCGTCGATAATACCACGGAACAACGGCATGGATGTAATTACGTCTTAAGTGACCACCTCGTGCCACCTTTAACATATTCCGTACCAGTCTACCCCTTAAACCCCGTGTTATCTTGATTGTATTATTGTATTGTATTGTAAACTGTATAGTTTGTATGTTTGGATGACTGACCGAAACCATGATATTAGTAAACGGATATAACTGGAGAATCATGTATGTAACTGTAGAATCATGAATGTAACTGTATAATCATGTAAATGGAATGTATATCCATGGTTCGGTTCAGTCAAGTTGATAGATTGAATATCTGGAATAATGGATTCATGAATTCTTGTTGAATTGTAATATTGTAAATTATATTTGAATCATATTCAAGTCAGATTATAATGAGACTCAATCTGATTCAGACAATTAGAAAAGTAAATTGAAGCCCTGATTGTTTTGATGTTATCGGTAATCGCTGCACATGGACGGCAGGATTTGTGTCTTTTTTAAAGATGATTAACGTGTTGATAACACCGTTTGTTGATTGTCTACCTTAGATAGGCAAGCACTCACTTCTCCGGCTCCTTAAGAGATTGGTCTCGCTTAAACCTATATTTACTAGGGTCCTTATTGTAATTTATAGAACTTGAGGGGGTTTTATGTAAAATACTTTTGTATAGTTTTCAAAATAGACCCCAAGTATTTATTAATCGTCTTTAAAATTTTAATAATTGTAGATTTTATATTTGTGACAATTCTAATGAGAATAACCTAACTTTCATATTATATGGCATTAAAGTGTAATATTAAACTTGTATGGAATTCATGGTATTTTAATGTAAAATGAATCTTGTGATTTTTAGAAAAAAAAGTGGAATATTTATATTATTACAAAATAGATATTTTAAGGATATATATACATATATTTATACAAAAATAATTTTAATATATATTTTATATTTTAAAACTCTTATTTTCTTAAGATGTCGTATTTTAAATCCTTTGAGACCGAATGCTCCTTGCGGAGGTCTGCATCTCGCACTACTAAGTCCGAGAATGTTCGATAATCCGCACTATCCCAAACAGGTTCCCCAAATGGGTTGTAGCGGCGCTTTGTAAAGATTTGTATAAATACTAATCATTAAGGAAAAACGGTTTTATTAATTATGGTATTTATTTGTAAAGATATCGATTTCCCATATTCTATGTTCCTGAGGGTATTGTGCTATGTTGCATATGAGTGTGTGAGGAGGTAGGTCATTACCTCGTGGTCTACTTAAAAGTATAGCAAGTTTTGTGATGTTATATGTAGAATTGAAAGTATGTGGTATTTAAATGAAAAAATACAGTAAAATGAAATAGAAATTATTTTTATGATATGAAACTTGATCAATTCGGTTGATTAGTGTTTAATAGTCAACATGAAAGGGTTTAAGCATAATTGTATTAAAGAAAAGTGAAGTTTTATAAAGAAACCGAATCGGAAATCGGATTTGTTCCGATTCCGTCGGGTTTTGTAATTCCGTATTTCTAGAATAGAATAGAGAAGATAGAATGGGAACTTACGGGTTTAGGACAACCAGGAGAGGGAGAAGGATCGGGAGGAGTCACCGGTGCGTCGTTTCGTCGCCGGGAGCTGCTAGAGTCGTCATCGAAATTTCTGCCGGAGAATTCGCCGGAGCTTCGCCTTTCGCTCACTTTTATTGCACACAAGGGTTTCTAGTGATTTCTTGAGAATTGGCTCAGAGTTTTGGGGTGAGGGGGTAGTGTGTAGGGTTGGTATTTATAAGGTTAGGTTAGGGTTAGGATAGGTGAAGAGTTTAGATTAAAAAAAATGTAAAAATACATTAAAAATTCATTAAAAATAGAGTAAATGGGGTTTAATTGTGTCTCTAGAACTGATCTGATAATTTAAACTATGCAAGGGGGTATAGAAGATGAAAAGGCCCACTTTTTGTTCAGGGGACTCGGCCGTCCGGCTGACTCGGCCGGAGTCGGCCGTCCGGCCGAGTCGGAGTTCAGGGAGGTAGGGGTCTCCTTGTGTACACACTAGTATATTTAATTTTTCATGTGTAGTGGAAAATTTAAGAGTTATCACGTGTTGACTGTTGAACTTCTAAAAAATTTAAAATAAAATAATATTAAAAATAATGTGCGGTATGGGATTTGAACTCTGGTGGCTTGGTTCAGCAGTGCAAGGTATTACCAATGATCCACAAACTCCTTCTTGTAATTATGGAGCTATTTAATTACTTAAAATAGTCACAGAAAATATATATACCCTAAGTATACATTAATTTTTAAGCAAATTTTGTACACTAAAATGGAGTTGTTACATTGAGTTTATGTATTTTCTTTTTTTGGGGTTTTCAAGGTTTTAATCCCTGTCTCTGGATTTGAGAAATTTAATTAAAAAGGACCCACTTTTTGGGATATTAGGAGTTCAACTCCATATGATATTTTAATGAGAATCCTTTTTGATTTCCACAATGGGCACATGTTCCATCATTAATGAGCCGCCACTTTGATTTCGTGGGGTCCACTGGCTTTGGAGTTAGTAATCCCACAAAATAAACTCATGTCCTTTTTCTGATGATTCTTTTGTCTTTTTTTAGGTACAATGGTTTCAATTCCCTACTTCCTTTATACTCGTTCAAAAGCCATTTTTCCGCAATCACCTTCAGATGAAGAAGTGATGGCTATGATCAAGAGACATGACAGGAATGAAAAGAGCCTTCTCTTATGGGGGACTTGATACGGTCACATTATAAAGGGACAACACAGCTTCATATATGGGGAACCGACAAAGCCTATCCGCTCAATTCGGTATACAGAGCATCAGCATACTGCTTACGCGATTGAAGCGTTAACTGGACATCTGAAGGTCTGTTTAAGCCATCATCAATGGGGATACCTAACCAACCTCCAGAGGCTATTGACATTCTAGGGCGCTAGATATTCCAAGGAGAAGCTCAAAACTAGGGGCAGGTCTATAAGATAGGTGTCACTCCACGACATCCAGTGGGCTATCTTCATTGGGCTTTCTACATTCTCTTCGCCCAACGACATCGGTTGCAGAAGGCTGGTCTATACCAGGCAGTATATGCTTCGCTGTTTTATTTTCATGCTCCCCTTGTTTGGTGGATTAAGGCTTTTGTAAACCAATAGAATCTCCCAATGCATACGTTTCTGTTGGGGGATCGAGAGGTTTCCAATTTGCTGGAAGAGTTCCGGAAAGTTTCCGGACTGCTTATCAGGGGAGAGCATTACGAGGAGTTGTTACCCCTGAACGAGTATGCTTTTGCTACAGCGCCAGTTATGCGGGAGGAAATATCGACTGAGAACGCTGTTCGATACAAATATCCAGGCCTGATCAAGATGTTGAACATCTATGAGAGCCTATTTATGGCATCCGGAGGGCAAGGAGTCAGCTTTAGAGATTTTATCGCTCGCTTCCTTCATGCCGATGTCCTATCTAAGAAGGCCCAAAAATTTGTGAGGATTGACGATCCATTTAGGTTTGTCTTGGAGAAACTACCGGCCAATGAGGAGGATTTGCTGCGGTTCTATATCCCGAACACATCGGTCGTTGCTTTTAAGGATATTGCTGCTGCTGATATAGACGAGGAAACATTTTTATAGGCTTCATCAGTCTTTGGCTCAGTTGGTTCGCGATACCTATGCATCGACGCTTTATGAGGGCCTCTGTCATCTACCCTGCGCACCACATAGCCGAGGGAGCAAGTCTAGCTATTGACGTTGCAGTGTTATATCACTTGTATCATGGCCTGAGCACTGCTGCCAATACCTCGAATCCGGGCGTGGAATCTGTGAAATTCTCTCTCCATTACTTCACATCCTGAATTGAGATGCACCTGTTAGGTTCCTTTGCTGTGCACTAAAGGCCTGCTTTTTACGAGTCTTTTATTTTTCACGGATTATGAAGCTAGTTGATACTTCTGCGCCTGATCTGACGCAGTTGGGGGCTTTTCGTGTGCTGCTCTACCTGTATTCGAATGAAGGTGGCATGAATTTCACTGATCAAGTTCTTTTTGTGCCAACAAAGACCATTCAGCAACTGTATGATGTGCTGAAGAAGGAAGTGCCGGCTTTGAAGAACAAGGAGATCATGCATCTCTACTCAATCAGACCTAACTATTTGGTATTTCGGTTGGATGATGCCGCCCTATTCATATGATACAACCCCTACCGTTTTGCCCAATAGCTAGGTTATTGTTAAGGCGTGCCCCTTGAGGCATTTTTGGTTGAGCCCGCTGTCTCACTGGAGATTGCTCATGATATTATTCACCACTCTGTGCGTCTGAACACCGGTTCTCATTTTATGATCCCGAGCTAGATTACTTTCCAAGGTCTTTGGGTCTTTATAAGGGCCTGGTATCAGTATAAGGTAGGTCCAATAATCATAGTGGAAAGACGAGTGCTTCTTGAGCAGAGGGTCCCCATACTTGCCCATGCCGTTGACGTCCCACTACGACCGTGATCGGTCGTCTGCCTACTTCTAAGGGAAAGTGATACGACAGTTATTGTAACACCCTAGTTCGTTATACCATGACTTGATTTGCTTATTTTATATATTGAATGGCTATTCTTGATTTATTGCTATTTTGGGTGCGAATAGTATAATTGGTATCTGTATTTGTATCCGACTCGACCTGCATGCTGGAAACCCGTCTTGATTCCTGTGTATGTTTTATCCATGCTAGTGCGGAGGATCCGTGCACTTTCATGTCGTATATATTGTATATTTGCATTATATCTGGCATCTGCATTTTTTAACAATACAATTATAATCTAATAATATATTTAAAAAAATATCTAGCATGGTCTGCATCATACCCCTAATCCTGTCGTGGCATCTGTACATCTTGTTCTTATTCCGTTTAGTAAAACAGACTCGTTTGGATGGCTACATGCATTTTACGTGCACCCGTTCTTGGGGGTATGCATTTTCGTTACCCGAATATCATATTTTGGTTTTGATTAATACGTATATTATCCGTATTTTTAAACCATAATTTTAAACCCAACCCGGACGTATTTTGGAATAAGTTTGTATTAGCCAGGAAACATAAATTTTCTTAATATTATATTATTTATATATATACTGTTATATATCTAAATATATACATGAAAATATTTTAAAAGATTTTTTTTATCCTAAATCTAATAAATCTCACCAATCCATCTCTCTGCACTCTTTCCCCCTCATCTCCTCTGAATATTTAAATACTAACAAATACCTCAAATCTATATTTTTTTCCTTTACTAGTAACCACGAGATCCCATCACCTCCTTTCCCCACTATTCTCACCTCTTCTCTTTCGCCCTCGACTTCGTCGCGAGGCCTCCTCGAGAAACCCACGCGAACAGGAAACCTAACCCACGCTCGGGTCTCGCCGTCGTCGCCACCATCGCCGACCCCTCGCCTTAACACCCTCATCATCTTCACCCTCATCCTCACCTCTCCTTTCCCGAGCGCACCACCCCTGCACCCATTGCAACCCATACCCGAACCTCCATCTCATCGCCTTACGCCGGAGCTCGCCTCGTCTTCAACCACTTCACCTCACTTCTACCTTCTCCCCTCTCTCCTCTCTTCTAACCCCGACGAAGCTCGAACCCTGCACACCAAGAACCCTAGCACCCGCAACCTCTTCCCATCGCCAGAAAACCTACTGCCTTGCCGGGGACCTCGCCGTCGACGACCCATCGTTGTCATTACCCCTCACCTCTGACCCCAGAGTACCAAACCCAAAGAACCGCAGTCCTATTCTTCTTCTGTTTCTTCTTCTTCTCTATTTCGCTTTCTTGATTTCTTGGTTTCTGATCATCGCTGGAGCCGTGCCGCCGCCACCGATTCGGGTGACCCAGTGGACGTTCCCAGCCATCATGGTCGTGTTCTTGGTTTGCCTGGTCCAGTTCTGTATGCCTACATGTGCGTCGCAACAGTTACCGACATCGTACGAGGCGTACGCACCCCGTTTGGAGATCTGATCAGGCAAGTTTATCTTGCTACATGCTATGATATATATTTTGTATCCATATGAATAAAAATATCACATGTTTACTGCATTGTACATCCATATTACTGTTTTACAGTTTTACAATAGGTGTCGTATCCGTATCATTTATTACATATCTAGTTGCATGTAAGTTTATCTTGCTACATGCTATGCTATATATTTTGCATCCATATGAATAAAAATATTACATGTTTACTGCATTGTACATCCATGTTACCGTTCTACTGTTTTCGGATAACCGTTCGTATCCGTACAGTTTATCACATATCTAATCGCATGCAAGTTTATCTTGCTACAGGCTATACAACATATTTTACATCTATATGTATAAAACTATTACATTTTTATTGCATTTCACATCCATGTTACAGTTTTACCGTTTTTCCGATATCCGTTCGTATCCGTGTTATTTATTATATATCTAGTTGCATGCCATATCATATTATATCATGTTACCATTATATTAGTACCCCATGCTTGATAATGTGTATCATGTGTAGTCATGGAGTTGTAGGTGTAATCCCTGATAGAAATTTGTGCGTCTGTGTTTTATTGTGCATCTGTACTTTTATCGTGCATCCGTACTTGCTACAGTTTTATTATGAGCATCTGCTTGATACCTGTGCACTATCTGTCATGACCTGATACACCACTACTTGACCTGTTACCTGATCCTGTTTCTAATGCCGACAATCCTGACATGTTGTCCTGACGGACGTATCCTGTTGTCTGCATAGACAAACCTGTACCTGCTTGATCCTGTGCTCGCATTAGCTCCAGTTTATCAATACCCGACTTGAACACATAACCTTGGGGGTATAGGGAAATCAAAGGTGTAACCGACTGTAACTTAAAAGGATATTACTTGATCCATGGTCCCGGGGGGCAACGGGACAGAATCATTCGTGATTCTTCTTGATTCGTGGTCCAGGGGGGTAACAGGACAGAATCGTTCGTGATTCTTCTTGATCCGTGGTCCCGAAGGGGGAGGGGGGTAATGGGACAGAGTCACTCGTGACTTTTACAGCTTGGTCCGTGGTCCCGGGGGGTAACGGGACAGAACCATTCTTGGTTCACATATCCTGATCCGTGGTCTCGGGGGGTAACGGGATATATTCTTTGAGTTATATTAAGAGTAAATCAATTGATTTTGAATAAATTAGAATAGAAAACCCAGTAGCACAGTTTAGATTACTCACCGCACTTCACTTACCCATATACACCTCATTGTTTCATATCTATGTTTGCTTGTTATAGTCATATTATCGTTTATATCCATGCCTGAATACATCATTACATCCTGGTTACGTTTTATTGTTTGGTATTATGACGCACTGACGTCTGGGTTTTGTATGGCCCAGATACTTTATCACTTTCACAGGCCGACCAGGATTACTTCGGCGGACAGGCCGACCAGTGAGGAGCAGGTTGGAGTTTAGTTTAGTTTAAGTTTTCTTTCAGCACTTTCATTTCCTGATGTGAGCCCGTATTTGGGACGTACCTTTCCAGATGTTATTGTAATTTGGATTTTATTGCTTCCACATATTATTTCTTGACTCGTTTATTCAGGCAGATGGACATGTACTAGATAGATTATTTATTTCTACTGTTCTTGATATCTTATAGACAGCCGTAATGTGACTGTGGAGGGATATTTCCTAACCACAGGTAGCATGGTTGGCTCTATCACGTGCCGATCGCAGCGCACTCTGGGAAGCGGGATGTGACAGTTATTTCGAAGGCTCTTCTAGCGGTGCCGGACCCTCATGCTGCCGGTATGCCAGTTCGCACCGAACCTGTTGTAGAGGCTCCAAGCGCCGCAAAGGCCGTGATATTATTCGAGTCGGATTATGAAACCGAGATCGGGCAACGCTGTCCGAAGATGTCAAGGGGGAGGAAACGTTCCTATACGAGCATTAGCTCAGACCCAAAAAAAGAGATCCGCCATGCATTTGATCGATGCCTTGCTCGAGCTTAAATCTCTTGCTCCTGATGGCGACGGTATGCCTGCGCATGAACCAGATGATGGCCTTCTTTTTCCCGATACGTCCGCCGAGGAGGTTGCTCAGCTTGCTGAAACCCTCAAGAGGTCACAGGATGAGACCTAAGACGTGCGCCCTCAGAGGGGACGCCTCGCTCTCGTCATTTTTCGAGATGTTGATCTTCTTTCTGCTGCACCACTAGCAACCCCTTTAACGTTGGTAGAGGAAAGGGCTCTAAAACAACCGATTTCCGCCGCTTTTGAAGATGAAGCTGCTCTGATAGCAGGTAGAGCTCTTTCTTCAATCAATGCCCGACGGGCGTGGTTATCAAGAAATGAGCAGTGACTCGAGGAAGCTATACTCAAGCTCCTTGGCACATCGGTATATATCTTTTGACGTCCTTTTTAACAAATGGTTTATACTGCTCTCGTCCTTACAATCTTTTTTCTGCAGGGACTTTTCCGATGGGCACAGTTTTAAGCCCATAGCGCGCCCTGGAAACTCTTGTAATGGCTCTGGTTTCTTCAGCTAAAGATTATAAACCATCAATGGACTCTATATATATCACTGGTGACACACCAGAAGATATAGAGGATGTTCTTGATGCTGTCGCCCCTTCGGCCCAGAGTGGGAGGAGTATTAAAGGTAATCTTATATTTTACTCTCTATCATTTGACAATCTTTCAGTAAGCCCGACTCTCTCTCTTTCTCGCTCTTATGGTGTTTTCAGAGTTGCGAGAGCCGGCTTCTTCGATTTTGGACCGTTCTCTGTAGGAGACCTTCTCGCGTCTGTTTAGTATGGTGGCTTCGTATGTGATACCTCCTTAGCATATCATCCTTTCTTCTGGATATGGTCGGTATATTTTATCTCGTTTTATTATTCTTTCTGAAGCGATACTGACATGATCGTTTGACTGCAGTCTTGCAAGCCGATGATGAAGTCGAGGTTTTGGACAGACCTGGAGATATCCCAGGTTTGCCTCTGTGACCATGGGTGAGTGACACCTTAGTCATTGTATTCTCTTATTTATCCCTATCTTGGAGATGCCTCTAACCTTCTTATGTTTTCTTTATCTTGACACATTTCTGCCGGCCCCGAGCCCATTTGAGTCTCATGTTCGTATGCTTGAGGGTCCCTACCCAAGTCGTATATTTGAAAAGATGGAGAGAAATAGCCTACGTTCAATGGCCGATCTTATTAAAGACCTTCGCACCGGTATTTCAGTCTTTGTAGAAGAGTTTGCCGCCAAGGCTAATACTTCTTTTTCTGTCCTTGCTGCCAACCATAACGAGGTGTTGGTGCCTACTTGGGTTGAATATTGCCGGCGAGTGGAGGCCCTTCTTCATGAGCTTGAACACAGATGCCTTCTATCAGACATATCATTTCTGAAGGCTAGGTTGAATGAATGGATCGAGAGATGCGGCGCCAACCTCCGATCTTGCGAGAAGAGACTGACCCAGAAGTTTTCAGAGAGGGAGCTAGCTTCGAAGGCCTTGGAAGATCTCAAAGAACAACTTGCGGTCAATACCACCTGGGCATATGAGATCTGGAGAGCTTTCTAAGAAGTCGTAACGGAAGTGGTGGCTCTTGATAGAGCGGTTAGCTTCACAAAGGAAATGGTGGAGGGTCACAAAACTGCCGAAAAGGAGCTCGAGCGCCGATTCACATTGTTCCAACAATAGTAATAACAAGCAGGGGCTCAGCTTGCTATGTTGACAGGGCTCGAAACAGAGGTTCAACGGAGGAGCGATGATTTGGCTAGCCTAATTAATAACCCGCCGTCTTAGAATTTTTCCTTTGTTGTATTTCCCCCATTTTTAGATTGTATCTCTTTGCCATTTTTGATTAATGAATAAAAGATATTTCTTTCCATATCTACATCTCTCTGTCTCTTGATTGTCGTGACCTGGCGTGAATTAGTTTATTTACTCAGTTCGGAGTTTTTAGTTTATTTACTCATTTCGGAGTTTTTGGTTTACCTTTCCCTTAGTTTTATAGGCAAACTTTCCCTAACGTTAAATAAAGACAACCCCCTCTTTTATGATAGGGGTCCGTTAGATTTGTAGTAATGGGTTAAGTCCATCGTACCGTCGCGTTGGCTGATGTATTCTTGATATGCAATTCCTTGAATTGCAGCTTGAGTAGCTACGTGTCTGTCGTGTCTCTGATCCCTTTTGAGGCTGGACAAGGCATCTTCTAATAATCTTCTTAGGTTAGAATATCTATATTACCATCAGAAGATCAAGCGTTAGGTATTGCTGTGGCATTTTACTTTAGATTAGGCTTAATTTGAAAGGCCGATAAGTCATAACCGCACCTTTCTGGGGTGGGATGACATCCAATGGTGTTTAGGCTTTCCATCGAGACCCGAAACTAGCACATGCCGTCACTTCGTTTTTGCTTTAGTGTTGCACCGTTTCTTCGCTGAAGTAAGGCATACATTCGTATGACCTCTATACTGTATGTATTGCAATTGAGACCTGGAGTTAGGAATATGCAATTGCCCCGATTTTATTTGACAGTTGCATTCGCACCCTGTTGGAATGAGGAGGAATGTCGAAGTAGTCTTTAGGCTATAGATGTACCTTCAAGACTTGGTTCTTCTTTAGACAAAATATGATGGGAAGATATGGTTCCCTTTCTTTCATTTGTGCCCATGGATTGTATTCAAGAGTCTGCATGGACCTACTTGCAGGGCATAAAATTTTTTCTTTTATTATATTTCCGAGATGTTCTATCTTTTCATCTTTTTTATATCGCGAAAGTCATGAATGCCCAATCATTTTGGCTATTTTATTCGCGGTATCCAATCATTTCAGCTTTTTTTACTCGCTACTTTTTATTACGAGTTGCCCCATCATTTTGTCTATTTCTGTTTTTACATACTCATCAATTTTTCTATGAGTTGGAGACTTATAGTCTGATGCCAGCCTCGGTATCAGTATCGCTACAACTGGAATATTTCCAGGAGCGACTCATCATATACCATTGAAAATTTCGGCCAAATAGTGGCTTAGATAACGGGTTTAGATCCTTAGCAAGTAAGGCTTTTTCGATTTTACGAGCCGTAAGGGCCTCATAAAGATATTTCTCCTTATGGGTTGCGAGGATCTCATAGGTGTACTTTCTCCTTAGAAGTCGTGGGGACTCCTAAGTGTATATTACTCTTGTAAGTCATAAAGATCTTACAAGAATACTTTCTCCTTACCAGTCGAGGAGACTTGCAAGAGTCGTTCACCTTGTCGAGCAATATTTCTCATTTTGGTAAGACTTGGCCGTGAATATATATATATATATATATATATATATATATATATATATATATTCCCGTAGATTGTATACAAGGGTCGATATTGGACCACTTATAGGGCATAAATTTATGGAGTCATGATGGCTTAAGAACAGGTTTTGATTACTGTAGCTTAAGTCTTTTTTGAATCCCGTAAGCCATGAGGGTTTTATAGAGGATATATTCTCCTTGCGAGTCATGAGGATCTCGTAAGTGTATTTCCTCCTTAGGAATCGTATGGATTCCTAAGTGCTTTTTTCCTTTGTGAGTTGTAAGTATCACATGGAGGTGTTTTCTCCTTACAAAATCGTGAGGTCTTTGCAAGTGCATTTTTTGTTTCTTTTAACGAGTTTGCGCCCTCTCGGGTTTTCACAAGCTCGCCGGTAGCCCTGCTGTTTATACCCACGGCGTCCTTTCAGGTTTTCGTCCATGCCCATTTCGCTTATGGATATACCTTTTTTTAGGCGGCTTATAAGGTATCGCATTAATAGTTGTGGATCATGACATTCTTTGAAAGACCACATCTTATGGGACCTGAGAAGAATGTGAATTGTTTTATGTTCGTGGATTGTATACGGCTGGTCATATGACCCATATCGTAGGGCAATATATTAGTTTAAAGAAATTAAAATCCAATATTAGTTTAGGGACATTACGGTCCATCATTCCCGTGTTAGTGCATTTTTCCGCTCTTCGATTTAGCAAAGAGGCTCGGGACGAAATATTAGTTTAAGGACACCTCATTCAATATTCCCGTGTTTGGGACGAACATTAGTTTAGGGACGTTTCGGTCCAACATTCCCGTGTTTGGGATGAATATTAGTTTAAGAATATTTCGGTCCAATATTCTCATATTTGGAACGAATATTAGTTTAAAGACATTTCAGTCCATCATTAGTTTAGGGACGTTTCGGTCCAATATTCCAGTGTTTGGGACGAATATTAATTTAAGGACATTTCGGTCCATCATTAGTTTAGGGAAATTTCGGTCCAACATTCCCATATTTGGGACGAATATTAGTTTAAGGACATTTTGGTCCAATATTCCCGTGTTCAGGACAAATTAGTTTAAGGACATTTCGGTTCAACATTCCCGTATTCGGGACGAATATCATTTGGCGTCACTTCTAGTGTTTTGACACAGGAAGATAGCGAGCGGATACAAGCGTTGTCATCTATCATTGAAGTAAGTCGTAACTCTTTTAGGCGTTGTACTTTTTGAGGAATCGTCCGTTTATCGCCTGGCATGACTCGTCGCTATGCATATCCATGAGCAGATAAGCTCCACCTTGGTAGACCTTATTTATGACGTATGGGCATTCACAGTTTGGCTTAAACTTCCCATATTTTGCATGATTGGGAATCATTGGTGTCACGCCCTGCTTTCCAGTGTGCGGCGAAGGGGACGCGACTGGCCGCTACGTATTTACTCTGAAGTAAACACGCTAAGCGTATCTAAGCAATATAAGTAAAATGTACACAAAAGACAGGATGTAATTGAACAACAACTTTATTTATTAACATTCTTTTTTTTACAATACATCTGAAAAGTAAATACATGGAATGGAAAGCAATGCCTAAACAGTGGCATAACAGAAATGAAAAATACAGAATGTAAATGTGTGCAAGGAATCTAAAGCTCTGGGTCGAAAGCTAGCTGGTTCAAATCCTCGCTTGTGGGCTCGATCTCCAGTGAGTCCGAAACAGCTGACGACATTCGAAAGAAGAAGAAAGAGAATGTCGTCAGCGAACAAATTGCTAGGTAAGTCCCGTAAATTGACAAGAATGGAATAGACAGAATAGAAAGTATATTGTTATAATGTTGTATTATATTATTAACGCCGTTGTTTGTAGCTTGGTACAGAAGATACCAGTGTATACGAGTGGAGTCTCACTAGACCAGAGACTACGGTATATGGAGTACAACGCTCTGTCGATAATACAACGGAACAATGGCAATTGAATTTAGGTTAGGTTTCTTTATGGTTGCTGTCTCGTGCCCCTTCTAACACCTCCCGTACCAGTCTACCCCTTATAAACCTCATGAAGTCTTGATTGTATTGTTTGAATGGTATATTGTATATAAATGGATGACTTGCCGAAACCATGATATCAGTAAATGGATGTAACTGGAGAATCATGTAGATGGATGTATATCCATGGTTCGGTTAGTCAATATAGATTGAATAGATTGAATGGATGAATTATATAGATTCATGGATTTATGTTGAATTGTAGTTTGTTCTTGAATCATATTCAAGTCATATTTATTATATTGAGACTCAGTCTGAGTCAGACAATTAGAAAATAAATTGAATTCTAAATTATGTTATGGTGCTATCGGTAACTGCTGCACATGGACGGCAGGATTTGTGTCTTTTTCAAAGACAATTACCGTGTTGATAACACCGTTTGTTAAGTTGTCTACATTAAATAGGCAAGCACCCATATCTCCGGCTCCCTGAGGCTCAAGAGACTGGTATCACTTAAACCTATATTCACTAGGGTCCTTATTGTAATTTAGTATAACTTGAGGGGGTTTTATGTAAAAATAATTTTGCATAATTTTAAAAATACACCTCAAGTATTTTATTATCGTCTTTATACTTTTCATGGATGTATATTTTATCAATGTAACATTTCTAGTGAATAAAACCTAATTTCATAATATATAGTATTTATTTGTAATATTAGAATTTATGGTATTTTCTTGTAAATGGAATGTTTTTCTTGAATTTTGGAAATGTGGAATATTATAAATATTAAAAATAAATATTTTGATATTAATTACATATATATTTATTTATTAAAATTATAAGTTTTATTTATAATAGAAATCACATTTTCTAAAGAAATTGAATTTAAATCTTTCGAGATCGTATGTTCCTTGCGGAGGTTTGTATCTCACTTTACTAGGCCTGCGGATGTGCGATAATCCGCACCATCCCGAACGGGTTCCTCGAAATAGTTTGTAGAGACGCATTTGCAAAGATTTGTTAAATACACATCTTGTAGAAAAAGGTTTTTATAAGTCGGAGATAGTTATGTGTAAATTCATAATTTTCCCAAATCTATGTTCCCAAATTCTATCATGCTATATTACATATGAGTGTTGTGAGGAGGTAGGTCATTACCTCATGAGTTTTCTAAAGCTAGCATGGTTAAAAGGTATAAACATATCGATATGAAACAGAAATGTATTTTAATGTAAAATTAAAACTGGCTATGGTTATCATTTTAAATGTCAAACTTGTTCTATTGTCTTAGTTAACGAGTATTAAACAATATATTAAAAGTTGTAGGTTTGTTATTAAAAAAATGTTGTATTTTGAAAGAAAAGAGAATCGAAAGCCGGATAACTCCGCTTCCGACAAATTTTAAGAATTAAGAATTTGAGAATGGTAAAAGAGAGAGAGAGAAGGGGGACTTACAGGTTATTAGACTAGAAGAGAGAAGGAGGAAGAGGTAGGAGGTGCCGGTACGTCGATTTTCATCGGAATCTCCTCGGATCGTCGTCAGAAGTTCGTCGGAGCTTCGCCCTTTACTAACTCTACTTGCACACCAAAAGTCTTGGGAATTTTCTTGAGAGTTTGGGTAGGGATTTGTGAGTGAGGGGGGTGATTTGAGGTCTGGTATTTATATGAAAAATCTAGGGTTTAGGGTAGTGAAAGGGTATGATAAAAATTGTATTAAATTTTGCATTAAAAAATTTAAAAAGGGGTATTTTAATTCTCCGTTTAATTGCAGAGAATTTAAACAGTGCAGGGGGAGTGGGGTAGGCCAAAGGTTGCAGGGAATAGAAGAAAATCGGGGTTTCAACTGAGTCGGACCGACGCCGCCGGCCGATTCGACCGAGTTGTTGGCCCGAGTCGGCCAAGTCGGGCCGCGTCTCCTCGCCACGTATCCCCGTCGCTTGATCTGCTGCAGTGGACACGTTTGTTTATTCTGTAACTTACTCTATTACGTGTAGTGCACGTATAGACTCTTGGGCTTCTAAAAAATTAAAATAATTTTAAATAAAAATAATGTGTGGCTATTTAGTCGAAAATATCGTGCAATTGATATGGCATTTTCCTTACTATTTTTATATAATAAAAGGTGTTTATTATAAATATGACACATATGAGGGTTTATCTGTAAAAATACTATTTTCATATGTTTATATATTATAATTAACATTATGAAGGAAAATGTAAGCATATAATATCTATATAATATTTAGTCCATTTAAATATGCTTACCTTATCAAATATCCATAACCAATTTTCTTAAACTATAATATTATATCAAATGGTTAGGATAATATCTCAATAAAAACAAATTCTACTAACATTATTTGTTGAGATATTGTGCAGAAATTACATCAGGACTGGAATCAAGGAAATCCGAGTTATCGAGATCAAATCTGCTGAAATATTAAAGTAAATCGAAGAAATCAATTCTAGCAGAGACTTAGAGAAGATATGAAGATTCCATATATCAAAACAATCTCCACGTGTCAACACCAGAGACCACAAAAAATTTCATCAATTGATCCTAACAAAGTGCGGCCCTTCTGCGGCCAAAACATGTATATTGCGGCGGTTCCACTGCCGATTTAGGGAGTTAGGATGTGCGATTTTCCGGGTAGGATCGTAACAACAAATTACCATATTAGGAAACTAGGGTTTCGGACTTTGAGAATATTTAAAAGACCGAGAGCCCCTCTTGGAAAAATTATCAAACCGACGAGATCACGAAGTCCAAGACTGCTCAAGAATCCAGGTTGATCATCGGCTGTTCATCTACCTCCTTAAGAAGAGATCGAGAAGCAAATTAGGGTTTTGTAATCACTTTCTAAAGGAACAAAGTGTAATTGATCAAGTTGATTAATAAAGGTAGTTGTTTTATTCTTATTGCATTTTATTTTCTTCATGATCTCTATCCGTTTTTCTTTCTTTATCATGCGCGAGTAATTCTCCGCTTGTTAGGGTTCGTAGGATTAGGATAGATCAATGGATGATTAAAATCTTTTAACTCCTTTTACGTCCTGTAAAGTTTATAAATTTTATCAAAAGAATAGTTAAGATCCTAATCGGGCGCACATCAATTCATTGATAGCCCTGACCACGATTAGAGATTAGATTAACAATTGTTTTGGTAAAGGCTAGACATGAACGGAGATCCATGTCAAGATAGGGGTTAAGAGCGGGAACCCTATTCCCTCCAGAAACCCTAATCTACATGCATCACTATCGATCTAGTTTTAAATCTATTAAAGGATAAAATGAGTAATCTTTAATTAATCATCCATGACCACTAAATCTTATCAAACCCTACAAGCCCCGTTCTAATATAAAACCTACATCCGTAATTGACGTAGATTTAGAATCTACAACTATTCTCCACTATTCATTATTCTTCCTTCTTTCCTAATCAATACGCCTAAAGTAAGATTAAAAGATTCAACGTTTCCGTGAGGACGACCCGTACTCATCTCGGTCTAGCTATACGTGACTCCGTTATTGATTGCGGTTACTACACACACACTTTATAGAATTAATCAAATGGCGTCGTTGCCGGGAATACGTGCGTAATATTTTTTTTACTATTCGTGTTGAATTCTTATTCGATCCATATCATAAATAAACAAAACAACAAATTGTGTATTTAACGATTATTTTATGAATTTTGCAAGGGGATCTGGAGTCACATATTTGAGGAAACAGAGATTCAGAGACATTCATCAAGATCCAGAGGACCAAGGGAGGCTACGTTGCAAAAATCTTCACAAGATCTCCTGATTCGGCGGTGGAACCGCGGCAAAAAGAGCTATTTGGCGGCGGAACCGCGGTGTAATTGGGGGATCTTGCTTCCCAACTTCTGTGGTAACTTTTCTATCTCATTCTCTCTCCTCTGAAATCCAATAAAATATTTTTTCTGCAGGATTTTTTGCAAAAATATCGCTGCTCAAAAATCTTTTTGCAAGTTTTGTAATTGGTTTGTTTGTGCATATTTTAATACAAACATTAAGAGGCAAAGACCAAATTAAGATTAGGTAGGGATTTCATCACCCTTCCTAGGCCCCACAAATCACAAAACGAGCATCCGCATCACCATATATTAATTAAAAAATATCTATACCAAAACTCTAAGGATTGTCGCGCTCAATAAGGACAGAGGAAGGTCGTGGGTAATCTATCACTTATCCGCATTTCTTTTATGGTGCCTAGGCAAGTGTGTCTAGGTAAGTGGTTACTTAATTAGGCCCGCTATTTTTGGTGATTCGTATAGCGGATACCTCCCACTCATCTGGCACTTACCATGCCACAAGAGCGATAAAGAGGTGGTAGAGGATTAACCCTTCGACTTGTCCTTTAGAAATCTAGGAGCGGTCTAGAGACTTAAACTAGGTAACTTTAGTTCTAGGGTTGATTGTGCATTTTTGTGTGATTTGTCTCACGTCTGACACTTTTCAAAACAAACCAATTTTAAATGACACACACGCTGCCACTTGCGCTAAACCCGCTTAGTGCATGCTCGGCTGGACACGGGATTCTAGTGCCCGTCTTGTCCGCGTTCCTGCTATCGACTCCGAAGTCGGTACTTCTTCATTTTCTTTTTTCCCTCCACCCACTACATCGACTGAGATGGACGGTTTTCCATCAAATTTTAATAACACCACGCTGCTACCACCCGCAAGTGTGCAGAATCTACAGCGCATCTCTCCAAGAGAGATGCTATCCTATATGTGATCCCCTTCCTACCTGTTTATCTATTCCACCAGCCAGTGGGGATAAATTTGAAATTAAACCCCATTTTATCAACCTGTTACCCAAATTTTATGGGCTCGAGTCTGAAGACGCATACGTTTTTATCACTAAATTCGAAAACGTATGCGCAATGATGGGTACATCACAACTATCTGTGGATGCTATGCGCTTGCGCCTTCTCCCTTTCACTTTGTGCGATTTAGCCGAAAAATGGCTTTATAATACAGCCGCACACTCCATTACCAATTGGGATGAATTCGTGATAGCATTCCTTAAGAAATTTTACTCCAATCATAAAACTGCCCGTGTTAGGAGCGAAATCAACTAGTTTACCCAGCTTCCCAATGAACCATTTTGGAAGTGCTTTGAACGGTTTACGGATCTGCTTGTCCAATGTCCTCATCATGGAATACATAGATGGGATCTGTGCCGAATTATATATGAAGGCGTTAATCCAACGACAAAGCAGATGCTTGAAACCATGTGTCAATGCAATTTCATGTCTAAAGACGATGGTGAAGCCTGGAAATATCTGGAAGATTTCGCTGAAAACACTTTGCAGTGGGAAAGCGTTAGACCACCTTCATCTAGGGGAGGCATCTATCAGCTCGATATTTCCATCGCAGAAAAAGACGAAATGGCAGCGATGCAAAAGAAACTCGACGCTATAGAGAACAAATTCTCATCAGTCTCCATAAATCAGGTAACCCTCCCCAAGACCGTGTGTGGTTGCTGTTCCGATCCATCACATTTGACGGAAGAATGTCCTATAAATGCTCCGTTTCAAAGTCAAGAACACACTAATGCTACTTTTCAGCAGCGACCTCGAAAAGATCCTTATTCTTTCACATATAATCAGGGATGGAGGAATCATCCTAATTTTGCTTGGAACCAAAACCAAAACCAAAATCAAAACTGCTTCCAAAGCAATTATCAAAGACCTCCTCCACAGCAACAACAACCACCACCACAAAGCCAGCACCCCTTTCAATCACAACCTTTTCAGAATCCGGCCAATAATTCTTTCTAAATGGCCGCTACCGAAAACTCATCTGCGCTTGAACGAAGTGTGGATATGTTTATTAAACATTCCATGCAGTCGACGGATGAAATCAAGTCTTCTATCCGAACTTTAACACAGACCACCAACTCCCACAGTGAAAGTATAAAATCGATAGAAGCACAACTTGCATAAATAAATGCCACGATGAGTGCGAGAGAAAAAGGGAAACTTCCATCTCAACCCCTACCGAATTTTGGCCACTCACAAAATCATAATATGAGTGCCGTTACCATGTTGAGATCTGGAAGAGTGCTGGATAACCACGTGGGTGAATATGTTGATGACGTAGGGATATTAATGATACCCCGGCTTCTACTTCTTCTCCTAATTCATCTAGTCTTCCACCTACTTCCGAACCTATTCTCCGTTTCCCGCTAGATTCGAACCCTCCGCCCACTTCCTCAAGTGTATCTAAAACGATCCCCACTCCAATTCTGGGATCGAGTCCATCCCCACAAACTTCTCCAGATATATTGGACCCAACACTTATTAATAAAGCTCTTTTTCCAAACAGATTGATGGCCAATAAACCTAATGCATAAATGAAGAAGATTGTGGAAATATTTAAGAAAGTTAATATAAATATCCCTCTCCTAGATGCTATTCAACAAGTTCCTTCCTATGCGAGAATACTTAAGGACTTGTGCACTAGGAAGAGAAAAACTCAAGTGCCTAAAAAGGTGTTCTTAACGAGTAATGTAAGTACGAATTTTACCCAGCAATTGCCTAAGAAACGTAAGGACCCCGGCTGTCCTACAATATTTATTTCTATTAGGGATAAAAATATCAATCGTGCTCTACTCGACCTTGGCGCCAATGTTAACTTGCTCCCGTATTCTGTGTATGAGCAGTTAGGTATTGGAGAGTTAAAACCTGCCCACCGCACTCTCCAGATGGCAGATCGATCTATCACCCAACCTAGGGGTGAGATAGAGGATGTGTTGATCAAAGTCGGGAAATTCATATTCGCTGTGGACTTTATTGTTTTAGATACACAGCCTATGGCGAACCCATGGAATCAAATCCCGGTGATACTCGGTCGACCTTTCTTAGCTACTTCCAATGCTGTCATTAATTGTCGTAACGGTTTTATGAACTTATCCTTCGGGAAGATGACAATTGAGCTTATTATTTATAAGCTTGGAAGTCAGCCATTCAAACCTTCTGCTAATATAATTGATGTCTGTTCCATCAACAAGATAGCTTCCGACAGCTGCGAAGCGGAAATACTTTGCTACGATGATCTCGACAACATTAATGCGACTTTGTTTGATCTGGAAAATTATTATAGTGAGGATATATTTGACGAGTCTACCCCTGAGTTTGAATCCGTTGACTTGTCAGAAAAGTCAGTAGCGCTTTCCGAGTCAATATCCTCCGCAAGTTATGAACCTCTTAGGGATTCCGAATATCATTCCTTTACCCCACCTTCTATTGTCTCTCCGCGAATACTAGATCTCAAACTACTACCTTCTCATCTTAAATATACATATTTAGGTGAGAATTAGTCTTTTTCCATGATTATATCCGCTTCTCTAGGTTTATTGCAAGAGAACGCTCTTTTGACGGTATTGAGATCGAATTGGCAAGTATTTGGTTGGACAATGGCTGACATCAAAAGGATTAGTCTCTTAATTGTTGAACATTATATACATCTAATGGATGAAGCCAAGCCAACCCGAGACCCACAAAGACGGTTAAATCCCGTTATGAAGGAGGCGGTAAAGAAAGAAATCGTCAAGTGCCTAGATAGTGGTAAATTTACCCAATATCAGATAGCCAATGAGTAAGTCCTATTCATGTGGTCCTTAAAAAGTCTGGCATCACGGTCATAACAAATGAGGCTAATGAGTTGATCCAAATACACACCCAAACTAGATGGCGCGCATGTATTGATTATAGGAAACTCAATGTCGCAACGAGGAAAGATCACTTCTCTCTACCTTTCATTGACCAGATGTTGGAATGATTAGCTGGACATGAATACTATTGTTTCTTGGACAGATACTCTGGTTATAACCAGGTCCCCATCACCGAAAAGGTTCAAGATAAAACAATATTTACTTGTCCTTTCTGTACTTTTGCTTAGAGACGCGGTCCCTTTGGGTTATGCAACGCTCCCGCTACATTTCAGTGGTGTATGATGGGGATATTCTCAGACATGGTCGAGAATTTTCTGGAGATATTTATGGACGATTTCTCTATATTTGGGGACTCCTTTGAGGATTTCCTTCGTCATCTTGATACGGTTCTTACCCGCTGTAAGGATAAGAACTTAACTTTGAATTAAGAAAAATGCCATTTTATGGTCCAAGAAAGTATTGTGCTTGGACATATCATTTCAAAAAAAGGCATTGAGGTAGACAGAGCTAAAATAGATGTCATCCATAACCTTCCTTATCCCAAATGTGTCGAAGATATACGATCCTTGGTCATGCAGGATTTTATAGGAGATTCATTAAGGATTTTAGCAAAATTGCTAGACCCTTAACTCTCCTCTTGGCCAAGGATACAATATTTCACTTCGATTCGGACTGTGAGACTTCTTTTGAATCACTTAAAAGCTCCCTCACTACAGCCCCCGATTTTTCATCTCCTGATTGGAACCACCCGTTCGAGCTTATGTGTGATGCATCGGATTTTACTATTGATGCAGTCTTAGGACAACACATTGATAAGATACCACATGTAATTTACTATACAAGTGAGACCTTGAACGATGCACAAATTAATTACACAACTACCGAGAAAGAACTCTTGGCAGTTGTATTTGCATTAGAAAAATTCAGGCCCTACTTGATTGGCTCACCGATAGTGGTTTACACCGATCACTCTGTCTTAAAACTTCTTTTATCGAAGAAGGATGCTAAGGCCAGGTTAATACGTTGGATCCTGTTGTTATAAGAATTTGATCTTCTCATACGAGACAAGAGTGGATGTGAAAACGTAGTAGCCGACCATCACTCACGCATCTCTTCTTCACCTACAGTGACCTTGCCAATAAATGATTCCTTTCCTGAAGAACAGCTCTTGATTGTATCCCGTGAACCCTGGTTCGTGGATATTGTGAATTATCTAGCAACGAGACTTACTCCTAGCGATTGGTCGAAACAAGACAAATTTCGATTTCTATCCCAAGTAGAACACTTTTACTGGGATGAACCTTATTTGTTTAAGTATTGTTCCGACCAAATCATTTGTAGATGCGTCCCTAATGAAGAATTCAAGAGTGTATTGTCTTTTTTTCATGATCAAGTATGTGACGGTCACTTTGGTCCACGTAAAACGGCGGAGAAAGTTTTACAATATGGTTTTTATTGTCCAACATTATTTAAAAATGCTTATGATCATTGCAAAACTTGTCATCGGTGTCAATACACGGGTCAGATTTCGCGAAGAAATGAGATGCCGCTCCAACCTATCTTGGTTGTAGAAATATTTGATGTTTGGAGTATTGATTTTATGGGCCATTTTCCCAATTCATTTGGGAACTTATATATCTTGTTAACGGTTGATTACATCTCGAAATTGGTGGAAGAAATATCGTGTCGTACTAATGACAACATGGTTGTTATTAAGTTCCTTAAAGAAAATATCTTTTCGTGATTCGGGCACCCTCGCGCTATAATTAGCGACAACGGGACACATTTCTGTAATCGTTCTTTCGAGGCTTTGATGCGGAAATATTCAATCAACCACAAACTTTCTACGCCCTATCATCCCCAAACGAGCGGGCAAGCTGAGATTTCCAATAGCAGATAAAACAAATTTTAGAGAAGACGGTTTCTAAAAACCGTAAAGATTGGTCAACCAAATTGACGGATGCTCTTTGGGCATTTAGCATCGCTTATAAGACCGATCTTGGTATGTCTCCATACCGTCTCGTGTTTGGAAAGGCTTG
The DNA here is from genome assembly GCA_030015575.1 of Agapanthus africanus. Taxonomy (NCBI): domain Eukaryota; kingdom Viridiplantae; phylum Streptophyta; class Magnoliopsida; order Asparagales; family Amaryllidaceae; genus Agapanthus; species Agapanthus africanus. The sequence continues at coordinate 170,790,945 of CM057338.1, read as the reverse complement.
CCACCTTCCTGTCGAGATCGAGCATAAAGCAATGTGGGCTATTAAACAGCTTAATTTCGATTTTGATCAAGCCTGCAGCTATCGGAAGTTGCAATTAAATGAGCTAAGCGAACTCCGCGATGAAGCTTACGACAACGCGGTTATAGTAAAAAACCAGACTAAAGTTTTCCACGATAAAAACCTTTTTAGAAAACCTTCACACCGGAACAACAAGTCCTTCTTTACGATTCCCGTCCCCATCTTCATCCAGTTAAGCTGAGATCTTGTTGGAAAGGACCTTTTGTGGTGTGGTATGTATATCCGCATGGGGCATTAGAAGTTGAAAATATTTAAAACGGTTCAATTTTTAAAGTAAATGGGCATATATTGAAACTGTATTTTTCTGCTGACCCAGCAGAGGAGCTCATGTTTTTACAGGAGCCACTTTATCATAACTAAAACTCCTTCGCCTCACCTCCATGTCTCGGTAACATTGTCTCATTTTAAGAATGGAGGTGAGTGAAAAAGGATTTAATTGAATATCCGTGCGTCCCAAAGCATAAGTTTGGAGGTAGTTTTCATTTAACTATTATTTTACCCCGATCATTTTTTCTCCCCAAGTCTACAGGTCTATGCATTCAAACAACAACATCAGTGATGACACTGCTGAAATCAGATTTGGAGGGAGGTTTGTATTAACTGAACTATATTTTGGCACTAGGCACTATACAAAATTTTTTTTGATAATAGAAGTGTTGAAAGTGAAAAATTACATATGAAAGATAGGAAAAGTTTAAGAAAAGCAAGAAAATTAGATATTTTTTTAAACGAAACTAGTAATAAGCAGTTATGAACCGTTGTCCTAAGGGTTAGTAAGATAAAGGAAGTCACTAATCTGAGAATAAAAATAAGTCTGAAAAATAGTCCCTATTCTTGAGGCCAAACATTTGAACGTTGATACCCTACTATACGCACTTACACACATCTTGATACTTGGGATAGTAGAGAATACCTTGAAATGCTCTTGTCTAAAAGACTTAGTATGAGAATATATATATATATATATATATATATATATATATATAAGTGGTGAAGAAAAAAAAATGAACACTGGTTTTGTAATTGCTTAAGGCAGCATGAGAAATAATATAGCGAGGGTGCTTTATTACCTATTGCCTTAGATCAACTGGTTTGGAAGCCACTGCTAAGTCTTAGGTGTTGCGAAACGAGGAATTACGCCTAAATACGCAAGCACATTTTGTAATCGGTCAGTTAGTACCTCAAGAAGTATTAGCGGTCGCATGAAGAATGTGTGAGCAATTTTATTGAAAATATTCACCAACTATAAAATACTTTGGAAGATGGACAATAGTATGATAGCTTGAATTGAATTCTCTAAGTATAGAGATGTCTTTTACACACACGTAGGGGTATATGATCGATGTTTGGAAGAAAGATAGGAAGGAAAACTAAAGGCGGTGTTTTATTGAGGAATGAAATGATTTCTAACATTTTTTCATGACCATTAAGATATGGCTCATGACAACCGAAAAACTGGTGTAGTTGGAAACTCTTATTTTCAAGTTATTTCTTTTATAGTTCTTATCTTTATATGTAACTTTCGCCATCTTTCTTTTATTATAGGATTTTGTGGGTGTAATCCGCTGAAAACCCTCAGGAGACAACACTCCTCCTACTAGGGACACCTAGAGATTTAACGGCTTGTTGCACGTGCTCAGTGCAATCGTGTTGCCTACGAAAGTGTGATATTTAGGTTTTTCTTTTTCTTTCTCTCCTTATCATGAATAACTAGTTTGCTCGGGACGATCAAAGTTAAGTTTGGGAGTACTTATTCAGTCAAAAATATCGTGCAATTGATATGACATTTTCCTTACTTTTTTTTATATAATAAAAGGTGTTTATTATAAATATGACACATATGCTGGTTTATTTGTAAAATTACCATTTTCATATGTTTATATATTATAATTAATATTATGAAGGAAAATGTAAGCATATAATATCTATATAATATTTAGTCCATTTAAATATGCTTACCTTATCAAATATTCTTAACCAATTTTCTTAAACTATAATATCATATCAAATGGTTAGGATAATATCTCAATAAAAATAAATTCTACTAACATTATTTGTTGAGATATTGTGCAGAAATTATATCAGGACTGGAATCAAGAAAATCCGAGTTATCGAGATCAAATCTGCCGAAATATTAAAGTAAATCGAAGAAATCAATTCTAGCAGAGACTTAGAGAAGATATGAAGATTCCATATATCAAAAAAATCTCCACGTGTCAACACCAAAGACCATAGAAAATTTCATCAATTGGTCCCAACAAAGGGCGGCTCTTCTGCGGCCAAAACATGTATATTGCGGCGGTTTTGCCACCGATTTGGGGAGTTAGGATATGAGATTTTCCGGGTAGGATCGTAACAACAAATTACCATATTAGAAAACTAGGGTTTCGGGTTTTGAGACTATTTAAAGGACCGAGAGCACTTTTAGGAAAAATCATCAAACCGACGAGATCACGAATCCCAAGACATCTCAAGAATCCAGGTTGATCATCAGCTGTTCATCTACCTCCTTAAGAAGAGATCGAGAAGCGAACTAGGGTTTTGTAATCACTTTCTAAAGGAACAAAGTGTAATTGATCAAGTTGATTAATAAAAGTAGTTGTTTTATTTTTATTGCATTTTATTTTCTTCATGATCACTATCCGTTCTTCTATCTCCATCATGCACGAGTAATTCTCTGCTTGTTAGGGTTCGTAAGATTATGGTAGATCAATGGATGATTAAAATCCTTTAACTCCTTTTACGTCCTATAAAGTTTATAAATTTTATCAAATGAATAGTTAATATCCTAATCGGGCGCACTATCAATTCATTGATAGCCCCGACCACGATTAAAGATTAGATTAACAATTGTTTTGGTAAAGGCTAGACATGAATGAAGATCCATGTCAAGATAGGGGTTAAGAGTGGGAACCCTATTCCCTCCAGAAACCCTAATCTACATGCATCACCGTCGATCTAGTTTTAAATCTATTAAAGGATAAAAGGAGTAATTTTTAATTAATCATCCATGACTACTAAATCTTAACGAACCCTACAAGCCCCCTTCTAATATAAAACCTAAATCCGTGATTGACGTAGATCTAGAATCTACAACCATTCTCCACTATTCATTATTCTTCCTTCTTTCCTAATCAATACGCTTAAAATAAGATTAAAAGATTCAACTTTTCCCTGAGGACGACCCGTACTCATCTTGGTCTAGCTACACGCGACACCGTTATTGATTGCGGTTACCACACACACTTTACAAAATCAATTAGTGGTTGATGGGATTTGAACTCTGGTGCTTTGGTTCAGCAGTGCAAGGTTTACCAATGAGCTACAAGCTCCTTCTTACTGTTCAAAATCAAATCAAACTTATAACTTGTGCTCAGGCTCAAGTCCCCTTTTTGTATTTTTGAAAAAAATTGTATAGAAAGTTTAGGGCTGTTACATTCTACCCTCCTTATAAAAATTTCATCCTCGAAATTTGTAATAGGAAAGTGTAACAGATTCAAGGAAAGTTTGGTGATAGAACTATTGGTAGTGTATGAAAATATGTGAAAGAACGAAAGAATGCGAAGGTTTTGGTAAGATTGTAAAAGAGGTGAGGGAATTTTGGGTTAGAACAGATTCAAAATATATGATAAGATTCTAGGAATAAGTAATGTAAGGAATGTTTTCAGTTGCTGGTTCTTGTGTTATATTGCTTAGGTAGTCCATACAGTGCTGAACTGCATGGAAGGGTTCCATACAGCCCTGACCTGCATGGGACGCCAACAAAACCTGTCACGCCCCGTTTCCCGGTGTACGGCGAAGGGGACGTGACTGGCCGCTACGTATTTACTCTGAAGTAAACTCGTTAAGCGTATCTAAGCAATATAAGTAAAATGTATACAAGAGACAAGATGTAATTGAACATCAACTTTCTTTATTAACATTCTTTTTTCTACAATACATCTGAAAAGTAAATACATGGAATGGAAAGCAATGCCTAAACAGTGGCATAACAGAAATGGAAAATACAGAATGTAAATATGTACAAGGAATCTAAAGCTCTGGGTCGAAAGCTAGCTGGTCCAAATCCTCGCTGGTGGGCTCAATCTCCAGTGAGTCCGAAACACCTGACGACATTCTAAAGAATAAGAAAGAGAATGTCGTCAACAAACAAATCGCTCGGTAAGTTCCGTAAATAGACAAGAATGGAATAGACAGAATAGAGGGTATATTGTTATAATGTTGTATTATATTGTTAATGCTTTTGTTTGTAGCTTGGTACAGAAGATACCAGTGTATACGAGAGGAGTCTCACTAGACCAGAGACTATGGTATATAGAGTACAAGGCTCCGTCGATAATACCATGGAACAACGACAATTGAATTCAGGTTAGGTGTCTTTATGGTTGCTGTCTCGTGCCAATTCTAACACCTTCCGTACCAGTCTACCCCTTATAAACCCCGCGATGTCTTGATTGTATTGTTTGTTGTTTGAATTATATATTATATATAAATGGATGACTTGCCGAAACCATGATATCAGTAAATGGATGTAACTGGAGAATCATGTAGATGGATGTATATCCATGGTTCGGTTCAGTCAATATTGATTGAATAGATTGAATGGATGAATTATATAGATTCATGGATTCATGTTGAATTATAGTTTGTACTTGAATCATATTCAAGTCAGATTGATTATATTGAGACTCAGTCTGAGTCAGACAATTAGAAAAGAAATTGATTCCTGAATTATGTTATGGTGCTATCGGTAACTACTGCACATGGACGGCAGGATTTGTGTCTTTTTCAAAAAAAATTACCGTATTGATAACACCGTTTGTTAAGTTGTCTACCTTAAATAGGCAAGCACCCATATCTCCGGCTCCCTGAGCCTCAAGAGACTGGTCCCGCTTAAACTATATTTATTAGGGTCCTTATTGTAATTTAGTATAACTTGAGGGGGTTTTATGTAAAAAGAATTTTGTATAATTTTCAAAATACAGCTCAAGTATTTTATTATCGTCTTTAGACTTTTCATGGATGTATATTTTATCAATGTGACATTTCTAGTGAATAAAACCTAATTTCATAATTTATAGTATTTATTTGTAATTTTGGAATTATATGGTATTTTCTTGTAAGTGGAATGTTTTTCCTGAATTTTGGAAATGTGGAATATTATAAATATTAGAAATAGATATTTTGATATTAATTACATATATATTTATTTATTAAAAATATAAGTTTTATTTACAATAGAAATCACATTTTCTAAAGAAATTGTATTTTAAATCTTTCGAGATCGTATTCTCCTTTCGGAGGTCTGCATCTCACTCTACTAGGTCCGAGAATGTGCGATAATCTGCATCATCCCAAACAGCTTCCCCGAAATAGGTTGTAGAGGCGCATTTGCAAAGATTTGTTAAAATACACATATTGTAGAAAAATGTTTTTATAAGTCGGAGTAGTTATGTGTAAATTCGTATTTTCCCTAAATCTATGTTCCCAAATTCCATCGTGCTATATTATATATGGGTGTTGTGAGGAGGTAGGTCATTACCCCGTGAGTTTTCTAAAGCTAGCATGGGTAAAAGGTATAAACATGTCGATATGAAAAATAAAGGTATTTTAATATAAAATTGAAATTAAACTGGCTATGGTTATCATTTTAAATGTCAAACTTGTTCTATTGTCTTAGTTAACGAGTATTAAACAATATATCAAAAGTTGTAGATTTGTTTTTAAGAAAATGTTGTATTTTTGAAGAAAAGGGAATTGGAAGCCGGATAACTCCGCTTCCGACACGTTTTAAGAATTAAGAATTTGAGAATTGAAAAAGTGAGAGAGAAGGGGGACTTATAGGTTTTTAGACTAGAAGAGAGAAGGAGGAAGAGGTGGGAGGTGCCGGTGCGTCGTTTCGCCGTCGGAATCTCTTCGGATCATCGTCGGAAGTTCGTCAGAGCTTCTCCCTTTGCTAACTCCACTTGCACACAAAAAATCTTGGGAATTTTATTGAGAGTTTGGGCAGGGATTTGTGTGTGAGGGGGTGATTTGAGGTATGGTATTTATAGGAAAAATTTAGGGCTTAGGGTAGTGAAAGGGTGTGATAAAAATTGTATTTAATTTTGCATTAAAAAATTTAAAAGGGGGTATTTTAATTCTCTGTTTAATTGCAAAGAATTTAAACAGTGCAGGGGGAGTGGGGTAGGCCAAACGTTGCAGAGGATAGAAAAAAATCAGGGTTTCAACCGAGTTGGACCGGTGCCGCCGGCCCGAGTCGGGCCGCGTTTCCTCGCCACGTGTCCCCGTCACTTGGTCTACTGCAGTGGACTCGTTTGTTTATTCTGTAACTTACCCTATTACGTGTAGTGCACATGTAGAATCTTGGGCTTCTTAAAGATTAAATGAATTTTAAATAAAAATAATGTGTGGCTGATGGGATTTAAACTCTGGTGCTTTGGTTCAGCAGTGCAAGGTCTTACCAATGAGCTACAAGCTCGTTCTTGCTGTTCAAAAGAAAATCAAACTTATTACTTGTGTTCAGGCTCAAGTACCCCTTTTTGTATTTTTGAAAAAAATTGTACAGAAAGTTTAGGGTTGTTACAATTGGTCTTTTGACAACTAGCACGAGTTCGTCTTGGCGGAATGTTCTCGGCCTGGTCAGTCCTTCATATGACCGTATCATCCTCGCCTTATAAGCCTCCAGATTTTGTTGTGCTATTAGACGGGTTTCGTCGAAAGCGTCAAGTTCCTCGAGCAGCCTTTCGTGCCAGTCCTATTTGTTTTTGGACACCGTCATTTTTATAATCTTGGTCAAAGTCTTGTTGAATGCTTCGGCTAGACCATTGGCCTAAGGATTATAGACTAAGGAGTATCTCCAGTCTATCTTATATTGTTGTGCTAAGCGACTTATTTTGTGGCTTCTATAGGCAGATTCATTATCCGAGATTATCCGTCGCGGAGTTCCAAACCGGTAGATGACATGGGTTTTGAAGAAGTGGAGAATATTCTCCGTCTTCACTCCCCTTAGCGGTACTGCTTCTACCCACTTAGAGAAGTAATTGATTGTTTCCAGTATAAACTGATGTCCCCTGAATGACTCTGGTTCGATAGGGTCGATTATATTGATTCTTTACATCTCAAACGGCCAATTGGCTACTGCCGGATGTAGCAGATTTGGATGCTGATATATGAAGTCCCCGTGTATTTAGCACGAGAGACACTGCTTCACATATTCGAGGAAGTCCTGAATTATCGTAGGCCAGTAATAGCCCATTCTTTTTATCTTCAGCTTCATTTTTGGTCCTGCTTGATGAGAGCCGCAAAGTCCATCATGTACTTCTTGGATGACTTTTTTTGCATCTTTCAGCCCTAGACATCTTAACCATACGAAGTCGAAAGATCTCTTGTATAGAGTATCATTGACGAAGGCGAATGACAGAGCTCGTTTCATCAGCTGATGTCTAGATGATGCATCTTCAGGAGTGCGTTGGGACTTAAGGTAGCTTATGAAGTCTTCTCTCCAGTCGTCGACCTCTTCTTCGTTCTCTATTTGGAGAACTTCGCGTTCGGTCGTTTCTTTTTCCTCGGATAATTCTATCAGATCTTTCTAAGGTATGTCTGCTGGCACCAGGATTTTACGGCTCTGAACAATGATCCTTACGTCATCGAGGTTTTCATCGGCCAATTCTTTAGTCAATTTGGCTAATGCATTCGCCTTACTATTTTTCGCTCACGGTACGATTTTCAGGGTATAGGAACGGATTTGGGTCAACAGCTGCTGGACTCTTTCACCATACATTATTAGCTCGGGTTTGCATGTCTTGTAGTCAGACTGACTATAAGCCGAGAATCTCCATATATGAGAAGGTCCTTGATTCCCATATCGATAGCGATCTTAAGATCTGCTATCAAAGTTTCATATTCCGCTTCATTATTATTCCTGAGTTCTGTCAAGGAAAGGGCATAACGCAACATTCCACCTCGTGGGGTCACGAAGATAAGACCCTGTAACACCCTAGTGCATTTATACTATATATTTTTGGGTATTTCAAATCTTGCGGTAAAATTCTTTCTTATTGTTGCTTTTGGGTTTCGAATGATACAATTAGCGGCTGTAGTTATTATCCGACCCGACCCGCATGTTTGAAACTCAACATGGTTCGAGATTACATAAAATATTTGCTAGTATAGTATATCCATGCAAATCAAGATTATATTTATAATATATTTAGAAAATACATATCTTTTTATGATACAATATAAAACAAATTTTTTCCCCATCTTTCCTTGCATGTCATAGTATCCCATATCAGGTGGTTGCGCTCATACATCGTGTTCGTATCTTAAGGGTTATACAAGCGATTATTTGATCGTTACGTATATTTACGTCGATCCGCATTTAGGAGTATATGTTTTTAATTATATACATTTGCATCATGGTTTAAATTCTTACATACATTCTTCATATTTAGAAACTAGATTTTTAAAGGGATACGGGTAATATTTAGAGAGATATGGTATTATATGTAAAATCCCACAATATATATATATAATAATAATAATAATAATAATAATAATATATAACTAATATATATAAACAGTTAATATATATATATATATTTAAATTTTTTAAAAATAAAACTCACTCTTTCTCTCTCTCCTGAATCTCCATCTCTCCTGAATCTCCTTCTCTCTCTATCACTCTCCGTCCCCCCACACTCTCTCCCCCTATATATATATATATATATATATATATATATTATAATAATTTAAAAATATATATTAAAACTCTCTCTCTGTCTCCCTCGTTCTCTTCCTTCTTCCTCTCGTCGCCAACCCCGAGCCTTAACCCACGCCCTCGTCGCCGTTTGCCCCCATCTCCTCGCCATCACCTTTCCCTCTTCCTCCTCCTCCTCCCCGTTCCCGAGACATCGATTGAAGAACCCGACGACCAAACCCACTTCCTTCAAACCCTCATTGACCTCGTCATCGCCACCGCCCTCGTCGCCGTTCACTTTCATCTCCTCATCATCTTCGCCACCATCCCCATCACCTCCTCCCCTTCTTCTTCCCGAAACACCACCCAAGCCAAAACCCTAACGCCAAGAACCCGTCACCCTCGCCTCCACACCTCATTGCTGGAACCCGACCACCACCATCACCACATCACCTTCCTCCTCGTCTCCGCAGAAACCACAGAGCAACACCACACCACACCCTCTTCTCCTACTACTGCTCATTCTCCATTCATCTTTAAACCCCCTCGTCCAGTCGACCTCGCCGCTGCCGACTTCGCTTCATCCCCGTCACCTCTTTGCCACCATCTTTCTTTTGTCCTCAAAACCCCTGCAACCCCAACAGCCATCTTCTTTTCTTTTTCTTTTGTTCTTCTTCTTCTTCTTTCTTCTGTTCTTTTCCGATTGTCTTGTCGGAGTTGTGCACGTCGCCGACGATCCAGACGACCCAATCACCGTTGTCGTCTAGCCCAGTCACCACGTCATGCAGCTGATCAGCCAGGTCAAGTCTTGCGTGCCTAAGTTTTGCATCGTGACTTTATTTCGGCGTCGGAACGTGACATCCGTATCTTGACATGAGATTCGATTAGGTAAGTTCTAAACTTGCAACATGCTATTTTGATTATATCGATATTTATATACTTGACTATAGTACATACGTTTTAATATTCAGCAAGTAGTAGCGATTTATAGTTTTATATTATCCATCTGTATCCGTACTGATAATGGGTTATCTAATTGAATGCCGGAACATCACGATATTATTGTATCTAGTTTGCAGTATACATGGTAATGGACTTATAACGGTTATTACAGATAGATACATATACATCCTGGCATTAGTTATGTTTACCGTGTTTTGATATTGGTTTCAGTTTTACAATTGGTGTTTATTCTGGTTAAAATACATTGCATGACATGTTCATGACACACTACAAGACCTGTTACTTAGATCTTTTACTAATGCCGACAATCTTGACTTTTTGTCCTGATGGACATGACTTGTTGTCGACATAGACAAGACCTGTATCTGCTTGATCCTGTGTTGGCATTAGACTTATATCATCAATACCTGATTTGAACACAAAACCTGGAGGGTAAGGGGAAATCAATAATGAAACCTGACTTGTGACTCAACAGTTCGATACTTATACTGATCAGTCTTTACGGGCTCGGCCAGCCCTGGAATGATGCAGCTGACATCATTCATCTGTACATGATACCTGTTTACTGCTTAGCGGAACGTCTCGGATTCAGCCCCGAGAGTCTTGACTGTGGTCCCAGGCACGCACGGGATACTATTGAGTTACATCGACGATTCCATTTAATTGATTTCAAAGACTTATAGAATAGATAATCTAGAAGCACAGACTTTAGGATACACATCACATACATACAGCTCACTGCTTATACCTGTGTTTATTATTTACATTCATGTTTAATAATAGCATCATATCCTGGTTATTATAATTATTTTGATATTATGACGCACCGACTTCTGGGTTTTACATCACCCAGTTTCTCTGAAATTACCACAAGCAGGTCAGGAGTACTTTAGCAAGGAAGCCGAGCAATGAGGAGCTAGATGTTTAGTTTCTTTTATTTTCCATAGTTTTATTTTTATCGATGTGAGCCTATAAGGGACATGATTCAGAGATTGTTTTTATTTAGATCTTGATCCATTTCCGCAATATGCATTTCTTGATTTTATTTACTGTGGCAGATGGACATGTGTTAGCTAGATTTTATTTACTGTTCTTGGTATTACCTTGACAGCCGTAATGTGACTATGGAGGGATTATTCCTAACCATAGGTAGCATGGTTGTCTCTGTCGCGTGCAGTATTTATGTATTTTAGGAAGCGGGGCGTGACATGGTTTATTTGGTATCAGAGACATAGGATTTAGGGTTAGTCGGGTTTGGCTCTTTTATTGCTTGGTATTGAACCCAATACACTAATCAGGAAATCCGGAATTAGGAACATATCCTTCCACATTACTATCTTTCTAGTCTTGAATCTATAGCTATCTTGTTTATTGAATCATGTTTATCGTTACTAATCACCTTCAGTGTCTTGGCTTCAAAATCTTGGTGGATAGAGATTTGCGGTCATACCAGAGACGTGTAGATAACGCCGCATTGCTTGGATTTGTACGTGGTATGCATGAAAACCAGAAGCGACAAATTGAGCTAAATCAACGGCAGGCCGAGGCTTTCTTGGAGGGTCTGCGAACGGTCCAGCAGTCCGTAGTTACAGCAGGACCCAGGCCAACACAGCGTTAGGGCACCGTAGCGGACTTTAGAAAGCTCGGTCCGTCCACATTTACAGGATTGGAGGAGCCATGACCAACGGAGCAGTGGCTAGTTGATACAGAGAACTTGCTCATTGACACACAGATTTTAGATGAGAAAAGGGTGGTTGTAGTACGCATCCAACTAGTAGACTACGCTCGCGAGTGGTGACTCGTAGAGAAGACCCGTCTGACTAAGACGATAAGTTGGGCAACTTTTTCGCGAAGTTTCATTAAGAAGATCTTCCTGCAGTCTGCTCGGGAGGAATGGAAGAGAAGTTCATTAGCTTGAAGCAGAATGGCGGATCCGTTGACACACATGCGGCTGACTGGACCCGATTCAGTCGATTTACGGGGCCCTTGGTTGCTAATTAGGTAGATAGGATAAGGCAGTTTATGTGTAGCTTGAATGTGAAGATTCAGAGACACAACATATCTCTGGGATTGACTACATTCTCCCAAGTTCTCAAGGCAGCCAGGGAACAATAGAGTTTATCGGTGAAAATAAAGGGTAATCTACGGCAAGAGGTTGTAGTGCGGAAGCCGGCATTCACGCCAAACAGAGCTCCTGTACGTAGAAGCATTCCGGTAAACAAATGAGGCACTGTACCCATGAAGAAGCCTTTTGTATCCGATCAGAATAGGGGTGCGATTTATGACTTTTGCCATCTACCAGGACACACGTAGAAGGACTGTCGAAGGAGACTCGGATTTTGTTTAGTTTGTGGATCAGCTGACCAAACCATCAGTACTTTCCCTTCGAAGCTACGATCGAGAGATGATTTTCAGAAACCATTGCAGAAGCAGACCTATGGGCAGATGCTGATCACTCATAGGCCTAATCAAGCACGGTCCTTCATCTTGACGACCGAGGAGGCCAAGGCGTCATATGATGTTGTTTCAGATATTCTACTTGTTTATAATTTTCCCGCATTGGCATTATTCGATTCAGGTGCATCCGATTGCTTCATGTCGTCGAAATTTATTAGTGCACACTCTATTCCACACACGGCCCTATCCAGTTGCTGGGACATACATACTGGGAATAGGAGAATTGTATCCAGCAGTGAGTGCAAGGGTTGCTCGATTGTTATTTGCGGACGGGAGTTATTCGCGGATTTTTTGGTGATTGATACTGGCAGCTATGATATTATCTTGGGAATGGATTTTCTTAGAATTTTCCACGCTCACATTGTTTGTAGAGCTAAGAAAATGATTTTCCAGATTCTCGGACTTCCGGAATTCATATTTTTAGGAGGTAGCAGATCTGTTGGGCCAGTCAAATTTAGGGCTAGGCCGACTAGTGTCGTTCTTTCGTCGATGGAAGTAAACAAGGAAGAAGCACCAGCAGTAGTTCGGGACTTTGTGGATGTGTTCGAGAACATATTGGGTTTACCGCCAAAACGAGATGTGGAGTTCGCGATTGATTTTATTCCTGGAGCAGCGCCGATTTCAAAGGCTTATTATCCAATGGCGCTGGTGGTACTCGAAGAGATAAAGAAACAAGTTGCCGAATTATTGGAGAATGGTTGGATTCATAGCAGCATTTCACCATGGGGAGCTTCAGTTCTTCTAGTCAAGAAGAAGGATAGCATATGACGGATGTGCATCGACTATCGGTAATTAAATCGGGTGACTATTAAAAATAAGTACCCAATCCCTCGCATTGGTGAATTATTCGATCAACTCAGTGGCGCGAGGGTCTTCTCGAAGTTGGATTTGTGATCTGGGTATCATCATGTTCGGGTGAAATCAGAAGACATTTGCAAGATGGTGTTCCGAACTCGATATAGGCATTACAATTACTTAGTGATGCCATTTGGAGTTACTAACGTACCAGCAATATTTATAGACTTGATGAACCGAATCTTTTCACCATACCTGGACTAGTTCGTAGTGGTGTTTATTGATGATATTTTGGTCTATTCGAGGAGCAAAGAAGAGTATGCAGAACACTTGAGGATCGCACTGCAAACGTTGTGACAAGAAAAGTTATATGCTAAGATGAGCAAGTGCGAGTTTTGGCTTGAAGAAGTGAAGTTCTTGGATCATGTTGTTGTTGGGGTCTCACCCGCGCGCGCAAATGCATATGTTTTAGAAATGGAACCGTTTTAAGAAAATGGTTGTGCACGTGAGCTCGGTCTCGTTTTAAAATTTATAACCCACAAGTGCATGGCGCGTTGTAGCTAGCCGGCAAGTACAGGTCGATCCGCACGGAATTGTGTATTAGGTTTTGTTGTTTAAGGTTCAACAAATAATGAATTAGTTGGTTTGTCACAAAAATATAAAATACGAAAACAGGGAAAACAATTTAAGAAAGAAATGGCCGTGGTTTTGGCTCGGATGGTCGAATCGCAACGATTCCTTCGACACTCCCTTGTTCATGAGTTGTCCGTTCTTGTGTCGATCCCGGCGTGAAGAATGAATTGTCAAGGCGGTTGTGGAGCACAAGTCATAAAATTCCGATATTCAACGCAAAACACGAAACGAGTCCGTATTGTTCACTTACCACAAGGGCTAGCAAGCATACGACAGTGTTAAAGACACAAAGTAGCGAGTGAGAGCAATTAGTTTTAGTATTAACTTTGCTAAGGGGTTGTGATAGTATATGGTATATGAAAACCGAGGGTTTGTCAAGCATTTGGTTACAAAATACCATATCTAAACTAAGCAAATTTAACACCAAATTGATTCTATCTTAAACATTGTGAAATGGGAAAAGGAAGTGAGTATGGTATATGAAGAGGTTACAAAGTAACCATGGTTTCAAAATACCATATCACTTCAATATACTAAACAATCTTTAAGTTAGAATCACTTTAAGCATATTAAACATAAACAAGAGGAGGAGGAAAGCAAAGCCTTTCATTTCATTTCCTCACCATTATCACAACTAAAGAAAGATTAGTTACACATAATGAAAAGAAAAGCAAGTAAAGAAAAGAAACAAGTAAACAAAACAATAACAATATTATTAACACTTGAAGAAGTTTAGGTACAAGATATTGGTAGTTTGTTCAACCTCTATAATGAAGCTCTCAAAAGAAAGCTTCAAGATGGAAGATTAAGAAGAAACCAAGTTAAAGCCCACTCAACTCTCAAGCCTAAACCAAAAACTAAAACAAAACTATATAATATATGCACACCCTCTCTCTAATTTGTTCTGGTATTTATAGGTATCAAAATAGAATAAACAAACAATATATAATGGATGATGTGATGCCTATAAAGCGCCATAAGAAAAATGGGGACGTTTGGAGAAAATAGGACCGGTGAGGCCGGTTATTTGGGAGCCTTCGCCGGTCCAGACTTGGGCTTTTGTGCTCGTGTTGGCATGGTGAACTCGAGTGCACTCAACAAGTCTACTGGTATTGTTTGTTTTCTCTAAATAAACCTGGTTTGTACTCGGTAGAAATGGAGGGAAAATGAGCTAAATATCACATCACAACTTTTAGCATTAATTCATGATACCAAACCATATGTGCCCACTTGCACAAGTTATGATGCCCACCTGTACCAAGGCAGCCCCACCATGGTCTAAGGATCAAAAGAGCTATGTGCACATTTGTATTGTGTTGGACCAAAATTGTGTACACATGTTTAATGCAAAAGAGCTCTTTGAATATCGGTCGGTTTTCTGTTCTGATTGCAGTGTCGGCTCCCAAACGCTATATCCGTGATATTGAGTGTGTTTCCGGTATTTTATCATGAATACCTGTAATCTATAATTACTGAGCAGACATTGATTAATAGTACCGATATATAACAAAATTGATAATGAATGAGAGGTATTAAAATGTAGTTTTCTGTGATGAATAGTTGTATCCGGAGATGGAATTGCCATTGACCCTGAAAAGATTGCAGCTGTTCATGATTGGCCAATTCCAAAGAACGTAGGGAAGATCAGAAGTTTTCTTGGACTTACTGGATACTATAGAAGGTTTTTGGAGAACTTCGCTCGAATCCCAGAACCATTGACTAAGATAACATGAAAGGAGATACTGTTCGTATGGACCGAAAAATATGAATCAGCTTTTTAAGCGTTGAAGCAAAGATTGACCACCGCTTCTATTCTGACAGTGTTAGACGGTTCCGGAGGGCTGGTTATTCACAGCGACACATCTAGGAAAGGCTTTGGATGTGTTTTAATGCAGTATGGAAAGGTCATAACTTATGCATCAAGACAATTGGAGACTCATGAGAAGAACTACCCAATTCATGATCTAGAGTTAGCAGCAGTGATTTTTGCTATGAAGATTTGGAGACACTACTTATTGGCTGAAAGGGTAGAAATATTTACCGATCACAAAAATCTAAAGTATATGTTCACACAGAAAGAGCTCAACATGAGACATCGTAGATGGTTAGAGCTGATGGCTGACTATGATCTAGATCTAAAATACCATCCGAGGAAAGTTAATATAGTGTCGGATGCTCTAAATCAGTTGCCAACGATATGGATGTTGACTGCACAATAGGAAATTATAGCTGATTTTTAGAGATTCGAATTGGAGGTTGTACTACCAAATTCTTTAGGACAATTGATGCAGTTGCAAGTACAGTCATACTTGATCAATAATATTAAAGCAGCACAGTCGCACGATCTAAGATTACAAAAGTTTCGAGAACAAGTAGAAGCGGGACTTCGAACAGATTTGTTGATTCATGAGGATGGTTTGTTTTGATATGGGATCCGTTTATGTATGCTTAAATGAGATGTTCGTGAAAAAGTCATGAAGGACCTTCATAGTTCGGCGTATTCTGTACACCCGGGAGGCACAAAGATGTATAAAAATTTGCGACAACATTTATGGTGGGAAGGTATGAAAAAGGAGATTACTCGCTACGTATCGAAATGCTTGGTGTGTCAGCAAGTCAAGGATGAATATCAAAGGGTAGATGGTTTGTTGCAACTACTTCCGATTCCTCAATGGAAGTAGGAACATATAACCATGGATTTTGTGACAGCTTTACCCCGGAGTCTAAAGGGCAATAATGCAGTTTGGGTCAATGTCGATCGATTGACCAAGGCAGCTTATTTTATACCGTTTCGAGTTGGTCAGTCAACGGAGGCTTTGGTGGAGCGGTGCATGCAGGAGATTGTGAGATTGCATGGAGTACCCGTGAGCATCGTTTCAGATCGTGATACTTGATTTTTATCATACTTTTGGAGGAGTCTACAGGAAAGTTTGGGAACTCGCTTGATGTTTAGCACATCCTATCATCCTCAGACAGATGGCCAGTCTGAAAGAACGATCCAAACTCTTGAAGATATGTTGAGAGAATGCATATTAGACTTCAATGGTTCATGGGAGGATCATTTGCACTTGGTGGAGTTTTCTTAAAATAACAGTTTTTAGGAGACTATACAGATGACCCCATTCGAAGTATTATACGGTCGTAGGTGTCGCTCTCCTGTCTGTTGGGACGATGTCGGAGAAAGAAAATTTTTGGGACCGGATATTATTATGCAAACGGTGGTGAAAGTGAACTTAATCCGAAATCATATGAAGGTGGCACAAGATCGGCAGAAAAGTTGGGCTGATACTGGAAGAAGACCCCTAGAATTCGCAGTTGGTGATCTTGTATTCTTGAAGATATCACCGACCATAGGAGTGATCCGATTTGGCAGTCGAGGCAAGCTTAGTCCTTGATTCGTATGGCCTTTCGATATCATCGAGTGTGTTGGAGAGGTAGCTTATCGATTGGCTTTACCACCATCCTTGACGGGTGTTCATGACGTGTTTTATGTATCTCAACTCCGCAAGTATGTTAGAGATGAGACGCACGTCCTAGATCACTCAGAACTGACAGTAAGGGAAGATTTAACATATGAAGAGCGACCAATGGCGATTGTGGGTCGAAAAAAAAAAGATCCTCAAGAATAAATTTATCTCATTAGTACTCATTTCATAGGGGAATCGTTCACACGGAGCATCTACTTGAGAATGTGAAGACGAGATACGACAGAAGTTTCCACATCTCTTTTCTTAGATCCGTGTTTTCTTGTCTTTTCTTGTTCCGTGAATTACGAGGACGAAATTCTTTTGTAGTTGGATATAATATAACACCCTAGTGCATTTATACTATATATTTTGGGTATTTCAAATCTTGCGGTAAAATTCTTTCTTATTGTTGCTTCTGGATTGCGAATGATCCAATTAGCAGCTATGGTTATTATTCGACCCGGCTCGCCTGCTTGAAACCCAATATGGTTCAAGATTATATCAAATATTTGCTCGTACAGTGTATCCATGCAAATCTAGATTATATTTATACATATATAATATATTTAGAATCTACATATCATTTTATGATACAATATAAATTCAAAAAAAAATTCCCATCTAGCCTTGCAAGTTATAGTACCCCATATCAGGTGGTTGCGCCCATAAATCGTGTTCGTATCTTAAGGTTAGACGGACAATTATTTGATCGTTACGTATATTTACGTAGATCCGTATTTGGGGGTATATGTTTTTAATTATATACATTTGCATCATGGTTTAAATTCTTACGTATATTCTTCATATTTAAAAACTAGATTTTTAAAGGGATACGAGTAATATTTGGAGAGATCTGGTATTATCTGTAAAATCCCATAATATATATAATATTATAGATAAGTAATATATATAAATAGTTTATATATATATATAAATTTTTTTTTAAATAAAACTCACTCTTTCTCTCTCTCTCTCGAATCTCCTTCTCTCTCTCTCTCTTTGTCTCTCTCTTTCTGACTCTCTCTATCACTCCCCGTCCCCACACTTTCTCTCTCCCCTTATACATATATTATATATTATAATAATATAAAAATATATATTAAAACTCCCTCTCTCTTTCCCTCGTTCTTTTCCACTCACGCCCTTGTCGTCTCCTCGTCACCGTTTACCCCCATCTTCTCGCCATCACCTTTCTCTCGTCTTCCTCCTCCTCCCTGTTCCCGAGACCTCGACTGAAGAACCTCGACGACCGAACCCACTTCCTTCAAACCCTCATCAACCATGTCGCCGCTCCTCGTCATTGTCGTCGCCCTTGGCGCCGTTCAACTTCATCTCCTCATCTTCCTCATCACCATCTCCATCACCTCCTCCCCTTCTTCTTCCCGAAACACCACCCAAGCCAGAACCCCGAAGCCAAGAACCCATCACCTTCACCTCATCGCTGGAACCCAAAAGCCACCATCACTGTGTCACCTTCCTCCTCGTCTCCCCAGAAACCGCAAAGCAACACCACACCACACCACACCCTCTTCTCCTTCTACTGCTCATTCCCCAATCATCTTCAAACCCCCTCATCCAGTCGACCTCGCCGCCAACAACTTCACCTCTTCCCCGTTACCTCGTCTCCACCATCTTTCTTCTGTCCTCAGAACCCCTGCAACCCCAACAACCATCTTCTTTTCTTTTTCTTCTGTTCTTATTCTTCTTCTTTCTTCTATTCTTTTCTGATCGTCTTGCCGGAGTTGCGCACATCGCCGACGATCCAGACAACCCAATCACTGTCGTCATCCAGCCCAATCACCACGTCACGCAGCTGCTCAGCCAGGTTAAGTCCTGCATGCGTAAGTTTTGCGTCGTGACTTTATTTCGGCGTCAAAACACGACATCCGTATCTAGACATGAGATTTGATCAGGCATGTTCTAAACTTGTAACATGCTATTTTGATTATATCGATATTTATATGCTTGACTATAGTACATACGTTTTAATACTTAGCAAGTAGTAGCGATTTACAGTTTTATAGTATATGTCTGTATCGGTACTGATAATGGGTTATCCAGTTGCATGCCGGAACATCACGATATTATTATTATTATAATACTATATTAGTTTAGTATTGTATCTAGTTTGCAGTATACATGGTAATGGACGTATAACGGTTATTACAGATAGATACATATATATCCTGGCATTAGTTATGTTTACCGTGTTTCGATATTGGTTACAGTTTTACAATTGGTTTCTATTCTGGTTAAAATACATTGCAAGAAATGTTCACGACACACTACCAGACCTGTTACTTGGATCTTTTACTAATGCTGATAATCCTGACTTGTTGTCTTGATGGACGTGACTTATTGTCTAAATAGACAAGACATGTACCTGCTTGATCCTGTGTTGGCATTAGACTTATATCATCAATACCCGACTTGAACAAAATAACTAGGGAGTAAGGGGAAATCAATAATGAAACCTAACTTGTAACTCAACAATTCAATACTTATTCTGATCAGTCTTTATGGGCTCGGCCAACCCCGGAATGATGATGCTGACATCATTTGTCTGTACATGATACCTGTTTATTGCTTAGTGGCACGTCTCGGATTCAGCCTCGAGAGTCTTGACCGTGGTCCCGGGCATGCACGAGATACTATTGAGTTATATCGACGATTTCATTTAATTGATTTCAAAAACTTGTAGAATAGATAACCTAGAAACATAGACTTTAAGATACACATCACATACATACAGCTCACTGTTTATACCTGTGTTTATTATTTACATTCATATTTAATAATATCATTATATCATGGTTGTTACTATTATTTTGATATTATGACGCACTGACGTATGGGTTTTACATGGCCCAGTTTCTCTGACATTATCACAGGAAGATTTAGAGTACTTTAGCAAGCAAGCCGAGTAATGAGGAGCTAGATGTTTAGTTTAGTGATGCTTAGTTTCTTTTATTTTCCGTAGTTTTATTGTTATCGATGTGAGCCCATATGGGACATGATTCAGAAATTGTTTTTATTTGGATCTTGATCCGTTTCCGCTATATGCATTTCTTGATTTTATTTACTATGGAAGATGGATATGTGTTAGCTAGATTTTATTTTACTGTTCTTGGCATCACCTTGACAGCCGTAATATGACTATTGAGAGATTATTCCTAGTCATAGGTAGCATGGTTGACTCTGTGGCGTGCCGTGTTTACGTATTTTAGAAAGTGGGGCATGACAAACCCACTCCGGCTTTGATTATAGGTGTGTTCCTCTTTCGCAGCTTTATGGAGGATGCTCCATCGAAGTAGAGTTCCCACTGAGACACATTTTTTTCTTTCTCTTCTTTGACTGCGTCGAACGCGTGTTCATCCGGCAGCTCGCAGTTTAGGGAAGAATCGAATGGTATCGGATGTTCCGTAAGGAAGTCGGCTATGATTTTGTTGGATATAGTGCCCTCAAGGAAATTATTGTAATTGCAGGCATGCAATTATGATAATTGAGAGAGGACCTATACAGGTGGAACAATCTTACTCGAGATGATTGTATGCTATCTGGTTTGTCTTTATCATTGATATTTACACGTTTTACTTATTATTGCGCATCGCTAATACATAATGATGAAGCCCGTAGGACTCTTGCTTGACTACCGGCATTATGATGGTTATCATATACATGCGAGCTGAGTAGTCCATAAGCACATCCTTAAATGTCCCTAGTCATGAGAGTATCTAGACCGGGCATCGATATTCCAGAGTAGACTAGTTTATACATTTCGAGACCCCGATGAGGGGCAGTGGCCGGTCTCACAAGCCATTGGTGTTATGTCACCTAAGATAGTATACAGGTGTTCATTGGAGGTGAGCACACTGGACGGACTCGCCGAGAACTTCTAGATGGTATTATATCTATCGTCAGATGGAAGTTCTCGAGTGGCATGAGTATAGGATTAAGCCGGATTATTAAATCATGTTTTGATTAAATAATTTATATATATATTTTTAATATGTATATTCTAGTATTATTGTTCACTATTCATTTTCTCTCTTTAGGTATTCGTATTTTTGTATGAATACTAGTATATGTATTTCGATACGTATACCGGGTTATATTCCGTATTTATATGGAATTTGTTCTAGAAGATGGACACATCATTTATTAATTTTCCGTTAAAAGAAAATCAAAAATGAGATGGAGGATGAGGTGTTTTGTAGTATGGTAGAGAGGTATGGGTTGGTTATTATATAGTATTATCATTTAGATTTACTATTCTTGGATGGTTGCTAAATGATTAAGCCATTCTCTTTTCCATTTTTAGCTACTTTCTCTTCACAAAAGACTTTGCCATTTTTTGTGATGGTTATACTTCTTCACCTCCCCCTCCTTCTTTGTAACTCACATGAGCTTAGAAAAAGAGAGAAATGATAGTAAAAACATTCCTACATCCCCATTCTCTATTTGTAGCGAGTTTGGAGCGTCGGTCTCTTCACTAGGTGAAGCCGGAGCTTGGAACGGTTCCCTCAGGCGGATCATCTTCGGCAAGGGTCGCCACTCAAGCTCGATCCGGACAGTATACACGGAGGTTGGAGGGGTCTTCCATGATTGGGTGGACACGCATCGAAGGTAGTATTCCTAACCTTTGTATGCTTGGCTTTATAGTTTAGGTGTTTGGATCGATCCTATGTTTCGGGGTTCCTTCATGTTAGCTAGAATTTTTTTTCGTCGTCTGCTTCTGCTGCGTCACGAGCACTAAGGAACCCAGCAGTGGTATCAGAGCCTCCCAAACACCTTAAACTAGCTAGTTACGATATTAGAATTTGCGTAACGGGCACTGGGAAGTTATCTTTCGGGCACGCTTTGTTGAGGTCCCGAAAGTCCACGCAAATGCGAACTATCCTATTTTTCTTCATCACTAGAATGATATTGGTGAAGCAGTCTTTATACTGTATAAGCAAATCTTTTAATGTGGCTACCTGTTTTTCGGACAGTAGCTCATTGACAAATGTCGGCCTCGGATCATCTCTGTTCCCAAGTTGATTTCTCATAGGTTGTCCATCGTGGTATGTATTCCATCTTCCAGCTCTTTTGGTGCCGGTGGAAATTTTGAGATCTCCTCATCATTGTCTTCGTTTGTGAAGCATCTGAAAAGGTCAATCATATTCTCGTGTTCTCTCTCTTTTGAGAGTGTAATCATATGACAGGTATGAGTCCACTTCCATTTTCACGGTCGAGCTAGTCCTAACCTGATTGTCACGACCCGGAATAGCACGTGACTGGCCCTTGAATCATATGAAGTCTATAGGACCTCATCTAACTCAAGTAAGCCAAAAGCCCAGAAATCTAAAACCATTTTAAGTAATAAATAAAGGAAAACTAGTTTTAAAGAAGCGAAGAAAACATGTTTTAAAACAAGGGTTTATAAATAACATAAGCCGAATATACATATTAAAAATCTCATGTCTTTTCCGAAAATTTCGGCAGAGTTTCCTTTGTAAATACTGGCCCCGAACGGGGTACAACAAGAATAATATATGTACAATGATAAAAGGCATCCCCAAGCGGGAGCTAGCTCTTCGTCAATCGACGGTCACAACCACGCAAGCAGTATAATATACAACGCCGAGGGCGAGGATCAAAACTCAAAAGGAAACTCAAAATCAGCACGAAAACCATAATACTACAACGCGCAACTCTAAGGTCGAAATAATACACACTGGTTTTGCTAAGTCTGAAACAATATACAAGTTTGGTTGATGGAATTACTAGATACAAATGATAAAATAAATACAAAGGTGGTCACGATGCGAGTGAACCCACCTACCAATGCAATTACCCAGAAAGGAAGCAGAGTGCCAGAAAATCCGCAAAGAAAGCTGTGCGGCAAAACCTGCAAGAACTGTGGCACAACGGGGGTGAGTTGCCAACTCGTGAATAGAAAATATCGCAGAGTAGAAATCGTATGTATGATACAATCCTAGGTCAATACGATCAAATATATATATAAATCTCAAATGAATAAGTCTGAAGCATGATAAGATGACAATATAACATCTATACATGAGTGTAGTGCCAAGTGCTCGTGCCAGTACCTCAGGTAATAACATGTCATAAATATGAGGTATGATCAATGTCGAATATATCATGAAGTCTATGAATATGTGGACATCATCTACGTGTCACCCAATGACAATAAGCATCATGCATGTAAATATCAAAAAGCATATGCATGGAAGTATGAGGATGTAAATCAGCATGTGTCGCTCACGATATATCAAATCATGGAGCCTGAGTGTCAAGCATCGACACTCGAAAACATCATGAAACCTGTGCCTAGCATCGACACGTAAATCCTCAAATACATAGGGCTCCGTCAGTCCGGATCGGCCCGTCTCATCACTCAACTCCGGTCGGTATCCTCCGGATATCAGCCGAGCTCAAATACAATCACCGGTAGGTAGTGGTCTGTCTGCCAGGCTCACCGTCTAGCAACACAGTAGATTCGTTCTCGCCCCGGGGTACTAGACCGGGTCCACCATGTACCCGCAATCGGCCTCATCCAGCTCCTCGAATCGGGTTTCACATGTCACACGTCTCAGAACCGAGAAAATGCATGGTGGACGCACTGAAATATCATATCAAGAGAAACCGGGTTTTAAAACAATGCATACTTTCTTTTAAAATGACCACGGTTCTCAAATCCAGAAATCTCATGAAAACGGCATATCTCAATGCGTAAATCATAGAGCATGATGTATGCGACATGTGATAGAAATGTAAGCATATCCGTATATCATGCAACATGGAATAGTAGTATGCACATATTAAGGGAAGGCCACTTCTTTAAAATGAATCAGTTTTAAAAATTATCTTGCGGTTCACAATCTTCAATTCAAGCCAGAATCATCTATGTATGTGCAAATGTGTATGTATACAATATGGGTGTACAATATGTAGGTACACGAGTATGCCATGCAAGGGTCATATCCTGAATGCAACAATACTACAGTGTAGTGATATGGCAATTATCGATGATGAAGTGTGTGAGTCGGCAAGCAGATGTACGTGGAACATATGCATCATCGATAATGGTGCTGGTGTCCTAACAGCATGGATTTGATATAACAATAAACATATTTAACATGCAATGCGATGCAAACAGTAAGAATCGGCAGCAAATGAATAATAAACACAACAGTGAAGAATCTACATCAAAGTATCTATGTCATTATGTTTTACCATTTGGAAGAAGACGAATCGGGGTTTTTAGGAAAATAAGGGATATGGTGTTTTTAAGTAAGGATGCGTCTTTTGAGAATATCCGTAGAATTCCTTTGCCTGTCTTTAAAATACTCCCGATATGTTAGTTTTTGAAATAGGTATGACATCCGCCTAGCCTAATATCTACTCGCAAAACTACAGCTCTAACTAACAAGTCAATCGGGAGGGGTATGGAAACCACCTAAATCTGAGTCGATACATACATATATATATATATATATATATAATAGTCGGTGATCCTGCCTCAAAGGTACCGCGTACGATATAATATCATATGACATCCTCGAGTCATGAGTGCGGATCTATCATCAATATAAAGCTCGTACGGTACATCTATCGTACGGCATCCTAAATCTGGGTACGGGTCAATATCACAATCATCTCATCAACTATCTGGTATCCTTATCGTCATATCTCATGATCTGGGGTACTGATCTATTCTAGTACTAACCGATACCATCTATATAAATATAAATGCGTGTGTGAAACACACGTCCAAAGGCCCGCTAAAATCTCAAGTCGTATCCCAAATACGAACCACATCATATCACCGATCTCACGGCACTGTGCCCAATCGCATCGACTCATCTCCAAATATCATCCACTATCCTCATCATCCAAGTATAAGTATAACAAATAAGCATGTGTGTGCGTGTGGGTGTATACCTATTCTAGGGTTCGCAACTAGGAAACTATACTAATTTACTTCTAAACCCTAATTTATCCATAGTATACCTAATCACATCTGAATATCCATGTCACGTATAACGCTATCATATATATATATATAGTATATATAGTATACTAAATATCGAACTGCGGGGGTGCTATACGCCATCCACCCGACTTCCCCCGTAGAAATAATCTACTCACCTTGTATCCTGCGTGTCGATGTCGACGTCGCCTTCATCTTCTTAATCATCTGGAATCCACATGAAGGTACCTACATAGATAACATAATCGGAATGCGTATTAAAATCACATCGGGAATACCAAAACGACACGGTAAGGCCTATAGGTTAGAACCTATAGACTACGCTTTCAAAACCATCAAACAATGCTCGATATCGTCGTACAAATGTCAAGTGATCGTGGTAAAACACAAATACGCAAATCCAGAATTTAAAATACGCAAAACGGAAACACGAATCAAAACAACAACTCAGGAAAAAGGTCCCAGATTCTACCCTAGATCAAATCAGACAATTCTGCATATACCAAGGATCTATTTTACTGATGAGGGGACCACAGAACCAATACGAGGCAGATTGGCCCAGGTCTGGCCGCAAATTGCGGCCAGAGGGATTAAATTTGCGGCCGTAATTGGGAGATAGGGGCTAGGGTTTTGGTGGTAGCTTCCCAGGTGCCTGCTTGTATTACTGTCCTTGCAAAATAATTTTCGGAGTCCCGGGTTGATAGCAGATTTCATTTTACCCTCACAGATTCCATAATTTCCCGATATCGGCTTTTCTAAAACCGTATTCCGATGTTCTAGTCTCTCTTTTAGGCCTGGATTCTAGCACTAGGGGGTTTGTGTGACCTCTACTGAGCTTAATTACCCATCACCACTCTCAATTTCCATTAACCCTAACTAGGGTTTTCCTAAGTCCATAAAATCACACGATATCGGTTCTATCATAACATGGGGGTAAAAGTAATGCAAATACTAAGCTAAAGGTTTAGAAATTACCTTATTTGGCAACTCAAGAAAATTCTTGAGTTGCCCCAAGTGACCAAAATCCTTGCTTTCTTGGTCCAATGTGCTTCCCTTTAGCTTGTGCACCTTTTTTGTGAAATGGGATTTTGGGTTTTGAGGTGATTTTCATGGCGTTTTGGGGGATTTTTTGAAGAGGGAGAGGGGGTATAGCAGCAGCAGCAACAAGATGAGAGGGGAGAGGAATGAGTGAAAAATGAAGGGGGAAAAAGGCTAAGTCAAAGAAATCCTCACCTTTCTCTCTCTCACCCATACCTATTACCATATTCTATTCCAAATCCTATTCTTTTCTTTTCTAATCTATTTTCCCTCTCTCCTCAATAGTAAACCCAAAATAAAAGCCATTCAGAAATGTAACAAGTGAGAAAAAGACTTTGTGCATGCTATGTGTACAAAACACGCTTAAGCCGCGATTAGCGATTTTTAATCGTGATTAGCACTAAATTAGCATATAATTAATCATAAAAACTTAAAAATTGCATAATTCACATACAACACTCTCTTTTAATAATTTCTATATTTTTTCAAATTTTTCTCCATTTATCGGTATTTAATTATACCGCCCTATTAAAATATTCAATATTTTATTATTAAATTATAAAAATTCTCAAAAATAATATTTTATTTTTTTGAAACGTTACAATCTTCCCCCCTTAAAGAAATTCGGTCCCCGAATTTAAATTTAAACCCCCAATTTCTTAAAACATTTCAATAGAAGTCCAAGTCGTTGGGGCTCCGAAATCATCAATACATAAGACGCATAATAGCGCAATGCATGCGCAAGAACAATGAGCAGATAATTCAAAACAAAGCTCCGTCAAGCATCCCGCAATCATCAGAGTCATGGTAAAGACACAAATATCAAATCCACAATAAAACCAATATGATATAAATCAGAACTATACTTGTAAACATCAAATCTGTACATGTAATTAACTGAAGGAAATGCATGCCAATCCCTTTTTAAGTCGCTGTGTGATGCGCATAGCACTGCACAGTGGCGGGCGTCTATTGTAAGAAAATAACCATATACGTATATATCTTTTGTTTAATATGTACGTTCCGCCGTTTTGAAAACAATTTAGAAGGGTTTTCTTGTTTAAAAAGTGTCGTGTCATATCAGACACGTAGATAAATACTGAGACTATAGCACCCTTTTGAAAATCCTTTCGATAACTATCAATGCATGCAAAATATATTCAGGTATTATCCTCTGACTAGTCCTGCTCAGTACGAAAACAAATAACAATATCATAAAAACGTATTGGTCCATAAGGAATAAATCCCAAAAATGTATATAAGAATACCCTGTGCGTTTGGTGCGCACGGAAAATCAAAATCCATATATGTGCCATACATGTGCACAGAACAACATCTAGGTGCAATGGGTGTGCATGAAACATCTGTCATAGGCAACGTGTGTGCCTGACAGCAAAATCAGATGCATCTGACATGCACGAAGAATCCCGATTTAGTGCATCTGGTGTGCACCAAAATCGCATCTCAAAACATGCGCTCAACACGCGCGAAAATCCAAATCAGGTGTACCACGGTATATAATCTCACAATCATGTGCATCAGCGTGCACAAATCAAATCGAAACACTAAAAGTGTATGAAAACTACGCCGAAAGCATAAGTCAAATCACATGCATAGCATAGGCATGAAATCAAAATCAACATATCGAATGATATCGAACCGAAGTCAGGTGCAACCGTGGTGCACGAAAACAAATATCATGGAACTCGGTCATCAAGACTAAATCATGCAAATAGACCACCTAAAATACCAAAATCTAAGGTGACGGATACGTGATAATCAAATCACCAAATCACAAATCATAAGTACTGTCGTCGATATTTCCTCCTTCAAGGTCAGGAAGGTGTCGGTGCATCCAATGCTAGCAACGCAAGATATCTACTTGCCTCTTGCTCACGGTCTGGCGTCCTCTGTCTCCGGGCCCTTATCTTCTCTGTGGATTACCAATCTCGCGATCCATCGGCTCATCAGCCCTGTCAGGTGTGCTAACGGGGACGATTCTGTTCTGGCACTTCTCTGGTCATCTCTCGGTCAATCCTCATGACTACTCATAAAGCAGCAAGTCACTGGCGCTGACCTCTGGTCCTCTGAATGCACATCACACATCTGCTCCTAGGTGCAAATCTTGTTGCAGCAGTGTCCTAGAAGAAATCCTGCTCAAGGTCTCTCCCAATCTCCCCTAAGCCGAACTGTATGGAGGTTGGTACTCTGGCATAATTTTTTCTCGCTCTCTGGACATCTGCGTCCTCAGCACAGAATTTTCTTAGAAACTGGTCGCATCCCAACGCCTCTGTAGATATATCGCATCTCTGATGTCAGCGGAGTGGAACGTCATCTCATCGAAATCTCCCGCGAACTCTTTAATCCACTCTGTTCCAATGTCAACTGATTCGGACTCGTCTTCTTGTGGCTGCATGGACTGCGCTCCAACGGCTATACTCGTATCTGGAGTCTCCCAAGCAATGTATCCCATCATATGATATCCAAATAATGTCGAACCATCCGATCGATTTGTCAAAACCTCATAATCCCCCAAGTGATCAACATCTTGAGTACAGTTTAATAGTATTCCAGTACATGCCACAACACCTGTGGACCAACCGTAGAAGGGCAAACCCAAGCCTCACAAATGGCACCGCTAAACTGCCGCAAACCCTAAGGTTCGAAGGCGTTCCATGGTCATTACGTCGAGTTAGGGTTTCATTCTTCTAGAGGGTCCATAGCATTACTTACATTGTCTTCTGAATACTTTAAACTTGGAAATGGGTTCTTGACATTCGATCGTCTCTATCGACTACCAACAAACGTGCGTGAAGTCGTCTCTAGCTGTAATCAATCTATCTGATGAACTCGCATCGGGGTAAACGAACGAACCACATGTCTTAGTCGTTCATCCTCGGGTGACTAGCGACCCTCCATCATATCTCTGAGTATATGCTCAAGCTGCAGTAGCTCCAATCATCTGGGAGATATCTCGTCATTTGCAGTAGCAACAGGATCATTCGTCTGTATACTGAACATCGCCTCAATCATCATGAATAAGCGATATATCAGTGGTCATTACATTCTGGTTGGCTTCTAGCAGTAGCCTGATCCTCTGGTGCCGATCAGCACATCCAAAAAATCTCGTAACAGCGATCTGTCAAACGCTCATGGTGCGAAAACACAAGAAACCGACGCCTCTATACGCAATCGTACGTCTCTGGAATCACGCCCTGGTCAGTCCTCGTCCGTGACAAGCTCATGCTGACGCAACTCTAGCCGTAGCTCTCTCTGCCCGTGTAATCGTGGCAGCAAAATCATAACAAAAACCGATGAGGATAGATTATAGGAATGAATATAATACTGTGCAAGGAAATGTACATTCTAAGGTTTCTTAAGCGGAGTAGCGTATCGTAAGTATGCCGGGGAACATACGTACGGTACGTCACTCTACTCAAGCTACCTACTCCATCAACCAAGGGTCATCCTACGCGACGAAAGTTCGGGTATAATACCCCCTCGACTAAGTCTAAGTTCTGTAAGGTCAAGCCTAAGTTCCGTATTTATATAAACGCTCTAGGCTCCGTATAGTCAAACTTAGACTCGAACCAAGGTTAACCTGGCGCTCTGATACCAATTTTGTCACGACCTGGAATAGCACATGACTGGCCCTTGAATCATATGAAGTCTATATAGGACCTCATCTAACTCAAGTAAGCCAAAAGTCCAGAAATCTAAAACCATTTTAAGTAATAAATAAAGGAAAACTAGTTTTAAAGAAGCGAAGAAAACATGTTTTAAAACAAGGGTTTTAAATAACATGAGCCGAATATGCATATTAAAAATCTCATGTCTTTTCCGAAAATTTCGGCAGAGTTTCCTTTGTAAATACTGGCCCCGAACGGGGTAGAACAAGAATAATATATGTACAATGATAAAAGGCATCCCCAAGCGGGAGCTAGCTCTTCGTCAATCGACGGTCACAACCACGCAAGCAGTATAATATACAACGCCGAGGGCGAGGATCAAAACTCAAAAGGAAACTCAAAATCAGCGAAAACCATAATACTACAACGCGCGACTCTAAGGTCGAAATAATACACACTGGTTTTCTAAGTCTGAAACAATATACAAGTTTGGTTGATAGAATTACTGGATACAACTGATAAAATAAATACAAGGGTGGTCACGATGCGAGTGAACCCACCTACCAATGCAATCACCCAGAAACGAAGCAGTGTACCAGAAAAGCCGCAATGAAACCTGTGTAGCAAAACCTTCAAGAACTGTGACACAACGGGGGTGAGTTGCCAACTCGTGAATAGAAAATATCGCAGAGCAGAAATCGTATGTATGACACAATCCTTGGTCAATACGATCAAATATATATATAAAGCTCAAATGAACAAGTCTGAAGCATGATAAGGTGGCAATATAACATCTATACATGAGTGTAGTGCCAAGTGCTCGTGCCAGTGCCTCAGGTAATAACATATCATAAATATGAGGTATGATCAATGTCGAATATATCGTGAAGTCTACGAATATGTGGATATCATCCACGTGTCATCCAATGACAATAAGCATCATGCATGTAAATATCATAAAGCATATGCATGGAAGTATGAGGATGCAAATCAATATGTGTCGCTCGCGACATATCAAATCATGGAACCTGAGTGTCAAGCATCGACACTCGAAAACATCATGAAACCTGTGCCTAGCATCGGCACGTAAATCTTTATATACATAGGGCTCCGTCAGTCCGGATCGGCCCGTCTCATCTCTCAACTCCGGTCGGTATCCTCCGGATATCCGTCGAGCTCAAATACAATCACCGGTAGGTAGTGGTCTCTTTGCCAGGCTCACCATCTAGCTACAAAGCAGATCCGTTCTCGCCCCGGGATACCATACCGGGTCCACCATGTACCCGCAATCGGCCTCATCCAGCTCCTCGAATCGGGTTTCACATGTCACACGTCTCAGAACCGAGAAAACGCATGGTGAACGCACTGAAATATTATATCAAGAGAAACCGGGTTTCTAAAACAATGCATAATTTCTTTTAGAATGA
This sequence comes from Agapanthus africanus, assembly GCA_030015575.1. Lineage (NCBI taxonomy): Eukaryota > Viridiplantae > Streptophyta > Magnoliopsida > Asparagales > Amaryllidaceae > Agapanthus > Agapanthus africanus. The sequence continues at coordinate 170,759,761 of CM057338.1, read as the reverse complement.
CCACGGTTCTCAAATCCAGAAATCTCATAAAAACGGCATATCTCAATGCGTAAATCATAGAGCATGATGTATGTGACATGTGATAGAAATGTAAGTATATCCGTATATCATGCAACATGGAATAGTAGTATGCACATATTTTGGGAAGACAACCTCTTTAAAATGAATCAGTTTTAAAAAGTAACCTGCGGTTCCCAATCCTCAATTCAAGCCAGAATCATCTATGTATGTGCAAATGTGTATGCGTACAATATGGGTGTACAATATGTAGGTACACGAGTATGCCATGCAAGGGTCATATCCTGAATGCAACAATACTACAGTGTAGTGACATGGCAATTATCCATGATGAAGTGTGTGAGCCGGCAAGCAGGTGTACGTGGAACATATGCATCATCGATAATGGTGCTGGTGTCCTAACAGCATGGATTTGATATAACAATAAACATATTTAACATGCAATGCGATGCAAACAGTAAGAATCTGCGGCAAATGAATAATAAACACAACAGTGAAGAATCTACATCAAAGTATCTATGTCATACTATTTTACCATTCGGAAGAAGACGAATCGGGCTTTTTAGGAAAATAAGGGCTATGGTGTTTTTAAGAAAGGATGCGTCTTTTGAGAATATCCGTAAAATTCCTTTGCCTGTCTTTAAAATACTCCCGATTCGCTAATTTTTGAAATAGGTATGACATCATCCTAGCCTAACATCTACTCGCAAAACTACAGCTCTAACTAACAAGTCAATCAGGAGGGGTATGAAAACCACCTAAATCTGAGTCGATACATATATATATATATATATATATATATAAATATATAAATATAATAGTCGGTGATCCTGCCTCAAAGGTACCGCGTACGATACAATATCATATGACATCCTCGAGTCATGAGTGCGGATCTATCATCAATATAAAACTCGTACGGTACATCCATCGTACGGCATCCCAAATCTGGGTACGGGTCAATATCACAATCATCTCATCAACTATCTGGTATCCTTATCGTCATATCTCATGATCTGGAGTACTTATCTAGTCTAGTACTAACCGATACCATCTATATAAATATAAATGCGTGTGTGAAACACACGTCCAAAGGCCCGCTAAAATCTCAAGTGGTATCCCAAATACGAACCACATCATATCACCGATCTCACGGCACTGTGCCCAATCGCATCGACTCATCTCCAAATATCATCCACTATCCTCATCATCCAAGTATAAGTATAACAAATAAGCATGTGCGTGCGTGTGGGTGTATACCTATTCTAGGGTTTGCAACTAGGAAACTATACCAGTTTACTTCTAAACCCTAATTTATCCATAGTACACCTAATCACATCTGAATATCCATGTCACGCATAACGCTATCATATATATATATATATAGTATATATAGTATACTAAACATCGAACTGTGGGGGTGCTATACGCCATCCACCTGACTTCCCCCGTAGATATAATCTACTCACCTTGCATCCTGCGTGTCGGTATCGACGTCGCCTTTATCTTCTTCATCATCTGGAATCCACATGAAGGTACCTACATAGATAACATAATCAGAATGCGTATTAAAATCACATCGGGAATACCAAAATGACATGCTAAGGCCTATAGGTTAGAACCTATAGACTACGCTTTCAAAACCATCAAACAATCCTCGATATCATCGTACAAATGTCAAGTGATCGAGGTAAAACACAAATACGCAAATCCAGAATTTAAAATACGCAAAACGGAAACACGAATCAAAACAGCAACTCAGGAAAAAGGTCCCAGATTCTACCTTAGGTCAAATCAGACAATTCTGCATATACCAAGGATCCATTTTACTGATGAGGGGACCACAGAACCAATACGAGGTAGATTGGCCCAGGTCTGGCCGCAAATTGCAGCCAGAGGGATTAAATTTGCGGCCGTAATTGGGAGATAGGGGCTAGGGTTTTGGTGGTAGCTTTTTAGGTGCCTGTATGTATCACTGTCCTTGCAAAATAATTTTCAGAGTCTCGGGGTGATAGCAGATTTCATTTTACCCTCACAGATTCCATAATTTCCCGATATCGGCTTTTCCAAAACTGTATTCCGGTGTTCTAGTCTCTGTTTTAGGTCTGGATTCTAGCACTAGGGGGTTTGTGTGGCCTCTACTGAGCTTAATTACCCATCACCACTCTCAATTTCCATTAACCCTAACTAGGGTTTTCCTAAGTCCACAAAATCACACGATATCGGTTCTATCATAACATGGGGGTAAAAGTAATGCAAATACTAAGCTAAAGGTTCAAAAATTACCTTATTTGGCAACTCAAGAAAATTCTTGAGTTGCCCCAAGTGGCCAAAATCTTTGCATTCTTGGTCCAATGTGCTTCCCTTGAGCTTGTGCACCTTTTTTGTGAAATGGGATTTTGGGTTTTGAGGTGATTTTCATTGTGTTTTGGGGGATTTTGTGGAGGGGGAGAGGGGGTGCAGCAGCAGCAGCAACAAGATGTGAGGGGAGAGGAATGAGTGAAGAATGAAGGGGGAAAAAGGCTAAGTCAAAGAAATCCTCACCTTTCTCTCTCTCACCCATACCTACTACCATATTCTATTCCGAATCCTATTCCTTTCTTTTCCAATCCATTTTCCTTCTCTCCTCAATAGTAAACCCAAAATAAAAGCCATGCAGAAATGTAACAAGTGTGAAAAAGACTTTGTGCATTCTATGTGCACAAAACACGCTTAATCCGCGATTAGCGATTTTTAATCACGATTAACACTAAATTAGCATATAATTAATCATAAAAACTTAAAAATTGCATAATTCACATAAAACACCCTCTTTTAATAATTTATATAATTTTCCAATTTTTTCCCCATTTATCGGTATTTAATTATACCGCCCTATTAAAATATTCAATATTTTGTTATTAAATTATAAAAATTCCCAAAAATAATATTTTATTTTTTTGAAATGTTACACTAATGTTATAGGTTTTCTTTGGTTCGTGTTTTTGCGCTGAGCTTATCTTCCAGCCGTCGGATAACATAAACCTGCTTTGTTGATATTGGTCCTCGACCCAGTTCTTGAACATGAAGCAGTCTTAAAGGAGGTGACCTATTGTTCGGTGATAGGAACAATAATCCGGGTGATGAACTTCATTTATTTTTTTGGGATGCCGAGATTCTGGAAGCGTCATCATTTGGTGTTTCATGATAAGGCTGGATAACTTTCCTATCTTGTCTTGAGTAAACGAATACTTTCGACCCATTTTCTTTATGAGAGATGGGCCGAGAGCGAACTTTTCTCATTTTGAAGGAGTCCTAGACTTGCTTTGTTGTTCTTGAAAGTCGCTCGCGATTGCTGCCTCATTCCCATCTCTTTTTGGGGATTTTCCTTTTTCACGGGAGTACACATCGGGTTGTGGATAGAGAATATCATGATCTACTCCTTCCGCTGATTACTGACTGAGTCGCCGCGTCATGGCCTTTTCATATATGGCCATTTTGCGGCTGTGGTTGTCTCGGCTTACCTGATAAGATTCTTTTATTAACTTATCAATTTGCTCTTCAAGCAAGGGACACAAGTTTCTTCGAACAAGATTTTTCCCTTGTTCGGCAGCATGGCTGTTTGGAGAAATATTTTCTTCTCCATTCGAGCTGTTTATGGCGTGGCAGCTGTAGATTCTCTCCCGCTTTTTGGACCGAACATATCCCAGCTCAGGTGTTTCCATCTTCCCGTTGGGTTTCTTTCGTTGAGTCCCGGGAATATCCCAAATTATTTTGTAGAATTGGGCTTACTGAACCGTTTGTTCAAGAGGTAAGCCTTGGCACTTTATCAGCTTCCTTAATCCCTCCACATAATATAAGGCATACAGATGGGTTGAAACCTGTCAAGAGTGGGGTTGGCACCATGCCGGACTTTTTTTTTCTATCTTAGTCTCCATAGATTTGTAAAAGAGAATTGCCTTTTCATCTCTTCGTCTTGGAGGCACGTAGAAAGTTTCCAATTCCTGCATGTTTTATGTATTAAGAGCGTCAAGTTTCCTTTCGTGTCGAGGCACAGTCATCATAATATGTAGACTGTGGTCTGCTACTATAAGAATTTGCGTTGTTGGGTGAATAGAGAACACCACATTCGTCTTATCTTCGGATTCGCTACCAAAGACCAGGATACGGGACGATGGTCCGGGCTTATTGTTTTCCTGCTGAGGTTTTCTCGAATAGAATATTTGTTCGTCTTTCTCAGTATCACTTCCGAAGACCGGGATAGTGGCCACGGACTTTTTCTTATTCTCCGGTTTATGGCACCTTTCAATGTCCTCAAAATCCGGCTGAAAGTACTTTGCGTCTTCATACTTTCGCACTTCGTTCACCGAGAAAGGATTGAGCTCTCCTGTGACGGTGTACTCCGAGCCATCTTTGAAATACTTCGATGTTGTATAGAAGGGATGATGTTGTACTCGTGTAGCCATGGCTTACCTAGTAGAGCGTTGTAACAAGTCTTGGCATCAATGCCATGGAATTTGATGTCAGTGATGAGCAGTCCGAAGCGGGGCGTCAATAATACAGACCCAAGCGTCTGCGATGACCGTGAGTCGAACCCCGAGATGGTTATTTTTTCTCGGGTAAGGTGCTGAACATTCATACATATTTTCTTCAGCACTCTTACATTGAGAAGATTGATGGAGGATCCATTGTCGACAAGGATTTTCCCTATCTTAATGTTGTGGCAGTACCCGGTGACATAGAGTAGTCGATTATGTTCGCATATACTGGGGAGTAGATCTTCATCGTTGAATGTGATGTCAGTCTTGTGGACCCCTGCCAGTTCATTTTTCACCTTCTCTTCTATAACGAAAGCTTGAAATTGATCATGCTCTTGTAGGCCTTTGATCAAGGAGTCTTGCACCTCTTTGGACAAGAGCAAAATATCCAATATGCTCAGTTGTGAGGGCATTTTCCTCAGCTGCACAAGGACATTATAATCTGCCTTAGTTTTCTTAGGTAGTTCTTCCGCGACAAGCTCTTTGGTTCCCTCTTCATCAAAGGAAATCTCCCTGGGTATTTTCCCATTCTCTTTATCCTTTTTATTTGAACCCTTGTTTGCGGGTCCGAGATTATTTTCAGGCAGCGTGTGGTTACGCAGCTAGATGTTCTTGCAATCCTTCTCCTCATCTTTTTTTTCCCAAAGGGATGTTTTAAAAGATAGGGTTGAGAGGTATTTCATCCTCGGAATCACTCCCGAACATGAGAATTCAGGATTTTTCCTCTTCTAAACTGGTATCAACTATATGCCAGTTGCCAGTTGTTTCTGTCGTTTTACCGTTCTCATCTCGACGAACGTGAACTTCACGGTTCTCCTTCTTGAAGTGTTTTCTGTAGGCAACTTATCCTTGCCACCACTTTTTGAAGGCGTTGTATTTCTCGATGGAATGAGTGATTCTTCGGTGGTATGCACAGTATTTTGGGTGTCCCTCTCCACCATCGAAATATGGGATCCCAGGCGTGTACATCATGAGAAGTGGTAGCTTCGTCCCTAGTGATAGGGCTTTGGCAAACCGTTTCTCAGATTTGATCCTGCTCTTATTTATTACAGGCATGCCTTGATTTGGTCAGAGAGCTTTATGACCCATCCTCACCGCTGCTTCTTTGTTCAGACGCTGACGCTTAGCCTTTTCATAAATGGCCGTTTCGCGTTCTTGGTCGTCTTTGCTCTTTTGAAAAGGTTCATTTAGTAGCCTTTCAATCGGGTCTTCTTCTGGCAATTTTGGGGTGTTTAGCACTGATTCTGTTAGGAACTTAGGCACACTAGCAAACTAATTTTAGAAAATGGCAACATGGATTTCAAAAATTTTTAGTTTGCTAAAGTTCCAAAACCTTGAATCGAACTCAAGAGCTAGAACTTGCTAACAAAAACCTAGTGAGCTAAACTAATCTACAATGTATAGAATACTCATATTCAACCTTTCTTCAAGGGCTCCAGATCGCTCTTGCAAGCCGGTTTTCCTTTACTGAAGATGATCCATCCGAAGGAACTTATCCAATTTCCACTTTTGCCTGGCGAAGCAACCGACACTCCAAGCTCGCTAGGAATGGAGAGTGGGAATGTTAGAATTTTCCACTATATTTTTCTCTCAATTCTAAAGCTCAAGTGAACAACTAAAGAAGAAAGAAGAGAAGGTGAAGAAGTGGCCATGAGCAAGTGTTGAAAAACTAGAGAGCATAGATGAATGAAGTGTAGAAAAGAATTGGAATGACTTCACAATTTTTCGTAACCATGCAAAATAATATCTCACAATAATTTATAATATACTAATGAAGCTCAACCTTCTCTACATGTATTCAACCATGCTTAATACCATCTCACCCTCCACCTGATTTGCAAATTATTTTTTAAAAAGAAAATCATATAATAAGGTGTCCTTTTTTTAGAAGATATTCCGTAGAAATACAGAATACAATCCGATATACGTATCGAAATACATACACGTGTATCCGTATAAAAATAAGAATAGCTAAGAGAGAAAATGAATAGTGAATAATAATACTAGAATATATATATTAAAAATATATATAAATTATTAAATCAAAACTTGATTTAATAATCCAGCTTAACCCTAAACCGCTAGTATTATCAACCGTCCGATTAAAGTCCATGTAGCCTGTACACATATTTAATTGGACACCTGTATTTACTAACATACGTCATCTACATCATATCACTTGAATCGGGAAAACCCTTTGTGTGGGACTCTAAAGATTCGTTAATACGCTGGTAGTGAGTTTAACCACAAGCACGTCAGCGGAACTAGCTGTATGTAATGACTACCCAGATATTGAGCGAAAGGAAGGCCGATGAGCAAATTCATCCATATCCCTATTGATCCTGACTGTGACAATCTATGTATAGTCCGGTCTGTTCGTCTAAGTGTATCGCATATCGGGTCTAGGGGGTGGATAAAGTCAGATCCATAATAACGTGATATTTCCTTTCGGTGTGAAGCCCATCACCCACTGAGAAACTACCGATCCAAATCAGTAATTCTCTTCCATCTTGGCCAAAGATTTCTGGTGATAGCCACCTGTGCATAGAGCGACATCTATCCCCAATACCTGGAGAGACGAATCCCCGACGATCCGCTCACTGCTTCCTTGTGGCTCCGGACTGTACCCAACTAAAACCTGTTTGCACGACTCTTTTGAGCCGTGGTAGGGTATTAATCAAAGCATAGTAGGAACTCACACGAGACAAATGACGATCTCAGGTCGACAGACTAACCTATACTCATGTCGCCTGAGAACCGCTATCTGACAATAGGTATAATACCATCTAGCTTGTTCCTCGCGAGTCCGTCCAGTGTACTCACCTCCAGTGAGCACCTGTATATTATCTTAGGTGATCAACTGACACCAATGGCTTGTGAGACCGTCCATTTTGGTTCCAAATCTAGATCTAAAATCATAGATCTAGTCACTAGAATCTCTGATATTTTGTCCAGATCCTATATGGAGAAACACCTTGTGACAACCATAATATAGCCAACTGTAATATATAAACATCACTTCCTATAAGGAGTACGTCATCCAAGGACCAGGATATTACTCCCTACAACCTTCTCACCAGGTCCATCTATTATTCTGATGAAATCAAACTTTATGACTGTTACATCAAAAATAGATGATCTATTTCCGCTATACTTGCTTTATTCTATACATGGACATAAGCTACTGGCCCACCACGCTTCCGGTGCTCCTACTGACTACAAAAACCCTCAAGCCATATCCACGTGCACTTTTAAAGATAATTTAGAACAACGTTATAGTCATCTACCTGGAAGATCTCATAGTCTGGGACAGCATTAGTGGCAAGCTTGGGTCATCAACACCTTCCTGTCACTATCTTTGAGGAGACTAAAGTACCTCTCGAGTGGCTGAGATTACACTCCAAATCTGCGGAGTGGCTAATAGATTGTTGAATCCAATTGAATGCTTAAGTTCTACTAAACTTTTAGTAATCGTTTGGGTTTCTGGAATCACTTCCAGTTCTACCATATTCCCACTAATATTTTCTGAAAAGAATTCATTTTACTAAAACGGGTGGCGGGTCAAGAACAATATAAATATTGATCCTGCAAATGGTAGAATGTTAACTCTCATCAAATCCTTGGATAACCCATAAACTATCATTACAGAAACGTGTCTTGAGTTTATCCGGATTTTGGTTTTAAGCATAAGCCAGATTACTCCATATACCTTAACATCGTTAAGTTATGAATTCATTCTATATCCAATATAGAAACAAAGACACTAATTTAATTGGAACCGGATTCAAAATACATTCATCTATTTCCAGAGCATTTCGACTAAATGGAAGAAGGCCATGCAACATTACTCATCAAGTAGGGCACCGATGGATGAGTAACCTGAGAGAGAAGCAAGTTCTCAAATATATTACTTACGACGGAATGCCTAACTTAAATATCTACATCTTCGATTATCTCGAAGAATCTTGACACTTCCAATGCATAGTTCTCTACTTTATTCTTATACTTATAACTTTCCAAAATTTGGACCTTGTATTTCAACGAAATACGTGTCTAAAACCAAAGAAGTCATAAGTAAACGGAATATAGTACGAGTACCAACCCCTTGTCCTAATGGATATCGGACAACATACAATTCTTTGTAAAAGTCCTCTGAGTTTAATAACTCGAACCTTGTACGTCGTAGATTGAAAACTGTATTATGGTTAAGAAGAATTACACCGTTTTTGAATGCACCTTACCTAATCATCAACTGATAAAGGTAAATGTCATAAACATAATTTCAAAAAGTTTTATCTCACTTTATAAAATAAACATACAGATATATCAGTTTGAAATTTGTGCATAACAACAGATATTCAAAACCAAATATTTGTCATTAAGCAAAACCCATGCGACTTTCTCAAATATCACCAATTACAAAGAATTCTAATATTTTCAGGGTCCAATCACCTAATTCCTAATATTCTACTCCTACTCAGTATCTGTAATGCCATACAGATGTGAGAATCAAGTCTTGTAAATACATACTCTGAAGTCAGAATCTAATTGGGAAAGTAGTTTTCAATTAATACCGCACAGTAAAACTGAAACATGAAAATGTTTCGAGGGGGTGGCCGGGTATTCTTAGTAATGCCTCTTCCACTATCCAGATTCATGACAGTAGTCACAAATTTCCTTGCCCTCACTCCTATCCCTTTATATTTCTATACTTCTTACCCTCTGTACACCACACTTAGGCTAATTGGTTTTCTTCTTTCTCTACCTTTCGGTACCTGCCTAAGGTTTGGAAGAAGACTATCCAATAAGTATAATAGGTGTACTCTTAATACTAGGAGCCCTCGCAACCTGAGAGAAGGGAAAAAGAAAAGAAAACCGAATAATTTTATTCAAATTTTCCAAAACCGGAATCCATTCTCGAACTGAAACAAGTTTCTTCGAGTTTGTATGTAACTATACAATGGCATACCCAAAAAATATGGATCTTTGTAGTGATATGGAGTGATCTGGAGAAATACAAAGGGGAAGTAGGAGTGGCAGGGATATATGAGACTTTGTCGTGAATCATAACAATCCAAAAGCCAAAGCGTGTAAGAAGGTTCGGTTAACTTGGTTCATGAGTTTTAAGTTCACGATCAGGTTATGGTCTCTACAAAGAGAGAGAGAAAAGAAACACTTAGTGTACACTCTAACCTAGATTAGATTGGTTAATAACTTTATCTATAGAATGGCTCTTATGTTTCCTTGAATTCTCCTTCAAACCATAAAAGGGGAATTAGTCGGGATCATCTGAAAATCACCCGAGGAGTAACACCTACTCATCAGTAGGATTCGGGACCCAATTATCATCTCGTGATAACTTAATAAAAGCAACTCAAGTTACCACACTCCAGAAGCTATGCGCATACCTTGAAAGTTTGCTATATATTTGAACTCCCGATATAGTTTTTACCCTAGGACCCAAGGACCATGATGAATAATCAACAAATCAAGGGTCCTAGTCAAGTTCAACCCATCACTATCTTGATTGCGTTAAACCCACCCGCATGACCCTTAACTAATGATCAATGTCACGCCCCGCTTCCTAATAGATGGAAAATGTGACGTGGCAAGCCCGCAACGTATTTATTAAGATAATACGTTAAGAGTAATTAAGCAATATAATAATGTGCAAGAATACAAGAGTAATAAAATGAAATAACAACTTTATTTACATTCAACTTTACAAAAAAACGTCTGAAATAAAATATACAATAATAAAAGCACGTGCCTAAACAGTGGTATACTGAAAGTAAGTGTAGGCTGGAAAAGAGCTAGTAGTCAAGCTGAGCTGCAAACTGGTTCAAGTCTTCCGGGCTCGGCTTTATCTCCTTAGAGTCCGGTCCTCCTGACAAACATTCCAAAGAAAGAGACAGAAAAAGAATGTCGTCAGTGAACTAGCGTTCGGTAAGACCCAAAAGAAGTAAAAGAAGATCGAGTATAATGTGAATAGAAACCAAAAGAACAGAGAACTGGTAAAATTGTATATGATTATTCACAAGTATAGGACAGTTATTCTAACGTGGTTATTTGTAGTTTGATAAATAAGGTATTCATGTATACGAGAGAAGTCCATCTTACACCATGGACTGTGCTAACATGTATTATAAGGCCCCGCCATAACCTACGGGATAACGGCACATGAATTCTTATAGGTGTCTTTTAAAGTGCCCTCTTGTGCCACGATATACGCTCCGTACCAATCTACCCCTTTATCCCCGCGTATTTTATTGTATAGATTATGATTACAGGTCTTGACCGAATCCATGGATATAAAATGTACAGGTTCATGTTCAAGATGTAGGCATTTGTTCAAGTATTCATGTCAAGTTCAAGTCAACTTATAACCATGGTTCGCTCAAATCAAGTCAAGTATACAAGTTTGAGTTTGATGTTTGAATTTGAGTATTCAGATTCATGATCAAGTATGCAAGTTCATGTTTGATTTTGGATTCTGATTTGAGTTTGAATTCATATTGAGTCAGAAACTTGTGAACGGATTTAACTCTTGAATTTTCTTAGGTTCGAAAGTAATTGGTAACTGCTACACATGGGCTGCAGGATTTGTGTTTTTTTCAAGACAATTACCATTGAAAACTCCGTTAAGTTGTCTAGCCTGAATAGGCGAGCACTCATTTTCTCTTGCTCCCCGAGACTTAAGAGAAATGATATATTAATTTATAGTCCTTAAAATATTTTTTTGCATATCTCGAGGGGTGTTTATGAAAATATACTTTAATATAGTTTAAAAATAAATCTTGTGGATGGTTTGTACCATTTATGGTTTTTATGAACATGTATTTTAATTGTTATGTTATTTTGGTGATGAAACTTAGCCTTTTTAAAACTTTATGGTATTTTATTGAAAACTAGCTATTTTGGAAACTTAATGGTATTTTATTAAAGTTCTACTCTTTCATTTTAAAAATATAGTTTTATAATATGTTTTTATTGAAAATACGGATTCATATTTTTTTATATAATTTTAAAAGATTAGTTTTGTTTAGAAAAGTCGCATTTTTTAAAAACCGTATTTTAATTTCCTTTCGACACCGAATACTCTGTGACGAGTTTTGCATCTCGCTCTACTATCTCAAGAATGTGCGATAGTCCGCACCATCCATTAGCGGGTCCCCTAACGAGGGTTGTAGAGGCATAATTGCCAAGGATTTCAAAATACCGATTAAAAGAAACCCGTTTTGTAAAGGTATGGTATTTTAATGAAAAAATTATTCTTTAAATTAGCTATATGTTTAGAGTACCATACTATGGAACTATAGTGTGCGTGTGGGCTAGGTCGTTACCCTGTGAAGTTTTCCTAAAGGTATTTAACAATTATTGAAAATGAGGGTTATACTAAAGTTCATGGTATTTTAATGAAAAGTTTGTTATATGATAGTTTCACATGAAAGTTTTGGTTAAACTCAAAGATAAAAGATTGTAAGCAAAGTTACAAGATTGTAAGCAAAGTTACAAGTAGTGTGAGAAAGTTATTTTGATCTATTTTGCTTTAAAAACGAGGTGTACAAAGGTTAAAACTACACATTTCGGAGTTAACTCCACTTTTCCGATATGTTTTTAGAAGATGGTTTTGAGATGAAAGAAAAAGTGAGAAGAGGGACTTACCCACTGTGTAATGTTGGAAAGAGGTTAAAGAAAAGAGGGGGATTTCCGTGGCGTCGAGGAAGCTCCATAAACGGCTTCGATCTTCGATGGAAAAAACTTAGTTGCTAACTCCACTTGACTCTACTTGCACTTAGAAACCTTTGGGTTAATTTTGATAGAAATTTTCGGAATGGAGGGGAGCTCGGACATGGGATGGTATTTATAGTGAAGAATTAGGGTTTGGGAATTAAAAATGTTGATTAAAAGAATTAAAATGGTGTTAAATGATGAATTGAAGGGTCACTGTTTAATTGTAGGGAAATCAAACAGTGCAGAGCAGTTAAGGGGAGCTGAAGGGACAAGTGTGCAAAGCACGGAGTCAAATGGACTCATCATGACTGTCGGCGCCTGCTCAAAGAGGTGAATGGGAGGTCAGATCTTGAGGTCTTGCTTCGAGATTCGTGCCACGTGTATATATTTGTGTTTACTCCTTGTTGCGCATGTTTGATTTTTTCTGAAACTTTTCGTTTCTCCGTGTATTGCATGTGCAACTCTTGGGCTTCCGAAAAATTAAAAAGAAAAATCTAAAAAAAATGGGTTTGATGGGATTCGAACGCACAGGCTATATCACAGCAGTGCAGAGGTTTTACCAGTGAGCTACAATTTGTTTCTTGCTTTGATGAAACAAATCTAACTTATAACTATTATACAGGCTATAATATTCTTTTCTGTAAAATAACAAGAAATTTTTTGTACTTGAATATCAGAGTCGTCACAATCAACAAAGTCGTGCGACTATCCTAACCAATCCACATATCCATCCGACAGAAAAGTATTACAGAGTTACCGTACACTACGCCTTGGCAAATAACAGCAAAAAACGTAGTACGAATACTAAGAAATACTAATATGAAATGACGGAGGGCTACAACTGGTTTTTGGCGAAAACCCTTTAACGTCATGAAGTTGATATCGTTGAAGAAACTCGAGCAGTTTTGAAAAGGAGTGGTTTAGGCTCAGCATTCTTTTAAACGAGTGGTTTTGTAGAAAACCGATGGTTTTAAAGAAAACCGAGTAGTTTATAGTCACGTAAACTTTTGCTAAAGAGGTCACTCCCTGTGTAGGATATTCCTAACTTAATACTTCAACGTAAAACAAAAGTAAACGCCTATAGTTTTCAATAATTGGTTCCAACAATATCATTTAGGTTTTTTCCCCCTGCATTAATCATAATTAATACAGTCCCATCAATTAAACATATCATGCTAGAAAGAAACGAAAATAGGCACGCACATATATACCTTCGGCATCGCCATAGGGTCCCGGGTCTTCACCGTAAGGTTACTTAACTTACGGCAGCGCGGGGACGAACTAGCGCGGATGCAAAATATATATGGCGTCTACTATATATATACATATATATATATATATATTTATATATATATATATTGTAGGGTTCCTAAGCACCCTAGTGAGGTCTCACAAGTGATCAAACATGCAAATTTCTAAAAATACGGTGCCGAGAAACCCTAGAACGGATCGTTAACTAGATATATATAGGCGAATCAAGCATGTAATCAAATTAAATGCTAAGGGAAAGTGACTACAACCTTTGTAGATCCGGTCCACCACCTCCTAAGCTCCGTGATGAAGTGCCCTCGCTGTCCAAATCGAACTCACGACTCTAGCATTGGCATCATCGAAGAATGGGCGGGCTTGATCGTCGGTTCGATGCCGAAGATGATCTACGTCGAGGCATCGCTAGAACAAGCTCCAACTTCACCAAGTCGGGAAAACTTATGAAGGAAACACCCTATACTACTTGGCAAGAGGTAGAGGATGAAGAAATAGGAAGTGGGTAGACTTTAGTTTTGGATTTCTCACTAGCTTTCATCACTTGCCATTGGAGTAGCAAGCTTTCTCCATGGAAGAAGAAGATAAAGAAGAAGAAGAAGATATGATAAGTTATTTTTAAAAAGGAAAATCAAATGAATACTTATCATTTCTTCAACCATGGTTTAGTGTAGAGACTTAACTTAGGTTAGATGAGTGGTTAGGGTGAGGCATGAGACAAGAATGGTGACTAAGTCAATGCTTCATGAATCTTCAACTAAAAACAAATATAGCCACCATTCATTTCTCTTTATCTTTTTCTTTTGAAATAAATAAAATAAAAAGATAAATGAATAAGATGAAACCCTAATCACTAACTAACCATGGTTTAATACTTTACACAAAACCAAACAAGAATGTATCATCAAACATGATACAATCATGTGCACAAAGAAATATATCACATATACAACTTGCACAATTCAAGTGAGAAAATCCTTTTAAAGTCAACCAATACTAGTTAATGCAAAGTGATATATCAAATATAAAATTATACATTAAATCATTAAATCAACACTTGATTTAACGATCCGGTCATATCGCATATAACCGACTAGTATCCTATGTATCGGCTTATCGAATCAATGCTTGATTCGATAACTAGGTTATATCGCATATAACCAATCGATACATTGATCGCGAGAATGGAATACGGTATCACATACTCGAATTATTCTCAGTCCCGCACATATCTCATATGCGCTCCTATTTCATTTTGCTTGAGCTAGGAAACCTCTGTGTAGGACTCTAAAGACTCGTCAATACGCCGGCAGCAGATGATGATCATATCAAGCATCCACAAGCCGCAAGCGGTCTGCTAAACGTAACGGCCACCCGGGTATTGAGCGATCAGAAGGTCGACGAGCAAGCCCGCTCACACTCCTGCGAATCCAACCAGTAACACTTACCGTACAGTCCGGTCTGTTCGTCTGATATGTCGCATATCTCGCCTAGGGGTGGTAAACGTCAGACCCCAATAGCTTGATAAGTCATGCCGACGTAGGGTCCATAACCTTCGTGAAACTACTGATAACTCTTACCGGTATATCACAGCAACCCTGGCCAGGGATTTCCTGTTATGGCCAGTCGAGCATAGCACAACATCAACCCCCAATACCGGGAGAGACGAATCCCCTCCTATCGCTTATTGCCTCCATGTGAATCGGGACTGTACCCAAAAACCACCTGTTTGCACGACTCAGTAGAGCCGTGGTAGGGTGGAAATCAAAGCACAGTGGGAGACACACAAGACTCTATGACGATCTTGGGTCAACAGACTAAGCTGTACCAGTGTCACCAGAGAACTGCCATCTGACGTGAGGTATAATACCATCTGGGAGTTCTCGGCGAGTCCGTTCAGTGTACCCAGTCTGCACTGAGCACCCGCATACCATCTTCGATGTCAAACACCAATGGATATGGGATCATCCATCGCCCATCGCATGGGTCGAGAAGATATGCGCTAGTCTACTCTGGAATATCGATGCCCCGTCTCGATATTCCCACGACTAGGAACAATGAAGGATGTACTCATTGACTACCCAGGCCCCACTAGTATGATCTGCATCATAGTCCTGGAAGTCGAGTACACATCCTAAGGGCTTTATCAACATGTAATAAGAGAGACAGAAAGTATACATGTTAAGATAAAGAGCAACCAGATAGCGTACTATCATGTCGAGCAAGAAAGTCCTACCTATATATGTCCCAGCATCCACTACAATATACATCCAATGTACAGTAATGGCCTCTAGGGCATACATATAACTAACAATCTCCCACTTGCACTAGGGCCATCTGTAGCAGTGGTCGCAGTATCTAATACTCAACCATCCCATATGAGTCTCTCTCTGGGAAAATGCCTTCGTGAGTGGGTCCGCCGTGTTGTCCTCTGAGTCTACTCTCCTAACCTCGATCACCCCGGAGATCAACTATCTCCATGATCAGGTGATGCTTCCTCAGAATTTGTCTGGGTCTCTGATGGGACCAGGGTTCCAGGGCCAAAGCCATACTTCCATTGTCATACAATGGCAGGAACCTAGTTCATCTTATGAACCAATATACACCCAAACTTCCTCTTTGGCAGTATCTACAATAGCGATGTTACCAGCCTTTATCGTCTAGTTTGCCACGGTATCTAGCTTGGAACTCTTCCAACATACCGTCCCTCTATTGAGGGTAAAGACAATGCCCGTGACTGACATTCAGTCGTCTTTATCACCCTGGAACACTTCCAGTGATTCTCCCCAGGATCGATTGATACAATCTCACTATACCTAGTGAGAACCCTAATATCCCTTTAGATCTATCTCATAGGTCCAAATCTCAGGATTTAGGAGGTATCATCTTTATCCTATTTGGAGAATCCTTGTGATAATAGGAGATTGACCGATCGTAGTATAGGAAACTCTTTTCCTATCAAGAGTATGTTGTCTACGTACAATACGAAGATGACCACCTTACTCTCTACTACCCTTTTGTATATACAAGGTTCGTCTACCATTTTGATGAAGTCAAACACTTTGACTATCACATCAAAACAGACGTTCCAACTCCGCGATGCCTGCTTCATTATGTAAAGCAACTTGCACACGTTTCCGCTGCTCCCACTGTTTACGAGGACCTCTGGCTGTGTTCTTATAGACGTTCTCTTCTAAATCAGTATTTAGAAAAGCAGTCATGGTACCCAACCGCCAGATATCGTAGTCATGGTATGTAGCCGTGGTAAGTAGGATCTGGACAGACTTAAGCATAGCTACTTGAAAAAAAGGTTTCATCATTATCCACGCCTGGTCGATGACGAAAACCTTTAACAAGTCTAGCTTTGAAAGTCTCAACTTTTCCATCTACACCAAGTAATCTTCTCAAGATATACTTGCTCCTGATGGGGATTTAGCCCTTCAGATATAGCAGTTAAAGTCCATACTTTGCCGGTGTACATGGATTCCATCTCAGATCGCTAAGTATCCAGCCATTCTTACAAAGTCCCTACTCTCGATGGCCTGCTCGAAACTAGTTGGGTCATCATCTCATGATGCAATCCTTGCTCCCACTGTCTTTGAGAAACTGAGGTATCTCTCAGGCGGATGAGGAACCCTACTATATCGGCGGAGAGGCTGAGGTTCGTCGGGAACTATAGAATCCTTTGGTTCTGTCAAATCATCAACTGCAGTTTTTGTATAGCTGGAACCTTTCCAGTTCTAAAGAACTGATCCTGCCTCGATCTTGTCCGGATTTTGCTTTAAACATAGGCCGGACAACCCAAATCTTAACTCGCTTAAGAGATAGGATCTTCCCATACCATATCTCATATGGAGTGGTAGGCACTGATTTGAATCGAACCCTATTCAATAGGTATGCAGCTTCTCAAGTGCATAACCCCAAAAGGAAATAGGTAACTCAGTAATACTCATCATAGAGCACACCATATCTAATATTGTGCAATTGCTCCGCCCTGATACACCGTTGTGCTGTGGTGTATTCAGAGGAGTAACACTGAGAGAAAATCTCATTCTCCTTTAGAATAGTCCAGGAATTCTATGCACAAGTATTCTGCTCCCTGATCTCATCATAGGACATAATACTTATACCCGGTTATTGGTTCTCTACTTCTAACTTATATTCTGTGAATACCTCAAAAGGTTCGGACTTATGTTTCAACAGGAACATATGACTGAATCTTGAGAGATTATCAGAGAATATAATGAAGTATAAAGAACCAATCCTGGCATGTGTAGACAGGAGACTTTACATACATCATCATGTATCAGTCCCAAGAGTTTACTAACTCTTTCTCTGTTTCTAATAAACAGAGCTATGGTCATCTAATCTTTGTGACATGACTGGCAAGTTTCACAAGATGTAAATTCAAACTGATTTAAATATGCATCTAAAATGTAACTTCAGCCAGTCGGGTCGCATTGATGTGACCTAGTCTACAATGCCTCAAGAAGAATTCGTTCATTTCTGAACTCTTCTTCTTGTGTGTGTTCTGTATACTAGGAACTGTAGTTTGATTTAGAACTTCAATGCTTTTAGATAACGTGTCTGAACCGATCAACTTTTGATATAGGAAATGTTCAAAACATTATCCAACAATACAAAATTTTATTATTTCTTTACTGATAAAGAGACTGATATGATTTTGTATATCAGGTTCGGTATCTAATAACATTCGTTCAGAATCAATGTATTACAATACAGGGTGACAGTGACCGACAGACTTGGCTGCAACACTTGCCCCGTTTTCTGTCTCATGAAACTTATCACCCGTTCTCAGTTTTTCTACCCTTTTGTAGCCCTATGTAATAGATTACATATCTGGGATCCTGATCCGGTATCATATACCCAGGATGCAGAGGATACTGAGAAACAGTTCTTTGTAATGAATACACCCGAAGAAGATGCATCATATGCACTTTCTTCGTTTGGGCGGCATGGGAATCCTGGCATTCCCCTATTTCCTGCTCTGTCTTATAACAATTATAAGTTGGAGCAGGACCAACGTTCCCCAGCTCAGTATAACAAGCGGGTTCGGTCAATACATTCATATTATTATCTTGATTAAGGCGTGATATGGTCGCTACCTGGAGAGAGAGAGAAGAAAATACTCAGCGTGCGCTCTTGCAAGATCAGATTGGTTATATATTTTATCTAATCAGGATGGCTCCCACTGTTTTTATCAAATCTTCCTTCAAACCCTAAAAGGAAAGACTAGCCGGGATTAATTACACTCTACAAGTTTGCCGATCTTTCAGCCAGGCCAGTGTCGGTACTTTGAGGGAGGTTCCCCGTGCTTTCGCACGGACCTAATTACAGTAAACCTCATTTTCCCAGAGGCGTAACCCCGTTGACACCTTTCTAGACACCTACTTGATCGGCTAATTGCAAAGTGCAAAACTCTCACAGGAGTAACAATTACTCGCAGTGGGTATCGGGATCCAACTATCACATAGAAGGTATGCAATCTCATTGCAAATTTCAACACTTGAAACTCCCGATAATGGTTTTTACCCCTAGCACCTATGACCTTGGCTAAGGTCAACAAATCATAGGTACTAGTCAAGTTCTACCCGTCATTTCGTGATTAATTAGACCCACCCACATGACCCTTGGCTAAGGTCAACAAAGCCACATGACTGTCCTAACTAATCGCATCATATGCGGTGTAGGAAGACATCACTTAGCTACCGTACACTGTGCCTTGACTATGGTCAACAAACACAGCACGAATACTAAGTAATCTACTTCCTAAAATGACGGAGGGTTGCGACTGGTTTTTATGAAAACCTTTAACGCTTTGAACTTGATCTCGTCGCGGAATCAAATGGTTTTTAAATGAAATGTTTTTGAGGCTTTTCTAGTTTTGCTAAAGGGGTCACTCCCGGTGAAGGGATCGTCGGCCCTTTCCTCGTCGAATGAGGTGCGGGATATATCATATATATCACTGTGCAAAGCGGAAACTATAGAAGCGATCAAAGATAAACCGAGGGTTGTAGCATCTGCCAGTTATTGCTAAAGGAGTACTCCCGGTGAAGGGATCTCGGTCCTTTCCTCATCGAATAAGGTGCAGGATGTTCTATAAGGAACACCACGATGCAAAGCAAGAACTGTAGCTACCTGTTTTTATTTTGAAATTCGATTCCACAACATCAATTAGGTTTATTTTCTTTCATTAATCTCATTAATGAATATCCCATCATTTAAGTCCACCTAACCATCACAGATAAATATAACGTACGCTTATGCCATCCGCATTCGCCTCGATGTCCCGTCTGCACCGTTAGGTTAGGTAACTAACGGCAGAGCGGGGCAGGGCTAGCGCGGGTGTAAAACATAAGCAACGTTTATATAATATATCATATATACTATATATAATATCTGTCACAGAACATCACATGATCATATCACAGATAAATCACAGCAGAAGAAACATATGAAATATTGGATATACTAGGACGTCCGTGTTTTCAATACGAGCCAGTATAAAACACGGATTCCACGGTCGTGATGAATAGCCAAGCCTACACCCCTAGACCCCTACGAGAGCGGCAAGCAACCCTACCAATTCTAGGGTTAGGAGACCCGGACTCGACTCTTCGAGTTGGTCTCCCACTGGACCCCAGAACCCGGTTACTTGTGCTCCCCTCCTTGGGTCTATTCTAGTACAGAAAAGTAAATAATATACAAACGGCGACTACTTCCGCAACCTGGAAGTGCCCCAATAAAAGAATATTACATACAAGTTTTTACATGAATGAAAATGAAAAACACTCATCTCACATAAAACCCCCGGCTATTCAAACACGACGATCCAATATAACATATCCAGCAACACATAACATCATATGTCATCAACGTAAGCAAACATGCGTATCCCAATTGTCGTTGACATATAGCAACGAAACCGGCGATATCACATATTACACTTACGGTCACAGAAAAGAAAGTGTAAAACTACAACAGTTGGAATCCGCAACCACCTCAGACATCGTATGCCTGATCAAATGAATTCTTTAGACATCGCATGCCTAACAATTATAAACCCTGCATTTTAGTCTCATTATCGAAAACTCTTTTCAATATCAAGTCGGGCAATTCAACAGGATTCCTGACATTCTGATCGAATGCTCGTCGCAAACTTTAGTAGGCGGCCGCACCCCTAACGCCGTCGACGAAGTGCACCAAGGCGGAACACCGCTACCGCGAGCACCCGGACGGATGCTTTCGGCGACGGGGTTCTCCTACAGTCACTTGGTCGGGGCTATGGAGTGAGGCTGTCTATTAAGTTTACCCGGCGAGTATCCGCGTACGCTACGTGATTGCGACGGACTTTTGATCACATCAAAATTCCGTGGCAACCGATCAAGTGAGACCAAACTGCTATGTTTATAACATTCATTCAGTTATCACATAACTATTTGTGAATTCCAATTATTGTATCACATTCCGAATAAATAGAGAAAGCTAAACTTTTCGATCGAACAATCGAACACCCAAGTTTTCCCGATACAGCTCAACACATGAAATAAGTCTAACAACATTCAGTTCGTGCCTCAGTACCAACGGTCCAGCCGTAGAAGGGTCAAGCC
Organism: Agapanthus africanus; assembly: GCA_030015575.1. Classification (NCBI taxonomy): domain Eukaryota; kingdom Viridiplantae; phylum Streptophyta; class Magnoliopsida; order Asparagales; family Amaryllidaceae; genus Agapanthus; species Agapanthus africanus. The sequence continues at coordinate 170,738,601 of CM057338.1, read as the reverse complement.
AACGCCTCACATGTGGCACGCCGTACTGCCCCAAACCCGAAGGTTCAAAGGGCAGTTCAAGACGGTCACATAATCGAGTTAAGGTTTGTTGTCTTCTAGAGGGTCCATCGCGTTACTTGCACTACTTAGAACGTCGTTAAACTACGGAAAAGTCCAAAAATTGGAAATTTCCCGGCAGGGGAAAAAGTGGGTATTTATATCCGGTCGAACCTTTTAACATATTCTAAGAATACCCGGAAAAGCACACCGACAAAAATTAGACTGTCCGATCGAATACACCGAGTCCCCAATACAACCCAGAAAATGCAACTCTGGAAAAAATTATTAAAATCCCCAGGAAATCCAGCACAGATAACTAAGAATTACTTTGTAACAGTGGATGCACAAAACGACAAACTGGCGGCGGATCCGCCGCACGAGCCATGCTCGTGCCGCGGATCCGCAGCTCTTTGATGGAATTACTCCATCGAAATTCACAGTAATTCTTAAATTAGCCTGCTGATTTTTCTGAATACTTTTAATGTGGAAAAATCCTCGAAATTAGAAAATGTACAGAGAGCATATTCTTAGTCGGGGTTTTGGGTCGATCGGATTTCTGATTCCGTCGGGACTTCGCCTAAGGCTCTAGCTAGGCTCTGATACCACTGTAGGGTTCCTAGGCACCCTAGTGAGGTCTCACAAGTGATCAAACATGCAAATTTCTAAAAATACGGTGCCGAGAAATCCTAGAACGGATCGTTAACTAGATATATATAGGCGAATCAAGCATGTAATCAAATTAAATGCTAAGGGAAAGTGACTACAACCTTTGTAGATCGGGTCCACCACCTCCTAAGCTCCGTGATGAAGTGCCCTCGCTGTCCAAATCGAACTCACGACTCTAGCATTGTCATCATCGAAGAATGGGCGGGCTTGATCGTCGGTTCGATGCCGAAGATGATCTACGTCGAGGCATCGCTAGAACAAGCTCCAACTTCACCAAGTCGGGAAAACTTGTGAAGGAAACACCCTATACTACTTGGCAAGAGGTAGAGGATGAAGAAATAGGAAGTGGGTAGACTTTAGTTTTGGATTTCTCACTAGCTTTCATCACTTGCCATTGGAGTAGCAAGCTTTCTCCATGGAAGAAGAAGATAAAGAAGAAGAAGAAGATATGATAAGTTATTTTTAAAAAGGAAAATCAAATGAATACTTATCATTTCTTCAACCATGGTTTAGTGTAGAGACTTAACTTAGGTTAGATGAGTGGTTAGGGTTAGGCATGAGACAAGAATGGTGACTAAGTCAATGCTTCATGAATCTTCAACTAAAAACAAATATAGCCACCATTCATTTCTCTTTATCTTTTTCTTTTGAAATAAATAAAATAAAAAGATAAATGAATAAGATGAAACCCTAATCACTAACTAACCATGGTTTAATACTTTACACAAAACCAAACAAGAATGTATCATCAAACATGATACAATCATGTTCACAAAGAAATATATCACATATACAACTTGCACAATTCAAGTGAGAAAATCCTTTTAAAGTCAACCAATACTAGTTAATGCAAAGTGATATATTAAATATAAAATTATACATTAAATCATTAAATCAACACTTGATTTAACGATCCAGTCATATCGCATATAACCGACTAGTATCCTATGTATCGGCTTATCGAATCAATGCTTGATTCGATAACTAGGTTATATCGCATATAACCAATCGATACATTGATCGCGAGAATGGAATACGGTATCACATACTCGAATTATTCTCAGTCCCGCACATATCTCATATGCGCTCCTATTTCGTTTTGCTTGAGCCAGGAAACCTCTGTGTAGGACTCTAAAGACTCGTCAATACGCCGGCAGCAGATGATGATCATATCAAGCATCCACAAGCCGCAAGCGGTCTGCTAAACGTAACGGCCACCCGGGTATTGAGCGATCAGAAGGTCGACGAGCAAGCCCGCTCACACTCCTGCGAATCCAACCAGTAACACTTACCGTACAGTCCGGTCTGTTTGTCTGATATGTCGCATATCTCGCCTAGGGGTGGTAAACGTCAGACCCCAATAGCTTGATAAGTCATGCCGACGTAGGGTCCATAACATTCGTGAAACTACTGATAACTCTTACCAGTATATCACAGCAACCCTGGCCAGGGATTTCCTGTTATGGCCAGTCGAGCATAGCACAACATCAACCCCCAATACCGGGAGAGACGAATCCCCTCCTATCGCTCATTGCCTCCATGTGAATCGGGACTGTACCCAAAAACCACCTGTTTGCACGACTCAGTAGAGCCGTGGTACGGTGGAAATCAAAGCACAGTAGGAGACACACAAGACTCTATGACGATCTCGGGTCAACAGACTAAGCTGTACCAGTGTCACCAGAGAACTGCCATCTGACGTGAGGTATAATACCATCTGGGAGTTCTCGGCGAGTCCGTTCAGTGTACCCAGTCTGCACTGAGCACCCGCATACCATCTTCGATGTCAAACACCAATGGATATGGGATCATCCATCGCCCATCGCATGGGTCGAGAAGATATGCGCTAGTCTACTCTGGAATATCGATGCCCCGTCTCGATATTCCCACGACTAGGAACAATGAAGGATGTACTCATTGACTACCCAGGCCCCACTAGTATGATCTGCATCATAGTCCTGGAAGTCGAGTACACATCCTAAGGGCTTTATCAACATGTAATCAGAGAGACAGAAAGTATACATGTTAAGATAAAGAGCAACCAGATAGCGTACTATCATGTCGAGCAAGAAAATCCTACCTATATATGTCCCAGCATCCATTACAATATACATCCAATGTACAGTAATGGCCTCTAGGGCATACATATAACTAACATATATTCGTCTCACACATGATATCAAGTAACATCATAGAAGTATCATAGCAGAGGCAAACACAGCATGGAAATCCAGATAATCAAGGAAAAGTACATTTCAATAGAGCCAAATATGAAATGTAATTTTTCCGGTCATATGGATAACCTATAGTATCAGACCCTAGACCCTTACCAGTGAGGCAAGCTACCCTCCAATCTCAGAAGTAAGGTGTTCCCTAATAAAAATTACCTTTTGTTTAAAAACAATCAGGCGGCGCCTCACGTGATAGGCACATGAGCGCCGGCGCCAGTGTCTGATAGGATTAAATCCTATAGTAGCATTTCACGTGAAACACACGTGAGCGCTGGCGTGTAAAGCACGTTGACGCTTGATTAAATCTTATGGCAGCGCCTCATGTGATACATGCTTGAGCACCGGCGTGCAAAGCACGTCGATACCTATTTATGTAAGAATAAAATTCTTGAGCGGTGCCCACGTGCATAGCATGTGAGCGTCGGTGCCCAAATTAAAGCAGGTAGAATTAAATTTTATATGGGAAATATTTCTCTAAAATCTGGGAATATTCTCTGTTAAACAGAGTCGTTGAGTTAAAAATCCAATGGTGCTTAAAAATCACCGTTTAATAGAATAAAATTCTATATATGGGAAAATATTTCCCTAATTTTGTTAAAAACAAGAAAATATATTTTATAAAACGGAAACCATTGGATCAAAGATTCAATGGTGGATAAAATTCCCCAAATAATTTTTGAGACTAATTAAATCAATTGGTATCTCTCAAATGAGAGATTTTCTCAAAACTGATCAACAGTTTGCCTTACTTATATAAAGGACCAGAGACTTCAAGTCTCATATAGAGAGAACCCCTCATAAGTTTCTGCAAACAAAAAAGATAGAAGCAGCAACTGAGAATTTAATTCTCTCACTGAAGAAAACCCCGTTCTCTTTTCAAACCTTAGGTAAAGAAAAAGAGGAGATTAAAAATATCTTCTTTACCTAGTACAAGTAAAAAACAAGGGTTCAACCCTTCACAAAAGAATATAGTTCTTTTTCTGGATCTAAGATCCATAAGTCAAATCTTCCCATAAGTTGAGAATTTAATTCTCATCGGGAAGATTCTGTTCTTCAGACTCAAAATTTAGGGAAAAGAACTAGGTAAAAGGAAAAGAGAGAAAAGGAACATGTTCTAAGAATTTAAGTCCTCTAAAATTAGGGTTTAACCCCACAAAAAGAACTTACTTCTTGTAAAAAGAACAGAAGAACTTAGTTCTTGAAGGAAAAGCCGATCCTAAATGTCTAAAGTAGAGATCTTGGTGATCATTAATGGCTAAAAACCCCATTAACAGAGATTAAATCTCTAAAAGAAAAGAACTCAACGTCTTACGTGAGCGCCTAAAAACATAAACCCAGCGCCTCACGTGCTTCCCACATGAGCGCCTAAAAATATAAACTTAGCGCCTCACGTGCTTCCCACATGAGCACCCAGAGGTGAAGACTCAGCGCCTCACGTGAAACACACGTGAGCGCTGTATAAAAGTACTTAGCAATTTATATAGTTAAAATGAATAAGTGCTTAGCAATGATTGTGCAACACCCATGTTTGAAGGCCTCACGTGATATACACGTGAGCGCCAGACCAACAAATAAGTGCTTAGCACATCTGAATATGGGAAAAAGCCCAAGACTGAGCCCAAATTGGCCAATTCTCTCTAAAGTTTTCATGTAGCTGAGCCCAAATGCTCTGTTGTTGGATCTTAACTAAATTTAATGATCCTGAAAATATTTATAAGTTGATCTTAATCTTAAATATGACTAACGTATCCTTAGTTAAAATAAATTGAGCCTAAATGCTCATGTATTTAAGTTGATCCTAATCTAAAAATTTGTTAACGGCCCTTAAATAAATTATAATATTCTTTGAACTAATGGAACATACAATCTAAATTCAAACCCTAAATCTAAAATTTATGGATTTGGACTAATCCGTGCCCAACGGGCGACGACATAAACTAGTTTCCGTATACAATCCACGGGCAACCAAAACAAACAAAACATAAAACGGCACGAAGTGAACTGCCGGAGCAGGAGAAAGTTGTTATCGCAATACAATAATGTAATTAACTACAGGGGCTTGTGCATGCAGCGAAGAGCGTCCTCACAATCAAAAACCCCTCACATATAAGGGGAATCTGATAAAGCCTGCTATATCGGTCACATCTATCCAAACCATCGATATACGGTGCCATAAATCAACTTGGTATCTTTGGAGAGATCGATGGATATGTTCTAAATAGTATCTACCCTCAAATTCAGGCTAGTCGTCCAAAATCTCAGTTCGGTCTTTAGCGGTAAACAGATTCTGGCATACACGGTAGGAGCTCTTCCTCTTTCCATTCCACACTTCGTGTGTCATGATCGCGAAAAAAATCATAGTTCGCTGTATTCATGGTTGCCCCTGGATTCGAGGTACTAAAATTTGGTGTCTCACTTATGTGCAGATTCAATGGCTTCTCACTGCACTGCTTCCAACAACAGCTCCCTCTCCACGCCAGTTGGAGGAGTGACATACGGGCCTAATGCAGCCTCCATTTACTCAATACCGGTGGGGCAGGTTACCTAAGCCACTACTGAGTTATTCTTCGGGACCATGCTCCCACCTGTGAACTTCAGCGCCTCAACGTCATAAGAAGAAGCTCTCAGAAGGTCGATATTTGATCGGCTCGCAACCTTGGCGGCTCTTATCAGCAAGCCATCCAAATTTGACATCTCAGTCTTCAACAGGCTGAGAAAGAACTCGAGCGGGCCTGTAAAGAAGCCCATGATTCCAGAGGGAGCTACCCCAAATTGGCTAGCTCTCCCTAGTCCTGCTACGGGTGAAACCGATAAAAGTGCTTCCCTTCCAAGACGGCCGATCTTCGAAATATTAGCCAACTCCGCTCCAACTCCAATAAGGACGCCGGTCTTCAGTAGTCCGATGCCAACCGAAACTCCCCAGCAACGCAGGGCACATGAAGAAGACACCTCCAAAACTAAGGCAATTCCCACTCCACGACTTGCTCGACGTCTCCACTGGCGCCGAGTGAGAGAAACTAGGGCAACTCCCCCTTTGGGCTCACCCCACCAGTCCCCATGATGGAGGTCGATGCCGCTGTTCCAATTGGGAACAACTTTGACCCATGCAGGAGGGTGCGCAAGAACTCCCCGGCAGCGGTACTGAAGAAGCCACCTTCGCCGGCAGAGGCCCCAGTACAGAAATAGGCAGAGCTGCCATATTGGTGGCTCTCCTCACAAATCCATAGAGTCCGGCGAAAAGTCCAAGACTATGTTGCAGGGTTCCCTAGGACGGCAGCAAGGTTTCGGGAGGTATCGTCCAAGCCAATTTCAAAAATTTGCTGTTCTAGTTAACTCTAATCATAGAATCGTTACTAGAAAATACGAAGAAGCAATATGTAAACACCTTTACAACTAAGTGAATGAGGAATACAACCTTTGTAGACCGGTCCTTCACTTCTAATGCTCCGTGTAGTAGTCCCTTCGCTGCAAGTCATGAACACCCGAACTCTAGAAAAGGTTCTGTTCAGTTGATAAAACTGCACATTTGTATTACATTTTTCCTACCATTTTCATATTAAAAAAGGACTTTATTATAATATATTATGCATATGAGGGTTTATGTGTAAAAACACCATTTTCCATGTGTTAATATATTTTAATTAGCATTTGGTAGAAAAATGTATGCAAATAAATCCATTGACCAAATCCTAGTAGAAATAAGCCTACTAAATATTATTTGAGATTATTGTGCAGAATTTTCCAAGTTATGCAGAATTTATCAAGCAAATCAAGTTGTTGAAAAAGACTTGCCTAATTAAGAAGCAAAACTTGGAGACCAAGTCTGGAAGCAACCGAGAGAAGATTTCTGAATTCTGAAGGTGCCTAGGATTGCCACATGTCACAATTACAAAGCCCAAGAAAAATGATGAAGAGATGTGATTAAATGGCCGCGGATCCGCGGCCATACCCCCCTTGGGCCGCGGATCCGCGGCAAGATATGGGAGTTAGGTGCTGAAAATTTGGGGCATGAATCTCTGACATATTTTACCAAGTTTTCAACCTAAAGATTCTGGCTTTGCATTATAAAAAGGCACCGAGAGCCTCTTGGAAAAACTATCAAGCCGAAGAGATCACGAAGCTCCAGACGCTCACGCATCCAGGCTGATCATCAACTGTTCGACTACCTCCTTAGGAAAGATCGAGAAGCAACTAGTTTGTAATCATTTTCTACGGATTAAAGTGTAGTTTGTTCAAGTCGATTAATAAAGGTAGTTATTTTATTTAATTGTTTTTGCATTTTACATTATGTTTTCCCTCTCTATCTTTTCATCTTCTTCTCCCAACATGCGCGAGTAATTCTCCGCTTGTTAGGGTTCGTAAGATTAGGGTAGGCTAATGGACGATGAACATCCCTATACCCTTTTTAAGTGCTATAAAGTTTATGAACTTTATCAAAAGAATCATTAACATCCTAATCGGGCGTGCTAGCAATTCTTTACTAGTTCCGACCGCGATTACAGATTAGATTAATGATTGTTTTGGTAAAGGCTAGATTTGAACGGAGTTCCGTGTCGAGATAAGGGTTAAGAGTGGGATTCCTTTTCCCTCCAGAAACCCTAATCTACACGCATCACCGTCGTTCTAGTTTTAAATCTATTAATGGATAAAAAGGGTAACTTTTAATTAATCGTCCATAACTACTAAATCCTAACGAACCCTATAAGCCCTCTTATTAATATTAACTACATCTTTAAAATAATCTAGATCTATATTTTAGATTTTTGTTTAACGTAGATCTAGAAACCATTCTATAAAATTCTTTATCCCTCCTCTCTTTCTCAACACATCTAAAGTAAAAGTAAAAGGTTCCACGTTTCCCAGAGGACGACCTGTACTCATCTCGGTCTAGCTATACGCGACACCGTTCTGATTGCGGTTAACTACAAACACACTTCTTTCGAACCAATCAAATGGCGCCGTTGCCGGAGATACGTGCGTAATTTTTTTATTCTTGCTATTTATGTTGAATTCTTAGACGATTCATATCATTATTAAAACAAAACTGCAAATTGCATATTCAAAGATTTGTGTGTGAATTTTGCGAGGGAATCTGGAGTGACGGACTTGAGGAAACAGGAGGTCTAGGGTTTCACACTTCTCTGGTAAGATTCTCAACTCTTCCTCTCTCCTCTAAAATCCAATAAAATCTATTTTCTGCAGGATTCTTTGCAAAATAGCGCCGCTCAAAAAATCTTTTTGCAAAAGTTTTGTGATTGGTTTTGTTTTGCATATTTTAATACGGACTTTAAGGGGCAAAGACCAAATCAAGATTAGGTGGGGATTTCATCACCCTTCCTAAGCCCCACAAATCACAAACCGAGCATATAGATTAACCCTTCATTAATTAAAAAAATATCTAGACCAGACTCTAAGGACTGTCGCGCTCAATAAGGACAGAGGAAGGTCGTGGGTAATCTATCGTTTATCCGCATTACTTTTGTAGTGCCTAGGCAAGTGTGACAAAGGCTAGTGGTTTTTAATTAGGCCCACGACGTGGTTCCTTCCCACTTACCTGGCACTTACCTGGCTACAAGAGTAGTACGGAGGTGGTAGAGGATTTATACTGCGGCTTGTCCTTTGGAAGTCTAGGAGCGATCTAGAGACTGGACCTAGGTGACCTTAGTTCTAGGGTTGCTTGTGCATCTTAGGGTGATTTGTCTTGGGTCCCACTTTTTCAAAAACAAGCCAATTTTAAAATCACACACACGCTGCCACTTGCACTAAACCCGCTTAGTGCATGCTCGGCTGGACATGGGATCCTAGTGCCCGTCTTGTCCGCGTTCCTGCTATCGACGCCGAAGTCGGTACTTCTTCATCTTCTTTTCCCCCACCACACACCACATTGACCGTGATGGACGGCACTTCATCTAATTATAACACCACGCTGCCACCGCCCGTAGGTGAGCAGAATCCACCGCGCATCTCTCTCCAAGAGAGATGCTATACTATTCGTGGTCCCCTTCCTATTTGTCTATCTCTTCCACCACCTAACGGGGATAATTTCGAAACTAAACCCCACTACATCAACCTGCTGCCCAAATTTCACGGGCTTGAGTCGGAAGACGCGTACGTTTTCATCACCAAATTCGAAAACGTATGCGCAATGATGGGTACTTCACAATTGACTTTAGATGCTATGAGCTTACGTCTTCTCCCTTTCACATTGTGCGACTTGGCAGAAAAATGGCTTTATAATACTGCCACACACTCTATCACTAATTGGGATGAATTTGTCATAGCATTTCTTAAGAAGTTTTACCCAAACCATAAGACTGCCCATATTAGGAGCGAGATCAACCAGTTCACCCAGCTTTCCAATGAACCATTTTGTAAGTGCTTTGAACGTTTCAAAGATCTGCTTGTCCAATACCCCTATCACGGAATACAAATATGGGATTTATGTCGGATTATATATGAGGGCATTAATCCAGCGACAAAGCAGATGCTTGAAACAATGTGTCAATGCAATTTCATGTCTAAAGATGGCGGTGAAGCATGGAAATATCTGGAAGATCTCGCTGAACACACGTTGCAGTAGGAAAGCGTAAGACCACCTACAACTAAGGGAGGTATTCACCAGCTCGATGTTTCTATCGCTGTAAAAGCCGAAATGGCAGCGGTACGAAAGAAACTCGACGCTATTGAAAACAAGTTCTCATCATTCTCCCTAAATCAGGTCACGCTTCCTAAGACCGTCTGTGGTTGCTGTTCGGATCCTTCACACTTAACGGAAGAATGTCCTATGAATGCATCGTTTCAAGCTAATACTGCTTTTCAGCAGCGACCTAGAAATGACCCTTATTCTTCTACGTACAATCAAGGATGGAGGAATCATCCTAACTTTGCTTGGAATCAAAACCAACAATGTAATTATCAAAGACCTCCTCCACAGCAACCACAACCACAGAATCAGCCCCCCTTTCAGTCACAGAATTTCCAAAATCCGGCCAACATTTCTGCACCACAAGTGGCCGGTACTGACAACTCACTTGCACAAACTTTGGATATGTTCATGAAACAATCCATGCAATTTTCGGCTGAGATGAGGTCTTCTATTGATACCTTAACGAAAAACTCCGCCTCCCATGGTGAAGTATTAAATCAATAGAAAACCAAATCGCACAGTTAAACGCCGCAATGAGTGCGAGAGAGAAAGGGAAACTCCCATCTCAACCCATACCTAATCCTGGCCACTCACAAAGTTATAATATGAGTGCTGTTACCACGTTGAGATCGGGAAAAGTGCTGAATAACCGAGTGGGTGAGCAGTGTGATGATAGTGACACCAATGATACCCCTTCTTCTTCTTCTTCCCCTAATTCGTCTAGTCTTCCACCTTCACCCGAGCCTATTCTCCGTTTTCCTCAAGGCTCGAACCCTTCACCCATCTTGCCAAATCTATCTAAGTCGATTCCCACTCCAGTTTTGGGATCGAATCCGTCCCCACAATCCTCTCCAATGTTGGACCAAACCCTTATTGATAAAGCACCTTATCCAAACAGGTTAAGGGGCAACAGACCAAGTCCACAAATGGAAAAGATTGTGGAAATTTTTAAGCAAGTTAACATAAACATTCCTCTCCTAGATGTTATTCAACAAGTTTCGTCATATGCGAAAATCCTAAACGACTTATGCACTAGGAAGAGAAAAGTTCAAGTGCCTAAAAAAGTTTTTCTTGCGAGTAATGTAAGCACAGCTTTTACACAACAACTACCCAAGAAACGAAAGGACCCCGGAAGTCCTACAATTTCTATTTCCATTGGGGGTAAAAATATCAATCATGCTCTACTCGATCTAGGTGCTAGTGTTAAGTTGCTTTCGTATTCTGTTTATGAGCAATTAGGGATCGGAGAGTTAAAACCTGCGCATTGCACTCTTCAGATGGCCGATCGATCTATCACCCAACCTAGGGGTGAGCTAGAGGATGTGTTAATCAAAGTCGGGGAATTCATATTCCCTTTGGACTTTATCGTTATTGATACACAACCTGTGGCAAACCCACGCAATCAAATTCCGGTGATACTCGGTCGACCCTTTTTGGCCACTTCCAATGCAGTAATCAATTGTAGAAACGGCTTATGACCCTATCCTTTGGAAAGAAGTCAATTGAGCTTAACATTTACAAGTTGGGAAGTGAACCCTCCGAACCCTATGCTCATGTGTGTTCTGTCGAATCAATGGATGTCGACAGCAGCGAATTTGATCAACCTCATGATACTGACTCTTTTCATATGTTGTTGCTTGACACGGACTCTTCCACCGAGTTGTCCGGGTCAACATCTAACACTGATGAGGAACTTTTTATGGAGTCTGACGATCACCCCATTTTTTCTGATGACATTATTTTTCGGAGTATCGATGAAAGCTTTGAGAAAATTTTCGCTGATGAACTCGCATTTTTACAAGACACGGGTGTTGAGATGAATCAACTCCAAGGTGAAGAAATTGGACTTCCACCCCTTCTTTTGGACAATCATGATAATGCGAGTACTTTTCTTAGGACCGATCCGCTATAATATAATTAACATAATTTGTTATTCTCAAATTTTTTTTTGTGATAAAATTTTTTTAATCCATTATTACTATCACTGTGTCGTCTCTCCAAATTGAGACGCAATCCTTTTCCATTACACCTCTTGTCACCTCCCCACTTCTTCACGTCAAAAGGTGACATGTTCTTCCACCAACCTTGGTGCTTCATCGATAAATTTTTTGAATGGTTGGTGTTGACTTTCGGTCTTTGCAAAGCTTGGCATTGACCAATAATCTTGACCCCCTCGTGTGATTTTAAAAGATTAAAATTGTTTAACTCAAGTTCGGGGGGTGTGTGGTATATTTTGGCTCTTGAAAGAAAATGATTTTTACAAAATTGTGAGCCTAAAATAAGTTTGGGGGAGGATTTTCACTTTCATATATTCTTGCCCCCATTAATAATTTCCTCCCAAGTTTACAGGTTTTTGAGCTTAACGGATGACATCAGTGAGGACACTGCTGTAAACAGGTTTGGGGGATGTTTGTGCTTATTTACACATCAATTTGCATCATATTTTGCATAAGCACAACATTTTCAAAAATTTTAAAAAAAAATTCTTTTATAACAAAAAAGTAGAAAGTGAAAAATTACATCCAAAAGATAGGAATAGTTTAAGAAAACCAAGAAAATTAGAAGTTTTCTTAAACGAACTAGTAATAAGTAGTTATGAGCTGTTGTCCCAAGGGTTAGTAAGATGAAGGAAGTCACTAATCTGAGAATAAAAATAAGTCTGAAAAATAGTTTCTATTCTGAAAGCCAAACATTTGAATGTTAATACCCTACTATATGCACTTACACATGTCTTGAAACCCGGGATAGTAGAGGATACCTTGAAATGCTCTTGTCTAAAAGCCAACCAGTGTCACCAGAGAACTTCCATTTGACGTGAGGTATAATACCATCTCGGAGTTCTCGGCGAGTTCGTCCAGTGTACCTAATCTCCACCGAGCACCCGTATATCATCTCAGATGTCAAACACCAATGGATATGGGATCATCCATCGCCCATCTACATGGTTCGATAAGCTATACGCTAGTCTACTCTGGTATATCGATGCCCCGTCTCGATACACCCATGACTAGGGACTTTAAAGGATGTACTTATCGACTACCTTTGTCCCACCAGTATGATCCACATCATAATCTAGGTAATCAAGTACACATCCTAAAGGCTTTACCAACATGTAACAGAGAGACAATCAGTGTACATGTTAAGATAAAGAGTAACCAGATAGCATACTATCATGTCGAGCAAGAAAGTCCTCCCTATATATGTCCAAGCATCTACTACAATATACATCTCATGTACAGTAATGGCCTCTAGGGCATACATATAACTAACATATGTGCTTTACGAAAATTACTCTCATCTACCGAAGAAATTTATGGGCTGATAAGAAGAAGACCACTCCTCCGCCATACAATGAGGGACTTCTCCTGAACAGGTGCTTGTCATAACGGCTCTTTCAGCTCCACCTTTAATAAAAGAACGAGGCCGAAGAAAATTCTACCGTCAGCGGCAAAATCCAATAGCGAAAGATCTAAACGTCCCAAGTATGGGGGCATAACCGTATGTACGGTCTACATAGCTAGCAGTAAAGAAGAAAACCGCGCTTCAATGAGTAACCGACCGCATACTCGGTCGCTGACAAAGGCTCAGGAGCAAAATCAAAAGTTCTAAGAAATGCTGACCAAAATGGCAGCTCTTACCGGACCGAAAGAAAGTCCAGTCAATGAAGTCGAACAACGCTAAGAGTAAGAGACCGATATAAAGTTCTTGCGATGAGTGCTGGAGAGAAAAGACAAAGAAGATGCAGAGTAAGCTGCTAACATAAAATAGATGGCTCTCTTATTCTAAGACATTGTTGGAATGTTGATCCAACCAGAACCACCGACTGATGATCTGCCGGTGATTATTGAGGATGATAGAGGAGAAACATCAAATCCTCCCCCGGATCTATTAGCGGCCTAGGAGGAAACAATCTCTAAAGCGGCCCTGGATAACTACAATGCTCAGCAAATCAGAGCTCACCAGGAAAATGAAGCCGCCAACCAACTCGTCAAAACCGGACGACCGTATTCGGCCTGCTATGATCAAATCAATTACCCCCGGGATATACGATCTCGAAGTTCCATGTTTACAAAGGAACGAGTAATCCCAAACAGCACATAACACAATTCAGAGCTCTATGCGGCAATACTGGAGGCGACGAAAAACTGTTGCTTCACCAATTCATCGGAAGTTTGTCAGAGACAACTTTCGAATGGTACTCGGAGCTCCCAACTGACTCCGTGAAAACCTTTTCTGAAATGGAGCTACTATTCACGCAACGGTTCGCCAGCGCGAGTGAGTGCACTCCGATCATGACACTGATCAATGCCAGGGTAAAACCGAGAGAAATGTGGGTCCAATATGTGATCCGGTGGAGGAACCTGTGGTCTAAGTGCGAACTACGTATTTTGGAAGCTTGGGATATACACAAATATAATAACAGTCTTGTTCAAAATGGTAGTATGCTACTTGGTTTGATTCTACCTCAATATTTGTATATGTTTCTTTTAGCATATCGTTAATACATATTGGTAGAGCCCTTAGGATCTTAGCTTGACTACCAGCATTGTGATGGCAGCACACTAATGGGGGTTGGGTAGTCTATAAGCACATCCTTATACAGGTCCCTAGTCATAGGATTATCGAGACGGGGCATCGATACTTCAGAGTAGACTAGTGTATTTGCTTCTCATCCCTGCAGGGGAGATGGTCTATCCTACAGCCATTGGTATGTTGTACCGGAGATAGTATACATGTGCTCATTGGGTTATGAGTTACACTAGACGGACTCGTTAGGAACTGTTGGTTGGTATTATACCTATTGTCAGGTAGCAGTTCCTGGGTGGCATGAGTACAGGTTAGTCCGTTGAATTGACATGACTATTCGTCTTGAGTGTGTTCCCACTGTACTTAAATTACTACTCTACCATAGCTTAAAGGATTCGTGCAAAGAGGTAGTAGTTGGGTGCAGTCCCGAAGCACTTGGAGGCAGTAGCGGTTCGATAGGATTCGTCTCTTCTAGTATTGGGGGTTGATATCGCGCTATGTTTGGAAATCCATTACTCAAAGTCCCTAGCCAGGGCAAGAGAGATTTACTGGTAGGCACTCCATTAGTTTCTCAGGGTGTATTAGGCTCTACCCGGCATAACTTATTGCGCTATTAGGGGTCTGACGGTTACCATCCCCCTAGGCCTGATATGCGAGTATCTTAGACGAATAGACCTGACTATATAAAGATTGTCACAGATAGGCTCAGTAGGAATTCGGATGAGTTTGCTCGTTGGCCTTCTTATCGACAGATACCTGGGTAGCCGTTACGTGCAGCTAGTACCGCTGACGGACTTATGGTTAAACCCACCGCCAGCGTACTGTCGAGTCTTTAGAATCCTACACAGAGGGTTTCCCTGCTTCGGATGAAACGATGTAGAGACCGTATGGTTTTACGGCAGGGTTCCGATCATATGTGTGTACTGGCTACACGGATGTTGTTCGGACGGATAATACTAGTAGGCTTTAGTTTAAGCCGGATTCTTGTATTATATTATTGGATTATTATTATCTCATTGTATTCATATTTTTCGGAATATGAATACGGGTATGTATATACGATGGGGGCATTCTTGAAATTTCATAAGAGACGTTTCTAGAAGGGGACAACTCATTATTTGGTTTATCTATTTTTAGAAATAAATTAATGAGTTAGAAAATGGAGATATTTGTGGCATGGAGTGAAGTATGGCTCATTGGTTTATTTTATTAGTTTGGACTCACTATTCAAGCATGGTTGATATTTTCAATTAGAAAATATTGCATGCTTGAGTGAGATAAGTGTAGGAGCCATTCCTCACTTGCCAAGACCTAGCTCATTTGCATTTTTACTTTCTCTCTCCATATTTCTCTCCTTTTTCCTCAAGAACTAAAACCTTCACATGTGATGTGAACCATTAGGTCTCTTGAGATAAAATACTCCATTAGATATTAGGTACCTTAGTTATCTCGGTTTAAAGGTTGGAGCTTGAAGTATAGACTCTCGGGTAGATCATCTTCGACACGAAGAGGCCGACGATCAAGCGCGATCCGGATCTTCGAGGAGCTTGAGGAGAGGAGGAGAAGAAGACCCGAAGGACTAGAGTCAAGGAGGTATGAACACTTATCATAGTAGTTAGAACCTTCAAGTAGAATAGCTAGTTAAGCTTTCTATTAAAATCCAGGAGTTAAAGTCGGTGTTGCAAAGTATGAAAAATCGTTTTTTGTAAATTCCGACTCCCCATAAGTGCGTGGGGGTGTGATCGACTTATAGTGGTATCAGAGCCTATCAAACCTTAACTAGCTTATTAGCAAGTGATTAGAACTTTGATCAACGAAATAATACCCGAAATTAAATTTCCGAGATATGCTTGCTGTCGATTTTTTAAAAACCGTTTAAAAATTATTTCAGTGACCTTAAAAATACATGCAGGAATTTTTAAGACCTAGAAAAAAAATCTGAGCACCTAACTCATCAACTTTGCGGGGAACCGCCGCCAAATAAGTTATTTGGCGGCGGAACCGCCGCCGAGTTGTGGCCGCATTGCTCCTAATTTTTTCTGTAGTTTTGGTTCTTGGAATTATGATTTTTGGAATATTTGGTTTTTGCCCAAATTGTTTATGTACTGGTTTGTGCATTGGGTAAACACGGATAAGGTTTATCGATCGAAATTCTAAGTTCTTAGCTAATATGTGATTCCATAATTATATATGTGTTGCTAAACGTCTAGTAATTGCTATACGTCAATTAGTAGGGGTTGCACATATTTGTATCTTGTGATGGTTTTTGTATATGAAGTATTGGATAGTCGTGGATAAATAGTCGGGGGATATAAGAAGAGTGTTTTCTTTTCTTTCATTCATGTAAATTTATATTTGATGTAATATTATTTTTGCAGGGCATATCCGGATTGAGGTTGTAGCCACCCTTGTATTATTTCGTTTACTTTTTCTTGCATCTAGGATAGACTCAAGATGGGGTGCACAAACTACCAGGTTCCTGAAGTGCCGAGTGGCCTACTCATTTTATTGAAGTAAATTGCTTCACTTTGGAAATTTGGCGGGTAGTTTGCCGCACCCATAGGGGTTTATGGCATGGTTTGGCTATTCATCACGACCGTAGAATCCTTCTTTCGTTCTAGGCTAAAACAAAATAAGGAATTCCTAGTATATCCAATATATTCATCTGTGATATATGATCTGGAATGCCTATTATTGCGTGTGACGAATGGTTATATATATTATATATAATAAATATTGCTTATGTTTTGCACCCGCGCTAGTCCAGCCCCCGCTCTGCCGTTAGTTAAGTAACCTAACGGTGCATGATGGGGCCCCATGGCGAATGCGGATGGTTTAAGCGTATGTTCTATTTCATTTCTTTTCTGCAATGATAGGGTTAAATGACAGGACCACATTAATATTGATTAATGCAAAGAAAAGAAATCAAAGTTTAAATCGTTGGAACAATTTCAAAACCACTCGGTTTTCTTGAAAAACAACTTTTAAATGCGGAGCCTAAACCACTCCATTTAAAAGTCATCATGGTTCCTTCGACTATATCAAGTTCATTACGTTCATGGTTTCGCCAAAATCATCTGTAACCTTCCGTCATTTCAGTTGGTTATTCAGTAGTATTCAAGCTATGTATTTTGACCTTCGCCAAGACATAGTGATTGGTAGTTGCTGGGTATTCATCCGTAGCATAGATAGATGTGTTGACTTGGGACAGTCGTACTGCTATTTTGGCCTTCGTTAAGAGTTTGTATGGATGGGTTCAAATTAACCTGTATAATGACGGGTAGAACTTGACTTGCGTCTTATGATATGATGGCCTTCGTCAAGGTCATAAGCGCCTGGGGCAAAAATCCACATCAGGAGTTTGAAAGGAAAATGAAACTTGCTAGTGTTGCATACAATTTAAAGTGTGATGATTTTGGTAAGATTCCTTCAAGGTTGTCACACGATGATATTTGGATTCCGATCCTACTGTGAGTATTCGCTACTCTTCGGGTGATTTTTTCACTAAATAATCAATGCTATAAACCAAGTAGCTAACAAGAACGGTGTTAGCGGGGCTACGCCTCCATGGAAAAGAGGTTATATAATTAAGGAACTTCACGAAAGTATTGGAAAACCTCCCTCGAAGTACTAGCACTAGCCTGCCCGAAAGGTTAAGCAAGAATTGAAGGGTGAGATTAATCTTGACTAATTCTTCTTTTATGGTTTGAAGGAGGATTCGAGGAACAGTGGGAGCCATCCTGTTTAGATAAACTAATAACCAATCTAAACTTTCATATGCATCATGCTGAGTGTTTTTTCTCTCTCTCTTGACAGCAGCGACCAAAATGACTGGGCTTAAGTTACCGCTAGATAAAAATAAATTGACTGGGCCAAACTATAAAGATTGACTAAGAAATGTCCAGATGGTCATTACCTATGACAAGATGGTCTACCTCCTAACTACCAAAGCTCCCGCCATCCCAGGTCCAGATTCCACCGTCATGGATGTTGAAATCCGTAAGACATGGGATATAGACAGTGCGAGAGCCAAGTGCCTTTTGTTGGCCTCAATGGATAATGAACACTAGAGGTGGAACGAGAAGATGGACTTATCTTCCATCTTCCTCCATACCAAGGATTTATAAAGAGAGCAATCTCGTATCGCAAGATATGAGACCTTGAATAAATTGTTTCAGGCGAGATTGGCTGTCGGGTCATCTGTAGGGGACCACGTCCTTAAGTCGATTAGCTATATTGAAGAGCTCACGGACCTTGCGACCACATTAGAGAACAAGTTGTATACAGACTTGATTCTACAGTCCCTCCCTTCTACCTACACCCAGTTTATCCTGAATTTCAATATTCAGTGTAAGGAAGTTTCTCTTCCAGAACTCCTTAACTTGTTGAGGAGTGCAGAGGGTACCCTACAGAAAACCAGAGAGACACCCGCTCTGCTTATTGGGGAATCTTCCTCTTCTAGATCTAAGGAGAAAGCCAAGAGGAAGAAGAAGAAGGCCTCCACCAAGCCGAAAGGCGGTGTCCATAAGGTAGAGAGAAATGGCAAGGCAAAAGTTTCGTGGCTGACAGTCGGGAAGGAGGAATGTTTCTATTGTCAGGGGAAAGGGCATTGGAAGAAGGACTGCAGGGCTTGGAAAGCCAGAAACCAGGATTCGAAGCACGTTGTGGCTTCAGCTTCAGGTGGGTTTATGATTGAAAACTGTCTGTCAATTAACTCTACTTCCTGGGTACTATATACCGGATCAGGATCTCATATCTGTAATTCATTACAGACTCTGAGAAACCGTAGAGTTATCAAGATATGTGATATGACTCTCAAGGTTGCTAACGGAATGAGTGTGGATGCTGTATCCGTAGGGCAATATCACCTAGGATTGACAAGTGGGCATATTTTGATTTTCCATAACTATTTATGTGTACCTAGTTTGACATGTAATATCATATCTATATCTTAACTATCTAAATAAGCTTATGATTTTACATTTGTAAGCAATGTCGTCCACATCCACCTTAATTATGCTTTGATTGGGTCAGGTACACTGGATAACAGTATATACGTATTAAATCAAGCTCAGGTTTTTAATGTTTAGAACACACTTAAAAAAATTCTCCAGGATTAAATCAGGCTTTATTATGGCATTGTAGATTGGGTCACATCAATGAAACACAGTTGACGAAGTTACATAAAGAAGGATATTTGGATCCGTTTGAATATCTGTCTTATGCAACTTGTCAATCACGTCTTAAAGGAAAGATGACAAAGACTCCGTTCACTGGACACGGGGTAAGAGCCAGTGAGCTCTTGGGACTCATACATAGCGACGTGTGTGGTTCAATGCCTACACATGCAAAAGTAGTTATTCCTACTTCATTACTTTTACGGATGATTTCTCAAGGTATGGACATGTATTCTTGATGAAACATAAATCTGAGACCCTTGAGAAATTCCGGGAATACAAGAATGAAGTGGAAAAACAAACATGCAAAAGTATTAAGACACTTAGATCTGATCAAGGTGGTGAATACTTAAGTGCTGAGTTCCTGGATTACTTAAAAGAGAATGGAATTCTCTCTTAGCTTACTCCTCTTTACACACCTCAACACAACGGTGTATCAGAAAGGTGGAACCGAACCTTATTGGATATGGTACCTTCCATGATGAGTAACACTTAGTTACCGCGATCCTTCTGGGGTTATGCACTAGAATCAGCTGCATATCTTTTGAAAAATGTTCCTACTAAGTCAATACCTACCACACCATATCAGATGTGGAGTGGGAAGAAACCCTATATTAGGTATCTAAAGATATGGGGATGTCCAGCTTTTGTAAAAAAGCAGCATGCGGACATTCTCGAGGCATGCTCAGTACAGTGTAAATTTGTGGATACCCAAAGAACTCCAGGGGGTATTTTTTTTATTACGCGGAGGAACAAAAGTTCTTTGTTTCTCGACATGCCCACTTTTTGGAAACTCAATTTCTTGAAAAAGAAATAAGTGGGAGCATAATAGAACTGAAAGAAATTTCAGAACCACAAGATATTACTGAAAGCATGGTGGAACCAGAAGTTTCGAAAGAACCTGACATCCCCGTGCCACTCCGCAGGACTAGTTGGCAGTCTCATCCGCCCAAGAGATAGTACAGTTTTCTTATAGACAGAGATAGAGAGGATTGTATCATCAATGATAATGAGCCAACTAGTTTCCAGCAAGCCATTAGGAGAAGAGACTCTGTAAAATGGCTGGATATAATGAGGACCGAAATAGAGTCCATGTACACCACAAAGTATGGACTTTCCACATTACTTGAGAATGGGTAAAACCCGTAGGCTGCAAATGGATCTTCAGAAAGAAGATTGGTGTAGATGGACAAGTTGAAACCTATAAGGCTAGACTTGTTGCAAAAGGTTTTCGTCAGAGACTTGATTTGGACTATGATGAAACCTTCTCTCTAGTGGCTATGCTCAAATCCATTCAGATCTTTCTTGCCATTGCTGCCTTCCACGATTATGAAATTTGGCAGATGAATGTAAAGACCATTTTTCTGAATGGTAATTTGGAAGAGTGTGTTTATATGGATCAGCCAGAGGGTTTCATAGAGAGTGGAAGCAGTGGAAGAGTATGCAAGTTGCTTAAGTCTATTTATGGATTAAGGCAGGTATCGCGGAGTTGGAACATCTGTTTTGATGAGACGGTCAAGGAATTCGACTTTATCAAAAATCCAGATGAACCATACATTTATAGTAAGATTGTAGCGAGAACCGTGGTATTCCTCGTCTTGTACATGGATAACATTCTCCTGATAGGAGATGACATTCCTCTGCTACAATCAGTCAAACGATTCTTGTCATAAAGGTTCTCCATGAAGGACCTGGATGATGCCTCCTACATTCTGGGGATCCAGATCTATCGTGATAGATCAAAAAGAATATTAGGACTTTCGCAGTTAAGGTATATCGACACCATACTGAAAAGATTTAGTATGGAAGATTCAAAGCGCGTTAATCTACCGGCTTGTCACGGAATCATCATCTCCAAAGAGATATCTCCCAAGACTGATTTGGAAAGGGGGCGCATGACTATTATACCTTACGCTTCTGCAGTAGGCTCTATAATGTATGCGATATTGTGTACCAGACCAGATGTAGCTTACGCATTGAGCGTTGTAAGCAGGTATCAGTCAAACCCATGGGAGAAGCACTGGACAGCAGTTAAGAACATTCTCAAGTACCTGAGAAGGACTAAGGAGATGTTCTTAGTGTACGACAGTGAAGACCTCCAGATCGAGGTCTTCACCGACTCCAGCTTCCAGAGTGACAAGGATGACTCCAGGTCCATGTTGGGTTATATCTTTATCCTCAATGGAGGGGCGATCTGTTGGAAGAGCTCTAAGAAGGACACCGTTGCTGACTCGACGATGGAAGCGGAGTATACCGCTGCATGTGACGCCGCGAAGGACGCAGTCTGGATGAAGAAGTTCATTACAAAACTTCGGATGGTTTTGTCCATTGTTGATCCAACACCTCTGTATTGTGACAACAACGGGGCTATAGCTTTAGCGAAGGAACCAAGGTTCCATCAGAAGTCCAGATATATCTTGAGGCGGTACCAGCTGATTAGGGAGATCGTTGATCGTCGGGATATCGAGGTGCGAAGAGTAGAGACAGTAAACAACACTGCAGATCCACTCACAAAGGTCATCCCTCAGACACAGTTTGAGGGACTCATCGAGATGATAGGTCTGAGATATGCCAATACATGGCCCTAGTGAAAGTGGGAGATTGTTAGTGATATATGCTTTAGAGGCCATTATTGTATAGTACTGGTTTGTATATTACATTTTGGAAGCTTGGGATATACACAGATATAATAATAGTCTTGCTCAAAATGGTAGTATGCTACTTGGTTTGATTCTATCTCAATACGTGTATATGTTTCTTATAGCATATCGCTAATATATATTGGTAGAGCCCTTAGGATATTTGCTTGAATACTATTGTTGTGATGGCAGTCACACTAGTGGGGGCTGGATAGTCTATAAACACATCCTTATGCAGGTCTCTAGTCATAGGATTATCGAGACCTGGCATCGATACTCCAGAGTAGACTAGTGTATACGCTTCTCATCCCAACAGGGGAGATGGTCTGTCCCACAGCCATTGGTATGTTGTACCGGAGATAGTATACATGTGCTTATTGGGTTATGAGTTACACTGGACGGAATCGTTGGGATCTACTGGTTGGTATTATACCTATTGTCAGGTAGCAGTTCCTGGGTGGAATAAGTACAGGTTAGTCCGTTGACTTGACATTACTATTCGTCCCGAGTGTGTTCCCAATGTACTTATATCACTACCCTACCACAGCTCAAAGGATTCGTGCAAACAGGTAGTAATTGGGATCAGTCCCAAAGCACTGGGAAGCAGTAGTGGTTAGATATGATTCGTCTCTCCCGGTATTGGGGGTTGATATCACGCTGTGTTTGGAAAGCCATTACACAAAGTCCCTGGCCAGGGCAAGCGAGATTTACTGGTAGGTACTCCAGTAGTTTCTCAGGGTGTATTGGGCTCTACCCGGCAAGACTTATTGCGCTATTAGAGGTCTGACGGTTACCACCCCCTAGGCCCGATATGCGAGTATCTTAGACGAACAGACCGGACTGTACAGAGATTGTCACAGATAGGATCAGTAGGAGTTTGGATGAGTTTCCTCGTCGGCCTTCTTATCAACAGATACCTGGGTAGCCATTACGTGCAGCTAGTACTGCTGACGGACTTGGGGTTAAACCCACTGCCAGTATACTGTCGAGTCTTTAGATTCCCATACAGAGGGTTTCCCTGCTTCGGGCGAAACGATGTAAAAGCCGTATGATTTTACTGCAGGGTTCCGATCATATACGTGTTAAGCCGGATCCTAGTATTATATTATTGGATTGTTATCATCTCATAGTATTCATATTTTTCGAAATACGAATACGGGTATGTATATACGGTGAGGGCATTCTTTTAATTTCATAAGAGATACTTATAGAAGGGGACACCTCATTATTTGGATTTATCTATTTTGGAAATAGATTAATGAGGTGGAAAATAGAGATATTTGAGGCATGGGAGTGAAGCATGGTTTATGCATTTGTTTATTAGTTTGGATATACTATTGAATCATGGTGGTTATTTTCTATATGAAAATAATCCATGCTTTATGAGTGAGGTAGTATGAGCCATTCTTCACTTGGCCAAATACTTGATCATTTACTCATTTTTTTCTCTCCATTTTCTCCTCCTTCCTCAAACCCTTAACCTTCACATGTGTTGTGAGCCATAGGGTTATATGAGATAAAACACTCCAATAGATACTCTACTCCTTCTAAGCTACCTATCTTAGCAAACTAGGTACCTTAGGAACCTTGGTTTAGAGCTTGGAGGTTGAAGTACATACTCTCGGGTGGATCGTTTTCGACACGAGGAGGCCAAAGTTTCAAGTGCGATCTGATCTTCGAGGAGCTCAAGAAGAGGAGGAGAAGAAGAAGTCCCGAAGGACTTGTAAATAAGGAGGTATAAATCCTAACATAGCAGTTAGAATCTCCTAGTAGATATAGCTAGTTAAGCTTTCCGTAAAGATCCTGGAGTTAATGTCGGTGTTGCGAAGTAAGAAAAATTGCTTTTTTGTAAATTCCGCTTCCCCGCGAACCCGGGGGGTGCGTGACATCGACTTACAAAAACATTGGTAGCCGAAGCTGAAGCACAAAAAGATTTCAGCAGTGTTGGAGACCATATCCTGCTTGGTATGATTTGGTAGAGTTTTCTGGTGGCTATGTCATCCCCAAATTCGGAAGATTTGATGGGACGGGAAATACGAATCATCACATCACCCACTTTAAAGAGTCATGCGGGAATACTGGGGGGCAATGATGCGCTTCTCCTCCGCCAGTTCTTTAATAGCCTAACCGATGCCGCTTTCGACTGGTACGCGAGCATACCGGATGGCTCCTTTGCTACTTTCATCCAAATGGAATCTCTGTTTCGACAAGTTTCATAAGTGTCAGCGATAAGATCACCATTGCCAACCTCTTAAGGACCAAGCCAAAGAACAATGAAAGCAACATGGATTTTATTACTCGATGGCGCAATCTCTACGAATATGAGCCATCGTTGGAATAAGACCAATCCGTCGATCTCCTCATCGGAAATCTCGGTACCTGGATGAATCCTTTTCTATGCACCGCAGGACTCAAGACGTTCCAAGAACTGACCAAGAAAGTTCAAATATTGGTGCGCTCAAAGCAGGAATCTTCCTCGGATTCCAAAAATAGTAATAAATCTTGGAGAAACTGAAAGGAAGATAATCGCAAGGGCGGAAATTCCGACGATGCTGAATCTTTTAGCAATTCAGATGACCGAAATAGTTAAGGGACAAGCGGGCCCAATGTCTACCAACCTCGGAAGCCATTGTTGGGTGGGGGAGGAGAATCTCCTTTGAAAGAGAAGCTGGATAGGGTTTATTCTTTCAGAAGGGAAAAAATACGTAAAATATTCAAAGATGCCCTAATAAATGGTATACAATTTGTTGGGTTACTAGGCACACTAACAAGGCTCTACAAGGCATCGACCATACCAAAATTAAATTTTTATGTGCCGAACAACCCTAAGCAAGATTGTATACTAGAGTTTAGGCAAAACTAAAAGCAAGTAAACAACTTTACTCTAAAGGGATACGAAATACAACCTTTGTAGATCGGTCCTTCACTTCTTTAGCTCCTTGATGAAGTCCCTTCGCTGCGATCGTGGTTCTCCCGGACCCTTGCATGGCTTCACGAAGCGAAGGATGCGACCTTGCTTGAAGTCTCCGAGGCCGAAGATGATCTACGTCGAGGGAATTCTGACTCAAGCTCCTACTTCACTAACTAGAGAATTAGTGAAGTAAACACCCTAAACTAAAGTACTAGTCTAGTAGAGGATGGAGAAATAGGAAGTGGGTTCTCTTTAGAATTTTGTTTCTCACAATCTTTCTCACTTTGGATCAAACCCTAGTTTTCTTTTTCTTTTTCACAAATGAAGAAGAAGAAGAAATGAAAAAGATAAGGATAATGCTCAAGTGTGAAGGCTAACCATGGTGAGTGAGTATCATATACTAACCCTTGTAGAGACATTACCATGGCTAAGTTTAAATGGTTAGGTTAATAAAAATCTAAGATAAAACAAATATAGTGGACTTTGTCAAAGTATCCACAAGCTTCCACAAGCTTCAATCTTATGACAAAATGTCCACTAATTTGTGATTACCTTAAATAATTATTAAACACCATTTAAATATAGAATGGTGTAAGTCTTACACACCCATGCCATGTGTATCATCAACCATGATACAATAACAAAAACACATTTTAATATATATCATATATATATTAAAATTGTGTTCATGTGAGAAAAACCCTAAAGTGAACAAGTGTTAGTAAATGTAAATTAGTATATCTAATATACAATTATACACTTAATTATTAAATCAACACTTGACTTAATAATCCGGTCATATCTCATATAACCGGCTAACATCCATTGTATCGACTTATCGAATCAACACTTGATTCGATAACCCGGCTATATCATATATAACCGACCGATACAAAAAATCGCGAGAATAGAATACGGTATCACATACACGCATTATTCTCGGTCTCGCACATATCACATATGTGCTCCTATTTCATTTTGCCTGAGCCAGTAAAACCTCTGTGTAGGACTCTAAAGACTCGTCAATACGCTGGCAGTAGGTGATGATCACATCAAGCACTCACAAGCCGTCAGCGGTACTAGCTGGACGTAACGGCTACCCGGGTATTGAGCGATCAGAAGATCAGCAAGTAAGCCCGCTCCAACTCTTGTAAAAGCCTGCCGGTAACACTTCCCGTACAGTCCGGTCTCCTCGTCTGATATGTCGCATATCAAGTCTCGGGGTGGTAAACGTCAGACCCCAATAACTGATAAGTCATGCAGATGTGAGGCTCATAACGGGTCGAGAAACTACTGGTAACACTTACCAGTAAATCTCTAAATCAGCCCTGGCCAGGGAATTCCCTGTTACGGCCAATCGAGCACAGCGCAATATCAACCCTCAATACCGGGAGAGACGAAACCCCTCCTATCGCTCATTGCCTCCATGTGACTCGGGACTGTACCCAAAAACCACCGTTTTGCACGCCCTCATGGACGTGGTAAGGTGGAAATCAAAGCACAGTGGGAATCACACAAGTCTCTATGACGATCTCGGGTTTACAGACTAACCTGCACAAATATCACCAGAGAACTGCCATCTGACGTGAGGTATAATACTATCTGGGAGTTCTCGGCGAGTCCGTCCAGTGTACCCAGTCTCCATTGAGCACCCGTATACCATCTCTGATGTCAAACACCAATGGATATGGGATCATCCATCGCCCATCTCATGGGTCGAGAAGCGTATACGCTAGTCTACACTGGTATATCGATGCCCCGTCTCGATACACCCACGACTAGGGACCTTGAAGGATGTACTTATGGACTACCATGTCCCCACTAGTATGATCCGCATCATAGTCCAGGTAGTCAAGTACACATCCTAAGGGCTTTACCAACATGTAACGATAAGACATTATAAAGAGACAAGTACACATGTTAAGATAAAGAGCAACCAAATAGCATACTATCATGTCGAGCAAGAAAGTCCTCTCTATATATGTCCAAGCATCCAATATAATATACATCATCTGTACAATACTGGCCTCTAGGGCATACATACAACTAACACAATTACCAGAATCAAAAAGACCGCAAGAAGCGAATATGACGGACGTCCCAAAATATTGCCCCTATCATAGAGTGATAGGTCATGCTATTAAGGAATTCTTTATCTTTAAAGATTGGGTTGTAAAACAATACAATGCAGGAGAGATAGAATTGTTTAAAGGCGTGTTAGCAAACAATCAAGCTGCGACTGCCAATTTCATACAAATAGAGACCGAAGCACTTCGGGAACTTACTGCTCTCACTCGTCTGCCCTTTTCTGAAAGGAGCGGACCAAGGCAACATGCCAAAACCCCAACGAGCAACATTAACAATGAAGAAGCGGTAGATGGGTATACAACCCATACGATCTACATGGTGGAGACCAGAAGAATAAGTTCTCCTACGCCTCATAACCATGACAATGATGTGGTTGTTGCTACCCAACACCGGCTCGGTCTAGATGATGAAGAGCCCGCTCAGGCAATTAAACCAAAAGAGCCCGTGGTTCCTACAGAATCGAGCTCAGGCTCCAACAAATGACCCTTATGTCTTCCAACTGGGAACAGTCGACCCCTAAGTCGTTAAACTAGGAGTGTATAAATTTTTTTTGTTTGTAAATAACTAAATAAAAGACGAAATAATGGGGCAACTCGCAATAAAAATTAACGAGTAAAAAAATGATGAAAATAAAACCGAAATGATGGGGCAACTCACAATAAAAATCAGCGAGTAAAAAATGATGAAAATAAAGCTGAAATGTTGGGGAAACCATGAATATTTAACCGAAATGATAGGGAAATCGCGACCTTCGCGATAAAAAAAGCTGAAATGGTAAAGCAACCGCGGTAAAAAAACTTGTATACAAATAAATATTTCAAATTTCCAAATGGTGAATGATGAGTCTCTCTTGGTTTCATATTCCAGTGTAGCGATGCAGACGCTACGCAAAATCCAAATCCCTAAATTCCCAAACGACGAATGATGAGTCGCTCCTGGTACCATATTCCAGTGTAGCGATGCAGACGCCAACCAAAATCCAAATTTCCAATTTTCCAAAAGGCGAATGACGAGTCGCTCCTGAAATTATACATTAGTTTTAGCGATGCAGACGCCAACAAAATTTCAAATTCCCGAATATCCGAACGGTGAATGATGAGTCGCTCCTCGTACCATTCCAGTATTTGCGATGCAAATGCCAAAAAAATTCAAAATCTCCTAAATTCTCCCTGCCCTACGGCCAGTCCCCAAATTGACTACCGTATACAATTCACGGGCTCAAATAATCCTCATCACACCCATACCTCATAGCAATCACAAGCCCGCGGCCGGTCTCCACCCATGGAATTATGCTCCATTTGGGAAGACCCACTCATGTGTCCTCACGATACATAAGGAGGACAAAACTTACGAGATCCTCTCGACTCGTAAGAAAACACCTTTGTGCGATCCTTACGACTCACAAAGAGAAAACACTTGGGGGTCCTCACGACTCTTAAGGGGAAAATACAAATACGAGATCCTTTCGACTTTGACATGCCCCACTTCCCGGTTTATGGGCAAGGGGACGCGACGGGGCCCGCTACGTATTTACTCAGAAATAAACATGTTAAGCGTATCTAAGCAATATAAAGTAAAATATACATAAGAGACATCAATATAAATGAACATCAACTTTATTTATTAAACATTTTTTACAGGTACAACTGGAAATGTAAATATAAGGATGGAAAGCAATGCCTAAAAAATGGCATGAACTGAAAAGAAAATATGTACAAGTGACTATAGCTCAGGGTCTTCAGTGTATTGATCAGGGGTCTGCTTCAAGTGCTCCTGGATGGTCTCGAACTCTTCAGAGTCGAGTCCTCCTGACAACATTCCAAAGAAGAAGAGAAATATGAATGTCGTCAGTGAACAATCGCTTGGTAAGTCCCAAAGAAAGAAGGAGAAGAATAGAAAGAGAAGAGAGTATATCTAGTATAATATTTGATTGTTATGTTAACGTAGTATTTGTAGCTTGGTACAAAATATGCCAGTCTATACGAGAGGAGTCCAACTTATATCGTGGACTTTGGTAATCTGTAGTAAAAGGCTCCGTCGAAAATTTCTTGGAACAACGGCATAGATATAATTACGTCTTTTAGTGACCACCTCGTGCCACCTTTAACATGTTTAGTACCAGTCTACCCCTTTATAAACCCCGTAATGTTTATCGTATTGACTGTATTGTTTGTATTGATTGTACTGATTGTATTGTCTTGTACTAAATGGAAGACTTGTCGAAACCATGATATCATTAAACGGAATGGATATAAATGGATAGTCATTTAATTAAAGTATATCCATGGTTTGATTCAGTCAAGACAGATTGATATAGATTGAATTTTGGAATTCATGGATTCATGTTGTATTGCAGTTAAACTTGAATTGAATTCAAGTCAGATTGTATTCAGATTTTACCATGACTCAAACCGAGTCAGAATTTTAAACAAAATTGAACTCCTGAATTAATTTTTGATGTAATCGGTAACTGCTGCATATGGACGGCCGGATTTGTGTCTTTTTCCAGGAAAATTACCGTGTTGATAACACCATTGTTAAATTATCTAATTTAGATAGGCAAGCACCTATATTCTCTAGCTTTCTGAGGTTCAAGAGAATTGGTCCCGCTTAAACCTACATTTACTAGGATCCTTATTGTAATTTAGTATAACTTGAGGGGGTTTTATGTAAAAATAGTTTGATATAATTTCAAAATACACCTCAAGTATCTAATTATAGTCTTTATGGTTTTCATAGATGTATATTTTATAAAAGTAAAATTTTCTAGTGAGTAGAACCTAGTTTTCAGTGTATATGGTATTTTAATGTAAATTTGGAATTTGTATTGAATTGTAATGACAGTTTCATGAAATTGTGATTCTTTTGATTTAGAAAACATGGAATATTTCTAATATATTTTAAAATATATATTTTGATAATAGTTATAAATATACATATTTAATAAAAATAAATTTTATTTATTTTTGTAGAAATCTTATTTTCTTAAAAATTGCATCAAAAATTCCATCGAGATCGAATGCTCCTTGCGGAGGTTTGCATCTCGTTCTAATAGGCCCGAGGATGTGCGATAAACCGCACCATCCCGATCGGGGTTCTCCAAAATGGGTTGTCGAGGCGTATTTGAAAGGAATTAATTAACACTCTTTTTAAAGAAAACTGTTTTGTAAATTTAGGGTATTTAAATGTAATGTCGTATTTTGTCCCAAAAGAATGTTTTGCAAACCATCGTGCTATATCAAGGATGAGTGATGAGGTATGTCATTACCTCGTGTGTTTTCTAAAGGTAATACAAGAAATATATTGAATTATGTCGAAAGTAAAGTATATGGTATTTTACCGTAAAAATGCGATAAAAGTTGCATAATACATTATTTTAAGATGAAACTTATTCTAATGTGTTTTTTTATGATTTCTAAACAATATATTAAAAATTGTTAGGTTTGTTATTAAGAAAAATTTGGATTTTTAAAGAAAAGCGAATCGGAAGTCGGAATAACTCCGCTTCCGACGAGTTTTGAAAAGTGAAAGTGTTAGACTAGAGATTGAGAAGGGAAGAGGGGACTTACAGTATACAAAGAAAGAGGGGAGATAGGGAAAGATTTTGAAACCATCGGGGCATCGTTTCGTCGCCGGAATTTTCTTGAAACTTCGCGGAACTTCCCCTCTTGCTAACTCCACTTGCACAACTTAGAACTTGGAAATTTTAGAGAGTTTTTGTAATGAAATTCCGAATGAGGTGGGATGAAATGTGGTGTCGTATTTATAGAAAAAATTAGCGTTTAGGGTAATGAAGAATAGAATTAAAGTATATATTAAAATGTGGATTAACACACATTTTTAATTCTCTGGAAATGTGCAGAGAAAACAAATAGCATGGGGGTAGTGGGGTAGGCCAAGGGGTGTTGGAGTTGAAGTTTGGGGAGCATCCCCTACGGGGGGCCCTGCTGTGCCGGTCTTAGCAAGGCATCTCGCCTGTCCAAACCGGTGAGATGTGCTTGTGATTTTAGTTACGTGTCCCCGTCGCTTCGAATAGCCTATTGCATATGTTTGATTTCTGTGTGACTTTTCATTTTGTGTGCAGTGCACGTGTAAACCTTTGGGCATCTAAAAGATTAAAAGAAAATCAATTAAAAAATATATGTGGCTGGGGGGATTCGAATACAGGGGTTATGTCACAGCAGTGCAAGACTTTATTAATGAGCTTTACGTGCTTTCTCGCTGTTCAAAAGCAAATAAAATTTATAACTTTTGCTCAGGCTTAGGTATTCCTTTCTGTACTTTGGAAAAATTTTGTATAGAAAGTTTAGGGTTGTTACAAACTTGTAGGAAGAAAATGCTTTTATGAGTCCCTTACAGCTCATAAAGTTGAAAAGCCTTAAATGATAGGTAACTAAACCTATCTCCCAAGTCATCGCTCCCCAATAGGGAAAGACAAATGATGAATTTCTCCTGGTACCTATGCTCCAGTGTTAGCAACACTGATGCCGACCCCAACCCCAAAATTTCAAAATTTTGATACAATAGACCTTTAAGTCGTTAAACTGGGAACAGATGAGCTCTATGTCGTTAAACTGGAAGCAGATGACCCCTAAGTCGTTAAAATGGGAACGAGGGAAATCCCTTCATGGTGAATGATGATTCGCTCTTGGTACCATATTCCAGTGTAGCAATACTGATACTAAACCAAAACCAAAATTCTTAAATCCTTTCATGGCAAATGATGATTCGCTCCTGGTACTATATTCCAGTATAGCGATGTTGACACCAAACAAAAACCCAAATTCCAATTCCCAGGCTCAAAAGCCTCGCTAGACGGATAAGAAAATCCCAAATCAAATCAATCAGCAAGACAACCAACGACTTCCCCGTCGGAACCAAGTTCCGCCTCGGAATCAAGTCAACCAATGACCTCCGTAGAGGAATCAAGCTCCACCTTGGAAATAATTCGAATCCTGACATCGCAGAAAGCGGAGAAAGTTAAATCCAATCCCTGATACCATAAGAAGCGGAGCAAGTTAAATTAAGTACTGACCGTCCAAGTTGCAAGAAGGGCAGAACCGACCGTACAAGTCACAAAAAGGGCAGTATCGACCTCCACGTCGTCAAAACGGGAACCAAATCAAGTTAATCAACAAACTCTGCATTGGAATCATGCTTCTTCTTAGAATGTACCCCGTGTCAAAATCATGCTTCGTCTCAGAGCATCTTCCTTCTCTGTCGGAATTATGCTTCGCCTGGGAATCAACTTCTACATTCGAACTATACTTCGGTCAGAATGTCTGCCCTGTGCCAGAATTACGCTTCGTCTCAGGATACACCTGTCCCGTGTCAAAATAATGCTTCGTCCCGGAACACTGCGCCGTAATTATGCTCTGCACATCGGAATTATGCCCCCGGATTGATTCTCCACCTCAAAATCAAACTTCCCACGGAACATGGTTCATCAATTTCATGCACACAACCCATATATGCGGTGTGCATTTATTGATGGGGGCACTTCGTTGGGGTAAAAATTTACACCCCTGTTGACCTTTTTAAAGTCCAAGTCAACTCTAAGTCAAGTGGGCCCAAGCCCAAGTCGAGCCCGAACATGAAGAGGTCGGTCTCCCCCATGTCAAGAAGAAAATTATATAATAAATAAGTTTGATATAATTTTCATTTATGAATGTAAAATAAATAAACAAAAATCCATATTTTTGTAAAGCCCGTAGGTCATGTGCAAAAAGAAATAAGCACATGAGATATGAGATAGGCAAAATGCAATTTTGTAAAGTGGAAGGGACTATGTGTAATCTTGTAAGCATATATAAGACAACATGATAATGAAATGAAAGAGGATACTCATTCGTCTAAAAAATATTAGGGTTTGTGCCTCCATCACCTCTCCCTCAAGTTAACCTTTTTTCTTTTCATTTCCAATTAGATCAAGAGCTTAGCTATCTTTTTCTTTAAAAAAAAAAATAAAGTTTCACCAAAAAACTCTTGAAGGGGAGTTCGGATCTCCCATCAAATCCCTAAATGGGAGATTTTTAATCCCACCTTCCTTTTTCTCTAAGATCCAGCAAAAAGAGAGGAGGAAGAAGGCTCACCTCCAAAAAATCCCTCTTTGGGAGGATCCAAAGCTCAAGGGAGAAGAAATGGGTCACCTTTGATCATTTCCGAAAATGTTTGAGGAGTTCAACACCAAGATCCAAATTCTCAAAAGAGTTTAATTTCAAATCCAAACCACGAAGGAGTTGAACCCTAAAAATCTAGATCTTTTAGGAGCTTAAATCAACATAAAAGATCATTTTTTAGGAGTTTAACTCCAAAAGTCACTCGGGAGTTCAACTCTTAGTCCAAAGGCTAAGCCCCTTTTTCTGCGGGCGCCTAATGCCCACATGCAGGGTGCATGATCTTCTAGTGCCCAGCGCCCACGCACCATTCATGTGAACCGCTGGCACCCAGCACCCACGTGCAGAGCGCGTGACCCGCTGGCGTCCAGCGCCCACACGCCAAGTATATGAACCGCTAGCGCCCAGCGCCCGCATGCAGGGAAAGTGGCCCGCTGGCGCCCAGCACCCACCGCCCGTGTGCAGAGCACGTGGCCCGCTGGTGCCCAGTGCCCATGCGCCATCTCACGCGTCCTTAGGACGCTCCTCACCCTTCTTTTTCGTACATGCTCCATACTCAAAACACGTCCGTCGTAAACTTTGCGAGGCCCCCGATGCGTCCAAAACACCTTCAAAACACAACATACACATATTGCACATTGAGTTCATATGACCGGTTTTACCCGGCAATCGGAGGTTCTCTCGCTCCAAAGGCGAGGGGTATTTAACGACAGCTTAGTCTGCGGCTACCGGAGATTCGAATCCCCACGATCAATAAACCCCAGCTTACCTTAAGCAGGGGGAATCTGTATACACCTGACAAGCGACATGTGTTACTATCTTAATGGGGTGACGAAAAACACTCTATAACTGGCAACTTTCATATGGTTGGTAATAGTTCGAAAAGGGAAAAACTCTAAGTTCTCATGTTCAGGAGCGATTCCGAGGATGAATTATTCCTCGACTCTTTCTTTGAAGACTCCGCCTCGAGAAAAGAAGAGGAGGAGAAGAATTGCAAAAACATTCAGCTGCGTAACCGTACGCTACCTGAGAAGAACTTCGGATCTGCAAATAAAGGTTCGAATAAAAAAGACAAAGGGAAAGGGAAAATGCCCGAGAAAATCGTCCTTGATGAAAAAGCAGTCAAAGAGCTTGCCGCAAATGACTCGCCTAAGAAAAACAAAGTGGATTACAACGCCTAGTACATCTGAGGAAAATACGCTCGCAGCTAAGCATATTGGATGCTCTCCTCCTGTCCAAAGAGGCAAGAGATTCCCTAATTAAGTTGTTACAAGAGCCCAATCAGCTCTAAATTTTCCTCGCAGAAGAGAACGTAAAAGATGAACGGGCAGAGGTCTGCACGGCTGATATTACTTTTAGCGATGAAGATCTACTCCTCGTTACGTGCGAACATAATCATCTGCTCTACGTCACGTCACCAGGTACTGCCATAACATCAAAATAGGGAAAATCCTTGTCGACAACGGATCTTCCGTCAATCTTCTCAACGTGAGAGTGCTGAAGAAAATTTGCATAATGTTCTGCACCTTGCTCGAGATAAAATACCATCTCTGGGTTCGACTCATAGTCGTCACGAACACTTGGGTCCATAATATTGACACTACGCTTTGGGCTGTTCGTCACTGACATCAAATTTCATGTCATTGATACCAAGACTTTCTATGATGCTTTACTCGGCAGACTTTGGCTACACGAGTACAACATCATCTCTTCTATACAACATCAGTGTATGAAGTATTTCAAGGATGGCTGGTTGAGCGAGGCTTTTGCGCGCTTGCGCTTTTAAAAGATGAATTAAAGAATATTAACCGCAATCAAGAACGGCTTCGCTTGGTAGCTAGCCGGTGAGTACGGGTCGGTCCACAGGGATTTTGTGTATTTTCTATTTGTTCTAACGAGTTAATTCCAATTGGGGTTGGATTGATTATCACTAAAAACTGAAATGAGTTTGATTAGGATTAAAATTTTGCTAGGGTTAGTTTTAGGTTAAGTTTGGAAATTCAATATTTCTCACCGCTTTCTATGCTCTAATTAAGATCTATTTAGGTGTTAAGGTAATAATTAACAAAGTGGATTAGTACCATCGGGAAGAAACTGGGTTTCTTCCTCTAGGTCCTTGTCCGTCCTTTCTTAACTCTTACCCTAACCTCCATGGAAAACATACACAACCGGTCTTTAACTACGGTATCACCGCTACCTCGTAGGATAGGATGCCATAGTAAGCGGTGTGTGTACGTATGCATAGAATCCTATTAAAATGTATGACAGGCAAGAAAGGGGTAAGAGATTTTCATCTCTCAAACCTTTCCTATTCCTAACCCTAACAAGTGAGGAACTACTCACTCATTAGGGAATTGATAAAAGATTTTAATTTTTTTGTTTGCTTTTAATTTAACAACTAATTATCTAAACTACGGCAAATAAATAAAGTTTATATTAGGGCAGATAAATAAAATTTATACTAGGGCAGAAAAGAAATTAAACTAAGGCATAGAAAAGAAAACTTACTTTTTATTTGATGCACTCTTCAAACATTACAGCGAATAAAAATTCTGAATTTGATTAAATAAAAAGAGGCATAGGAAGAGGCATGCTCAAAAAAGAGCTTTACGGTTTCTATTTATAGATTATAGAAACTCTAGGGTTTACATCTGATCCCTATCTGCATTTACAAAACTACCCTAAAAAGCCTAGTCAACGCACCGCCACCCACCGACAAAAAATGCACCGACACGTGCTTATCATGGCCGCGGAACCGCGGCCAAAAGCCCTGTTTGGCCGCGGATCAGCGGCCATCTTGGAGGCTTTTGGGCTTCTGTTTCTCTGGTAATTCTCATGTTGCTTTTTACTTGACTTTTCTTCCCTTGGTTCTTCAGAATGTCTTCTAATCTCTTCCAGATTTCCACAATGTAGAATGTGGTGGACTTTTAACGTTCGCTTCGTGTTGAAGTCTTGAATCTTTGCGCTGCCTTTGTACTTTGTGAAATTGTTCATTGATCTTCGTTTGTTCTTCAAACAGTAGGCATGATAAAGATTCTCTATTTGTTGGTCGAAATCTCACTTTTATAGCGTCTTTTCATCATTTTCACTGTTTTATTCCGAGAACCTGTAACCTGCAACTATGTAGCAGACATGGATCGAAAGCACCTATTTATTTATAAAATGATTAAGAATGGGGAATATAATAATGCAAAATTATGATATGAACAAATACCCCCAAACTTATCTTTTGCTCGTTCTCGAGCAAAACTAGTTTATTCTCGAAAAATCATAATCTCACTTTCGCAGGGAAACACGATTGCACTGTGCTCGTGCAACAAGCCGTTAAATCTCTAGGTGTCCCTAGTAGGAGGAGTGTTGTCTCCTGATTAGTCGAAAATATTGCATATTTGAGCCGGCAATTTCCTCATCATTTGCATTCATATAGAAGTGTTCGGTATTCATATTTCACATATTAACAAATCTGTCACAAATTATCAGATTACATGTATTAGACCTTAAAACCGGCATTTCTAGGGAAATTGACTGCATTGCATGGCATCGCAATATTTCTATATATCGCAACCCGTGTTTCGAAGTCTGTGCAGGAAACTAGAAGCGTGCTCAAATCAACGCTGCTCAAAAGATACGTTAACTCACTAACTTCAGATCTGGTATCAATCCAAAGGAGCAATCAAAAATTAACACATCAGAGAAAAGCCCAAACTCCAGTACAAAGCTTCACAAGAAGAACCAAAGCCCAAGCCCATCAAAGAGCCGCGGATCCGCGGCAGGAGCTGGCTGGAGCCGCGGATCCGCGGTGGGTTCAGGGATTCAGACATTGATCTTTGTACCACAATGCTTCATTCAGGGCCCACTGCTCAGAAATGTATCTCAAATTCCAGAAGACTCCAGGGGTTTCTGCCAGATCAGCAAACTAGGGTTTCCAAGCTTAATTAATCCTAGCTTAAAGCCTAAGCTAGCTCCTAACAAACTACCTTCTAGAAGACTCAACAAACTTTTGGAGGGAACTACAATTTCAAACATAGACCTAGGGTTTGGGAGATCTATAAATAAGACCCTAGGCTCACTTGTAAAAGGGGATCTCTTATCTTAGACTTGATCTTTGATTAGTTCATTTAGCCAATTTAGATCCATTCACTCTCTTTCTTCATCTTCTTCTTCCACAAGTCTAGTGAGAGGATTTGTGTGAAACCCTAACCCTAAATTCCAATCAAAAACCAAGATCCCGAGTACCCATCAAGCAAGAAGCCTTGCAACCTTTTATGAGCCGAGCCGATCTTCAACAGAGCAAGTGGTCCAAGCTGATCCGCGACTCACGAAGCCGAGCGACGCCAAATCGACAATTTAGTTCTTCCTCTTGTAGTTCTTGAGCGACTGTAATCAAATTGTTGATATAAATAAAAGGTGATATTCTTTTATCTTATTTTCTTTAAATTCTCGCATCATGATATCTTTTCAATTCTTGAATACTTTCTGTGTGATGATGTTTGAGTAATACTCCGCTCGTCGAGGAGTCGAGACGGTCAATAGAATGATAATGTAACATAGCTTTAATCGATTCTTGAGTCCTACGAGTTTTGTAAACCCTAGCAAGTTCAAGAACCGACGACCTAATTCGTTGCGATGCTTTCTTGATTGATATCGCTCGAAATTGGGGAGTTACGATCGTTTCTTGAATTTGGTAGAGGCTAGAAAAGGAATGATATTGACGAAAGAACAAGGGTTAAAAGATGAAACCCTAGTTTCACGATGAAGCCCTAACTCTCGTCGATCATCATCGATCTAGTATCAAATCTTCGAAGGACAAGAACACGATATCTTGAGATTACATCACGTCTATAGATCCGATCGATTCCTACGAGCCACATTTAGATTCTTGACTGTTGATTGGAAATATCATCGAAACCCCGATTCTTGATTATTAATCGTAATCTTGATTCTTGAATAGAATAGTGACACTTGAAATTGATAATTCTTGAATCATGTTTTCTTTTCTTTTCGATTCAAACAAATTAAATACAGAAATGAATCGCACAATCCCTGTGGACGATCCGCACTCGCTTACGATCTACAACTGACACCGTAGTTGATTGCGGTCAAATATAATTCTTTGATAGTGAGTTCTTTATACAATTTTCTAAATACCGATACAAAATACTA
This sequence comes from Agapanthus africanus, assembly GCA_030015575.1. Taxonomy (NCBI): domain Eukaryota; kingdom Viridiplantae; phylum Streptophyta; class Magnoliopsida; order Asparagales; family Amaryllidaceae; genus Agapanthus; species Agapanthus africanus. The sequence goes on along the minus strand of CM057338.1, from coordinate 170,700,398 downwards.
TTATCGATCAAATGAAACCGTTATCGGGAAACAATTGATTCGATACTTACTTTCTACAAACACATCCGAGAATCGCAATAAAACCAAATGGCGCCGTTGCCGGGGATCCGCGCTAATTCGTTTCATATTATAGTTTGAATTGAAAGAATTATTCCATTGTTGTTTTTGAGATCAAAATTCGTGCAAACCCTAAACGATTTGCTGTTGTTCATTGCAAGGAAATCTGGAGCTGTTTGGAAATTGAAGAAAATTTTTGGAATATACCAGAGAGCAGAGGGAGTCTACATAAGCTCCCTGAAGAATTTTGGTGGAGTGATCTCACCAGTAAACCGCGTTTCCGCGGTGGGAGTGCCCAATAGCGGCGGTTCCGCGGCAACCTGAAGGGATCTCTGTGCAAAAATTCCTCAGGTGATTCCTTACCTTCTCCTCTCTCCTCTTTTTAGCTCCAACTAACACTTTGCTGCAGGATTCTTTGCAAATAATCGCAGCGCCGCAAAAGCAAAAGTAAATTTGTGCGTGATTTTGATTTCTTGGTTGTTTGCATTATAATACGGAAATTAAGGGGCACGGCCAAATCCAAATTAGGTGGGGATTTCATTACCCTTCCTAGGCCCCGAAAACCACAAAACTTGCATCCGCATTGACCCACATTAACTAAAAGAAATCTAGAGAAGACTCTAAGGACTGTCGCGCTCAATTAGGACAAGAGAAGGCCGTGGGTAATTCATTGCTTATCTGCGTTTTCTTGTGGTGCCTAAGGCGAGTGTGTCTAAGGCTAGTGGTTTTTAATTAGGCCCACTACTTACGTAGTGGAGTACCTTTCCACTTACCTGGCACTTATCCGGCCACAGAGGGAAAAAGAGGCAGTGGAGGATTCTATCCTGCGACTTGTCTTTTGGCAGTTAGGAGCGGTCTAGAGCCGGACCTAGGTGACCACTAGATTCTAGGGTTGTGTGCTGCATTTGTTTTGTCGCATCATTTTTTCAAAAATCCGTATCATTTTTAAAAGCAAACACCGCATTCATTACCCCTAATTATAAGTCAACGCTGCCACTGGTACTAACCCTTTTTAGTACAAGATAGGCTGGACACGGGATTCTAGTGCCCGTTTAGTCCGCGTACCCTTTATCGACTCCGAAGTCGATATTTCTCCATTTACCTTTTCTTTACCCACTACCACACCCACACCGATGGATCCGAATCCATCAAACTTCTTTAACCCTAATCTGCCACCGTCCGTTGGTGCGCAGAATCCACCCCGCATCTCTCTCCAGGAGAGGTGCTATCCTATTCGAGGTCCTCTTTCGACCTGCTTATCCACACCACCAGCCAATGGGGATAACTTTGAGATTAAGCTCCAGTATATCAATCTTTTACCCAAATTCCACGGACTCGAGACTGAGGACGCTTACGTTTTCATTACCAAATTTGAAAACGTATGCGCAATGATGGGTACGTCACAACTTTCAGTGGATGCTATGCGTCTACGACTTCTTCCATTTACTTTGTGCGATATAGCTGAGAAGTGGCTATATAACACTACCGCACACTCTATTACGAATTGGGAAGACTTCGTCGCTGCATTCCTTAAGAAATTTTACCCAATACAAAAGACAGCTCGAATCCGTAGCGAACTGAATCAATTTGCCCAGCTCCCTGCTGAACCATTTTCAAAATGCTTTGAACGTTTCAAGGATCTATTGGTTCAGTGTCCTCATCACGGCATCCCGAGATGGGAATTGTGCCGAATTATTTATGAGGGCATTAACCCAAGCACTAAACAGAGCCTTGAAAACATGTGTCAAGGTACTTTTATGACCAAAGATGATGGAGAAGCTTGGAAGTATTTAGAAGAGTTCGCTGAAAAATCACTACAGTGGGAGAGTGGAACCCAACCATTGAATAGGGGTGGCGTACACCAAATAGATGTGTCCATAGGTGTTCGAGCTGAAATGGCAGCAATGCAAAGGAAGCTCGACGCTATGGAACACAAATTTGCAGCAGCCTCCCTAAACCCAGTGTCACTCCCCAAAACTGTTTGTGGCTGCTGTTCTGATCTGTCTCATTTAACGGAAGAATGTCCATTAAACTCTGCGTTTCAAGGTCACGAGCATTCTAATGCCGCATTTCAAAGACCTCGAAACGATCCATATTCTTCCACGTACAATCAGGGTTGGAGGAATCACCCGAATTTTTCTTGGAACCAAAACCAATCTCAAAACACGGTTCCCAACACAAATCAATTTCAAAGGGTTCTTCCTCTACCACAACAGCAACCCCTTCAACTCACTCAGCACCCCTATCAGTCACAAAATTTCCAAAACCAGGGCAACACTCCTGCACAGTCTAATCCTATGCAGTCCTGTTCTGACGAGTTCTCTCAATTCACTCAAACCATGAAATCACTTTTGTCAAATTTCATAGAGGTTTCGACTGAGGTTAGATTTTCCATCAGTGAGATAAAGAAAAACTCAGCGTCCCAAGCTGAGAGTATCAAATCGATGGAAGCTGAAATCGCATGCCTAAAAGCCGAAATGAGTGCGAGAGAAAAAGGGAAACTTCCCTCTCAACCCCTACAGAATCCTGGGCATTACAATGTAAATGCCATCACAACGTTGAGATCGGGAAGAGTGCTGAACAATCATATCGGGGAAGGTATTGATGATACTGAAAATCATATCAACACCTCGGCTGAGACCTTTCCACACACATACACTTCTCCTTCTGATCCTTCTTCTTCTACCACACCACTTGCTCGCGAGCCTATTCTCCATTTCCCACTAGGCTCGACACCTTCTCCCAACCCTTATAGTTCTCCACAGACGGTCCCCACACCTTTTTTGGGACCACGTCTACCCCCTCTTCCTTCTCCTGTGATGGACCCTGCGCTTATTGCGAAAGCTCCTTACCCGAACCGGTTAAGGGCTAATAGAACGAGTCCTCATATGGAGAAAATAATGGAAATGTTCAAATAGGTTAACATCAATATCCCTCTCCTAGATGCGATTCAGCAAGTCCCCGCATATGCGAAAATTCTTAAGGACTTGTGCACTAGGAAGAGGAAGACTCAAGTGCCGAAGAAGGTCTTCATGTCTAATAATATTAGCACTGCTTTTATACCCCAGCTACCAAAGAAACGAAAGGACCCAGGATGTCCTACAATATCGATTTCGATTGGGGGTAAAAACATAAATCGTGCTCTTTTAGACCTTGGCGCAAGTGTTAACCTGCTCCCTTATTCTGTCTATGAGCAATTAGGGATTGGAGAGCTGAAACCTGCTCACTGCACTCTCCAAATGGAAGACCGTTCAATCACCAAACCAAGGGGTGAATTAGAGGATGTGTTGATAAAGGTCGGAGAATTTGTTTTCCCTGTAGACTTCATTGTGCTCGACACACATCCTGTAGCAAACCCCCGGGGCCAAATTCCGGTGATTCTGGGTCGTCCTTTCCTTGCCACTTCCAACGCTGTTATAAACTGTAGAAATGGTTCAATGAACTTATCATTTGGAAATATGACCATTGAACTAAATATCTACAAAGTCGGAAGTCAGCCATCAGAACCTTCTGCTCATATTTTAGATGTGTGCTCTGTCCATGAGATCGCTCCCGATAGTTATGGAGCCGAGGAACTTTGCTTTACTGATCTCGATGACATTACCACATCTCTGTTTGATTTCACACATGATCTTAGTGAGGACACTTTCTCTACACTTGAGTCCTGCACTTCTGACTTTTCTCCACCCGAGTCTGTATCTTTCACAGGCTCTGAGCTTCTTTGTAAATCCAAAAATCACTCAATGATCCCTCCTTCTATCATTTCTCCGCCTGAGTTAGATCTAAAAATTTTACCTTCTCACCTTAAATATGCATATCTAGGTGAGAATGAGTCTTTACCAGTTATCATATCTGCTTCTCTTGCATTAGAGCAAGAGAATGCACTTTTATCGGTATTGAGATCTAACAAAGAGGCGTTTGGTTGGAGTTTGGCGGACATCAAAGGGATTAGTCCCTTGATAGTTGAACATCATATACATGTGATGGATGATGCCAGACCAACCCGAGAACCACAGAGACGGTTGAATCCCGTCATGAAGGAAGCAGTGATGAAAGAGATCGTCAAATGCTTAGATAATGGTATTATATACCCCATCTCCGATAGCCAGTGGGTGAGTCCTATACATGTCGTTTCTAAGAAATCCGGCATCACTGTTATAACCAATGAGGCAAATGAGTTGATTCAGACACGCGCCCAAACTGGGTGGCGTGTATGTATTGATTATAGAAAACTCAATGCTGCCACGAGGAAAGACCACTTTCCTCTACCATTCATTGATCAGATGCTGGAACGCTTAGCGGGACGAGAGTATTATTGTTTTATGGACGGATACTCAGGCTACAATCAGGTCCCCATCGCCAAAAAGGATCAAGATAAAACCACTTTTACTTGTCCTTTTGGTACCTTTGCTTACAGTCGCATGCCCTTTGGGTTATGCAATGCTCCCGCTACCTTTCAGCGGTGTATGATGGGGATATTCTCTGATATGGTAGAGAATTTTTTGGAGATCTTTAAGGACGATTTCTCGATTTTTGGAGACTCTTTTTTTGATTGCTTAGCGAATCTTGACGCTGTTCTTACTCGTTGCAAAGAGAAGAACTTGACTTTGAACTGGGAAAAATGCCATTTTATGGTCCAAGAAGGAATAGTACTTGGACATGTCATTTCACAGAAAGGCATTGAGGTTGACAGAGTTAAGATAGATGTCATTCAAAACCTACCTCATCCCAAAAGCGTCAAAGATATTCAATCTTTCCTTGGTCATGCGGGCTTTTATAGGAGATTCATTAAGGACTTTAGCAAAATTGCTAGACCTTTAACTCTTCTCCTGGCCAAGGATACAACCTTCCATTTTGACTCGGACTGCGAGACAGCTTTTGACTCACTTAAACACTCACTCACTTCAGCCCTCGTTTTATCATCACCAAACCGGGACTACCCCTTTGAGCTGATGTGTGACGCATCTGATTTTGCAGTAGGTGCAGTCTTAGGACAGCACATCGAAAAGATGCCACACGTGATTTACTATGCTAGTAAGACCCTGAATGATGCGCAAATCAATTATACAAGCACAGAAAAAGAACTTTTAGCGGTTGTATTTGCATTAGAAAAATTCAGGCCTTACTTAATTGGCTCACCTATTGTTGTGTATACTGACCATTCAGCTTTAAAACATCTTCTGGCGAAGAAAGATGCAAAAGGTCGACTAATACGTTGGATCCTTCTGTTACAAGAATTCGATCTTGTTATCAAAGATAAGAAAGGATGTGAAAACGTAGTAGCTGACCATCTTTCACGCATCATTTCTTCCCCTGTGACCCTGCCGATTAATGACTCGTTCCCCGACGATCCCCGACGAATAACTCTTGAGCATATCCGCTGAACCATGGTTCAGGGATATTGTGAACTATCATGCCACGGGACTTATACCAAGCGATTGGTCAAAACAGGACAAATATCGTTTTCTATCCCAAGTAAAACACTTTTACTGGGACGAGCCCTATCTGTTTAAATATTGTCCTGATCAGATCATTCGCCGGTGTGTCCCGAATGAAGAGTTCAAGAGTGTTCTTTCATTTTGTCATGATCAGGCCTGTGGGGGTCACTTCGGTCCTAAAAAGACAGCGGAAAAGGTTTTGCAATGTGGATTTTATTGGCCGACCTTATTCAAGGACGCATTTGAGTATTGCAAAACCTGTACACAATGTCAGTATACGGGTAGAATATCCCGGAGAAATGAAATGCCTCAACAACCCATCTTGGTTGTTGAAATCTTCGATGTTTGGGGCATTGATTTTATGGGTCCTTTTCCCAACTCCTTTGGGAATTTGTACATTCTGCTGGCGGTTGATTATGTCTCCAAATGGGTAGAAGCCATTCCATATCGCACTAATGACAAGAAAGTTGTCATTAAGTTCTTGAAAGAGAATATCTTTTCGCGATTTGGACACTCACGCGCTATCATTAGCGATAATGGGACACATTTCTGCAACAGATCTTTCGAGACTCTGATGCGAAAATACTCAATCAACCACCGACTTTCTACACCCTATCATCCCCAAAAGCGGGCAGGCTGAAATCTCAAACAGACAAATGAAACTTATCCTGGAGAAAACTGTTGCTAAAAATAGAAAAGTCTGGTCGACCAAATTGACGGATGCTCTTTGGGCATTCAGAACTGCATATAAAACCGACCTAGGAATGTCTCCATATAGGATAGTGTTTGGGAAAGCATATCATTTACCCGTCGAGATAGAGCATAAAGCATTGTGGGCTATAAAAGAAATAAATTTTGATCTAAACCTTGCTTGTAACTTTCGGAAGCTGCAACTTAATGAGCTAAGCGAACTCCGTGATGAAGCTTATGATAACGCTGTAATCACAAAGAATAGGACTAAGGTTTTTCGCGATAAAAACATTTTGAGGAAAACATTTTCACCTGGTCAACAAGTCCTTCTTTATGATTCACGATTACACCTTCACGCGGGTAAGCTCCGATCTCGATGGAAGGGACCTTTTGTTGTGCGGTCTGTATACCCGCACGGGGCAGTAGAAGTAGAAAATGTTAAAAACGGCACCTTTTTCAAAGTAAATGGACATAGACTAAAGCCGTATTTTTCCACTGACCCCATGGAGGAGCTCTTGTTCTTATAAGAGCCAGTTTATTTGGATTAAAATTCTTCCGTCTCACCTTCATGTCCAGTATATCATTGCATCATTTTTTGAATGAAGGTGAGTGAAAAGAGTAAGTTTGGGGGAAGTTGCCCCCACTAATAATTCCTCCCAGGCTTACATTTTTGTAGGTATAGCATTTGGCAACAGTGAGGACACTGTTGAAAACAAGTTTGGGGGAGATTTGTGCTTATTTTTTGCATCATTTGCATATCATTTGCATAAGCACAAAACGTTTCTTTAAAAATCTATAAAAATTGAAAAATTTTCAAAACCCATAAAAATTTAAAAATTTTCAAGTATAAAAATAATTTTAATATTTACACCTTTTTGTACATAAATAAGATAATAAAAGTTTAGATAATGAAAAATTACATCCATGAGATTAGAAAAATTTAAGAAAACCAAGAAAATTAGAAATTTTCTTATACGAACTAGTAATAAGTAGTTATGAGCCGTTGTCCCAAGGGTTAGTAAGATGAAGGAAGTCACTAATCTGAGGATAAAAATAAGTCTGAAAAATAGTTTCTATTCTGGAAGCCAAACATTTTGAACGTGGCTACCCTGCTATTCGCACTTACACACGTCTTAAAGCCTGGGATAGTAGAGGATACCTTGAAATGCTCTTGTCTTAAAGCCAATGTATGAAGGAAATAAAAAGAAAAAGTGAATAAAGAAAATATAAAGTGGTGAGAAAAATGGACACTGGTTTTGTTATCACCAAGGGCAATAAAAAAATATATAGCGAGGGTGCTTCTTCACCTAATGCCCTAAAGCCAACTGGTCTGGGAGTCACAGCTATGCCTGAGGTGGTGCAAGACGAGGAAAATACACCAAGTAAGCAAGCACAGGAGTAATCGGTCGGTTAGTACCTCAAGAAGTATTAACGGTCGCATGAAAGTGTGTGAGCAATCTCATCTAAATATTCATTAATTAAAAAGTACTGAGGCTGACGGACAAGAGTATGATAGCTTGAATTGAATTCTCCGGGTGTAGGGATGTCTTTACACACACGCAGGGTGATATGATCGATGTTTGGAAGAAAGATAGGAATGAAGAATAAGACGATGTTTTATTGAGGGAGGAAGTGATTTCTGACATCTTTTCATGACCATTAAGATAGGGCTCATGACAACCGAAAAGCTAGCTTAGTTGGAAACCCTAATTTTCAAAGCTTTTCTTTTACAATTCTTTTCTTTAAATGTAATATTCATGATCTTTCTTTTATTATTGGATTTTGTGGGTGCAATCCGCTGAAAACCCTCAGGAGACAACACTCCTCCTACTAGGGACACCTAGAGGTTTAAAGGCTTGTTGCACATGCTCAGTGCAATCGTGTTGTCTACGAAAGTGTGCTAGATAGTTTTTCTCTTTCTTTATTTTCTCCTTCTCTTTTTAATAAAGCATTCGCTCGAGACGATCGAAATTAAGTTTGGGGGAATTTGATTAGTCGAAAATATTGCATATTTGAGCCGGCAATTTCCTTATCATTTGCATTCATATAGAAGTGTTCGGTATTCATATTTCACATATTAACAAATTTGTCACAAATTATCAGATTACATGTATTAGACCTTAAAACCGGCATTTCTAGGGAAATTGACTGCATTGCATGGCATCGCAATATTTCTATATATCGCAACCCGTGTTTCGAAGTCTGTGCAGGAAACTAGAAGCGTGCTCAAATCAACGCTGCTCAAAAGATACGCCAACTCACTAACTTCAGATCTGGTATCAATCCAAAGGAGCAATCATAAATTAACACATCAGAGAAAAGCCCAAACTCCAGTACAAAGCTTCACAAGAAGAACCAAAGCCCAAGCCCATCAAAGAGCCGCGGATCCGCGGCAGGAGCTGGCTGGAGCCGCGGATCCGCGGTGGGTTCAGGGATTCAGACATTGATCTTTGTACCACAATGCTTCATTCAGGGCCCACTGCTCAGAAATGTATCTCAAATTCCAGAAGACTCCAGGGGTTTCTGCCAGATCAGCAAACTAGGGTTTCCAAGCTTAATTAATCCTAGCTTAAAGCCTAAGCTAGCTCCTAACAAACTACCTTCTAGAAGACTCAACAAACTTTTGGAGGGAACTACAATTTCAAACATAGACCTAGGGTTTGGGAGATCTATAAATAAGACCCTAGGCTCACTTGTAAAAGGGGATCTCTTATCTTAGACTTGATCTTTGATTAGTTCATTTAGCCAATTTAAATCCATTCACTCTCTTTCTTCATCTTCTTCTTCCACAAGTCTAGTGAGAGGATTTGTGTGAAACCCTAACCCTAAATTCCAATCAAAAGCCAAGATCCGGAGTACCCATCAAGCAAGAAGCCTTGTAACCTTTTATGAGCCGAGCCGATCTTCAACAGAGCAAGTGGTCCAAGCTGATCCGCGACTCACGAAGCCGAGCGACGCCAAATCGACAATTTAGTTCTTCCTCTTGTAGTTCTTGAGCGACTGTAATCAAATTGTTGATATAAATAAAAGGTGATATTCTTTTATCTTGTTTTCTTTAAATTCTCGCATCATGATATCTTTTCAATTCTTGAATACTTTCTGTGTGATGATGTTTGAGTAATACTCCGCTCGTCGAGGAGTCGAGACGGTCAATAGAATGATGATGTAACATAGCTTTAATCGATTCTTGAGTCCTACGAGTTTTGTAAACCCTAGCAAGCTCAAGAACCGACGACCCAATTCGTTGCGATGCTTTCTTGATTGATATCGCTCAAAATTGGGGAGTTACGATCGTTTCTTGAATTTGGTAGAGGCTAGAAAAGGAATGATATTGACGAAAGAACAAGGGTTAAAAGATGAAACCCTAGTTTCACGATGAAGCCCTAACTCTCGTCGATCATCATCGATCTAGTATCAAATCTTCGAAGGACAAGAACACGATATCTTGAGATTACATCACGTCTATAGATCCGATCGATTCCTACGAGCCACATTTAGATTCTTGACTGTTGATTGGAAATATCATCGAAACCCCGATTCTTGATTGTTAATCATATTCTTGATTCTTGAATAGAATAGTGACACTTGAAATTGATAATTCTTGAATCATGTTTTCTTTTCTTTTCGATTAACTTTTCGATTCAAACAAATTAAATACAGAAATGAATCGCACAATCCCTGTGGACGATCCGCACTCGCTTACGATCTACAACTGACACCGTAGTTGATTGCGGTCAAATATAATTCTTTGATAGTGAGTTCTTTATACAATTTTCTAAATACCGATACAAAATACTATTATCGATCAAATGAAACCGTTATCGGGAAACAATTGATTCGATACTTACTTTCTACAAACACATCCGAGAATCGCATTAAATCATCTCCTGAGGGTTTTCAGCGGATATTACCCATAAAATCCTATCAATTTGGCCTATTGGTTTTCATTTTTCAATTCGGTTTTCTAGCAAGAAATTCTATTATGTTCAACTTAGAAATTATCAACCCGTATTTTTCACGCTTCCTTATCAGTTAACTTAAGATTATATATGTTCTGTAAATTTATTTAGCTTTTCGTATCTTTTGAGTTTTTCTTCTAAGGTTCCATCTCAACTTAGGAATTTTTATCATCTCTACTAAAGATATAAATCCTATTTTTCATTCCTATTTCTCATCCAAACCCCAATCATATACCCTTACGTGGGTGTATATCACCCCTACACTTGGAAATTCAATTTAAGCTCTTATACTCTTATCTATCGTCCAAAGTACTTTTAGTTGGTGAATTTTTATATGAAATTTCTCACACATCATTCATGTGACCGTTAATACTTCTTGAGGTACTAACGACCGATTATAAAATGTGTTTGCACATTAAGGCGTAATTCCTAGTCTTATAATACATAAGGCTTTAGCAGTGACTCCCAAATCAGTTGGTCTAAGGCACTAAGTGATAAAGCACCCTCGCTAAATATTTTTTTTCTATTTATGCAGCCTTAAGTAATTACAAAAACCAGTGTTCATTTTTTTATCTCTGTATTAACACTTGTATTTTTATTTTATTTTCCTTCATATTAAGGACTTTAGACAAGAGCATTTCAAGGTCTCCTCTACTATTCCAAGTTTCAAGGTTCGTGTTTGTACAAGTTGTAGGGTATATTTTCAGAATTTAGACTTAAGCTTAGGGATTATTTTTCAGACTTATAATTTAATAAAAATATCAATACTTTTCCCTTATTTTGACTTAACCCAAGAAGTGAACTCAAAATTTGCCTATTTCCAAGTAAAGACATATTTTCTCTTGTTAAATTTTAAGCAAGGTTATTTTTAGAGTTTTTAATTTACTAAGTCTAGGACCAAGTTTTTCCTACCATTCAACTGTCATGTTAAACTTAAGTCAAATATGGCCAAAATTTAACTTTTCAATTTTTATAATTTTTAAATTTTTTCAATTTTTATGGGTTTTAAAATAAGTATGCAAATGCCAAAATATACACATGAATGCGAAGGAAGAAACCTTACCAAGCACACCCCCAAACTTAAATTCGATAGTGTCCTCACTGTCAGGCTACACCACGAGGGTCAAAATTGTCGGCACTCCCCTGTTTTTTTATTTTTATTTTATTAAAACTGGAAATTTATAAAAATACCCAAATTTTTTTATATTTTATTTTTATTTTTACAAGTGGTAATACCCCTAATCATACGGTTGTCTAAAAATCGCTTTTTTTCTAGAGCCAACAAAATCTCCCCCAAACTTGAATTAAACAATGTTACAAGTCAATGCCAAGTTTTGCAAAGGCCAAAAGTAAATACCAACCATTCGAAGAATTTATCAATGTAACGTATAGGTCGGTGAAAGAACATGTTCTAAAGAGCCAAGAAGAAGTGGGGAAGAGATAAGTGGTGTGGACAGGGTTCGCGTGAACATGAATGTGAGGAGATAAGAGGTGATGATAAATAAAAACGAGAATGTGAATGATCAGAAATGAATGGAATATTGGCATTCTCATATTTTATGAGAAGAAAAGGTGGTGGTTCAACTTCTATAGGTGGAGGTTGATTAACTACAAAATCCTCGAGGCGTTTATGTGGATCCTTTACTGGTTTGGCATCATCCATCATATGTATATGATGTTCAACTATGAGGGGACTAATCCCCTTGATGTCCGCCATAGTCCAGCCAAAAGCTTGCCGATTGTTTTGTAAGACCATAAAAAGGGCTTTCTCTTGCTCGAGAGTTAGAGATGCAGATATGATAACAGGAAGGGTCTCATTCTCACTTAAGTAAGCGTATTTAGAGTGAAACAGCAACAGCTTGAGTTCGAGTTTTGGAGGTGGTAAAATTGGTGAAACTGTCTTGAACTCGAAAGATTCCATCAATGGTTCGAAATGACTGTAAGCAACCGAGTCGAATGGTTCAACTAACTCATCCGAAAATTCAAAGGACTCAAGCTCGGGTAGTGAGTCTTCAAAATCATCCAAAAAAGTGAAACACTCGTAATCGTTATCAGTTTTGCAAACTGTGTCAGATTTAAGTAGGAACGCACTAGTGGCGTCAAAACTGCTGTGATCGAACAGAAAATTTTCTAGCTCACAGTCCTCCTGCGTGATTACGTGGATCGAGCAAACATCAAGTATACTAGTTTTAGGCACGGAGGGCAGACTTCCTATCTTGTAAATGTTGAACTCACTTGATATCTTCCCGAAAGGTAGAGTCATAGAGCCATTGCGACAGTTGATTACAGCATTGGAAGTGGCCAAAAATGGCCGTCTGAGGATCACCGGAATTTGGTTCCGTGGGTTAGCCACAGGCTGTGTGTCCATAACAATGAAATCAACGGGGAATATGAAGTCTCCTACTTTGATCAACACATCCTCTAACTCACCCCTAGGATGGGTGATGGATTGATCAGCTATTTGGAGAGTACAATGAGTGGGTTTCAACTCTCCACCTAATTGCTCATAAACGGAATAGGGCAGCAGGTTAACACTAGAACCAAGATGCTCGATTGATATTCTTATCCCAAATTGTTATTGAAATTGTAGGACAGCCAGAGTCCTTTCGTTTTTGGGGCAAAGGTTGAGGTTGGGTAATAGCATTGCTCACGGCACTAGCTACGAGCACTTTCTTGTGTACCTGAGACTTTCTCTTCGTGGTGCATAAGCCCTTTAAGAGTTTCGCGTAAGAAGGGACTTGTTGGATTTCATCCAAGAGAGGTATGTTAATACTAACCTATTTGAATAGCTCCACAATCTTCTCCGTTTGGGAAGTTGGTTTATTGGATCTCAACCTATTTGGAAATGGAACATTTTGAAAATTTGTTGAATCCAATATTTGTGGAGTAGATTGCGGAGTTGGAACGGATCTCAGTGTTGGTGTTATCGTGAAGTGAGATGTGGGTCTGTTTGAATTAGAAGAAGTAGAGCCTTGTGAAGAATGAAGAATAAGCTCTGAAGAAGATGATGAAGAAGAAGAGGATGAAGAAGAAGCAGATGAAGAAGAAGCACCGGCATGGGTGTCATCACTAATACCCACATCATTGTGCAACACTCTTCCATATCTCAATGTGGTCACAGCATTTACATTATGATTTTGTTGTTCATAAGCAACATGTGCGTTGTATGTATGACTGGGATTTGGCAATGGTTGAGACGGAAGCTATCCCTTTTCTCGCTCGCTTAACGCAGCATTTAGTTGTGCAATTTGGGCCTCAATTGATTTGATGCTTTGATCATGTGAAGCACTGTTTTGCACTAAAGACTGAATGGAAGTCTCCAACTTTGCTGCGGATTGTATAGATTCTTTTAAAAATGCATCCAAACTTCGTTCTAGCGAGAAAACCTTATCATTATTTGGCTGAACACAATTGTTTTGAGGATAAGAATTGTTGTGCACAAAATTGTTCATTTGGTTTGGGTAAGGTTGGGGTTGGAAAGGTTGCTGGTATTGAGTCTGTTGAGGGGCTTGTTGTTGTGGAGGAGGAGACCTTTGAAAGTTGTTGTTGCCTTGGAATTGTTGTTGATTTTGATTCCAAGAAAAATTTGGATGGCTCCTCCAACCAGAATTATAAGTCAAAGAGTATGGATCATTTCTTTGTCTTTGCTGAAAGGCAGTATTGACTTGATCTTGTCCTTGACCAGGTGGATTGTAAGGACACTCTTCAGTAAGATGGGACGGATCCGAACAACAAGTGCAAACAGTGCGTGGGGGTAAAGCAGGGGCACGAGAAGGCGATGAGAATTTGCTCTCAATTGCTTCTAGCTTATTCATAACTGTGGTCATTTCGGCCTTCATTGCAATCGACATGTCTAGTTGATGTATGCCTGCCCTAGACTGACCTGTTGAAGTAGATGAGGTGGTCTTAGTGCTTTCCCACTGAAGTGTTTGTTCAGTAAGATCGTCGAGAAACTGCCAAGCTTGCTCGCTAGATTTTGTAAGAAAATGACCTTGACAAATGGTTTCCAACAACTGGTTAGTTGCCGCGTTCAATACTTCGTATAAAGTTAGGCAAAGTTGCCAATTCTCGATACCGTGGTGAGGGCATTGAACAAGTAGGTCTTTAAATCTTTCAAAGCACTTCCGAAAAGGTTCGGAAGGAAGCTGGGAAAATTGAATAATTTCGTTGCGAATTCTCACGGTCTTGTGGTGTGGGTAAAACTTTTTTAGAAAAGTTTTAACAAACTCTTCCCAATTTTTTATCGAGTGTGATACTGTGCTAAATAACCATTTCTCGGCTAGGTCACATAAAGTGAATGGAATGACACATAGCCTTATAGCATCATCAGAAAATTGTGTAGTCTTCATCATTGCGCAAACATTCTGGAATTTGTTAATGAAGATATAGGCATCTTCGAATTCCAGTCCGTGAAATTTGGGCAACATATTGATGAAGTGGGGTTTAATTTCAAGGTTATCCCCATTGGCCGGTGGAAGTGAAAGGCAAGTTGGTAAAGCGGTGTGGATAGGGTAGAAAAGATCCTGGAGCGCGATTCGTTGGGTTGCTTCAACAGGTGGGTGTTGTTGGTTATTCGCACCTAGTGGAAGTGGAATCAGTCCCGCGGGTAAGGGGTTGTTAGGATTGAATCTCGACATCTCCTTAGAAGACAAAGAATATGAAAGTGAAGGTAAAGAAATGGAAGGAATTTCGACTTCGGAGTCGAAAGCGTCGTCAGTCGGCACTAATGAGCCACGGACTAAACGGGCACTAGTGTCCCTAGTCCAACCGGACATACATTAAAAAGGTGCAGTGTAGTCAAAAAAAATGAAAACAGAAGTGGGGGTAAGAAAACGTCAATGGAAGGAAGTGGGTGCAAGTGGGGTGCAATGGATTTCTTAGTGACAAGTGGCAAGTTTTTGTGAAAATTTTCTGTTTTGTGTTTTTTTATAAGGAGCTTTTTGTAAAAAGATTTTCAATAAAAAGATTAGACACACGTTCAATCAATCACAATATGCACAATCAAGTCTAGATCTAGGGTCACCTAGGTCAACTAGACTGCAAATAACTGTTCCAAAGTGCAAGTTGTGAGGACCTCAAATCGCCTCTTCACCGCCAATTATGGCCAGGTAAGCACAGGTAGAGAAAAGAGGGATCCGCTCATGAATCATCGTGAGACAGGCCTTTTAAAATTACCTTTCCTTACTTGTCTAGCCTAGACACCACAAAGTCTGGTTTAGATAAACGATCGATGCCTACAACTATTTCTTTTTCCTATTGAGCGCGACGGTCCTTATAGGATGAGTCTAATCTTTTTTAATCAACTTGATGGTTTAGGCAATATGCTTTTTATGATTTTTGGTGTCCTAGGAAGGGTAATGAAATCCCCACCCAATCTGGATTGGTGTTCAAGCCGCTTAAAGTCAGTTTTAAAGATGCAAAGCAGTAAACACAATCAAACACTTGCCAAAAATTATTTTTTTATTGCGGTACAAAGAATCCTGCACAAGATCAAGTTATTGGAGAAGGGGAGAAGTTTTTGCGCAAAGAACCCTGCAGGAAAATTTTTCAGAGGAGATCGGGGGGTTTAGAAGAAGAAAAGAAAGCTTACAGAGATATTTTTGCTTGCTGACGTCACCACCAAGCCGCACTTCCGCGGTCAAAAGAAGGTCAATGCGGCGGTTCTGCGGTCAATCGGTCTGTTCAGATCTTCAAACCTTTTCTGTTTCTCTGTTGTGCTTCTCCTTTGTAGGTTCAGATCTGCTGTTTGCTCTTTCGCTCTCTGGAATTTTCCAGATCTAAATCTGTTCTTCGATCCTGCACAATTCAAACAAAACACCCTTCAAAAAATAACAAGATGATAAATTTTTATACATATTTTTAATTTTTCAGTTTTTTATGATTTTTTTTAAAATTTTATATTAACCCGAAATTGCAAAAAGAAAATAACTACGCCATCCCCGGCAATGGCGCCATTTGGTTGAGCGAGGCTTTTGTGTGTTTGCGCTTTTAAAAAATGAATCAAAGAATATTAACCGTAATCAAGAACGGCGTCGCTTGGTAGCTAGCCGGTGAGTACCGGTCGGTCCACAGGGATTTTGTATATTTTTTATTTGTTCTATCGAGTTAATTCCAATTGGGGTTGGATTGATTATCACTAAAAACTGAAATGAGTTTGATTTGGATTAAAATCTTGCTCGGGTTAGATTTAGGTTAAGTTTGGAAATTCAATATTTCTCACCGCTTTTTATGACCTAATTAAGATCTATTTAGGTGTTAAGGTAATAATTAATAAAGTGGATTAGTACCATCGGGAAGAAACTAGGTTTCTTCCTCTAGGTCATTGTCCGTCCTTTCTTAACTCTTACCCTAACCTCCATGGAAAACATACACAACCGGTCTTTAACTACGGTATCACCGCTACCTCGTGGGATAGGGTGCCATAGTGAGCGGTGTGTGTATGTATGCATAGAGTCCTATTAAAATGTATGACGGGCAAGAAAGGGGTGAGAGATTTTCATCTCTCAAAGCTTTCCTATTCCTAACCCTAACAAGTGAGGAACTACTCACTCATTAAGGAATTGATAAAAGATTTCATTTTTTTGTTTGCTTTTAATTTAACAACTAATTATCTAAACTACGGCAAATAAATAAAGTTTATACTAGGGCAGATAAATAAAATTTATACTATGGCAGAAAAGAAATTAAACTAAGGCATAAAAAAGAAAACTTACTTTTTATTTGATGCACTCTTTAAGCATTACAGCGAATAAAAATTCTGAATTTGATTAAATAAAAAGAGGCATAGGAAGAGCCATGCTCCAAAAAGAGGTTTTGGGTTTCTATTTATAGATTATAGAAACTCTAGGGTTTACATCTGATCCCTATCTGCATTTACAAAACTACCCTAAAAATCCTAGTCAACGTACCGCCACGCACCGACAAAAAATGCACCGACACGTGCTTATCATGGCCGCGGAACCGCGGCCAAAAGCCCTGTTTGGCCGCGGATCCGCGGCCATCTTGGAGGCTTTTGGACTTCTGTTTTTCTGGTAATTCTCATGTTGCTTTTTACTTGAATTTTCTTCCCTTGGTTCTTCAGAATGTCTTCTAGTCTCTTCCAGATTTCCACAGTGTAGAATGTGGTGGACTTTTACCGTTCGCTTCGTATTGAAGTCTTGAATTTTTGCGCTGCCTTTGTACTTTGTGAAATTGTTCATTGATCTTCGTTTGTTCTTCAAATTGTAGGCATGATAAAGATTCTCTATTTGTTGGTCGAACTCTCACTTTTATAGCGTCTTTTCATCATTTTCACTGTTTTGTTCCGAGAACCTGTAACCTGCAACTATGTAGCAGACATGGATCAAAAGCACCTATTTATTTGTAAAATGATTAAGAATGGGGAATATAATAATGCAAAATTATGATATGAACAATGGCTCAGAGTACACCGTTATGGGAGAACTCAATCCATTCTCGGTAAATGAAGTGCGGAAGTATGAAGATCTAAAGTACTTTTTGCCGGACTTTGAGGATACTGAAAGGTGCCACAAGCCGGAAAATAAGCGAAAATCTAAGGTTACCATTGCTATCATTAGAAGCGACATCGATGAAGAAGAAGAAATATTTTACTCGAGGAAACCTGAAAGGCAAAACAGTAAGCTCAGACCATCTACTCTTATTTTGGTCTTTAGCAGCGACTCCGAGGACGAGGCCAATGCAGTGTTCTCTGTCCGCCTGTCAACACATACTTCTACCTAAGCAGACCAGAGTCTACAAATCATGATGGCTCCACCTCGACACTATAGGGAACATGATGCCCTCGATACATACAGCGTACAAGAACTGCAAACTTTCTAGGTGCCGCCAAGGCGAAAAGGTGAAAAGGCGATCCTCTTCTACAAATCTACGGATACCAAGATAGAAAAGAAATTTGGTATGGTGTCGACCCCATTCTTGACAGATTCCATCCCATCCATATGCCAAGATATTATCCAGAGGGATTAAAGAAACTGTTAAAGCACCAAGGCATACCTCTAGAAAAAACGGTTCGCCAAACCCAATTCTACAAAAAGACTTGGGGTATTTCCGGGACTCAACGAAAGAAGCCCAACTGAAAGATAGAAACAACTGGGCTCAGATATGTTCGGTCCAAGAAATAGGAGCAAGTTTACAGCTGCCACGTCATAAACAGCTTGAGTGAAGAAGAAAATACTCTTCTAGATAGCTGTGACGTCAAATTTGAGCGAGATTCCACTTTAAGAAAGTTAAGTCTGTCACTCGAAGAGCAAATTAACAAGCTAATAAAAGAAACTTGTCAGGCGAGCCGAGACAACCATATCTGTGAAATGTCCATATATGAAAAAGCCAAGGCACAGCGTCTTAGTCAGCAGTCAGTGGAAGAAGCAGACCATAATTCTCTTCACCCATAACCCGCTATTTGCTTTCACGAAAGAGAAAAATTCCAAAGCGGAAATGAAAATAATGAAAGTATTGCTGACGGCGTTCGAGGACGACAAAACAAGTCCAAGAAGCCCTCCAAACAAGGAAAGTCCAGACTCAACCCATCCTTTATAAAGAAGATGGGACACGAATACTTGTTCCCGCAGGACAAAACAGGGAAAATATTCAACCTTGTTATGAAGCACTAAATGATGACGCTTCTAGAGTCTAGGCACCTCGAACAAATAAAAGAGCTCCATCACTCGGATTATTGCTCCTATTACGAGCGATAGGTCACTCTCTTGAAGACTGCTTCACGTTCAAGGTCTGGGTAGAGAACTAGTATCAGCAAGACATGTTTCCTTTATCCGACAATTGGAAGATATGCCCGCCACAAAAACATGAGCCAAAGAAGACCTATACTGTCAGAATAGGACCAGCTCGACCGTGAAAATGGAAGCGGTCTCGTACCTGCCATATGATAACTCTCTCAAGGGAGGGAAGGCATGAGAATATGATTGACCTCTTCGGATGCAACACAAATGAAGATGATGATGAGGAAATCTCAAAATTTCCACCAGCGCCAAAACAGTTGGAGGACGGGATACACACCACGACACACTAACCTACGGAAAATCAACTTAGGAATGGAGGACGATTCGAGGCCGAAGTTTGACAGTGAGTTATTATCTGAAAAATAGATAGCCACATTAAAAGACGTGCTCATGCAATACAAAGACTGCTTTGCATGGAATTACTCCGAAATGCCGAGCCTAGATCCAGAAGTAACAATACATAAACTGGCCATATTTCCAGACATAAAACCAATCAAACCGATACCAAGAAGGATGCAGCTCGAACATGAGATGAGTATCAACACTGAATTCAAGAAACTAATCGACTTCGGCTTCATCCAGAAGGTTCAATATCCCGACTGGATCGCTAATATCGTTTCGGTGATGAAGAAAAATAGGACGGTTCGCATCTGCGTGGACTTTCGGGACCTCAATAAAGCATGCCCAAAAGATGACTTCTCAGTACCCGTTAACGAACTGATGATCGATAACACATCCACCCATGAAGTCTTCTCTTTCATGGAGGAATCTTCAGGATACAACTAAATAAAAATGGATCCTGTGGACCAGAAGCATACCGCCTTCAGACACCGTTAGGCGTATTCTGCAACAAGGTGATTCCCTTCAGCTTGAAGAATGCTGGTGCTACCTACCAAAGGGCCATGACAAAGATTTTCGATGACCTCATACACGAGATCGTCAAATGCTATGTCGTTGACCTTGTAGTGAATAGCGAATCTCATGAGCAACATTGGAACATCTAAAAATAGTGTTTTAATGTATTCCAAAGTATAATATGAAGAAGAACCCTATGAATTGCGTGTTTGGAGTCTCCTCAGGAAAATTCCTTGGATTCATCATTCGTCACCGAGGTATCAAAATTGGTCCCTAAAAAATCAAGGCGATTATGAGAATACCTTCGCTAAGAACCCTCAAACAACCGCGGTCTCTCCAAGAAAAGTTCGCGTATATCCGGCAGTTCATAGCCAACCTCTCCAGAAAATGCCATCGCTACAGTCATCTGATAAAGAAGGGGACCTCGTTTATCTAGGATCAGAAGTATCAAAATGCACTAGACGAAATCAAACAATACCTGCAAAATCCGCCGGTATTTTCCGCCCCGGTTAAGGGAAAACCCTTTATTATATATACAATGGCCTTTGAGGGTTCTCTAGGTGTATTGTAGGCATAAGAGAACAATCAAGAAAAGGAAAGAGCTATGTATTATTTAAGTCGAGTTCTCTTGGTGGCAGAAAGCAACCACTTCCTCATTGAAAAGCACTGCTCGACGCTGATCTTCGTAATAACGAAGCACAGACACTATGCCTTAGCGCATGAGGTTCATATCATATCAAAGGTGGATCCTTTCAAATATCTGATGTCGAAATCCATACTGACAAGAAGGCTTGCCAAATGGGCCCTCTTTGAAAGTATGTCTTAGCACCTCTACTAGTTTTATATGAGCATCAAGTATACAATTTTAAAAATATAGAGGTCTAAGTATACTAAACAAGAATCGAACTAGAGAATTAGGGTTTAGAAGCAGGTAAGAAATGTTCTATACTAAGTGTAAAGGGCTTACAACCTTTGTAGTCTAGTCCTTCACTTCTAAAACTCCAAGTTGAAGTCCCTAGAACTCTTCTTATGGCTCCACTTGAAGAAAAGATCGAACTTGCTTGTTGTCTTCGTTGTAAAAAATGATCCACCTTAAAGTATCTCTCACTCAAGCTCACACTTCACTAATCAAGATATTAGTGAAGTTAACAAACTAAACTAATGAGCTAGAATAGTGTAGGTTGATGAAGTAGGAATTTTGCTCACTAGAAATACTTTTATCTTCTTCTTTTTCTCAACTCAAGAAAATTAGTGAAGAGAGAAAGAAGGAGATGAACTTGGAATAAGTATTGAACCATATAGAGTTTATAAGATAAGATAAGGATGATGAAAATATCTAAGAGTAAAACAAAAATTGGAGATGAGTCATGGCCTCTTAATATTTCTCCAAGCTCCAAAGCCATGACCCATTCTCCTTTTTTTTTCTTTTTTCTTAAAAAATAAATCATCCTTATTATCTTTTACTCTTGTGTGATTCTCATACATCCTAGTTTTATGTATCATCAACTATGATCCATATATATGTGTGTTTGTGTGTGTTTGTGTGTGTGTGTGTGTGTGTAGTACACACACACATATAAAGAGAAGAAAATCTTAAGTGGGCTTAATATTAGTTAATATATGTATATATCAAATATATAAATATATATCAAATTATCAAATCAATACTTGATTCAATAATCCGGTTATATCATATATAACCCGGCTAATATCAAATATATATGTATATCAGATTATTAAATCAACACTTGATTCAATAATCCGGTTATATCACATACAACCGGCTAATATTCAATATTAGTTAATATATATATATATATATATATCAAATTATTAAATCAACACTTGATTCAATAATCCGGCTATATCAAATATAATCCGGCTAATATCAAATATATATATATATATAAATCATATCATTGAATCAACACTTGATTTAATAATCCGGTTATATCGTATATAACCCGGCTGATATCAAATATCGCTAGATTAGAATACGGTATCATATACTCGTATTCAATCAAGCTCTCGCACATATCTCCTTGTGTGCCCTACTTTGTTTCGCTTGAGCTAGAAAACCTCTATGTAAGACTATAAAGACTCGTCAATATGCCAACAGTAGGTAATGATCACATCAGCTACCCATAAGCCGCCGGCGGTACTAGCTGGATTTAACGGCTACCCAGGTATTGAACGAATAGAAGATCAATAAGCAAACTTGTCCAAACTCTCATAGAGTCTATAAGCAAAACTTAACGTACAGTCCGGTCTTTTCGTCTAATATGTCGCATATCGAGTCTGGGGGGTAGAATCGTCTGACCCCACTAACTTGATAAGTCATGCCGATGTGTGGCCAATAACTTTGCGAGAAACTACTGATAACACTTATCAGTAAATTTTATCAGCCCTGGCCAAGGACTTGCTGTTATAGCTAATCGAGCATAGCGCAACATCAACTCCTACTACCGGGAGAGACGAAACCCCTCCTATCGCTTACTGCCTCCATGCGACTCGGGACTGTACCCAAAATCCACCTGTTTGCACGACTCCTTTGACCGTGGTAGGGAGGAAATCAAAGCACAGTAGGAACCATACAAGAAACTATAACGAACTCGGGTCTACAGACTAATCTGTACAAGTGTCACCAGAGAACTGCTATCTGATGATAGGTATGGTACCATCTAGGAGTTCTCGGAGAGTCCTGTTCGGTATACCCATTCTCTAATGAGCACATGTGTACAATCTTTGATCTCAAACACCAATGGTTATGGGATCAACCATCGTCCCATACAGTGTCAAGAAATGTACACACTTGTCTACTCTGGAAGATCTTTGCCTTGTCTTGATACTCTATCGACTAGGAACTATTAAAGGATGTGCTTATGGACTATACAAGCCCCATTAGTATGATCTGCATCATAGTCCTGATAGTCAAGCTAACATCCTAAGGGCTTTATCAATTTGTATCAATAAGACAGTAAACTAAAAAAAATGCATGTTAAGATAAAGAGCAATCAGATAGTATACTATCATGTTGAGCAAGAAAGTCCTCTATATATATGTCCAAGTATCTACTATAATATAAAATAATGGCCTCTAGGGCATACATATTCTTAACACTCTTGCCGATGGAGTTCTCAATAAAGTATCGACCCTTCACAGCGGTGAAAGGACAAGCCATTGCTAACTTTTTGACGGAACATCCGATACTGGCTGACGCCCCCTTAAATTGTGAGTTGTCGGATGAACACGCGTTCGATGCAATCGAAGAAAAGAAAGAAGAAAATGATTCCCAATGAGAACTCTACTTCGATGAAGTATCATCCATGGAGAGGCGAAAATAAAACACTCCTATAATCAAAGCTGGGATGGGTCTTATCTTCGTAACCCCGAAAGGAGGAATATTGCGTTATGCCCTCTCTTTGATAGAACTTAGGACTAATAATGAAGAGGAATATGAAGCTTTGATAGCTGGTCTTCAGATCGCTATCGACATGGGGATCAAGAACCTCATCATATATGGAGGCTTCCAGCTGATTGTTAGTCAAGTAAACGGTGACTATAAAATATACAAGCAAGAGAGGAAAACATCAAAACGGTGACTATCAAGTATGGCGAAAGAGTGCAGCAACTGCTAACACAAATCCCTTCCTACTCCCTGGAAGGAATACTGCGAGAGGAAAACAGCAAAGTGGATGCATTAGCCAAATTGGCTAAAGAATTGGCCGATGAAAACCTCGATGACGTAAGGATCATTGTGCAATGCTGCAGGATTCTCGCTCCAAAAAATATATTTTTGGATGATCTGATAGAACTACCAGATGGAAAAGAAATGTCCGAACAACTAGCCCTTTAAATAGAGGACGGAGAAAAGATTAAGGACTGGAGGGAAGTCTTCATAGACTACTTTAAATCCCAACGAACGTTTGAAGATGCGTCGTCGAGATATCAGCTCTTGAAACGATATTTTTCATTTACCTTCGTCAACAATACTCTATATAAGAGATCGTTCGCCTACCTATGGAGAAGATGCTTGGGCCCGGAGGAAGTAATGAAAGTTGTCCAAGAAATACACGACGAACTCTGCGGTTGTCATCAAGCTGGACTAAAGATGAAGCTGAAAATAAAAAGAACGGGATGCTATTGGCCCATGATGATTCAGGACTGGCTCGAATATGCGAAAAAGTGTCACGTGGACTTCATACATCAGCACCCAAATCCGCTATACCCGGCAGTGTCCAGCTGGTCGTTCGAAATATGGGGAACCGATATAATTAGCCCTATCGAACTGGTATCATCCAAAGGACAACGGTTTATACTAGCAACAACCGACTACTTCTCTAAATGGGCAAAAACAATACCGCTAAGGGAGGTGAAGATGGAGAATATCCTCTATTTTTTTAAGACTCATATCATATACTGGTTCGAGACTCCACGATGGATAATCTCGGATAATGTGCTAGCTTATAGAAACCACAAAATAAGTCGCTTCACACAGCAACATAAAATAGACTGGAGATACTCTTCAGTCTATAATTATCGGGCCAACAAGCTAGCTGAAGCTTTCAAGAAGACCTTGACCAAGATTATAAAAAACACGGTATCCAGAAACAAAAAAGACTGGCATGAATGGATCCATGAAGCTCTTTGGGCGTACCTAACAACGTTCAAAACGGCCATAAATACAACACCATACGCATTGTTGTTTGGCGCTGAAGCGGTGCTCCCATTAGAGATAAAACTTCTCTCTTTACATGTAGCAGTTCAATACGAGCTGACAGATGATGAAAATGCTCATCTTAGGCTCGAGGGGCTCGACGCCCTCGATGAAAGCCGCTTTATAGCACAACAAAATATGGAGGCTTATAAGGCAAGGATGACCTGGTCATATGAAAGAATGACCAGGCCGAGAACATTCCGCCAAGGCAAACTCGTGTTGGTTGTTAAAAAGCTGGTGATTCCCAATCGTGCAAATGGGGGAAGTTCGAGCCAAATTATGAAGGCCCATACCTCCTAAACAAAGTCTACCAAGGTGGAGCCTACCTGCTCATGGATACGCATGGCGAAAGACCACTCCGGCCATTAAACGACTGATTCCTCAAAAATACTTCATTTGACGAGTCATGACTTAGGTTAATGATAGATGACGATACTTTTGTCCGCTCTCTATTTTCATGAGTCAGAACTTCGTAAGTAGTACTAAAAGATGTTTGCCCTAAAATATGGTGAAAATGGACCACTACGCCCTTAAACTGGCTTTGGACCACTACGTCCTTAAACTGGCAGTGGACCGAAACGTTCTTAAACTAAATACTCGCCCAAAAATAGGGCGATAATGGACTGTCATATCCCTAAACTAACACGTTTATCCCTATGGTGGATCCCCATATTGATCACCATATACAATAAATGGGCATAAACAATTCATACCTCTTCCATGTCCTCCATGATGCAATCCTTCAAAAAAGATCGGGGCTTATAGCTAATGGTGCGTTACCTTAGGAACCTAAAAAAGGTACGTCCACAACCGAAATTGGCATGGATGAAAACCCGAAAGGAAACCATGAGTAAAAACAACAGGACTACCGATAAGCTAGTGAAAACTCGAAAGGGCGCGAACTCATTAATAGAAAAGAAAAGACGCCCTTGCAAAGTCCCCACGACTTTGTAAGGAGAAAACACCTGCGTGAGATCCTTATGACTCACCAAAAAGCAACAAACTTAGAAATCCACAAGATTTCTAAGGAGAAAATACACTTACGAGATTCTTACAGCTCGTAAGGAGAATATACCCTCTATAAGATCCTTACGGTTTATAGTGTTCAAAGGCCTTAAGTTACAGGGATGTGAACCTGTTCTTAAGACATCAAAACCCCACAAAATTTTATGCCCTATAAGTGGTTCAATATCGACTCTTGTATACAATCCACGGGCATAAATATACCATCTTAGCAATGCAAATAAGCCTACAGCGTGCCAATGCGTAATATATTCCCCACCAAGTCCCACCAATGATAGGAAATATCTTCATATGGTGAACAACCACTTATAAGTCATCCAGACTTACAAGGAGAAAATACTCTTTACCACTTACCAAAGAAAATATCATTTATGAATCCCCACGATTCCTAAAGAGAAAACACACCTATGAGATCCTCACAACTCATAGGGAGAAATCGCTTTATGAGACCCTTATGGCTCGTAAAGTCGAAAGCCTTGGTCGAAAGGATCCTAACCTTGTTCGCTAATCCACCTTTGTCCAAATCAACAAAGGCAAATGATGATTCACTCCTGATAACATTCTAGTTATAGTGATGCTGATACCAAAATTGGTATCAGATTCTAAATTCTTAATTTGCAATAAAAAGTAGCGAGTAAATGAAAATAAACAAAAAAAATGACACAGCCGAAATGATTGGGCACCGCGAAGAATACCCGAATTAATTGGGCAATCGCGAATTTCGCGGTATGAAAAGCTGAAAAGATAGAGTATCATAGAAATAAAAAATATAATAAATAATAAAATAAATTTTTTATACCCTGCAAGTAGGTCCATACCGACTCTTGTATACAATCCATGGGCATAAATGAAAGAAGAGGGAGTCATATTTTCCCACTATACTTCGTCAAAAGAAGAACCGAGTCCTGATGGCACATCTACAGCCTAGAGACTATTGGAAGTCCTTATTACTCTAGCAAACTACAGACGCGACGTCAATAAGGACCCAAGGGTCAAATAAAAGTGGAGTAACGGCAAAATCCTAACTCCAGATCTCAATGGTAATATCTACAGCTGTTCGCTCGATATCGTGTTGTGCGTTTAAGAAGGTTATGGTTCTATATCGGATATGTCGGTTATGTTGAAAAGATAGCACGATGTGATTCTCAAGTTATAAAAATACCGTAAGTGCACAATGCGTTGGAGCAATCCAGTAAGTACGGGTCGATCCATAGGGAATGGATATCACGACGTTCTTTTTGAGTTAGAAACAAATGATTTGAATTTGGTTTTTGTCACGTTTTAATAAAAGAATAAAATGTAATAGGAAAAAGTGATATATATGGAATACTTAGGCTATGGTTTGGTAAATTGACTTGTGGCATTACCCCCAACTCTTATTCTTGATTCAAATGGACATTTCTAGTTTCTATTTGAAATCGAGAAGCATGCCGTATCTAAACTGATTACAACGAATCATTTAGGATACAATATCAAATTGGAACAAAAGAAACTACAAAGTGCTAGGATTTTAGATGAAATGAGAATGAAACAAGCTAAATGAGGCTAGCAAGTATAGACATATGCTTTGTGGCTACATGTCCTATCTAGTTAGTTCACTTCACTTAGTTAACTTTAACTTCCTTTTCTACTTCAAGTTTAATATAAATACTAATGAGATGTAAAGAAAGAATAGGGTATGTGTTAGAGGTTGATTTGCAACTATTGAAAACAACATACCCTATCTAACAAAACACAAATAAGTTGTGAATATAAAATTGAAGTTCATTAAGTGCATAAAATCAAGAATGAGGGGTTGGAAGGCAAGCCATACATCAATCTATCTCACCATTGCCCAAGTAAAGGAACTACTCACACATCATAATAAAGAGAGCAAAAGAAATAAATAAACACATGAGCAATAATAAAAATAATAAAGATGAGAATACAAGGAACCAATTAATCGAAAATGAAGCTTTATTGAAGTTGAATCCAAGTACAAGCTATGAGTTCAATTACCTAGCAATCTCACGAAAGAAGTTGCAAGATATGAGAAAGGTAAAGAACTCAACTATCACTAGGGCTATAAAAGTACATCAATTGATTTTCAAGTATGGAAATGTACATCCTTTTTCTCTCAAAATAATTTACTATTTATAAACATTGTAAAAACAAAAGTTGCATATAAAAATGAGTTGATAAGACCACCAGGGACCCACCAAAAGAGCACGAGAAAAATTAGGCATGCCTTGGCCGCAATTTGTAGCTAAGATGAATAAAACGGCGGCCAGGATAAAGATTCTGGGGCCCACCTTTGTTGTGTGATCACATGTCTACTTCACTATCTCACTATATTTGCATTTTTGTCTAATTATGAAGAGGATAAAATCTGAAGTTTTGGAGAGAAATGTATAGCTTGAAATCCATCACATCAACACTTTATCTCTACTCATCACTTGAGCCCACTTGCTTGCCCACTTGCTCACACCAAATAATTTCTTGTTTCACACGGTTCATTGCACCTAAAATACTTATGTTCATACTTATAAAATCATGTTGGACCAAAGTTGAATAAAAAGTTGTGCACACTTGTATTGTTGCAAAATCTTCATGAATATTGATCGGTTTTTCATTCTAGTTGCAGTGTCGGCTCACAAATATCGTATCCATATAATTTGAGTGTGTTTCCTGTGTTTCGTCATGAATACATATATCTTGTATTTATTGAGCGGACACAGGTTAATAGTACCGATATATCACCAAAATGATAACGAATCAGTGATATTGAAATGCAGTTTTACGTGATGAACAACAGCCTAGAGCTCATCTCGACGTTCCTTTTCATTCCAACAGGGTGCAGACATAACTATCAAATTAAATTGGAGCAATGGTATATTCCTAGTTCCAGACCTCGACCGCGATACATACAGCATAGAGATCACACAGATATCTACCTTACTTCTGCAAAGAATTGGTATGACACCAACGAAAAAATGAAGTGACAATATATTCTTAGCTTCGGGTCTTGACGGCAAGCCTAGAGACCATTGGAGATCATCCATCTCTAGAAGGGTGTGGTTATGACTCATCAGGACTTCAAATTAAGCCTAACCTCAAATGAAAAGCGCCACGGTAAATACCTAAAAATTGTTCTTCCAACGGTAAAATGGATATTCCAAACTAAGAAGGTTACTTGAAGACATCTTGTTCAGCTTCAGAAGGGATCAGAGACACGACAGTCGTAGTGCTACTCGAGCAGCAACCTAAGAGACTGCATATAGAGAAATATATTAGCCAACGTGATAGTACGATGGACTTAAATCTAGTACCACAAGTCTAACGGATCCCTATCATAAAAGAGTGGGGGTTATCTATATCCAACGTTAGGGCAAGTTTGCCTGTAAACCTATGGGGGTAAACTGAAAACACTCCGAAATGAGTGAATAAATTAGAAACTCCGAAATGAGTGAATAAACAAGAAACTCCGAAACGAGTGAATAAACCAGTCCCTGCCAGATCGAGATAATCAACAAGTAAAGGCGCAAATTTGAAAATAAAATATTTTTTATTCACAAATCAAATGTTTAAAATATACAATCTATAAAAAAAAAGGGATACAATGACAACTGTTAAGAAGGTGGGGTTTTCATCAAAACGGCGACCCGCTCATTCTCTTATCAGAGCTCATTTTCGCACTCCGCTAGTATTGCCAGTTGCATTTCGGTCTGAGCTTGTTGTTGCAGGCACGCATTAAGCTTCTCAAAAAGCTCCTGTTTCGAAATCTCATGGTCCCACACTCCTTGCTCTGTAAAATTAAGGTCCCTCTTCAGCTCCATTCCTTTGAAAATACATCGTTGAAGATTTAGGTAGATGAGTAGGAGCCACGCAACATTTAGGAAGATTTGTTCACACCAGTCCAGTGTTCATCTACATATATATGTGTATTTGAATGATAAATAATGTTGAAAGTATGCTCATTTATATGTGCGTGTGTGAAGGTTAGTGCATGACACGTGCGCAGCATACGCACGCATCATTGGCTTTCACACTTAGCAGAAATTCCTAAGGGTAAAGTGCAAAGCACATGCGTAGATACAAGATGCACATATGAATATGTGCTGGGGATGAAACATTCGGCAGTTAACGATAAAGAAATGCATTTAAATAAAAATCTTATTCTACAAGGAAGAGATCACCAAATATGGGATCAGAAATACAAGGGTTAACAAAATGATAACAAAGTTCTCTAACTCCCTCTCTGGCTGCTCTACCATATCGTAACGGCGGTCCTCACGAAGAGTCCCTCCCCATCTATCAGGGCCACGCTCATCTGCAAAGGAAGACATGACAGCCCGTCGAACCCGGTTCTGACTCAGCATATGAATCGAGCGGTCTTTCAGAGGATTTGTAATCAAGCAAGCCTCATGAACGCAGTCGATCTTGTCCTCTACTGCGTTGAACATCGTTAGATTCATCTCCACCGGATGAGGGGGAATGGTGTCAAGGATGGCCAGGAAAATCATATGAAGCTAAAAAGAACCGGCGGGGATTGGAGGCCCTCTACGAATCATAAGCTCGTACATCACCGTATCCCATTGATCATCTATGAGATCGGGATTCGCCAGACGAGCAGTGTAACACCCTAGTACGGTTATACGACATTAATTGGTATTTTAACATTTGTTTTATATTTCTTCTATTCTATCTTTTGGGTCGCGAATGATTCGAATAGTAGTAGTCGTTATACGACCCGAACCGCAAGTTTAGAACCCAATATGGTGCAAGATTGTATCTGAAATTTACCAGTAAAGTGTATCTATGTGAATCTACTATAATACCAACATTATATTTTTAGATTTTTATATATCATATATCTTTTAATAGCCAAAAGTTAAGAATAAGTTATATTTTGTTAACTGTCATCATATGGTTGCCATCCCATATCTCATTTTGCTTTTATCTTTTACGCTTAAATCTCAAGATATCTAATATTAAATATTTACTAAATCTAGATATATTTTTAGAATCATTTTAAATCTTAAATTAGGGGAATGAGTTATTTAAAATATATTTTTGCATTATGATTGAGAAATTTACATATGTGAATTATTTTTCAAAATATATTTTTGATAAGATTTTGGTGGAGATTTGTTGTAGTTTGATATTATCTATATACATTAAAACTAATATATATTTATAATTTAATTTAAACTATACTATATATATTTATATTAAACATAAAACCTCTCTCTTTCTCCACATAACATATCTCTCCCTCATTAATTTATATATTCTCCTTCTTCATTCTTCAAGCCCACATCCATTCTCGCCGACGTAACTCCAGCCGCATCCTAGAACTTTAACCGAGCCATCAAAACTTGGTGTTGATTTGTATAGCGTCATATTGCTTCCGATCATCGCATTTATTTTGAGGAAAGTATACAATTTGCTACATGCTATGCTTTATGTAATTTACTTATATGTTGTCGTACTATTATTATTATTATTATCATCATAAAGCTATATCTATATAATTTATACACCATAGTTATTTAACGTTAATCAGTTTTATAATATACAATGTATGCAAGTTTACAACTTGCGACATGCTATAATTATATCTATAAATATATATATATCGTTGTACTATTTTTTATTATTATCATTAATTAGTTTATTATCTGCATTTTATAACGTTATAAAAAATATAGTTTGAAAATATTATAGTTTACAAATGAAACGTCGTCGCAAAGCGGATACGACAAATCTGAAATTTACTGTATACCTTACCTTATAAAATTCATTATAAATCATAGAAAAATCATTAGCATACGTTCTTTAGTTTGTTATGAAGCTAACTCAGAATAGTATAACCTTGTAAAATATTTACTTGCAAAATAAATTGTTTAAATAACGTAAACTGTAAATAAAAGCACCTCTGAATTGCTGTCCAGGAAAATTCCAGCAGCAAACTTTCAATTTCGAATGTTCATGATTTTTTTGTAGGAATAGCCTGAGATACTTTAACTTATAAAAATGAAAACCTTATTCAATTAACTTTGTTTTGGTATATGACATGTTCCTTTTGGAGGACATTTTTTATTTTTAAGATATTTTACAAATCAGGGAGACGCCGAATTTTTGAACGGAACTTTCTTGTGCATGGTTAATCAATACCACTTTTATAGTTATTAATAGGATTGAATATGTTATCCCTATTAATGTTATTATATCAATATCTATTTAATAAATAATAGTGCATGTGCTTAATGTTCAACAAATATTACCGATTTACAGTTTTATAATATCCGTCTGTGTCCGTACTGATAATAGCATATCTATTTGCATGCAGGAATATCTTGATATCATTATACTATTATATTAATGTAACTTGCTGTCTAGTTGTATCACACGTAGTCATGGATACGTATACAAGTTATTACAGATAGGCACATATGCATCCTGATATCCGTCATCTATATCCATACTGATAATAGTATATCTAGTTGCATGCCGGAATATCTTGATATCATTATACTATTATATTAGTGCAAAATGCTATCTGTTTGCATCACACGTAGTCATGGATACATATACAGGTTATGACAGATAGACACATATACATCCTGATATCCATCATGCTTACCGTGTTCAGATATTCATTGCAGTATTATATTGTGTATCTATCTGATACATATGCATCACATGACATATGAACGACACACTACTTGACTCATTACTTGGATCTAGTTACTAATACCAACAATCCTGACCTGTTGTTCTGACGGACGTTACTTGTTATATGCATAGAAGAAAACCTGTACCTGCTTGATCCTGTGTTGGCATTAGATCTACATTGGCAATACTTGACTTAAACACAAACCTAGGGGTAAAGAGGAAATCAAGAATGTAACCGAAATGTAACTCAAAAGGCTATTATTACATGTTTGCCATTTTTCCGGTCGTTATGGAATAATTACATGTTTGCTTTTTTCTTGTCCCATGGGGAATGAACATGGCATAGACTGATGGGTTATGATGAGAATTACATTAATTGATTTCGAAAACTTTAGAATAGATAAACTAGAAGTCCATTTTTAGGTTACACATCACATACACACACGTACCTCACTGTTTATACTTATGTTGTGATTTATATTCATGTTTACATATCTTGCTACGTCCTGGTTACTACTGCTATTTTGGTATTATGACACACTGACATCTGGGTTTTATATGGCCCGGTTCCTCTATCTTTATCACAGGCTGAACATGAGTACTTTAGCCGTCAAGCCGAGCAGTGAGGAATTGAGTTTAGTGATATTTAGTCTAGTTATTTTTCCATAGCTTTTATTTCTTGATGTGGGCCTATATTGGGACGTATTTTCTAGATGTTGTCTATTGAATTTTAAATCATTTCCGCATATACATTTTCTTGACTCTTTTATTTAGCAAATGGACAAGCACTAGTTAGCTTTATATTTTACTGTTCTTGATATCCTATAGACAGTCGTAATATGACTGTGGAGGGATGATTTCTATCCACAGGTAGTATGGTTGGATTTATCACGTGCCGTAGTTAGCGCACTCTGGGAAGCGATGTGTGACATGATTTGTTTAGTATCAAAGCATAGGTTTTAGGTTAGCTGGGTTTGGTTTCTTTTATAGTTGGGTATTGGACCCAATACACTAATCAGGAAACCCAGAATTTTAGGAACATGTCCTGCCACATTATTGTCTTGTAATTCGAATTCTTGAATCTTATCCTTCTCTTAAACTCTTTTATCTCAATGATTTAGAAATGACTTTGCATCTCGGCTTGGAATCTTTTTGGTTCTGTATTTTTTCTCCCATCTTATTCTCTCGATTATGTTAATAGGATTTAGGCGACTTGAATGGAGTTATATAGTTGTAACTATGTACCGCGGCATGGTTAAAATGCGGTACTCTATTTTGGTAACCTGGAGTCCTATTTTGATTCATTTTCTTGACTTATGGTCGTTGTATTACCTTGTTTCCTATCGGCGTCATTACTTACGAGTTTATGTCTTATCACGAACTTGAAACCAACGACTATGATATATCCTTCATCTTTCCCTTGTCTCGCAGTGACTAGTCCATCTGCGTTTCAAAGAATAAAGAGAAATACAGGAGAAGTTTTTGATGATTTCACTAGTTCGAGATTAACCCCAGCGGGAGCTGGTACGGACTGCTTCAAGACCGATCAGATGTAAGATGTTTGATTAAAGAAGTTTTGAACCCGCCTCAAATTTATTAGAATAGCACAGCGGAGAGTGGTGGGCTAATAACCCATATGTTTTAGAACAAATTTGCAAATTCATGATGAAGGGAACCGTTTACTAAAAAGTGAAGTTCATAAACAATTTGCGGATGAGCGGTTCGGGATTTTATGGATGTATTCAAGGAAACCCCGGACGTATCGTTTAAACGAGATGTTGAGTTTTCAATTGATCTTATTCCTTTAGCAGCGCCAATTTCGAAGGCTTCTTATCCGATGGCACCGGTGGAACTGGAAGAGGTAAAGAGACAAGTTTCCGAATTACTAGAGAAGGGTTGGATTCGCAGCAATGGTTCACCATGGGGAGCTCTAGTTCTTTATTCAAGAAAAAAGATGGCACGCGGAGAATGTGCGTTGACTATTAAGAATTAAATCAAGTGACTATTGAGAATAAGGACCCAATCCCTCGCATTAACGAACTATTCGATCAACTCAATGGAGCGGGGGTATTGTCGAAGTTGGATGTGCGATCAGGGTATCATCAAGTTCGGATGAAAGAATAAGACATTTGCAAGACAACGTTCCGAACTCGATATGGGCATTACGAGTATTTAGTGATGCAATTTGGAGTTACTAACGCACTGGCGATATTTATAGACTTGATGAACCAGATCTTTTCACCATTTCTAGATCAGTTCGTGGTGGTATTCATTGATGATATTCTAGTCTATTCAAGGATCAAAGACGAGAATGCAGAACACTTAAGAATCGCACTGCAGATGTTGAGGAAAGAAAAGTTATTGGCTCGAAGAAGTGAAGTTCTTAGGTCATATGGTATCTGGAGATGGAATTGTAGTTGACCCCGAAAAGATTGCAGCTATTCATGATTGGTCGATTCCAAAGAGTGTGGGGGAGATCAGAAGTTTTCTTGGGCTTGCAGGATATTATAGAAGATTTGTGGAGGGAACTTCGCTTGAATAGCAGAACCATTGACCAAGCAAACACGGAAGAAAGTACCTATGCACCGCCGAAGACAGGGACGAACCGGGATGGATCGTCCTGGCAGAATTTGGGGGCAGATACTATTTGGATTTATCCGTCCACCTCTCCGAAGATTCCAAGTTGATTTATGGTACTGTATATCGGAGGTTTGGACGGATGCGGCCGTTGTAGCGTGACTTCGTCAGATTCCCCCTCATTTTGCGAGGGGTTTTTGATTGTGGGGACGATCTTCTCTGCAGGCACAAGTATCCGTAGTTAATTACGTTACCGCATCACGATAACCACTTTGTCCTGCTCCGGAAGTTCTCTTCGTGTCGTGTGTGTTTTTGTTTATTTTGGTTGCCCGTGGATTGTATACGGAGACTAATTTATGTTGTCGTCTGTAGGGCGTGGATTAGTCTAAATTCATATATCTTAGATTTGGGGTTTTTATTCAAGGACCGTTAATCTATTTTGAGATTAAGATCGACTTAAATGTATGTGAGCATTTGGGGCTCGATTTGTTTTTGTTAAGGATATATTAGTCCAATTTGAGACTAAGATCCACTTAATGAAGTTTCAGGATCATTTTTATTTAGGATCCAACAAAAGAGCGTTTGAGCTCTATTATTTTAGTTTAAGGACATTTCGGTCTATTGTCGCCATTTTGAAGGCGAATATTAGTTTAAGGACGTTTCGGTCCGCTATCGCCATTTTGGAGGCGAATATTAGTTTAGGGACTTCTCGATCCTTTGTTCATCTTGCGCGCACGTGTATTTGTTACGTGATGGAATGAACAATGGTGATAAGGAATGCACTCAACCTGAGATGCGGTCTGATTTGAGGTGTGCACGTCAATTTGGAAGTGCACCTAAGAATTGTTGGTTGTCGGGACCCGCCACCTCTCTGAAGACGTTGAAGAATTACAACGACATATATCAGAGGTGTGGAGAGATGTAATCTTAAACCAAATCCCGTATTTGAGGGGAAAAAGGGCTGTTGTAGACCTAAGAATTGTTAGTCATGTTTGAGACTAAAATTATCTTAGGAGATATAAGATGAATATCATTTGGGATATCATCAATGGGAGACCACTAGTCATTTTTGAGACTGAGGTCAGCTAGGGAAAAACATGAGAAATATGGGCTCGGTTGTTTTAGTATCAAAGAGTTCTAACCTCAGGAAACTTAGCCAATTTGGGCTAAGATTGAGTCTCCAGCAATGCTAAGCACTGAGGAATACAGTGCTTACGTGCGTTTCATGTGGGCACTGGATTAGTATTAAATACTAGAGTTTTATGGCGCTTATACGTGAGGCACCCTAAATATGGGCACTGGACTAGTATTAAACACTAGAGTTTTATGGTGCTCACGTGACACACGTGAGGCACCGCAAATATGGGCACTGGACTTTGGGTTTTATCTCCCTCCTTTTTTTATAAGTGCTAAGAACTTGGATAGAGTTCTCATGCAAAGCATGTGGGTGTTCTCTTTTTCTTTATTGATGCTGGTGTGCTGTAGTTTCCTCTTTCTTTTACTTGTTTTCCTCTTTAAAAAATCACGTGGGAAACACGTGAGGAAGTTTTGGTTATTTTCCTTGTTCGTTTTAAGCACTCACGTGGGAAACACGTGAGACTTCAAAATAGTGCTAAGCACCAACGATTTGGCATTGGAGATCTTGGATCACTGTATTTTTTTATTGAAGAACTAAGTTCTTTATATAGGGTTAAACCCTAATTTTTTTTCTTTGGAGGAATTAAATTCCTATATGTTCCCTTTTTTTTATATATAATTTAGTTCTTTTCCCCTAGGTTTTTGAATCTTGCAGAGCAAAATCTCCCCAATGAGAATTAAATTCTCAACTTATGGGGAGACTTACTTCTGCAGATCTCAACCAAAGAAAAGAACTGAGTTCTTATATGAAGGGTTAAACCCTTAGAGAGGCAAATGATAGGTGTTTTCTTTTTTCCTAGTTTTTCAAGGAAGCAAGTCTTTTCTTTGAGAAATAAATTCTCCTGTTCCTCAAAAGCTCACTGTATATTCTTTTTTAAACCTTAGGGGAGTTCTCTCTCTTCTTTCTCCTTCTTTTTTTCTCTTTCTTTTTTCTCCTCACTTCTTCTTCTTTTTTGAGACTTGATGTCTTTGGTTCATTATATAGTGGAGAGAAATTTGTTTAAATCTGAGAAATTCTTTCATTGAGAAATCCCAATTGATTTAATTGGTCTCAGAATTGATTTTGGGAATTTACCCACCGTTGGATCTTTGATCCAAGCATTTCTGTTTTTTTACTGAAGATATTGTTCTTGTTTTTAACAAGATTGGGGATATTCTCCCATATATTGAATAAAATACTATCAAGTGGTGACATATTAATCATCATTGGATTTTTAATCCAAGGGTGCTCAGTTTAACAGAGTATAATCTTTCTCTGTTTAGAAAGATATAGAAAATATTTTGGATCTTTGATCCACTAACTCTCTGTTTAGAAGAAAATATTCTTTCTTATAGAATTTAATTCTATGTTTAATCACCGTTGGATCCTTGATCCAACGGTTCATTAAGTAGAATTTAATTCTACGTAAAGAGGTGTCCTCACGTGTTTAGAATATGGGACTTAGTTCGGCCCCTTAGCTGTTTGGTTATAGCGCCTATATGGTTTGCATACAGGCACTCACGTGTTAGCACGTGAGGCTTTGTTTAGCCTATCTATTGTTTGATTGCAGCGCCTATATGTAGGCGCTCACATGTTTAACACGTGGGGCTTTTTTTAGCCTATCTGTTGTTTGATTGCAGCGCCTATATGCTTCGCATATAGGTGCTCACGTGTTTAACACGTGAGGCTTATTTAGCCTATCAGTAGTTTTATTGCAGTGCCTATATACTTTGTATATAGGCGCTCACGTGTTTAACACGTGAGAGTCTTTTTAGCCTATCAGTAGTTTAGTTGCAGCGCCTATACGCTTTGTATAGGGCGGTCACGTGTTTAACACGTGAGACTCGAGTAGTGGGGAGTTCCCCCTTTCTTACTCTCCCCTTTTTTTATGAGGGAACAAATGCCCCTTAGCGTTGCTCTTACATGGCTTGCATGTGAGTGCAACGCTGTCCACTCTTACAGCCGTTGTATTTGCCTAGGGGAACGAGAAGATGAACCACTCTCCATCATGTCTTATAAATGCAGGGCTTAGCCCTTACGATTACCACTGTTCTTTCATCTCTTTCTTCGCTTATTTTCTTTGAGAATTTAATTATCTTTTTCAGAGCTTAGTTCTCTGTCCGCAGAACTCCATAGTTAAACTCTGTAAAAAATCTTTCTCTGGTAAGAATTATGAACGAAATTCATTTCTTAGGAAACCCTTTTTGTTCTTGTCTTGGATTTTAAATTGATCAACAGAGCGTTGCTCCTTTTCTTGGAACGATTTTTAAGAGATCCAAACACAATTTTTAAAGCAAACCCTAGGGTCTTGAGGATCAGAGTTCTCCTCTGATCTTTGAATATCTTTAGAATTTAATTCAATTTTCTTCGTTTCCCCATCGTGAGGGTTTCTGGGATTTAATCCTATTATTAAAGGAATTTAATTCCTTACTACAAAGTTAGCTCTGAAAGACTCGGAGGCTTTTGGGAAATTTATTCCCTGGAATTCTTGAGCATATATATTTTTATTGTTATATTTTTCTTTTTAGGGTTTTAATACCCTTTTCACAGATTTTGAATCTGTTGGGTATTTTAATATAAATCATTTTTCGAGAATGTTAGGAGTTGTTTAAACTCCACTGTTTATTTAATGAGAATCCTTTTGGATTCTCACAATGATTATTTAGCCTCATCATTGGTGAGCCTTCATTTTGATTTCGTGGGGCTTACTAGCTTTGAAGTTAGTGGTCCCCTGAAACAAACTCATATATATATTTTTCATTAATGGGTCCACTCCCTTTTTTTAAGGCACGATGGCATCACTTCCCTACTTCCCTTTCACTCGCTCGGAGGCTGCTTTCCCACAGTCGCCATCAGATAAGAAAGTTATGGCGATGATTAGGGCACATGACAAGGACAATACGAGCCTTCTCTTATGGGGGGTTTGGTACGACCACATCATCAGGGGCCGCCGTAGCTTTACCTACGAAGTACCAACCGAATCCATTCACTTAATGTCATTGATTGAGCACCCACGGACCGCTTATGCGGTGGAGGCAACTAATTGGACCCCCACAGGCCGGCTTGTATCATCAACGACCGGGATACCCAATCTACTCTTGATGGCCATTGATATTTTGGGACGCCGGATAGTCAGGGTGAAGCTCGACCCTGGGGGCAGGTGTATAAGGTAGGCATTACCTAGCGCCATCCAGTGGGTTACCTTCTGTGGGCCAGATATATACTCTCCGCTCAACGCTCACGACTGCAGAAGGTTGGGTTACACCAAGTAGTATATGTGTCACTATTCTATTATCACGCTCCCCACGTATTGTGGGTCAAGGCCTTCTTGAACCAATGGAATCTTCCTACGAACACGTTCTTGCTAGGGGATCGTGAAGTCTCGATCTCGCTGGAGAAGTTTCGTGAAATTTCAGGGTTGCCGATCAGGGGAGAGCATTACGAAGAATTGCTGCATCCTGATGAGTACATATTTGCCACAGTGCAAGCTATACTTGAGGGTTTGACGACCTAGAATGCTGTTCGGCACAAGCATCCAAGTCTGATCAAAGCCTTGGGTATCTTTGAGAAACTATTCGTTGCATCAGAAGGGCAAGGTGTCACTTTTTATGCTTATGTTGCTTTCTTTCTTCGTGAAGATTTCTTATCCAAGAAAGCTTAGAAATTCGCGAAGTTCGAAGATCCTTTCGGATTTGGCTTGAAAAAATTGCCGGCCAAAGAAGAGGACTTGCCGCAGTTTTATATTCCGAATTCGTCAGTCGTGGCTTTTGACGCGATCGCTGCTCCTGGGATGGATGAAGAAACATTCTATGTCGGCTTTATCAATCTTTGGCTTAGCTGGTTTGCCATGCTGATGCATCGCCGCTTCATGAGAGCTTCCGTCTTCTATCCTGCTCATCGCATAGCTGAAGGAGCACGATTGGCCGTTGGTGTTGCGGGATTGTCATATCTATACCACGGGTTAAGCACTGCCGCCAACACTTCGAACCCAGGTACGGATACCGTGAATTTCTCCCTTCGCTACTTCTGTAACATTTCAGAAAATATAAAATATTATTTTTGGAATTTAATATTAAAATAATATATTTCGCGAAAACTACTCAATTTGCGAATTTAGGGTTTTCGTAAAATGGTATAAATATATACCAATATTTATGAAATAATTGGAGATTAAAATGATCTATTCATTTAAATATATATTTATTGGATTTGACATTTTTATAATTAATTATATGCGAGTTTAAATCAAACTTGATTAGTGCACTACTAATCATGATTATGCCAAATCTGTATTTTTACATTTTCCATGGCTAGTGCACCATGTCATGTTACATTTTGGTTACATGTTGTTTTAATTGTGTTTGGTTTTATTTGTGAGAGGGGAGAAGAAAAGAAAAAGAAATGGTGGCATGATGACTTGAGGAGAGAGAGAGGGGACACACTCATGAGAGAGAGAGAGAGAGAGAGGCTCCTACCCTTGACATTTTGCCCTCATTCATTTTCCTTCATCCATTATTTTCCTTCATCACTTCATTATCTTTATCTCCTCCTCCACCTCCTCTACCCTATGGCAACCACCCTAAAACTCACTCAAAACCCCACACTCCCTTCATTATAGTTGATCCCCACCTCATCCTCAACACTTTGGACATTTCAAGTTTAGATTTTGAAGGCTTTGAGCAACTCAAGAATTTTCTTGAGTTGCCAAATGAGCTATATTTCCTATCTTTTAGCAAGTGATTATGTTTAGTGTATCCTAGGGGTAGTTTGGAGTTAAACAAGTGTGGATTAGTGATCTTGGAATTTTCCAATTTGAGCTTTAGTGGGAAACTTGACTTGTAATTGGAAAATTTAGGTGTAATTGGTGAGCAGAAACCCCTTTGGCGTTAAAACCTAGCCCAAACTAGAGCCTAGGCCATGAAACTTGAGTTTGGAACCTTCAATGTCGGTCTAGTGTATAAATTGTGTGCCTACAGAGAATTTGGAGTGACCTGAGACCTGTACGAGAAAAACTGGCAACTCTATTGACCTAGATTGAACACTAGGAGGCCACCTTAAAAATACGAGCCAAAACCGAGCAACCCAGGTTGAGCAGGCCGGTTTTTATGGTGATGTCACCGGGTATTTTGTGGGTGATGGTGTTGGAATTGGTTCTATAGCTCACTTATCTCATATACTACCCTACTGTACTGCTTGTTTATCCCCATTTAACCTGAGATAAATCTGGGAGCATATTGGGGTGGTTTTAGGTTATGTTTTCCGATATTGGAATTCTTGGTTTTGGTATTTGATATTATATTGGGTTGTTGGATATTTGTAAGTCAACGATGAGGGTTGTTTGGTTGTTTTTGCATCGTAGGCTATAGGTTCTAACCTATGAGCGCACCGTGTGCTGTA
Source organism: Agapanthus africanus (assembly GCA_030015575.1). Classification (NCBI taxonomy): domain Eukaryota; kingdom Viridiplantae; phylum Streptophyta; class Magnoliopsida; order Asparagales; family Amaryllidaceae; genus Agapanthus; species Agapanthus africanus. The sequence continues at coordinate 170,659,155 of CM057338.1, read as the reverse complement.
TCGGTTTTCCGAATTTTATTATAATAGCATTGCGACTGTGTATTTATTGTAGGTACCTTCGCGTGGATTCCGATACGACGAAGAACATCGACTACGGCTGAACAAGGAGTTCTGCAGGTGAGTAGATTTATATCTATGAAGGAAGTCGGATGGATGGTATATAGCACACCTGCAAATTATGAATGGAAACCGATATATAGAATACAGTCAGAGAAACCTATTCTAGGAAACTATAGATATAGTTAGAGATGATATGAATGACTGAATATATATATATCGGGATATGAGATGAAAGCTATAAGGATATGACACGAGATCGGTAAAATAAGATAAAGGCATATAAGATTAATTGATGTGAGATATTGAGGTGATGAAAAGAGAATGTGACGAAATAAGATGACTTGGCTTGCTATGTTGCTAATGTGACGAAAGATATATGTATGTATGTATATATATATATATATATATATATATATATAATGAGTGATATGCCGTATGAAACTTTAGATCCGTACCCTCATTATCATATAGGTTGATAGAATCCTTAATGGCTTAATGCCGCCGTACGATGAATTATACCGTACGTGATGTTTGAAGCTGGATGTCGCTTGATAGATTCACCGACTCGGATATGTTATAGATATGTATACCTTATAGCATTTCGCTGACGATGTACTTTATACTACGTTCATGACATTATCATTGTATTACATATACCTGTACTAGTACACTTACACCATTATCGATGATGCATATGTTACACTTACACAGATTGGCTGGCTCACATACTTTTTTCATCGATAATTGCTATGTCACTACACAGTAGAAGTGCTACATCATGCTATTACTCTTAATTGTTCAGTATTGTCACATGACTCATTGGCATGATATACTTGCTATGCTCACATCACTATACCATGTCGCATGATATACTTGATATGCTCACATTTCTGTTCTATGTTAGCATACATCATGCTTTACAATTATATGCATTGAGATGCTGTTTTCATGAGATTCTGGATTTGAGAACCGTGGTAATATTTCAAAGGAAAGTATGTATTGTTTTGAAAACCCTGTTTCTATTGATATGATATTTCGTGACGTCCACCATGAGTTTTCTCGGTTCTGAGATTGATATATGAAACCCGATTCGAGGAGCGGTAGGCATCGTCTGCGGGTACATGGTGGACCCGGTGAGGTACCTCGGGGCAAGAAGACTCGTATAGTTAGGCAGTGAGCCTGGCAGGGGAGCACTACCTACCGGTGATAGTATTTGAACTCGGCGGTTATCTGGAGGATACCGACCGAAATCGTGAGATGGATATGGGCTGATCCGGACTGACGGAGCCTGAGATATGAGGATTTACGTGTCGATATTGGACACTCAGGTTCCATGATTTTGATGTGATTGATGGAAACACGTTGATTGATATCCTCATATTTACATGCATATGCTTTCATGATGTTTACATGCATGATGTTGTTATGTCATCGATGGACACGTAGATGTTATCCACATGCAGATAGGCATTGATTATATTGTTGGCACATATGCATATACGGTCACCCTAGATATCATAGTATTACCTTTATGATATAGTTGACCTATGATTCGTTGTTTTATTCGATTTCTACTTGATAATGTTTTCCACTCTTAATATCGGTGTTACCGTAATCGGCAACAACGGGGATTAGCACGACTAGGAAGGAACTTGCGAGTATAAGCTAGGCTTTCCAACACTTAAGTTCTTCCTTTTGGTGCTTGTCCGTCCGTTCTTGGCTCTTAGCCTTAACCTCCGGTTAATTCAACCACAATCGGTCTCACTAAGGAATCACCGCTATCATGTAGGATAGGGTGCCGTAGGGAGCGGATTGTGGTTCAATTAACAGGAGTTCGAATTAAGATGTTGGGCAAGGAAAGAGTGAGAGAGATTTCCTTCTCTCAAACTTTCCTTATCCTACCCTAACAAGTAAGAAAACTACTCACCCATTACAAGAAAAAGAAAATACAAAAAAAGGAGGAAGATAGAAAGAAAGAGGTTAGGAGATTACAACTAGCTATTTGAGACCTCACATTGGCAAGGATCAAGCTTAAGCATCATTGTTGTTAAGGATAAAGAAAAAAGAGAACAAGAAAGAAACAAACAACAAATATCAACAACTAGATTAGCAAATGAAAAATACAAGTAATTATAATTAACAACATAACAAGACAAGCATGATAACAAAACGAACTCTTTTATTCATCACTTCACTCATGAAACCCCACTACAAGATTTTAATGGAGAAAAGATGAAAAGAGAAAGAAGAACAACAAAGTATATCTAAAACCTAATACAAGAATTAAGAACCCTTTTGCTTGGCATATTCTGGGCTATTTATATGCAGGAAACAGAGAACCTAGGGCAACATTCAGGACCAACATGAATGTACCAAACTACCCCTGAAAAATCTTCAGTTGACGAGTCTATTAGGCCGCGGATCCGCGGCCTAACCCCCATGTGGGCCGCGGATCCGCGGCCGTCTTGATGAGTTAGGTCACGAGATTTTGTGGGTTTCCCTGTTTGGCTGTACTCTTCAGTGTGGAATATATTGTTTCTCAGAAGCTCTTCACAATTTTTCCAGAATTTCAGTAGATCAAAAGGTGATGTGATGTGGATCTTTTGTCATGATTTTTCTTGAGCTCCGTGTAGATATGTTGGATCTTGTGTTGACATTGTGCTTTGTGCATGAAAATGACATCGATTTGCCATTTTGTCCCTTAAACTGGTGTGCGGCAACATACGGATAGAGAGCGGAGACCCGTGTTTTATCTGTGGTTGGCAGTAATCCGGAATTTGTCGTGCTTTTCCATGAATTTCACTATTTAGAGCTGAGAACCTGTATCCTGCAATTAACTAGCAACCACGGCTCAAGAGTACCTACTGATAAGCAATGTGATAAAAATTAGGCGGTATAAAAATGCAAAAATCTGATATGAACAATTACCCCCAAACTTATCATTTGCTCGTCTCGAGCAAAGCCAATTTATTCACAAAAATTCCTAACCTCACTTTCGCAGGGAACGCGATTGCACTGAGCATGTGCAACAAGCCGTTAAACCTCTAGGTGTCCCTAGTAGGAGGAGTGTTGTCTCCTGAGGGTTTTCAGCGGATACTACCCATAAAATCCGGTCAAGCTAGTTTTGCAAAATAACTATGATTCAAACCCTAAGGTTTTGTTTCAGAAAATAACAATTCTATTATCCTAAGTCTAGACTATCGAACCTTTATTTTTCACACCTCGCTTCTTATTTAACTTAAGATTTTATATATCTTTACGTGCAGTGCAAATAGTGTCGATAAGTTCCAGAAGGATCGATTAAAGTCATCATGTCACAAAATAAAGCCCAGATAAAAATTTTATAAGGATCACATAAGTTTTATAAAGAGTTAAGTATTTTTCAAGTTTCGTTTTCCAATAAGGTTTCAATTTCAGAATTTCTATCTTGCTTAACAGGAAACTAGGTCTTATTTTTCACTCCACCTTTTTCTTGTTTTCATTTCATACACACCTCTGTGAACGTGCAATAGTTTTTATCATAGAATAAAACCTTCATATCTTCGCTAGAAATATTTTTTTATAAAAACTTGTCTTTTGTTAAGATTATTCTCACACAAAGAACCGTTAGGAATTTTAACTCGGAGAGAACACTTGCTTGACTTTGTTTTAATCTGGACTTTCTAGGCTTCTTAACGAGCTTTGGGCCAATGCACCCAAACCAGTTGGCTTTAGGGCATTAGGTGTAGAGACACCCAGCGGACTTAATTACTCAAGTTACCTAGGCCCAAAAACAAAAGACAATTTAGCGTGAAAATCATGATGATTTAATGCGAACGGAGATATAACCGGCAGTTCAATTATTTTTTGGATAAAAGACGTGTTTAGTGGGTTCGGTGTGTAATCATTCCAATCAAGTTACAGATGGGTTATTTTTCAGAATTAGTTCCAATTAAGGCATCAATAACATTCCTTCATATTCGCTTCACTTCATAAACTATTCTTGATATTATTTATTTCAGAACAAACCTATTTGATCCTCAGAAAATAATTTATCCATTTAAAAGTTTTTAGACACAATAGACTTGTCATCTAATTTTCAAAACTCACGACACGTGCAGTGTGATGTAAAGACATATATCAGCTATAGTTAACTTCAAAGGAGAGTTATCTTTCAGGTTTTCAAAATCTAAAAATAAGATTTAGTTATTCTTATCTTATCAAACAAAACCGTCGAAATGTTGAATCTGAGTTCTACCACTAGCTAACTTGACAAAAAAGTTTTTATGTTTTTAGATTTTTTTTTGATTTTTATGGGTTTTATGGATTTTAGTATGTAGATACCAAATATACATATGAATGCGAAGGTTAGAAATGCGTACCGAACGTACCCCCAAACTTAAACTGGACAGTGTCCTCATTGTCATTACGTGAAGAAATCATTGAAGGGTCAAAATTGTCGGTTAGATATTCAATTTTTTTTATATTTGTTTTAAAAAGAAAAGAAAAATAATAAAAATGGATATGCACCGGACAAGAATATCCACATATATATACAAAATGGTATATACATACCCCCAAACTTTTTTGAAACAGTTTCCACTGTTTTGGCTGGATAACCGAAGTTTGGTGGTAGGCAGAGGAAGATTATGCAGGGTAAACCGGCTCCTATAAGACCAGGAGCTCCTCTGTTGGTTTGGCGCTAAGGTACGGTTTTAGTCGATGTTCGTTTACTTTAAAAAATGAACTGTCCTTTGGATTCTCCAAATCTACAGCGCCATGCGGATACACATTCCGCACAAAATATGGCCCTTTCCAGCGAGATCTGAGCTTACCTGGATAGAAATGTAGCCGGGTGTCGTAAAGAAATACCTGTTGACCAGGTGCGAATGTTTTGCGCAAAAGGTGTTTATCATGAAACACCTTCGTTCGGTTTTTAACGACAACCGCGTTTTCGTAAGCCTCATCCCGAAGCTCGCTTAATTCGTTCAACTGCAGCTTCCGATGGCTGCCCGCATCTTCGAGAGTCAAATTCAGCTCCTTTATCGCCTAAAATGCGCGATGCTCTATTTCCACAGGGAGGTGGCAAGCCTTTCCGTAAACAAGCCGATAGGGAAACATGCCAAGATCGGTCTTATAAGCCGTTCGAAATGTCCAAAGGGCATCAGTGAGTTTTAACGACCAATCTTTACGGTTCTTGGAAACCGTCTTCTCCAGTATCTGATTGATTTGCCGATTTGAAACTTCGGCTTGCCCACAGGTTTGGGGGTGGTAGGGCGTAGATAGCTTATGATTAATGGAATATTTCCGCATCAAGGCCTCGAAAGTCTTATTGCAGAAATGAGTTCCATTGTCGCTAATGATCGCTCGGGGGTGCCAAAACTGGGAGAAAATGTTTTCCTTAAGAAATCTAACAACAACCTTGTTGTCGTTAGTCCGGCTGGGCACAGCCTCGACCCACTTAGAGACGTAATCAACAGCGAGAAGGATGTACAGGTTCCCAAAAGAGCTGGGAAACGGCCCCATGAAATCTATCCCCTAAACATCGAAAATCTCCATAACCAAGATTGGTTGGAGCGGCATCTCATTTCTCCTGGATATCCGGCCCAAGTTTTGGCACCGGGAGCAAGTCTTGCAGTAGTCATGAGCGTCTTTGAAGAGTTTTGGCCAGTAGAAACCACACTGCAAGATCTTCTCGGCTGTCTTTCTGGGGCCAAAATGCCCGCCACATGCTTGATCGTGGCAAAACGACAGCACACTCTTGAATTCATCGTTAGGGACACACCGACGAATAATATGGTCGGGACAGTACTTGAACAAATAGGGTTCGTCCCAGTAAAAGTGTTTTACTTGGGATAAGAATCGAAGTTTGTCCTGACTTGACCATTCAGTTAGTAGTAATCCTGTGGCCAAATAGTTCACAATATCTCGCAAGATACTGTCAAGAGCTGTTCATCCGGAAAAACATCGTTGACCAGAATTTGAAGTGACGGCGAAGAAGGAAGTCGTGAGAGATGGTCGGCGACTACATTTTCACATCCTCTTTTGTCCTTGATGACAAGGTCAAACTCTTGAAACAAAAGGATCCAACGTATCAGGCGAGATTTTGCATCTTTCTTCGCAAAAAGATGGCGCAGAGTAGAATGGTCCGTATAGACGATGACTGGAGAGCCGATGAGGTAGGTCCTGAACTTTTCTAAAGCAAATACAACAGCCAAGAATTCCTTTTCAGTTGTTGTATAATTCAGTTGGGTGTCGTTCAGTGTTCGACTAGCATAATAGATTACGTGCAGCATCTTGTTGATGTGTTGTCCAACGACAGCACCGATGGAAAAGTCGGATGCATCGCATATAATCTCAAATGGGTGCGTCCAGTCAGGAGAAGAAAGAACGGGAGTAGAATTGAGTGAGCTTTTTAATGACTCGAATGCAGTCACACAGCTCGAGTTGAAGTCGAATGTCGTGTCCTTGGCCAGCAAAAGAGTCAAGGGCCTAGCAATCTTGCTAAAGTCCTTGATGAACCGTCTATAGAAACCGGCATGGCCAAGGAAGGCTCGGATGTCTCTGACGCATCTGGGAGGAGGGAGATTGGAAATGACTTCAATCTTTGCTTTATCTACCTCAATGCCTTTTTGCGAGATTATATGTCCTAAGACAATACCTTCGCGCACCATGAAGTGGCACTTCTCCCAGTTCAAAGTAAGATTCTTGTCCTTACATCGGGTAAGGACAGCGTCGAGATGCAGCAAACACTCATCAAAGGAATCGCCGAAAATGGAGAAATCGTCCATGAAGATCTCCAAGAATTTTTCCACCATGTCTGAGAAAATTTCCCATCATACACCGCTGGAAGGTAGCGGGCGCATTGCATAACCCAAAGGGCATGCGACGATATGCAAATGTGCCGAAAGGAAAAGTGAAAGTGGTCTTGTCCTGGTCTTTTTCGCCGATGGGAATCTGATTATAGCCGGAGTAGCCATCAAGAAAGCAGTAGTACTCGTGTCCGGCCAATCGTTCAAGCATCTGGTCAATGAAAGGTAGCGGAAAGTGGTCTTTCCGCGTTGCGGCGTTGAGTTTTCTGTAATCGATGCATACTCGCCACCCAGTCTGGGTGCGAGTAGGGATTAACTCGTTCGCCTTGTTGGTTATGACCGTTATTCCTGATTTCTTGGGGACAACATGAATGGGGCTAACCCACTGGCTATCAGAGATAGGGTAAATGATGCCACTATCCAGACACTTTACGATCTCCTTTTTTACAGCCTCTTTCATGACTGGGTTAAGTCGCCTTTGTGGATCCCTGGTTGGTTTGGCATCATCCATCAGATGAATGTGATGTTCAACGATCATGGGACTAATCCCCTTGATGTCTGCCATTGACCAGCCAAAAGCTTGCCTATTGCTGTGCAAGATCGCGAGAAGGGCTTTCTCTTGCTCGAGAGCTAGAGAAGCCGAGATGATAACAGGGAGGGTCTCGTTCTCACCCAAGTAAGCGTACTTAAGGTGAGACGGCAAAGGCTTGAGTTCGAGCGTTGGAGGTGAAACGATGGAAAGCAAGATTGGTGAAACAGTCTCGAACTCAAAAGATTCCAGTAAAGGTTCAAAATGAGTGTAAGCGACCGAGTTGGATAGTTCAGGTAACTCATCCGGAAATTCAAAGGATTCCAACTCGGGTGGTGACTGGCTAAGATCGGTCAAGAAAGTGAAACACTCGTAGTCATTGTCGGGCGCAGAAGTAACAGCGGGTTCGAAGAGGAATGCACTAGTGGCATCAAGAGTGTTGTGATCGAACAAAAATTCCTCGAATTCACACTCCTATGGGGTGATCTCCTGGATTGAGCAGACGTCTAGTATATGAGCATTAGGTTCGGAGGGCTGATTCCCCAACCTAAAAATGTTTAGTTCAATTGTCATGTTTCCAAAAGATAGGTTTATCGAACCATTTCGACAATTGATCACAGCATTTGAGATTGTAAAGAATGGGCGACCGAGTATCACCGGAATTTGATTCCGGGGATTAGCTACTGGCTGTGTGTCTAAAACAATAAAGTCAACGGGGAATATGAAGTCCCCAACCTTGATTAACACATCTTCTAGCTCACCCCTAGGATGGGTGATCGATTGGTCGGCCATTTGGAGAGTGCAGTTTGTGGGTTTCAGCTCTCCTACACCTAGTTGCTCATATACTGAGTACGGAAGCAGGTTAACACTGGCACCAAGATCTAAGAGTGCGCGGTTGATGTTCTTATCCCTAATGGTAATAGTAATCGTAGGACAGCCAGGGTCCTTCCGTTTTTGAGGTAAAGATTGGGTAAGAGCATCACTCACGTCACTAGCCAAGAAAACTTTCTTAGGTACCTGAGATTTCCTCTTTTTCGTGCACTAGTCCTTTAAGATTTTGGCGTACGAAGGGACTTGTTGGACAGCATCTAAAAGGGGAATGTTGATGTTAACCTGCTTAAACAACTCCAGAATCTTCTCCATTTGTGAATTTTGTTTATTGGACCTCAACCGGTTTGGAAATGGAACGTTTTTAAAATTGGTTGAGTCCAATGCTTGTGGAGGAGATTGTGGAGTTGGAACGGATCCCAGAGCTGGTGTTTTCGTGGAGTGAGAAATGGGTCCGTTTAGATCAGAAGAAGAGGAAGAGCCTTTTGAAGAATGGAGAATAGGCTCAGAAGGCGAAGAAGAAGAAGAAGAAGAAGTTGTGGCCGGGGTGTCATTGTCGATCCGTGTGCCAATGTTGTTTTGCAGTATCCTTCCCGATCTCAATGTAGTCACGGCACTCACATTACGGTTCTGTTGTTCAAGAGCAACATGCACATTATGTGGGTGACCGGGATTTGGGAGTGGTTGAGATGGAAGCTTCCCCTTCTCTCGCTCGCTTAAGGCCGCATTCAGTTGTGCTGTCTGGGCTTCGATGGTTTTGATGCTTTGCCCGTGAGCGGCAGTGTGTTGCACCAAGGACTGAATGGAAGACTGGATGTTGGCGGTGGACTGAGTTGATTTCTTTACAAACGCCTCCAGACTTCGTTCGAGCGAGGAAACCTTATCATTGTTTAACGGAATAAAGTTGTTTTGGGGAAAAGAATTGTTGGGTGCAAAGTTGTTCGTCTGATTTTGAAAAGGTTGGGGTTGGAAGGGCTGCTGAAATTGATGTTGAGTTTGTTGCTGAGCTTGTTGTTGCGGAGGAAGGGGCCTCTGGAAATTGTTGCCTTGGAATTGATGCTGGTTCTGATTCTAGGCGAAGTTAGGGTGGTTCCTCCAACCGGGATTGTAGGTGGAAGAGTATGGATCGTTTCTTGGTCTTTGCTGAAATGCAGCATTAACCTGATCTTGTCCTTGAGATGGTGAATTCTAAGGAAACTCTTCGGTTAAGTGAGATGGATCGGAACAACAAGCACAAATGGTACGAAGGGGAAGAACAGGGGCAGGAGCAGGAGATGAAAATTTGCTCTCTATCGCTTCAAGTTTTCTCGTTATTGCATCCATTTCAGCTTTCATTGCAATAGAGACATCGAGTTGGTGAATGCCTACCCTGGACTGACTAGTAGAAGTGGAGGAAGAAGAAGAAGAAGTTGGTCTCGTGCTCACCCATTGAAGCGTTTGTTCCGCAAGGTAGTCGAAGAATTGCCATGCTTCCTCATTGGATTTAGATAGGAAGTGGCCCTGACAAATGGTTTCCAACAACTGCTTAGTTGCTGGGTTCAGGCCCTCGTATAAGGTTTGGCAAAGTTGCCATTTCTCAATACCGTGGTGAGGGCACTGAACAAGAAGGTCTTTATACCGGTCAAAGCACTTCTAAAAAGGTTTATTAGGAAGCTGGGAGAATTGGTTGATTTCGTTACGGATCCTCGCGGTCTTGTGATTCGGATAGAATTTCTTGAGAAACGCTTTCACAAACTCATCCCAACTGGTTATGGAGTGGGAAGTAGTGCTATACAGCCATTTTTTAGTAAGATCGCACAAAGTGAATGGAATGATCCGTAGCCGTATAGAATCGTCAGACAGCTGGGTCGTTTTCATCATGGCACAAATATTCTGGAACTTGTTGATGAAGATATAGGCAGCTTCAGATTCAAGCCTATGAAATTTTGGAAGCATGTTAATGAAGTGGGGCTTAATTTCGAAATTATCTCCATTGGCCGGTGGAAGGGAAAAACAGGTGGGAAGTGCAGAGCGGGTGGGATAGAAACGATCCTAGAGCGTGATTCGCTGTGGCGCTACAACAAGCGGTGGTGGTGGGTTATTGGCATCCATAGGAGGTGGAATCAATCCCGGGGGAGTCAAAGGGATGTTTGGATTAAATCCTTACATCGCAGAAGAAGAGGTTGGTGATGGTGAAGGTGAGGATGTATGAACAGAATTTCGGTCAACGTCGGAGTTGGCCGGCAAAGGTAGGGGGAAAGAGGCGTGGAAGGAGTTTCGACGTCTGAGTCGATCGCGTAGTCGGTAGCGACTAACGTAACGCGGACTAGGCGGGCGCTAGTGTCCCGAGTCCAACCGGACATACACTAAACGAGTTTAGTGTAGTCAAAGCGGAGAAGGTGAGGGTAAGAAAACGTCAATGGAGAACTACGATGGGTGGTGGGTGAAAAAATTGGATTCTGGCGACAAAGGGCAAGTTTTTATAAAAGTTTTTGTTTTGTGTTTTTTTTAGAAAGAGCTTTACAGAAATATGTACGGACTTACGACTTCAAACAATCACAGACAAAATATGCACAATCACACCTAGATCTAGGCTCACCTAGGTCAGCTAGACAGCTCCTAGCTGTTCCAAAGGGCTAGAAATAGGACCTCAAACCGCCTCTTCTCCGCTAATTGCGGCCAGGTAAGTGCCAGGTAAGTGGGAGGCTCCCCACTACGTAAGTAGTGGTCCTAATTAAGTAACCACTTGCCTTGGACACACTTGCCTAGACACCGCAAAGTCAGGATAGGATAAACGGCCGATGCCTACAACCAGTCCTCTGTCCTATTGAGCGCGACGTTCTTAGGGCCGAGTCTAGTATTTTTTAATTAAATAATGGTCAATGCATATGCCTTTTGTGATTTCTGGGGTCCTGAGATGGGTGATGAAATCCCCACCCAATCTGGATTGGTTTCAAGCCCCTTAAAGTCCGATTAAAATATGCAAAGCAGTAATAATCAACAGCAATCAATTTTTTATTTTTTAGCGCGGCGCAAGGAATCTTCCACAAAAACAATTTATTGGAAGGGGGAAGAGAGTTTGTGCAAAGAATGCTGCAGAAAACACAGTTCAGTGGAGTTCAGAGAAGTGGGGAAGGAGGAAGAAATACTCACAGAAATTTTGAGATGCTGAAGGCATCAAGTGGCCGCGGTTCCGCGGCCAGACACGTGCTTAGGCCGCGGTTCCGCGGAAAGAAGGAGGAATTGGGCCTCCAATTTTCTTGTGTGTGCTTTCTGGGGTGTCATCTTCTAGTCTGGAGCTCCTGAATCTTGATTTGCTCACTGGGTCTACTCCAGAATCTTTCTGCAAACCGTTTGTTCCGTCTTGATCACCCGCGGTGTAGCCGCAAGATATGGGTCTAACTTCCCACGTCTTTGGCACTGAACTCGACCTTTCCTTTTCTCCTGCACACTTGCACAAAAACTAATTAAAAATAAGAAGATGGTTTTTTTTACAATATATATTTTTTTTGTTTTGTTTTTCGGTTATATTTATATTTATAAATTAACCCGAAATTACACAAAGAAATAAACTACCGTCTCCCCGGCAACGGCGCCATTTGATTGTTAAGAGTTTTGCGTGTTCAAGTTTATTACCGCAATCAAATCGGTTTCTCTTGTAGCTAGCCGGTTGAGTACGGGTCGTCCGCAGGGAGATGGGAATCTTTTTCTATGTGCTTTAACGAGTTGAGTCCAAATGTCCAGGTTTGTTTGAGATTAACTATGTGCTAAAATGTTATATAAAGAGAGCTTGTTAGGGTTAGGATTAGGTTAGTTTGAGTTAGGAGTCGCTCACTTCTTTCGTTGCCACTCTTAATATCGGTGTTACCGTAATCGGCAACAATGGGGATTAGCACGACTAGGGAGGAACTTGCGAGTATAAGCTAGGCTTTCCAACACTTAAGTTCTTCCTTTTGGTGCTTGTCCGTCCGTTCTTGGCTCTTAGCCTTAACCTCCGGTTAATTCAACCACAACCGGTCTCACTAAGGAATCACCGCTATCATGTAGGATAGGGTGCCGTTGGGAGCGGATTGTGGTTCAATTAACGGGAGTTCGAATTAAGATGTTGGGCAGGGAAAGAGTGAGAGAGATTTCCTTCTCTCAAACTTTCCTTATCCTACCCTAACAAGTAAGAAAACTACTCACCCATTACAAAAAAACAGAAAATACAAAAAAAGGAGGAAAATAGAAAGAAAGAGGTTAAGAGATTACAACTAGCTATTTGAGACCTCACCTTGGTAAGGATCAAGCTTAAGCATCATTGTTGTTAAGGATAAAGAAAAATGAGAATAAGAAAGAAACAAACAACAAGTATCAACAACTATATTAGCAAATGAAAAATACAAGTAATTATAATTAACAACATAACAAGACAAGCATGATAACAAAAAGAACTCTTTTATTCATCACTTCACTCATGAAACCCCATTACAAGATTTTAATGGAGAAAAGATGAAAAGAGGAAGAAAAACAACAAAGTATATCTAAAACCTAATACAAGAATTAAGCACCCTTTTGCTTGGCATGTTTTGGGCTATTTATAGGCAGGAAACAGAGAACCTAGGGCAATATTCATGACCAACATGAATGTACCAAACTACCCCTGAAAAATCTTCAATTGACGAGTCTATTAGGCCGCGGATCCGCGGCCTAACCCCCATGTTGGGCGCGGATCCGCGGCCGTCTTGATGAGTTAGGTCACGAGATTTTGTGGGTTTCCCTGTTTGGCTGTACTCTTCATTGTGGAATATGTTGTTTCTCAGAAGCTCTTCAAAAGTTTTCCAGAATTTCAGCAGATCAAAAGGTGATGTGATGTGGATCTTTTGCCATAATTTTTCTTGAGCTCCACGTAGACATGTTGGATCTTGTGTTGACATTGTGCTTTGTGCATGAAAATGACATCGATTTGCCATTTTGTCCCTTAAACTGGTGTGCGGCAACATACGGATAGAGAGCGAAGACCCGTGTTTTATCTGTGGTTGGCAATAATCCGGAATTTGTCGTGCTTTTCCATGAATTTCACTGTTTAGAGCTGAGAACCTGTATCCTGCAATTAACTAGCAACCACGGCTCAAGAGTACCTACCGATAAGCAATGTGATAAAAATTGGGCGGTATAAAAATGCAAAAATCTAATATGAACAGACCCGTTCAACAATTATTTGATTTATCAAAGAATGGGGTTCCAACTTTAAAGCCGCAAGAGATCATGCACTTATACTCAATTAGGCCAGGGTATTTGGTGTTCTGTCTTAACGACGCTATCCTCTTCATGCGGTATAATCCGCATCACTTTGCCCAGCAGTTAGGCTACAACTATGGCATCCCCCTAGAAGCCTTCTTTGTTGAGCCTACTCCTTCTCTGGCGGTATCCCGTGATGTTATCCATCATTTCATGCGGTTGAAAACGGGTTCTCTTTTCATGATCCCGGAGCCTGACTATCTTCCAAGGCCCGTGGGGCCCTTCAAAGGCTGGTATGGCCACTGGGTTGGTCCCATCATCATAGAGGAAAGACGGGTGCTCTTTCAGTGTAGAGCTCCTGTTCCAGATCAAGCTTTCAGTGCCCCAGTGTGTCCACGATCGGTTGTTTGCCCTCCTCTGAGGGACAGCGGCTCAGTGCTCATTCCCAAAGACACACAAGCTGAATCAACCCCCTGTACTGCTGGTATTCCGGTGCGTACAGAACCGAGACATCGACTCTTGATAAAGTACCGGCCGTGAAGTCTACAAAGGAAAATATCGAAGATGATGTCGGGCAGCGCCGCACAAAAGCGCAAAAGGGGAGGAAGTGCCCCACTGCCGGTGTTAGCTCAGGCTCTAAAAGGAGAATGAAATCTGTCACCGGCCTACTCGACGCTTTGCTTGATTCCGAGCCACTTATCCAGGATGAGCCAATATCTATGCAGGAGCCGGACGATGGTCTTCTCTTCCCCAGTTCCTCTACCGAGGAGGCTGCTCAGTTAGCCGAGGCCTTGAAACGATCATAGGATGAAAGTGAGAATGTGCGCCCTAAGAAGGGAGGCTTTCCCCCTATCATATTCTATGACGTTGATCCATTATCACCTAGGCTACTAATGGGTCCTCTAACGATGGAAGAAGAACGGGCTCTGAAACAGCCCATCTTGGTCGTTTCTGAAGACGAGGCCTCTCTGAAGATGGGCATGCATTTGTTTTCGATCGAAGCCCGACGAGCGCAGCTGATCAGAAAAGAGCAGCAACTTGAGAAGGTCATACTTCAAGCTCCCTGGTGTGTGTGTGTGTGTGTGTGTGTGTGTGTATTATGTCTCTTTTGGTAATTAATTGGTACTACTTTCACCTCATCTCATCTTTACAAAAATTTTGTAAGGCCTTCTGCAGCGGGCGTAGTCTTGAGCCCAGATCGCGCCATGGATGTTGGTTCTATGACTATCTCACGTGACACACCGGAGGGTTTAAAGGAGATTAATGAAGCTGCTATTCTCGCTGTGGAGCTCTCGGTGATGGGTTCTGTCCCTCTAGCGGAGATTGCCACACCGGCAATAGATTCCATGGATATTTCCGATGACGCACCTGAGGGAGTAGAAGAGATTATCGAAGCTACCATCCCTGCTTTGGAGCCTTCGGTGACAGCTTCTGATCCTCCGGTAGTTATTTCCACATCAGTGATAGATTCAATGGATATTTCCAATGACGCACCTGAGGGGGTAAAAAAGATTATCGAAGCTGCTATCCCTGCTTTGGAGCTTCCGGCGGCGGATTTTGTCCCTCTACTGGAGACTGCCACGTCGGCCATAGATTTCACGAATACTTCATGTGAGGCGCCTGACGGTGTAGAGGAGGTTGCCGAAGCTGCCATCCCTCTGGTTCAGAGCGGGCGAAGCATCGAAGGTAATCTTATATACATATATATTTTGTTTAACGACCTCTCCATATATCTGAACCTTTCTCTCTTAGAATTGCGGGAGTTGGCGTCTTCTATTGTGGATCTTTCTCCGAGGAAAACCTTCCAGTGTTTACTCGATATGGCAGCCCTGCAAGCGATACCTTCACAAAGTATAGTCCTTTCTTCTGGACAAGGTCGGTATTCTTTTGCCTTTTTTGTTTTATATTTTCACAATGATGCTGATATGCCCTTTTATTTAAACTATAGTACTGGAAACCGACGATGAAGTCGAAATTCTTGACGAACCTAGGGCGCTCTCAAACCCTCCTTGCATGGTCGTGGGTAAGTGATGCTTTATCCTTGGCATCCTTTTACTTGTTCTATTTTTGGGAAGGCAACTATCCGCACATGTATCTTCACTGCTTTGCCAGTCCTAACTTCATTAGAGTCCCGGATTTCCATGCTGCCAGGCCCTTACGCCCGATGCGTGTCTGAGAGGATAGCAAAATAGAGCATTCATTCATTAGCGACTCTCATTGAAGATCTTCTTGCTAGTAATTCTATCACGGCCGAAGAATTCACTGTTGAAGCCAACGCTTCCTTATCTGTTCTTGACACTCATCATGACGAGGCACTAGTGCGTACTTGGGGCTAGTATTGCCGTCGAGTGGAGGCCTGCCTACATGGGATTGAATGCATACACCTTCCCTCTGACATCTTGTCTGTAAAGGCGAGCCTGCGTGGATGGATCGACCGATGTGCAGCCAATCTCCAGTCATGCGAGAAAAGGCTCAACTGGAAGTTTTCGACAAGTGAGTTGGCTTCAAAGGCTTTAGGAGAACTTCAAGCCCAGCTCGCTGCCAAGACCACTCATGCTTATGAAATTTGGCGGGTTCTTTAAGAAGCCATTACAGAGGTGGCGGCCCTTGATAAAGCCGTTATTTTTACACATGAGATGGTCGAGGCCCACAAGGCTATTAAGAAAGAGCTTGAGAGTCAATTTTCTTCATACCAGAACCAACAGACACAGGCAGGGACCCGGCTCGCGACGTTGCTAGAGCTCGAAGCTGAAGTTCGGCGGAAAAATGACGAACTTGTTGGCTTATTGACTCGCCCACCAGCTTAGAAAACTTTTTACACCTTGTATTCATTTTGATTCATGAATAAAAGCATCTTGTATTCATTTCGATTTATGGATAAAAGACATATTTCATTTTATACTTGTTTCTCTCTATCCTTCGAAGTCTTGACTTGACGTAAAGTAGTTTATGTACTCATTTCGGAGTCTCTAGTTTATGAACTCATTTCGGAGTCTCTAGTTTATGAACTCATTTCGGAGTTTGTTTAGGTTATGGACTCATTTCGGAGTTTGTTTAGTTTATGGACCCATTTCGGAGTTTGTTTAGTTTACCTCCCTTGGGTTTAAAGGAAAACTTCTCCTAACGTTATATATAGAAAACCCCTGCCCTTTGCGACAGAGGTCCATTAGGTTTTGTGGTACTAGGGCTTTGGTCCGTGGTACCATCGCGTTGGTTGATATATTCCTCGATATATAGTCTTTAAGCTGTTGTTCGAGTAGCCCCGTGACTGCCGTGTCTCTGATCCCTTCGGGGCTGGACAAGACGTCTTTAAGTAATCTCCTTAATATAACCGTCCGAAGAACAAGCGTTAGAAATTTGCCATGGCGCTTTTTTACTTGAGCTTAGGCTCAGTTTGAAGCCCCGATTAGTCATAACTACTCCGCGCTGGTATAGGATATTCTCCAATAGTCCCTTAGGCTTTATATGAGTTGCCATCGAGACCCTGAAGCTGGGAATATGCCGTTGCTTCATTTTTTGTTTTGACGATGCCATGCTGTTTCTTTGCTGAAATAGGATAGACATCTGTGGGACTTCTATGTTGTATGTATTTCAATTGAAGTCCGGAGCTAGGAATATGCCTTTGCTCCAGTTTGGTTTGGCTATTTGGATCCTTTGTTGACATTGCGTCTGCTGTAACGAGAAGAATGTCGAGCTGGAGCTGGGATTTTTCCATCACTCCTTTTTGATTTTAGCTATTTAGAGCCTTTGTTGACATTGCGTTTGCTATAATGAGAAAAATGTCGGGATGGAGCTGGGATTTTGCCGTCACTCCTTTTTTATTTTGGCTATTTGGAGCCTTTGTTGACATTGCGTCTGTGGTAACGAGAAGAATGTCGAGCTGGAGCTGGGACTTTGCCGTCACTCCTTTTTGATTTGGATCATTGGAGCCTTTGTTAACGTCGCATCTGCACCGTGATAGAATAAGAAGGTATGCCGGAGGAGTCCTTAGCTTGTATGTAAACCGTCAAGACTTGGAGCTAGGAATTTGCCATGGCTCCATTTTGTTTCGACCTTTGGGTCTTTTGTTGACGTCGTGTCTGCATCCTATCAGAATGAGAAGGTACGTCGGGTAGTCTTTAGGTTGTGTATGGAACGTCAAGACTTGGCTCTCCCTTTTACGGAGCCTGATGGGAAAACTTGGTTCCCTTTTCCATTTGTGCCCATGGATTGTATACAGGGGTCAGTGTAGACTCACATGCAGGGCTTAAAAGTTTCATTTTCATTTTTTTTCTTTCGCGATGCTCTATCTTTATTGCTTTTATGTCGTAGAAGTCGCAATTGCCCAATCATTTCGGCTATTTATCGCATTGCCCAATCATTTCGGCTATTTATCGCATTGCCCAATCATTTCGGCTATATCGTTTTATTTCTTTTACTCGCTATTTTTTATTGCGAGTTGCCCAAACATTTCGGCTGTTTCATATGCATATAGTTTTTTTGCTCGCTGATTTTTATTGCTAGTTGCCCCATCATTTCGGCTGTTTCATGTGCATTTTTTTGCGACTCGCTGAGTTTTATTATGAGTCAGGAACTTGAGATCCGATACCAATCTTGGCATCAGCATCGCTGCAACCGGAATAATGCCAGGAGCGAATCAACCATTTCCTTTGCAAGGAATTGAAATTTGATACCTATTTAGGCATCAGCATCTCTAAAACTGGAATGTTACCAGGAGCGAATCATCATTTGCCTTTGTCGATTTGAACAAAGATGGCTTAGCAAACAGGTTTAGGATCCTGTCGATTAAGGCTTTTGGATTTTATGAGCCGTAAGGATCTCATAAAGGTATTTCTCCCTACGAGTCCAGAGGATCTCATAGGTGTAGGTTCTGCTTAGAAGTCGTAAGGACTCCTAAGTGCTATTTTCCCTTGCAAGTCGTAAAGATCTTACAAGAATGTTTTCTCCTTATAAGTCGAGAGGACTTACAAGTGTCGTTCACCATATGGGATATTTCTCACCATTGGTAGAACTTGGTAAGGGAGTATTTATTCATGCCCGTGGATTGTCACAAACTCGCCGATAGCCCTGCTGTTTTTACTCACGACGTCCTTTCGGGTTTTCATCCGTGCCCATTTTTCTTGTTGACATACCTTTTTAGTCTATTTTCCAATGTGATTCGGGGGTGACTTCACCGCTAGGGTAGCTGTGTAGCCAGTGGGACTTAAGTTGCTGTCTTCGCTATTGTGGCTTCGATTGCAATTTAGATCTCAAGGGTAGAGATTGCTGTTTTGGAGACGACGTGCTAGTTTAGGGAAATTTCGATCCGTTATCGCCATATTTGAGGCATATAATTTCTAGTTTAAGGACTTCTCGGTCCAATGTCGCCATGTTTGATGCCAATTTTTAGTTTAAGGACATCTCGGTCCGAAGTTTTAATTTAAGGACATCTCGATCCATTGTTAGTTTAGGGACATCTCGGTCCATGGCCAGTTTAAGGACATAGTGGTCCTCAGTTACCATTTTCAAGGCAACAGATCTTCTGTATACTACTTTTAGGGTTCCGACTCAGGAAGATAGTGAGTGGACATAGGCGTCGTCATTTATCATTGATCTGAATCGTAACCCGTTAGGTGTTGTATCTTTTGAGGAATCAGCCATTTATTAGCCGGAAGGGTCTTTCGCCATGCATATCCATGAATAGGTAGGCCCTACACTGGTAGACCTTGTCTATGACGTATGGGCCCTCATAGTTCGGCTTGAATTTCCCCCGTTTCGCACGATTGCGGATCATAAGTCTTTTGACGATTAGCACGAGTTTGCCTTGGCGGAATGTTCTCGGCCTGGTCAGTTTTTCATATGACCGTGTCATCCTTGCCTTATAAGCCTCCAGGTTTTGCTATATTATAAAGCGAGTTTCGTCGAGCTCTTCAAGCCGGAGATGAGCATTTTCTTCATCTGTCAGTTCGTATCGAACCGCTACTCAAAGAGAAGGGAGTTCTATTTCCAGGGGAAGTACTACCTCCGTGCCGAATACTAACGCATATGGGGTCGTATTCGTGGCCGTTTTGAATGTCGTCCGGTACACCCAGAAGGCTTCGTGCAACCTTTCGTACCAGTTTTTTTTGTTTCTAGACACCATTTTCTTTATAATCTTTGTCAAGGTCTTGTTGAAAGCTTCAGCTAGACCGTTAGCTCGGGTATTATAAATAGAAGAATATCTCTAGTATATTTTATGTTATTTTGCGAATCGGCTGACTTTATGTCTCCTGTAGGCTGGTCTATTATTCGAGATTATCCGTCACGGAGTGCCGAACCAGTAGATGGCATGTGTCCTGAAGAAATAGAGAATATTCTACGTCTTCGCTTCCCTTAGTGGTATTTCTTCTGCCCACTTAGAAAAGTAATCGATCATTACTAGTATGAACCGATATCTTTTGGATGATGCTGGTTCGATAGTGCCAATTATGTCGGTTACCCACATTTCAATTGGCCAACTAGCTACCGTTGGGTGTAGTGGATTTGGATGTTGGTGGATGAAGTCCCCGTGAATCTGGCATGAGTGACTGCTTCGCATATTCGAGGCAATCCTGAACCATTGTGAGCCAATAGTAACCCATTCTTTTGATCTTCAGCTTCATCTTTGACCCCGCTTGATGAGAACCGCAGAGTCCGTCGTGAGTTTCTTGAACGACTCTCTTTGCTTCTCCTGGCCCTAAGCACCTTAGCCACAAACCGTCAAGCGTTCTCTTGTATAGAGTACCATTGATGAAAGCGAAAGACAGAGCCCGTTTCATGAGTTGATGTCTTGACGACGCATTTTCGGGCGTTCGATAGGATTTGATGTATTCTATGAAGACTTCCCTCCAATCATTGATCTTTTCTTCGTCTTCTATCTGGAGGATTGCTTGTTTGGTCGTTTCCTTTTCTTCAGATGACTCTTTTAAATCCTCTGAAGGTATCCCTGCTAGCGCGAGAACCCGGCGGCTTTGCACGATGATCTTTACGTCATTGAGGTCTTCGTTGGCCAATTCTTTAGCTAATCTAGCCAATGCATCCGCTTTGCTGTTTTCCGCACGCGGTATACTCTCCAAGATGTAGGAGGGGATTTTTGTCAATAGTGCTTCACTCTTTCACCATACCAGATCAGTTCTGTCTTGTATGTCAGATAGTCGCCATTTACTTGGTTGACAGTGAGCTGGGAGTCTTTATATATGAGGGGTCTTGAATTCCCATGTCAACAGCGATCTTAAGACCTGTTATTAAAACTTCATATTCAGTTTCGTTGTTATTCCTCGGCTCCATCAGGGAAAAGGCGTAACGTAGTATCCCTCCCTGCGGAGTCACGAAGATGAGACACATCCCAGCTTTGATTATAGGGGTATTATGCTTCCACCTTTTCATGGAAGAAGCTCCATCAAAGTAGAGCTCCCATCGGGTATCATTCTCTTCTTCCTTTGCGTCAAATGCATGATCATCCGGTAACTCACAATTTAAAGGGGAGTCAGCGAGTATCGGATGTTCAGCGAGAAAGTCGGCGATGGTCTGGCCCATCACTGCTTTGAGTGATCGATACGTTATCAAGAATTCCATCAGGAGGAGGGCCTATTTGGCAAGCCTTCCTGTTAGTATGGCCCTTGACATCAAATATTTGAAAGGATCCCCCTTTGATATGAAATGGACCTCATGCGCCAAGGCGTAGTGTCTGAGCTTCGTTATCGCGAAGATCAGCGCTAGACAATGCTTTTCGATGGGAGAGTAGTTGTTTTCTGCCCCCAGCAGAACTCGACTTAAATAGTACAGAGCTCTCTCCTTTTCCAGATCGTTCTTTTGTGCCTATAGCATACCTAGAGAACCATCAAGGTCCGTTGTGTATAGGCTTATGCGCCTTCCTATGACCGGGGCGGTTAGTACTGGTGGATTTTGCAGGTACTGCTTAATCTTGTCTAATGCATTCTGGCATTTTTGATCCCAGACGGATGGGGTCCCCTTCTTCATTAGATGACTGTAGGACGGCATTTTCCCGAAAGGTTGGCTATGAACCGTTAGATATACGTGATTTTTCCTTGAAGGGATTGTTGGGTTACCCTAACGCTCTAGCCATCATACGTGGCGGTTTGCGGAACAAAAATTTTCTTACAAGTTTAAAACGGTGCTAGAATAACCCATAAAACCGGATCTTTCTATAAACCTAACTAGCTAAACTAGGAGTGCTATCTACTGTGATAAGAAACCCTCACCAAATGATCTATGTCCTTCGGTCTTCTTTCTTCATCATGTGCTCCTAGTGGCCACCTTGAACATGTTTGATCTCCATTTCCAGCTCCATCGGTCCTCCAGGATCGAGCTTGTTCTCCGGTCCTCCTTTTTCTTAGATGATCTACCAGAGGGATATGATCCATGTTGCAAGCTCCTAACTAAGTATCAATAGGAGCAACTAGAAAACTTGGGTTGCTAATCGAAGTTGTCTAGGTTGTAGTGTAGAGTTCTGTATATTCTGCTATCTCTATCTTGCCATTTCTATTGTTTCTCAACACATGAGAGTGTAGAGAAAAGGAAGATGATGAAGATGGAGGAGCACATGGGAAGGGGAGAAGGGTGAAGCAGAGTGGTGAGAGGAAAAATGAAATGACCAACCATGAGAGAGGATACCATCCACAAAGGTTTTATGAATGAATATTCATGAATAAACAAGTGTAGCCATGCTTCAATTGTTGCCACAAATGAATAAAGAATTCATTTGTCAACTATTGAAGCCATGACTCTCACCATACCTCCCTCTCCTCCAATTTCCACCTCATTTTCATTTATCAATAAATGGAAATATCCATGATGAGGTGTCCATCTTCTAGAAGATAATCTGTAATAAAATATGGATTATAGTCTACTGTATATACATACCTGTATTCGGATAAAAACACGAATGCCCAAAGAAATAAAATAACATGAAGAATGTAATACTAGTGTCATGCCCTGCTTCCCAGTGTACGAGTAGAGGACACGACGGGTCACGCGACGTATTTACTCAGAAGTAAATACGCTAAGCGTATCTAAGCAATATAAAATAAAATGTAGACAAGAGACAAGATGTAAATGAACAGCAAATTTATTTATTAACATTCTTTTTACAATACAACTGAAATGAAAATACATATACTGAAAGCAATGCCTAAACAATGGCATAACAGAAATGAAAATGAAATTTACAAGTAAACTAGAGCTCCGGGTCGAAGGCTAGCTGGTCCAAGTCCTTACTGGTGGGAACCGTCTTTAGAAAGTTTGAATCATCTGACAACATTCCAAAAAAAGAAGAAAAGGAATGTCATCAGCGAACAATCGCTCGGGAGGTCCCAAAAGTAAGAAGAGACAGAATAGACAGAAGGAGAATGTAACTTTTAAAGTTGTATTATATTGTTTGTACCTTGGTACAGAAAGTGCCAGTATATACGAGAGGAGTCTCACTATCCCGGAGACTACGGTATATGGAGTATAAGGAACCGTTCAGCCATGGTACAACGGCAATGGAGATTCAGGTTAGGTATCTTATGGTTGCAGTTTCGTGCCACTTTAACACCTTCCGTACCAATCTACCCCTTATAAACCCCGCGATGTCTTGATTGTATTGTTTGTATTGTATTGTCTTGCATTATAAATTGTATAGATGGATGACTTGCCGAAACCATGATATCAGTAATGGAACGAATATAATGGATGAACATGTAAATAGAATATATCCATTGCTCGGTTCAGTCAAGTTGTAAAGATTGAATAGATTAAATAGATTGAGTATATGGATTCATATTGAATTGTGTTTTTATACTTGAATCACATTCAAGTCAGATTGATTATATTTAAACTCAGTCTGAGTCAGACACTTTTAAGAGAAATCCTGATTGTTTTGAAGTTATCGGTAACTGCAGACGGCAGGATTTGTGTCTTTTTCCAAGACAATTACCGTATTGATAACATCATTTGTTAGGTTTTCTATCTTAGATAGGAAAGCACCCATATCTCCGACTCCCTGAAGCTCAAGAGACTGGTTCCGCTTAAACCTATGTTTACTAGGGTCCTTATTGTAATTTAATATAACTTGAGAGGGTTTATATAAAATAGTTTTGGCATAATTCCAAAATACACCTCAAGTATTTAATTATCGTCTTTAGAGTTTTCATGTATGTATATTTTATAGAATTGAAAATTCTAGTGATTAAAACCTAATTTCATAATATATGGTATTTCTTTGTAATATGGATATTGTTTTGAATTATCATGCTAGTTTCATATAATATTTGAATTCTTTTCTTGAGTTTTGGAAACATGGAATATTATAAATATTTAAAATAAGTATTTTGGTAATAGTTATATATATATATATTTAATAAAAATAATTTTATTCATTTTCTAAAGAAAATCGTATAAGAATTCCAACGAGACCGAATGCTCCTTGCAGAGGTCTGCATCTCGCTCTACTAAGTCCGAGGATGTGCGATAATCTGCACCATCCTGAACGGGATCCCCAAAATGGGTTGTAGAGGCGCAATTGCATTAAAATTGTTAATACATTTTTTTATAGAAAACGGTTTTATAAGTTTAGGGTATTTATTTGTAAGGTCGTATTTCCCGTATTCTATTATACCAAAATCAATCGTGCTATGATAGAGATGTGTGTTGCGATGAGGTAGGTCATTACCTCATGAACTATCTAAAGTTATAGCAAGGTATAAAGGTTATAATGTCGAATGAATAGTTTGTGGTATTTTTGTGTAAAAATACGATAAATGTCACAAAAAATGATTATTTTGATGTGAAACATGTTTTATTGAGTTTTTTTTAATATTGATTAATCAATATATAAGAATATGGTTTCATCTTGTTAAAGAAAAGTGTAGTTTTTAATGAAATCCGAATCGGAAGTCGGACTAACTCCGCTTCCGTCGGATTTTTAAAAATGAAACTTTTTAAAGAAAAAGATGAGAGGGGAGATGGGAATTACTGGCTTGGGGTCAAGAGGGGGAGAGGGAGTCCTAAAGAGAGCTTCGGGGGGTCGTTTCGTCGCCGGAAACTCCTCGTTTCGTCGCCGGAACTTCACGGAGGTTCGCCCTTCGCTAACTCCAATTGCACAATATAGTGACTTGGGAATTCTTGAGTGTTTTGGCAGGAATTTATGAGTGGGTAGGCGTGATATGAGGGGTGGTATTTATAGAAAAAGTTAGGGTTTAGTGTAGTGAATGGGTGTATTAAAATTTGTAATAAAATAGGTTTAAATGTGAATTTTATTGTGCTTTGTAAATGTGCAGATAAAACAAATAATACTGGAGTCATGGGGGATGTCCAAGGGGTGCTAGGGTTAAAGAAAACTGCACTTGGCTATAACTAAACCGGCGGCGCCGGCCCGAGATGCAATCTCGCCGGTCGGATCATGGAGACGGGGGCTCGGATTGGGGCCACGTGTCCCTGACGCTTCAACTAGCCTATTTAACTTGTTTGATTATTCTGTAACTTATCCTATTACGCATGTTACACGTGTAGACTCTTGGGCTTCTAAAAGGTTAAAAGAAAAATAAGCAAAAAGATAATGTGACTGGGGGGATTCGATCACAGGGGCTACGCCACAGTAGTGCAATGCTTTACCAATGTGCTACAAGTGCTTTCTTGCTGTTCTAAATCAAAACAAATACTTATAGCATTCATAGGAATTGTAAATACCCCAATTGTACATTAACTTTAAATGAATTTATGTACACAGAATTTGGAGTTGTTACAGCTAGAATATACATATCGAAATACATATATGTAATTATTTAATCAATACCTGATTTAATAATCCGGCTCAAACCCGAGTCAACCAGTATTACCAACTATACGATCGAAAGTCCAGGTACAAAGTATATCAATCGATCGAAACCCTGCACGTATCCAATACGACTACTGCATCATTTCGCCTAAACCAGGGAAACCCTTTGTGTAGGACTCTAAAGACACGAAAGTACGTCGGCAGTGAGTTACTAGATAAATCCATAACCACATGCATGTCAGCGGCACTAGCTATATGAACGGCTACCCGGGTACCTGTCGAAAAGGAATGACGACAAGAAAACTTATCTGGATCCCTACTGATCCTATCTGTGACAATCTCCATACAGCCCGGTCTCCTCGTCTTAGAGTATCGCATACCGGGTCTAGAGGGTGGTAAACGTCAGACCCTAATAACCCGATAATTTGTGCTGATGCGGCTGAGGACCTATCCGAGAAACTACTGATCAGCCGATCAGTAAATCCCAACTGCCTTGGCCAAGGTCTTATGGTCCTGACCAATCGAACACAGTGCGATATCAACTAACTATACTGGGAGAGAAGAATCCCCGACAATCGCTCATTGCCTCAATGTAACTCGGGACTGTACCCAACCAAAACCTGTTTGCTCGACTCAGTAGAGCCGTGGTAGGGAAAGTGGGAACTCACACGAGACAAATGACGATCTCAGGTCCAAAGACTAACCTGTACTCATGTCACCTGAGAACTTCAACCTAACGATAGGTATAATACCATCTGGATGTTCTCAGCGAGTTCGTCTGGTGTACTCATACCCAGTGAGCACCTATATACGATCTTAGGTGCAAAAGACCAATGGTTGCGGGAACAAACCATTGCCCCTCGTCGGGGGTCTAAAAACGTATACACTAGTCTACTCCGGAATATTGATGCCCATTCTCGATACTCCTACGATTAGGGAAAATTTAAGGATGTGCGTACCGACTACCCAGCTCCCACAAGTATGATCGCCATCACAACTGTCATGACCCGAAAATATTGTTCGTGACCGGCACTTTAACCACGCAACGTCTAAATGCGTAACGTAATTCAAGTAAGCTGAAGCCCAGAAATCTAAACTTTTTTAAGAAAATAAAAGAGGTGAAATTTTGAAAATAAAGGTATGATGAAATCAAACGTTTTCTAAAAGGAATAAATAATGGAACATGAAAATACAAGTGAATTTTACTAGTTGAAAAACATGTTTCGTCTTTTAAAAATTTTGGCAGCACCTCCTTTGTATATTTTGATCCAAAACCATATATACATAACAACAATAAAGGCATCCCTAAGCGGGAGCTAGCTCTTCGCCAATCGGCGGAATCACAACCACGCAAGACAGTATATGTATACGACGCCCAACGGCGAAGATCAGCATAAAGAATAATGAAATAAGCAAGACATCAACTCACTAAGCGAACATATATCCCATCGCTCTAAGTCTTGCAACCACAAGTCTTTCTAAGTCTTACTACATATACAAATACTAGTTTCTGATTGATGGAGTTAACTAGATACAATAGAAATAATAATACAATAGTGTCACGATCCAAAATGTACCACCTACCAAAGCAAAACACCCGAATGCAAGCTGTGTGCCAGCAATGCCGCTACTGATCCATGCGGTCAAGCTGCAAGAAATGTGGCACAACGGGAGTGAGTTGCCAACTCGTGAGTAGAAAACATCATCAGGTAGAAATCGAATAAAACAACGATTTCCTAGGTCAACTATATCATAAAGGTAATACTATGATATCTAGGGTGATCGTATCTGCATATGTACCAACAATTTAAACAATGCCTATCTGCATGTGGATATCATCCAACCATATAATCAATGCCTGTATGTAAGTGGGTCTTATCCACGTGTCCACCAATGACATAACAACATCATATATGTAAATATCATGAAAACATATGCATGTAAATGTGAGAATATAAATCAACGTGTGTCCATCAATGACACTTCAAAATCATGGAACTTAAGTGTCCAACATCGACACTCGAAACATCATGAAACCCGTGTCCAGCATTGACACATGAATCCTCATATCTCGGGCTCCGTCAGTCTGGATCGGCCCACGGACTCCGTCTGTCCGGATCGGCCCTCGGGCTCCGGCAGAACGGATTGGCCCATATACATATCTCGACTCCGGTCAGTATCCTCCGGATAACCACCAGGTCCAACCAATCACCGGTAGGTAGTAGTCCCTCTGCCAGACTCATCGTCTACTGTGCGACATCCCTTTCTTGCCCCAGGGTACCATACCGGGTCCACCATGTACCCGTAAACGGCCACATCCAGCTCCTCGAATCTGGTTTCACATATCAATCTCAGAACCGAGAAAACATATGGTGGACGTCTCGAAATATCATATCAAGAGAAACCGGGTTTTTAAAACAATACATACTTTCTTTCGAAATAACCACAGTTCTCAAATCCAGAAATCTCATGAAAACAACATCTCAGTGCATATAATCGTAAAGCATGATATATGCAAACATAGAACGGAATGTGAGCATCTCAGTATATCACGCAACATGAAACAATGATGTGACAATATCAGTATATCACGCGACATATCATAATGATGTGACAATTCTACTATGTAAGTGACATAGCAATTATTGATGATGAAGTGTGTGAGCCGGCCAATCTGTGTAAGTGTAACATACGTATCATCGATAATGGTGTAGGTGTACTAGTACAGATATATGTAATGCAATGAGAATGACATGAACGTAGCATAAAGTACATCGTACGTGAAATGCTAACAGGTATACGTATCTACAATATATCCGAGTCGGTGAATCTATCAATCGGCATCCAGCCTCGCAACATCACGTACGGTAAATCGTCATACGAAGGCATTAAACCATCAAGGATCCTATCAACCAATATAACAATGAGGGTACGGGCCTAACGTCTCGTACAGCATAACACTCATGATTCACAACATTATATATATATATACCTATATCCCAGGTCACATCCGTATCAATCTTATATCGTGGGACCGACAAAGGTATCAACTATCTCATATCGACACGCATCTATATAATGACATATCACACTAAGTCAACATATCATATCGTATACTCTTTTCATCACATTAATATCTCACATCAAGTCATCTTATATATACATTCTATCTTATAAATCTCATGTCATGCTACTCTAAATCTCATACTTAATCTCGTGCACTACCTATATTTATATATCGCGATTTACCTTTAAGTTTCCCATCCTTATATATATCTTCGAGACATCCTTATCAATCATATCATTTCATACTAAACCATAAACTATAACCTTAAGTCGTGGTATATCTTGTTTCCTACTAATTCTTTAACAAAAACTATATGTTTCCAACATGGTTTCCTTAACCATAATCTATATATCAGTTTCCATCAAAACTTGCAGGGGTTCTATATGCCATCCACCCGAATTCCCCCGTAAATATAAATCTACTCATCTGCGGAACTCCTTGTTCAGCCGTAGTCGATGCGCTTCGTCATCTCGAAATCTACGCGAAGGTACCTACAATAAATACACAATCGCAAATGCTATTAAAATCAAGTCCGGAAAACCAATTACGGCACACGGATCGCATATGGGTTAGAACCCATAGCCTAAGCATGCAAAAGCAACCAAACAATCCTTGTTGTTGACGTACAAATGCCCAACACTCACAACAACCCCCAGATTTTGGTTCAAGTAAAATTAGGCCAAACTAGCAGTACAGTGGGGTTGTATAGAGGGTAAGTGAGCTACAGACCAAACCTTGACACAATTACCCACTCTGAGGCTGGCCACACTGCCCTCAAAATCGGCTTGCTTGGCCAAGGATGCTTAGAATGTGTTCGTACTTGCAGGGTGGTCTGCTAGTATCTTAATTAGGTTAATAGAGTTGCAATTTTTTTAGTAAACGTTCCAGGTCATCCCAGATTCCCTGTAGTCCCCAATTGTACACAAAATCGACATGGAACAAATCTTAAGTTCGTGTTCTCTATTCTAGGTCCACAAATCGATCTCTAGGGTCTTATAAATAGCCACTAGACATCACAAGTCCACACAATCACTCAACCCTTCTCTTGAAATTTCCAAATATCACATACCTCAACCAAATCACATTCTAAACTAAACTAGGATGCAAGAAACTAAAACTAAGCTAAATAAAAGGAGGTATACCTAATTTGGCAACTCAAGAAAAACCCTAACTGTCCAAAGTCTCCAAGATCCAACTTTGATTGGTCCATAGTGTTGAGAGTGAGGTGGGGATCATTTTTAATGAAGAGGGTGTAGAGTTTTGGTGACGAAATGGAGATGATTCTTGGGGGTGAAGGTGGAGGGAGATGAGGAGGAAGATGATGAGAAAAACAAATGGGGGATGAAATGAATGACTGCCCCCCCTCTCTCTCTCTTATTCTTACCCTCTCTCAACTCATTTCTCACACTCTCTCTCCAATAATTCACTCTTGCCTTCACTTTTCATTTTAAAACCAAATCACATAATACCCCAAAAACAACATAAGGAAACAACATGTAACCAAAATGCAACATGACATGGTGCACTAGCCATGGAAAACTGTAGAAACACGGATTTGGCTTAATCGCGATTAGTAGTGCACTAATCGGGTTTAATTTTAAACTTGCTTATAATAAATTATAAAAATGCCAAATCCGATAAATATATTTTTAAATGAATAAATCATTTTAATCTCCAATTATTTCATAAATATTGGTATATATTTATACCATTTTATGAAAACCCCAATTTCACAAATCGGTAGTTTTCGTGAAGTATATTATTTTAATATTAAATTCCAAAATTAATATTTTATATTTTATGTAATGTTACAACAACGCAGGTAGTCTAGCAAGGATCCTACGGGCTTTATCAACATGTATGAATGATATGTAATAGCAAGTAAAACATATGCACATGTTAAAACAAAGACAAACCAGATAACATACTATCATATCAAGCAAGACTGTCATGTACATATATATGTCCAAGCATCCACATGTATACATATACAATAATGGCATCTAGGGCATACATATCCAACAATCTCCCACTTGCACTAAGGCCATATATATATTGGCGTATCGTATACCCAACTCCTGCTCTAAGGACAGTTGTTGGCGTACCGCATACCCAACATCTGAAAAAGTCTCTCGAACTGTGCTTGAGTAAGGGCCTTGGTGAATGGATCCGCCGTGTTGTCTTTTGTGTCCACTCTCCGCACCTTGATCTTCCGGCGATCAATGGTCTCCCTGATCAGGTGATATCACCTCAAGATGTGCCTGGATTTCTGATGGGACCGTGGTTCCCTTGCTAAAGCCATAGCTCTATTGTTGTCACAATACACAGGTATTGGGTTAATAATGGATGGAATCACCTGAATTTCAGTAATGAACTTCTTAATCCAGACGTCCTCTTTTGCGGCATCGTTGGCAGCAATGTATTCAGCCTCCATCGTCCAGTCTGCGATGGTGTCCTTTTTGGAAATTTTCCAACAGACCGCCCCTCCGGTTAGGGTAAACATAAAATCCGAGACAGACTTGCTATCATCCTTGTCACTCTAGAAGCTCGAATCAGTAAAAGACTCTACCTAGAGGTCCCCATTACCGAATACCAGGAACAGTTCTTTATTCCTTCTCAGGTACTTCAGAACGTTCTTAACAGCTGTCCAGTGGTTCTCACCTGGTTAGACAAATACCGGCTCACCACGCTAAGTGCGTAAGCTATATCTAGTTGGGTACATAGCATCGCATACATTATAGATCCAACCGCCGAAACGTAGGGTATAGTGCTCATGTGAACCCCCTCCTCATCAGTCTTGGGAGACATCTCTTTGGAGAGAGTGATTTCGTGCAATGCGGGTATGTTACCATGCTTGGAATCTTCTATACTAAATCTCTTTAGTACGGTCTCTATGTACCTGGACTGTGAAAGTTCCAGTAATCTCTTGGATCTATCTCTGTAGATCTTAATCCCCAGAATGTATGAGGCATCACCCAGGTCCTTTATGGAGAACCTTTGCGATAAGAACAGCTTGACAGATTGTAGTATAGGAAAGTCATTTCCTATCAAAAGAATGTCGTCCACGTATAAGACTAGGAATATGGCAGTTCGGCCTACAATCTTCTTATATATACAAGGATCATCCTCGTTCTTGGATTTAAGCAACTTGCACACTTTCCCGTTGCGCCCACTGTCTACAAATCCCTCCGGCTGATCCATATAAACACACTCTTCTAAACCTCCATTCAGAAAAGCCGTTTTTACATCCATCTGCTAGATCTCATTGTCATGGAAGGCAGCAATAGCAAGTAGGATTCGAATTTATTTGAGTATAGCCACTGGAGAAAAAGTTTCGTCATAGTTCACACCTGGTCTTTGACAAAAATCTTTTCAAACAAGTCTAGCCTTATAGTTTTCTATCTGCCCATCTACACCAAATTTCCTTTTGTAGATCCATTTATATCCAACGGGTTTTACCCTAGGTGGAGCAATATCCAAGGTCCACACTTTATTGGTATACATGGACTCCATTTCGGATCGCATAGCATCTAGCCACTTATTAGAGTCCCTACTGATAATGACCTGCCTGAAACTAGTAGGATCATTTTCTTCCAAGATGCAATCCTCTCGATCCCTATCTATGAGAAAACTGTAGTATCTCTCAGGTGGATGAGAAATCCAATTAGATCTGCGGAGTGGCTGAAGTTCGTCTAGGACTACTGAATCTAACGGTTCCATCAAATCTTCAGTTTCTGTTTGTGGTTCAGAAGTTTCTTCCAGTTTTACCGTGCTCCAACTTATTTCTTTTGCAAGAAATTGCCATTCTAAAAACTTGACGTGTTGAGAAACAAACACTTTCTGTTCCTCGGTGTGGTAGAACAGATATCCATAACCATTCTTTGGATATCTCATAAATTTACATAAAACTGACCGTGCCTCTAGTTTATCCGGTTTATGCTTTTTCAAGTAAGCCGAACAACCCCATATCTTAAATCTTTTAAGATATAGCTTCTTACCATTCCATATCTCGATTGGTGTCTTAGGCACGGACTTAGATAAAACATCATTCAACAGATATGCCGCTATCAGAAGCGCATGTCCACAAAATGAAAGTAGCAACTCGGCGTTACTCATCAAGAAGCGAACCATATCCAATACGATACGGATCTTCCTCTCCGATACACCGTGGTGCTGTGGTGTATACGGAGGAGTAAGCTGAGAGAGAATTCCATCCGCTTTTAGGTATTCTAGTAATTTCGTGTTTAAGTACTCCATTCCTCTATCAGATCGGAGGATCTTGATACTTTTGCCAGTCTGGTTCTTTATTTCGTTTCTGAATTCTTTGAATTTCTTAAAAGTTTCAGATTTGTGTTTCATGAGATACACATATCCGAATCTAGAGAGATCGCCAGTGAATGTTGTAATACCCAGTCCCTATAAATAATTAGCGTATTTTAATAAATAAGTCTCCAGATATTTTCCCAAATTTTCTACAAATTTTCAGTATTTTTCCAGAATTAAATCCAGATCTATTTCGATTTATATATATATATATATATATATATATATATATATTGTATAACTTGTACTTAAACTAGTTTATTAAACTCCTAACCTAAAACTAAAATCCTATTACTATTTCTTTTCCCCATTTCCTATTCCTAACCCAGCCCAAACCCTAACTTTCCTTTTCCTTTTATTTCTCCCGAGCCGGCCCAACTCCCTTCTATTTTCTCCTCCATTTTTATTTCCGCCCAAACCCGGCCCATTCCCCAATACCCAACCCTCTTCACCCTCCTCTCTCCCCATATTTTCTTCCTCGCTCGTTCCTGCTCTTTTCTCCCCCTCGTGACGCGGTCATTCCCACGCTCCTGCCTCCCTCACGCCCACGACCCGCGACCTCACTTTCGCCCAACGTCCTCCCTCATGACTCGCTACTCTCTCTCTCCTCACAACGTCCCTGTTTCTATCTCGCAACTCTCTCTCTCCTCACAACGTCCCTGTTTCTATCTCGCAACTCTCTACTCCTCAAACAACACCGCAACCCACAGACCTCGCCCATCCCCTGAGGATCATCGTCGCCGCTGCCACCGACGTTTCCACCACCACAACGCTTGAGCCCTCCACCAATCTGCATTCACCGCGTCTTCGACGCCTCCCACTGCAAACCCCGAGCTCACCCCTCACCTGCATATAGGAAACCCCGCCTGCAGGCCACCTCGCCGACTCCTCCATCGACCTCACCTCGTCCTCCGCTTCCTAGACCCCCTCACTGCATCCCTAGCCACCGCAGTTTAGCCCCCGGCATTTCGTCGAACACTTACATCTATCGTAGTTCCCGCTTTTCTGATCATCGACATCATCATTAAATCTGTTGTCTCGATCCCTTAAGCCGTCATCGTCATCAACAGGCTATCCATCGCAATGCCAACGCACGCCCGTCGCACCCACCGAGCCATCGAGACCAAGAATCAAGATCCGACAAGGCTAAACCTGTGCCGTGTTCGTGACGTGATCGTGCCGTTTCCGCTGCCGTACCATCGTCGACACGTCTTCAGGCAAGTTTAATACTTGCTTCATGCTAATTTTATACGTTACAATTCATGTTACCAATAATTTCCGCATACACTTTTTCATGTGAATCGTTATAATTCAATTGTTCGATGCAAAACCCGAATGGAAAACCCTGTTAAATTGACGGCAACAAATAACATGTGATGGCCCGGGTCATAATGAATGCCCCTTGAGACCTTGGTTCCAATACAATGTCGTTTGCTCACGTAAAATGGTGTCCCGATTTCTGTCGTAAAACCTGAAAACTTTCGTACATGCTAAACCGTAAAATTTATAATAAATTATGTACAATTCAAATTTTAGCGTTCCATGGCTCGTATCTAAAATAACTGTTTAACCTACTGTATTCTATAGTTGGTCACTGAACTTTAACAAAGTATGATAGAGATAATTATGGAGGATTACAATTCTGGACTGCAGTCCAGAACGGAGATCCCAGTTAATCCATGTTTATAAACCACTGTATATTCCTGTTCAAATATGAGAATGCGTGGAACCCTATATCGTTACGTAGAAAATTGAGTTAGCGTTCTTACTCCACTGGTCTCACTGGATTCCTCAACTGTTTGATATTTTTAACTCATTTTATAATGTCGATACGTTTTGCTGAATTCTGCAGAGGCAGATTTTATACCTCGAACATAAACTGTCCATAACTCCCTGTCAATATAGTATATTACTGATCCGTCAATTTCGGTGGAAACCTAACTGATAACCCTAAATAGTGTTCAACTATAGCATCGCCGAATTACGATCCCAACTGAGATTAAAGTGGGTTACGAAATGGACTTCCGATTCTGAAACCGGATTTCCATCCGTGAACACTTAAATTGAAATGGTCATAACTAGAAAACCTGAAACCCGATTGGTACGAAACTAATTTTGATGGATTGATAATTCAATATAATGTTTACCCCTTTTACATTGTTTCGATTAATTCTGCACGCATGACTTATAGTAAATTATGCAAGCGGTAGGACATTGACTGATGGTATTCCATTCATATGGTAATTATTGTATTCTCATCATATCATGTAGAAGTCATTACATCGGTAACCTAGTGATCATGTGCATTACCCAGTGTTAGGTATTAGTGTTTGATTGTAGCAAGTACGTTGTAGGGTGTTTTTCGTCACCCCATTGAGATGGGAATACGCGCGCGCTTGTCAGGCGTACTACAGATTCCCCCTGCCTAGGGTAGGCCGGGGTTTAATAATTGTGGGGATCCGAATCTCCGGTAGTCTCGGACTAAACTGCCGTTAATTACCCCTCGCCTTTGGAGCGAGAGAACCTCCGATTGACGGGTTAAACTGGTCATGCAAACTCAATGTGCAGTGTACGCGTGTGTTGTTTTGGAGGGGGGTTTGGATGTATCGGGAGCCACACAGAGTTTTTATGGGGGTCCCGCTACCCGGATAGCAGGCGCGGGTCAAGGGGGCTAGCAGCCCCCTTGCGGGGTGCGGGACAGCGCCCCGGCCCAAAATTTTTTTTAGGGGGACAGTGTTGTGGAGTGTGTGTGTATCTGTACATATATATACATGTATACATATATAAAAAAGGGAAAAAGCGCCCAAAGGATGCGTGGGGCCAGCGTCTTGAGTGCTATGCGCTTAGGCGCTAGCGCGCCACGTGTCGGATCTTGAAGATCAAGAGATATGAGATTTTAAAAATCTCTTATTTTTGAGATCTAATGGAAGATCTGAGTTCCCCTTTATGGGTTTTGTGGTGAAAACTATTTAGTTTTATAAAAATGAAGAGTAAAACTCTTGATTTAATTCAAAAGAAAGAAGAAGGTTTTGGAACCTTGAGAAAGGAGAAAAGATCTCAGATCTAAAATTTTTGGAGAGAGAAAAAGTTGTGAGATATTTCATTATCTTTGCCTTTATAGGCTATACACTTTACACATAGCCCCTTAGGCTTCACAAAATGACATTTTGCCTATCACATGGCTCATGTGCCATTTCTTTTTGTACATAAGCCATGGGCTTTACAAAATTTGGCTTTATGCCCATTTTCTTACATTTATTCATAAAATAAAAATACAAGAAATACAACAAAATTATTTATGACAAAATTTTTATTTTAGCATGGGGGGAGGCTGGCCGCTTCATGTTCGGGCTCGCTCCGGGCATTGTCCCACTTCACCTGGGCTTGGGCCCACCTGGCTTGGGGTTGACTTTTATTTTGACTTGGTCAACCGGGGTGTAAATTTTTACCCTAACAAATTGCCCCCATCAATAAATGCACACCACACATGTGGGTCGTGTGCATGAAATTGATGGATCTTCTTTCATGTGGAGGCGACTTGATTTGGTTCCCGCTTTTGGGAAGCTGGCACTGCCCTTTTTACAACATGGACGGTCGATGCTGCCGTTTTAGCGACTTGGACGGTCGATACTGCCCTTTTAGCGACTTGGACGGTCGGTGCTGCCCTTTTAGCGAAGTGGACGGTCGATGTTGCCCTTTTTGCGACTTGGACGGTCGATACTGCCCTCTTTACGACTTGGACGGTCGGTGTTGCCCTTTTAGCGACTTGGACGGTCGGTTCTGCCCTTTTTGCGACTTGGACGGTCGATGCTGCCCTTTTTGCGACTTGGACGGTCGATGCTGCCCTTTTTGCGACTTGGACGGTCGATGCTGCCCTTTTTGCGACTTGGACGGTCGATGCTCCCCTTTTTCCGACTTGGACGGTCGACACTGCCCTTTTAGCAACTTGGACAGTCGGTTCTGCCCTTTTTGCGACTTGGACGGTCGGTGCTGCCCTTTTAGCGACGTGGACGGTCGGTTCTGCCCTTTTTGCGACTTGGACGGTCGATGCTGCCCTTTTAGCGACGTAGACGGTCGGTTCTGCCCTTTTTGCTACTTGGACGGTCGGTGCTGCCCTTTTAGCGACGTGGAGGGTCGGTTCTGCCCTTTTTGCGACTTGGACGGTCGGTGCTGCCCTTTTAGCGACATGGACGGTCGCTTCTGAATTTGACTTGCTCCGCTTCTTACGGTGTTAGGGATGAAGTTGACTTGTTTCCAAGGTGGAATTTGATTCTGCCAGGGAGGTCATTGGTTGTTTTGCTGATTTGATGTGATTTGGATTAACATCAGCATTGCTACACTTGAATATGGTACCATGAGCGAATCATCATCTGTCTTTGAGAGGTTTTGGGGATTGGTTTTTTTTTGTTTGGCATCTGCATTGCTGCACTGGAATAATGCCAGGAGCAACTCATCATTTGTCTTTGAGAGGATTTAGGGAATGGTTTTGTTTTGTTTGGCATCTGCATTGCTGCACTGGAATAATGCCAGGAGTAACTCATCATTTGCCCCGAGAGGATTTGGGAATTGATGGCTTAGGAGGCAGGTTTAGATCCCTATCACCTAAGGCTTTTCAATTTTATGGGCCGTAAGGGTCCCATAAAAGCATTTTCTCCCTACGAGTCGAAAGGATCTCGTAGGTGTATTTTCTCCTTAGGAGTCGTGGGGACTCCTATGTGTGTTGCTTCTTTGTGAGTCGTAAGGATCTCATGCGGGAATTTTCTCCACTCAAAGTCGAGAGGACTTTGAGAGTGCATTTTATCTCTTTTCACGAGTTTGCGCCCTTTCGGGTTTCCACAAACTCACCGGCTGTCTTGCTGTTTTTACTCACGGAGCCCCTTTCGGGTTTTCATCCGTGTCTGTTTGCTTTTGGACATACCGTTTTTTTTCTTCTTTTTTTTTTTGGAGAGCTGGTGGGAATTTTAAAAGTAGTCTCACCGGCCGGACTTGGGAGAGATTGGGATTGTTTTACGCCCGTGGATTGTATACGGTTTTGCAGGATGTATGATCCAGATCGTAGGGCCGGAAAAATTTCGAGATTTTGTTGGCGTCTGCATCGCTGCACTGGAATATGGTACCAGGAGCGACTCATCATTCGCCATTGGGGTATGGGAGTTAGAATTTGGTTGGCATCTGCATCGCTGCACTGGAATATGGTACCAGGAGCGACTCATCATTCGCCGTTGGAGTATGAGGGTTGGAATTTGGTTGGCGTTTGCATCGCTGCACTGGAATATGGTACCAGGAGCGACTCATCATAAGCCATTGGGATTTGAGTTTGGAATTTGGTTGGCGTCTGCATCGCTGCACTGAAATATAGTACCAGGAGCGACTCATCATTCGCCATTTGGGGACTTGGAATTTGGATCTTGTTTGGCATCAGCATTGCTGCACTGGAATAATGCCAGGAGCAACTCATCATTTGCCCCAGGAGGACTTAGGATTTGGTTTTTTGTTTGGCATCAGCACCGCTAACACTGAAGCAAAATGCCAGGAGTGACTCATCATTTGATGTTTCCTGTTAAGGAACGATGGCTTAGGAGACAGGTTTGGGTCCCTATCACCTAAGGCTTTTCAATTTTATGAGCCGTGAGGGTCTCATAAAAGCATTTTCTCCCTACGAGTCGAGAGGATCTCGCAAGTGTATGTTCTCCTTAGGAATCGTGAGGATTCCTAAGTGTGTTGCTCCTTTGTGAGTCGTAAGGATCTCACGCATGGGTTTTCTCCTCACAAGGTCGAGAGGACTTTGCGAGTGTATTTCATCTCTTTTCACGAGTTTGCGCCCTTTCGGGTTTTCACAAACTCGCCGGTAGTCCTGCTGTTTTTACTCACGGAGCCCTTTCGGGTTTTCATCCGTGCCCGTTTTGCTTGTGGACATACCCTTTTTTTTCCCTTTTTTCTCTTTTTTTT
Organism: Agapanthus africanus; assembly: GCA_030015575.1. Lineage (NCBI taxonomy): Eukaryota > Viridiplantae > Streptophyta > Magnoliopsida > Asparagales > Amaryllidaceae > Agapanthus > Agapanthus africanus. Next base: position 170,620,636 of record CM057338.1, on the reverse strand, counting down.
TCTTCTCTCTCTCTCTTTTTTCTCTTTTTTCTTTGCCGCTGGTGGGACTTTAAAAGTAGTCTCACTGGCAGGATTTGGGAGAGATAGGGGTCATTTACGCCCGTGGATTGTATACGGTTTTGCAGGATGTATGATCCAGACCGTAGGGCTGATGTGCTCAATTCGCCTGCGACTTGGAGACGTGTAGTATTTCTTGAGATATTGGCCATTGATGGGTAGCATGGGCCTTTCTCCCTCGGCACTTATTAGTTGGTAGGATCCTCCGTCGAACACTTTCTCGATGACGTATGGTCCTTCCCAGCTTGGCTCGAATTTTCCCTTGGCATGTCTATTGGGGATGATCGGTCTTTTGAGGACCAACCCCAATTCTCCTTTCTTAAAAGCACGGAGACGGATTATCTTGTTATAGGCCCATGACATTTGGGCTCGGTATAGCTCCAGGTTTTGCTGCACCGCGAGCCTCTTTTCTTCGAGCGCGTCGAGCTCTTCAAGTCGAAGGAGCATGTTTTCCTCTTCCGTCAACTCGTGTTGGATGGCCATTCTTAAACTTGGAACCTCGATTTCGAGGGGGAGGATCGCCTCCACTTCGAAGAGCAATGAGTATGGAGTGGACTGAGTTGGAGTACGATGCGTGGTACGATATGCCCACAACGCCTCGTGAAGCTTGAGATTCCAGTCTCTCTTGTTGGCTGAAGCATTTTTCCTCGGGAGCTTGCATAGAGTCTTGTTGAAGGCTTCGGCTAGCCCATTGGCTCTTGGATTATAGATGGAGGAATATCTCCAGTCTATCTTGTGCTGAGTAGAGAACCTTGAGACATTGAAACTCTTGAAAGAAGGCCCGTTGTCAGAAATGATTCTTCTTGATGTACCGAAGTGGTATAGAATATTATGCTGGAAGAATGTCAGAATATCTTTTGTCTTGACTTCTTTTAGCGGGACAGCTTCAGCCCATTTGGATAAGTAGTCTGTCGTGGCTAGTATGAACCGGTGGCCTTTGGATGACGGAGGATCAATTGGGCTAATAATGTCGGTGTCCCAGACTTCGAAGGGCCACGACGCCACCGTAGGATGCAACGGATTGGGATGCTATGAATGAAATCACCATGGATTTGGCAGATCTGACATTTCTTTGCATGCTCTCCGCAATCCCGTATCATGGTGGGCCAGTAATACCCAAGCCGTTTGATTTGAAGTCACATCTTGGGGCCATACTGGTGAGCACCGCAAACGCCCGAGTGAACATATTTCATGACCTTTTGGGCTTCGGCCAATGACAGAAACCTGAGCCAGAGTTGGTCATATGACTTGCGGTATAACGTGTCATTTACAAACACGTATCGGAGAGCTCTTTTCTTCAGCTGAATCCTCGCAGATTTTTCTTCGGGCAGCTTGTCGTATCGGAGGTACTCTATGAAGGGTTCTCTCCAATCGGGCTCGTCTTGGATGATCGAAGCTTCTTCGGCAGGACTGCTCTTCTGTTCTGCGCTTTCCTCTTCTCGTAGAGAGACTGGGGGTAGAATTTGCCGGCTCCTGACTGTGATCAGAATTTCGTCCATGTCAGGATCAGCCAGCTCCTTGGCTAAGCGAGCGAGTACGTCAGCCTTTCCGTTCAACGCTCTAGGCACTCTCGTTAGTTCAATATGAGTGAACCGTTTCATGAGTTCCACCACTCGGCCTCTGTACCGAGCTAATTCGGGTTTGTATATCTTATAATCGCCGCTTACTTGGTTGATGACAAGCTGGGAGTCACCGTAAACCCGTAGCCAAAGGATTTCCATTTCTATGGCGAGCTCCAAACCAGCTATCAGAGCTTCATACTCGGCCTCATTTTTTGTGCGAGGCTCGGTGAGAGCAAAAGAACGCCGTAGGGTTCCCATTGATGGCGTGATGAACACCAATCCTATCCCTGCTTTTATCTCCGGGACACTTGATATACTGGAGGTCCTTATCGATGAGGCCCCATCGAAGTAGAGCTCCCAACATGGCTCGTCATTCTCTAGGTGTAGCACTTGTTCGTCGGGTAACTCGCAATTGAGTGGTCACCCTTCTGGTATGGGATGAGCAGCGAGAAAGTCTGTAAGAGCTTGCCCTTTTACTGCTTTCTGAGGAGTATAAACTATGTCAAACTCAAGTAGCATAACAGCCCATCTTTCCATTCTGCCGGCTAGGCTTGCTCTGGTCATCAAGTGTTTGAGCGGGTCGACCTTGGAGATCAGCATAACCCGGTGAGCGAGCAGATAGTGCCTCAGCTTCTTCACAGCAAACATCAGAGCCAAGCATTGCTTTTCGATCGGGGAGTAGTTGTGTTCCGTCTCGACTAAAGTTCGACTGAGGTAGTAGAGGGCATTCTCTTTTCCCTCCTCATTGTTCTGGGCAAGGAGCGCACCGAGTGACTCATCTAGCGCGGCAGTGTAGAGAATCAGCGGTTTATTTGGAATAGGAGCGGCCAGCACTGGAGGATGCAACAAGTACCGTTTGATGCTTTCGAACGCCTCTTGACATTCGGCATCCCAAACAAAAGGAGCTCCTTTCTTCATGAGCTTTGAGAAGGGCCTACATCTCCCTGATAAATTTGAGATAAACCTTCGTATATAAGCGAGCTTTCCTTGAAATGATCTCAGCTGCGTCAGACTCTTCGGAGGGGGCATCTCCATGATGGCCTTTATCTTTGATGGGTATACTTCGATCTCTCGATGTCGGACTATAAAACCCAGGAATTTTCCCGATGACACGCCAAAAGCGCATTTCAGAGGATTCATCTTCAGATCGTATTCCCTCAGTCTGGTGAGAACGGTCCTAAGATCTTGGATATGATCGGCCTTGGTTTTAGTCTTGACGACCAGATCATCAACATAACATTCGACGACTTTATGAATTAGGTCATCAAAGATATTGGTCATTGCCCTTTGGTACGTAGCACCTGCGTTCTTCAGTCCGAACGGCATCACCTTGTAGCAGTATATTCCGATCGGGGTTCGGAATGCTGTGTGCTTCTCATCCTCAGGCGACATTTTGATCTGATTATACCCAGACGAGCCATCCATAAAGGTGAACAACTCGTAATTTGAGGTGTCATTGACCATCATTTCCATGACCGGTAGCGGAAAGTCGTCTTTAGGACATGCTTTGTTGAGGTCCCTGAAATTGACACAAACTCGGATCTGCCCATTTTTCTTCTTCACTGGGACTATGCATGCGATCCAGTCTGCATATTTCTATTCCCTGATGAAGCCGACATCGATGAGCTTCTTGGTTTCCTCGATGACCTTTTCTTCTAGCTCCCTTCTCATTCTTCGAGGAGCTTGTTTGAATGGCTTAGCATCAGGAGATATAGCCAGTTTATGCACGGCCACTTCAGGGGAAAGGCCAGGCATCTCTTTATACGTCCACACGAAGTAGTCGATGAACTCATGAAGCGGGGCGATTATCTACGCTTTCATTTCCTCCAACAAGTGTGAGCTGATGTAGGTCGGCCTTGGATCATCGGGCGTTCCTAAGTCAATCTCGGTTAGCTCGTCAAAGGTTGCTTGTCCGCCATCTTCGAGCTCTTGAGGAGCTTCTTCCGGCTCGGCTAGCTCGTTTTCATCATTTGACTCTTCGCTGGCCTCACCAACATGGATCATGTAGCACGCTTTTGAATCAAGTTAAATTTAGCCTATACCCCGTCTATCTGGAATTCGTCAATCGATGAGTGCTCGGACCTGGGGCGGATGCCATAACCCTTCATAAAACTTTGCTTCGGACTCCGTTTCATATAACCGGCATCCGCACTTTGTAAAGTATTCCTGCATTTCGGGCGCATAGTTTCTGGGATTGAGGATGGCTCTTATGCCTCTCTCATATGGAAGGCACGCGACAGACAAATCGTCCGGGTGCATAACAGGGTTTGACCCATAAAATAGGATGCCTTTCTGCCCACTTTTCCTTCCGGGGACGTAGAAAGTTTTCAGCTGGTCCACGGTGGAGACTGACAACGCATCGAGCTCTTTGCACATCTTCTCTGGTACCCTTGTGATGACTAGGGACCCTTATGCAATTTCGAAGGTCTCTCGTAGTTTCGCTTGTTGCATGGGGGTCCAATCTGCACCGCTGTTGCACGGCAAGTCCTCTTCCTCCGACTCTTCAGTGTCGCTGCCAAGATGAGGGCGGACTTTGCTGCTAGATGGGGCTTCAATAACATATTCGTCCGTATCGCTACCGAAATGAGGGCGAGTTTTACGGAAGGACGGACTTCCAGCGTCGGACTCATCAGTGTCGCTACCGAAACGCGGGCGCACTTGGGCATTTTTTCTTTTGAAAGTGACAGCTGGCTCAGATTTTCTTTTGTTTCGCGGGGCCGCTCTATCCTCAGTCAGTTGTGGCTTAGCATTTTGGTGGTTCATAAAGTACCGAGAATCTTCATATCGGACTTCATGCACACCGAATGGCTGGATGTCTCCGTCAATGCGTCTTTCTTCGCCATTTTTAGTATACTTCATGCATTGATGGAGGGTTGACGGAATGATGCCGTAATCGTGGTGCCACGGCCACCCCAAGAGAATCTTATAAGACATGTCGGCGTCGATCACGTATATCTTAGCTTCAGTTTGTAGATCCCCGAAATTGATTGGTAGAGCTATGGACCCTAGAACTTGCTGGCAATTTTGGTTGAAGCCTTGAATGACAATACTTTCCCTTAACAGGTGTCGGATGTCCATTGACAAACTCTTCAGAGTTCGCAAGTTCATGATGTTCACTGAGGACCCCGGATCAATCAATATGCGATTAATTTGATCTCCATCGCTGTACCCGATCACGTAAAGCGGCTGATTATGCTCAGCTGTTCCCAGTAACAAGTCTTCATCCTTAAATATGACTGCGGCGGCTTGCAAAGTGAACTGGGCTTCTTTCATATTAATTTCTGCAAAGCGAGCCTGATACCGCTCAGGGTTTTATAGAGCGTGAATAAGGACATCTCTAAGCTCCTTAGATAGGACCAAGGTATCGTAGATGCTCAAGAGAGACGGAAGCTTCCGGAGATGAGTCAAGACATTATAGTCCACCGAGAAAGGACTTGAGTTTTCATCAGCCGGCTCTCTGCCATCTTCCTCATTAGCCACCTGTTTTTCCTTCCCTTTTGGGGCGTTGCCCTGATTTGGCGGTAGAGTCATGCCGCTTCTGAGCTGGATATGATTGGCTTTTGTGGCAAGCTCTTCGTCCTCTTCGGGAAAACAGAGCTCCCCCTCAGAGTCGCTGCCCAGATGGATGGCGTAGCAGGTCACTATAGGGATCTCTTCATTGGGGTCTTCTTCTAACTCCTCCAGAATTTCAGCCGCTTGTACAAGGAAGAACTCCTTCAATTGAATCAGAGTTCTTTCTTTCTGTTCATATTCTTTGAGGGAATCGATATATTTTTGAATGGTCGATCTCCCTAAAAATTCCTTTTCGCGCCGAGCTGCACTTTTCTTCTTCTTGAGCTTTTTGGATTTTGAGCCTGATGGAGCCGCATTGGCAGCTGGACTGGTAGGCTTCTTCTGCCCTTCCCATTCTGTCCTGGTCTCTTTCCGAAGTAGCTTTAGCATCTTCTTCGTCTTATTAGATATGTGCGTACTCCACGGAGGCCGCGATGAGTCAGTTTCGTTTGCCAGGGCAGCGGGTTCAGCTGTCTGCTCCCAGAAAGCTTCAGTTTCTGTCTGTATAAAGTTGGTGGTTGCAACTTGATTGTTCACCAACACACTTTTGGACAGCTCGATCTCTCTGGCCTTGTACTGCTTCTCGACCCAGTCCTTGAAGATATAGCAATCCTCGATCGCATGGCTCACTACTCGGTGGTACGGGCAATATAGGGGGTTGTCGGTCATTTTTGCTTCTTGGGGTCTTTTCGACTCCGGCAATTGTAGGCCGTTGTTCAAGGCATCTTTAAATATCTTATAGACCTTGTCCCTTCTGAAAGAGTAAACCTTGTTCTTCTTCTCCTCTAGGGAAGGCCCATCTCCTCCCAGCAATGGCTTTCGAGACCGGTTGGTTTTGGATTCGCCCGCCCTTCTCTTTTCTTCATTGTCGGACGCATTGAAGACATTGGTACTGCTGGAACTCCCGCTTCTACGGCTGTCGTCCCGCTTGCTTTTCCAAGTCTTGTCTCTTTGAGAGTCCGGGGTAGACTCTTTCTTCGAACGTTCCAACATTTGGACTTTCTTGGTTAGCTCTTGAAACGTCTTGAGACCTGCTGTACACAAGAATGGGACCATCCAATTGCTGAGGTTCCCAATGAGAAGGCTGACGGACTGGTCATGCTCCAGCGAAGGTTCGCACTTGACTCTGAGATTACGCCATCGGGCGATAAAGTCGGTGTTGGTTTCATTATTTCCCGGCTTGGTCCTCACAAGGCCGGCAATGGAGATTTTATCACTGACGCTCATGAACCTTTGCCGGAACAGTGACTCTATTTGGGCAAAGGTAATGACGGACCCGTCTGGTATACTCGCGTACCAGTCGAAGGCAACACCGGTCAGGCTGTTGACAAACTGACGAAGAAGGAGCGCGTCATTGCCCCCTGTATTTCCGCACGATGCTTTGAAGTGGGCGACGTGCTGATTTGCGTTTCCCGTCCCGTCAAATCTTCCGAATTTAGGAATGACGTAGCCGCTCGGGAACTCGATCAGATCGTAGTGTGCGGGATATGGCCGCCCACTACTGCCAATTTCTTTCTGAGCTTCAGCTTCAGCCACCAATGTTTTAACTTTGCTGGTGACCAAATCCATTATCCGATCTTGTGTTAGCGGGATAGTGCTATCTGGGGCCAAGGCGTCCCCAGAAGCGGAATGTGGCTGGCTTTCGTGCGGCTAGACCAGTCTTGGACCCAAAGGAACAGGCATTGGCTGCTTCGGATTGTCATCACCCAGTTGATGAGTAGCGACTTGTGCTTGATTGGGAGGTGCTCGAGCAACTTGAGCCGTAAGCTGCATCACAACATTCGTTAGGTCGTCGATTTTCGAATAAAGCTTGGCCATCTTTTTATCCTTGCTCCTGAGCTGTTTTCGAAGCTCTTGAAGCAGCTCCTGCTCCGCGGTCCTGAGGCGGAAAGTCGGCTCTTCCTCGCTGTCCGAGCTTGACTCTGCATGGACCGAGGGGTCTTTCTGCCTATCTTCCTCCTCGAGAGGGTTTTCATCATCCGGCGAAGGCGGATGTTCTTAGGAAGCGGCAACCACATTCAAGCCAGATTGGAATTGGGATGTGGTGGCCCCATCTTTGCTTTTGCTGCGAAGGTTGTCGCTGGGGCGCTCGCCCGCCATATAGACCGTATGGATAATATATCCAGCCCTTTTTTTATTGTCGGCAGCTGATTTCACAGATCGCTGTCTTGACCCCCCTGTTTCAGTAGCGGGTAGTCGATTGAAGGCAGATGGACTGGCCGGATTCTTGAATGGTGCTGGCGCTTCTTTTCTGGATTTGCCCCGCTGCTTTCGTGCGGTACAGAGTGCCTGATAGACTCTTGAAGAGACAGTGTCATACCTTTTCTGTTGGGGCCGGGACACGTCTCTTTGTAGCATTGTTTGGACCGCTGTCTTCTTGATTCTGGCGGTCACGGCATTTTTCTGAACCCACTTCAGAGGCTCGAAGGAATTGCTGATTCTTACGTCCGACTCAGCCGTCGTCGCGGGGCGACCCTGCACTTGGAACTTCATAAGATTCCATTTGGCCGAAGCCCTAGCCCTCTTGTTGGCTCGATACCTGAGCCGCTTCTGCTTTAACATTTCTGTTCTAAGCACCTGGCAGACTTCGGCTCTTTGGGAAGACGCCGTAGACTGGGCGATAGAGGATTTTGGAGATACGCTCAATTGTGCATTTGTTGGAGTCATCACCTGAGCTCGTCCGGAACATTTGATGTTGCCCTTTATTCCGAAAGTCTTGCCCCCAGTTGGAGCGCCAGAGAGTTGTTCAGACACAGTCTTAAGTTTCGGTTGTGGTGCCTTAGTGATCACAACGTTCGGCCTCTTGCCCCTTGAGACCGGCTTGGCCACCTGTTTTGCCGGGATTTCTGCCAGATGAGCACTTCCGGCAGGGTAGATGATGATGGAGCCAAACTGGCAGGGCAGTTCCTCCCACTGTCGACTGAGGCTTGCGGGGAGAACCACACGTGCATTGTCCTTGACCACGTAGGGGATCAGGGTCGCGTTGGAAGCTGAATTCGTCTTGGGAGACATTGTCGTTGAAGGTTGATTGCTGCAAGGGAAAAAAACATCATTTCAGTATAGGCAATCGATATGTATATTGATTGAGTTCGCATGAACATTTAACCCGAAATATGGGACGAGAGAAGCTGTCCCACCGAGCGTGCCAGAATCTGTAGGGTGTTTTTCGTCACCCCATTGAGATGGGAATACACGTGCGCTTGTCAGGCAAACTACAGATTCCCCCTGCCTAGAGTAGGACGGGGTTTAATGATTGTGGGGATCCGAATGTTCGGCAGCCGCGGACTAAACTGCCGTTAATTACCTCTCGCCTTTGGAGCGAGGGAACCTCCGATTGACGGGTTAAACTGGTCATGCAAACTCAATGTGCAGTGTACGTGTGTGTTGTTTTGGAGGGGGGTTTGGATGTATCGGGAGCCATGCAGAGTTTTTACGGGGGTGTCGCTACCCGGATAGTGGGCTGGGGGTCAAGTGGGCTAGCAACCCCCTTGCGGGGTGCGGGGCAGCGCCCCGGCCCAAATTTTTTTTGAGGGGGACAGTGTTGTGGAGTGTGTGTGTATCTGTACATATATATACATGTATACATATATATAAAAGGGAAAAAGCACCCAAAGGATGCATGGGGCCAGCGCCTTGAGCACTGTGCGCTTAGGCACTAGCGCGCCACGTGGGCGCTTCGCGCTTGAGTGCGAGTGCGCCACGTGTCGGCACGTGGGCGCTTTGCGCTTGAGCGCAGGCGCGCCACATGTCGGCACATGGTCGCTTTGCGCTTGAGCGCTGGGCGCTTGAGTGCAAGCGCACCACGTGTCGGCACGTGGGCGCTTTGCGCTTGAGCGCAGGTGCGCCGGCGAGAAAAAGAGGCTTTTAGCCCCGGAAATTCTCGAAAGAGAAATCAGAGTGGAGTTAAACTCCTAAGATGTTTTGGGGTTGATGAAAGGGGTTCTTCTTCTTTCTCCTCTGGTTGCTGGATCTTGAAAATCAAGAGATATGAGATTTTAAAAATCTCTTCTTTTTGAGATCTAATGGAAGATCTGAGTTCCCCTTTATGGGTTTTGTGGTGAAAAACTATTTAGTTTTATAAAAATGAAGAGTAAAACTCTTGATTTAATTCAAAAGAAAGAAGAAGGTTTTGGAAGCTTGAGGAAGGTGAAAAGATCTCAGATCTAAAATTTTTGGAGAGAAAAAAAGTTGTGAGATATTTTATTATCTTTGCCTTTATAGGCTATAAACTTTACACATAGCCCCTTGGGCTTCACAAAATGGCATTTTTCCTATCACATGGCTCATGTGCCATTTCTTTTTGTACATAAGCCATGGGCTTTACAAAATTTGGCTTTATGCCCATTTTCTTACATTTATTCATAAAATAAAAATACAAGAAATACAACAAAATTATTTATTACAAAATTTTTATTTTGGCATGGGGGGAGGCTGACCACTTCATATTCGGGCTCGCTCCGGGCATTGTCCCACTTCACCTGGGCTTGGGCCCACCTGGCTTGGGGTTGACTTTGATTTTGACTTGGTCAACCGGGGTGTAAATTTTTACCCCAATATATGTTAGTGTGTAAGTATGAATGGATAAATGAAAGTGACACGTACTTGTACACAATCAGCGGACCCTATTGATTTATTGTATTGTCGACGTCTATGGGACGTGTATAAGTGTGATTATAATTAGTATGGGATGATTATGTAAGCACTTATATGTGTGTCATAGGTAAGGCACCAAATACTATCCATTTGTCTTGGGTATCAGTCGAGACATGCTTGATGGAGATCCTGTCTCCATTTCTCGCGTAGACTTGTCATGGACCGACTGGTATTTGAGTTTATGGTTGGCATTTGATGTAGACCACGGGGTATGGGGTAGTTTGAGTGTAAGTTCAACAGAATCTCGGGAGTCCCATTGCCGGCGCATACAGCGATTGTGGAGATATATGAGGATATTACTGATTATTAGCGAGCGACTCGGGCCCGTGTTCCCTTGTCCTTGGGTCCTACCCTTGGATGGGGGATACTCACGAGTGGTTGACTCTCACACTTGGACTGACGATAGACTTAGTGACCTGTACAACGAGACTTAAAGACTGATAGGGTTAGTGACATTGACATGCATTGCTTACTTCAGCATACCTGCCATACTGTTTACTGCTTTTCTATTTACCTGCTCTATTAACTACCTATATTTGGCTACTTCATGCTTACGTCATTATTCCATGTTTACCGTTTCATAATCATCATTATTGCACGTGTTCACATTTGTATCTGTATATATAATATTGCTATCGTGTCGCTATGACGACCTGAGTATGCATGCTCAGCGTGAGAAGTGGATCTAGCTTGGACCAGGACCTGACATACCTCGAGGACATCGCGGACATCTTGATCAGCGACCCAGAGCTATACTTCTTTGATCTCCATCTGGTTAGTTCTTTAGATTTAGATACTGCAATTCTCATTACCTGTGCATTGATTACTGATTACCACGTAGTGCTAGAAGCCGAAGTGTGACTACGGAGGGATATTTCCTCGACCGTAGGAGCATGGCTGGCCTTGTCAACCCCTCGTATTCTGTATCTTGGGAAGCGGGGCGTGACATGGTTTTGTTGGTATCAGAGCCAGGTTTTTCTTCGATTAGGATTGCAGTTTCCGTGTAGGGCTTGACAATCTAAGACATCCTTCAGTCTAGATTGTAAACTTGTTATTCTTGATCTCGATTCACATAGTATATTCTGCTATACATTTTGATCCATCCGCTAGAGTTTTGGGTGACTTAGTAGAGTTACGTGGTTGTAATTGTGAACTGCAGCATAGTTACAATACTGTACTCTGTTTGAGTGACTTGGAGTTCTACATTTGATTTCCACTCGTTTGAATTTCACCTCACCCGATACTCTTATTTCCTTGCTTAATCTACATTGTATTCTGATTCTTATAGCTTGCACCTTATGCCGTCCTAAAATTGTGGTTTTAGGACTATGTCTTCCAACGACTCTTCTTCTATCTCCACTCCCCAGAATCAGACCGTCGAGATTTTGAATGTACTGCAAGGTTTGAAGGAAGCCCAGGAGCGAACGAATGACCTGTTAGCTGCAAGATTAAGAGGGCAGATGATTCAGGAACCAGAGGAACCCTCCATTCGTGAGGGAATCCCCGTTAAACAAGGAAAAGAGGTGAAGATGAAGCGCCCACTTGTTCCCTAGCAACGGAAGCAGCAGAAGACTCGACGTTGTGGATACTGCAAGAAGCCAGGACACTTTCAGAGAGACTGTCGCAGCTCCAAAGGACAGTGCCTAATTTGCAGATCTAGTGAACATCTTGTCAATAGTTGCCCTAAAAGGAAGGAACTACAAGGAGGAGATTCATCCACACTCTCCACTCCTACGAAGTGATGGTTATTTCGTAGTTCGAGTTTCGAGGATAGTACGGACCCAGCGCGGGATTCAACTCGCGTGACGAGAATGCAGCGGTCTAGATATCAAAGAAGAATTATCACCTTTTTCTGCTTTCAATAAAAAATATTGTCACTCTTTTGTAAATGTTTCCTTTCGTTTAAGATCTTGTATCTGTTGAACTTTTAGTTGAATACAATAAAATTCTGAGTTGTGATGTATGTATCGTCCCCTTGCCACTCACTTTACTTATACTACTTATTGCATCGGTATTCTAAATTTTTTTGATTTTTTTTGTCCTTACCTACCGCATATTTTCCTTGGGCTCTGTATCCTTAGTTATTTTCTTGGGATGTTCCACTGCCTAATCACGACTCTTTCTTTTCAGGCCATGGCCCACCCTGGAGCAGCGCCGCCTCTAGATGAGGGCACACGATCGTGCGTTTCCTTGGACTGCTTGCTGGTAAGTTTAGATAACGAGATCAACGGCCCACAGGTTATTTTCAGAAACAGCGATTCCGAGGATGAGGGAGTCGCAGCCCCAGAAGTCGACATGATCAGCGACTCTGACGACGAAGAAGAGGACCCCGAAGAAGACCCAATAGAGGAAGATCTCGAGGAGGACCCAATAGAAGAAAATCCAGGAGAGGGAGACCTTGAAGAGGATCCAGTGGAAGAAAATCCTATAGAAGAAGATCTAGAAGAAGAGAATCACGTGGAAGCAGACCTCGATGAAGAAGCTCCAGCCGAGAAAGGAGGACCGGAGAACAAGACCCCATGGCAGAAGAACCTCCAGTGGAAATCCCTGCGAGGCGATATGGAAATGGACGCCCCTATCTGAGCGCACGAGCCTACCGTAACTTACTGAACTTTCACAACCACGACTGACGTGATTTGGCTTTTGTCTCCTCTGGCCAAATAAATCTATGTATAGTTTAGGGCCACTCTTTATCTTTCGTGAGTACCTTGTTTGAAATTTTCTGGAATGATAATAAAATTGCTGAGTTCGCTAATCTTTTGATTTTTTTGATTCGCATGATGCATTTACCGTTTTCCTCCCCATAAATTTCTTCCCACCCGAGATTCATGACTGTTCACCCTTGCACCCTGTGCTGACCTGACCCCAGTCTGTTCGACATTCAGTTTGAAGTACTACAGTCCGACCTTTTGAGTGGGCCATACTCCATTGTAATCCCTACCCTGGCTATCCCCTATACGTTTTTGTGCTATCTCCTATTATCATAATTACATTCAGTGACATCGTTATTCGAAAACTTAGTTTTCATTATTTTGTATTTATCGAAAAATTGCGTGTTATTAACTACTTCCGTTTTATTCATTTTAAATACTTTACTATTCTTCACATTTCCAATGGCGCAAATGCATATCACACATACTGTTTTGTTTTATTATCTATTGTTTCGCCATATGGGTTTTCTCATGTTGTTTTAAAATTGTTTGATCGATACATTTATTCTAAAATAGTTTGGCCTATCGGCAAACCCTTCACTATTGGTTCATACATGTAGTTTATCCGGATTAATGGTTCCGTCCCGTACTTACTTAAACCTATCCTTTTAATTGCGTTATTCTTATACATATAGAGACCTTCGATCTTTATATAGCTGTTTTTAAGTAAATCACTATATGTTAGCGTTCGATGTTATAGCTTATCGTTTATTTTAAATTTTGAGGACAAAATTTTTGTAAGGGTGGTATGATGTAATACCCAGTCCCTATAAATAATTAGCGTATTTTAATAAATAAGTCTTCAGATATTTTCCCAAATTTTCTACAAATTTTCAGTATTTTTCTAGAATTTAATCCAGATCTATTCCGATTTAAATATATATATATATATATATATATATATATATATATATATATATATATATTTTGTATAACTTTTATTTAAACTAGTTTATTAAACTCCTAACCTAAAACTAAAATCCTATTACTATTTCTTTTCCCCATTTCCTATTCCTAACCCAGCCCAAACCCTAACTCTCCTTTTCCTTTTATTTCTCCCGAGCCGGCCCAACTCCCCTCTATTTTCTCCTCCATTTTTCTTTCCGCCCAAACCCGGCCCATTCCCCAATACCCGACCCGCTTCACCCTCCTCTCTCCCCACGTCTTCTTCCTCGCTCGTTCCCGCTCTTTTCTCCCCCTCGTGACGCGGTCGTTCCCACGCTCTCGCCTCCCTCGCGCCCACGACCCGCGACCTCACCTTCGCCCAACGTCCTCCCTCACGACTCGCTCTCTCCTCACAATGTCCCTATCTCCATCTCACAACTCTCTACTCCTCAAACAACACCGCAACCCACAGACCTCGCCCATCCCTCGAGGATCATCGTCGCTGCCACTACCGACGTCTCCACCACCACAACGCCTGAGCCCTCCACCAATCTGCATCCACCGCGTCTTCGTCGCCTCCCACTGCAGACCCCGAGCGCACCCCTCACCTGCACGCAGGAAACCCCGCTTGCAGGCCACCTCGCCGGCGCCTCCGTCGACCTCACCTCGTCCTCCTCTTCGTTGACCCCCTCACTGCATCCCTAGCCGCCGCAGTCGAGCCCCCAACATTTCTTCAAACACTTACATCTATCGCAGTTCCCGCTTTTCTGATCACCGACATCGTTATCAAATCTGTGGCCTCGATCCCTTAAGCCGTCATCGTGATTAACACGCTATCCATCGCAACGCCAGCGCACGCCCGTCGCACCCACCGAGCCATCGAGGCAAAGAATCAAGATCCGACAAGGCTAAACCTGTGCCGTGTTCATGACGCGTTCGTGCCATTGCCTCTGCCGTACCGTCATCAACATGTCTTCAGGAAAGTTTAATACTTGCTTCATGCTAATTTTATACATTACAATTCAAGTAAATAATTTCCGCATACACTTTTTCATGTGAATCGTTATAATTCAATTGTTCGATGCAAAACCCGAATGGAAAACCCCGTTAAATTGATGGCAACAAATAACATGTGATGGCCCGGGTCATAATGAATGTCCCTTGAGACTTTGGTTCCAATACAATGTCGTTTTCTCATGTACAATGGTGTCCCGATTTCTGTCGTAAAACCTGAAAACTTTCGTACATGCTAAACCGTAAAATTTATAATAAATTATGTACAAATCGAATTTTAGCGTTCCATGGCTTGTATCGAAGATGACTGTTTAACCTACTGTATTCTATAGTTGGTCACTGAACTTTAACAAAGTATGATAGAGATAATTACGGAGGATTACGATTCTGGACTGCAGTCCAGAACGGAGATCCCAGTTAACCCCTGTTTATAAACCCCTGTATATTCCTGTTCAAATATGAGAAAGCACGTAACCCTATATCGTTACGTAGAAAATTGAGTTAGCGTGCTTACTTCACTGGTCTCACTGGATTCCTCAACTATTTGATATTTTTAACTCATTTTATAATGTCGATACATTTTGCTGAATTCTGCAGAGGCAGATTTTATACCTCGAACATAACCTATCCATAACTCCCTGTCGATATAGTATATTACTGATCCACCAATTGCGGTGGAAACCTAACTAATAACCCTAAATAGTGTTCAACTATAGCGTCGCCTAATTACGATCCCAACTGGGATTAAAGTGGGTTACGAAATGGACTTCCGATTCTGAAACCGGATTTCCATCCGTGAACACTTAAATTGAAATGGTCATAACTAGCAAACCTGATACCCGATTGGCGCGAAACCAATTTTGGTGGATAGATAATTCAATATACTATTTACCTCTTTTACATTGTTTCTCTTAATTCTGCACGCATGACTTATAGTAAATTATGCAAATGGTAGGATACTGATTGATGGTATTCCATTCATATGGTAATTATTGTATTCTCATCATATCGTGTAGAAGTCATTACATCGGTAACCTAGTGATTATGTGCATTACCCAGTGTTAGATATTAGTGTTTTATTGTGGCAAGTACGTTAGTGTGTAAGCATGAATGGATAAGTGAAAGTGACACGTACTTGTACACAATCAGTGAACCCTATTGATTTATTGCATTGTCGATGTCTATGGGACGTGTATAAGTGTGACTATAATTGGTATGGGACGATTATGGAAGCACTTATATGGGTGTCATAGGTAAGGCACCAAACACTGTCCATTTGTCTTGGGTATCAGTCAAGACATGCTTGATGGAGATCCGGTCACCAGTTCTCGCGTAGACTTGTCATGGACCGACTGGTATTTGAGTTTATGGTTGGCGTTTGATGTAGACCACGGGGTGTGGGGTAGTTTGAGAGTGAGTTCAACAGAATCTCGGGAGTCCCATTGCCGGCATATACAGCGACTCTGGAGATATATGGGGATATTACTGATTATTAGCGAGCGACTCGGGCCCGTGTTCCCTTGTCCTTGGGTCCTACCCTTGGATGGGGGATACTCACGAGTGGTTGACTCTCACACTTGGACTGACGATAAGCTTAGCGACCTGTACAGTAAGATTTAGAGACTGATAGGGTTAGCGACATTGACATGCATTTCTTACTGATTAAGCATACCCGCCATACTGTTTACTGCTTTACTATTTACCTGCTCTATTAACTACATATATTTGGCTACTTCATGCTTACGTCATTATTCAATGTATACTGTTTCATATTCATCATTATTGCACGTGTTCGCATTTGTATCTTTATATATATATATATATATATATATATATATATATATTGCTATCGTGTCGCTCTGACGACCTGAGTATGCATGTTCAGAGTGAGAAGTGGATCTAGCTTGGACCAGGACCTGACGTACCTCGAGGACATCGCGGACATCTTGATCAGCGACCCAGAGCTATACTTCCTTGATCTCCATATGGTTACTTCTTTAGATTTAGATACTGCATTTCTCATTACCTGTGCATTGATTACTTATTACCACGTAGTGCTAGAAGCCGAAGTATGACTACGGAGGGATATTTCCTCGACCGTAGGAGCATGGCTGGCCTTATCAATCCCTCGTATTCTGTATCTTGGGAAGCGGGGCGTGGCAAATGTGATGAAGTACGAGAACCCACCCCTTACATGTACATACATTGGACCACATACATCACTGTCTATGAGTCCCAAGAGCTCTGCTGCTCTTTCTCCGTGTCCGGTGAACGGAGATTTGGTCATTTTTCCCTTGAGACAAGACTGACAAGTTTCATAAGATGAAAATTCGGACGTATCCAAAATTCCATATTTATGCAACTTACTTAGTCTTTTCTCTACGATATGATCAAGTCTACAATGCCACAAGTAGGATTCGTTCACTTCTGAACTCTTTCTTTTGCTTGTGTTTTGTATACTGAGAACCGTGTTTTGATTAAGAACATAGATTCCATTACATAGTGTACCTTCTGCAACCAATACCTGATTAAGGTAAATATTCATGATATTTCTATCAAGAACAAACTTATATACATCTTTATCACGTAAAGAAACTGATATGATGTTGCAGACCATGGAAGGTACATAGTAGCAATTGTTCAAAATCATTGTATTTCCATTTGGCAATGCTATGTGATATTCACCGACGACAGAAGCAACAACTTGTGCTCCGTTCCCTACTCTGAGGGACATATCACCGGGTCCAACCATCCTACTTTTTCTTATTCCCTGCAATAAATTATAGATATGAAATCTTGATCCGGTATCTAGTACCTAGGAGGTGGGACTGATCGAAAAACTGATCTCAATAACAAGAACACCCGAAGAAGACGCAATACTATACTTCTTCTTCGATGGGGCCATCAAGGAATTCATGCAATCCTCTTTCCCTTGCTCATACTCATGACTATTATCATAGTTTAGAGCCGAACCGACGTTCCCCAGACCCGAATAAGAATTTGGATCGGTCAAGCGATACATTTTATTATCTTAATTAGGGCGTGAATTGGTTGCTACCTTGAGAGAGAAAGAAAAGAAACACTCAGCGTGAGCTCTTGCAAGATTAGATTGGTTATTAGTTTATCTAATCAGGATGTCTCCTGCTGTTTTCTCAAATTCTCCTTCAAACCTATAAAAAGGAGAACTAGCTAGGATTAATCGCACATCACAATACTTGCTTAACCTTTCGGCCATGCTAGTGTTGGTACTTCGAGGGAGGTTTTCCAACGCTTTCGCGAAATTCCTTAATTACATAACCTCTTTTCACTGGAGGCGTAGCCCCGCTAACACTATTCTAGACACCTACTTAGCTTATAGCATTGATTGTTAAGTGAGAAAATCTCCCATGAGTAATCCAACTCATCAGTGGGATCGGGATCCAACTATCATCGTGTGATAACCTAGATGGAAACCACTCTAGTCACCACACTCTAGAAGGTATGCAACACTAGCAAGTTTCTTGTATATTTGAAACTCCCGATGTGGTTTTTTTCCCTAACGGCATATGACCTTGACTATGTCAACATATCAGAAACCGCTAGTCAAGTTCAACCCGTCATTATCCAAAATTGATTTAGACCCGCCCGTATATACCCTTGACTAGGTCAAAATGGTTATAAGGCTGTCCTAAATAATCGCAATATCTGAAACAAACAAGCACCACTAAGCTACCGAGCACTACGTCTTGACTAGGTCAAAATACGCAGTACGAATACTAAGTAATACTTGTAAGAAATGACGGAGGACTACGGCTAGATTTTTGGCGAAAAATCCTTTAACGTAAAGGACTTGATATTGTTGAAGGAACCGAAGTTGTTTTGAAAAGGAGTGGTTTAGACTCCGCTTTTGAAAACTTATGGTTTTGAGGAAAACCGAGTAGTCTACAGTATAAGCTTTTGCTCAAGAGGTCACTCCCCGCGACGGGATCTCGGCTCTTGCCTCGTGGAATGAGGAGTAGGATATTCACAATTGAATACCACTATGCAAAGCGAGAATATAGATAGTTTTTCGAAATTTTTTCCAACAACATCTTTTAGGTTTATTTTCTTGCATTAATCAAAATTAATGCGGTCCCATCAGTTAAAACCTATCACGCCAGAAAAGAACGAAAATATGATATACGTATATGCCATCCACAATCGCCACTGGGCCCCGTCATCACCCATTAGGTTACTTAATTAACGACAGAGCGGGGGTTGAATTAGCGCGGGTGAAAAACATATACAACATCTAATAGTATATATATAAATATATATAACATCCGTCCCAGGTATGATAATAAGCAACATCATAGAATGGTGGACAACCTTGGAGCCCCGGGTTTCACTTGAGCCGCAAATAATACCCGACGTTTCCGGTCGTGTGGATAGCCCGTGCAATGGAAACCTAGACCCCTACGAGCGCGGCAAGTTACCCGCCAATCCTAAAAGTGAGGCAACCCCAATCAACAAAGTTAATGGGCCACCCAGCACTTCATGGGACCCGGTAACTTGAGCGCCCCTCCGTGCGTCATACCTATACCCCCTACGAGTGTGGCGAATACCCCGTCAATTCTAGAGTGAAGCCCCTTCCGTCTCAATGCCATGAGATGCAGGCTTATTACCCTCTAGAACCCGGCTATTCGTTCACTCCACCGTGGGGTAGTCCTAGCACAGAAAATAAAAATATATGTACAAAGGTGATATCGACCTCAACCAGGTCATGCCCCAATAAAATAATATACAACACGGCAGAAACGACAGTCCACATGTCGGATGCTCGTCCCGCAATAACAAATGTACAAATAAATATAAACAGTATTAAACCATCGCACAACCGGCTATCCACCATGACAATCCAACCACAATATCAGCACAATCACAGAACATCAACGTGAATGTCATGTTCGCAAACCCGTCTAAAAAAAGATATAGCAAATAGATGGGATATACCGATCAAATGACATTCACGGCCGCAGATACTAAACTAAGTACTAATAATCACACGTATTTTAAAATTTCGATCGACTGAATTTTTCCAAATAGGCCCTAAGTGCTAATCCAGTACTCAAACAAATCTGGGCCCATGAACTAAACATCCCAAAAACCATAATTCCAACAACTAGAGCAACTGTAGAAATTTAGAGCAGTGAAGCCAAACTTTGGCCGCGGAACCGCCGCAAACAAGCATGTTTGGTGGCGCTTTCGCGGTGGAGTTGATGCTTCATGCTCTCAAATTTCTTGGGCTGCTCTAGAAAACCCTACACGAATTTTTGATGCACAAAAAATGATTTTTAGACCACTTTAAAAATTCGACAGAATACTCATGTTTGGAATTGCTGTTTTGAAAAATTCGGTCGATCGGTATTTTAAACACGTTAGAACTAGCTAGTATAGGTTTTATGGGTTGGTTCTGATACCATGTTGGGTTATCCTGACACCCTAGCCATCATACGTGGCGGTTTGCGGAACAAAAATTATTTTACAAGTTTAAAACAGTGCTAGAATAACCCATAAAACCTGATCTTTCCATAAATCTAACTAGCTAAACTAGGAATGCTATCTACTGTAATAAGAAAACTTCACCAAATGTTCCATGTCTTTCGGTCTTCTTTCTTCATCATGTGCTCCTAGTGGCTACCTTGAACATGTTTGATCACCATTTCCGACTCCATCGGTCCTTCGGGATCGAACTTGTTCTCCGGTCCTCCTTTGTCGTAGATGATCCACCCGAGAGATGTGATCCATGACTCTAGCTCCTAACTAAGTATCAATAGGAGCAACTAGAGAACTTGGGTTGCTAATCCAAGTTTTCTAGGATGTAGTGTGGAGTTCTATTTATTCTATTATCTCTATCTTGCCCTTTCTCTTATTTCTCAATACATGAGAGTGTAGAGAAAGGGAAGATGATGAAGGTGGAGGAGATCAAGTGAAGGGGAGAAGGATGAAGCAAAGTGGTGAGAGGAAAAATGAAATGACCAACCATGAGAGAGAATAACATCCACAAAGGTTTTGTGAAAGAATATCCATGAATAAACAAGTGTCGCCATGCTTCAATAGTTGCCACAAATGAATAAAGAATTTATTTTTCAACTATTGAAGCCATGGCTCTCACCATACCTTTTTCTCCTCCAATTTCCACCTCATTTCCATTTATCAATAAATGGAAAAATCCATAATGATGTGCCCACCTTCTAGAAGGTAATCTGTAATAAAATACGGATTACAGTCTACTGTATATACATACCTGCATTTGGATAAAAACATGAATGCCCAAAGAAATAGAATAACATGAAGAACGTAATTAGAATATACATATCGAAATACATATATGTAATTATTAAATCATTACCTGATTTAATAATCCGGCTCAAAGCCGAACCGGCTAGTATTACCAACTGTCCGATCGAAAGTCCGGATACAAAGTACATCAATCGATTAGAACCCTGCATGTATCTAATACGGCTACTACATCATTTCTCCAAAACCACGGAAACCCTCTGTATGGGACTAAAGACTCGAAAGTACGCCGGCAGCGAGTTACTGGATAAATTCATAACCACAAGCATGTCAGCGGCACTAACTGTATGTAACGGCTATCCGGGTACCTGTCGAAAAGGAAGGCCGACCAGAAAACTCATCCGGATCCCTACCGAGCCTATCTGTGACAATATCTTTACAGTCCGGTCTCTTCATCTGAGAGTATCGCATACCGGGTCTAGTGGGTGGTTAACGTTAGACCCTAATAATTTGATAATTCACGCTGATGCGGCTCAGGACCAATCCGGAAAACTACTGATCAGCCTATCAGTAAATCCCAATTGCCTTGGCCAAGGCCTTATGGTCCTCACCAATCGAACACAGTGCGATATCGACTTCCTATACTGGGAGAGAAGAATCCCCAAGAATCGTTCACTGTCTCCATTTGGCTCGGGTCTGTACCCAACCAAAACCTGTTTACACGACTCGGTAGAGCCGTGGTAGGGTAGTGATCAAAGCACAGTGGGAACTCACATGGGACAAATGACGATCTCAGGTCCAAAGACTAACCTGTACTCATGTCACCTGAGAACATCCACCTAAGGATAGGTATAATACCATCTGGAAGTTCTCGGTGAGTCCATCTGGTGTACTCACACCCAGTGAGCACCTGTATACGATCTTAGGTGAAAAAGTCCAATAGTTGCGGGACCAAACCATCTCCCCTCGTCGGGGTCTAGAAACGTATACACTAGTCTACTCCGGAATATTGATGCCCAGTCTCGATACTCCCACGACTAGGGACAATTTAAGGATGTGTATACCGACTACCCAGCTCCCACAAGTATGATCTCCATCACAACGTAAGTAGTCTAGCAATGATCCTATGGGCTTTATCAACATGTATGAATGATAAGTAATAGCAAGTAAAACATATGCACATGTTTCGACAAAGACAAACCAGATAGCATACTATCATATCGAGCAAGACTTTCCTATACATATATATGTCCAAGCGTCCACATGTATACATATACAATAATGGCCTCTAGGGCATACATATCCAACAGGGATCGTAACTGCTTGAGAGTCCTCGGCGTGAGCATTTCCATAATCACTTTAATCTTTGATGGGTCTATTTCGATACCTCGGTCTCGTATGATGAATCCTAGGAATTTTTCCGATGAGACTCCAAACGCGCATTTTAGAGGATTCATCTTCATATTATACTTCCGAAGACGTTAGAACACTATGTATAGATGCTACCAATGCTCCTCATAAGATTTTCCCTTCACCATAAGGTCGTCAATGTAGCATTCAACAACCTCATGAATGAGAGGTCGTCGAAGATTTTCGTCATGGCCCTCAAGTAGGTAGCGTCAGTGTTTTTCAGACCGAAAGGCATTACCTTGTAGCAGAATATGCCCAACGGAGTCCGGAAGGTGGTATACTTTTGGTCTTCAGGATGCATTTTTATTTGATTTTACGTTGAAGATACATCCATGAAGGAGAAGTCCTCATGGGTAGATGTGTTATCTATCATTAGCTCGGTAACTAGTACTGGGAATTCATCCTTTGGGCAAGCTTTTTTGAAGTCCCGAAAGTCTACGCAGATGCATACCGTTCCATTTTTTTCATTACTGGAATAATGTTGGCAATCCAGTCGGGATACTGAACTTCTTGGATGAAGCCGGAGTCAATTAGTTTCTTGACTTCGGCTTTGATGCTCATCTCGAGTTCGAGCCGTATTCTTCTTGGCGCTTGTTTGGCTGGCTTGACGTCCGGCGATATAGCCAGTTTATGCACCGCTATTTTTTTATCTAGTCCCGGCATCTTGGAATAGTTTCATGCGAAGCAGACTTTATATTGTATAAGCACGTCCTTTAGTTTGGCCACCTGGTTTTTAAACAACAGCTCACTGATGAATGTGGGCCTCAGCTCGTTTTCCGTCCCCAAGTCAATTTTCCTCAGATTGTCTGCCGTAGTGTGTATCCCATTTTCCAGCTCTTTTGGTGTTGGTGGAAACTCTGAGATCACCTCCTCCTCGTCCTCATTTGCAAAGCACTTGAAAAAGTCATTTATATTCTCATGCCCTCCCTCATTTGAGAGTGTTATCATGTGGCAAGTACGAGTTCGCTTCCATTCTTGGTATTGAGCTAGCCCTACCTTCACGATATAGGTTCTCTTTGGCTCATGCTTTTTCGGTGGGGTCACCCTCCAGTTGTCGGATAAAGCGAACCTGCCTTGTTGATATTGGTCTTCAACCCGGTCTTTAAAGGTGAAGCAGTCTTCATGAGGATGTCCTATTGCTCGATGATAGGAGCAATAATCTAGGTGATGGACCTCATTTATCTTTTCGGGGTACCGAGGCTCCGGGAGCATCATCATTTGATGCTTCATGACAAGGTTGAATATTTTCCTTGTCTTGTCTTGAGGGAAAGAGTATTCTCGTCTCATCTTCTTTAAAAAAGATGGATTCCAGCTTACTTTTTCTTGATTGCGTCGCTTCTTGAACCCGCTTTGCTGTTTTCGAACGTCATTCTCGTTCTTCACTTTGTTTTTCCCCCTATTTCGGGTTTTTGTCTTGTCGCGAGAACGTACAGCGGGCTGAGGGTGAAGGGCATCGTAATCTTCTCTTTTCGCAGATTGCTGATTGAGATGCTGCGTCCTGGTCTTTTCGTAAATAGTCATTTCGCGGTTATGATCATCCCGAACCTTTTGAGCGGCTTCTCTTTTTAGCTTGTCAACTTACTCTTCGAACGACGGACTTGACGTTCTTATAGCGGGATTTTGCTTCATTCCAACATCACAGCTATTTAGAAAAGATTTCCCTTCTCCACCGGAGTTATTTATGGCCCAACCGTTGTGGAATTGCTCCTATTTATTTTACTGAACATATCCAAGCCCAGTCGTCTCCATCCTTCCATTGGGCATCTTTCGTTGAGTCCCGAGAACGTCCCAAATCTTGTTGTAGAACTGGGCTTGTCGAATAGTTTGTTTGAAGGATACGTCTTGGCATCTTAATAGCCTTTTCAATCCCTCTGCTTAATATCTGGGCAGACGTATTGGTTGAAGCCTGTCAAGCGTAAGCTCGGCACCATGCCAGACTTCTTTCCCCATTTTAGTCTCCGTAGATTGATAGAAGAGAATCGCCTTTTCACCTTTTCGCCTGGAAGGGACGTAGAAGTCTTCAGCTCTTGTACTCTGTATGTATCAAGCGCATCAAGTTCTTTGTAATGTCGTAGCGGAACCATGGTGATGTGTAAACTCTGATCAGCTCTAGTTATGGTTTGTGCTGATGGGCGGGTGGAGAACACGGCGCTGGCCTCGTCCTCAGAGTCACTGCCAAAGACCACAATGGAGTAGATGGACTGGGCCTATTGCATTTGGGTTGCCTCGAGTAGACTATTTCCCCGTCTTCCTCAGTGTCACTCCCAATGATCGAGATGGTGATAACGGACTTCCGTTTGTCCTTTGGCTTATAACATCTTTCCGTATCTTTGAAGTCTGGTAGGAAGTATTTTGCGTCTTCATATTTTCGGACATCGTTTATGGAGAATGGATTTATCTCCCCCGTAACGGTGTACTCAAGGCCTTTTTTGAAATACTTCATACACCAGTGTTGTGTAAAAGGGATGATGTTGTACTCGTGTAACCAAGGCCTGCCGAGCAGAGCGTTGTAGCAAGTTTTGGCGTGAATGGCGTGAAATTTGATGTCAGTGATGAGCAACCTGAAGCATAACATCAGTATTACGGACCCGAGTGCCCGTGATGACTATGAATCGAAACCGGAGATGGTAATTTTATCTCGGGTTATGTGCTGAATGTTCATGCAAATCTCCTTCAGCACCTTCATATTGAGGAAGTTGACAGAAGACCCATTGTCGAAAAGGATTTTTCCTATCTTAATTTCGTGGCAGTACCCAGTGATGTATAACGGGCGGTTTTACTTGCGCGTTCCATGGAGAAGATCCTCATCGCTGAATATGATGTCAGCTGTGTGAGCCTCTTCCAGTTCGTCCTTTATCCTTTCTTCAGCTAAGAAAGGTTGGAATTGATCAGGATCTTGCAATGTTTTAATTAAAGAATCTCATGCCTCTTTGGACAGGAGGAGAGCATCCAGTATGCTTAGTTGTGAAGGCATTTTTCTCAGATGTGCTAGGACATTGTAATCAACCTTGTTTTTCCTAGGAGGGTCCTTGGCTGTGAGCTCTTTAACGACACCATCATCATGGGTGATCTCACCAGGGACTTTTTCTTTCCCATTGTCTCTTTTACTCAAACCTTTATTTGCAGATCCGAGGTTTTTCTCTGGCAGCGTGCAGTTACGCAGCTGAATGTTCTCGCAGTTCCTCTCCTCCTCTTCTATTTCGGAGATGGAGTTCTTGAAGAGAGGGCCGAGAGTCATTTCTTCCTCAGAATCGATCCCAAAGGTAAGAACTTGGAGTTTTTCGCTTTCCTGACTGGTATCAACCATATTACAGTTGACAGTCGTTTTCTTACACACACTTGTCGAACTTCTTTCCTGTAGACGAGCTTTACATTTCATCCGCTTGATATGTTGTTGATGGGCAACGTATTCTTGCCACCACTTCTTGAAGACACTGCATTCCTCGGTGGGGTGGGTAACCCTCCGATGATATAGACAGTAGTTTGGATGCATATCCGCTCCGTCAAGGCACATGACCCCGGGAGTGTTTTCCACGAGAGGGGGCAGCTTCATTCCCATTGACAGGGCTTAGTGAACCACTTCTCTACTTTGATCCTGCTCTTATTTGTGGCAGCTGTGCTTTGGCTTGGTTGGAGTACTTTACAACTCATCCTTACCGCAGCTTCTTCATCCTGACGTCGATGCTTAGACTTTTCGTATATGTCTGTTTCTCTTTCTCGGTGAACTTTGCTTTTTCGAAAGGCTTCATTTAACAACCTATCGATTGGGTTTTCTGATAGTTCTGGGGATTTTGGCGCCGATCCTGCCTTAGTTCCTCTGCTTTGTTTTCTGACGCCAAGGGAGTTTCTTCGCCATTTGACGACGAATAGGAGACCATGTGGCAACTTGCTACATAGTCTTTGGTTTCTTTTGATGAGTTATTTTCCTCATCGTTGTTACTCTCTTCATTCTCAAGAATATGTTTTAGGAACTCTTCGAGGGTGACCGGTGTCCGCGCCTTCTGGTTGTACTCCTCCAGTGCGTCAATGTACCTCTGTAAGTCTGTGCGTTTTACGTCATACTCGGCAGGTTGCACATGCTTCTCGGTCTTCTTCTTCTTCTTTGAAGATTTTGAAGGTTCGACTTGGGGATTTTGTCCTTTGTCGACAGTTTTCGGTACGGGACGCAGTTTCAGCATCCCTTCGATAATTTTCGGTTCAAGCGGGCTCTTCCACCTGATTGCCGGACATGCCTGGAAATCCTTCAGCATTCTTTTAGTTTTACCTGAAGGACGACATCCCAGGGAGCTTCTTCCACGAGCAGGCATGATGCCCTCGGCGTATCCACCATTTTAGGAGCGTGCTTCTGTGGCTGGTTCACCTTCCAGTTCTTAGAAAACGCGAACTTCCTCTGTTGATACTGATTCTCAACCCAGTTCTTGAAGATATAGCAGTCTTTAATTAGGTGACTCATCATTCTGTAATAACAGCAGTAGCGTGTTGTCACGGTGAAACGAGTAAGCATGTCCTACCTTTCTTCCTGGGATAAGCGCGGACGCATGTTGTTTTGGCGAGCAACCGGCTTCGGGTCACTCGGTTGCTATTGAGTGTTGGCAATGAAGGCCGCTTTCCCTTTACCCTTGGCATTTCGAGGGTCCATTTTTGAGGAGGAAGGCCCGTGGCCCATCTGGTCCGTTTGGGCCAGTTTGTCTATAAGAGCCTGGAAGGTGGTCAGCTTGAAGGACGTCATGAACAGGGACACCATCGTTTGAGGTTCTAGTGTCCCGATGAACATGCACACGGCAGGAGATTCTTCGATGTGTTGTTCGCACTTTGACCATAGGTTCCACCACCGGAACGCGTATTGGACCCAGGTTTCTCCTGACTTCACTCTGGCATAGATTAATGCCGTGATCGGGGTGCGCTCGCTTGCGCTGGCGAACTGCTGTGTGAACAACAGTTCCAACTCTATGAATGTTTTAACGGAGTCATTTAGGAGCTCCGAGTACCATTCAAAGGCCGTCTCTGACAGGCTGCCATCGAACTGGCGAAGCAACAATTTGTCGTCGCCTCCAGTATTGCCACATAAAACTCTGAACTGAGCGACGTGCTGATGTGGATTGCCTGTCTCTTTATACACATAGAATTTAGGGATCGTATATCCCGGTGGGTACTTGATTTGGTCATACTAGCCTGGATATGGTCGTCCAGTTTTGACGGTTTGGCCGGCCACTTCATTCGCTTGATGAACTCGTATTTGTTGAGCTATATAATCATCAAGAGCAGCCTTGGAGATTGTTTCCTCCTTGGCAACTGATAAAGCTAGAAGAAGGTTCGATGTTTCCCCTCTGTCATCCTCGATGATTGTTGGAGAATCTTCGGCTGGAGGTTATGGCTGGATCATCATCCCAAGCATGTCCTGGAACAAAAGCGCTATGTGCTTTATGTTAGCAGCTTATTCCGCGGCCTCCTTATCCTTCCTTTCAAGAACCCTTCGTATGAACTCTGTATCAGTTTCTTACTCTTGGCGCTATTCAGATGCTGACTCCGGACTTTCTTTCTGTCCGTTGAGTGCTGACATTTTGTGTAACATTTCGGAAATATAAAAATATAATTTTTGGAATTTAATACTAAAATAATATATTTTGCGAAAACTATTCGATTTGCGAATAGGGATTTTTCGTAAAATGGTATAAGTATATACCAATATTTGGAAATTTATCGGAGATTAAAATGATTTATTTATTTTAATAATATTTAATGGATTTTTGGCAAAATCTGTATTTTTATTCATTTTTCGTGTCATGTGCATGTTGTGCATTTGTTGTGTGTGTTTGTGAGTGTGTGTGTGACTTAGAGGAAATGAAAAGAGAATGGATATGAAAACAGAAAGGAAAAGGAAAGAAAAGGAATTATGTGTGAAAGGAATAAAGAGAAGAGAGAAAAGAGAGTGTGAAAGGGAGTTAATGAGGGAAAACAAAAGAAATTAGATATTTTGGGAGAGAGTGAGTGTAGGAGGGGGTAAGGCTAAGAGAGAGAGAGGGGAAGTGAGACTTGGCTGTCCCAATCCTTCCCTCATCTCCATTTTCTTCTTCATCTTTGCTTCAAGCTTCATTCTTTACTACCCCAATACACCATCTAAAATCCTAACCAAAACCCTATTCACCCCTCACTAAAACCATGCACACACCCATTCTAGACCCTTTGAACCATTCAAGTTTGAATTTTGAAGACTTGGGCAACTCAAGAAAGTTCTTTAGTTGCAGTTAAGGTAAATCCATACACTTTAGTTTAGAAATTTCGTTAAATATCGTATATTTAGTTAGAAATTGAGTTAATGAGGTTTTTGATTTTAGAAAATTGCAAGTTACTGTCTAGTGGCCATTTGAGGTGTAGTGAGTGTTTACAACACCTTAGGGATTGATTTCATGGCCTGGAATTGAGTTTAGAACCCAAAATACGAAGTTAGAAATTTTCCGTGTCGGTTTTGTGTGACCTTATAGCCTACAAGGAATCTAGGATAACCTGGGCTATTTAGGAGTTAAACAAACAAGTCCAGTGACGTATATAAACCACTAGGAACCCACTGTAGAAGTACGAGCGCGTTTGGAGCTCATCGGGCCGGCGAGACCGGATTTGGAGGGTGTGTCGCCGGTTTTGTGTTAAGCAATGGTGATGTGGTTTGGTTCTGTAGCTCACTTACCCCCTATACTACCCCACTGTATTGCTAGTTTGGCCTGATTTTACCTGAACCAAAATCCGGGACCATTTTCCTTAGGTGTCGGTTATGTTTTAAGATATTTGAACTCACGTTATACGATTTGTGAAACCTTAAAGCTTACAGGGTATCTGGAGCTTTCTGGGATTTTCCCAAGAAAATCAAATAAGACCATTAACCTAGATAGACCACTATAAGATCACCATTTATAAGATCACCATATGAAGATGAACCCAAATAGCCTCTATTAGGCCGGCGAGCTCGGACATCATGGTGATGTCGCCGGTTTTGTAGTGGGCATTGGGGTTGGGTTTATACCTGCAGCTCAATTACCCTATAACCTATCCTTTATACTTGTTTGTTTAGTCCCAATTGACCTAAGTCAAAATCTGAGAGTGATTTCCAGAGTTGCTGGATTAGTGTACTGCAATTTCTGAAATCGGGGTTTTGGTTTTGATATTGAAATTATGGTTTTGGTATTTGAAATTCAGATTGCGTCGTTGGATGTTTATACGTCAACGGACGAGGGTTATTTAGTTGATTTTGCATACGAAGCTATAGGTTCTAACCTATAGGCAATCCATGTGCCATATCGGTTTTCGGATATTAATTGTGTTACGTTTTGATGTGTATTGATTGTAGGTACTTTGCGTGGACTTCCGACACGATGAAGCACATCGACTTCGACTAAGCGAGGAGAATTGCGGTGAGTAGATTTAAATGTAATACCCCAGGTGGAGTTAGGGCTGAATACCATCTACCCCGTGAGAAGTGAGATGTTATCCGGTATCGAGGTGGGGATGTAACCGATACGGAAGCACACGGGGACCCACCAGAACAATGGGGAGTATTGAATTCCATTCCAAAAGAGGGCACGATCTGAACTATAAATGGAATGATACCACTCTTATGACACAGAGGCGCCTTTTGGATGAATCGGAACTCCAGAGTATGAAAAACACCGTAGTTAAGCGTGCTTGAGCCAGAGAAATTCTGGGATGGGTGACTTACTGGGAAGTAGCCCGGGTTCATTTAATGGGACAAAACCGTGCGGTTTCGGCCAGAGCGGACAATACTATCTGTTTTTGGGGGTGGGTCGTGACATTTTGATCAGCATTTTCTGGAGCTTTTATTGTTGCTCCTGACCTTTTGTCAATGACTGAGTTTGCGGCCGATGACCCGCTGAAGCATGGATTTCCTCTTTTCCGGAAGCCATATAAACTGTGTGCATGATCATGCCTCCAGACTTAGGGCGTTTGGGTCTATCACTTTTGGAATTTGCCGCCAGTGGTGGGATTTTCTCCAGCCTGTATAGAAGGCGTCCCTCGCTGTATAACGGAGGGATAGCCTTTCTCCTGCCGAACCTTCATTTTCTTCGGTCGGCGAGAGTAGTCTTTGTCAATTACAGAATCTTGGACTTTCCACCAGACCCTGTAAATTTAGGAAGAGAGCCGCGGAGGGGGTTGCTCTGGCTTTTCCAACGTCATGTTTTCAGCAGGTGGAGGAGATTTCTTCAGCACTGCAGTTTGAGAGTTCTTGCGTACCCTCCTAAGCAGATCAAAGTTGTTCCCAGTTAGAATAACAGCGTCAATTTCCACCATTAGAGCTGGTGGGGTGAGTCCGGAGGGGGAGTTGCCCCCATCTTTTCTCACTCGGCGCCAGTGGCGACGTCGAGCATGTCTTGCAGACGTGACCGCCTCCATTTTGGACGCGGCTGTGTCTTGCCTCTGGTTTTGTTGAGGAGCTCCAGCAATTGTCAGTCTATTGAAGACTGACGTTCTTGGCAGGGTTTGAGGATGGCCGACCAATTTTTCAAAGGCCGACTTTCTGGTAGGGGAAGCACCATTGACGGCTTCACCAGGAGGAGGAGTTGGGAGGGCTATCCGTTTTGGGGTAACCCTTCAGATATCATGAGCCTCTTTACGGGCCCGTTTTGGTTCTTACTAAATCTGTTGAAGACTGAGATGTCTGATCTTCGGCCCATCCTGTTGAAGACTGAGGCATCAGATTTGGACGGCCCATTGAGAGGGGACGTTGTGGTTGCAATTCGATTGAAGACAGACTTCTTGGGCGCTTCTTCTTGCGGCGCTGGGGCGCTGAAACTCGTTGGTAGGATCATGGTCCCGAAGAACAATCCAGTGGTGTCTTGAGTCACCTGCTCCACCGGTATTGAAAATATGGAGGCCGCATTAGGCCTATAAGTCACTCCTCCAGTTGGGGCGGAACGGGATTTGCTGTTGCAAGTTGTGCAGCTGGAAACCGTTAATGTTCACTTCTTCTTTCTGCACAGGAACAGGACACCAAATTTTAGTACCTCGAATCCAAAGGCAATCATAGCAAACCGTGACTTTGTTCACGAACACGACATACGAAGTGTGGAGTAGAAAGAGGATGAGGTTCCATAGGGCGTGCCAGAATCTGTTCACCGCCGAAGACAGGGACGAACCGGGATGGATCATCCTACTTGAATTTGGGGGCAGATGTTATTTGGATTTATCCATCCACCTCTCCGAAGATGCCAAGTTGATTTATGCACCGTATATCAGAGGTTTGGACGGATGTGGCCGTTGTAGCGTGACTTCGTCAGATTCCCCTTCGTTTTACGAGGGGGTTTTGATTGTGGGGATGCTCTTCCCTGCAGGCGCAAGCCCCTGCAGTTAATTACGTTTCCACATCGTGATAACCACTTTTTATTGCTCCGGAAGTTCACTTCGTGTCGTATGTGTTTTTGTTTGTTTTGGTTGCCCGTGGATCGTATACGGAGACTAATTTATGTTGTCGCCCGTAGAGTGTGGATTAGTCCAAATCCATATATCTTAGATTTTAGGTTTTTATATAAGGACCGTTAATCTATTTTGAGATTAAGATCGACTTAAATGTATGTGAGCATTTGGGGCTCGATTTGTTCTTGTTAAGGATATATTAGTCCAATTTTAGACTAAGATCCACTTAACGAGATTTCAGGATCATTTTTATTTAGGATCCAACAAAAGAGCGTTTGAGCTCTATTATTTTAGTTTAAGGACGTTTCGTTCCATTATCTCCATTTTGGAGGCGAATAATAGTTTAAGAACGTTTCGGTCCGCTATTGCCATTTTTTAAGCGAATATTAGTTTAGGGACTTTTCGGTCCTCTATCGCCATTTTGGAGGCGAATATTAGTTTAGGGACTTCTTGGTCCTCTATCGCCATTTTGGAGGCGAATAATAGTTTAGGGAATCCTCGGTCCTTTGTTCATCTTGTGCGCATGTGTATTTGTTACATGACGGAGTGAACAATGGTGATATAGAATGCACCCAATCTGGGGTGCGATCTGATTTGAGGTGAGAACGTCAATTTGGAAGTACACTTAGGAGTTGTTAGTTGTCGGGACCTGCCACCTCTCTGAAAACATTGAAAAATTACAATGACATATATCAGAGGTGTGGAAAGATATACCCTTAAACCAAATCCCGTATTTGGGGAAAAAGGCTTGTTGTAGACCTAAGAAATGTTAGTCATGTTTGAGACTAAAATTATCTTAGGAGATATAAGATGAATATGATTTGGGATATCATCAATGGGAGACCACTAGTCATTTTTGAGACTGAGGTCAACTAAGGAAAAACATGAGCAATACGGGCTCGGTTGTTTTAGTATCAAAGAGGTCTAATCTCAAGAAACTTAGCCAATTTAGGCTAAGATTGAGTCTCCAACAGTGCTAAGCACTGAGGAATACAGTGCTCACGTGCGTTTCACATGGGCATTGGATTAGTCTTAAACACTAGAGTTTTATGGCGCTCACACGTGAGACACCCCAAATATGGGCACTGGATTAGTGTTAAACATTAAAGTTTTATGGCGCTCACGTGACAAACGTGAGGTAACCTAAATATGGGCACTAGACTTTGGGTTTTATCTCCCCCTTTTCTTATAAGTGCTATGCACTTGGCTAGAGTTCTCGTGCAAAGCACGTGAGTTTCTCCTTTTTCTTTATTGATGTTGGAGTGCTGTAGTTTCCTTTTTCTTTTACTTTTTTTCCTCTTAAACAAATCACGTGGGAAACACGCGACAATGTTTTGATTATTTTCCTTGTTCATTTGAAGCAATCACGTGGGAAACACATGAGGGTTCGAAATAGTGCTAAGCACCATCGATTTGGCCTTGGAGATCTTGGATCATTGTTTTATTATTGAAGAACTAAGTTCTTTATATAGGGTTAAACCTTAATTTTTTTTCTTTAGAGGAATTAAATTTCTATATGTTCCCGTTCTTTTTTTTATATATAACTTAATTCTTTTCCCCTAAGTTTTCGAATCTTGTAGAGCAAAATCTCCCCGATGAGAATTAAATCCTCAACTTGTGGGGAGATTTGCTTCTGCAGATCTCAACCAAAGGAAAGAACCGAGTTCTTATCTGAAGGGTTAAACCCTTAGAGAGGCAAAAGATAGGTGTTTTCTTTTTACCTAGAGTTTCAAGGAAGCAAGTCTTCTCTTTGAGAATTAAATTCTCCGGTTCCTTAAAAGCTCACTGTATATTCTTTTTTAAATCTCTAGGGGGTTCTCTCTCTTCTTTCTTCTTCTTTTTTTCTCTTTCTTTTTTTCTCCTTCTTTCTTCTTCTTTTTGAGACTTGAAGTCTTGGGTTCTTTATATAGTGGAGAGAAGTTTGTTTAATTATGAGAAAATCTTTCATTGAGAGATCCCAATTGATTTAATTGAGAGATCCCAATTGATTTAATTGGTCTCAGAATTGATTTGGGAATTTTACCCACCGTTGGATCTTTGATCCAAGGACTTCTATTTTTTTTACAGAAGATATTATTTTTGTTTGTAACAAGATTATGGATATTCTCCCATATATAGAATAAAATACTATCAAGTGGTGACATATTAATCACCATTGGAATTTTAATCCAAGAGTGCTCAATTTAACAGAGTATTATCTTTCTCTGTTTAGAAAGATATAGAAAATATTTTGGATGTTTGATCCACTATCTCTCTGTTTAACAAAAAATATTCTTCCCAATAGAATTTAATTCTATATTTAATCACCGTTAGATCCTTGATCCAACGGTTCATTAAGTAGAATTTAATTCTACGTAAAGAGGTGTCCTTACGTGTTTAGCATGTGGGACTTAGTTCGGCCCCTTAGCTGTTTGGTTGTACCGCCTATATGGTTTGCATACAGCCGCTCACGTGTTAGCACGCGAGGCTTTGTTTAGCCTATCTGTTGTTTGATTGCAGTGCCTATATGCTTTGCATATAGGCGCTCACGTGTTTAACATGTGAGGCTTATTTAGCCTATCAGTAGTTTGATTGCAGCGCCTATATGCTTTTCATATAGGCGCTCACGTATTTAACACGTGAGACTCTTTTTAGCCTATCAGTAGTTTAGTTGCAGCGTCTATATGCTTTGCATATAGGCACTTACGTGTTTAACACGTGAGACTCGAATAGTGGGGAGTTTCCCCCTTACTTACTCTCCCTCCTTTTTTATGAGGGAACAGTACTGTTCGTGTGGACTGAGAAATGTGCGTCATCTTTTGATGCGTTGAAGCAAAGATTGACCACCGCTTCTATTCTGACGGTGCCAGATGGTTTCAGAGGGTTAGTTATTCACAGCGACGCATCTGGGAAAGACTTGGGATGTGTTCTAATGTAGCATGGGAAGGTCATAGCTTATGCGTCGAAATAATTGAAGGCTCATGAGAAGAACTATCCAACTCATGATCTGGAGTTAGCAGCAGTAATTTTCGGTTTGAAAATTTGGAGACATTACTTATTGGGTGAAAGGGTAGAAATATTTACCGAACACAAAAGCCTAAAGTATGTGTTTATATAGAAAGAGCTCAACATGAGGCAGTGTAGATGGTTGGAGCTGATGGCTGACTATAATCTTGATCTAAAATACCATCCTGGGAAAGTTATCGTAGTGCCGGATGCTCTAAGTCGGTTGCCAGCAATACGGATGTTGACTGCACAAAAGGTTATTATAGCCGATCTTCAAAAGTTTGAGTTGGAGATTGTACTACTGAATTCTTTAGGGTAATTGATGCAGTTGTAAATACAGTCATCCTTGATCGATAACATTAAAGCAGTGCAGTCGCACAATCCAAGATTGCAGAAGTTTCGAGAACGGGTAGAAGCGGGATTTCAAACGGATCTGTTAATTCATGAAGATGGTTCGTTACGATATGGGAGTCGTTTATGTATGTCTAAAAGAGATGTTTGTGAAGGAGGCTCATAGTTCCGCATATTCCGTACATCCAGGAGGCATAAAGATGTACAGAGATCTGCGACAACATTTTTGGTGGGAAGGCATGCTAACGGAGATTGCTCGCTACGTATCGAAGAGCTTGGTGTGTCAGCAAGTCAAGACTGAATATCAAAAGGTAGCTGGTTTGTTACAACCATTTCCGATTCCTCAATGGAAATAGGAACATATAACCATGGATTTCGTGACAGCTTTATCATGAAGTCCAAAGGACAATAATGCAGTTTGGGTCATTGTCGATTGATTGACCAAGGCAGCTCATTTTATACCGTTTTGAGTTGGTCAGTTGACAGAGACTTTGGCAGAGTGGTACATGCAGGAGATTGTGAGATTGCATAGGGTACCCGTGAGTATCATTTCGGATCGTGATACTTGATTTCTATCACACTTTTGGAGAAATCTATAGGAAATTTTGGGAACTCGCTTGAAATTTAGCACAGCCTATTATCCTCAGACAGATGGCCAGTCTGAAAGAACAATACAAACTCTCGAAGATATGTTGAGGGCTTGCATGTTAGACTTCAAGGGTTCATAAAAAGATCATTTACATTTAGTGGAGTTTTCATACAATAACAGTTTTCGGGCAACTATACAGATGGCTCCATTCGAACCATTGTACGGTCATAAGTGTCGTTCGCCTGTTTGTTGGGACTATATTGGAGAAAGAAGATTGTTTGGACTAGAACTCATTGTGCAAACTGTAGAGAAAGTTAACTTGATCCGTAATCATATGAAGGTGGCACAGGATCGACAGAAAAGTTGGGCAGATACTGGAAGAAGACCTTTGGAGTTCGCTGTTCGTGATCTTGTGTTCTTAAAGATATCACCGACTAGAGGAGTAATCCGATTTGGTAGTCGATACAAGCTTAGTCCTCTATTTGTAGGGCCATTCGATATCATCAAGCGTGTTGGAGAGGTAGCTTATCAATTGGATTTACCACTATTCTTAGTGGGTGTTCATGATGTGTTTCATGTATCTCAACTTCGTAAGTATGTTTGAGATGATACACATGTCCTAGTTCACTAGGAATTGACAGTGAGAGAAGATTTGACTTATAAAGAGCAACCGTTAACGATTGTGGATCGACGAGAAAAGGTTCTCAAGAATAGGGTAATCCCTCTAGTGCTTGTTTCGTGGGGAAATCATTCGCTTGGAGAATCTACATTGCAACGTGAAGACGAGATTCGACAAAAGTTTCCTCATCTCTTTCCTTAAATCCGTATCTTCTTATCTTTTCCTGTTTCATGAATTTCGAGTACGAAATTCTTTTGTAGTTGGGTATAACGTAAAACCCTAGTATGTTTATACGACATTAATTGGTATTTTTAACACTTACTTTATATTTCTTCTATTCTATTTTTTGGGTCGTGAATGATTCGAATAATAGTAGTCGTTATCCGCAAGTTTAGGACCCAATATGGTGTAAGATAGTATCTGAGATTTACCAGTAAAGTATATCTATGTGAATCTAGTATAATACCTACATTATATTTTTAGATCATTATATATCATATATCTAGATCATCAGATATCTTTTAATAGCCATAAGTTAAGAATAACTTATATTTTGTTAACTGTCATCATATGGTTTTCAGCACATATCTCATTTTGCTTTTATCTTTTACGTTTAAATCTCAAGATATCTAATATCAAATATTTACTAAATCTAGATATATTTTTAGAATTCTTTTAAATCTTAATTAAAGGGTATGATTTATTTAAAATATATTCTTGCATTATAGTTGAGAAATTTACATATGTGAATTATTTTCCAAAATATATTTTTGATGAGATTTTGGTGGAGATTGGTTGTAATTTGATATTATCTATATATATTAAAACTAATATATATTTATAACCTAATTTAAAATATACTATATATATTTATATTAAACAAAAAACCTCTCTCTCTTTTCATATAACATATCTCTCGCTCATTAATTTATATATTCTCCTTATTCGTTCTTAAGGCCCATACTCATTCTCGCCGACGCAAATCCAGCCGCATCATAGAACCTTTACCGAGCCATCAAAACATGGTGTTGATTTTTATAGCGTTATTGTTAGTTATATGTATGCCCTAAAGGCCATTATTGTACATGAGATGTATATTATAGTAGATGCTTGGAC
The DNA here is from genome assembly GCA_030015575.1 of Agapanthus africanus. NCBI lineage: Eukaryota > Viridiplantae > Streptophyta > Magnoliopsida > Asparagales > Amaryllidaceae > Agapanthus > Agapanthus africanus. The sequence goes on along the minus strand of CM057338.1, from coordinate 170,583,454 downwards.
ATATATAAAAGGACTTTCTTGCTCGACATGATATTATGCTATCTGGTTACTCTTTATCTTAACATGTACACTGGTTGTCTCTTTGTTACATGTTGATAAAATCTTTAGGATGTTTACTTAACTACCTAGATTATGATGCGGATCATACTAGTGGGACAAAGGTAGTCCGTGAGTACATCCTTTAATGTCCCTAGTCGTAGGTGTATCGAGACGGGCATCGATTTACCAGAATAGAATAGCGTATACCTTTTCGACCCATGTCGATGGGCGTGGATGATCCCATATGCATTGGTATTTGACATCAGAGATGGTATACGGGTGCTAAGTGGAGACTGGGTACACTGGACAGACTCGCCGAGAACTCGTAGATGGTATTATACCTCATGTCAGATGGTAGTTCACTGGTGACACTGGTACAGGTTAGTCTGTCGACCCGAGATCGTCATAGAGTCTTGTGTGATTCCCACTGTGCTTTGATTTCCACCTTACCACGTTCAAAAGAACGTGCAAAATGGTGGTTTTTGGGTACAGTCCCGAGTCACATGGAGGCAATGAGTGATAGGACGGGATTTCGTCTCTCTTGGTATTGGGGGTTGATGTTGCGCAGTGCTCAATTGACTATAACAGTAAGTCCCTGGACAGGGCTATTTCTGAGATTTACTGGTAAGTGTTATCAGTTGTTTCTCGACCTGTTATGAGCCTCACATTGGCATGACTTATCAAGATATTTGGATCTGATGTTTACCACCCCCAGGCGAGATATGCGACATATCAGACGAAAAGACCAGACTATACTGTAGTGTTACTGATTGGATTCACAGGAGTATGAGCAGGCTTTCTTGTTGATATTCTGATCGCTCAATATCCGCGTGGCAGTTACGTTTAGCAGACCGCTCGCGACTTGTGGGTGTTTGATATGATCATCACCTACTGCCGGCGTATTGACGAGTCTTTAGAGTCCTACACAGAGGTTTCCTGGTTCATGCGAAACAAAGTAGGAGCACATATGTGATATGTGAGGGACCGAGATTAATGCGCGTATATGATACCGCATTTTATTCTCGCTATATGTGATATCGGTCGGTTATATGTGATATAGACGGATTATCGAATCAAGTGTTGATTCGATAGATTGTTACATTTGATATTAGTCGGTTGTATGTAATATACCCGGATTATTAAATCATGTGTTGATTTAATAATTTAATGTATATTTATATATTTGATATATTGAATTACATTAACTAATATTAGCACAATTAAACATTTCTTTTTCTCACTTGTGTGCATATAGTATATATGTGATATATATTAATGTACATTATTTTGTATCATGCTTGATGCCACATGGTTCATGGGTGTATGAGACTCACACCATGCTAATAATAATGTAAGGTTTTTATTTATTTTGGTAATTCACAAATTAGTGGTAATTAGTCACTTGGTTGAAACTTGTAGAAGCTTATGGAACCATTGACCAAGTTCACTCATTTTGTTTTGCTTGAAGATATTTATTAACCAAACCATTATTGTTAACCCATAGTTTTATTCGCTACATAGGTTAGTGGATGACACTAACTCACCCATGGTTGCTATTCTCACCTCATGAGTTCATTCTCTCATTCTTCATTCTTCATCTTCTTCTTCATTGAGAAAGCTTGCTAGCTTTTCTCAACGTGAGAAAATATTGTGAGAAAAACAAATCTAAAGTGAGCCTATTTCCTACTTCATCATTCCCTACCATTAGCCATTTAGTTTAGGATGTTTGCTTCACTAATTTCATCATTAGTGAAGAGGTAGCATGAGCTTGAGTCTTCTCGACGTAGATCATCTTCGTCCTCGAAGACATTGAGCAAACTTGTTCATTTGTTCATGTGAACCCCTTCTAGAGTCCGGGAGTTCACCACTTGGAGCGAAGGGACTACTACACGGAGCATTAGAAGTGAAGGACTGGTCTTCAAAGGTTGTATTCCCATTCATTTAGATGTAAAGTTGTTTACATATGTTTTCGTCGGATTTTCTATTAAAGATTCTAAGGTTAGGGTTAGCTAGAACGGCAAATTTTTGAAATTGGTATGGACGATACCTCCCGAAACCTTGCTGTCGTGCTAGGCAACCCCGCAGTGGTATCAGAGTCATGCTAGAAAATTAGACGATGTTTGTTAGATTACGAAACCGAAACTACTTCGAAACTTTAAACATTGCAACCCAGTTTCTGTCGAATTTAAAAAGTCTTCAAAATTTTTTTTAAACAACTGCAGAATATTGTATGAGATGCAACATGAACACAGTACAAAATTTTGTCCTCTTCAAGATATTTTGGCCAGCCACATACATGTAAAAACCGACCAGCTCGGCCCCAGTGGGGAATTTTGGGTTAAATTTTTGGGTGTGTTCCAGTCTCTGGGTTTTGGTGTTTCAGGTGTTGCTAGTTTTTGCTAAGTTTGCATGTGATGTGATCTTACAGTATAGGCAATTCGGAGTGTTTCGTATTCATAGTTTTAACATTATTTCGGGTATTCGCATGTTGTCTAGGCAAAGTTAAAAAGTTCGAACGAATTTCAAAAATCTATTTTTCCAAGTTTAACTTATTAAGAAAATCATGCAAGTAATTCTGTGAAGCCTCTAGAAGAATAAAACCCTAACTCGACATAATGACCATGGAACCACTTTCGAACCATAGGGTTTGCGGCAAGTTCCGCGGTGCCATTAATGAGGTTTGGTTCTGCCCTTCTATGGCTGGTTCATATGTATTGTGGTATGTTCTGGGTATTATTAAACTGAGCTCAAGTGTTGAGCTCTTGGGGAATTGTGGGATTTTGATAAATCGATCGAAAAGTTTTACGTCGTCCGAATTTCATGTGATAGGATATAATACTTGGAATCCACAAGAAAACTAATTTGTATTTTATAGATCTAGCAATTTAGTCTCATTTGATCGGTTGCCACGGGATTTTGATGTGATCAAAAGTCCGTCGCAGTCACGTAGCGTATGCGGATACTCGCCGGGTAATCTTATTAGATAGCCACGCCCTATAGGCCCGACCAAGTGACTGTAGGAGAACCCCGTTGCCAAAAGCATCGATCCGGGTGCTCGCGGCCGCGGTGTTCCGTCTAAGTGCACTTCGTCGATGGTATCGGGGGTGCGGCCGTCTACTAAAGTTTCCGACGGGCATTCGATCAGGATGTCGGGAATCGTGTTGAATTGCCCAACTTTATATTGAAAAGTGTTTTTAATATTGAGACTAAAATGCGGGGTTTATAATTGTTAGGCATGTGATGTCTAAGGAATTCAATTGGTTAGGCATGAAATCCAAAGTATGCGATACATTAGGTTTATGATGTCTAAGGTGGTTGCGGATTCCAATTGTTGTAGTTTTCACATTCTTTTCTGCGAGCGTTAGTGTAATATGTGGTGTATCACCGGTTTCGTTGTTATATGTCAACGACAATTGGGATACGCATATTTACTTACGTTGATGACATGTGATGTTATTGTTGCTGGGATATGTTATATTGGATTGTCGGGTTTGAATAGTCGTGGGCTTTTATCTGAGATGAGAGTTTTTCATTTTCATTCATGTAAAAACTTGTATGTAATATTCTTTTATTGGGGCACTTCCGGGTTGAGGAAGATGTCACCGTTGATGTATATTATTTACTTTTCCGCATTATGATAGACCTAAGGAGGGGAGTATAAGTAACCGGGTTCTAGAGACCAGTGGGAGGCCATCTCGAGGAGTCGAGACCGGGTCTCCTAACTCTAGAATCGGGAGGGTTGCTTGCTGCTCTCGTAGGGGTCTAGGGATGTGGGTTTGGCAATTCATCGCGACCGTGGAATCCGTGTTTTCTACTGGCTTGATATAAAACACGAAAATCCTAGTATATCCAATATTTCATATGTTATCTTCTGCTGCTCTGTGATGTGATCACTGTGATATGTTCTAAGACGAATGCTTATATTATATTTATATGATATATATAATATATATTGCTGCTTTCGTTTCTTCCGTGATGCTTAGGAAGCATAACTGATGTGACTTCATTAATGAGATTAATGAAATAATAGAACCCTAAAGATGTTGTAGAAACTTGTTTTAAAAACTGGTAGGTCTATTTCTTTCTTTGCATATCGGTATTCCTTGTAGAATATCCAACACCTTATTGTATAAGGAAAGAGTCGAGATCCCTTAACCGGGAGTGACCAGTTTAGTGAAACTAGAAGATGCTACAACCACTCGGTTTGTCTTTTGATTGCTTTTATAGTTTTTGCTTTGCATAGTGGTATTTGTGAAATATCCTGCACCTTATTCGATAAGGAAAGAGCCGAGATCTCTTCACTGGGAGTGACCTCTTTAGAAAAACTAGTAAAAGCCTAAAAAACACTCCTTTTCAAAATCACTCATTTCAACAATGATATGAAGTTCATTACGCAAAAGATTTTCTTAAAAACTTGTTATAACCCTCCGTCATTTCAGATAAGGACTATTTAGTATTCTTGCTGCGTTTGTTGGCCTTTGTCAAGGCATAGTGTGCGGTAGCTGATTAATGCTTATCTGCTTAAACATATGATGCGATTGGATTAAGGTAGTTGTGCGACCTTGTTGGCCTTTGTCAAGGGTTGTACGGGTGGGTTTAATTCAATCAGGAAATGACGGGTTGAACTTGACTAGCATCCTATGTTTTGTTGGCCTTTGTTAAGGTCTTAAGAGGCTAGGGGCAAAATATTATCGGAAATTTCAAGTGTTGAAATTTACAATGAGATTGCATACCTTCTATGAGATAGTTGGATCCCGATACCCACTGCGAGTAATTGTTACTCCTGGGAATGTTTTACACATTACAATTAGCCGATCAAGTAGGTGTCTAGAAAGGTGTTAACGGGGTTACGCCCCTAAGAAAACGAGCTTTATTTTAATTAGGTCCGTGCGAAAGCATGGGGAACCTCCCTCAAAGTACCGGTACTGGCCTGGTTGAAAGATTGGAGAACTTGTAGAGTGTAATTAATTCCGGCTAGTCTTTCCTTTTAGGGTTTGAAGGAAAATTTGATAAAAACAGTGGGAGATATCCTGATTAGATAAAATAATAACCAATCTGATCTTGCAAGAGCGCACGCAGAGTGTTTTCTTCTTTCTCTCTCTCCAGGTAGCGACCATGTCGCGCCTTAATCAAGATAATAATATGGATACATTGACCGAACCCGCTTATTATACTGAGCTAGGTAACGTTGGTCCCACTCTAACTTATAATTGTTATAAGACAGAGCAGGAGATAGGGGATTACCAGGATTCCCGTGCCGCCCAAATGAAGAAAGTGCATGATGATGCATCTTTTTCGAGTATGTTCATTACCGAGAACTGTTTCTCAGTGTTCTCTACGTCCTGGGTATGAGATACCAGATGAGCATCCCATATATGTAATCTGTTATATGAGCTACAGATAGGTAGAGAACTGAGAATGGGTGATAAAGTTTCAAGAGTTAGAAACGGTGCAATTGTTGCAGCCAATGTGTTAGCGGTTATCACCCTGTATTACCAAATACATTGATTCTGAACAAATATTATTAGATACCGAACCTGATATGCAACATTATATCAGTCTCTTTATTTAGTAAAGAATGATATAATTTTGTATTGTTGGATAATGTTTTGAATATTTCCTATATCAAGAGTTGATCGGATCAGGCACGTTATGTAATAGCATATTCGTTCTAAATCAAACCACAGTTCTTAACGTACAGAACACTCACAAGAGGAAGAATTCAAAAATGAATGAATCCTTCTTGAGGCATTGTAGACTAGGTCATATCAATACGACCCGACTAGCTAAGTTACATTAAGATGCATATTTAAATCAGTTTGAATTTACATCTTGTAAAACTTTCCAGTCATGTCACAAAGATAAAATGGCCATAGCTTTGTTTACTGGAAATAGAGAAAAGTTAGTGAACTTTTCGGGATTGATACATGATGATGTATGTAAGTCCCCTGTCTACACATGCCAGGACCGGTTCTTTGTACTTCATTACATTTACTGATTATCTCTCAAGATTCGGACACATGTTCCTATTGAAACACAAGTCTGAAACTTTTGAGAAATTCAAAGAATATAAGTTAGAAGTAGAAAACCAAAAGGGTATAAGTATTATGTTCTTTGATGTGATCCGGGAGGAGAATACTTGAGCACGGTATTACTGGACTATTCTAAAGGAGAATGAGATTCTCTCTCAGCAATAATCCTCCGTATACGTCACATCACAACGGTGTATTGGGACGGAGCAATCACACCCTATTAGATAAAGTGCGCTCTATGATGAGTACTACTGAGTTGCCTATTTCCTTTTGGGGGTTATGCACTTAAGAAGCTGCATACCTATTGAATAGGGTTCCAACCAAATCAGGTTCCTACCATTCCATATGAGATTTGGAATTGGAAGAGCCTATGTCTTAAGCAAGTTAAGATTTGTGGTTGTCCGGCCTATGTCTAAAAGCAAAATCCGTACAAGCTCGAGGCAAGGTATGTTCTGTACAAGTTTGTTGGATATCCCGAAAATTCGTGAGGGTATATCTACTACCATACGAAGGAGCAAAAGGTGTTTTGTTTCTCAGCATGCCACCATTTTAGAAAAGGAATTTCTTGTGAAGAAATTTGTGGACATGAGGTAGAACTGGAAGGAGTTCCAGTTAGACAAACTAACAGCTGATGATTTGGTAAAACCAAAGGATTTAGTAGTCTCCAACGAATCTCAGCCTCTCTGCGAATCTGGTAGGGTTCCTTATCCACCTGAGAAATACTTCATTTTTCTCAATGATAGTGGGAGCGAGGATTGCATCATGAGATGATTACCCAACTAAGTTTCGAGCAGGCCATCAAGAGTAGAGACTCTGTAAGAATGGCTGGATACTGAGAAATCTGAGATAGAATCCATATACACCAACAAACTATAGACTTTGGTTGTTTTATCTGAAGGGTTAAATTTCCACCAGGATCAAGTATATCTTGAGAAGATTACTTGGTGTAGATGGAAAAGTTGATACTTTCAAAGCTAGACCTGTTGTTAAGGGTTCTCATCATCGACCAGGTATGGATTATGATGAAAACTTTTCTAGTGGCTATGCTTAAGTCCATACGGATCCTACCTGCCATTGCTACATACCATGATTACGCTATCTGGTGGTTGGGTGTCATGACTGCTTTTCTAGATAGTGATTTAGAAGAGAGCGTCTATAAGTACACAGCCAGAGGTCTTCGTAGATAGTGGGAGCAGCGGAAACGTGTGCAAGTTGCTTCACGGGTTAAAGCAGCCATCACGGAGTTGGAACATTTGTTTTAATGTGGTAGTCAAAGTGTTTTACTTCATCAAAATGGTAGATAAACCTTGTATATACAAAAGGTTGTAGAGAGTAAGCTGGTCTTCCTCGTATTGTACGTGGATGACATACTCTTGATAGGAAAGGAGTTTCCTATGCCACACTCGGTCAATCTCCTCTTATCATAAGGATTCTCCATAAAGGATCAAGGTGATACATCCTAAATCTTAGTTTTTGGATCTATGAGATAGATCTAAGTGGATGTTAGGATTCTCACTAGGTGTAGTGAGATGGTATCAATCGATCCCGGGGAGGATCACTGGAAAGTTTCCAGGGTGGTAAGGTCGACTGAATATCAGTCACATGCATTGTCTTTACCCTCAGTAGAGGGACGGTATGTTGGAAGAGTTCCAAGCTAGATACCATGGCAAACTAGATGATAAAGGCTGGATACATTGCTACCAACGATACTACCGAAGAAGGAGTCTAGGTGTATATTAGTTCATGAGATGAACTTCGTTCCTACCATTGTGTGACAATGGAATTGTGGCTTATGCCTAGGAACCCCCGTCCCATCAGTGACCGAGACATATTCTAAGGCAATAACACATGATCATGGAGATGGTTGATCTCTAGGGAGATCGAGGTTAGGAGAGTAGACTCAGAGGACAATACGGCGGATCCACTCACAAAGGCCTTTTCCCAAGAGAGACATTTATGGGATGGTTGAATATGAGATACTACAACCACTGTTGATTGTTGGGTATTGGATACTACAACATATGGCCCTAGTGCAAGTGGGAGATTGTTAGTTATATGTGTGCCGTAGAGGCTATTATTGTACATGAGATGTATATTATAGTGGATCTTTGGACATACATAGGGAAGACTTTCTTGCTCGACATGATAGTATGCTATCTTGTTACTCTTTATCTTAACATGTACACTGATTGTCTCTCTGTTACATGTTGATAAAGCCCTTAGGATGTTTACTTGACTTCCTGGATTATGATGCGGATCATACTAGTGCGACAAAAGTAGTTCGTGAGTACATCCTTTAATGTCCCTAGTCATAGGTGTATCGAGACGGGGTATCGATATACCAGAGTAGACTAGCGTATACCTTCTCGACCCATGTAGATGGGCGATGGATGATCCCATATCATTGGTGTTTGACATCAGATATGGTATATGGGTGCTCAGTAGAGACTGGGTACACTGGACGGACTCGCCGAGAACTCCTAGATGGTATTATACCTCATGTCAGATGGCAGTTCTCTGGTGACACTGGTACAGGTTTGTCTGTCGACCCGAGATCGTCATAGAGTCTTGTGTGATTCCCACTGTGCTTTGATTTCCACCTTACCATGTTTAAGAGAACGTGCAAAATGGTGGTTTTTGTGTACAGTCCCGAGTTACATGGAGGCAATGAGCGATAGGAAGGGATTTCGTCTCTCCCGATATTAGGGGTTGATGTTGCGCTGTGCTCGATTGGCTATAACAGTAAGTCCCTGGCCAGGGCTGTTTCTAAGATTTACTGGTAAGTGTTATCAGTAGTTTCTCGACCCGTTATAAGCCTCACATCGGCATGTCTTATCAAGCTATTTGGATATGACGTTTGCCACCCTCAAGCGAGATATGTGACATATCAGACGAAGAGACCGGACTGTACGGTAGTGTTATTGATTGGATTCGCAAGAGTATGAGCAGGCTTGCCTGTTGATATTCTGATCGCTCAATACCCGGGTGGCCGTTACATTTAGCAGACCGCTTGCGGCTTGTGGGTATTTGATGTGATCATCACCTACTACCGGCGTATTGACGAGTCTTTAGAGTCATACACAGAGATTTCCTGGTTTATGCGAAACGAAGTAGGAGCACATATATGATATGTGCGGGACCGAGATTAATGCGCGTATGTGATACCGCATTCTATTCTCGCGATATGTGATATCGGTCGGTTATATGTGATATAGCCGGATTATCGGATCAAGTGTTAATTCGATAGATTGTTACATTTGATATTAGTCGGTTTTATGTGATATAGCCGTATTATTAAATTAAGTGTTGATTTAATAATTTAATGTATATTTATATATTTGATATATTGAATTATATTAACTAATATTAGCTCACTTAAACATTTCTTTTTCTCACTTGTGTGCATATAGTATATATGTGATATAGATTAATGTACATTATTTTGTGTCATGCTTGATGCCACTTGGTTCATGGGTGTATGGGACTCACACCATGCTAATAATAATGTAAGGTTTTTATTTATTTTGGTAATTCACAAATTAGTGGTAATTAGTCACTTGGTTGAAGCTAGTAGAAGCTTGTGGAACCATTGACCAAGTCCACTCATTTTGTTTTACTTGAAGATATTTATTAACCCAACTATTATTGTTAACCCATGGTTTTATTCTCTACATGGGTTAGTGGATGACAATAACTCACCTATGGTTGCTATTCTCACCTCATGAGTTCATTCTCTCATTCTTCATTCTTCATCTTCTTATTCATTGAGAAAGCTTGCTAGTTTTTCTCAACGTGAGAAAATATTGTGAGAAAAATAAATCTAAAGTGAGCCTATTTCCCACTTCATCATCCTCTACCATTAGCCATTTATTTTAGGGTGTTTGCTTCACTAATTTCACCATTAGTGAAGAGGTAGCATGAGCTCGCGTCTCTTCGACGTAGATCATTTTTGGCCTCGAAGGCATTGAGCAAGCTTGTTCATTTCTTCATGTGAACCCTCTCTAGATTCCGGGAGTTCACTACTTGGAGTGAAGGGATTACTACACGGAGCATTAGAAGTGAAGGACCTTTCTACAAAGGTTGTATTCCCATTCACTTAGATGTAAAGTTGTTTACATATGTTTTTGTCGGATTTTCTAGTAAAGATTCTAGGGTTATGGTTAGCTAGAACGACAAATTTTTGAAATTGGTATGGACGATGCCTCCCGAAACCTTGCTATCGTGCTAGGCAAGCCTGCAGTGGTATCAGAGCCATGCTAGAAAATTAGACGATGTTTGTTAGATTACGAAACCGAAACTACTTAGAAACTTTAAACATTGCAACCCGGTTTCTGTCGAATTTAAAATGTCTTCAAATATTTTTTTAAACAACTGCAGAATGTTGTATGAGATGCAACATGAACACAGTACAAAATTTAGCCATCTTCACCATATTTTGGCCGGCCACATACATGTAAAAACCGGCCAGCTCGGCCCCAGTGGGGAATTTTGGGTTAAATTTTTGGGTGTGTTCCAGTCTCTGGGTTTTGGTGTTTCAATGTTGCTATTTTTTGCTAAGTTTGCACGTGATGTGATCTTACAGTATATGCAATTCGGAGTGTTTCGTATTCATAGTTTTAATATTGTTTCAAGTATTCGCATGTTGTCTAGGCAAAGTTAAAAAGTTCGAACGAATGTCAAAAACCTATTTTTCCAAGTTTAACGCATTCGGAAAATCATGCAAGTAATTCTGTGAACCCTCTAGAAGACTGAAACCCTAACTCAACATAATGACCATGGAACCGCTTTCGAACCTTAGGGTTTGCGGCAGTTCCACGGTGCAATTAATGAGGTTTGGGTCTGCCCTTCTACGGCTGGTTCTTAGGTACTGTGGCATGTTCTGGGTATTATTAAACCGAGCTCAAGTGTTGAGCTCTCGGGGAATTATGGGAGTTTGATGAATCGATCGAAATGTTTAACGTCGTCCGAATTTCATGTGATAGGATATAATACTTGGAATCCACAAGAAAAGTAATTTGAATTTTATAGATCTAGCAATTTAGTCTCGTTTGATCGGTTGCCACGGGATTTTGATGTGATCAAAAGTCCGTCGCAATCACGTAGCGTACGCGGATACTCCCTGGGTAATCTTATTAGATAGCCACGCCCCATAGCCCCGACCAAGTGACTGTAGGAGAACCCCTTTGCCAAAAGCATCCATCCGTATGCTCGCGGCCGCGGTGTTCCGCCTAAGTGCACTTCGTCGACGGTATCGGGGGTGCGGCCGTCTACTAAAGTTTTCGACGAGCATTCGATCAGAATGTTGGGAATCTTGTTGAATTGCCCGACTTTATATTGAAAAGTTTTTTCGATATCGAGAATAAATTGCGGGGTTTATAATTGTTAGGCATGTAATGTCTACGGAATTCAATTGGTTAGGTATGATATCCAAAGTATGTGATACATTGGGTTTATGATCTCTAAGGTAGTTGCAGATTCCAATTGTTATAGTTTTTCACCTTGTTTTCTGCGACCGTAAGTGTTATATATGGTGTATCGCCGGTTTCGTTGCTATATGTCAACGACAATTGGGATACGTATATTTACTTACGTTGATGACATGTGATGTTATGTGTTGCTGGGATATGTTATATTGGATCGTCGTGTTTGAATAGACGGGGGGTTTTATGTGAGATGAGAGTTCTTCATTTTCATTCGTGTAAAAACTTGTATGTAATATTCTTTTATTAGGTCACTTCCGGGTTAAGTAAGATGTCACCGTTGATGTATATTATTTACTTTTCCGCATTATTATAGACCCAAGGACGGGAGCACAAGTAACCGGGTTCTAGAGTCCAGTCGAAGGCCATCTCGAGGAGTCGAGACCGGGTCTCCTAACTCTAGAATTGGGAGGGTTGCTTGCCGCTCTCGTAGGGGTCTAGGGATGTGGGTTTGGCTATTCATCGCGACCTTGGAATCCGTGTTTTCTACTGGCTTAATATAAAACACGAAAATCCTACTATATCCAATATTTCATATATTATCTTCTGCTGCTCTGTGATGTGATCACTGTGATATGTTCTGAGACGAATGCTTATATTATATTTATATGATATATATTAAATATATTGCTGCTTTCGTTTCTTCTGTGATGCTTAGGAAGCATAATTTATGGGACTTCATTAATGAGATTAATGAAATAATAAAAAACCTAAAGATATTGTAGAAACTTGTTTTAAAAACTGGTAGCTCTAGTTCTTGCTTTGCATATCGGTATTCCTTGTAAAATATCCAGCACCTTATTCGATAAGGAAAGAGCCGAGATCCCTTCACCGGGAGTGACTTCTTCAGTGGAACTAGCAGATGCAACAACCATTCGGTTTGTCTTTTGATTGCTTTTATAGTTTTTGCTTTGTATAGTGGTATTTGTGAAATATCCTGCACCTTATTCAATAAGGAAAGAGACGATATCTTTTCACCGGGAGTGACCTCTTTAGCAAAACTAGTAAAATCCTAAAAAACACTCCTTTTCAAAATCACTCGTTTTAACAACGATATCAAGTTCATTACGCAAAAGATTTTCTTAAAAACCTGTCGTAGCCCTCCATCATTTCAGATAAGGACTATTTAGTATTCGTGCCGCATTTGTTGGCCTTTGTCAAGGTCATAGGAGACTAGGGGCAAAATATTATCGGGAATTTCAAGTGTTGAAATTTGCAATGAGATTGCATACCTTCTATGAGATAGTTGGATCCCGATACCCACTGCGAGTAATTGTTACTCCTGAGAGAGTTTTACACATTACAATTAGCCGATCAAGTATGTGTCTAGAAAGGTGTTAATGGGGTTACGCCCCTGGGAAAACGAGTTTTATTTTAATTAGGTCCGTGTGAAAGCACGCGGAACCTCCTGATTGGAATTAGATTTTAGCGTGCTTGCTCTTTCGAAAGATGAATCAAAAATATTTATAACCGTAATCAAGAACGGCCTCGCTTGGTAGCTAGCCGGTGAGTACGGGTCGGTCCACAGGGATTTTGTGTATCTTCTAATTGTTCTAACGAGTTAATTCCGATTGGTGTCGGATTGATTAAATCTAAAAACTAAACTGATCTAAACTAGAATCTTGCTAGGGTTAGGTTTAGGTTAGGTTTGGAGAGTCAATATTTCTCACCGCTTTCTATGCCCAAATTAAGATCTATGATGTGTTATGGTAATTATTAACAAAGTGGATTAGTACCATCGGGAAGAAACGGTGTTTCTTCCTCTAGGTTCTTTTCCTTCCTTTCTTAATCCTTACCCTAACCTTCATGGAAAACACGATCAACCGTTCTTTTATACTACGGTATCACCGCTACCTCGTGGGATAGGGTGCCGTAGGGAGCGGTGTGTGCATGTATGCATAGAGTCCTGTAAAAACGTGTGATGGGCAAGAAAGGGGTGAGAGATTTTCATCTCTCAAGCCTTCCCCAAATCTAACCCTAACAAGCGAGGAGACTACTCACTCATTAGGGAATTGAGAAACAATTTCTAAACTATATAACTAGGGCAAATAATAAAATTTAACTAGGGCAGATAAGAAATTACCTAAGGCACGGAAATAAAATTTAACAATGGCGATGAAAAGAAAACTTACTCCTAATTTTTATTTGATACTCTCTTCCTTCTTTACAGAAATTTACAGATCTGAATTTAGATAGATGAAATGAGGCACAAGAAGAGGCATAACCTAAAATAGGTTTTAGGGTTTCTATTTATAGAACATAGAAACCCTAGGGTTACAATCGCGTCATATCTGCAATTACAAGTATACCCCTAAAGAAGACTAGTCAACGAGCCGCCAGCCATAAGAATTTGCGCCGACACGCGCTTCGCACGGCCGTGGAACCGCGGCCAAAACCCCTGTTTGGCCGCGGATCCGCGGCCATATAGGGGCCTTGTTGGCTTAATTTTCTTCTGTTGCTTCAGGTTTCTTTTAACATCTGTTTTCTTCACTTTGTTCTTCAGAATATCTTCTGGTTCTCTTCCAAATTTCCACAGTGAATAATGTAGTGGACTTTACCGTTCACTTCGTGTCGCTACCTTTTTATTGATCTTCGTTTATTCTCCAAACTATAGGCTTGATCAAGATTCTTCCATTTGTTGGTCGTAGTCTCACTTTTGTATCGTCTTTTCACCTTTTTCACTGTTTTTGTTCCGAGAACCTGTAACCTGCAACTATGTAGCAGACATGGACCAAAAGCACCTATTTATTTGAAAATGTATAAGAATGGGGAATATAATAAAGCAAAATTATGATATGAACAAATACCCCAAAACTTATCTTTTGCTCGTCCTCGAGCAATCCTAGTTTTATTCTCGAAAAAAACCTAGCCTCACTTTCGCAGGGAAATGCGATTGCACTGAGCTCGTGCAACAAGTCGTTAAACCTCCAGGTGTCCCTAGTAGGAGGAGTGTTGTGTCCTGAGGGTTTTCAGTGGATACTACCCACAAAATCCTATCAATTTGGCTCATTGACTTTTATTCTCCAATTAGGTTTTCTAACAAGGAACTCTATTATCTTCGACACATAAATTATCCATCCGTATTTTTCACGCTTCCTTATTATTTAACTTAAGATTATATATGTTCTTGTAAATGTACTTAGCTTTTAGCATCTTTTAAGTTTTCCTTCTAGGGTTCCATCTCAACATAGTAATTTTTATCATCTCTACTAAAGATATAAGTCCTATTTTCATTCCTATCTCTTATCTAAACCCCAATCACATACCCCTACGTGTGTGTATATATCACCCCTACACTTGGAAATTCAAATCATGCTTTTATACTCTTGTCCATCGTCCAAAGTACCTCTTAATTGGTGAATTTTTAGATGAAATCGCTCACACATTCTTCATGCGACCGTTAATACTTCTTGAGGTACCAACGACCGATTACAAAATATGTTTGCACATTAATGCATAATTCCTAGTCTTGTAATCTCTAAACCTTATAGTAGTGACTGCCAACCAGTTAGTCTAAGGCACTAGGTGATGAAGCACTCTCGCTAAATATTTTTTTATTATTTATGTAGCCTTAAGTAATTAAAAAAACCAGTGTTCATTTTTTTTCGTTTTATTCACACTTGTATTTTATGGTATTTTTTTTCGTACTAAGGACTTTAGACAAGAGCATTTCAATGTCTCTTCTACTATTCCAAGTTTCAAGGTTCGTGTTTGTGCAATTTGTAGGGTATATATTTTCAGAATTTAGACTTAAACTAGGAATTATTTTTCAAACTTATATTTTAATAAAAATATCAATACTTTTCCCTTGTTTTAACTTAACCCCAAGAAGTGAACTCGAAATTTGCCTATTTCTAAATAAACTACAAAGACATATACTTTCTACCATTAAATTTTAAGAAAGTTTATTTTTAGGGTTTTTAATTTCCTAAGTCTAAGGTCTAGTTGTTCCTAGCTAGTTAACCGTCATGTCAAATTTAAGTCAAATATGGCCAAAATTGAACTTTTCAATTTTTATAATTTTTGAAAATTTTCAATTTTTATGGGTTTTAAAAATAAGTATGCAAATGCAAAAATGTACACATAAATGCGAAGGAAGAAGGCTTACCGAACATACCCCCATACTTAAACTTGACAGTGTCCTCACTGTCATGCTACACCAAGAGGGTCAACATGTTGGCACTCCCATGTTTATTTATTTATAGCTTTTTTTTATATTTTATTGTTAAAAGAAAAAACAAAAAATATATATACAATAAGGTTCCCCCCAAACTTAAGTGACACGGTGTTTCCACTGTTCTAAGCGTTAAAGTTCAGAGTTAGGGAGGAGAAAAATCAAACTATACATGGCCTTACACAGACCAAAGGTTAGCACCAACCATTCAAAAATTCTATCGTGATAATGGTAGGGTTAGTGGAAGAATGGAGTGTTGAGAAAGGAGTTGAGAAACACACGAGACCGTATGGGAGGACGGGTGGAATATGGTCTCGGTGGAGGAGAAGAATGGCGGAAAAGAGAAAGAAGTGTAGTACGAACTTGAGGGTGTAAATCGAGTGAATAAATTAGCGCAATTTGTAATGACCGATGTGTTAAAAGCGATTGTGCTAATCTATCAACCCGTCAAGAAATGGGGTCAAATCTCTCAAGATTCGCAAGAAAACATGGGTACGTTGAACTTGGTAAACCATCCATTGAAAATGGAAATGCGACGGATTCTTGCGTGGTCGAAACGATAGGAAGGATGAAAGGGAGTGATTTAGGGATAGTCTTATTCTCACCTAAGTAATCTGTCTCGAACTTGAAGGATCCCATCAATGGATCGAAATGACTGTAAGAAACCGAGTCTGATGGTTCAACTAACTCATCTGAAAATTCAAAGGATTCAAACTCGGGCGGTGAGTCTTCAAAATTGTCCGAAAAGGTGAAGCACTCGTAATCGTTATCGGCTGTGAGAACTGTGTCAGAGTCAAAGAGGAACGCACTAGTGGCGTCCAAACTGATGTGATCGAAGAGAAATTTTTCAAGCTTACAGTCCACATGTATGTTCTTTTGTGTGGTCGGAACGATTGGAAGGATGAGGGGTGATTTAGGAAGTATAACAGTTAAAGGTGCAGGAGGATGAATTGGAAAATCCGACTCATCATACAAAAATGGTTCATCCTCAATACTATCCTCAACACTCTCCTCAATACTATCCTTATAATTCTCCTCAAAAGTTATCTCATCCATGCAATTATCATCAAAATCAAGACGCATATGAGGTTCGGGAGAAACATTTAATGACTCGGGATGATGAATTGGAGACAAAATTTCAGTCAAATCTACGGGTTCATCATCCAAAATATTCCCTGCGTCAATATCCTCAATCAAGTGAAAATCAATTATTTCAGACACCTCATCAAAAGCATGGATATTTATCAATTCAGGTTCTAGATTGGAGGTGTAAAGTTCGAAAGGATTGGTGATGGTTTCACTCGAAAGGGACTCTTCACAATCTGGCAAATCAAGCACTACAAAGTCGCACAACTCGTTACACGTTTTATTTTTAACTGGTGAATCATTTGGATCACTTGATTGAAAACCAGAGTTGTGGGATTCAATTGGGTATGGGTAGGTTTGATTTGGAAGTGTGTAGAACTCACTCTCACCACTCAAATTCTCACTCTGTCCAACCGCCTCATTATACATTTGAAAATTTGGAGTTAGTTGGAAACTAGCTACCGGTTCACTAGGTTATAGAAGGGCGGCCATGGACGCATCCACATTCCTCATCATTTGATTAGTCGCTACCATATAAGCTTCCAACGACTGTTCTAGACTAGACATGGGTTGTGAAGGGGTTTCAGTAAAAGATTCAAAATTGTTTGGATTTTGGAAACTTCCAAATGGTTGTGTAGAAGCAATGTCTATGGAAGGTGTGAAAGTCGGGTAGAACTGGTAGGAATTGAATGGTTGGACAGGAGTAGGATCAACATTTGGATAAAAAGGTGAATGGACTCGTTGATCCCAAGAACTTGAAGTGTCGAAAGGAGTGAAAGATCGGTTACGAGATTGTTCAATATGTTCAGCAATAGACATGGGTTTAGGAGTTACAACAGGACTCGAAAAGGGAGTATCAACGTAGGAAAGTGGTGAAGGTTGAAATGGTTGATACAAAGTGGATTGTGGAGTCGAACTGTTTCTCCTAGACGCTTCTATTCGATCTTTCAAAGAAATTTTGGGCATGGAGGGGTCGTCCGTAATTCGACCAAAACAATTCGCGTAAGAAGCAAAGTTTGGTTGAGGGTACCAAAGTTCGACAAGAGTTTTGTGAGGTGGGGTACCAATGATATAAGAAAGGAGAAGAAAAAGAATGTGGGGTGCACGGATTTCTTAGAGACAAGTTACAAGTTTTTGTAAAAAAAAATTTCCTTTTTTTTCTTTTTGTGTTTTTTTTATGTGGAGCTTTTTGCAAAAAATATTTTCGATAAAAGGCTTAGACACACGTTCAACCATAAATGCACAATCAGGCCTAGATCTAGGGTCACCTAGGTCAGTTAGACAGCTCCTAACTGTTCCAAAGGGCAAGAAGTAGGACCTCAAACCAGCTCTTCACCGCCAATTGTGGCCAGGTAAGCACAAGTAGAGAAAGGAGGGATCCGCTCACGAATCACCGTGAGACGGGCCTTTTAAAATTACCTTTCACTACCTGTCTAGCCTAGACACCACAAAGTCAGGTTAGGATCAACGGTCGATGCCTACAACTATTCCTTTGTCCTATTGAGCGCGAAGTCCTTAGGGCTGAGTCTAATCTTTTTTAATTAGATTGATGGTTAATGCAATATGCCTTACGTGATTTTTTTAGGGTCCTGGGAAGGGTAATAAAATCCCCACCCAATCTGATTGGTGTTCAAGCCCCTTAAAGTAAATTTAAAATATGCAAAGCAGTAAACACAATCACTTGAAAACAATTTTTTTTTAAAGCGCGGCACAAAGAATCCTGCACAAGATCAATTATTGGAAGGGGGAGAAATTTTTGGCGCAAAGAATCCTGCAGGCAAATTTTACAGAAGATATATCAGGGAGTTGAGAGAAAGGAGAAAGGATCTTACAGTGGAGATTCGGTCTGCTGACGTCAGCAGACCGCGGCGGTTCCACGGCCTAAAGAAGGTTCCTGCGGCAGAAACGCGGTGCGAGAGTAGGTTCAGGTCCCGAGAAATTTTCTGCTCCTCTGTTTTAACTTTTCTCTGTTGTTTAGATCTAGGGTTTTCTGTTTTGATCTCAGAATTTTTCAGATCCGAACTTGTTCGTCGATCCTGCAAAATTCACATGAAAATACCCTTCACAAAATAACAAGATGATAAATTTTTATTTTTTTTCAATTTTTCAGTTTTTATGATTTTTTAATTTTATATTAACCCGAAATTGCAAAAAGAAAATACTACGCCATCCCTGGCAACGGCGCCTTTTGATTGTATAGAATAGATTTTAGCGTGCTTGCGCTTTCGAAAGATGAATGAAAAATATTTATAACCGCAATCAAGAACGACGTTGCTTGGTAGCTAGCCGGTGAGTACGGGTCGGTCCATAGGGATTTTGTGTATCTTCTAATTGTTCTAACGAGTTAATTCCGATTGGTGTCGGATTGATTAAATCTAAAAACTAAACTGATCTAAACTAGAATCTTGCTAGGGTTAGGTTTAGGTTAGGTTTGGAGAGTCAATATTCCTCACCGCTTTCTATGCCTAAATTAAGATCTATGAGGTGTTATGGTAATTATTAACAAAGTGGATTAGTTCCATCGGGAAGAAACGATGTTTCTTCCTCTAGGTTCTTGTCCTTCCTTTCTTAATCCTTACCCTAACCTCCATGGAAAACACGCTCAACCGGTCCTTTATACTACGGTATCACTGCTACCTCGTGGGATAGGATGCCGTAGGGAGCGGTGTGTGCATGTATGCATAGAGTCCAATAAAAACGTGTGATGGGCAAGAAAGGGGTGAGAGATCTTCATCTCTCAAGCCTTCCCCAAATCTAACCCTAACAAGCGAGGAGACTACTCACTCATTAGAGAATTGAGAAACAATTTCTAAACTATCTAACTAGGGCAAATAATAAAATTTAACTAGGGCAGATAAGAAATTACCTAGGGCATGGAAATAAAATTTAACTAGGGCGATGAAAAGAAAACTTACGCCTAATTTTTATTTGATGCTCTCTTCCTTCTTTACAGAAATTTACAGATATGAATTTAGATAGATGAAATGAGGCACAAGAAGAGGCATAACCTAAAACAGATTTTAGGGTTTCTATTTATAGAACATAGAAACCCTAGGGTTACAATCGCGTCATATCTGTATTGGAGATAGTGCCCTCAGAGTCAATTATTGGATCACAGGCACGTGATTGCAATGATTGAGGGAGGACCTATCCCGGTAGGACAGTCTTACTCAAGATGATAGTATGCTATCTGGTTTATATTTATCATCGTGTACTTGTTTAGGTGACCTGACAGGTCTCTATTGCACGTTGATAGAGCCTCTAGGATTCTTGCTTGACTACCAGCAGTATGAGGGCGATCATATACGTGGGAGCTGGAGTCTATAAGCACATCCTTAAAAGGTCCCTAGTCGTGGGAGTTTCGAGACAGGGCATCGATTCTCCGGAGTAGACTAGTGTATACAGTCGAGACCCCGACGAGGGGCGGTGGCCGGTCTCACAAGCTACTGGTGTCAGTTGGTTCACCTAAGATATATACAGGTGCTCATTGGGTTATGAGCACACCGGACAGGACTCGCCGGGAACCTGCTAGTTGGGATTATACCAGACTTCAGATAGCAGTTCCCTGGTGACATGTGTACAGGTTAGTTCATCGACCTGAGATCGTCATTTGTCTCGTGTGAGTTCCCACTGTACTTTGATTACTACCCTACCACGCTCAAAGGAGACGTGCAAACAGGTTTTAGTTGGGTACAGTCCCGAGCCACATGGAGGCAGTGAGCGGATCTGCAGGGGTTCGTCTCTCCCGGTATTGGAGGTGAGGTCGCGCTGTGTCTAGGAGAGCCATTACACGAAGCCC
Organism: Agapanthus africanus; assembly: GCA_030015575.1. Classification (NCBI taxonomy): domain Eukaryota; kingdom Viridiplantae; phylum Streptophyta; class Magnoliopsida; order Asparagales; family Amaryllidaceae; genus Agapanthus; species Agapanthus africanus. The sequence continues at coordinate 170,562,844 of CM057338.1, read as the reverse complement.
TCAGCCGAGGCAGGAGATTTACTGGTAGGTATTCTAGTAGTATCTCAGGGTATTCTGGGCTACACTCCGACACGACTTGTACCGCTTTTGGGGGTCTGACTTTTACCAACCCCCTAGGTCCGCCATGCGATGCTCATAGACGAACGGACCGGACTGTACGGATATTGTCACTGACAGGCTCAGTAGGGTGTCAGGATGAGTTCGCTCATCGACGTCCCTTTTGGTCAATACCTGGTAGCCCGTTACGTATAGGCTAATACCTCTGACGTGCTAGTGGTTATATCCACAACCAAAGTATTGACGAGTCTTTAGAGTCCCCCACAGACCAGTTTCTCAAGTTTCGGGCGAAACGCTGTAGAGGCTGTATGGAGATATGGCAGGGTTCGATCAGATACGTGCGGTATTGCACGGATCATGATCGGACGGAATATACTAGCGGGCTTTGGTTTAAGCTGGATCCTAGTATTGTACAGTATAGATTTTGTCTCATTACTTTTGTATTTCGGTCGGAAAACAAATGCGGGTATGTATATGCAGTAGCGGGGTTTTCCTGTAATTTATTACGGGATCAGTTTTTTGGAGCTGCCAGTTTGTTTTCCGTTTCAGCCATATTTCTTTGTATCTTTCATTGGCTGAAGATTGGTGGAGGAGGGCTTATTTGCATTTGTGCAAATAAGCATTTTGGAGGGTGGTCTTTGCATATTGTTGTATCATGATAATTCTACCACTATTTGACTTTCTTTTAGTCATCATGGCTTGACTTGATGATGTGAGATGGTTGTTGAGTGTAGACTTTGGCTTGTGATCATTTTTCTTCTCATGATCACATATCATTCCTCTCCTTTGCATTATTGTTTTTTCTCCCCTCATTTTTCCATTCTCACACACATGAGAGGGCCGGCTATTCTCTTTAGTGGGGCTGTCCAAATTTTGGATGTGGGAATTGTTGTTCTTTTCATGCCATAAAATTCCCAATTTTTGTTCTTTTCATCACAAATTCTACCCGTTCAATTCCTCTACCATTATGACAACTTCCTACACCCCAATGAGACATAGAGTTCCACACTATTCTACAGCAAATCTTGGGCACGTCGGCTCGCCAACTTTGTGCCCGAGTTGCCTCGGTCCAGAGGTGGGAGCCCGTAAAAGAAGCCGGCGATGTGGTGCCCTTCCGACGAGGAGTTGAAGACCGGAGATTCCGCGGGGAGATCGGGACGACGATGAGAAGACCGAAGGACACGGATCACTCGGTTTATCTCTCTACCCGTTCTTTAGTTAGCTAGGACTAGATTAATGGCCCGATCCGGGATTTTTGTGCGCGGTGGTGTCGGTTTAAAAAGTTTCGTTTCTGCATTCCGGCGTCGGATTGACGGCCGGGGCACCGCCGTACACTTACATTGGTATCAGAGCCTCGCCATTAACCTAGTCTAGCTTTTTCTAATGTGTTTACATTTCCGATCGAACAAAATTCCAAAAACAGCGTTTTCATGTGCATCAGTTTCTGTCGAATTTTTTTTGGCTCCAAAATTTTTTCAGGTAGTTGCAGAATGATGTTCAGGGAATTCTAAGACTTCTGTAGAAATTTGATCACGTGAACACACTATATGACCGCGGAACCGCGGCCAAACCCATGCTTGGGCCGCGGTTCCGCCGCAGTCCTTACTGTTCAGTGTGTCAAATTTCTACAGAGTGTCTCTATGTTGAAAATAGGGGTTTTGGAACATTCTTTTTGGGCCCAGACTTCCTGTGAGTGCTACAGTAGTGCTTGGGGCCCACTTGGGTAAATTTGATCGATCGAATATTTTAAACACATTAGTTCATAGTATTTACATTATATCTGTGACCGTGAATGTCACTTGATCGGTTAATTCTATCTAACTGCTATAGCCCGGTTAGACGGATTTGCGAACGTGACATTCACGTTGATGTTCTGTGTTGTGCTGTGATGTTGCGGATTGGTCGTGGGGGATAGCCTGGATGCAATGCTAGTACAGTTTTGGTTGTATTATGTATATTTGATATTGCGGGGCGAGCGTCCGATATGTGGACTGCCATCACTGCCTGTTTGTATTATTCTTTTGGAGCACGACCGGGTCGAGGTCGATGTACCCGTTGTATGTATATTTTACTTTCTGTACTAGGATTGCCCCGCGGAGGGGTGCACGGATAGCCGGGTTCTGGAGGGCAACGAGCCCGCATCTCATGGCATTGAGACGGAGGGGGCTTCACTCTAGAATTGGCGGGCTATTCGCCGCACTCGTAGGGGGTACAGGTTGACCCAGGAGGGGTGCCTAAGTTACCAGATTACGTGAAGTGCTGGGTGGTCCATTCACGTTGCTGAAGGGGGCTGCCTCGCTTCGGGTTTTAGCGGGTAACTTGCCGCGCCCGTAGGGGTCTAGGATTTCATTGCACAGGCTATCCACACGACCAGGGGAACGTCGGGTTTCAGTAGCGGCTCTGTGAAACCCGGGGATCCCAGATATCTGTATTGTTCTGTGATACTTATTACATTTCTGTGATGTTGCATTTTATCACGCCTTGAGCGAAATATTATATATTGATATATATAGTAGTAGATGTTGTATATGTTTTGCATCCGCGCTAGTCCAGTCCCCGCTCTGTCGTTAGTTAGCTAACCTAACGGGTAATGACGGGACCCAGTGGCGAATACGGATGGCATATACGTATGTCATTATTTTCGTTCTTTATTGGTGTGATCAATTGATGGGACTGCATTGATTCGGATCAATGCAAGATAAACAAACCTAATCTGATGTTGTTGGAACACTTTTTCAAAAAGCTGTTATTGCAAGGGCGTTCACTTTTGTTTTGCACAGTGGTATTCAGTTGAAATATCCTGCTCCTCAGTCGACGAGGCAAGGGCCGAGATCCCTTCACCGGGAGTGACCTCTTGGACAAAAGTTTGCGTCAGGGCAATAACTTCACTATAGCCGATTGCTTTTGCTTTGCATCGTGGTATTCAGTTGGAATATCCTGCACCTCATTATATAGGGAAAGAGCCGAGATCCCTTCACCGGGAGTGGCCTCTTTAGCAAAGATTTTCGTCACTATATTTTTATAAAGCTATCCAGTTCCTTCAACGATATCAAGTTCATTACGTTAAAGTTTTTCGCCAGAAACCATTCGTAGCCTTCCGTCGTTTCAGACGTGTAGCACGTAGTATTCATGCTATGTTTGTTGACCTTCGTCAAGGCATAGTGTATGGTAGCTGCTTGTTACCTTTCTGCTGCATAGATAGATGCGTTGGTTTGGGACAGTCGTATAGCCTTGTTGACCTTCGTCAAGGGCTTGTACGGGTGGGTTCAAATTAACCTGGACAATGACGGATAGAACTTGACATGTGACTTATGATTTGTTGACCTTCATCAAGGTCATAAGAGCATGGGGCAAAAATCACATCGGGAGTTTCTAAAGAAACTGGAACTTGCCAGATATGCGCATACCTTCTGGAGTGTGATAGCGTGAGCGGATTCCGTCACGTTATCATGCGATGATAGTTGGATCCCGATTCCCACTGATGAGTTGGTTTACTCCTCGGGTGATCCCGACTAATTCTTCTTTCAGGTTTGGAGGAGAATTTGACGGTACAGTGGGAGGTTTCCAGATTAGATAAATTGGTAACCATTCTGATTTAGGTTAGAGTGCACGCTGAGTGTTTCTTTTCTCTCTCTCTTTGGCAGCGACCATTGACCCGACCCTAAGACTATGACTCAGTGACCAAGTTGACCGAACCTTCTTAAACACTGGCTTTTGGATTGTCAGAGTTGCATACCTCATTGCCACTCCTACTTTTACCCTTTTCTCCAGGACACCCCGTATTACTACGAACGTCCACTTCCATTGGACAAAACCATCGTATGGTTAGATACGAACTCGAAGGAATTTATTCGAGGATGGTTTCCGGTTCTGGAGAAAACGAATAGGACTATTCAGTTGTCTTTTCCTTTTACCTTCTCTCAGGTTGCAAGTACTCCTTGGTTTAGGAGATAGTACACCTATTACGCAAATTGGATAGTCTTCTTCCAAACCTTAGGCAGGTGCTGACCGGTAGGGAATGAAGAAAACCAATTAGCCTAACGATGGTGTACAGAAGGTATTATGTAAAGACAAAGAAAGGGATTAGAAGGAGGGCAAAGTAAATTGCGACTGCTATTCATGACCAAACCAAGTATTTCATTACCACTCCCACTTCACCTTTGTATTTCTCCAGAACACTCCGTATCACTACGAAGATCCACGGTTTATTGGATATTCCATCGTATGGTTATATACGAACTCGAAAGGAACTTGTTCAAGTTCGGGGATGGATTCTGCTTCAGGAGAAATAGGAATAAGGTTTATTCAGTTGTCTTTTATCCTCACCTTCTCTCGCATTGCGAGTGCTCCTAGGATTAGGACAGTACACCCATTATGCTAATTGGATAGTCTTCTTCCAAACCATAGGCTGGTGCCGAAAGGTAGGGAAGGGAGAAAACCATTTGGCCTAAAGGGGTGTGTAGAAGGTAATGACTAAAAACATATAAAGAGATTTGGAGAGGTGGCAAAGAATTACGCGGTTACAGTCGTGAATCTGGATAATGGAATAGGCATTACTAGGAATATCAGGATACCCCATCGAAACATTTCAATGTTTCAGTTTCACTGTGTACTGTTAAAAAAAACTGATTTCCCAATTAGACACTTGCTCCAGGGTATGTATTTACCAGGCATGATTCTCACATCTGTATGGTTTTACAGATGATGAGTGGGAGTAAGCTGTTGGGAATTAGGTGATCATCCTCATTATATCGGAATTCGTTATAATTGGTGATATTTGAGGAAGTCACCTGGGTTGTTTGCCGGACAGCGAATATTTGGTTTTGAATATCCGTTATAACGTACCAATTTCAAATTGATATATCTTTACGTCTATTTTTATAGAGTGAGATATACCTTTTTAAAATTATGTCGATGACATTTACCTATATCAGTTGATGGTTAGGTAAGGAGTATTAAACAGCGGTGTAATTCTTCTTAACCATAAGTACAGTTTTCAACCTACGACACACAGGGAATAAGTTGTTAGACTCAGAGGACTTATACAGAGGATTGTATGCTGTCCAGTGTCCATTAAGACAGAAGGGTTGGTCCTCGTACTATATTCTGTTTACTTATGACTTCTCTAGTTCTTAGACAGGCGTTTTGTAGAAACACAGGGTCCAAGTTTTGAGAAGTTATAGGTATAAGAGTAAAGTAGAGAACCAGATGTTGCAAGTATCGGGATTCTTCAAGGTAATCGAAGATGTAGATACTTGCGGATGCTATTCAGGTGATAGTAATGATTAAGAGATCTTGCTTCTCTTTCAGGTTACTCGTAATTGGAAGCATTCCTAAGTTGAGTAACGATGATCGGCCTCCTTCCATTTAGTTGACATATACTGAAGACAGCTGCATGATTTGAATCTGGTTCAATTAAACCATTGCCTCTGTTTCTATATTGGATATAGAACAGTTCGTATCTTAAGGATGTTAAGGTACGGGGAGTTATCCGGCTTATGCTTAAAACCAGACTCAGGATAACTCAAGGCGCGTTTCTGTAATGGCAGTTTGTGGGTTGACCCAGGCTATGACGAGGGTTGACTTTCTACCATCTGGAAGATCAATAGTGATATTGTTCTTGACTCGCCACAGTTTTAATAAAAATGGATTTTTTTCAGAAAACAGTAGTGGGAGTATGGTAGAACTGGAAGTGTTTCCAGAACTGCAAACGATTACAGAAAATTTGATAAGAACCTAAAGATTCAATCTGGTTTGACATTCCATTGGCCACTCCGCAGATACGGTGGGTAGCCTCAGGCACTCGAGAGGTACTTCGGTATGCTCAAGAACGGTGGCAGGGAGGTTCTTGTTTACCCAGACTTTCCATTGCTGTTGTTCCAGACTATGAGACCCGGCAGGAGGATGAGTATATCGTCGTTCTGAACTGGCGTCAGAAATGTACGTCTATATGACTCTGCCAGAGGGTTGTCGTAGTCAGTGGGAGCAGCGGAAGCATGGTGGACAAGTGGCTTATGTCTATTTATAGACTAAAGCAAATGTAGCGGAGATAGATCATCTATTTCAGATGTGACAGTCATAGGTTTGACTTCATCAGAATAGGAGATGGATCTGTTAAGAACGTAGTAGAGTGTGATGTCCTGGCATTTGGATGACATACGCAGAGTAGGAAGTGATGTTCCTATACTACGATCGGTTATTCTTTGGTTGTCACACAGTGGTTTCTCCACATAGGACTCGGATATTATATCAGACAATCTGGTTACTAGACCTATGGTTTTAGATCTAGATTTGGGAAGTATCCCAATCTGGGTACTTAGACAGCATTCTATGAGTATTTAGAATGGACGACTCCTGGCACGGTAGTGTACCTGCAGATGATGGAGTCACCTTCTCTAAAGGTGTCTTACAGACTAAAGGGGAGAGGGATGTGCATGATTGGCAGATCACTTGCTTAGGCAATTGAGTCAATCATGAGATGTCAAGTACCACACCAGATGTTGTTCTTGCAGTAGATGCAATAAGTTGATATTGATCCAATCCTGGAGAAACAATCGGAAGCAGTTTTAGAACATAAGTGGATGTTCTAGGGATATGATAACGACAGCCTTGTTCAGGAGACAGTTATCTTTCCAGGCTTCCAAGGTGACCTGGACGACAGGATGGCCGTCAGAGTTATAGTTTTCCCTCTGACGAGGGGCAGTATTTTGGACAGGTGGTCCAGATGGATACTGAGGGAAGGATGGCGTAGGATACTGATTAAGTTCAGTTGACGATACAGTCTAGAAGTTTGGATTTGGAGTTCATTTATGAACTAGGTCCCATCAGACATCCAGACATATTCTAAGACAGGTATTGCTCATTTCGGGAGATGGCTTTCTCCGCGAACTTGAGATATAGAGAGACATAGAAAGAAACATCGGAGCGGATCCACTCACTGAGGCTATTCCTCGAACGCAATAGTTTCGCAAACGAGCATTGTGAGACTGACAAGTAGAGGAGTTGGGTGTTCGGTATCACACGGGCTGTGAGTATGCGACATCGGAATAATTAGCCTTGAGAGCAAGTGGGAGATTGTTGGAGATAGTGCCCTCAGAGTCAATTATTGGATCACAGGAACGTGATTGCAATGATTGAGGGATGACCTATCCCGGTAGAACAGTCTTACTCAAGATGATAGTATGCTATCTGGTTTATCTTTATCATCGTGTACTGCTTTAGGTGACCTGACAGGTCGCTATTGCACGTTGATAGAGCCCCTAGGATTCTTGCTTGACTACCAGCAGTATGAGGGCGATCATATACGTGGGAGCTGGAGTCTATAAGGACATCCTTAAAAGGTCCCTAGTCGTGGGAGTTTCGAGACAGGGCATCGATTCTCCGGAGTAGACTAGTGTATACAGTCGAGACCTCGACGAGGGGTGGTGGCCGGTCTCACAAGCCACTGGTGTCAGTTGGTTCACCTAAGATGTATACAGGTGCTCATTGGGTTATGAGTACACCGGACAGGACTCGCCGGGAACCTGCTAGTTGGGATTATACCAGACATCAGATAGCAGTTCCCTGGTGACATGTGTACAGGTTAGTTCATCGACCTGAGATCGTCATTTGTCTCGTGTGAGTTCCCACTGTACTTTGATTACTACCCTACCACGCTCAAAGGAGACGTGCAAACAGGTTTTAGTTGGGTACAGTCCCGAGCCACATGGAGGCAGTGAGCGGATCTGCAGGGGTTCGTCTCTCCCGGTATTGGGGGTGAGGTCGCGCTGTGTCTAGGAGAGCCATTACACGAAGCCCTCGGCCGAGGCAGGAGATTTACTGGTAGGTATTCCAGTAGTATCTCAGGGTGTTCTGGGCTACACACCGACACGACTTGTACCGTTTTTGAGGGTCTGACTTTTACCAACCCCCTAGGCCTGCCATGCGATGCTCATAGACGAACGGACCGGACTGTACGGATATTGTCACTGACAGGCTCAGTAGGGTGTCAGGATGAGTTCGCTCATCGACGTCCCTTTTGGTCAATACCTGGTAGCCCGTTACGTATAGGCTAATACCTCTGATGTGCTAGTGGTTAAATCCACAACCAAAATATTGACGAGTCTTTAGAGTCCCCACAGACCAGTTTCTCAAGTTTCGGGCGAAACGCTGTAGAGGCCCTATGGAGATATGGCAGGGTTCGATCAGATATGTGCGGTATTGCACGGATCATGATCGGACGGAATATACTAGCGGGCTTTGGTTTAAGCCGGATCCTAGTATTGTACAGTGTAGATTTTATCTCATTGCATTTGTATTTCGGCCGGAATATAAATGCGGGTATGTATATACAGTAGCGGGGTTTTCCTGTAATTTATTACGGGATCAGTTTTTTGGAGCTGCCAATTTGTTTTCCGTTTCAGCCATATTTCTTTGTATCTTTCATTGGCTGAAGATTGGTGGAGGAGTGCTTATTTGCATTTGTGCAAATAAGCATTTTGGAAGGTGGTCTTTGCATATTGTTGTATCATGATAATTCTACCACCATTTGACTTTCTTTTTGTCATCATGGCTTGACTTGATGATGTGAGATGGTTGTTGAGTGTGGACTTTGGCTTGTGATCATTTTTCTTCTCATGATCACATATCATTCCTCTCCTTTGAATTATTGTTTTTGCTCCCCTCATTTTTTCATTCTCGCACACATGAGAGGGCCGGCCATTCTCTTTAGTGGGGTTGTCCAAATTTTGGATGTGGGAATTGTTGTTCTTTTCATACCACAAAATTCCCAAGTTCATCACAAATTCCACTAGTTCAATTTCTCCACCATTATGGCAACTTCCTACACCCCAATGAGACATAGAGTTCCACACTATTCTACAGCAAATCTTGGGCACGTCGGCTCGCTAACTTCGTGCCCGAGTTGCCTTGGTCCAGAGGTGGGAGCCCGTAAAAGAAGCCGGCGATGTGGTGCCCTTCCGACGAGGAGTTGAAGACCGGAGATTCCGCGGGAAGATCGGGAAGACGACGAGAAGACCGAAGGACACGGATCACTCGGTATATCTCTCTACCCATTCTTTAGTTAGCTAGGACTAGATTAATGGCCCGTTTCGGGATTTTTGTGCGCGGTGGTGCCGGTTTAAAAAGTTTCGTTTCCGCATTCCGGCTTCGGATTGACGGCCGGGGCACCGCCGTGCACTTACAATCTGCAATTACAAGTATACCCCTAAAGAAGACTAGTCAATGCGCCGCCAGCCATAAGAATTTGCGCCGACACGCGCTTCGCACGGCCGTGGAACCGCGGCCAAAACCCCTGTTTGGCCGCGGATCCGCGGCCATATTGGGGCCTTGTTGGCTTAATTTTCTTCTGTTGCTTCAGGTTTCTTTTAACATCTGTTTTATTCACTTTGTTCTTCAGAATATCTTCTCGTTCTCTTCCAGATTTCCACAGTGAATAATGTAGTGGACTTTACCGTTCACTTCATGTTGCTGCCTTTTTATTGATCTTCGTTTATTCTCTAAACTGTAGGCTTGATCAAGATTCTTCCATTTGTTGGTCGTAATCTTACTTTTGTATCGTCTTTTCACCTTTTTCACTGTTTTTGTTCCGAGAACCTGTAAGCTGCAACTATGTAGCAGACATGGATCAAAAGCACCTGATTATTTGAAAATGTATAAGAATGGGGAATATAATAATACAAAATTATGATATGAACACCTCCCTCAAAGTACTAGCACTGGCCTGGCTGAAAGATTAGCGAACTTGTAGAGTGTAATTAATCCCGGCTAGTCTTTCCTTTTAGGGTTTGAAGGAAGATTTGATAAAAACAATAGGAGCTATCCTGATTAGATAAAATAATAACCAATCTGATCTTGCAAGAGCCCACACAGAGTGTTTTCTTCTCTCTCTCTCTCCTGGTAGCGACCATGTCACGCCTTAATCAAGATAATAATATGGATGAATTGACCGAGCCCACTTGTTATACTGAGCTGGGAAATGTTGGTCCCACTCTAAATTATAATTGTTATATGACTGAGCAGGAAATAGGGGATTACCAAGATTCCCGTGCCGCCCAAACGAAGAAAGTGCATGATGATGCATCTTCTTCGGGTATGTTCATTATCGAGAACTGTTTCTCAGTGTCCCCTATATCCTGGGTATGAGATACCGGATCAGGATCCCATATATGTAATCTATTACATGGGCTTCAGATTGGTAGAGAACTGAGAATGGGTGATAAAAATTCAAGAGTTAGAAACGGTGCAATTGTTGCTGCCAAGGTGTTGGCGGTTATCACCATGTATTAACAAATACATTAATTCTGAACAAATGTTATTAGATACCGAACCTGATATGAAACATTATATCAGTCTCTTTATTTAGTAAAGAAGGATATAATTTTGTATTGTTTGATAATGTTTTGAACATTTCCTATATCAAAAGTTGATCGGATCAGGCACGTTATGTAATAGCATATTCGTTCTAAATCAAACCACAGTTCTTAACGTACAGAACACACACGAGGAAGAGTTCAGAAATGAATGAATCCTTCTTGAGGCATTATAGACTAGGTCATATCAATGCAACCCGACTAGATAAGTTACATTAAGATGCATATTTAAATCAGTTTAAATTTACATCTTGTAAAATTTGTCAGTCATGTCACAAAGATAAATGACCATAGCTCCTTTTACTGGAAACAGAGAAAGAGTTAGTGAACTTTTAAGGATTGATACATGATGATGTATGTAAGTCCCCTGTCTACACATGCCAGGACCAGTTCTTTGTACTTCATTAAATTCACTGATGATCTCTCAAGATTCGGATATATGTTCCTGTTAAAATACAAGTCTGAAGCTTTTGAGAAATTCAAAGAATGTAACTTAGAAGTAGAAAACCAAAAAGGGTATAAGTATTATGTCCTTTGATGTGATCAGGGAGGAGGATACTTGAGCACGGTATTACTGGACTATTCTAAATAAGAATGAGATTCTCTCTCAACATTACTCCTCCTTATACACCATATCACAACGGTGTATCTGGACGGAGTAATCGCATCCAATTAGATAAAGTACGTACAATGATGAGTACTACTGAGTTGCCTATTTCCTTTTGGGGGTTATGCACTTGAGAAGCTGCATACCTATTGATTAGGGTTCCAACCAAATCAGATGCCTACCACTCTATATGGGATATAGAATGGGAAGAGCTCATGTCTTAAGCAAGTTAAGATTTGTAGTTGTCTGGCCTATGTATAAAAGCAAAATCCGTACAAACTCAAGGCAAGGTCAGTTCTGTTCAAGTTTGTTGGATATCCCGAACATTCGTGAGGGTATATCTTCTACCATACCGAGGAGCAAAAGGTGTTTTGTTTCTCAGCATGCCACCTTTTTAGAAAAGGAATTTCTTGTGAAGAAATTTGTGGACATGAGGTAGACCTGGAAGGAGTTCCGGTTAGACAAACTAACAGCTGATGATTTGGTAAAACCAAAGGATTCAATCGTCGCCAACGAACCTCAGCCTCTCCACGAATCTGGTAGGGTTTGTCATCCACCTGAGAGATACTTCAGTTTTCTCAATGACAGTGGGAGCAAGAGTTGCATCATGAGATGATGACCCAACTAATTTTCGAACAGGCCATCAAGAGTGGGGACTCTGTAAGAATGGCTGGATGCTAAGCGATTTGAGATGGAATCCATATACACCAACAAAGTATGGACTTTGGTTTCTTTATTTGAAGGGTTAAATTCCCATCAGGAGCAAGTATATCTTGAGAAGATTACTTGGTGTAGATGGAAAAGTTGAGACTTTCAAAGCTAGACATGTTGTAAAGGGTTCTCGTTATGGACCAGGTGTGGATTATGATGAAACCTTTTCTAGTGGCTATGCTTAATTCCATCCGGATCCTACTTGCCATTGCTACATACCATGACTACGATATCTGGTGGTTGGGTGTCATGACTTCTTTTCTAGATAGTGATTTAGAAGAGAGCGTCTAAGTACACAGCCAGAGGGCATCGTAGACTGTGGGAGCAGCGGAAATGTGTGCAAGCTGCTTTACAAGTTAAAGCAGGCATCACGGAGTTGGAACATCTGTTTTGATGTGGTATTCAAAGTGTTTGACTTCATCAAAATTGTAGATGAGCCATATAAATACAAAAAGGTTGTAGAGAGTAAGCTGGTCTTCCTTGTATTGTACGTAGATGACATACTCTTGATAGGAAAGGAGTTTCCTATGCTACACTCGGTCAATCTCCTCTTATTACAAGGATTCTCCATAAAGGATCAAGGTGATACATCCTAAATCTTAGTTTTTGGATCTATAAGATAGATCTAAGTGGATGTTAGGATTCTCACTAGGTGTAGTGAGACGTATCAATCGATCCTGGAGAGGATCACTGGAAAGCTTCCAGGGTGGTAAGGTCGACTGAATATCAGTCACAGGTATTGTCTTTACCCTCAGTAGAGGGACGGTATGTTGGAAGTGTTCCAAGCTAATACCATGATAAACTAGATGATAAAGGCTGGATGCATCGCTACCAACGATACTACCGAAAAGGGAGTCTGGGTGTATATTAGTTCATGAGATGAGCTTCGTTCCTACCATTGTGTGACAATGGAATTGTGGCTTATGCCTAGAAACCCCCGTCCCATCAGTGACCCAGACATATTCTAAGTTAGTAACACCTGATCATGGAGATGGTTAATCTCTAGGGAGATCGAGGTTAGGAGAATAGACTCAGAAGTCAACACGGCGGATCCACTCACAAAGGCCTTTTCCAAAGAGAGACTTTTATGGGATGGTTGAGTATGAGATACTACAACCACTGTTGATTGTTGGGTATTGGATACTACAACATATGTCCCTAGTGCAAGTAGGAGATTATTAGTTATATGTGTGCCCTGGAGGCCATTATTGTACATGAGATGTATATTATAGTGGATGCTTGGACATACATAGGGAGGACTTTCTTGCTCGACATGATAGTATGCTATCTGGTTACTCTTCATCTTAACATGTATACTGATTGTCTCTCTGTTACATGTTGATAAAGCCCTTAGGATGTTTACTTGACTACCTGGATTATGATGCGGATCATACTACTGGGATAAAGGTATTCCGTGAATACATCCTTTAATGTCCCTAGTCGTGGGTGTACCGAGACGGGGCATCGATATACCAGAGTAGACTAGTGTATACCTTCTCGACCCATGTGGATGGGCAATGGATGATCCCATATCCATTGTTGTTTAACATCAGAGATGGTATACGGGTGCTCATTGGAGACTGGGTACACTGGACGGACTCGCCGAGAACTCCTAAATTGTATTATACCTCACGTCAGATAGTAGTTCTCTGGTGACGCAGGTACAGGTTAGTCTGTCGACCCGAGATCGTCATAGAGTCTTATGTGATTCCCACCGTGCTTTGATTTCCACCTTACCTTGTTCAAGAGAACGTGCAAAACGGTGGTTTTTGGGTACAGTCCCGAGTCACATAGAGGCAATGATCGATAGGAGGGGATTTCGTCTCTCCTGGTATTAGGGGTTGATGTTGCGCTGTGCTCGATTGGTTATCAAGTTATTTGGATCTGATGTTTACCACCCCCAGGCGAGATATGCGACATATCGGACGAAGAGACCGGACTGTACGGTAGTGTTAGTGATTGGATTCGTAGGAGTATGAGCAGGCTTGCTTGTTGATCTTCTGATCGCTCAATACCCGGGTGGCCATTACGTTTAGCAGACCGCTTGCGGCTTGTGGGTGTTAGATATGATCATCACCTACTGCCGGCCTATTGACGAGTCCTTAGAGTCCTACACAGACGTTTCCTGGTTCATGCGAAACGAAGTAGGAGCACATATGTGATATGTGCGGGACCGAGATTAATGCTCGTATGTGATACCGCATTCTATTCTCGCAATATGTGATATTGGTCAGTTATATGTGATATAGCCGGATTATCGAATCAAGTGTTGATTCGATAGATTGTTACATTTGATATTAGTCGGTTGTATGCGATATAGCCGGATTATTAAATCAAGTGTATTTTTAATAATTTAATGTATATTTATATATTTGATATATTGAATTACATTAACTAATATTAGCTCACTTAAACATTTCTTTTTCTCACTTGTGTGCATATAGTATATATGTGATATATATTAATGTACATTATTTTGTGTCATGCTTGATGCCACATGGTTCATGGGTGTATAAGACTCACACCATGCTAATAATAATGTATGGTTTTTATTTATTTTGGTAATTCATAAATTAGTGGTAATTAGTCACATGGTTGAAGCTTATAAAACCTTGTGGAACCATTGACCAAATCCATTCATTTTGTTTTACTTGAAAATATTTATTAACCCAACCATTATTATTAACCCATGGTTTTATTCTCTATATGGGTTAGTGGACGACACTAACTCACCCATGATTGCTATTCTCACCTCATGAGTTCATTCTCTCATTCTTCATTCTTCATCCTATTCTTCTTCTTCTTCATTGAGAAAGCTTGCTAGCTTTTCTCTAGGTGAGAAAATATTATGTGAAAAACAAATCTAAAGTGAGCCCATTTCCTACTTCATCATCCTCTACCATTAGCCATTTAGTTTAGGGTGTTTGCTTCACTAATTTCACCATTAGTGAAGAGGTAGTATGAGATTGAGTCTTCTCGATGTAGATCATCTTTGGCCTCGAAGACATTGAGCAAGCTTGTTCATTTCTTCATATGAACCCTCTCTAGAGTCCGGGAGTTCACTACTTGGAGCGAAGGGACTACTACACAGAGCATTAGAAGTGAAGGACCGGTATACAAAGGTTTTATTCCCATTCACTTAGATGTAAAGTTGTTTATATATGTTTTTGTTGGATTTTCTAGTAAAGATTCTAGGGTTAGGGTTAGCTAGAATGACAAATTTTTGAAATTGGCATGGACGATACCTCCCGAAACCTTGCTGCCATGCTAGACAACCCTGCAGTCATATTGCTTCCATTCATCGTGTTTGTTATGAGGCAAGATTACAACTTGCTACATGCTATGCTTTATATAGTTTACTTATATGTTGTCGTACTATTATTATTATTATTATTATTATCATACAGCTATATTTATTTAATTTATACAATGTAGTTATTTAACGTTAATCGGTTTTATAATATACAATGTATGTATGACACACTACTTGACTCATTACTTGGATCTAGTTAGTAATGCCAACATTCCTGACCTGATGTCCTGACAGACGTTACTTGTTATCTACATAGACGAAAACCTGTACCTGCTTGATCCTGTGTTGGCATTAGATCTATATTGGAAATATCTGACATGAACAAAAAACTGGGGTAAAGGGGAAATCAATAATGTAACCGAAACGTAACTCAAAAGGCTATTATTACCTGTTTGCTGTTTTTCCGGGCATTACGGAATAATTACATGTTTGCCATTTTTTCGGGCTTTACGGAATATCCCGTTTGCTGTTTTTCCGGGCGTTACGGAATAATCCTGTTACCGTGGTCTCATGGTGAATGAACGGGGAATAGACTGATGGGTTACGATGAGAATTACATTAATTGATTTCGAAGACTTTAGAATAGATAACCTAGAAATCCAGTTTTAGGTTACACATCACATACACACGCGTACCTCACTGTTTATACTTATGTTGTGATTTATATTCATATTTACATATCTTTCTACGTCCTGGTTATTACTGCTATTTTGGTATTACGACGCACTGACGTCTGGGTTTTGAATAGCCCGGTTCCTCTATTTTTAACGCAGGCTGAACATGAGTACTTTAGCCGTCAAGCCGAGCAGTGAGGAATTGAGTTTAGTGATGTTTAGTTTAGTTATTTTTCCATAGCTTTTATTTCTTGATGTGGGCCTATATTGGGACGTATTTTCCAGATATTGTCTATTGAATTTTAAATCATTTCCGCTTACATATTTTCTTGACTCTTTTATTTGGCTAATGGACATGTACTAGTTGGCTTTATATTTTAGTGTTCTTGATATCCTATAGACAGCCGTAATGTGAATATGGAGGGATGATTTCTATCCACAGGTAGCATGGTTGGCTCTGTCACGTGCCGTAGTTAGTGCACTCTGGGAAGGGGGCATGACAAGCAGCAAAACGAGAAATAATCTGCTCGATAGCCACCTCCCTGTTAGGAAAATGTATGCCCTAGAGACCATTATTGTATGATATAGTGGATGCTTGGACATATATATAAAGGACTTTCTTGCTCGACATGATAGTATGCAATTTGGTTGCTCTTTATCTTAACATGTACACTAGTATTATTATACTGTCTCTCTGATACATGTTGATAAAGCCCTTAGGATGTTTGCTTGACTACCAGGACTATGATGCGGATCATACTACTGGGACTTGTGTAGTCCACAAGCACATCCTTTAATAGTTCCTAGTCGAGTGAATATCGAGACAGGGCATCGATATTCCAGAGTAGACTAGTCTGTACGTTTTTTGACCCTGTATGGGGCGATGGTTGATCCCATAACCATTGGTGTTTGACATCAAAGATAGTACATAGGTGCTTATTAGAGAATGGGTATACTGAACATGACTCGTCGAGAACTCCTAGATGGTACTATACCTATCGTCAGATAGCAGTTCTCTGGTAACACTGGCACAGGTTAGTCTTTAGACCTGAGATCATCATAGTGTCTTGTGTGGTTCCCACTGTGCTTTGATTTCTTTCCTACCGCGGTTCAAAGGAGTCGTGCAAACTGGTGGATTTTGGGTACAGTCCCAAGTCACATGGAAGCAGTGAGCGATAGGAAGGGATTCGCCTCTCCTGGTATAGGGAGTTGATGTTGCGCTATGCTCAATTTGCTATAACAGTAAGTCCCTGGCCAGGGCTGATGAGATTTACTGGTAAGTGTTATTAATAGTTTCTCGAATCGTTATGAGCCATACATCGGCATGAATTATCAAGTTACTAGGGTCTGGCGATTCCACCCCTAGACTCGATATGCGACATATCAAACGAAGAGTCCGGACTGTATGTTAAGTGTTACTTATAGGCCTCATGGGAGTTTGGACAAGCTTGCTTGTTGATCTTCCATTCACTTAATACCTGGGTAGCCGTTACGTCCAGCTAGTACTGCTGACGGCTTTTGGGTAACTGATGTGATCATTATATACTACTGGCTTAGTGACGAGTCTTTAGAGTCCCATACAGAGGTTTTCTAGTTCAAGCGAAACGAAGTAGGACACATATGCTGATATGTACCGGAGCCTGATTAAATACGAGTATGTGATACCGTATTCTAATCTGGCGACATTTGATATCGTTAGGTTATATGTGATATAACCGGATTATTCAATCAAGTGTTGATTTGATAATGTGATATACAGATAAATGATATTAGTTGGTTATATTTAATATAACCAGTTTATTAAATCAAGTGTTGATTTAATAATTTGATATATATTTATATTTGATATAATTATATATTAACTAATATTATTGCTCACTAATTATTTTCTTATATATATATATATATTATATGAAGCATGGTTGGATTTTCTATTTTGAGAAAATAGAAATGAGGTGGAAGTAGGGAGATATTTGTGGAATGGGTGAGGCATGGGTTTTTGCATTGTTTATTCATTTGTTTGCACTATTGAAGCATGGTGCATTATATGTATTGCATTTTATTCATGCTTCAATAAGTGAGCAAACATATGAAAACCGTTTTTCACTTGTTCAATTTGGTCTTAGCTCTTTTTCTCTCTAGCTCTCATTATCTCTTTCTTCCTCCACCTCAAAGCCCTAACCATCACATGTGATATAAACCATAGGGCTTTGGATCAATATAAGTGAGCTTACAAACCATTACTTCATTATCCTAGTTTAGATTAGCAATTTAAACTAGGGTAAGAGAGATTAGTGAAGAGGTAGCTTGAATTAAAGGAGCCTCGGATGGATCATCTTTGACACGAAGGTCGCGAAGCAAGCTCGATCCGTTCTTCAAGTTGTGCCTGGAGGAGTCGTAAGGACTACTACCCGGAGCTTTAGAAGTAAAGGACTTGGTCTACAAAGGTTGTAGCATTCTTCACTTAGTGAAGTTTTTATTATATCATGATATAAAACCTAATACTGTAGTTAGATTCTAGGTTAGTGTAGCTTAGCACCCCGAAAATTTTAAAATTACATGCTTGATGCCGGTTAAGACCTTATGGTGGTGCTAGGATACATTTTCTTGGTATCAGAGCCAAACTAGAACATTAGGGGAAGTTTTTACGATATTAAAATGTTCGATCGGTTTTCGAAACCCACATTTAGACAAGTTTCTGTCTAGATTTTCAAATTTTGAAAATTTTCATATTAAAAATATGCAAAAATTCGTGCAGGGTATTTAATGGAGCCCCAAGATATTTGAGGCCCCAATTCCATCAAAGTGCCATGGAACCGCGTCCTATACCCATGTTTGGCCGCGGTTCCACTGCAATTTTGTGGAATGATGGCATCATTTTTCTTGTGCTGCTCCGTTATTATATTTGGCACTTTCTGGATGTTTTTAGTGATGCTCAAGTTGTTGAGGTCTCTAGGATTTATGGGTATTTGATAAGTCGATCGAAATGTTTAATGTTGTCTAGATTATGATAATATATGATACAATATTTAGAATCCACAATAATTAGTTTTGTGATAACTAGTTAGTATTTTATAAATCTAGAGTTTTAGTCTCGGTTGATCGATTGCCATGGAGTTTCGATTCGGATCAAAACTCCGTCGTAATCACATATAGTACGCGAAAACGACACTCGGTGATCTTGTTGAATTATCCGACTGCTTATTAAAAAGTGTTTTCAGTTAAAATGCAAGGTTTATAGGGTTAAGCATGAAATTCGGAATATGAGTTATTCCGGGTTTATGATGTCTAAGGAGTTTGCGGATTCTAATTATTGTAGTTTTTCATTTCTTTTCTGCGACCGTAAGTATAATATGTGGTGTATCCCCGATCTCGTTGCTATATGTCAACGACATTCGGAATACGCATATTTACTTACGTTGATGACATATGATGTTATGTGTTGCTGTGATATGTTATATTGGATCATCGTGATTGAATTGCTGGAGGTTTTTGCGTGAGATGAGAGTTTTTTTTATTTTCATTCATATAAAATTGTATGTAATATTCTTTTATTGGGACACTTCCGGATTGAGGATGATGTCACCGTTGATGTATATTATTTACTTTTCCGCATTATGATAGACCCAAGGTAGTGAGCACAAGTAACCGGGTTCTAGAGTCCGGTAGGAGACCATCTCGAGGAGTCGAGACCAGGTCTCTTAACTCTAGAATTGGCAGGGTTGCTTGCCGTTCTCTTAGAGGTCTAGGGATGTGGGTTTGGTTATTCATCACGACCGTAGAATCCTTGTTTTCATTACTGGATTAATTTAAAATACATACCTCCTAGTATATCCAATATTTCGTATGTTGACTTCTGCTGCTTGAGTTCTGTGATGTGATCATATAACTGCGTGAGACGAATACTATATATACGAGATATATAAAAAAATGTTGCTTATGTTTTGCACCCGCGCTAGTCCAGCCCCCACTTTGCCGTTAGTTAAGTAACCTAACGGTACATGACGGGGCCCATGGCAAATGCAGATGTCATTTGCGTACGTTCTATTTTCGTTTCTTTTATGTGATGTTTAGGGAAACATAAATGATGGGATTTCATTAATGAGATTAAAGGAAAGAAAAGAAACCTAAAGATATTGTAAAATCAAAATTTTTAGAAAGGTAGCTCTAGTTCTTACTTTGCATAGTGGTATTCCTTGATAAATATCCAGCACCTCATTTGATGAGGAAAGAGCCGAGATCCCTTCACTGGGAGTGACTTCTTTAGCAAAACTAGTAAATGCTACAACCCACTCGGTTTTGTTTTGATAGCTTCACTAGTTCTTGCTTTGAATAGTGGTATTCCTTGATGAATATCCAGAACCTCATTCGATGAGGAAAGAGCTGAGATCCCTTCACCGGGAGTGACCTCTTTAGCAAAACTAGCAAAAGCTACAAAAAACACTCCTTTTCAAATCACTAGATTCTACAACTATATCAAGTTCATTATGATAAAGGATTTCTTCAAAACCAGTTGTAGCCCTCCGTCTTTTCAGATAAGTGCTATTTATTATTCGTGCTGCGTTTATTGACCATAGCCAAGACGCAGTGTACGGTATCTGATTAGTGCTTATCTGCCGTATGTGATGCGATTGGATTAGGGTGGTCGTATGGCTTTGTTGACCTTAGCCAAGGATCGTACGGGTGGGTTTAATTCAATCACGAAATGTCGGGTCGAACTTTTCTAGCACTTATGATTTGTTGACCATAGCCAAGGTCATAAGTAGTTAGGGGTAAAAACAAATATTGGGTATTTCAAGTGTTGAAATTTGCAATGAGATTGCATACCTTCTATGAGATAGTTGGATCCCGATACCCACTTCGAGTACTCCTGGTAGAGTTTTCCACTTTACAATTAGCTAATCCAGTAGGTGTCTAAGAATGGTGTTAACGGGGTTATGCCCCTGTGGAAATGAGCATGCGAAGGCATGGGGAGACTCCCTCGGAGTACCAATACCCGCCTAGCTGACCGAATGGCGAACTTTTAGGATGTAATTAATCCCGGCTAATCTTACCTTTATGGTTTGAAGGAAGATTTGATAAAAACAGTGGGAGCCATCCTAATTAGATAAGATAATAACCAATCTATTCTTACAAAGAGCGCACGCTAAAACGTTTCCTTCTCTCTCCCTCTCCAGGTAGCGATCATGACACACCTTAATCAAGATATTAATATCGTTCTATTGATCGACCCACTTATTATACTATGCTGGGGAATGTCGGTACCACATTTCTTATGATTGTAAGAAGTCTGAGCTAGGAATAGTGGAATATCATGATTCCCACACAACCCGAATGAAGAAAGAGCATGATGATGCATCTTATTCGAGTGTGTTCGTTACCGAGAACTGTTTCTCAGTTTGCTCTACGTTCTGGGTAGTGGATACCGGATCAAGATCCCACGTCTGTAATTTCTTACAAGGGCTAAGGAGTGGTATAAAACCGGGAAAAGGTAATATATCTTTGAAAGTAGGGAATGGAACAATTGTTGCCGCCAAAGCAGTTGGCGAATATCACCTGGTATTACCAAATGGTAATACAATGATTCTGAACGACTGTTATTACGTACCAAACATGATGTGCAATATTATATCAGTTTTTTTGTTGAATAAAGAAGGATATAATTTTGTATGGAGGATAATGTTATGAACATTTTCCTAAATCAAGTGTTGATTGGGTTTGGTACATTATGTAATGGTATATACGTTTTAAATAAAACGACAGTTCTAAGCATACAGAACACACGTAAGAGGAAAACTTCAGAAATGAATGGCCTTCTTATGGCATTGTAGACTAGGTCATATCAATTCGACCAGACTAGCTAAGTTGCATATAGATGGATATTTGAATCCGTTTGAATTTACATCTTATGAAACTTGCGAGTCATGTCTCCAAGGCAAGATGACCAAAAATCTGTTTACTGGACACGGAAAAGAGCTACTGAACTCTTGAGACTGATACATAGTGATGTATGCAGTCCTATGTCTACACCTACCAAGAATGGTTTCTCGTACTTTATTACATTCACCGATGATCTCTCAAGATTCAGACATGTGTTCTTGTTGAAACACAAATTTGAAACTTTTAAGAAATTCAAGGAATATAAGTATGAAATTGAGAACCAGATGTGTAAAAGTATTAAAATCCTATGATATGATCGGAGAGGAGAATACTTAAGCATGGAATTCCGAGACTATTTAAAAGAGAATGGGATTCTCTCTCAGCTTACTCCTCCGTATACACCACAGCACTATGGAGTATCGGAGCGGAGATATCACACCCTTTTAGATATGGTGCGCTCTATCATGAGTAATCTGAGTTACCTATTTTCTTTTGGAGTTATGCACTTGAGACAGCTGCATATTTATTGAATAGAGTTCTGACAAAATCCGTGCCTACCACTCCATATGAGATATGCAATGGGAAGAGACCATCTATTAAACAAGTTAAGATATGGGGTTGTCCGGCCTATATTAAAAAGAAAAATACGGACAAGCTCGAGGCAAGGTCTGTTTTGTGTAAATTTGTGGGATATCCAAAAGATTCATATGGATATATTTTCTACCATACTGAGGAACAAAAGGTGTTTGTTTCTCAACATGCCACCTTTTTAGAAAAGGAATTTCTTATGAAAGAAATTAGTGGTCATGAGGTAGAACTGGAAGAAGATCCAACTACACAAACTATAACTGACGATTTGGTAGAACCGGTGGATTCAATAGTCCCCAACAAAGCTCAGCCACTCCGCAGATCTAGTAGGGTTCCTCATCCACCTGAGAGATACTACGGTTTTCTCATAGACGGTGGGAGTGAGGATTGTATCATGGAAGATGATGACCCAACTAGTTTTGAGCAGGTCATCACAAGTTGAGACTCTGTGAAATGGCTGGATGCTATGCGATCTGAGATGGAATCCATCTACACCAATAATGTATGGACTTTGGAAGTTGCTCTTAAAGGGGTAAAACCCATCGGGTGCAAGTGGAACTTTAAGAAGAAAATTGGTGTAGATGGAAAGGTTGAGACCTTCAAAGCTAGACTTGTAGCAAAAGGTTTTCGTCAACGACCTGGTGTCGACTATAAAGAAACCTTTTCTCCTGTAGCTATGGTTAAGTCTATCAGGATCCTACTTGCCATTGCTGCATACCATGATTACGAAATCTGGCAGATAGACGTCAAGACCGCTTTTCTAAATGGTGATTTAGAAGTGAGCGTATACACGACTCAGCCAGAGGGCTTTGTAGACAGTGTGAATAGCGGAAAGGTATGCAAACTGCTTAAATCTATCTACTTATTAAAGCAGGCATCGCGGAGCTGGAACATCTGTTTTGATGAAGCTATCAAAGATTTTAATTTCATCAAAAATGTAGATGAACCATGTATATACAAGAAGATTGTAAAGAGTAAGGTTGTCTTCCTTATATTGTATGTGGATGTCATACTCTTGATAGGAAACAATGTTCCTATGCTACACTCAGTCAAGCTCTTCTTATCGCACAAGTTCTCCATGAAAGATCTAGGTGATGCCTCCTACATTCTGGGGATAAAGATTTATAGAGATAGATCTAAAAGGATGTTGGGATTGTCCCAATCCTGGTACATTGACACCATACTAAAGAGGTTTAGTATGGAAGATTCTAAACATGGTAATTTACCCACTTGTTTAGGAATCACTCTTTCTAAAGAGATGTCTCCCAAGACTGATTTAGAGAGGGCTCGCTTGCAAGGGATACCCTACGCTTCTACAGTCGGGTCTATCATATATACAATGTTATGTACCAGATCGGATGTAGGTTACTCACTAGGTTTAGTGAGTAGGTATCAATCAGATCTTGGTGAGAAGCATTGGAAAACTGTGAAGAACATTCTTAAGTACTTCAGAAGGACTAAAGAAATGTTCTTGGTGTATGCTAACGGTGAACTCTAAGTGGAGTCCTTTACCGATTCGAGCTTCTAAAGTGATAAGGACGACAGTAAGTCGGTCTCGGGTTTTGTCTTCACCCTCAATAGAGGGGCGGTATGTTGGAAGAGTTCCAAGCAAGATACCGTAGCAGACTCGACGATGGAGGCTAAATACATCGCTGCTAATGATGATGCCAAAGAGGCTGTCTGGATAAAGAAGTTCATTGCTGGACTTGGTGTGGTTCCATCCATTGAGCATCCAATACCTGTGTATTGTGATAACAATGGAGCTATGACTTTGGACAAACAACCCCGATCCAATCAGAGATCCAGAAATATTCTTAGACGGTATCACCTGATCTGTAAAATAGTAGATCGTCGGGAGATCGAGGTCAGGAGAGTTGACACGAAGGACAACGCAGCTGATCCACTCACGAAGGCCCTCCCTCAGACACAGTTTGATAGACTTTTGGGATGTTGGGTATGAGATAGTACAACAACTGGCCTTAGTGCAAGTAGGAGATTGTTAGAAATATGAATGCCCTAGAGGCCATTATTGTATGATATAGTGGATGCTTGGACATATATATAGAGGAATTTCTCGCTCGACATGATAGTATGCTATCTGATTGCTCTTTATCTTAACATGTACACTTGTATTATAATATTGTCTCTCTGAGACATGTTTATAAAGCCCTTAAGATGTTTGCTTGACTATCAGGACTATGATGTGGATCATATTACTGGGACTTGCGTAGTCCACAAGCACATCTTTTAATAGTTCCTAGTTGAGAGGATATCGAGACAGGGCATCGATATTCCAGAGTAGACTAGTGTGTACGTTCTTTGACCATGTATAGGGCGATGGTTGATCCCATAACCATTGAAGTTTGA
Source organism: Agapanthus africanus (assembly GCA_030015575.1). Taxonomy (NCBI): domain Eukaryota; kingdom Viridiplantae; phylum Streptophyta; class Magnoliopsida; order Asparagales; family Amaryllidaceae; genus Agapanthus; species Agapanthus africanus. The sequence goes on along the minus strand of CM057338.1, from coordinate 170,538,337 downwards.
CATTAAAGATTGTACACAGGTGCTCATTAAAGAATGGGTACGCTGAACAGGACACACCGAGAATTCTTAGATGGTACTATACCTATCGTCAGATAGTAGTTCTCAGGTGACACTGGTACAGGTTAGTCTGTAGACCCGAGATCGTCATAGTGTCTTGTGTAGTTCCCACTGTGTTTTGATTTCCTCCCTACCATGGCTCAAGGGAGTCGTGCAAACAGGTGGATTTTGGGTATAGTCCTGAGTCACATGGAAGCAGTGAGCGATAGGAGGGGTTTCTTCTTACCCGCTATAGGGAGTTGATTTTGTGCTATGCTCGATTGGCTATAATAGCAAGTCCCTGGTTAGAGCTGATGTGATTTACTGGTAATTTTAATCAGTAGTTTCTCAAACCGTTATAAGCCATACATCGGCATGACTTATCAAGTTACTGGGGTCTGACGATTCCACCCCTACACTCGATATGCGATGTATCAGACGAAAAGACCGGACTGTACGGTAAGTGTTACTTATAGGCTTCATGGGAGTTTGGATAAGCTTGCTTGTTGATCTTCTATTCACTCAATACATGGATAGCCGTTACGTCTAGCTAGTAACGCTCACGGGTTGTGGGTAACTGATGTGATCATTACCTTTTGCCGGCGTATTGACGAGTCTTTAGTGTCCCACACAGAGGTTTCCTAGTTCAAGGAAAATGAGTATGGCACATATGCTGATATGTGTGGGAGCCGGATTAAATACAAGTATGTGATACCGTATTCTAATCTGGCGACATTTGATATCGTTAAGTTATATGTGATATAACTGGATTATTGAATCAAGTGTTGATTTGATAATGTGATATACAGATAAATAATATTAGTCAGTTATATGTGATATAACTGGATTATTAAATCAAGTGTTGATTTAATAATTTGATATATATATTTATATTTGATATAATTATATATTAACTAATATTATTGCTCACTAATTATTTTCTTAAATATATATATTTGATATATGTATGTATGTATGTGTGTGTGTGTGTATGTGTGTGTGTGTGTGTGTATTATATAAAGCATGGTTGCATTTTCTATTTTGAGAAAATAGAAATAAAGTGGAAAATGGGGAGATATTTCTGGAATAGGTGAAGCATGATTTTTTGCATTGTTTATTCATTTGTTTGTACTATTGAAGCATGGTGCATTATATGTATTGCATTTGCATTTTATTCATGCTTCAAGAAGTAAGCAAACACATGAAAACCATTCTTCACTTGTTCGATTTGGCCTTAGCTCTTTTTCTCTCTGGTTCTCATTATCTCTTTCGTCCTCTACCTCAAAGCCCTAACCCTCACATGTGATGTGAACCATAGGGCTTTGGATCAATCTAAGTGGGCTTACAAACCCATACATCATTATCCTAGTTTAGATTAGCAATTTAAACTAGGGTGTTTCCTTCACTAGAGAGAGATTAGTGAAGAGGTAGCTTGAATTAAAGGAGCTTCGGTTGGATCATCTTCGACATGAAGGTCGCGAAGCAAACTCGATCCGTTATTCAATGGAGTCTAGAGGAGTTGTAGGGACTACTTTCAGAAGCTTTAGAAGTGAAGGAATTGATCTATAAAGTTTTAGTGATATATGCGGTTAAACCCACTGCCAACGTAGTGTCGAGTGTGTAGTGTCCCACACAGAGGGTTTCCCTGCATCGGGCAAAAGGTGTAGAGGTCGTATGGTTTTACGATAGGGCTTCGATCACTTACGTGTTCTTGTGCACGTATAATGATCGAGCGGATAATACTAGTGAGTTTTGGTTTAAACCGGATCCTAGTATTATATTGAAGGATTATTTTCGTCTCATTGTATTCGTATTTTTCGGAATGCGGATGCGGGTATGTATATACGGATGAGGGGCATTCTCGTAATTCCTCGGGTCTGGCTTCTACAAGGTAACACCTTATTAGGGTTTCTTTTCTTTTGGATTATAGATTAAACCTAAATGAGGTGGAGGAAATGAGGTGGAGGCTATCATTAAGTGAGACATGGCTCTTGGGGATTCATGGCATGACCCACACTTGGATATTTTGTGAAGCATGCTTGATATTTTGTGAGATATTTGTCTCATAAATTATTGCCATGCTTCATTATTCTATTCTTCGTAAAACTTTGCCATTCTCACTCAATGTTTATTCTTCACTCTCCACTATCTTTTCCTCAAGTGTTCTTTTTCTTCATCAAACCCTAATTCTTTCATGTGTTGAGAATCCTAGGGTTCCAAGAGACAAATCACTCCATCTTCTCACTCTACACCCTCTAGGACTTCTAGTTTGGAGAAGCCGTAGTTATCTCAGATTCGAGGTAGGAGCTCGGACTATAGACTCTTGGGTGGATCATCTTTGACTCGAGGAGGCCGTCGTGGTTGCCCGATCCGTTTCGATCCTTGGAGCTGAAGACGAGGTGGAGGATAGCGAAGAAGACCCGAAGGACTTGGTATCGTGAGGTATAACTTTCATACGAGTAGTTAAACCTCATTGCAAGTTAGCTAGTTAGGGTTTTGTATCGATCCTGGAGTTCAATTCAGTGTTGCAAGCTTTGAAAAATCGTTTTTTTTATATTCCGCCTCCCCGCGAACACGCGGGGTGCGCGATATCGACTTACAGTGGTATCAGAGACTACTAAACCTTAGCTAACTGTTTAGACAATGTGTAAAACTACGAAACCGAAATAACTCTGAAACATCGGAACATGAATCCAAGTTTTTGTCAAATTTTTCGGAGACTCTAAATTTTTTTTAAACAATTGCAGAGTTCTCTACTTCTTGTGAGATGAACACACACCAAAAACAAGGCTTTTCACCTATTTTGGACCGGCCACATGCTCAAAAAAAACCCGGCCTAACCTCTTTTTGTTGTGGTGAAATGCTTTGAATTTTTGTCTGTGTTCTAGTTGCTTAGATCTAAGGTCTCGGATGTTGTTTGTTTTTGCCAATTTTGGACATACTGTTATCTTTTTACTGTGGAAATACGGAGTGTTTTGAAGTCGTATTTTTAACGTCGTTTAAAGTTTTAAGTTGTGATATATGTGTTCGGAAACGTAGACTAATTGCTATATATCGATTAGCCGGGGTTGCATATATCTGTGTTGCTGTTCTTGTTGGTTTGTGTATATGAACTTTATTGGATCGTTGTGGTTGAATAGCCAGGGGTGTGAGATGAGGGTTTTCATTCTTTCATTCGATGTAACATTTGTAAAGTGATGTAATATTCTTTTGTGGGGGCACATCCGGGTTGAGCTTGTAGCAACCGTTGTATTATTTTCTTTTACTGTTTTCTGCTCCTAGGATAGACCCAAGGTGGGCTGCATAAACTACCGGGTACTTTGAAGTGCTGAGTGGCCTACTCATGTTACTGAGGGAGGTTGCTTCGCTTCAGGTATTTGGCGGGTAGTTTGCCGCACCCATAAGGGTCTGGGGTGGGGTTTGGCTATTCATCACGACTATGGAATCCATCTTTCGTTACAGGCTTAAACGAACGCGGAATTCCTAGTATATCCAATATGTTCATCTGTGATCTGGAATGCCTATTATTACGTCAGACAAATGTTTATTATATATATGCTATATAGTAGACGTTGCTTATGTTTTGCATTCGCGCTAGTCCAGCCCCCGCTCTGGCGTTAGTTAAGTAACCTAACGGTGTTAGACAGGGCCCAGTGGCGAATGCGGATGGCATAAGTGGACGTGGTATTTTCATTTTTTTCTGTGATGATAGGTGTAAATGATGGGACTGCATTATTAATGCAAAGCAAACAAACCAAAGTTGAATCATTGGAACAAATTTTAAAAACCACTCGGTTATTTTAAACAGGAGACTTTTAAATGCGGAGCTTAAACCACTCCTTTTAAAATCTATCAGGTTCCTTGAATTATATCAAGTTCACTACGTTCACGGTTTTGCCAAAACCATTCGTAGCCCTCCATCATTTCAGTTGAATATTCGGTAGTATTCAAGCTATATATTTTGACCTTCGCCATGGCATAGTGCTTGGTAGCTGCTGGGTATTCATCTGTAGCATATATAGATGCATTGGTTTGGGACAGTCGTACTACTATTTTTGCCAAGGGTATGTACGGGTGGGTTCAAATTAACCTGGACAATGACGGGTAGAACTTGACATGTGACTTATGATATGTTGGCCTTCGTTAAGGTCATAAGAGCGTGGGGCAAAAATCCATATCGGAAATTTCTAAAGAAACAGAAATTTGCTAGTGCTGCATACCATTTGGAGTGTGATAATATTGGTAGGATTCCTTCAGGATTATCACATAATGATATTTGGATCCCGATCCTACTATGAGTATCCGCTACACCTCGGGAGATTTTTCACTTAACGATTAATACTATAAACCAAGTAGGTGTCTTGAACAGTGTTAGCGGGGCTACGCCTCTAGGGAAAAAAGGTTATTTAATTAAGGAACTTCACGAAAGCGTCGTAAAACTTCCCTCGAAGTACCGACACTAGCCTGGCCGAACGGTTAAGCAAGTATTGTACGGTGAGATTAATCCTGACTAATTCATCTTTTATGGTCTGAGGAAGGATTCGAGAAACAGTTGGAGCCATCCTATTTAGATAAATTAAAAACCAATCTAAATTTGCAAGAGCATCATGCTGAGTGTTTTCTTCTCTCTCTCCCCTAATTGCAGCGACCAGGTGACCAGATTAGATTACAGTTAGATAATAAAATGACGGAGTTATACTATATTGACTGGCAAAGGTTTGTCCAGATGTCCATTACCTATGACAAGCTGGACCACCTCATTACTACTCAATCCCCCACCGTCCCATGTCCAGTTTCTACCGTCACGGATGTTGGTATCCGTAAGAAAAAGGAAAATGACAGTGCGAATGCCAAGTGCCTCGTGTTGGCCTCAGTTGATAGTGTATACCAGAGGCAGCACGAGAAGATGGACTTAGTTTCCATCTTCCTCCATAACAAAATTTTATATAGAGAGCAATCTCGTATCGCAAGATATAAGACCTCGAAGGAATTGTTGGATATGGTGCCCTCAGAGTCAATTATTAGATTACAGGCACGTGATTGCAATGATTGAGGGAGGACCTATACCGGTAGGACAGTCTTACTCAAGATGATAGTATGCTATCTGGTTTATCTTTATCATCGTGTACATGCTTTAGGTGACATTACAGGTCACTATTGTACGTTGATAGAGCCCATAGGATTCTTGCTTGACGGCCAGCAGTATGATGGCGATTATATACGTGGGACCTGGGGTTCATAAGCACATCTTTAAAGTGGTCCCTAGTCGTGGGAGTTTTGAGACTGGGCATCGATACTCCATTAGTAGACTAGTGTATACAGTCGAGACCCCGACGAGGGGCGGTGGACGGTCTCATAAGCCATTGGTGTCAGTTGGTTCACCTAAGATGTATACAGGTGCTCATTGGGTTATGAGTACACCGGACAGGACTCGCCGGAAACACGCTAGTTGGTATTATACCTGACGTCAGATAGCAGTTCCCTGATGACATGTGTACAGGTTAGTTCATCGACCTGAGATCGTCATTTGTCTCGTGTGAGTTCCTACTGTGCTTTGATTACTATCCTACCACGGCTCAAAGGAGTCGTGCTAACAGGTTTTAGTTAGGTACAGTCCCGAGCCACATGGAGGCAGTGAGCGAATCGGCAGGGGTTTCGTCTCTCCCGGTATTGGGGTGAGATCGCGATGTGTCTAAGAGAGCCATTACATGAAGTCCTTAGCCAAGGCAGGAGATTTACTGGTAGGTATTCCAGTAGTATCTCAGGGTGTTCTGGGCTACACTCCGACACGACTTGTACCGCTTTTGGGGTCTGACTTTTACCAACCCCCTAGGCCCGACATGCGATACTCATAGATGAACGGACCGGACTGTACGGATATTGTCACTGACAGGCACAGTATGGTGTCAGGATGAGTTCGCTCATCGACCTCCCTTTTGGTCAATACCTGGTAGCCCGCTACGTACGGCTAGTACCACTGACGTGCTAGTGGTTAAATCCACAGCCAAAGTATTGACGAGTCTTTAGAGTCCCACACAGACAGTTTCTCAAGTTTCGGGCGAAACATTGTAGATGCCGTATGATATATGGCAGGGTTCGATCATATACGTGTAAGTCGATGTGCAACACCCCACGACTTGCGGGGAGGAGGAAATTTGAAAAACGATCTTGTTCTATGCTTAAACATCGACTAACCGCAAGAATCGAAGCTAAACGATAACTAACACGAATCATAGAAGTTCTAAACTACTATGTGAAGTGATTATACCTAAAGAATCGTGTCCTTCGACTTTACATTCTCCACCTCCTCCTCGGCCTTCTCCAAGTACTAGACGGTCCACCCGAGAGCTTTGCTTCAAGCTTTACCTCAAACTAAAGGTAACTAGGTTTCTTAAAGTGCTAATCCAAGTACCTTAGGTGATATAGAGTTGGGTTATGGATTAAGTAGTCTAATCTAATCCTTGATCTCAACACATGAGAGGGGAGGATTAGCGTTTGAAGAGAGAGAGCTTGAGGAGAGAGAAGGTGAGCATGAGAAGTGAATGAGATAATGATCTATCATAATATATATCAAGCATTATCATTTATCCAATAAAAGAAAATAAAGGATTTACAACCATGCTTCATAAATATCAAAGGGTGATTCATCTCCATGAGTCATTAAGCATTTATGATGCATTAATGACATGGATGAATCACTCATATGACTCACTAATCTCATTTAATGCATATGCCACCTAAACCCCCAAGTCACCGTCTTCTAGAAGCTTCTCGTGAAATTACGAGAACGCCCCTCCTATCCGTGAAAACACGGAAAAACTTTAGACTGTATAAATCCAATATCCCGATACTAGAATCTGGCTTAAACCAAAGCCGACTAGTAAAAACTTTCCGAAAGTCGTACGTGCGTAAACACACGTATGCGTCCGAACCCTTGTCGTAAAACCATACGACCTCTATATCGTTTCGCCTGGAGCAGGGAAACTCTCTGTATGGGACTCTAATGACTCGACTACTACGCTGGCAGTGGGTTTAACCACAGACCGCAAACGGCACTAGCTGTACGTAACGGTCCCCAGGTAGATGTCGATAAGAAGGCCGATGAGGAAACCCATCCGAACTCCTACTGAGCCTGATGTGACAATCTCCGTACAGTCCGGTCTGTTCGTCTAAGACTATCGCATATCGGGCCTAGGGGGCGGAAAGCGGCAGTCCCCTAATAGCGGTATAAGTCGTGTCGGAGCGAAGCCCATTACACCCTGAGAAACTACTGGAACCTACCAGTAAATCTCGCTTGCCCTGGCCAGGGACTTTGCGTAATGGCTCTCTGACACAGCGCGATATCAACTCCCAATACCGGGAGAGACGAATCCTGTCTAACCGCCACTGCCTCCAAGTGCTCGGGACTGCACCCAACTGCTACCTGTTTGCATGACTCCTTTGAGCCATGGTAGGGTAGGAATCTAAGAACAGTGGGATACACTCGAGGCGAAGTAGCAGTGTCAAGTCTGCGGACTATGCTGTACTCATGTCACCTGGGAACTGTTAACTGACGACTAGTATAAAACCCAACCAACATTTCCCTACGAGTCCTGTCCGGTGTACCCGTAACCCAACGGGCACCTGTATACTATCTCCAGTACGACGTACTGACGGCTGTGGGACAGACCATCTCCCTAACTGGGATGAGAAGCGTACACACTATTCTACTCCGGAGTATCGATGCCCTGTCTCGATAATCCTACGACTAGGGACCTGAATAATGATGTGCCTGTAGACTACCCAGCCCCCACTAGTGTGACTCCCATCACAACGCTGGTAGTCAAGCAAGATCCTAAGAGCTCTATCAATACGTATACTCACATATTAAGATAGAAAAACCAAGTAGCATACTACCATGTTTAGCAAGACTGTTATATACATGTGAATATCTCAAGCTTCCATTAAGTAATATATAAACTAGTATGATACAATAATGGCCCCTGGGGCATATACACTAACAATCTCCTACTTACACTAGGGCCATGTACTGGCGTATCGAAGACCGATGATCTCGAGTAGCCTCTCGAACTGAATCTGAGGTAGGGCATTCGTGAATGGATCAGCAATGTTATCCTCTGTATTTACTCTCTTTACCTCGATCTCCCGGCGATCTACGATCTCCCTGATCAGGTGATACCGCCTTAAGATGTGTCTGGACTTCTGATGGGACCTGGGTTCCTTCGCTAAAGCTATAGCGTCGTTGTTGTCGCAATACAGAGGTATTGGACCAACACTGGTAGGAACCACCTGAAGTTCTGTGAGGAACTTTTTCATCCAGACAGCTTCTTTTACGGCATCGCAAGCAGCTATGTACTCCGCTTCCATTGTTGAGTCAGCAACGGTCTCCTGCTTGGAACTCTTCCAACAGACCGCCCCTTCATTGAGGGTAAAGACATAACCCGACATGGACTTGGAGTCATCATTGTCACTCTGGAAGCCGGAGTCAGCAAAGGCCTCGATCTGGAGGTCTTTTCCGGCATACACCAAGAATATCTCCTTAGTCCTCCTCAGGTACTTGAGAATGTTCTTTACTGCTATCCAGTGCTTCTCCCCTGGGTTTGCCTAATACCGGCTTACAACGCTTAATGCGTATGCTACATCTGGTCTAGTACATAACATCGCATACATTATAGAGCCTACCGCAGAAGCGTAGGGTATAATCGATATGCGATCCCTTTCCAAATCAGTCTTGGGAGACATCTCTTTGGAGAGGGTGATTCCGTGACAAGCCAGTAGGTTACCGCGCTTAGAATCATCCATACTGAATCTTTTCAATATGGTGTCTATGTACCTGGACTGCGAAAGTCCCAACATCCTCTTTGATCTATTACGATAGATCCGGATCCCCAGAATGTAGGTGGCATCACCCAGGTCCCTTCATGGAGAAATTCTGTGACAAGAATCTTTTGACTGACTGTAGCATAGGAATATCATTTCCTATTAGGAGTATGTCATCTATGTACAAGACGAGGAATACAACAACTCTCCCTACAGTCTAACTGTATATGCATGGTTCATCTGGATTCTTGATAAAGTCGAATTCTTTGACAGTATCATCAAAACAGATGTTCCAACTCCGCGATGCCTGCTTTAGTCCATAAATGGACTTAAGCAGCTTGCACACTTTACCGCTGCTCCCACTCTGAATGAATCCCTCTGGCTGATCCATATAGACACACTCTTCCAAATTACCATTTAGAAAGGCCGTCTTTACGTCCATCTGCCAGATCTCATAATCGTGGAAGGCAGCAATAGAAAGAAGGACCCGAATGGATTTGAGCATATCCACTGGAGAAAAGGTTTCATCATAGTCCAAACCAGGTCTTTGACGAAAACCCTTTGCAACAAGTCTAGCCTTATAGGTTTCAACCTGTCCATCTACACCAATCTTCTTTCTGAAGATCCATTTGCATCCTACGGGTTTTACCCCATCTGGAGCAATGTCCAAAGTCCATACTTTGTTAGTGTACATGGACTCCATTTCGGTCCGCATTGCATCCAGCCATTTTACCGAGTCGCCGCTCTGAATGGCTTGCTGGAAGCTAGTAGGGTCATCATTATCAATGACGCAATCTTCTCGATCCCCGTCTACGAGAAAACCGTAGTATCTCTCGGGCGGATGAGACTGCCTACTACTTCTGCGGATAGGCGCTGGTATGTCCCTTTCTTCTGAAACTTCTTATTCTACCAAACTTTCAGTAGCAGCTTTTGGTTCTGAAATTTCTTCCAGTTCTACTGCGCTCCCACTCTTCTGATTTTCTAAAAATTCAGCTTCTAAGAAGTGGGCATGACGAGAAACAAAAACCTTTTGTTCCTCTGCGTAATAGAAAAAATATCCCTTGGAGTTCTTTGGATATCCCACAAGCTTACACAGTACTGAGCGTGCCTCGAGCTTGTCCGGATGCTGCTTTTTTACAAAAGCTGGACATCCCCATGTCCTAAAATGTTTAAGATAGGGTTTCTTCCCACTCCACATCTGATATGGTGTGGTAGGCACAGTTTTGGTTGGAACTTGGTTCAAAAGATATGCAGCTGATTCTAGTGCATAATCCCAGAAAGATCGTGGCAACTCAGCCTTACTCATCATGGAACGAACCATATCCAATAGGGTTCGATTCCTCCTTTCCGATACACCGTTGTGTTGTGGTGTGTATGGAGGAGTAAGCTGAGAGAGAATTCCATTCTCTTTTAAGTATCCCAGGAACTCGGCACTTAAGTATTCACCACCTCGATCAGATCTCAGTGTCTTGATACTTTTGCCTTTCTGTTTTTCCACTTCATTCTTGTATTCTCGGAATTTCTCAAAGGCCTCGGATTTATGCTTCATTAAGAAGATATATCCATACCTAGAAAAATCATCCGTAAAAGTAATAAAGTAGGAATAACCACCTCGCTCATGTGTAGACATTGGACCGCACACGTCACTGTGTACGAGTCCCAAAAGCTCGCTCGCTCTTACTCCGTGTCCAGTAAACGGAGTCTTTGTCATCTTTCCCTTGAGACAAGATTCACAAGTAGCATAAGATTGATATTAGAAAGGATTCAAATATCCTTCTTTATGTAACTTCGTCAACCGTGTTTCATTGATGTGACCTAGTCTACAATGCCATAAGAAAGCCTGATTTATTTCTGGAGACTTTCTTTTAAGTGTGTTCTGGACATAGAAAACCTGAGCTTGACTCAATACGTATATACCGTCATCTAATATACCGGACCCAATCAGAACTTGATTTAGGTGGATGTAAACTACATCGCTTACGAATGTAAAATCATATCACTCTCTCGAAAGTGAGGACACTGATATGATATTACAAGTCAAACTAGGCACATACAAACAGTTACGCAGAATCAATATCTGCCCACTTGTCAAACCTAGGCGATATTCTCCCACGGATTCAGCGTCCATGCTTATTCCGTTTGCAACTCTGAGAGACAAATCACCTATGCTTATAACTCTACGGTTTCTCAAAGCATGTAATGAATTACAGATATGAGATCCTGCTCCGGTATCTAGTACCCAGGAAGTAGAGTTAATTGACAAACAGTTCTCAATTACAAACACACTTGAGGCCGAAGCCACAACATGCTTCGTATCTTGGCTATTGGCTTCCAAAGCCTTGCAATCCTTCTGCCAATGCCCGTTCCCATAACAATAGGAACATCCCTTCTTACCTACACCAAGTCCCGAAACTTTTGCTCTTCCCTTTCCTCCTACTTTACCGACAACGTATATCGGCTTTGTAGAGGTCTTCTTCTTTTCACCCTTTGCTTTCGCCCTGGATGTCGAAGAAGAAGGTCCCCCATTAAGCAAAGCTTGTGTCTCCCTGGTTTCTTTCAGGGTGTAAGTAGAGGGTAGGGACTGTTGAAATAAGTCAGCGTATGACCTGTTTCTCAATGTGGTCTCCAGGTCGTTGAGCTCATCAATATAGCTAGTCATTGTAAGGACGTTGTCCCCTACAGATGACCCGACAGCCATCCTCGCTTGAATTAATTCGTTCGAGGTCTCATATCTTGCAGTATGAGATTGCTCTCCATATAAATCTTTGTTATGGAGAAACATGGAAACTAAGTCCATCTTCTCGTGCTGCTTCTGGTATACACCATCATCTGAAGCCAACACGAGGCATTGGGCTTTCGCTTTATCCTTTTCCCTTGCCTGACGGATATCTATATCCGTGACTGTGGAAACTGGACCTGGGACGGCGGGATCTTGAGTAGTAATAGGGTGGTCCAGTTTGTCATAGGCAATGGACATCTGGACAGAGCTTTGCCAGTCATATAAGTTAGATTCAGTCAACTTGTTATCTAGATGTAACCTAGTCATGGTCACAAGGTCGCTGCAATGAGAGAGAGAGAAGAAAACACTTTAGCATGATGCTCTTGCAAGTTTAGAGTGGTTTTTAGTTTATCTAAACTGGATGGCTCCCACTATTTCTCGAATCCTTCCCCAAACCATAAAAGAAGAATTAGCCAGGACTATTCTCACCGTACAATACTTGCTTAACCGTTCAGCCAGGCCAGTGTCGATACTTCGAGGGAGGTTTTCCAACGCTTTCACAAAGTTCCTTAATTAAATAAGCTCTTTTCTCTGGGGGCGTAGCCCCGCTGACACCTTTCTAGACACCTACTTGGTTTATAGCATTGATCGTTAAGTGACGAATATCCTGATAAGTAGCATATACTCACAGTAGGATCGGGATCCAAATATCATCATCTGATAATGCTGAAGGAATCCTACCAACATTCATCAAACTCCAAATGGTATTCATCTCTTTGCAAATTTCAGTTTCTTTAGAAATTCCCGATATAAATTTTTGCCTCATGCTCTTATGACCTTGGCTTTGGTCAAAATGTCATAAGTCACATGTCAAGTTCTACCCGTCAATATCTTGTCAATTTGAACCCATCCGTACATACCCCTGACTTTGGTCAAATGATAATACGACTGTCCCGAACTAACTCATCTATCTATGCAACAAATGAATACCCAGCAGCTACCAAACACTATGCCTTGACTTTGGCCAAAATACATAGCTTGAATACTACTGAATACCCAAATGAAATGACGGAGGGCTACGAATGGTTTTGGCGAAACCGTGAACGTACTGAACTTGATATAACCGAAGGAACCTGATAGCTTTTAAAAGGAGTGGTTAAAGCTCCGCAATTAAAAAAATATCTTCTGTTTAAAAATAACCGAGTGGTTTCTTTTAAATTGTTCTGACGATTAAACTTTTGGTTTATTTTTTTTGCATTAATAATAATGCGTCCCATCATTAACCTATCATTGCAGAAAACAACGAAAATACAACGTCCTCTTATGCCATCCGCATTCGCCACTGGGTCCCGTCATCACCCGTTAGGTTACTTAACTAACGACAGAGCGGGGGCTGGGCTAGCGCGGGTGTAAAACATAAGTGACGTCTAAATAGCTATCATATATAGATATTGTACATTCGTTAGACGCAATAATAGGCATTCCAGATCTCATATGAACTTTATTGGATTTGCAAGCAATCCGCGTTTGTTTAGAGCCTGCAACAAAAGACGGATTTACACAGTTGTGATGAATAGCCATTACCCCACCCCAGACCCCTACGGGTACGGCAAACTACCCGCCAAATACCCGAAGTGAAGCGGTCTCCCTCAACAACATGAGTAGGCCACTAAACACTTCAAAGTATCCGGTAGTTTGTGCACCCCATCTTAGGTCTATCCTAGAAGCAAAAACAGTAAAATGAAATAATACAACGGTGGCTACAACCGCAACCTGGATGTGCCCCGCAAATAATATTACAACATATTACAATTACATAGAATGAATGAATATAACAACCCATCACAAACCCCTGTTGGATATAGTGCCCTCAGAGTCAACTATTGGATCACAGGCACGTGATTGCAATGATTGAGGAGGACCTATGCCGGTAGGACAGTCTTACTCGAGATGATAGTATGCTATCTGGTTTATCTTTATCATCGTGTACTGCTTTAGGTGACCTTACGAGTCGCTATTACACGTTGATAGAGCCCCTAGGATTCTTGCTTGACTACCAGCAGTATGAGGGCGATCATATACGTGAGAGCTGGAGTCTATAAGCACATCCTTAAAAGGTCCCTAGTCGTGGGAGTTTCGAGACAGGGCATCGATTCTCCAGAGTAGACTAGTGTATACAGTCGAGACCCCGACGAGGGGCGGTGGCCGGTCTCACAAGCCACTGGTGTCAGTTGGTTCACCTAAGATGTATACAGGTGCTCATTGGGTTATGAGTACACCGGACAGGACTCGCCGAGAGCCTGCTAGTTGGTATTATACCTGACGTCAGATAGCAGTTCCCTGGTGACATGTGTACAGGTTAGTTCATCGACCTGAGATCGTCATTTGTCTCGTGTGAGTTCCCACTGTGCTTTGATTACTACCCTACCATGCTCAAAGGAGACGTGCAAACAGGTTTTAGTTGGGTACAGTCCCGAGCCACATGGAGGCAGTGAGCGGATCTGCAGGGGTTCGTCTCTCCCGGTATTGGGGGTGAGGTCGCGCTGTGTCTAGGAGAGCCAGTACATGAAAAGTCTTTGGCCAAGGCAGGAGATTTACTGGTAGGTATTCCAGTAGTATCTCAGGATGTTCTGGGCTACACTCCGACACGACTTGTACCGCTATTGGGGGTCTGACTTTTACCAACCCCCTAGGCCCGCCATGCGATGCTCATTGACGAACGGACCGGACTGTACGGATATTGTCACTGACAGGCTCAGTAGGGTGTCAGGATGAGTTCGCTCATCGACGTCCCTTTTGGTCAATAGCTGGTGGCCCGTCACGTATGGCTGATACCTCTGACGTGCTAGTGGTTAAATCCACAGCCATAGTATTGACGAGTTTTTAGAGTCCACCACACACTCAGTTACTCAGGTTTCGGGCGAAACGATGTAGAGGCCGTATGGAGATATGGCAGGGTTCGATCAGATACGTGCGGTATTGCACGGATCGTGATCGGACGGATTTTACTAGCCGGCTTTGGTTTAAGCCGGATCCTAGTATTGGACAGTGTAGATTTTGTCTCTTTGCATTTGTGTTCAGTGGGAATACAAATGCGGGCATGTATTTGCGGTAGCAGGGTTTTCCTGTAATTTATTACGGGATCAGTTTTCTGAAGTTGCCAGTTTGCATTCCGTTCCGGCCGGTTTTCCTTTGTTCCTTCACGGCCGGACTTTATCGTTGGAGGGTGTTATTTGCAGTTTGCAAATAACATTTTGTGGAGGAGTTTCTTGCATATTTGTGGCCTCATCATCATGAGATGCTTTTCTTGTCCATTTCATTGCTTTTATGGTGATGGTTTGTGAGTGGAGTTGGATATGAAATGGGTGTGACCATTTTCATCTTAGATTATTCATTTTCTTCTCTTGGATTGGGATTTTTATTTTTTCACCACCATTCTAAGAAGGGGGCCGGCCACTTTGTGAAGGAAGGATGAGAGAGGTTTCATTTGGTGTATGGAAATTGATTCTCATTCTCATTTTTGTATCAAAAGTTCACAAGTCTCTCAAAAGTTCTTTTCTCCTCCACATCCATGGTAACTTCTATAACCCCCAAAAGACATGGTTTCTACACATTCCTACAGCATCCCTTGGACGCGTCGGCTAGCCAACTTCGCGCCCGAGTTGCCTCGGTTCAGAGGTGGGAGCCCGTAAATGAACCCGGCTACGTAGTGCCCTTTCCGACGAGGAGGTGACGGACGGAGATTCCGCGGGAGATCGGGAGTGGAGACGAAGACCGAAGGACACGGATCGCTTGGTATACTTCTCTACCCATCTTGTATTTTGCTAGTAGCTAGGTTAATGGCCCGATCTGGGTTGAAAGTGCGCGGTGGTGCCGGTTTGCTAGTTTGCAAAGTTTTTCGTTTCTGCATTCCGGCGTCGGATCGACGGCCGGGGCGCCGCCGCGGACTTACATTGGTATTAGAGCCACGCCATTAACCATGCCTAGCTTGCTCTAGCGTGTTTAGAACTCGATCGAACAATAAAACCCCAAAAACCGTATTTTTCCTTCCATCTGGTTTCTGTCGAAATTTTTTTAGCTCCAAAAATTTTTCAGGTTGTTTCAGAATGATGTGCAGGGAATTCTAAGCACTTTGTGAAAATTTGGTCGCGAGATCTCACCATATCACCGCGGAACCGCGGCCAAACCCATGCTTGGGCCGCGGTTCCGCCGCGGTTTTAACTGTTCAGCGCACCAAATTTTTACAGAGAGCTCCTGAATAGAAAATAAGGGTTTTGGAATATTCTTTTTGGGCCCAGATTTTCTGTGAGTGCTACAGTACTGCTTGGGGCCCACTTCGATAAATTTGTTCGATCGGATATTTTAAACATGTTAGTTCACAGTATTTACATTATATCTGCGACCGTGATTGTCATTCGATCGGTAAATCCAGTCTATCTGCTATAGCCCTTTTATCACGCCCCGCTTCCCAGAGTACGCAAGATTGGGCACGTGACATAGCCAACCATGCTCCCTGTGGGTAGGAAGCATCCATCCACAGTCACATTATGGCTGTAGAGATATCAAGAACAAGATAAACTATCTAAAAATATGTCCATAATCCATAATAACAGGAGTCAATAATAAATAAATGCGGAAGCAAATGATCCAATACAAATAACTGAAATGTATGTCCCATAATGCGGGCTCACATCAGGAAATAAATGCAGGGAATAAAACTACCACTACTGAACTCACAACTCAGCCTGCTGACTGAAGTACTCCTGCTCGGACTGCGACAGTGGTACAGAATCCGGGCCATGCAAAATCCAGAAGTCAGCGTGTCATGTCAACAAGTAATATACTATGAACAATGTAACAGGCAATGCAAAATAAACATGAATAAAGCAATAATGTGAAACAGCAGTACAGGGTAGTGTGCAGTGGGTAACTAAACTGTTCTATCAGGTTTTCTATTCTAAAGTCTTTGAAATCAATTGATGAATCATCGATGTAACTCAATAGTATCCCGTACATACCCGGGACTACGGCCACAATATTCTCGGCTGCAGCCGAGACATGCCGCTAGGCACAAAACAGGAATGTGTACTCTCGATAGTATCCCGTACATACCCGGGACCACGGCCACAATATTCTCGGCTAAAACCGAGACATGCCGCTAGGCACAAAACAGGAATGTGTACACTCAATACAGGTAGTGAACTGTCAAGTTACAAGTCAGATTTCACCTTTGATTTCCCCATACCCCCAAGTTATATATGTCAGGTCAGGTATTCAGTAATCAAGAACTAATGCCAACACAGGATCAGGTAAAAGCAGGTTTGTCTGGATAGACAACAGGAACGGTCTATGAGGACTACATGTCAGTTTTGGTTGGCATTAGGCACGAGATCAGGTAACAGGTCGGATCATGGTACATCAGGTCAAGTCAACAGTATACGGTACCATGTCAGGTGTATCAATATATAAATGTAGCCATGTCAGGTCAAGATATAAACAATATCGTGGGTGTGCTCACAATCAGATATATAGTCGAACAGGGTATTAACAACAGAAAATAAGCAATGAGTTAAACAATAATAAGCAGTTTCATTCAATCACAAGAATGCAGTAATACAGTGCAGCCGTTTAATTATATTAACAGGTTTAAGCACCCTTAGTGGTGCAATAGTTTAGGTATCGATGGAATACAGTTATATCAAGACTTTGAATACGAATGTCCGAATGTAATAGAACTACATGGGTAAGTGCTACCATCTATTAAACAGTAAAATGTGATTAAACAGGTAAACTTGGTTATTAGGTTTAAATTGGCAAACTGTAAATTCTATGTTAACTGTAAAATGATATAATGCCATATTACAACCAAAATGGGGAAAACGACTATACCAAGTTAAGTTTTACAGGTTTAGTGTGTCAAAACATATATAAATATATTGTATAGCATGTAGCAAGGGATACTTTCCTCGACGGGTCGCGAACCGGGGAAAAACGGAACGTAACGTCGGCGGGGAACACGCGACGGATGCACGGTTCACGGATTGAACCCAAATAACGAACCAAGGAACCACACGGGTCAGAGCACTCTGCTGGATCATCGGGACACGTCGTCGGCACGGCTGGATTCCGGCGAGCACAAAAACAGTAAATAGGGTTTCGAACGGGTGTAGATTTTGGAAAAAAGAAAATGACCAGAGAAGAAGAAGATGGGGGAATACTCACTGGTCCAGAGGGCACTAGCGACGACGGCGAGATCGACGGCGGCGAGGACGGCGTCTCCGGTGATCTGCAGAAACTTCCAGCAAACTGTTTTCAGTTCTGGAAAAAGAAGAGAGGAAAGGAGAGGTGGAGAGACACTTACATGGTGTTTAGAGGTGGTTGGGGTTCTCGGCGACGGTCCAGGGGCAGCGCAGGTGGTCGCCGGTGACGAGCAGGTGACTGCAGCGAAGGCTGCAGGTGGTCGCGGTCGTGCAGGGTGCGCGGGGAGAAGACAAGGGTTGAGGTTGAGAGGAGGAGGCGGAGGGCGAGGGTGACGGTGACGCTGGCACCGGCGTCGGGGCTGCGACGCGACGGTGAAGGTTGCTAGGGTTGAGGGCTCGTGGTGGGTTCTGAGATTTCTCGCGTTTGAAAGAGAATAAGGAAAGGGAAATTATATATATAGGGGAGAGAGAGAGAGAGAGTTAGAGAGAGAGAGAGAGAGAGATAATGGAGGGGGCCCCACGGGTAATATGCCCTCGTTGATTGGCTGAGGAAGTAGTTAGTGGTTAAAGAAAAATATATATTAAAGATTTAATAGATTCGTAATCAGTGAAGAATATATATAATAACGAAGTATATGATGGTTTTAAAGATTATATTAATTTGGGATTTTGGCGCTAAACAAAACATTTCCAAATTGCGCCCGGATTGGGTCCAAAAATTTGAAATTTAAATAATAGGATTTTAAGCGGGTTCCAAATTTTAAAATTAAGTGTTTTATGATTAAAAAGCATACCCCCAAGACGGACACCTGTACGCGCGCGTAGTCGTCCAAACTCGCCCGTTTCACCGAACGGGACGAGAACTCGAGGCACGGACGCTACCACAAGGCTAGGGGTGTCGAGTAGGCCAAGATGACTATTTTTAATTTTATTTTAGATGCTAAAATAAAATTATATGCAGAAATGACTTTTCCGGATAAAATTTTACAGTAAGAGACAAACAGACAGGCTAAATGAACTGAGTACCACACTATGCTCAAACAGTAACAGAAAATAGTAGTATTGGGCTCGGGTGTTACACCTTTTAGACAGATTTGCGAACGTGACATTCACGTTGATGTTCTGTGTTGTGCTATGATGTTGCGGATTGGTCGTGGGGGATAGCCTGGATGCAATGTTAGTACAGTTTTGTTTTATATGTACATTTGATATTGCGGGGTGAGCGTCCGACATGTGGACTGCCGTCACTGCCTATTTGTATTATTCTTTTAGGGCACGACCAGGTTGCGGTCGATGTACCCGTTGTATGTATATTTTACTTTCTGTACTAGGATTGCCCTGCGGAGCGGTGCACGGATAGCCGGGTTCTAGAGGGCAACGAGCCCGCATCTCATGGCGTTGAGACGGAGGGGGCTTCACTCTAGAATTAGCGGGCTATTTGCTGCACTCGTAGGGGGTATAGGTTGACCCAGGAGGGGTGCCCAAGTTACCGGATTCCGTGAAGTGCTGGGTGGTCCATTCACGTTGTTGAAGGGGTCTGCCTCGCTTCAGGTTTTGGCGGGTAACTTTCCGCGCCCGTAGGGGTCTAGGATTTCATTGTACAGGCTATCCACACGACCAGGGGAACGTCGGGTTTCAGTAGCGGCTCTGTGAAACCCGTGGATCCCAGATATCTGTATTGTTCTGTGATGCTGTACATTTCTGTGATGCTGCATTTTTTATCACGCCTTGAGCGAAAATTATATATTATATATATACTAGTAGATATTGTATATGTTTTGCATCCGCGCTAGTCCAGTCCCCGCTCTGTCGTTAGTTAGCTAACCTAACGGGTGATGACGGGACCCAGTGGCGAATGCGGATGGCATATACGTACATCATTATTTTCGTTCTTTTGTGGTGTGATCAATTGATGGGACTGTGTTGATTCGGATCAATGCAAGATAAACAAACCTATTCTGATGTTGTTGGAACATTTTTCAAAAAGCTGTTATTGCAAGGGCGTTCTCTTTTGTTTTGCACAGTGGTATTCAGTTAGAATATCCTGCTCCTCAGTCGACGAGGCAAGGGCCGAGATCCCTTCACCGGGAGTGACCCCTTGGACAGAAGTTTGCGTCAGGGCAATAACTTCACTATAACCATTTACTTTTGGTTTGCATCGTGGTATTCAGTTGAAATATCCTGCACCCCATCCTACGGGGAAAGAGCCGAGATCCCTTCACCGGGAGTGACCTCTTTAGCAAAGATTTTGGTTACTATATTTTTCTAAAAAGCTATCCGTTCCTTCAACGATATCAAGTTCATTACGTTAAAGGTTTTCGCCAGAAACCATTCGTAGCCCTCCGTCATTTCAGAACGGTAGCACTTAGTATTCATGCTATGTATGTTGGCCTTCATCAAGGCATAGTGTATGGTAGCTATTTGTTACTTTTCTGCAGCATAGATAGATGCATTGGTTTGGGATAGTCGTACTACTATTTTGGCCTTCGTCAAGGGTATGTACGGGTGGGTTCAAATTAACCTGGATAATGACGGGTAGAACTTGACATGTGACTTATGATATGTTGGCCTTCGTGTAGGGTTCCTAGGCACACTAATGAGGTCTTACAAGGCATCAACCATGTCAATTTCAAATTTTACGGGTGCCGAGAAACCCTAATACGGATCGTTAACTAGATATATATAGGCGACAAATGAAACTAGTTAACAACTTAACTACAAGAACGGAAATACAACCTTTGTAGATCCGGTCCTCCACCTCCATAGCTCCGCAATGAAGTCTCCTCGCTGTCCAAATCGAATCCCGGGATCTAGCGTCGGCTTCATCGGAGAAATGGGCGGGCTAGGTCATCGACTACGATGCCGAAGATGATCTACGTCGAGGCATCACAAGATCAAGCTCCCACTTCACCAAGTCATGAAACTTGTGAAGGAAACACCCTATACTACTTGGCAAGAGGTAGAGGATGAAGAAATAGGAAGTGGGTTCACTTTGGAATTGGATTTCTCACATGATTTCATCACTTGCCATTGATGAGGCAAGCTTTTCTTTCTTGCTCATGAAGAAGAAGATGAAGAAAAGAATATGATAAGTGATTTAAAAAAGAAAATAAAAATGAATACTTATCATAATCAAACCATGGTCAAGTGTAGAGAATGAACTAGGGTTAAGTGGAATGGTTAGGGTTAAGCATGAGACAAAATGGTCACTTAGTCAAAGCTTCATGAAGCTTCAATATACAAACAAACAAAGCCACCATTTTCCCTTTTTCTTTTCCAAAATAAAATAAATGAAATAAATAAATAAATGAATAAGAAAATGAAAACCCTAACCATTACACAACCATGGTTTAATCTTTACACAAACCCTAGTGAGCATGTATCATCAAACATGATACAATCAAGTACACAAAAGTATATCACATATATAACTTGTGAACTTCAAGTGAGAAAATCCATTTAAAGTGAACCAATACTAGTTAATGCAAAGTAATATATCTAATATATAATTATGCATTAAATCATCAAATCAACACTTGATTTAACGATCCGGTCATATCGCATATAACCGACTAATATCCAATGTATCGGCTTATCGAATCAATCCCTGATTCGATAACTAGGTTATATCGCATACAACCATTCGACACATTCATCGTGAGAATGAAATAAGGTATCACATACACGCATTATTCTCGGTCCCGCACATATCTCATATGCGCTCCTATTTCGTTTCGCTTGAGCCAGGAAACCTCTGTGTAGGACTCTAAAGACTCGTCAATACGCCGGTAGCAGATGATGATCATATCAAACACCCACAAGCCGCAAGCGGTCTGCTAAACGTAACGGCCACCCGGGTATTGAGCGATCAGAAGATCGACGAGCAAGCCCGCTCACACTCCTGTGAATCCAACCAGTAACACTTACCGTACAGTCCGGTCTGTTCGTCTGATATGTCGCATATCTCGCCTAGGGGTGGTAAACGTCAGACCCCAATAGCTCGATAAGTCGTGTCGATATGAGGTCTATAACAATTCGAGAAACTACTGGTAACACTTACCAGTAAATCTCAGCAACCCTGACCAGGGATTTCCGGTTATAGCCAATCGAACACAGCGCAACATCTACCCCCTATACCGGGAGAGACGAATCTCCTCCTATCGCTCATTGCCTCCATGTGACTCGGGACTGTACCCAAAAACCATCGTTTTGCATGCCCTCTTGGACGTGGTAAGGTGGAAATCAAAGCACAGTGGGAACCACACAAGACTCTATGACGATCTCGGGTCAACAGACTACTCTGTACCAGTGTCACCAGAGAACTGCCATCTGACGTAAGGTATAATACCATCTGGGAGTTCTCGGCGAGTCTGTCCAGTGTATCCAGTCTCCACTAAGCACCTGTATATCATCTCTGATGTCAAACACCAATGGATATGGGATCATCCATCGTCCATCTGTATGGGTCGAGAAGGTATACGCTAGTCTACTCTGGTATATCGATGCCCCGTCTCGATATACCCACGACTAGGGACTTTGAAGGATGTACTTATGGACTACCATATCCCCACTAGTATGATCCGCATCATAGTCCAGGTAGTCAAGTACACATCCTAAGGGCTTTACCAACATGTAACAGAGAGACAATCAGTGTACACGTTAAGGTAAAGGGTAACCAGATAGCATACTATCATGTCGAGCAAGAAAGTCCTCCCTATATATGTCCCAGCATCCACTACAATATACATCCAATGTACAGTAATGGCCTCTAGGGCATACATATAACTAACAATCTCCCACTTGCACTAGGGCTATCTGTAGCAGTGGTTGTAGTATCTCATACTCAACCATCCCATAAAAGTCTCTCTCTGGGAAAAGGCCTTTGTGAGTGGATCCGCCGTGTTGTCCTCTGAGTCTACTCTCCTAACCTTGATCCCCTGGAGATCAACCATCTCCATGATCAGGTGATACTGCCTTAGAATATGTCTGGATCACTGATGGGACGGACGTTCCTTGGCATAAGCCACAACTCCATTGTCACACAATGGGAGGAACTAAGTTCATCTCATGAACAATTATACATCCAGACTGCATCTTTGGTAGTATCTTAAGTAGCGATGTATCGAGCCTTTATCGTCTAGTATGCCATGGTATCTAGCTTGGAACTCTTCCAACATACCATCCCTTTACTGAGGGTAAAGACAATGCCTGTGACTGACTTTCAGTCGTCCTTATCACCCTGGAACCCTTCCAGTGATTCTCCCCAGGATCGGTTGATACCATCTCACTACAACTAGTGAGAATCCTAACATCCAATTAGATCTATCTCATAGATCCAAAACCCAGGATTTAGGAGGTATCACTTTGATCCTATATGGAGAATCATTGTGATAAGCGGAGATTGACCGAGCGTAGCATAGGAAACTCCTTTCTTATCAAGAGTATGTCATCCACGTACTCTACGAGGATCATCACCATACTCCCTACTACCTTTTTTGTATATACAAGGTTCATCTACCATTTTGATGATGTCAAACTGTTTGACTACTACATCAAAAAAGATGTTCCAACTCCGCGATACCTGCTTTATCTTATAAAGCATCTTGTGCACGTTTCCGCTGCTCTCACTGTCTACGAAGCCCTCTGGCTGTGTACTTATAGACTCTCTCTTCTAAAACATCATTTAGAAAAGCAGTCATGACACCCAACCGCCAGATATCGTAGTCATGGTATGTAGCCGTGGCAAGTAGGATCTGGATGGACTTAAGCATAGCTACTGGAAAAAGGTTTCATCATTATCCACGCCTGGTCGATGACGAAAAGCTTTAACAAGTCTAGCTTTGAAAGTCTCAACTTTTCCATCTACACCAAGTAATCTTCTCAAGATATACTTGCTCCTGATGGGGATTTAACCCTTCAGATATAGCAACCAAAGTCCATACTTTGTTGGTGTACATGGATTCCATCTCAGATCGCTAAGCATCCAGCCATTCTTACAGAGTCCCACTCCTGATTGCCAGCTCGAAACTAGTTGGGTCATCATCTCATGATGCAATCCTCGCTCCCACTGTCATAGAGTTACCGAAGTATCTCTCAGGCGGGTGAGGAACCTTACTAGATCGGCGGAGAGGCTGAGCTTCGTTGGTAACTATTGAATCCTTTAGTTTTATCAAATCATCTGCTGTATTTTGTATAGCTGGAACATTTCCAGTTCTACATTTACAGACCTTGCCTCGAGCTTATCCGGATTTTGCTTTTAGACATAGCCCGGACAACCCCAAATCTTAACCAACTTAAGAGATGGGCTCTTCTCATTCCATATCACATATGAAGTGGTAGGCAACTGATTTGATCGGAACCCTATTCAATAGGTATGCAGCTTCTCAAGTGCATAACTCCCAAAAAGGAAATAGGAAACTCAGTAGTACTCATCATAGAGCACACCATATCATATAGGGTGCATCTGCTCCGCCCCGATACACCGACGTACTGTGGTGTATACGGAGGAGTAATGCTGAGAGAGAATCTCATTTTCCTTTAGAATAATCCAGGATTTTCGTGCTCAAGTATTCTCCTCCTCGATCACAACAAAGGACATAATACTTATACCCATATTGGTTCTCTACTTCTAACTTATATTCTATGAATATCTCAAAAGGTTCGGACTTGTGTTTCAACAGGAATATAGGTCTGAATCTCAAAAGATCATCAGAGAATGTAATGAAGTATAAAGAACTGGTCTTGGCAATTGTAGACAGGGGACCTACATACATCAACATGTATCATCCCAAGAGCTTACTAACTCTTTCTCCGTTTCCAATAAACAGAGCTACGGTCATCTAATTTTTGTGACATGACTGGCAAGTTTCATAAGATGTAAATTCAAACTGATTTAAATATGCATCTAAATGTAACTTTAGCCAGTCGGGTCGCATTGATATGACCTAGTCTACAATGCCTCAAGAAGGATTCGTTCATTTCTGAACTCTTCCTCTTGTGTGTGTTCTGTATACTTAAAAACTGTAGTTTGATTTAGAACATCAATGCTTTTAGATAACGTGCCTGAACCGATCAACTTTTGATATAGGAAATGTTCAAAACATCATCCAACAATACAAAATTTTATCATTTCTTTACTAATAAAGAGATAGATATGATTTTGTATATCAGGTTCGGTATCTAATAACATTCGTTCAGAATCAATGTATTTGTTATACAGGGTGACAGTGACCAACAGACTTGGCCGCAACACTTGCCCCGTTTTCTACCTCATGAAACTTATCACCCGTTCTCAGTTTTTCTACCTTTTTGCAGCCCTATGTAACAGATTACATATCTGGGATCCTGATCCGGTATCATATACCCTGGATGCAGAGGATACTGAGAAACAGTTCTTTGTAATGAACACACCCGAAGATGATACATCAGCATGCACTCTCTTCGTTTGGGTGGCACGGGAATTCTGGTAATCCCCAATTTCCTGCTCTGTCTTATAACAATTATAAGTTGGAGCGGGACCAACGTTCCCCAGCTCAGTATAACAAGCGGGTTCGGTCAATATTCCGTATTATTATCTTGATTAAGGCATGAAATGGTCGCTACCTGGAGAAAGAGAAGAAAACACTCAGCGTGTGCTCTTGCAAGAATAGATTGGTTATTATCTTATCTAATCAGGATGGCTCCCACTGGTTTTTATCAAATCTTCCTTCAAACCCTAAAAGGAAAGACCAGCCGGGATTAATTACACACTTCAAGTTCGCCAATCTTTCAGCCAGGCCAGTGTCGGTACTTTGAGGGATGTCCCCCGTGCTTTCGCACGAACCTAATTAATGTAAACCTCGTTTTCCCAGAGGCGTAACCTCGTTAACACCTTTCTAGACACCTACTTGATCGGCTAATTGTAATGTATAATACTCTCCCAGGAGTAACTCTTACTCGCAATGGGTATCGGGATCCAAATATCTCATAGAAGGTATGCAATCTCATTGCAAATTTCAACACTTGAAATTCCCGATAATTTTGCCCCTAGCCTCCTATGACCTTGACAAAGGCCAACAAACCATAGGCTTCTAGTCAAGTTCAACCCGTCATTTCTTGATTGAATTAAACCCACCCGCACGACCCTTGACAAAGGCCAACAAGGTCGCACGACTACCCTAACCCAATCTACATCATATGCATAAGCAGATAAGCACCAGTCAGCTACCGCACACTGCGCCTTGACAAAGGCCAACAAACGCAGCACGAATAATAACTACTACTTATCTGAAATGACGGAGGGCTACGACAGTTTTTTATGAAAACCTATTGCGTAATGAACTTGATATCGTTGTAGGATCGAATGAATTTTGAAATGGAGTGTTTTTTAGGCTTTTCTAGTTTTGCTAAAGGAGTCACTCCCGGTGAAGGGATCGTCGGTCCTTTCCTCATCGAATAAGGTGCAGGATATATCATATATATCACTGTGCAAAGAAAAAACTCTTAAAAGCAATCAAAAGACAAACCGAGTGTGTAGCATCAGCCAGTTATTGCTAAAGGAGTCACTCCCTGTGAAGGGATCTCGGTCCTTTCCTCATCGAATAAGGTGCAGGATATATCATATATACCGCTGTGCAAAGCAAAAACTGTAGCTACCTGTTTTATTTTGAAATTCGATTCTACAACATCTTAGGTTTCTTTTATTTCATTAATCACATTAATGAAGTCCCATCATTTAAGTACCTAAACATCACAGATAAATACGACGTACACTTATGCCATCCGCATTCGCCTCGATGTCCCCTCGTGCACCGTTAGGTTAGGTAACTAACGGCAGAGCAGGGCAGGGCTAGCGCGGGTGTAAAACATAAGCAACATCTATATAATATATCATATATACTATATACTGTATCTATCACAGAACATCACATGATCACATCACAGATATCGCAGCAGAAGAAACATATGAAATATTGGATATACTAGGACATCCGTGTTTTCAATACGAGCCAGTATAAAACACGGATTTCACGGTCGTGATGAATAGCCAAACCCATACCCCTAGACCCCTACGAGAGCGGCAAGCAACCCTACCAATTCTAGAGTTAGGAGACCCGGACTCGACTCCTCGAGTTGGTCTCCCACTGGACCCCAGAACCCGGTTACTTGTGCTCCCCTCCTTGGATCTATCCTAGTGCAGAAAAGAAAATAATATACAAAGGGTGATATCTTCCGCAACCTGGAAGTGCCCCAATAAAAGAATATTACATATAAGTTTTTACATGAATGAAAATGAAAAACACTCATCTCACATAAAAACCCCCGGCTATTCAAACACGACGATCCAATATAACATATCCAGCAACACATAACATCACATGTCATCAACGTAAGTAAATATGCGCATCCCAATTGTCGTTGACATATAGCAACGAAACCGGCGATATCACATATTACACTTACGGTCACAGAAAAGAAAGTGTAAAACTACAACAGTTGGAATCCGCAACCTACATAGACATCGCATGCCTAATCAAATGAATTCCTTAGACATCGCATGCCTAACTATTATAAACGCTGCATTTTAGTCTCATTATCGAAAACACTTTTCAATATTAAGTCGGGGAATTCAACAGGATTCCCGATATTCTGATCGAATGCTCGTCGCAAACTTTAGTAGGCGGCCGCACCCCCGATACCGTCGACGAAGTGCACCAAGGCGGAACACCGCTACCGTGAGCACCCGAACGGATGCTTTCGGCGACGGGGTTCTCCTACAGTCACTTGGTCGGGGCTATGGAGCGAGGCTGTCTATTAAGTTTACCCGGCGAGTATCCGCGTACGCTACGTGATTGCGACGGACTTTTGATCACATCAAAATTCCGTGGCAACCGATCAAGTGAGACTAAAGTGCTATGTTTATAACATTCATACATTTATCTCATAACTACTTGTGAATTCCAATTATTGTATCCCATTCCGGGTAAATAGAAAATGTTAAACTTTCCGATCGAACATTCAAACACCCAAGTTTTCCCGAAACAGATCATCTCATGAAATAAGTTCAAAAACATTCACTTCGTGCCTCAGTACCAACGGTCCAGCCGTAGAAGGGTCAAGCCAACGCCTCACATGTGGCACGCCGTACTGCCCCAAACCCGAAGGTTCCAAGGGCAGTTCAAGATGGTCACATAATCGAGTTAAGGTTTATTGTCTTCTAGAGGGACCATCGCGTTACTTGCACTACTTAGAACGTTATTAAACCACGGAAAAATCCAACACTTGGAAATTTCCCGACAGGGGAAAAGATGGGTATTTATATCCGGTCGAACTTTTTAACATATTCTTACATTACCCGGAAAGCCACATAGACAAAATTTGATAATCCGATCGAATCTGCGATTCCCAATACAACCCCAAAATACTCAACTGTTGACTGCATATTAAAAATTCCCAGAAAACTCAGCATCTTAAAATAGGAATTACTGTGCAAACAGAGGAGGCAAGTCCCATCAATTGGCCGCGGAACCGCCACAGATGCTAGGCTTCTGCCGCGGTTCCGCCGCGCAATAAACACATTATGGGGAAAATTTTGCACCGTAATTCTTAGAATTCCCTGCTGAATTTTTTAAGCATTTTTAATCTAGAAAAAACCCAGATTTTGAAAAAAGTCCAGAGAGCAATTTGTGTTTAGGGTTTCGGTTCGATCGGACTTCAAACGTCGTCTACACTTCGCCTAAGGCTCTAGCTAGGCTCTGATACCACTGTAGGGTTCCTAGGCACACTAATGAGGTCTTACAAGGCATCAACCATGCCAATTTCAAATTTTACGGGTGCCGAGAAACCCTAATACGGATCGTTAACTAGATATATATAGGCGACAAATGAAACTAGTTAACAACTTAACTACAAGAACGGAAATACAACCTTTGTAGATCCGGTCCTCCACCTCCATAGCTCCGCAATGAAGTCTCCTCGCTGTCCAAATTGTAGGGTTCCTAGGCACACTAATGAAGTCTCACAAGGCATCAAACATGGCTAATTCAAATTTTTCCTTGTGCCTACAAACCCTAATACGGATCGTTAACTAGAAAACAAGGCGATGCAATGCAAATAAAAGAATTTATCTAAGAGGAAAGAGGCTACAAGCTTTGTAGATCCGGTCCACCACTTCCTAAGCTCCGCGATGATGTCCCTCCGCTGTCCAAATCGGATTCCGGACTCTAGCATCGGCTTCATCGAAGAAATGGGCGGGCTTGGTCGTCGGCTTCGATGCCAAAGATGATCTACGTCGAGGCATCACTAGATCAAGCTCCCACTTCACCAAGTCATGAAACTTGTGAAGAAAACACCCTATACTACTTGGCAAGAGGTAGAGGATGAAGAAATAGGAAGTGGGTTCACTTTAGAATTGGATTTCTCACTTGTTTTCATCACTTGCCATTGATGTAGCAAGCTTTTCTTCATGGAAGAAGAAGATGAAGAAAAAGAAGAAGATATATGATAAGTTATTTAAAAAAGAAAATAAAAAGAATACTTATCATGTCTTCAACCATGGTTTAGTGTAGAGATTTAACTAAGGTTAGATGAGTGGTTAGGGTTAGAGAAGAGACAAGAATGGTGGACTTGTTCAAAGCTTCAAGAAGCTTCAAAGAAAAAACAAAACTAGCAACCATTCTTTTCTCTTCTTTTCTCTTCTTTTCTAAAATAAATAAATAGATAAAAGAATAAGTAAATGAAATGAAACCCTAATCACTAACTAACCATGGTTTAATTCTTTACACAAATCCAAGCTAGAATGTATCATCAAACATGATACAATCAAGTGCACAAAAAATATATCACATATACAATGTGCATTTCAAGTGAGTAAATCCATTTAAAGTGAACCAATACTAGTTGATGCAAAGTAATATATCAAATATATAGTTATACATTAAATCATTAAATCAACACTTGATTTAACGATCCGGTCATATCGCATATAACCGACTAGTATCCTATGTATCGGCTTATCGAATCAATCCTTGATTCGACAACTAGGTTATATCGCATATAACCAATCGATACATTCATCACGAAAATGGAATACGGTATCACATACACGAATTATTCTCGGTCCCGTACATATCTCATATGCGCTCCTATTTCGTTTCTCTTGAGCCAGGAAACCTCTGTGTAGGACTCTAAAGACTCGTCAATACGCCTGCAGCAGATGATGATCATATCAAACACCCACAAGCCGTAAGCGGTCTGCTAAACGTAACGGCCACCCGGGTATTGAGCGATCAGAAGATCGACGAGCAAGCCCGCTCACACTCCTGTGAATCCAACCAGTAACACTTACCGTACAGTCCGGTCTGTTTGTCTGATATGTCGCATATCTCGCCTAGGGGTGGTAAACGTCAGACCCCAATAGCTTGATAAGTCATGCCGACGTAAGGTCCATAACTATCGTGAAACTACTGATAACTCTTACTAGTATATCACTGCAACCCTGGCCAGGAATTTCCTGTTATGGCCAGTCGAGCATAGCGCAACATCAACCCCCAATACCGGGAGAGACGAATCCCCTCCTATCGCTCATTGCCTCCATGTGAATCGGGACTGTACCCAAAAACCACCTGTTTGCACGACTCAGTAGAGCCGTGGTAGGGTGGAAATCAAAGCACAGTGGGATACACACAAGACTCTATGACGATCTCGGGTCAACAGACTAAGCTGTACCAGTGTCACCAGAGAACTGCCATCTGACGTGAGGTATAATACCATCTGGGAGTTCTCGGCCAGTCCGTTCAGTGTACCCAGTCTCCACTGAGCACCCGCATACCATCTCTGATGTCAAACACCAATGGATATGGGATCATCCATCGCCCATCACATGGGTCGAGAAGATATACGCTAGTCTACTCTGGAATATCGATGCCCCGTCTCGATATTCCTACGACTAGGAACAATGAAGGATGTACTCATTGACTACCCAGGCCCCACTAGTATGATCTTCATCATAGTCCTGGAAGTCGAGTACACATCCTAAGGGCTTTATCAACATGTAATCAGAGAGACAGAGAGTATACATGTTAAGATAAAGAGCAACCAGATAGCATACAATCATGTCGAGCAAGAAAGTCCTACCTATATATGTCCCAGCATCCACTACAATATACATCCAATGTACAGTAATGGCCTCTAAGGCATACATATAACTAACAATCTCCCACTTGCACTAGGGCCATCTGTAGCAGTAGTTGTAGTATCTAATACTCAACCATCCCCTAAAAGTCTCTCTTTGGGAAAAGGCCTTCGTGAGTGGATCCGCCGTGTTGTCCTCTGAGTCTACTCTCCTAACCTCGATCACCCTGGAGATTAACTATCTCCATGATCAGGTGGTGCTGCCTCAGAATATGTCTGGGTCACTGATGGGACCAGGGTTCCTTGGCCAAAGCCATAGTTCCATTGTCATACAATGGTAGGAACCTAGTTCATCTTATGAACCAATATATACCCAAACTGCCTCTTTGGTAGTATCATTAATAGCGATGTTACCAGCCTTTATCGTCCAGTTTGCCACGGTATCTAGCTTGGAATTTTTCCAACATACCGTCCCTTTACCGAGGGTAAAGACAATGCCTGCGACTGACATTCAGTCGTCCTTATCACTCTGGAACCTTTCCAGCGATTCTCCCCAGGATCGAGAAGGTATCACCTTTATCCTATTTGGAGAATCCATGTGATAATAGGAGATTGACCGATCGTAGTATAGGAAACTCTTTTCCAATCAAGATTATGTTGTCTACGTACAATACGAAGATGACCACCTTACTCTCTACTACCTTTTTGTATATACAAGGTTCGTCTACCATTTTGATGAAGTCAAACACTTTGACTATCACATCAAAACAGACGTTCCAACTCCGCGATGCCTGCTTCATTATGTAAAGCAACTTGCACACGTTTCCGCTGCTCCCATTGTTTACGAAGCCCTCTGGCTGTGTTCTTATAGACGTTCTCTTCTAAATCATTATTTAGAAAAGTAGTCATGGCACCCAACGACCAGATATCGTAGTTATGGTATGTAGCCGTGGCAAGTAGGATCTGGATGGACTTAAGCATATACCCTGGAAAAGGTTTCATCATTATCCGTGCCTGGTTGATGACTAAAACCTTTAACAAGTCTAGCTTTGAAAGTCTCAACTTTTCCATCTATACCAAGTAATCTTCTCAAGATATACTTTCTCCCGATGGGGATTTAACCCTTCAGATATCGCAACTAAAGTCCATACTTTGTTGGTGTACATGTATTCCATCTCAGATTGCTAAGCATCCAGCCATTCTTACAGAGTCCCTACTCTTGATGGCCTGCTCGAATCTAGTTGGGTCATCATCTCATGATGCAATCCTTGCTCCCACTGTCATCGAGAAACCGAAGTATCTCTCAAGCAGGTGAGGAACCCTGCTAGATCGGCGAAGAGGCTGAGGTTCGTCGGGAACTATTGAATCCTTTGGTTCTGTCAAATCATCAGCTGCAGTTTTATATATCTGGAACCTTTCCAGTTCTACAAAACTGACCTTGCCACGATCTTATCCGGATTTTGCTTTTGACATAGGCCGGAGAACCCCAAATCTTAACCAACTTAAGATATGGGCTCTTCCCATACCATATCTCATATGGAATGGTAGGCAGTGATCTGATTCGAACCTAATTCAATAGGTACGCAGCTTCTCAAGCGCATAACCCCAAAAGGAAATAGGTAACTCAGTAATACTCATCATAGAGCACACCATATCTAATATTGTGTGATTGCTCCGCCCTGATACACCGTTGTGCTGTGGTGTATTCAGAGGAGTAATACGGAGAGAGAATCTCATTATCTTTTAGAATGTTCCAGGAATGCCATGCACAAGTATTCTCCTCCCTGATCTTATCATAGGACATAATACTTATACCCGTATTGGTTCTCTACTTCTAACTTATATTCTGTGAATATCTCAAAAGGTTCGGACTTGTGTTTCAACAGGAACATATGTCTGAATCTTGAGAGATTATCAGAGAATATAATGAAGTATAAATAACCATTCATGGCATGTGTAGACAGGAGACCTTACATACATCATCATGTATCAGTCCCAAGAGTTTTCTAACTCTTTCTGTTTCCAATAAACAGAGCTATGGTCATCTTATCTTTGTGACATGACTGGCAAGTTTCACAAGATGTAAATTCAAACTGATTTGAATATGCATCTAAAATGTAACTTCAGCCAGTCGGGTCGCATTGATATGACCTAGTCTACAATGCCTCAAGAAGGATTTGTTCATTTCTGAACTCTTCCTCTTGTGTGTGTTCTGTATACTAGGAACTGTAGTTTGATTTAGAACATCAATGCTTTTAGATAACGTGCCTGAACCGATCAACTTTTGATATAGGAAATGTTCAAAACATTATCCATCAATACAAAATTTTATCATTTCTTTACTAATAAAGAGACTGATATGATTTTGTATATCAGGTTCGGTATCTAATAGCATTTGTTTAGAATCAATGTATTGGTAATACAGGGTGACAGTGACCAACAGACTTGGCTGCAACACTTGTCCCGTTTTCTGTCATGAAACTTATCACCCGTTCTCAGTTTTTCTACCCTTTTGTAGCCCTATGTAACAGATTACATATCTGGGATCTTGATCTGGTATCAAATACCCAGGATGCAGAGGATACTGAGAAAACAGTTCTGTATAATGAACACACCCGAAGGAGATGCATCATATGCATTTTCTTCGTTTGGGCGGCATAGGAATTCTGGTATTCCCCTAATTCCTGCTCTGTCTTATAAAAATTATAAGTTGGAGCGGGACCAACGTTCCCTAGCTCAGTATAACAAGCGGGTTCGGTCAATATCCGTATTATTATCTTGATTAAGGCGTGATATGGTCGCTACCTGGAGAGAGAGAGAAGAAAACACTCTGCGTGCGCTCTTGCAAGATCAGACTGGTTATATATTTTATCTAATCAGGATAGCCCCCACTGTTTTTATCAAATCTTCCTTCAAACCATAAAAGGAAAGATCAGCCGGGATTAATTACACTCTACAAGTTCGCCAATCTTTCAGCCAGGCTAGTGTCGGTACTTTGAGGGAGGTTCCCCGTGCTTTCGCACGGACCTAATTACAGTAAACCTCGTTTTCCCAGAGGCGTAACCCCGTTGACACCTTTCTAGACACCTACTTGATCGGCTAATTGCAAAGTGCAAAACTCTCCCAGGAGTAACAATTACTCGCAGTGGGTATCGGGATCCAACTATCACATAGAAGGTATGCAATCTCATTGCAAATTTCAACACTTGAAACTCCCGATAATGGTTTTTACCCCTAGCACCTATGACCTTGGCTAAGTTCAACAAATCATAGGTACTAGTCAAGTTCTACCCGTCATTTCGTGATTAATTAGACCCACCCATATGACCCTTGGCTAAGGTCAACAAAGCCACATGACTGTCCTAACTAATCGCATCATATGCTGTGTAGGAAGACATCACTTAGCTACCGCACACTACGCCTCGGCTATGGTCGACAAACGTAGCACGAATACTAAGTACTCTACTTCCTAAAATGACGGAGGGTTGCGAATGGTTTTTAAGAAAACCTTTAACGCTTTGAACTTGATCTCGTTGTGGAATCAAATGGTTTTAAAATGGAATGTTTTTTAGGCTTTTCTAGTTTTACTAAAGGGGTCACTCCCGGTGAGGGGATCGTCGGCCCTTTCCTCGTCGAATGAGGTGCGGGATATATCATATATATCACTGTGCAAAGCGGAAACTATAGAAGCGATCAAATGACAAACCGAGGGTTGTAGCATCTGCCAGTTATTGCTAAAGGAGTCACTCCCGGTGAAGGGATCTCGGTCCTTTCCTCATCGAATAAGGTGCAGGATGTTCTACAAGGAACACCGCGATGCAAAGCAAGAACTGTAGCTACCTGTTTTATTTTGAAATTCAATTCCACAACATCAATTAGGTTTATTTTCTTTCATTAATCTCATTAATGAATGTCCCATCATTAAATTACCTAAACATCACAGATAAATATAACGTACGCTTATGCCATCCGCATTCGCCTCGATGTCCCGTCTACACCGTTAGGTTAGGTAACTAACGCCAGAGCGAGGCAGGGCTAGCGCGGGTGTAAAACATAAGCAACGTCTATATAATATATCATATATACTATATATAATATCTGTCACAGAACATCACATGATCACATCACAGAAAAAAAACGCAGCAGAAAGTATCATATGAAATATTGGATATACTAGGACGTCCGTGTTTTCAATACGAGCCAGTATAAAACACGGATTCCACGGTCGTGATAAATAGCCAATCCCACACCCCTTGACCCCTACGAGAGCGGCAAGGAACCCTACCAATTCTAGGGTTAGGAGACCCGGACTCGACTCCTCGAGTTGGTCTCCCACTGGACCCCAGAACCCGGTTACTTGTGCTCCCCTCCTTGGGTCTATCCTAGTGCGGAAAAGTAAATAATATACAATGGGTGACATCTTCTGCAACCTGGAAGTGCCCCAATAAAAGAATATTACATACAAGTTTTGACATGAATGAAAATGAAAAACACTCATCTCATATAAAAAACCCCGGCTATTCAAACACGACGATCCAATATAACATATCCAGCAACACATAACATCACATGTCATCAACGTAAGTAAATATGCGCATCCCAATTGTCGTTGACATATAGCAACGAAACCGGCGATATCACATATTACACTTACGGTCACAGAAAAGAAAGTGTAAAACTACAACAGTTGGAATCCGCAATCTCTTTAGACATCGCATGCCTAACAAATGAAATACTTAGACATCGCATGCCTAACAATTATAAACCCCACATTTTAGTCTCATTATCGAAAACACTTTTCAATATCATGTCGGGCAATTCAACGGGATTCCCGACATTCTGATCGAATGCTCATCGCAAACTTTAGTAGGCGGCTGCACCCCCGATACCGTCGACGAAGTGCACCAAGGCGGAACACCGCTACCGCGAGTACCCAAACGGATGCTTTCGGCGACGGGGTTCTCCTACAGTCACTTAGTCGGGGCTATGGGGTGAGGCTGTCTATTAAGTTTACCCGGTGGGTATCCGCGTACGCTACGTGATTGCGACGGACTTTTGATCACATCAAAATTCCGTGGCAACCGATCAAGTGAGACTAAACTGCTATGTTTATAACATTCATTCAGTTATCTCATAACTATTTGTGAATTCCAATTATTGTATCGCATTCCGGATAAATGGAAAATGCTAAACTTTTCGATCAAACAATCGAACACCCAAGTTTTCCCGAAACAGATCAATACATGAAATAAGTTTAAAAGCATTCACTTCGTGCCTCAGTACCAACGGTCCAGCCGTAAAAGGGTCAAGCCAACGCCTGACATGTGGCACGCCGTACTGCCCCAAACCCGAAGGTTCAAAGGGCAGTTCAAGACGGTCACATAATCGAGTTAAGGTTTGTTGTCTTCTAGAGGGACCATCGCGTTACCTGCACTACTTAGAACGTCGTTAAACTACGGAAAATTCCAACAATTGGAAATTTCCCGGCAGGGGAAAAGTGGGTATTTATATCCGGTCGAACTTTTTAACATATTCCAAAATTATCCGGAAAAACACAGACAAAATTAGATAATCCGATCGAAACGTCGAGTCCCTAAAACAACCCAGAAAAATCAACTCTTGAATAAATATTAAAAATTCCCAGAAAATCCAGTACCAGAAAATAGGAATTACTGTGCAAAAAGTATTGGGGACTGTGATAATACGGCCGCGGAACCGCCGCAGAAGCCTTGCTTCTGCCGCGGTTCCGCCGCACTCTTGTTGAATCATGGACACGTGTTGCACAGTAATTCTTAGGATTCCCTGCTGATTTTTCTGCATATTTTTAATATAGAAAAATCCACATTTTACAAAATTGTCCAGAGAGCATGTTTAGGGTTAGGGTTTCGGTCCGATCGGATTTCTAACTCGGTCTACGCATCGCCTAAGGCTCTAGCTAGGCTCTGATACCACTGTAGGGTTCCTAGGCACACTAATGAAGTCTCACAAGGCATCAAACATGGCTAATTCAAATTTTTCCTTGTGCCTACAAACCCTAATACGGATCGTTAACTAGAAAACAAGGCGATGCAATGCAAATAAAAGAATTTATCTAAGAGGAAAGGGGCTACAAGCTTTGTAGATCCGGTCCACCACTTCCTAAGCTCCGCGATGATGTCCCTCCGCTGTCCAAATCGGATTCCGGACTCTAGCATCGGCTTCATCGAAGAAATGGGCGGGCTTGGTCGTCGGCTTCGATGCCGAAGATGATCTACGTCGAGGCATCACTAGATCAAGCTCCCACTTCACCAAGTCATGAAACTTGTGAAGAAAACACCCTATACTACTTGGTAAGAGGTAGAGGATGAAGAAATAGGAAGTGGGTTCACTTTAGAATTGGATTTCTCACTTGTTTTCATCACTTGCCATTGATGTAGCAAGCTTTTCTTCATGGAAGAAGAAGATGAAGAAGAAGAAGAAGATATATGATAAGTTATTTAAAAAAGAAAATAAAAAGAATACTTATCATGTCTTCAACCATGGTTTAGTGTAGAGATTTAACTAAGGTTAGATGAGTGGTTAGGGTTAGAGAAGAGACAAGAATGGTGGACTTGTTCAAAGCTTCAAGAAGCTTCAAAGAAAAGACAAAACTAGCAACCATTCTTTTCTCTTCTTTTCTAAAATAAATAAATAAATAAATAGATAAAAGAATAAGTAAATGTAATGAAACCCTAATCACTAACTAACCATGGTTTAATTCTTTACACAAATCCAAGCTAGAATGTATCATCAAACATGATACAATCAAGTGCACAAAAAATATATCAAATATACAATGTGCATTTCAAGTGAGTAAATCCATTTAAAGTGAACCAATACTAGTTGATGCAAAGTAATATATCAAATATATAGTTATGCATTAAATCATTAAATCAACACTTGATTTAACGATCCGGTCATATCGCATATAACCGACTAGTATCCTATGTATCGGCTTATCGAATCAATCCTTGATTCGACAACTAGGTTATATCGCATATAACCAATCGATACATTCATCGCGAGAATGGAATACGGTATCACATACACGAATTATTCTCGGTCCCGCACATATCTCATATGCGCTCCTATTTCGTTTCGCTTGAGCCAGGAAACCTCTGTGTAGGACTCTAAAGACTCGTCAATACGCCGGCAGCAGATGATGATCATATCAAACACCCACAAGCCGCAAGCGGTCTGCTAAACGTAACGGCCACCCGGGTATTGAGCGATCAGAAGATCGACGAGCAAGCCCGCTCACACTCCTGTGAATCCAACCAGTAACACTTACCGTACAGTCCGGTCTGTTCGTCTGATATGTCGCATATCTCGCCTAGGGGTGGTAAACGTCAGACCCCAATAGCTTGATAAGTCATGCCGACGTAAGGTCCATAACTATCGTGAAACTACTGATAACTCTTACCAGTATATCACTGCAACCCTGTCCAGGGATTTCCTGTTATGGCCAGTCGAGCATAGCGCAACATCAACCCCCAATACCGGGAGAGACGAATCCCCTCCTATCGCTCATTGCCTCCATGTGAATCGGGACTGTACCCAAAAACCACCTGTTTGCACGACTCAGTAGAGCCATGGTAGGGTGGAAATCAAAGCACAGTGGGAGACACACAAGACTCTATGACGATCTCGGGTCAACAGACTAAGTTGTACCAGTGTCACCAGAGAACTGCCATCTGACGTGAGGTATAATACCATCTGGGAGTTCTCGACGAGTCCGTTCAGTGTACCCAGTCTCCACTGAGCACCCGCATACCATCTTTGATGTCAAACACCAATGGATATGGGATCATCCATCGCCCATCACATGGGTCGAGAAGATATACGCTAGTCTACTCTGGAATATCGATGCCCCGTCTCGATATTCCCACGACTAGGAACAATGAAGGATGTACTCATTGACTACCCAGGCCCCACTAGTATGATCTTCATCATAGTCCTGGAAGTCGAGTACACATCCTAAGGGTTTTATCAACATGTAATCAGAGAGACAGAGAGTATACATGTTAAGATAAAGAGCAACCAGATAGCATACTATCATGTCGACCAAGAAAGTCCTACCTATATATGTCCCAGCATCCATTACAATATACATCCAATGTACAGTAATGGCCTCTAGGGCATACATATAACTAACACAAATCGAATCCCGGGCTCTAGCGTCGGCTTCATCGGAGAAATGGGCGGGCTAGGTCATCGACTACGATGCCGAAGATGATCTTCGTCGAGGCATCACAAGATCAAGCTCCCACTGCACCAAGTCATGAAACTTGTGAAGGAAACACCCAATACTACTTGGCAAGAGGTAGAGGATGAAGAAATAGGAAGTGGGTTCACTTTGGAATTGGATTTTCTCACATGATTTCATCACTTGCCATTGATGAGGCAAGCTTTTCTTTCTTGCTCATGAAGAAGAAGATGAAGAAAAGAATATGATAAGTGATTTCAAAAAGAAAATAAAAATGAATACTTATCATAATCAAACCATGGTCAAGTATAGAGAATGAACTAGGGTTAAGTGGAATGGTTAGGGTTAAGCATGAGACAAAATGGTCACTTAGTCAAAGCTTCATGAAGCTTCAATATACAAACAAACAAAGCCACCATTTTCCCTTTTTCTTTTCCAAAATAAAATAAATGAAATAAATAAATAAATGAATAAGAAAATGAAAACCCTAACCATTACACAACCATGGTTTAATCTTTACACAAACCCTAGTGAGCATGTATCATCAAACATGATACAATCAAGTGCACAAAAGTATATCACATATACAACTTGTGAACTTCAAGTGAGAAAATCCATTTAAAGTGAACCAATACTAGTTAATGCAAAGTAATATATCTAATATATAATTATGCATTAAATCATCAAATCAACACTTGATTTAACGATCCGGTCATATCGCATATAACCGACTAATATCCAATGTATCGGCTTATCGAATCAATCCCTGATTCGATAACTAGGTTATATCGCATACAACCATTCGACACATTCATCGCGAGAATGAAATACGGTATCACATACACGCATTATTCTCGGTCCCGCACATATCTCATATGCGCTCCTATTTCGTTTCGCTTGAGCCAGGAAACCTCTGTGTAGGACTCTAAAGACTCGTCAATACGCCGGTAGCAGATGATGATCATATCAAACACCCACAAGCCGCAAGCAGTCTGCTAAACGTAACGGCCACCCGGGTATTGAGCGATCAGAAGATTGACGAGCAAGCCCGCTCACACTCCTGTGAATCCAACCAGTAACACTTACCGTACAGTCCGGTCTGTTCGTCTGATATGTCGCATATCTCGTCTAGGGGTGGTAAACGTCAGACCCCAATAGCTCGATAAGTCGTGTCGATATGAGGTCTATAACAATTCGAGAAACTACTGGTAACACTTACCAGTAAATCTCAGCAACCCTGGCCAAGGATTTCCGGTTATAGCCAATTGAACACAGCGCAACATCTACCCCCTATACCGGGAGAGACGAATCCCCTCCTATCGCTCATTGCCTCCATGTGACTTGGGACTGTACCCAAAAACCACCGTTTTGCACGCCCTCTTGAACGTGGTAAGGTGGAAATCAAAGCACAGTGGGAACCACACAAGACTCTATGACGATCTCGGGTCAACAGACTACTCTGTACCAGTGTCACCAGAGAACTGCCATCTGACGTAAAGTATAATACCATCTGGGAGTTCTCGGCGAGTCCGTCCAGTGTATCCAGTCTCTACTGAGCACCCGTATATCATCTCTGATGTCAAACACCAATGGATATGGGATCATCCATCGCCCATCTGTATGGGTCGAGAAGGTATACGCTAGTCTACTCTGGTATATCGATGCCCCGTCTCGATATACCCACGACTAGGGACTTTGAAGGATGTACTTATGGACTACCATATCCCCACTAGTATGATCCGCATCATAGTCCAGGTAGTCAAGTACACATCCTAAGGGCTTTACCAACATGTAACAGAGAGACAATCAGTGTACACGTTAAGGTAAAGGGTAACCAGATAGCATACTATCATGTCGAGCAAGAAAGTCCTCCCTATATATGTCCCAGCATCCACTACAATATACATCCAATATACAGTAATGGCCTCTAGGGCATACATATAACTAACACTTCGTCAAGGTCATAAGAGCATGGGGCAAAAATCCACATCGGGAGTTTCTAAAGAAACTGAAACTTGCCAGATATGCGCATACCTTCTGGAGTGTGATAACGTGAGCGGATTCCGTCATGTTATCATGCGATGATAGTTGGATCCCGATTCCCACTGATGAGTTGGTTTACTACTCGGGTGATCCCGGCTAATTCTTCTTTCAGGTTTGGGAAAGAATTTGACGTTATAGTGGGAGGTTTCCAGATTAGATAAAGTGATAACCATTCTGATCTAGGTTAGAGTGCACTCTGAGTGTTTCTTTTCTCTCTCTCTTTGGCAGCGACCATTGACCCGACCCTAGACTATGACTCAGTGACCAAGTTGACCGAACCTTCTTAACACTGGCTTTTGGATTGTCAGAGTTGCAAACCTCATTGCCACTCCTACTTTTACCCTTTTCTCCGGGACACCCCGTATTACTACGAACGTCCACTTCCATTGGACAAAACCATCGTATGGTTATATACGAACTCGAAGGAATTTATTCGAGGATGGTTTCCGGTTCTGGAGAAAACAAATAGGACTATTCAGTTGTCTTTTCGTTTTACCTTCTCTCAGTTTGCGAGTACTCCTTGGTTTAGGAGGTAGTACACCTATTACGAAAATTGGATAGTCTTCTTCCAAACCATAGGCAGGTGCCGAACGGTAGGGAATGATGAAAACCAATTAGCCTAAACGGTGTACAGAAGGTATTAAGTAAAGTCAAAGAAAAAGATTAGTAAGAGGGCAAAGTAAATTGCGACTGCTATTCACGACCAAACCAAGTATTTCTTCGCCAATCTTAAATCACCTTTGTATTTCTCCAGGACACTCCGTATCACTACGAAGATCCCAAGTTTATTGGATAATCCATCGTATGGTTATATACGAACTCGAAAGGAACTTGTTCCAGTTCGGGGATGGATCATGGTTCAGGAGAAATAGGAATAAGGTTTATTCGGTTGTCTTTTATCTTCACCTTCTCTCGCATTGCGAGTGCTCCTAGGATTAGGACAGTACACCCATTATGCTTATTGGATAGTCTTCTTCCGAACCATAGGCTGGTGCCGAACGGTAGGGAAGGAAGAAAACTATTTGGCCTAAAGGGGTGTACAGAAGGTAATGACTAAAGACATATAAAGGGATTTGGAGAGGTGGAAAAGAGATATACGGTTACAGTTGTGAATCTGGATAATGGAACAGGCATTACTAGGAATACCAGGATACCTCATCGAAACATTTCAATGTTTCAGTTCAACTGTGTACTGTTAAAAGAAAACTGATTTCCCAATTAGACACTTGCTCCAGGGTATGTATTTACCAGGTTTGATTCTCACATCTGTATGGTTTTACAGATGATGAGTGGGAGTAAGTTATTGGGAATTGGGTGATCATCCTCATTATATTGGGATTCATTGTAATCGGTGATATTTGAGGAAGTCACCTGGGTTGTTTGCCAGACGGCAAATATTTGGTTTTGAATATCCACGGTTATGCACCAATTTCAAATTGATATATCTGTACGTCTATTTTTATAGAGTGAGATATACCTTTTTGAAATTATGTCTATGACATTTACCTATATCAGTGGATGGTTAGGTAAGGAGCATTGAACTGCGGTGTAATTCTTCTTAACCATAAGTACAGTTTTCAACCTACGACATACAGTGAATGAGTCATTTGACTCAAGGGACTTATACAGAGTTATGTGTATTGTCCAGTGTCCATTAGGACAGAGGGGTAGGTACTCCTACTATATTCGGTTTACTTATGACTTCTCTAGTTTTAGACAGGTGTTTCGTAGAAGTACAGGGTCTGAGTTTTGAGAAGTTATAGGTATAAGAATAGAGTAGAGAACCAGGTATTGCAAGTATCGG
Organism: Agapanthus africanus; assembly: GCA_030015575.1. Lineage (NCBI taxonomy): Eukaryota > Viridiplantae > Streptophyta > Magnoliopsida > Asparagales > Amaryllidaceae > Agapanthus > Agapanthus africanus. The sequence goes on along the minus strand of CM057338.1, from coordinate 170,495,381 downwards.
GATTCTTCAAGGTGATCAAAGATGTAGATACTTATGTATGGTATTCAGTTGATAGTAATGATTAAGAGAACTTGCTTCTCTTTCAGGTTACTCATAATTGGGAGTATTCCTAAGTTGAGTAACGCTGATCGGCCTCCTTCCAGTTAGTTGACATGCACTGGAGACAGCTGCATGATTTGAATCTGGTTCAATTAAATCAGTACCTCTGTTCCTGTATTGGATATAGAACAGTTCATATCTTGACATTGTTAAGGTACGGGGAGTTGTCCGGCTTATGCTTAAAACCAGACTCCGGATAACTCAAGGCACGTTTCAGTAATGGTTGTTTGTGGGTTGACCCGGGCTATGACGAGGGTTGACTTTCTACCATCTGGAAGATCAATAGTGATATTGTTCTTGACTCGCCACAGTTTTAACAAAAAAGAGTTTTTTAGAAAATAGTAGTGGGAGTATGGTAGAACTGGAAGTGATTCCAGAACCGCAAACGATTACTGAAGATTTGATAAGAACCTAAAGATTCAATCTGGTTTGACATTCCATTGGCCACTCCGCAGATATGGTGGGTAACCTCAGGCACTCGAGAGGTACTTCGGTATGCTCAAGGACGATGGCAGGGAGGTTCTTGTTTACCCAGACTTGCCATTGCTTTTGTTCCAGACTGTGAGACCCGACAGGAGGATGAGTATAGCGTCGTTCTAAACTAGCTTTAGAAGTGTACGTCTATATGACTTTGCCAGAGGGTTGTCGTGATCAGTGGGAGCAGCGGAAGCAGTGGTGGACAGGTGGCTTATGTCTATTTATAGACTAAAGCAGATATAGCGGAGATAGATCATCTATTTCTGATGTGACAGTCATAGGTTTGACTTCATCAGAATAGGGGATGGATCTGTTAAGAAGGTAGTAGGGTGTGATGTCCTGGTATTTGGATGACATACACAGAGTAGGAAGTGATATTCCTATACTACGATCGGTTATTCTTTGGTTGTCACACAGTGGTTTCTCCACATAGGACTTGGGTATTATATCAGACATTCTGGTTACTGGGTCTATGGTTTTAGATCTAGATTTGGGTGGTTTCCCAATCTGGTTACTTAGACAGCATTCTATGAGTATTTAGAATGGACGACTCCTGGCATGGTAGTATACCTGCAGGTGATGGAGTCACCCTCTCTAAAGGTGTCTTACAGACTAAAGTAGAGAGGGATGTGTATGATTGGCAGATCACTTGCTTAGGCAATTGAGTCAATCATGAGATGTCAAGTACCACACCAGATGTTGTTCTTGCAGTAGATGCAATAAGTTGATATTGATCCAATCCTGGAGAAACAGTCGGAAGCAGTTTTAGAACATAAGTGGATGTTCTAGGGATATGATAACGACAGCCTCGTTCGGGAGACGGTTATCATTCCAGGCTTCCAAGGTGACCTGGACGGCAGAGTGGCCGTCAGAGTTTTAGTTTTCCCTCTGGCGAGGGACAGTATTATGGACAGATGGTCCAGGTGGATACTGAGGGAAGGATGGCGCAGGATACTGATTATGTTCAGTTGACGATACAGTCTAAAAAGTTTGGATTTGGAGTTCATTTATGAGCTAGGTCCCATCAGACATCCAGACATTTTAAGACAAGCATTACTCATTTCGGGAGATGGTTTTCTCCGCGAACATGAGATAAAGAGAGACATAGAAAGAAACATCACAGCGGATCCACTCACTGAGGCTATTCCTCGAACGCAATAGTTTCGCAAACGAGCTTTGTGAGACTGACTAGTAGAGGAGTTGGGTGTTCGGTATGACACGGGCTGTGAGTATGCGACATCGCAATAATTAGCCTTGAGTGCAAGTGGGAGATTGTTGGATATAGTGCCCTCAGAGTCAATTATTGGATCACAGGCACGTGATTGCAATGATTGAAGAGGACCTATGCCGGTAGGACAGTCTTACTCGAGATGATAGTATGCTATCTGGTTTATCTTTATCATCGTGTGCTGCTTTAGGTGACCTTACGAGTCGCTATTACACGTTGATAGAGCCCCTAGGATTCTTGCTTGACTACCAGCAGTATGAGAGCGATCATATACGTAAGAGCTGGAGTCTATAAGCACATCCTTAAAAGGTCCCTAGTCGTGGGAGTTTCGAGACAGGGCATCGATTCTCCAGAGTAGACTAGTGTATACAGTCGAGACCCCGACGAGGGGAGGTGGCCGGTCTCACAAGCCACTGGTGTCAGTTGGTTCACCTAAGATGTATACAGGTGCTCATTGGATTATGAGTACACCGGACAGGACTCGCCGGGAGCCTGCTAGTTGGTATTATACCTGACGTCAGATAGCAGTTCCCTGGTGACATGTGTACAGGTTAGTTCATCGACCTGAGATCGTCATTTGTCTCGTGTGAGTTCCCACTGTGCTTTGATTACTACCCTACCACGCTCAAAGGAGACGTGCAAACAGGTTTTAGTTGGGTACAGTCCCGAGCCACATGGAGGCAGTGAGCGGATCCGCAGGGGTTCATCTCTCTCGGTATTGGGGGTGAGGTCGCTCTGTGTCTAGGAGAGCCAGTACATGAAAAGTCCTTGGCCAAGGCAGGAGATTTACTGGTAGGTATTCCAGTACTATCTCAGGGTGTTCTGGGCTACACTCCGACACGACTTGTACCGCTATTGAGGGTCTGACTTTTACCAACCCCCTAGGCCCGCCATGCGATGCTCATAGACGAACGGACCGGACTGTATGGATATTGTCACTGACAGGCTCAGTAGGGTGTCAGGATGAGTTCGCTCATCGACGTCCCTTTTGGTCAATAGCTGGTGGCCCGTCACGTATGGCTGATACCTCTGACGTGCTAGTGGTTAAATCCACAGCCATAGTATTGACGAGTCTTTAGAGTCCACCACACACTCAGTTACTCAGATTTCGGGCGAAACGCTGTAGAGGCCGTATGGAGATATGGCAGGGTTCGATCAGATACATGCGGTATTGCACGGATCGTGATCGGACGGATTTTACTAGCCGGCTTTGGTTTAAGCCGGATCCTAGTATTGGACAGTGTAGATTTTGTCTCTTTGTATTTGTGTTCAGTGGGAATACAAATGCGGACATGTATTTGCAGTAGCGGGGTTTTCCTTTAATTTATTATGGGATCAGTTTTCTGAAGTTACCAGTTTGCATTCCGTTCCGGCCGGTTTTCCTTTGTTCCTTCACGGCCGGACTTTATCGTTGGAGGGTGTTATTTGCAGTTTGCAAATAATATTTTGTGGAGGAGTTTCTTGAATATTTGTGGCCTCATCATCATGAGATGCTTTTCTTGTCCATTTCATTGCTTTTATGGTGATGGTTTGTGAGTGGAGTTGGATATGAAATGGGTGTGACCATTTTCATCTAAGATTATTCATTTTCTTCTCTTGGATTGGGATTTTTATTTTTTCTCCACCATTCTAAGAAGGGGGCCGGCCACTTTGTGAAGGAAGGATGAGAGAGGTTTCATTTGGTGTATGGAAATTGATTCTCATTCTCATTTTTGTATCAAAAGTTCACAAGTCTCTCAAAAGTTCTTTTCTCCTCCACATCCATGGCAACTTCTATAACCCCCAAGAGACATGGTTTCTACACTTGCCTACAGCATCCCTTGGACGCGTCGGCTAGCCAACTTCGCGCCCGAGTTGCCTCGGTTCAGAGGTGGGAGCCCGTAAACGAACCCGGCTACGTGGTGCCCTTTCCGATGAGGAGGTGACGGACGGAGATTCCGCGGGAGATCGGGAGTAGAGAAGAAGACCGAAGGACACGGATCGCTTGGTATACTTATCTACCCATCTTGTATTTTGCTAGTAGCTAGGTTAATGGACCGATCCGGGTTGAAAGTGCGCGGTGGTGCCGGTTTGCTAGTTTGCAAAGTTTTTCATTTCCGTATTCCGGCGTCGGATCGACGGCTGGGGCGCCGCCGCGGACTTACAACCCCGGCTAATCATCACAACAGTCCAATACAGTTCACATCCACAAACAGTAAAAACCATTACAGAAATGTGCAACCCCCTGCCAACCGACATACTAGCAGTCAGGGGAGGTTTACAAACACATTATACAAACACAGATATAATCAAATTAGCAAACATCGTATAATTTCGATCGAGCAAACACTTTAGATTCTACTCCAATACTTCTCTGTGCACCTGAGACTTGAGCAGAAAAATAAACATTCCAGAAATATCATTATTAACACAGGAGAGTTACTGAAGGAATTTGGGCTGACTCGGCCCCAACTCGGCCGCTGATCCGCGGCGGATCGCATGGATCCGCCGCGGTGAGTTGGCCGAGTTAAGAATCCAAATTTCTTCAGTAGCCCTATTATTCTGAGCATGTTATTCTGAAGCTCCCTGAAAAATTTTTAGAGCCAGTTTTAAAATCGACAGAAACTGTTATAAATCGATGATGTTTCCGGTTCTTTTTGCGTTCGAAATTCTTACGACTTTGCTAATGAGTTAATTATTGTTTAGCGAGGCTCTGATACCACTGTAAGTCGATGTGCAACACCCCACGACTTGCGGGGAGGCGGAAATATGAAAAACGATCTTGTTCTTTGCTTAAGCATCGACTAACCGCAAGAATTGAAGCTAAACGATAACTAACACGAATCATAAAAGTTCTAAACTACTATGTGAAGTGATTATACCTAAAGAACCATGTTCTTCGACTTTACGTTCTCCACCTCCTCCTCGGCCTTCTCCAAGTATTAGACGATCCACCCGAGAGCTTTGCTTCAAGCTTTACCTCAAACTAGAGGTAACTAGGTTTCTTAAAGTGCTAATCCAAGTAACCTAGGTGATATAGAGTTGGGTTATGGATTAAGTAGTCTAATCTAATCCTTGATCTCAACATATGAGAGGGGAGGATTAGGGTTTGAAGAGAGAGAGCTTGAGGAGAGAGAAGGTGGGCATGAGAAGTGAATGAGATAATGATCTATCATAATATATATCAAGCATTATCATTTATCCAATAAAAGAAAATAAAGGATTTACGACCATGCTTCATAAATATCAAAGGGTGATTCATCTCCATGAGTCATTAAGCATTTATGATGCATTAATGACATGGATGAATCACTCATATGACTCACTAATCTCATTTAATGCATATGCCACCTAAACCCCCAAGTCACCATCTTCTAGAAGCTTCTCGTGAAATTACGAGAACGCCCCTCCTATCCATGAAAACACGGAAAAACATTAGACTGTATAAATCCAATATCCCGATACTAGAATCTGGCTTAAACCAAAGCCGACTAGTAAAAACTGTCCGAAAGTCGTACGTGCGTAAACACACGTATGCGTCCGAACCCTTGTCGTAAAACCATACGACCTCTATATCGTTTCGCCTGGAGCAGGGAAAACCTCTGTGTGGGACTCTAATGACTCGACTACTACGCTGGCAGTGGGTTTAACCACAGACCGCAAGCGGCACTAGCTGTACGTAACGGTCCCCAGGTAGATGTCGATAAGAAGGCCGATGAGGAAACCCATCCGAACTCCTACTGAGCCTGATGTGACAATCTCTGTACAGTCCGGTCTGTTCGTCTAAGACTATCGCATATCGGGCCTAGGGGGCAGCAAGCATCAGTCCCCTAATAGCGGTATAAGTCGTGTCGGAGCGAAGCCCATTACACCCTGAGAAACTACTGGAACCTACCAGTAAATCTCGCTTGCCCTGGCTAGGGACTTTGCGTAATGGCTCTCTGACACAGCGCGATATCAACTCCCAATACCGGGAGAGACGAATCCTGTCTAACCGTCACTGCCTCCAAGTGCTCGGGACTACACCCAACTGCTACATGTTTGCATGACTCCTTTGAGCCGTGGTAGGGTAGCAATCTAAGAACAGAGGGACACACTCGAGGCGAAGTAGCAGTTTCAAGTCTGCGGACTTTTCTGTACTCATGTCACCTAGGAACTGTTAACTGACGACTGGTATTAAACCCAACCAACAGTTCCCTGCGAGTCCTGTCCGGTGTAACCGTAACCCAACGAGCACCTGTATACTATCTCCAGTACGACGTACTGACGGCTGTGGGACATACCATCTCCCCAACTGGGATGAGAAGCGTACACACTAGTCTACTCCGGAGTATCGATGCCCTGTCTCGATAATCCTACGACTAGGGAACTGAATAAAGATGTGCCTATAGACTACCCAGCCCCCACTAGTGTGACTGCCATCACAACGCTGGTAGTCAAGCAAGATCCTAAGAGCTCTATCAATACATATACTCACATATGAGGATAGAAAAACCAAGTAGCATACTACCATGTTTAGCAAGACTGTTATATACATGTGAGTATCCCAAGCTTCCATTAAGTAATATACAAACTAGTATGATACAATAATGGCCCCTAGGGCATATACACTAACAATACGTGCAGTAGTGCACGGATCATGATCGGACGGATCATACTAGTGGTCTTTGGTTTAACCCGGATCCTAGTATTAGATTTGTTGGATTAATTTAGTCTCATCATATTCGCATTCAGTCGGAATAAGGATGCAGGTATGTATATACACGTGAGGGGTATCCTTGTGATCCGTCACGAGTTTACTTTAGATATTGCCGTATCTTTTTATTGTTGTAAACATTTGGATTAATGTTTACAAATGGAAATTATGAGCTTAAGTCATCATGAAGAGCATTTAATGTGGCATGTGCATGTTTAGTGACTCATGGTCTCTTTCTTTGTGCATATGTCACATTATTGATTGATTAGAGTGTTGATATGATAAGAGGAAAGAGAGAGGGCAGCCATATTAGTGAGGTTTGCTCTTGTATTATTAAGGATCTCACTCTCATTTTATCATACAACACATAAGAAAAAGAAAGGCTCTTCTTCTTCTTCTTCCTCTAGCTCACAACCTCCATTGATGGCATCATCTCCAACCTCCATCCATACACTCTCATGTGTTGAGAATCAATGGATGCTTGAGACAAAGTGATCACACTCATTCTTTACATCACCTTGGACACGTCGGCTAGCAAACTTCGTGTCCGAGTTGCTTCGGATGAAGCGGGAGCCCATAAAAGGATTCGAAGATGTGGTGCCCTTTCCGACGAGGAGACTGAAGATTGGAGATGCCGCGAAGAGCTTGGGTTGGTGGCCAAAGACCGAAGAACACGGATCGATCGGTATAGCTTTTCTAACCCTTCTCTTGTTTGCTAGTTATAGGTTAATGTTTCGATTCGGGATTAAAGTCTGCGATAGCGCCGGTTTCAAGTTTAGAAAAAGTTTTCGTTTCCACATTTTGGCCTCGGACAGACGGCTGGGGCGCTACCGTAGACTTACATGGTATCAGAGCCACGCCATTAACCTTTACTAGCTTGCTCTAACGGGTTTAAAACATCGATCGAACGAAATTTCCGAAACAGTGATTCCGTTTCATGAAGTTTCTGTCGAAATTTTTTTTCGTCGAAAAATTATTTTGAGTGTGCCAGAAAATCAGGCAGGCTTTTCTATGACCACTGCAGAAATTTTGTAGAATGATCTCACTGTAGCACTGCGGCCGTACCCATAGTTCGGCCGCGGTTCCTCCGCAGTACTGTAGCTTCACTGCACCAAATTTTCTACAGTGGTCTCTGACTTGGAATTAGGGTTTCTGGTATTTTTAGGTTTGGCCCAGATTATTTTGAGTGCTGGATTTGTGCTTGGGGCCCACTTCGGGAAATTTTGTCGATCAAAAATTTTAAATATGTTAGTTTACAGTGCTTACATTATATCTGCGACCGTGAATGTCATTTGATCGGTAAATCTTGTCTAATTGCTATAGCTCTTTTAGACGGATTTGCGAACGTGACATTCACGTTGATGTTCTGTGTTGTGTTGTGATGTTGCGGATTTGTCGTGGTGGATAGCCTGGATGCAATGGTAGTACAGTTTGGTATTATTTGTACTTTTAATATTGTGGGGCGAGCGTCCGACATGTGGACTGCCGTCACTGCCTGTTTGTATATTATTCTTTTGGGGCACGACTGGGCTGAGGTCTATGTACCCGTTGTATATACTTTTCCTTTCTGTACTAGGATTACCCCACGGTGGGGTGCACGGATAGCCGGATTCTAGAGGGCAACGAGCCCGCATCTCATGGCTTTGAGACGGAGGGGGCTTCACTCTAGAATTGGTGGGCTATTCGCCACACTCGTATGGGGTACAGGTTGACCTAAGGAGGGGTGCTCAAGTTACCGGATTCCGTGAAGTGCTGGATGGTCCATTCACTTTGTTGAAGGGGGCTGCCTCGCTTCAGGTTTTGGCGGGTAACTTGCCGCACCCGTAGGGGTCAAGGATTTCATTGCACAAGCTATCCACACGACCAGGGGAACGTCGGATTTCACTTGCGGCTCAAAGGAAACCCGAGGATCCCAGATTATCTGTATTGTTCTGTGATACTTATTACATTTCTGTGATGTTGTATTTTATCACACCTTGAGCGATTATTATATATTAATATATATAATAGTAGATGTTGTATATGTTTTACACCCGCGCTAGTCCAGTCCCCGCTCTATCGTTAGTTAAGTAACCTAACGGGTGATGACGGGACCCAGTGGCGAATGCGGATGGCATATACGTACATCATATTTTCGTTCTTTTGTGGTTTGATTAATTGATGGGACTGTATTGATTCGGATCAATGCAAGCTAAACAAACCTATTCTGATGTTGTTGGAACATTTTTCAAAAAGCTGTTATTGCAAGGACGTTTTCTTTTGTTTTGCACAGTGGTATTCGGTTATGAATATCCAGCACCTCAGTCGACGAGGCAAGGGCCGAGATCCCTTCACCGGGAGTGACCCCTTGGACAGAAGTTTGCGTCAGGGCAATAACTTCACTATAGCCGATTGCCTTTTTGCTTTGCATCGTGGTATTCAGTTGGAATATCCTGCACCTCATTCTACGGGGAAAGAGCCGAGATCTCTTCACCGGGAGTGACCTCTTTAGCAAAGGTTTTCACCACTATATTTTTATAAAAAGCTATCCGGTTCCTTCAACGATATCAAGTTCATTACGTTAAAGGTTTTTCGCCAAAAACCATTCGTAGCCCTCCGTCATTTCAGGCGGGTAGCACTTAGTATTCATGCTATGTTTGTTAGCCTTCGTCATGGCATAGTGTATGGTAGCTATTTGTTACTTTTCTGCTGCATAGATAGATGCGTTGGTTTGGAACAGTCGTACTGCTTTGTTGGCCAAAGTCAAGGGTAGGTACGGGTGGGTTCAAATTAACCTGGATAATGGCGGGTAGAACTTGACATGTGACTTATGATTTGTTGGCTAAAGTCAAGGTCATAAGAGCATGGGGTAAAATTCACATCGGGAGTTTCTAAAGAAACTGAAACTTGCCAGGCATGTGCATACCTTCTGGAGTGTGATAACGTGAGTGGATTCCATCACGTTATCATGCGATGATAGTTGGATCCCGATTCCCACTGATGAGTTGGTTTACTCCTCGGGTGATCCCGACTAATTCTTCTTTCAGGTTTGGAGGAGAATTTGAGGTTACAGTGGGAAGTTTCCTGATTAGATAAATTGATAACCATTCTGATCTAGGTTAGAGTGCACGCAGAGTGTTTCTTTTCTCTCTCTCTTTGGCAACGACCATGGCCCGACCATAGACTATGACTCAGTGACCAAGTTAACCGAACTTTCTTAAAACACTGGCTTTTGGATTGTCTGAGTTGCATACCTCATTGCCACTCCTGCTTTAGCCCTTTTTTCTCCAGAACATTTCGTATCACTATGAACGTCCACTTCTATTGGATAAAACCATCATATGGTTATATACGAACTCGAAGGAACTTGTTCCAGATTCGAGGATGGTTTCCGGTTCTGGAGAAAATGAATAGGACTATTCAGTTGTCTTTTCCTTTTACCTTCTCTCAGGTTGCGAGTGCTCCTTGGATTAGGATGGTACACCTATTATGCTAATTGGATAGTCTTCTTCCAAACCATAGGAAGGTGCCGAATGGTGGAGAATGAAGAAAACCAATTAGCCTAACGATGGTGTACAGAAGGTAATAAGTTAAGACAAATAAAGGGATTAGATAGAGGGCAAAGTAAACTGCGACTGCTATTCATGACCAAACCAAGTATTTCATCGCCACTCCTACTTCACCTTTGTATTTCTCCATGACACTCCGTATCACTACGAAGATCCACAGTTATTTGGATATTCCATCGTATGGTTATATACGAACTCGAAGGAACTTGTTCTAGTTCGGGGATGGATTTTGGTTCAGGAGAAATAGGAATAAGGTTTTATTCAATGGTCCTTTATCTTCACCTTCTCTCAGGTTATGAGTACTCCTAGGATTAGGAGAGTACACCCATTATGCTTATTGGATAGTATTCTTCCAAACCATAGGCTGGTGCTGAACGGTAGGGAGGGAAGAAAACCATTTAGCCTAAAGGGGTGTGCAAAAGGTAATGACTAAATACATATAAAGGGATTTGGAGAGATGGCAAAGAAATATACGGTTACAGTTGTTAATCTAATAATGGAAGAGGCATTACTAGGAATACCCGGATACCCCTTCGAAACATTTATATGTTTCAGTTTCACTGTGTATTGTTAAAAGAAAACTGATTTCCCAATTAGCCCTTGCTCCAGGGTATGTATTTACCAGGTTTGATTCTCACATCTGTATGGTTTTACAGATGATGAGTGGGAGTAAGTTATTGGGAATTAGGTGACCATTCTCATTATATCGGAATTCGTTGTAATTGGTGATATTTGAGGAAATCGCCTGGGCTGTTTGCCGGACGGCAAATATTTGGTTTTGAATATCCGTTGTTATGCACCAATTTCAAATTGATATATCTGTAAGTTTATTTTTATAAAGTGAGATATAACTTTTTGAAATTATGTCCATGACATTTACCTATATCAGTGGATGGTTAGGTAACGAGCATTAAACAGCGGTATAATTCTTCTTAACCATAAGTACAGTTTTCAACCTATGACGCACAGGGTCTGAGTTATTCAACTCAGCGGACTTATACAAAGTATATTGTATATTGTCCTGTGACCATGAGGACAGAGGGGATGGTACTCGTACTATATTCTGTTTACTTATGACTTCTCTAGTTTTTAGACTTGTGTTTCGTAAAAATGCAAGGTCTACTTTTTGAGAAATTATAGGTATAAGAATAAAGTAGAGAACCAGGTATTGCAAGTATCAGGATTCTTCAAGGTGATCGAAGATGTAGATACCTGTGTATGGTATTCAGTTGATAGTGATAATTATGAGAACTTGCTTCTCTTTCAGGTTACTCATATCTGGATGTATTCCTAAGTTGAGTAATGCTGATCGGTCTCTCTCCATTTAGTTGACATGCGCTGGAGACAGCTGCATGATTTGAATCTAGTTCCAAATAAATCAGTGCCTCTGTTTCTATATTGGATCTAGAATAGTTCATATCTTAACAATGTTAAGGTACGGGAAGTTTTTCGGCTTATGCTTAAAACCAGACTCTTGATAACTCAAGACACGTTTCTGTAATGGCAGTTTGTGGGTTGACCCGGGCTATGACGAGGGTTGACTTTCTACCATCTGGAAGATCAATAGTGATATTGTTCTTGACTCGCCACAGTTTTAAAAATGGATTTTTTCAAAAAAAAGTAGTGGGAGTATGGTAGAACTGGAAGTGATTCCAGAATCGCAAACGATTACTGAAAATTTAATAGGACCTAAAGATTCAATCTAGATTGACATTCCATTGGCCACTCCGCAGATATGGTGGGTAACCTCAGGCACCCGAGAGGTACTCCGGTAGCCTCAAGGACGGTGACCGGGAGGTTCTTGTTTACCCAGACTTGTAATTGCTGTTATTCCAGACTGTGAGACCCGGCAGGAGGATGAGTATAGCGTCGTTCTAAACTAGCTTTAGAAGTGTACGTATATATGACTCTGTCAGAGGGTTGTCGTAGTCAGTGGGAGCAGCGGAAGCATTGGTAGACAAATAGCTTATGTCTATTTATGGACTAAAGCAGATATAGCGGAGATAGATCATTTATTTCTGATGTGACAGTCATAGGTTTAACTTCATCAGAATAGGGGATGGATCTGTTAAGAAGGTAGTAGGGTGTGATGTCCTGGTATTTGGATGACATACACATAGTAGGAAGTGAAATTCCTATACTACGATCGGTTATATTTTGGTTGTCACACAGTGGTTTCTCCACATAGGATATAGATATAATATCAGACATTCTGGTTACTAGATCTATGGTTTAAGATCTAGATTTAGGTAGTTTCCCAATCAGGGTACTAAGACAGAATTCTAAAGGTGTTTTAAAATGGACGACTCCTGACACGGTAGTGTACCTGCAGGTGATGGAGTCACCCTCTCTAAAGGTGTCTTACAGACTAAAAGGGAGAGGGATGTGCATGATTGACATATCACATGCTTAGGCAATTGAGTCAATCATGAGATGTCAAGTACCATACCAGATATCGTTTTTGCACTAGCTGCTATAAGTTCAGATATTAATCCTATCTTGGAGAAACGTTCGGAAGAAGTTTTAGAACATAAGTGGATGTTCTAGGGATATGATAATAACAGTCTTTTTTAGGAGACGGTTATCATTCCAGGCTTCCAAGGTGACCTGAATGATAGAGTGACTATCAGAGTTATAGTTTTCCCTCTGACGAGGGGCAGTACTTTGGACAGGCGATCCAAGCGGACACTGAGGGAGGCATAACGCAGGATACTGATTAAGTTCAGTTGACGATACAGTCTAAGAAGTTTGGATTTGAAGTTCATTTATGAACTAGGTCCCATCAGATATCGAAACATATTCTAAGACATGTATTTCTCATTTCGGGAGATGGCTTTCTCCGCGAACTTGAGATAAAGAGAGATATAGAAAGAAACATTAGGGCGGATCCACTCACTGAGGCTATTCCTCGAATGCAATAGTTTCGCAAACGGGCTTTGTGAAACTGATTAGTAGAGGAGTTGGGTGTTCGGTATCACACGGGCTGTGAGTATGCGACATCGCAATAATTAGCCTTGAGTGCAAGTGGGAGATTGTTGGATATAGTGCCCTCAGAGTCAATTATTGGATCACAGGCACGTGATTGCAATGATTGAGGGAGGACCTATACCGGTAGGACAGTCTTACTCAAGATGATAGTATGCTATCTGGTTTATCTTTATCATCGTGTACATGCTTTAGGTGACATTACAGGTCACTATTGCACGTTGATATAGCCCATAATATTCTTGCTTGACGGGTAGCAGTATGATGGCGATCATATACGTGGGAGCTGGGGTCTATAAGCACATCCTTAAAATGGTCCCTAGTCGTGGGAGTTTCGAGACCGGGCATCTATACTTCATTAGTAGACTAGTGTATACAGTCGAGACCCCGACGAGGGGCGGTGGCCGGTCTCACAAGCCATTGGTGTCAGTTAGTTCACCTAAGATGTATACAGGTGCTCATTGGGTTATGAGTACACCGGATAGGACTCGCCGGGAACATGCTAGTTGGTATTATACCTGACGTCAGATAGCAGTTTCCTGGTGACATGTGTACAGGTTAGTTCATCGACCTGAGATCGTCATTTGTCTCGTGTGAGTTCCCACTGTGCTTTGATTACTATCCTACCATGGCTCAAAGGAGTCGTGCAAACAGGTTTTAGCTAGGTACAGTCCCGAGCCACATGGAGGCAGTGAGCGGATCGGCAGGGGTTTCGTCTCTCCCGGTATTGGGGGTGAGATCGCGCTGTGTCTAGGAGAGCCATTACATGAAGTCCTTAGCCAAGGCAAGAGATTTACTGGTAGGTATTCCAGTAGTATCTCAGGGTGTTCTTGGCTACACTCCGACACGACTTGTACCGCTTTTGGGGGTCTGACTTTTACCAACCCGCCAGGCCCGACATGCGATACTCATAGACGAACGGACCGGACTGTACGGATATTGTCACTGACAGGCTCAGTAGGGTGTCAGGATGAGTTCGCTCATCGACCTCCCTTTTGGTCAATACCTGGTAGCCCATTACGTACGGCTAGTACCACTGACTTGCTAGTGGTTAAATCCACAGCCAAAATATTGATGAGTCTTTAGAGTCCCCCACAGACAGTTTCTCAAGTTTCGGGCGAAACGTTGTAGAGGCCGTATGATATATGGCAGGGTTCGATCATATACGTGCAGTAGTGCACGGATCATGATCGGATGGATCATACTAGTGGGCTTTGGTTTAAGCCGGATCCTAGTATTAGATTTGTTGGATTACTTTAGTCTCATCTTATTCGCATTCAATCGGAATGCGGATGCAGGTATGTATATACAGGCGAGGGGTATCCTTATGATCCGTCACGAGTTTACTTTAGATGTTGCCGTATCTTTTTATTGTTGTAAACATTTGGATTAATGTTTACAAATGGAAATTGTGAGCTTAAGTCATCATGAAGAGCATTTAATGTGGCATGTGCATGTTTAGTGACTCATGGTCTCTTTCTTTATGCATATGTCACATTATTGATTGATTAGAGTGTTGATATGATAAGAGGAAAGAGAGAGGGCAGCCATATTAGTGAGGTTTGCTCTTGTATTATTAAGGATCTCACTCTCATTTTATCATACAAAACATAAGAAAAAGAAAGGCTCTTCTTCTTCTTCTTCCTCTAGCTCACAACCTCCATTGATGGCATCATCTCCAACCTCCATCCATACACTCTCATGTATTGAGAATCAATGGATGCTTGAGATAAAGTGATCACACACATTCTCTACAGCACCTTGGACACGTCGGCTAGCAAAGTTCGTGTCCGAGTTGCTTCGGATGAAGCGGGAGCCCGTAAAAGGATTCGAAGATGTGGTGCCCTTTCCGACGGGGAGACCGGAGATCGGAGATGTCGCGAGGAGCTTGGGTTGGTGGTCAAAGACCGAAGGACACGGATCGATCCGTATAGCTTTTCTAACCCTTCTCTTGTTTGCTAGTTATAGGTTAATGGTTCAATCCGGAATTAAAGTCTGCGATAGCGCCGGTTTCAAGTTTAGAAAAAGTTTTCGTTTCCGCATTTTGGTCTCGGAAAGACGGCCGGGACGCTACCGTAGACTTACAGGAATTGCTTCAAGAGAGGTTGGCTATCGAGTCATCTGTAGGAGACCACGTCCCTACAATGATCAGCTGTATTAAATAGCTCACGGACCTGGAGACCACGTTAGGGAACGAGTCATGTACTGACTTGATTCTACAATCCCTACCTTCTACTTACGCCCTGGCGAAGAAAGTTATACTTCCAGTTGAAGGCATCCTGAAGGAAACTAGGGAGACACCCGCTCTGCTTATTAAGGAATCTTCCTCTTCTGAATCCAAGGCGAAAGACAAGGGTAAGAAGAAGAAGACCTCCACAAAGTCGATAGGCGGTGTCAGCAAGGTGGAAGGAAAAGGCAAGGCAAAAGTTTCGGGACTAACTGCAGGGTAGGATTGTTGTTCCTATTGTCACGGGAAAGGGCATTGGCAGAAGGGATGTAGGGCTTGGAAAGACAGAATCCAGGATCCGAAGAATGTTGTGGGTTCGACTTCGGGTGTGTTTGTAATTGAAAACAGTCTGTCAATTAACTCTACTTCCTGGGTTCTAGATACCGGATTAGTATCTCATATCTGTAATTTATTACAGGTTTTGAGAAACCATAGAGTTATCAGGGCAGGCGATATAACTCTCAGCGTTACTAACAGAATGAGCGTGGACGCTGTATCCATAGGGGAATATCACCTAGGACTGAAAAGTGGGCAGATATTGATCCTACGTAACTGTTTCTGTGTACCTAGTCTAGTATGTAAGCGATGTGGTCCACATCCACCTAAATCAAAAGTCTAATTGGGTCAGGTACACTAGAGGACAGTATATACGTGTTAAATCAAGTTCAGGTTTTCAACGTCCAGAACACACTTAAAAGAAAGTCTCCAGAATTAAATAAGGCTTTCTTATAGAATTGTAGACTGGTTCACATCAATGAAGCATGGTTGATGAAGTTACATAGAGAGGGATATTTGGATACGTTCGAATATCAGTCTTATGCAACTTGTCAATCTTGTCTCATAGGAAAGATGAAAAAGACTCCGTTCAATGGACATGAAGCAAGGGCGAGCGAGCTCTTAGGACTCATACACAGCTACATGTGTGGTCCAATATCTATAGATGCACGAAGTGGTTATTCCTATTTCATTACATTTTACGGATAATTTCTCTTGGTAAAGACATGTCATCTTGATGAAGCATAAATCCGAGGCTTTTGAGAAATTCCGAGAATATAAGAATGAAATGGAAAAACAAATAGAAAAAAGTATTAAGACAACGGGATCTGATATATGTGGTGAATACTTAATTACCGAGTTCCTGGATTACTTAAAAGAGAATGGAATTCTATCTCAGCTTACTTCTCCATATACACCACAACACAACGGTGTATCGGAAAGGCGGAACAGAACCCTGTTAGATATGGTTCGTTCCATGATGAGTAATGCTGAGTTACCGCGATCCTTCTAAGGTTATGCACTAGAATCAGCTGCATATCTTTTGAATAAGGTTCCTACCGAGACTGTGCCTATCATACCATATCAGATGTTGAGTGGGTAGAAACACTATCTTCAGTATCTGAAGATATATGGATGTCCAGCTTTTGTCAAAAAGCAGTATGTGGATAGGTTCGAGGCACGCTCAGTACTGTGTAGGTTTGTGGGATACCCAAAGAACTCCAAGGGGTATCTTTTCGATTATGCAGAGGAACAAATGGCTTTTTGTTTCTCGTCATGCTCACTTTTTAGAAAATCAATTTTTGAAAATGAAACTAGTGGGAGCGCAATAGAACTGGAAGAAATTCCAGAACCACAAACTGAAAGTATGGTAGAACCAGAGATTTCAAAAGAACAGAATATCCCTGCGCTAATCCGCAGGACTAGTAGGCAGTCTCACCCGCCCAAGAGATACTACGGTTTTCTCATAGACGGGGATCGAGTGGATTGCATCATTGACTATGATGAGCCAACTAGCTTCTAGCAAGCCATTCAGAGCGGTGACTCGGTAAAATAGCTGGATGCAATACGGACCAAAATGGAGTCTATGTACACCAACAAAATATGCACTTTGAACATTGCTCCAGAAGGGGTAAAACCCGTAGGCTGCAAATGGATCTTCAGAAAGAAGATTGGTGTAAATGGATAGGTTGAAAGCTATAAGGCTAGACTTGTTGTAAAAGGTTTTGGTCAGAGACCTGGTTTGAACTATGATGAAACATTTTCTCCAGTGGCTATACTCAAATCCATTAGGATCTTTCTTGCCATTGCTGCCTTCCAAGGTTTTGAGATCCGGCAGATGGATGTAAAGACGGCTTTTCTAAATGGTTATTTAGAAGTGTGCGTCTATATGGATCGGCCAGAAGGTTTCAAACAGTGTGGGAGCAGCGAGAAAGTGTGCAAGTTGCTTGAGTCCATTTATGGACTAAAGCAGGCATTACGGTGTTGGAACATCTGTTTTAATGAGACGGTCGAAGAATTCAACTTTATCAAATATCCAGATGAACCCTGCATTTGTAGTAAGATTATAGGGGGAACCGTGGAATTCCTCTTCTTGTACGTGGATGACTTTCTCTTGATAGGAAATGACACTCCTATACTACAATCAGTCAAAGGATTCTTGTCACTAAGGTTCTCCGTCAAAGACCTGGGTGATGCCAACTACATTCTGAGGATCCAGATCTATCGTGATAGATCAAAGAGGATAGTGGTACTTTCACAGTCAAGGTACATCAACACAATACTAAAAATATTTAGTATGGAAGATTCTAAGCGCGGTCGTCTACCGGCTTGTCACGGATCACCCTCTCCAAAGAGATATCTTCCAAGACTGGTTTAGAAAGGGCTCGCATCACATCTATACCATATGCTTCTGCGGTAGGCTCTATAATGTATGTGATGTTGTATATCAGACCAGATGTTGTTTACGCACTCAGCGTGCTAAGACGGTATCAGTCAAACTCATGGGAGAAGCACTGGATAGCAGTAAAGAATGTTCTCAAGTACCGGAGAAGGACTAAGGAGATGTTCTTGGTATATGGCGGAAAAGACCTCCAGATCGAGGCCTTTACTGACTCCAGCTTCCAGAGTGATAAAGATGACTCCAAGTCTATGTTGGGTTATATCTTTACCCTCAATGGATGGGCGGTCTGTTGGAAGAGCTCTAAGAAGGACACCGTTGCAGACTCGACGATGGAAATGGAGCAGTTCGCTGTATGAGACACCATAAAAGAGGCAGTCTGGATGAAGAAGTTCTTAACTGAACTTCAGGTGGTTCCTTCCATTGTTGATCCAATACTTTTGTATTGTGACAACAAACGGCGCTACAGCATTAGAGAAGGAACCCAGGTCCCATCAGAGATCCAGACATATCTTGAGGCGGTACCACCTGATCAGGAAGATCGTTGATTGATCTTAAAATTCACAGACTGTGTAAGTAAAACAACTCAAATGATCCCTGATAACGGTGCCATTTGATTGTAAAGAATTTCTTGTTTGTGTAAATCGAATAAATCGAATGAGTTTCAATGTGTCGGTAATATTGAATAAAATTCACAATCAAAGAATTATATTTGACCGCAATTAATTACGGTGTCGGTTGTAGATCGTAAGCGAGTGTGGATCGTCCACAGGGATTGTGCGATTCGTTTCTGTATTTAATTTGTTTGAATTGAAAAATTAATCGAAAAGAAAAGAAACATGATTCAGGATTTTATCGATTGATTCAGGTGTCACTAATCTAATCAAGAATCAAGAAATGATAAACAATCAAGAATCGGGTTTCGATGATATTTCCAACCAAATGTCAAGAATCTAAATGAGGCTCGTAGGAATCTATCGGATCTATAGACGTGATGTAATCTCAAGATTTCGTGTTCGTGTCCTTCGAAGGATTGATACTAGATCGATGATGATCGATGAGAGTTAGGGCTTTCTCATGAAACTAGGGTTTCATCGTTGAACCCTTGTTCTTTCTGTAGGGTTCCTAGGTACACTAATGAAGTCTCACAAGTGATCAAACATGGCTAATTCAAATTTTACAAGTGCCTACAAACCCTAATACGGATCGTTAACTAGATAATGAGGCGATGCAAGCATGTAAACGAATTAAATGCTAAAGGAAAGGAGCTACAACCTTTGTAGATCCGGTCCTCCACGTCCTAGGCTCCGTGATGAGGTCCCTCCGCTGTCCAAATCAAATCCATGACTCTAGCATCGGCTTCATCGGAGAAAAGGGCGGACTTGGTCGTCGGTTCGATGCCGAAGATGATCTACGTCGAGGCATCACAAGATCAAGCTCCAACTTCACCAAGCCTTGAAAACTTGTGAAGGAAACACCCTATACTACTTGGCAAGAGGTAGAGGATGAAGACATAGGAAGAGGGTTCACTTTAGAATTGGATTTCTCACTCATTTTCACTAGTTGCCATTGAAGCTATCAAGCTTTCTCTTCTTGAAGAAGAAGAAGAAGATGATGATATATGATAAGTTATTTAAAAGGAAAATAAAAAGAATACTTATCATCTCTTCAACCATGGTTTAGTGTAGAGATTTAACTAAGGTTAGATGAGTGGTTAGGGTTAGAGAAGAGACAAGAATGGTGGACTTGTTCAAAGCTTCAAGAAGCTTCAAAGAAAAACAAAACTAGCAACCATTCTTTTCTCTTTATCTTTTCTAAATGAAATAAATAAAATAAATAAATAGATAAATGAATAAGTAAATGAAATGAAACCCTAACCACTAACTAACCATGGTTTAATTCTTTACACAAAACCAAGCTAGAATGTATCATCAAACATGATACAATCATGTGCACAAAAAATATATCACATATACAATGTGCATTTCAAGTGAGAAAATCCATTTAAAGTGAACCAATACTAGTTAATGCAAAGTAATATATCAAATATACAATTATGCATTAAATCATTAAATCAATACTTGATTTAACGATCCGGTCATATCGCATATAACCGACTAATATCCAATGTATCGGCTTATCGAATCAAGCCTTGATTCGATAACTAGGTTATATCGCATACAACCATTCGACACATACATCGCGAGAATGAAATACGGTATCACATACACGCATTATTCTCGGTCCCGCACATATCCCATATGTGCTCCTATTTCGTTTCGCTTGAGCCAGGAAACCTCTGTGTAGGACTCTAAAGACTCGTCAATACGCCGGTAGCAGATGATGATCATATCAAACATCCACAAGCCGCAAGCGGTCTGCTAAACGTAACGGCCACCCGGGTATTGAGCGATCAGAAGATCGACGAGCAAGCCCGCTCACACTCCTATGAATCCAACCAGTAACACTTACCGTACAGTCCGGTCTGTTCGTCTGATATGTCGCATATCTCGCCTAGGGGTAGTAAACGTCAGACCCCAGTAGCTCGATAAGTCATGCCGACGTGAAGTCCATGACATGTGTGAAACTACTGATAACACTTACCAGTAGGTCACTGCAACCCTGGCCAGGGATTTCCTGTTATGGCCAGTCGAGCATAGCGCAACATCAACCCCCAATACCGGGAGAGACGAATCCCCTCCTATCGCTCATTGCCTCCATGTGAATCGGGACTGTACCCAAAAACCACCTGTTTACACGACTCAGTAGAGCCATGGTAGGGTGGAAATCAAAGCACAGTGGGAGACATACAAGACTCTATGACGATCTCGGGTCAACAGACTAAGCTGTACCAGTGTCACCAGAGAACTGCCATCTGACGTGAAGTATAATACCATCTGGGAGTTCTCGACGAGTCCGTTCAGTGTACCCGGTCTCCACTGAGCACCCGCATACCATCTCTGATGTCAAACACCAATGGATATGGGATCATCCATCGCCCATCACATGGGTCGAGAAGATATACGCTAGTCTACTCTGGAATATCGATGCCCCGTCTCGATATTCCCACGACTAGGAACATTGAAGGATGTACTCATAGACTACCCAGGCCCTACTAGTATGATCTTCATCATAGTCCTGGAAGTCGAGTACACATCCTAAGGGCTTTATCAACATGTAACAGAGAGACAGAAAGTATACATGTTAAGATAAAGAGCAACCAGATAGCGTATTATCATGTCGAGCAAGAAAGTCCTACCTATATATGTCCCAGCATCCACTACAATATACATCCAATGTACAGTAATGGCCTCTAGGGCATACATATAACTAACAATCTCCCACTTGCACTAGGGCCATCTGTAGTAGTAGTTGTAGTATCTAATACTCAACCATCCCCTAAAAGTCTCTCTTTGGGAAAATGCCTTCGTGAGTGGATCCGCCGTGTTGTCCTCTGAGTCTACTCTCCTATCCTCGATCATCCTGGAGATCATCTATCTCCATGATCAGGTGATACTGCCTCAGAATATGTCTGGGTCACTGATGGGATCGGGGTTCTTTGGCCAAAGCCACACTTCCATTGTCATACAATGGTAGGAATCTAGTTCATCTTATGAACCAATATACACCCAAACTGCCTCTTTGATAGTATCTATAATAGCGATGTTACCAGCCTTTATCGTCTAGTTCGCCACGGTATCTAGCTTGGAACTCTTCCAACATACCGTCCCTCCACTGAGGATAAAGACAATGCCTGTGACTGACATTCAATCGTCCTTATCACCCTGGAACACTTCCAGTGATTCTCCCCAGGATCGATTGATACCATCTCACTACATCTAGTGAGAATCCTAGCATCCAATTACATCTATCTCATAGATGAAAACTCAGGATTTAGGAGGTATCACTTTGATCCTATTGGAGAATCCTTATGATAAGCGGAGATTGATCGTGCGTAGCATAGAAAACCCTTTTCCTATCAAGAGTATGTTGTCTACGTACAATACGAGGATGACCACCTTACTCTCTACTACCGTTTTGTATATACAAGGTTCATCTACCATTTTGATGAAGTCAAACACTTTGACTACCACATCAAAACAGACGTTCCAACTCCGCGATGCCTGCTTTATTCTATAAAGCAACTTGCACACGTTTCCGCTACTCCCACTGTTCACGAAGCCCTCTGGCTGTGTTCTTATAGACGTTCTCTTCTAAATCATTATTTAGAAAAGTAGTCATGGCACCCAACCACTAGATATCGTAGTCATGGTATGTAGCAATGGTAAGTAGGATCTGGATGGACTTAAGTATAGTCCCTGGAAAAGGTTTCATCATTTTCCACTCTTGGTCAATGACGAAAACCTTTAACAAGTCTAGCTTTGAAAGTCTCAACCTTTCCATCTACACCAAGTAATCTTCTCAAGATATACTTGCTCCTGATGGGGATTTAACCCTTCAGATATAGCAGCAAAAGTCCATACTTTGCTGGTGTATATGGATTCCATCTCAGATCGCTAAGCATCCAGCCATTCTTACAGGGTCCCTACTCTCGATGGCCTGCTCGAAACTAGTTGGGTCATCATCTCATGATGCATTCCTCGCTCCCACTGTCATCGAGAAACCGAAGTATCTCTCAAGCGGATGAGAAACCTTACCAGATCGGCGGAGAGGCTGAGGTTCGTTGGATTCTATTGAATGCTTTGGTTCTACTAAATCATCAGCTTTTGATTGTATAGATGGAACCTTTCCAGTTCTACATAACTGACCTTGCCTCGAGCTTGTCCAGATTTTGCTTTTTAGACATAGGATGGACAACCCCAAATCTTAACTTACTTAAGAGATAGGCTCTTCCCATACCATATCTCATATGGAATGGTAGGCAGTGATCTGATTCGAACCTAATTCAATAGGTATGCAGCTTCTCAAGCGCATAACACCCAAAAGAAAATAGGAAACTCAGTAGTACTCATCATAGAGCACACCATATCTAATACGGTGCAATTGCTCTTCCATGATACACCGTTGTGCTGTGGTGTATTCAGAGGAGTAACACTGAGAGAGAATCTTATTCTCCTTTAGAATAGTCCAGGAATGCCATGCGCAAGTATTCTCCTCCCTGATCTCATCATAGGACATAATACTTATACCTGTATTAGTTCTCTACTTCCTACTTATATTCTGTGAATACCTCAAAAGGTTCGGACTTATGTTTCAACAGGAACATATGTCTGAATCTTAAGAGATTATCAGAGAACGTAATGAAGTATAAAGAACCAGTCCTGGCATGTGTAGACAGGAGACCTTACATACATCATCATGTATCAGTCCCAAGAGTTTACTAACTCTTTCCCTGTTTCCAGTAAACAGAGCTATGGTCATCTAATCTTTGTGACATGACTGGCAAGTTTCACAAGATGTAAATTCAAACTGATTTAAATATGCATCTAAAATGCAACTTCAGCCAGTTGGGTCGCATTGATATGACCTAGTCTACAATGCCTCAAGAATGATTCGTTCATTTCTGAACTCTTCCTCTTGTGTGTGTTCTGTATACTAAGAACTGTAGTTTGATTTAGAACGTCAATGCTTTTAGATAACGTGCCTGAACCGATCAACTTTTGATATAGGAAATGTTCAAAACATTATCCAACAATACAAAATTTTATCATTTCTTTACTCATAAAGAAACTGATATGATTTTGTATATCAGAGTCGGTATCTAATAGCATTTGTTCAGAATCAATGTATTGGTAATACAGGGTGACAGTGACCAACAGACTTGGCTGCAACACTTGCCCCGTTTTCTGTCTCATGAAACTTATCACCCGTTCTCAGTTTTTCTACCCTTTTGTAGCCCTATGTAACAGATTACATATCTGGGATCCTGATCCGGTATCAAATACCCAGGATGCAGAGGATACTGAGAAAACAGTTCTTTGTAATGAACACACCCGAAGGAGATGCATCATATGCACTTTCTTCGTTTGGGCGGCAAAGGAATTCTGGTATTCCCCAATTTCCTGCTCTGTCTTATAACAATTATAAGTTGGAGCGGGACCAACGTTTCCCAGCTCAGTATAACAAGCGGGTTCGGTCAATACGCGTATTATTATCTTGATTAAGGCATGATATGGTCGCTACCAGGAGAGAGAGAGAAGAAAACACTCTGCGTGCGCTCTTGCAAGATTAGATTGGTTATATATTTTATCTAATCAGGATGGCTCCCACTGTTTTTATCAAATCTTCCTTCGAACCTTAAAAGGAAAGACTAGCCGGGATTAATTACACTCTACAAGTTCGCCAATCTTTCAGCCAGGCCAGTGTCGGTACTTTGAGGGAGGTTCCCCGTGCTTTCGCACGGACCTAATTACAGTAAACCTCGTTTTTCCAGAGGCGTAACCCCGTTGACACCTTTCTAGACACCTACTTGATCGGCTAATTGCAAAGTGCAAAACTCTCCCAGGAGTAACAATTACTCGCAGTGGGTATCGGGGTCCAACTATCATATAGAAGGTATGCAATCTCATTGCAAATTTCAACACTTGAAACTCCCGATAAAGGTTTTTACCCCTAGCACCTATGACCTTAACTATGGTCAACAAATCATAAGTACTAGTCAAGTTCTACCCGTCATTTCGTGATTAATTAGACCCACCCACATGACCCTTAACTAAGGTCAACAAAGTCACGCGACTGTCCTAACTAATCGCATCATATGCGGTGTAGGAAGACATCACTTAGCTACCGTACACTGTGCCTTGACTATGGTCAACAAACACAGCACGAATACTAAGTACTCTACTTCCTAAAATGACGGAGGGTTGCGAATGGTTTTTATGAAAATCTTTAACGCTTTGAACTTGATCTCGTTGCGGAATCAAATGGTTTTTAAATGGAATGTTTTCGAGGCTTTTCTAGTTTTGCTAAAGGGGTCACTCCCGGTGAAGGGATCATCGGCCCTTTCCTCGTCGAATGAGGTGCGGGATATATCATATATATCACTGTGCAAAGCGGAAACTATAGAAGCGATCAAAGACAAACCGAGGGTTGTAGCATCTGCCATTTGTTGCTAAAGGAGTCACTCCCGGTGAAGGGATCTCGGTCCTTTCCTCATCGAATAAGGTGCAGGATGTTCTATAATGAACACCGCGATGCAAAGCAAAAACTGTAGCTACCTGTTTTATTTTTGAAATTCGATTCCACAACATCAATTAGGTTTATTTTCTTTCATTAATCTCATTAATGAATATCCCATCATTTAAGTCCACCTAATCATCACAGATAAATACAACGTACGCTTATGCCATCCGCATTCGCCTCGATGTCCCGTCTGCACCGTTAGGTTAGGTAACTAACGGCAGAGCGAGGCAGGGCTAGCGCGGGTGTAAAACATAAGCAACGTTTATATAATATATCATATATACTATATATAATATATGTCACAAAACATCACATGATTACATCACAGATAAATCACAGCAGAAGAAACATATGAAATATTGGATATACTAGGACGTCCATGTTTTCAATACGAGCCAGTATAAAACACGGATTCCACGGTCGTGATGAATAACCAATCCCACACCCCCTAGACCCCTACGAGAGCGGCAAGCAACCCTACCAATTCTAGGGTTAGGAGACCCGGACTCGACTCCTCGAGTTGGTCTCCCACTGGACCCCAGAACCCGGTTACTTGTGCTCCCCTCCTTGGGTCTATCCTAATGCGGAAAAGTAAATAATATACAAATGGTGACATCTTCCGCAACCTGGAAGTGCCCCAATAAAAGAATATTACATACAAGTTTTTACATGAATGAAAATGAAAAACACTCATCTCACATAAAAACCCCCGGCTATTCAAACACGACGATCCAATATAACATATCCAGCAACACATAACATCACATGTCATCAACGTAAGTAAATATGCGCATCCCAATTGTCGTTGACATATAGCAACGAAACCGGCGATATCACATATTACACTTACGGTCACAGAAAAGAAAGTGTAAAACTACAACAGTTGGAATCCGCAACCTCTTTAGACATCGCATGCCTAATCAAATGAAATACTTAGACATCGCATGCCTAACAATTATAAACCCCGCATTTTAGTCTCATTATCGAAAACTCTTTTCAATATTAAGTCGGGCAATTCAACAGGATTCCCGACATTCTGATCGAATGCTCGTCGCAAACTTTAGTAGGCGGCCGCACCCCAATGTCGTCGACGAAGTGCACCGAGGCGGAATACCGCTGCCGTGAGCACCCGAACGGATGCTTTCGGCGACGGGGTTCTCCTACAGTCACTTGGTCGGGGCTATGGGGCGAGGCTGTCTATTAAGTTTACCCGGCGAGTATCCGCGTACACTACGTGACTGCGACGGACTTTTGATCACATCAAAATCCCGTGGCAACCGATCAAATGAGACCAAACCGCTAGATTTATAACATTCATTCAATTATCTCATAACTACTTGTAAATTCCAATTGTTGTATCACATTCCGGATAAGATAGAAAATGTTAAACTTTTCGATCGAACAATCGAACACCCAAGTTTTCCCGAAACAGATCAACACATGAAATAAGTTTAAAAACATTCACTTCGTGCCTCAGTACCAACGGTCCAGCCGTAGAAGGGTCAAGCCAACGCCTCACATGTGGCACGCCGTACTGCCCCAAACCCGAAGGTTCAAAGGGCAGTTCAAGACGGTCACATAATCGAGTTAAGGTTTGTTGTCTTCTAGAGGGTCCATCGCG
The DNA here is from genome assembly GCA_030015575.1 of Agapanthus africanus. Taxonomy (NCBI): domain Eukaryota; kingdom Viridiplantae; phylum Streptophyta; class Magnoliopsida; order Asparagales; family Amaryllidaceae; genus Agapanthus; species Agapanthus africanus. Next base: position 170,468,704 of record CM057338.1, on the reverse strand, counting down.
TTACTTGCACTACTTAGAACGTCGTTAAACTACGGAAAAATCCAACAATTGGAAATTTCCCGGCAGGGGAAAAAGTGGGTATTTATATCCGGTCGAACTTTTTAACATATTCTAAAAACACCCGGAAAAACACACTGACAAAATTAGACAATCCGATCGATACACCGATTCCCCAATACAACCCAGAAAATTCAACTCCTGGAAAAATATTAAATATTCCCAGGAAAACCAGCACTGCAAACTAAGAATTACTGTGCAAAATTCAACGCAAGAAGAGATCACATGGCCACGGAACCGCCGCATTAGCCATGCTAATGCCGCGGTTCCGCCGCACTTTGGTGGATTCAGGGGTACGGGCTTCTCAGTAATTCTTATAATCTCCTGCTGGTTTTTCTGCATATTTTTAATCTGGAAAAAACCCAGTTTTTCAAAATTGTCCAGAGAGCAAATTTGGGTTTGGGTTTTGATTCGATCGGACTTCTAATTCCGTCTACGCATCGCCTAAGGCTCTAGCTAGGCTCTGATACCACTGTAGGGTTCTTAGGCACACTAATGAAGTCTCACAAGTGATCAAACATGGCTAATTCAAATTTTACAAGTGCCTACAAACCCTAATACGGATCGTTAACTAGATAATGAGGCGATGCAAGCATGTAAACGAATTAAATGCTAAAGGAAAGGAGCTACAACCTTTGTAGATCCGGTCCTCCACGTCCTAGGCTCCGTGATGAGGTCCCTCCACTGTCCAAATCAAATCCATGACTCTAGCATCGGCTTCATCGGAGAAAAGGGCGGACTTGGTCGTCGGTTCGATGCCGAAGATGATCTACGTCGAGGCATCACAAGATCAAGCTCCAACTTCACCAAGCCTTGAAAACTTGTGAAGGAAACACCCTATACTACTTGGCAAGAGGTAGAGGATGAAGAAATAGGAAGTGGGTTCACTTTAGAATTGGATTTCTCACTCATTTTCACTAGTTGCCATTGAAGCTATCAAGCTTTCTCTTCTTGAAGAAGAAGAAGAAGAAGATGATATATGATAAGTTATTGAAAAGGAAAATAAAAAGAATACTTATCATGTCTTCAACCATGGTTTAGTGTAGAGATTTAACTAAGGTTATATGAGTGGTTAGGGTTAGAGAAGAGACAAGAATGGTGGACTTGTTCAAAGCTTCAAGAAGCTTCAAAGAAAAACAAAACTAGCAACCATTCTTTTCTCTTTATCTTTTCTAAATGAAATAAATAAAATAAATAAATAGATAAATGAATAAGTAAATGAAATGAAACCCTAACCACTAACTAACCATGGTTTAATTCTTTACACAAAACCAAGCTAGAATGTATCATCAAAGATGATACAATCATGTGCACAAAAAATATATCACATATACAATGTGCATTTCAAGTGAGAAAATCCATTTAAAGTGAACCAATACTAGTTAATGCAAAGTAATATATCAAATATACAATTATGCATTAAATCAATACTTGATTTAACGATCCGGTCATATCGCATATAACCGAATAATATCCAATGTATCGGCTTATCGAATCAAGCCTTGATTCGATAACTAGGTTATATCGCATACAACCATTCGACACATACATCGCGAGAATGAAATACGGTATCACATACCTGCATTATTCTCGGTCCCGCACATATCGCATATGTGCTCCTATTTCGTTTCGCTTGAGCCAGGAAACCTCTGTGTAGGACTCTAAAGACTCGTCAATATGCCGGTAGCAGATGATGATCATATCAAATATCCACAAGCCGCAAGCGGTCTGCTAAACGTAACGGCCACCCGGGTATTGAGCGATCAGAAGATCGACGAGCAAGCCCGCTCACACTCCTGTGAATCCAACCAGTAACACTTACCGTACAGTCCGGTCTGTTCGTTTGATATGTCGCATATCTCGCCTAGGGGTGGTAAACGTCAGACCCCAGTAGCTCGATAAGTCATGCCGACGTGAAGTCCATGAGATGTGTGAAACTACTGATAACACTTACCAGTAGGTCACTGCAACCCTGGCCAGGGATTTCCTGTTATGGCCAGTCGAGCATAGCGCAACATCAACCCCCAATACCGGGAGAGACGAATCCCCTCCTATCGCTCATTGCCTCCATGTGAATCAGGACTGTACCCAAAAACCATCTGTTTGCACGACTCAGTAGAGCCGTGGTAGGGTGGAAATCAAAGCACAGTGGGAGACACACAAGACTCTATGACGATCTCGGGTCAACAGACTAAGCTGTACCAGTGTCACCAGAGAACTGCCATCTGACGTGAGGTATAATACCATCTGGGAGTTCTCGGCGAGTCCGTTCAGTGTACCCAGTCTCCACTGAGCACCCGCATACCATCTTGTTAGTTATATGTATGCCCTAGAGGCCATTACTATACATAGGATGTATATTGTAGTGGATGCTTGGACATATATAGGGAGGACATTCTTGCTCGACATGATAGTATGCTATCTGGTTGATCTTTACCTTAACGTGTACACTGATTTTCCCTCTGTTACATGTTGGTAAAGCCCTTAGGATGTGTACTTGACTACCTGGACTATGATGCAGATCATACTAGTGGGGACAAATAGTCTATAAGTACTTCCTTCAAAGTCCCTAGTCGTGGGTGTATCGAGACGGGGCATCGATATACCAAAGTAGACTAGCGTATACCTTCTCGACCCATACAGATGGGCGATGGATGATCCCATATCCATTGGTGTTTGACATCAGAGATGATATACGGGTGCTCAGTGGAGACTGGGTACACTGGACGGACTCGCCGAGAACTCCCAGATGGTATTATACCTTACGTCAGATGGCAGTTCTCTGGTGACACTGGTACAGAGTAGTCTGTTGACCCGAGATCGTCATAGAGTCTTGTGTGGTTCCCACTGTGCTTTGATTTCCACCTTACACGTCCAAGAGGGCGTGCAAAACGGTGGTTTTTGGGTACAGTCCCGAGTCACATGGAGGCAATGAGCGATAGGAGGGGATTCGTCTCTCCCGGTATAGGGGGTTGATGTTGCGCTGTGTTCGATTGGCTATAACCGGAAATCCATGGCCAGGGTTGCTGAGATTTACTGGTAAGTGTTACTAGTAGTTTCTCGAATTGTTATAGACCTCATATCGACACGACTTATCGAGCTATTGGGGTCTGACGTTTACCACCCCTAGGCGAGATATGCGACATATCAGACGATCAGACCGGACTGTACGGTAGTGTTACTGGTTGGATTCACTGGAGTGTGAGCGGGCTTGCTCGTCGATCTTCTGATCGCTCAATACCCGGGTGGCCATTACGTTTAGTAGACCGCTTGCGGCTTGTGGGTGTTTGATATGATCATCACCTGCTGCCGGCGTATTGACGAGTCTTTAGAGTCCTACACAGAGGTTTCCTGGCTCAAGCGAAACGAAATAGGAGCGCATATGAGATATGTGCGGGACCGAGAATAATGCGTGTATGTGATACCGTATTCTATTCTCGCGATGATTGTATCGAATGGTTGTATGCGATATAACCTAGTTATCGAATCAAGGATTGATTCGATATGCCGATACATTGGATACTAGTCGGTTATGTGCGACATGACCGGATCATTGAATCAAGTGTTGATTTAATGATTTAATGTATAATTATATATTTGATATATTACTTTGCATTAACTAGTATTGGTTCACTTAAATGGATTTTCTCACTTGGAATGCACAAGTTGTATATGTGATATACTTTTGTGCACTTGATTGTGTCATGTTTGATGATACATGTTAACTAGGGTTTGTGTAAAGATTGAACCATGGTTATATGAATGGTTAGGGTTTTGTTTTCTTATTCATTTATTTGTTTATTTATTCATTTTGGCAAAAGGAAAATGGTGGCTAATTTGGATATATGTTGAAGCTTCATGAAGCTTTGACTTAGTCACCATTTTTGTCTTCATACCTAACCTAACCATTCACATAACCTTAGTTTAGTCTCTACACTTGACCATGGTTATTATTATGATAAGTATTCTTTTTATATCCTTTTTTATAATAACTTATCATAACAATTATCTTCTTCTTCTTCTGTCTTCACTTGAAGAAAACCTAGTCTCTTCATCAATGGTGACTTGATGAAATGAGTGAGAAATCCAATTCTAAAGTGAACCCAGTTCTTATTTCTTCATCCTCTACCCTCTTGCCAAGTAGTAGAGTGTGTTTCCTTCATAAGTTTTCTTGACTTGGTGAATTTGGAGCTTGATCTAGCGATGCCTCGACGTAGATCATCTTCGGCAATCGTCGTCGATGACCTAGCCCGCTTTTTCTCCGATGAAGCCGACGCTAGAGCCCAAGATCCGATTTGACAGCGAGGAGACTTCATCGCGGAGCCATGGAGGTGGAGAACCGGATCTAAAAAGGTTGTATTTCCGTTATCATTTAGTTAGTTGTTAACTAGCTTCGTTTTGTCGCCTAAAAAATCTAGCCAACGATCCGTATTAGGGTTTCTCGGCACCTCTAACTTTTGAAATTGGCATGGTGGATGCCTTGTGAGGACCTCTTGAGAGTGCTAGGAACCTTTCAATGGTATCAGAGCCTAGCTAGAGCCTTAGGCGAAGTCTAGACGGAGTTTGAAGTCCGATCGAACCCGAAACCCCATTTTTCCGCGCTCTCTGGACTTTTTCTGAAAACGTGGATTTTTCCAAATTAAAAATTGCTAAAAAATTCAGCAGGGAGAAACTAAGAATTACGATGCAAAATTTTTTTAATGAAGCTGCTACAGTGCGGTCGGAACCGCGGCAGAAGCTTGGCTTCTGCGGCGGTTCCGCGGCCAATAAATGAGATCACTGTTAGGTTCTTCTGCACAGTAATTCCTATTGTCAGGTGCTGGATTTTCTGGAAATTTTTAATTTTATTCAAGAGTTGAATTTTCTGGGGTTGTTTTGGGATTCGTGTGTCGATCGGAGTATCAGATTTGTCTATGTGGCTTTTCCGGATAAATTATAGAATATGTTAAAAAATTCGACCGGATATAAATACCCAGTTTTCCCCTGTCGGAAATTTCCAAGTGTTGGATTTTTCCGTAGTTTAAAGACGTTCTAAGTAGTGCAAGTAACGCGATGGACCCTCTAGAAGACAACAAACCTTAACTCGATTATGTGACCGTCTTGAACTGCCCTTTGAACCTTCGGGTTTGGGGCAGTACGGCATGCCACATGTGAGGCGTTGGCTTGACCCTTCTACGGCTGGACCGTTGGTACTGAGGCACGAACTGAATGTTTTTAGACTTGTTTCATGTGTTGATCTGTATCGGGAAAACTTGGGTGTTTGAATGTTCGATCGGAAAGTTTAACATTTTCTAATAATCTGGAATGTGATACAATACTTGGAATTCACAAATAGTTATGAGATAACTGAATGAATGTTATAAACATAGCAGTTTAGTCTCACTTGATCGGTTGCCACGGAATTTTGATGTGATCAAAACTCCGTCGCAATCACGTAGCGTACGCGGATACTCGTCGGGTAAACTTAATAGACAGCCTCACTCCATAGCCCCGACCAAGTGACTGTAGGAGAACCCCGTCGCCGAAAGCATCCGTTTGGGTGCTCGCGGCAGCGGTGTTCCGCCTTGGTGCACTTCGTCGACGGTATCGGGGGTACGGCCACCTACTAAAGTTTGCGACGAGCATTCGATCAGGATGTCGGGAATCCTGTTGAATTGCCCGACTTGGTATTGAAAAGTGTTTTCGATAATGAGACTAAAATGCGGGGTTTATAATTGTTAGGCATGCGATGTCTAAGTAATTCATTTGGTCAGGCATGCGATGTCTGAAGTGGTTGCGGATTCCAACTGTTGTAGTTTTACACTTTCTTTTCTGTGACCGTAAGTGTAATATGTGATATCGCCGGTTTCGTTGCTATATGTCAACGACAATTGGGATGCGCATATTTACTTACGTTGATGACATGTGATGTTATGTGTTGCTGGATATGTTATATTGGATCGTCGTGTTTGAATAGCCGGGGTTTTTTATTTGAGATGAGTGTTTTTCATTTTCATTCATGTAAAAACTTGTATGTAATATTCTTTTATTGGGGCACTTCCAGGTTGCAGAAGATGTCACCGTTTGTATATTATTTTCTTTTCCGCACTAGGATAGACCCAAGGAGGGGAGCACAAGTAACCGGGTTCTGGAGTTCAGTGGGAGACCAACTCGAGGAGTCGAGTCCGGGTCTCCTAACTCTAGAATTGGTAGGGTTGCTTGCCGCTCTCGTAGGGGTCTAGGGTGTGGGTTTGGCTATTCATCACGACCGTGGAATCCGTGTTTTATACTGGCTCGTATTGAAAACACGGACGTCCTAGTATATCCAATATTTCATATGATTCTTCTGCTGCGATATCTGTGATGTGATCATGTGATATGTTCTGTGATAGATACTGTATATAGTATATATGATATATTATATAGACGTTACTTATGTTTTACACCCGCGCTAGCCCTGCCCCGCTCTGCCGTTAGTCACCTAACCTAACGGTGCACGAGGGGACATCGAGGCGAATGCGGATGGCATAAGTGTACGTCGTATTTATCTGTGATGTTTAGGTACTTAATTGATGGGACTTCATTAATGAGATTAATGAAATAAAAGAAACCTAAGATGTTGTAGAATCGAATTTCAAAATAAAAAGGGTAGCTACAGTTCTTGCTTTGCACAGCGGTATATATGATATATCCTGCACCTTATTCGATGAGGAAAGGACCAAGATCCCTTCACCGGGAGTGACTCCTTTAGCAATAACTGGCAGATGCTACACACTCGGTTTGTCTTTTGATTGCTTTTAAGAGTTTTTGCTTTGCACAGAGATATATATGATATATCCCGCACCTCATTTGAAGAGGAAAGGACCGATGATCCCTTCACCGGGAGTGACTCCTTTAGCAAAACTAGAAAAGCCTCAAAAGCACTCCATTTTAAAATCATTTGATTCTACAACGATATCAAGTTCATTACGCAATAGGTTTTCACAAAAACCTGTCGTAGCCCTCCGTCATTTCAGATAAGTACTAGTTAGTATTCGTACTGCGGTAGTTTGGCCTCCGTCAAGGCGTAGTGTACGGTAGCTAACTAGTGCTTATCTGCTAGCATATGATGCGATTGGATTAGGGTATTCGTACGGCGTTGTTTGGCCGCCGTCAAGGGTCGTGCGGGTGGGTTTAATTCAATCAGGAAATGACGGGTTGAACTTGACTAGCGGACTATGGGTAGTTTGGCCTCCATCAAGGTCATAGGACGCTAGGGGCAAAATTATCGGGAATTTCAAGTGTTGAAATTTGCAATGAGATTTCATACCTTCTATGAGATAGTTGGATCCCGATACCCGCTGCGAGTAAGAGTTACTCCTGAGAGAGTTTTATACATTACAATTAGCCGATCAAGTAGGTGTCTAGAAAGGTGTTAACGAGGTTACGCCTCTGGGAAAACGAGGTTTACATTAATTAGGTTCGTGCGAAAGCACGGGGGACCTCCCTCAAAGTACCGACACTGGCCTGGCTGAAAGATTGGCGAACTTGTAGTGTGTAATTAATCCCGGCTAGTCTTTCCTTTTAGGGTTTGAAGGAAGATTTGATAAAAAGCAGTGGGAGCCATCCTGATTAGATAAAAACATAACCAATCTATTCTTGCAAGAGCGCACGCTGAGTGTTTTCTTCTCTCTCTCTCCATGTAGCGACCATATCACGCCTTAATCAAGATAATAATACGGAATATTGACCGAACCCGCTTGTTATACTGAGCTGGGGAACGTTGGTCCCGCTCCAACTTATAATTGTTATAAGACAGAGCAGGAAATTGGGGAATACCAGAATTCCCATGCCGCCCAAACGAAGAGAGTGCATGATGATACATCATCTTCGGGTGTGTTCGTTACACAGAACTGTTTCTCTGTATCCTCTACGTCCTTGGTATGTGATACCAGATCAGGATCCCAGATATGTAATCTGTTACATAGGGCTACAGAAAGGTAGAGAACTGAGAACGGGTGATAAGTTTCATGAGGCAGAAAACGGGGCAAGAGTTGCAGCCAAGTCTGTTGGTCACTGTCACCCTGTATTCCAAATACATTGATTCTGAACGAATGTAATTAGATACCGAACCTAATATACAAAATCATATCCATCTCTTTATTAGTAAAGAAATGATAAAATTTTGTATTGTTGGATTATGTTTTGAACATTTCCTATATCAAAAGTTGATCGGCTCAGGCACGTTATCTAAAAGCATTGATGTTCTAAATCAAACTACAGTTCTTTAGTATACGGAACACACACAAAAGTAAGAGATCAGAAATGAACGAATTCTTCTTGAAGTATTGTAGACTAGGTCATATCAATGCGATCCGACTGGCTGAAGTTACATGTAGATGCATATTTAAATCAGTTTGAATTTACATCTTGTGGAACTTGCCAGTCATATCACAGAGATAAGATGACCATAGCTCTGTTTATTGGAAACAGAGAAAGAGTTAGTAAACTCTTGGGATGATACATGTTGATGTATGTAAGGTCCCTTGTCTACACATGCCAAGATCGGTTCCTTGTACTTCATTACATTCTCTGATAATCTCTTTAGATTCAGACATATGTTCTTGTTGAAACACAAGTCCGAACCTTTTGAGATATTCACAGAATATAAGTTAGAAGTAAAGAACCAAAATACGGGTATAAGTATTATGTCCTTTGATGGGATCAAGGAGGAGAATACTTGAGCACGGAATTCCTAGACTATTATAAAGGAGAATGGGATTCTCTCTCAGCATTACTCCTCCGTATACACCATAGCACGATGGTATATCGGGGCGGAGCAATCACACCCTATATGATAATGTGTGCTCAATGATGAGTACTACTGAGTTACCTATTTCCTTTTTGGGAGTTATGCACTTGAGAAGCTGCATACCTATTGAATAGGGTTCGAATCAAATCGGTTGCCTACCACTTCATATGTGATATGGAATGGATAGAGCCCATCTCTTAAGCTAGTTAAGATTTGAGGTTGTCCGGCCTATGTCTAAAAGCAAAATCCGGACAAGCTCGAGGCAAGGTCTGTAATGTAGAACTGGAAAGGTTCCAGCTATACAAATTGCAGCTGATGATTTGATAGAACCAAAGAATTCAGTAGATACCAACGAACCTCAGCCTCTCTGCCGATCTAGTAGGGTTCCTCACCCACCTGAGAGATACTTCGGTTACTCTATGAAAGTGGGAGCGAGGATTGCATCATGAGATGATGACCCAACTAGTTTCGAGCTGGCCATCAGGAGTGGGACTCTGTAAGAATGGCTGGATGCTTAGCGATCTGAGATGGAATCCATGTACACCAACAAAGTATAGACTTTGGTTGCTATATCTGAAGGGTTAAATCCCCATCAGGAGCAAGTATATCTTGAGAAGATTACTTGGTGTAGATGGAAAAGTTGAGACTTTCAAACCTAGACTTGTTAAAGCTTTTCGTCATCGACCAGGCGTGGATTATGATGAAACCTTTTCAAGTGGCTATGCTTAAGTCCATCCAGATCCTACTTGCCACGGCTACATACCATGACTACGATATCTGGTGGTTGGGTGTCATGACAGCTTTTCTAAATGATGTTTTAGAATAGAGCGTCTATAAGTACACAGCCAGAGTGCCTCGTAGACAGTGGGAGCAGCGGAAACGTGTGCAAGATGTTTTATGTAATAAAGCAGGCATCGCGGAGTTGGAACATCTGTTTTGATGTGTTAGTCAAAGAGTTTGATATCATCAAAATGGTAGATGAACCTTGTATAAACAAAAAGGTAGTAGGGAGTATGGTGATGATCCTCATAGAGTACGTGGATGACATGCTCTTGATAAGAAAGGAGTTTCCTATGCTACGCTCGATCAATCTCCGCTTATCACAATGATCCTCCACATAGGATCAAGGTGATACCTCCTAAATCCTGGATTTTGGATCTATGAGATAAATCTAATTGGATGTTAGCATACTCACTAGTTGTAGTGAGATAGTATCAATCGATCCTGGAGAGAATCACTGGAAGGGTTCCAGGGTGATAAAGACGACTGAAAGTCAGTCACAGGCATTGTCTTTACCCTCAGTAAAGGGACGGTATGTTGGAAGAGTTCCAAGCTAGATACCGTGGCATACTAGACGATAAAGGCAGGATACATCGCTACTTAAGATGCTACCAAAGAGGCAGTCTGGATGTATATTTGTTCATGAGATGAACTCAGTTCCTTCCATTGTGTGACAATGGAGTTGTGGCTTATGCCAAGGAACATCCGTCCCATCAGTGATCCAGACATATTCTAAGGCAGTATCACCTGATCATGGAAATAGTTCATCTCCACGGTGATCGAGGTTAGGAGAGTAGACTCAGATGACAGCACGGCGGATCCACTCACAAAGGCCTTTTCCCAGAGAGAGACTTTTATGGGATGGTTGAGTATGAGATACTACAACCACTGCTATCAGATGGCCCTAGTGCAAGTAGGAGATTGTTAGTTATATGTATGCCCTAGAGGCCATTACTATACATAGGATGTATATTGTAGTGGATGCTTGGACATATATAGGGAGGACATTCTTGCTCGACATGATAGTATGCTATCTGGTTGATCTTTACCTTAACGTGTACACTGATTGTCCCTCTGTTACATGTTGGTAAAGCCCTTAGGATGTGTACTTGACTACCTGGACTATGATGCAGATCATACTAGTGGGGACAGATAGTCTATAAGTACATCCTTCAAAGTCCCTAGTCGTGGGTGTATCGAGACGGGGCATCGATATACCAGAGTAGACTAGCGTATACCTTGTCGACCCATACAGATGGGCGATGGATGATCCCATATCCATTGGTGTTTGACATCAGAGATGATATACGGGTGCTCAGTGGAGACTGGGTACACTGGACGGACTCGCCGAGAACTCCCAGATGGTATTATACCTTACGTCAGATGGCAGTTCTCTGGTGACACTGGTACAGAGTAGTCTGTTGACCCGAGATCGTTATAGAGTCTTGTATGGTTCCCACTGTGCTTTGATTTCCACCTTACCACGTCCAAGAGGGCGTGCAAAACGGTGGTTTTTGGGTACAGTCCCGAGTCACATGGAGGCAATGAGCGATAGGAGGGGATTCGTCTCTCCCGGTATAGGGGGTTGATGTTGCGCTGTGTTCGATTGGCTATAACCGGAAATCCCTGGCCAGGGTTACTGAGATTTACTGGTAAGTGTTACCAGTAGTTTCTCGAATTGTTATAGACCTCATATCGACACGACTTATCGAGCTATTGGGGTCTGACGTTTACCACCCCTAGGCGAGATATGCGACATATCAGACGATCAGACCGGACTGTACGGTAGTGTTACTGGTTGGATTCACTGGAGTGTGAGCGGGCTTGCTCGTCGATCTTCTGATCGCTCAATACCTGGGTGGCCGTTACGTTTAGCAGACCGCTTGCGGCTTGTGGGTGTTTGATATGATCATCACCTGCTGCCGGCGTATTGACGAGTCTTTAGAGTCCTACACAGAGGTTTCCTGGCTCAAGCGAAACGAAATAGGAGCGCATATGAGATATGTGCGGGACCGAGAATAATGCGTGTATGTGATACCGTATTCTATTCTCGCGATGATTGTATCGAATGGTTGTATGCGATATAACCTAGTTATCGAATCAAGGATTGATTCGATAAGCCGATACATTGGATACTAGTCGGTTATGTGCGACATGACCGGATCATTGAATCAAGTGTTGATTTAATGATTTAATGTATAATTATATATTTGATATATTACTTTGCATTAACTAGTATTGGTTCACTTAAATGGATTTTCTCACTTGGAATGCACAAGTTGTATATGTGATATACTTTTGTGCACTTGATTGTGTCATGTTTGATGATACATGTTAACTAGGGTTTGTGTAAAGATTGAACCATGGTTATATGAATGGTTAGGGTTTTGTTTTCTTATTCATTTATTTGTTTATTTATTCATTTTGGCAAAAGGAAAATGATGGCTAATTTGGATATATGTTGAAGCTTCATGAAGCTTTGACTTAGTCACCATTTTTTTCTTCATACCTAACCTAACCATTCACTTAACCTTAGTTTAGTCTCTACACTTGACCATGGTTATTATTATGATAAGTATTCTTTTTATATCCTTTTTTATAATAACTTATCATAACAATTATCTTCTTCTTCTTCTTCTTCACTTGAAGAAAACCTAGTCTTCATCAATGGTGACTTGATGAAATGAGTGAGAAATCCAATTCTAAAGTGAACCCACTTCCTATTTCTTCATCCTCTACCTCTTGCCAAGTAGTAGAGTGTGTTTCCTTCACAAGTTTTCTTGACTTGGTGAAGTTGGAGCTTGATCTAGCGATGCCTCGACGTAGATCATCTTCGGCATCGTCGTCGATGACCTAGCCCGCTTTTTCTCCGATGAAGCCGACGCTAGAGCCCAAGATCCGATTTGTACAGCGAGGAGACTTCATCGCGGAGCCATGGAGGTGGAGAACCGGATCTACAAAGGTTGTATTTCCGTTTACCATTTAGTTAAGTTGTTAACTAGCTTGTTTTGTCGCCTAAAAATCTAGCCAACGATCCGTATTAGGGTTTCTCGGCACCTCTAATTTTTGAAATTGGTATGGTGGATGCCTTGTGAGACCTCTTGAGAGTGCCTAGGAACCTTTCATATCTCTGATGTCAAGTACCAATGGATATGGGATCATCCATCGCCCATCACATGGGTCGAGAAGATATACGCTAGTCTACTCTGGAATATCGATGCCCCGTCTCGATATTCCCACGACTAGGAACATTGAAGGATGTACTCATAGACTACCCAGGCCCTACTAGTATGATCTTCATCATAGTCCTGGAAGTCGAGTACACATCCTAAGGGCTTTATCAACATGTAACAGAGAGACAGAAAGTATACATGTTAAGATAAAGAGAAACCAGATAGCGTACTATCATGTCGAGCAAGAAAGTCCTACCTATATATGTCCCAGCATCCATTACAATATACATCCAATGTACAGTAATGGCCTCTAGGGCATACATATAACTAACACTTTCATCGATATCATTCACATTCTAGCCTCTAACAATTTCAAGAAACGATCGTAGCTCCCCAATCTCGAGCGATATCAATCAAGAAAGCATCGCAACGAATTGGGTTGTCGATTGTTGAACTTGCTAGGTCTTACAAAACTCGTAGGATTCAAGAATCGATTTAAGATATGTTACATCATCATTCTATTGATCGTCTCGACTCCTCGACGAGCGGAGTATTACTCAAACATCATCACACAGAAAGCATTCAAGAATTGAAAAGATATCATGATGCAAGAATTTAAAGAAAACAAGATAAAAGAATATCACCTTTTATTTATATCTACAATTTGATTACAGTCGCTCAAGAACTATAAGAGGAAGAACTAAATTGTCGATTTGGCGTCGCTCGGCTTCGTGAGTCGCGGATCGGCTTGGACAACTTGCTCTGTTGAAGATCGGCTCGGCTCATAAAAGGTTGCAAGGCTTCTTGCTTGATGGGGTACTCGGGATCTTGGCTTTTGATTGGAATTAGGGTTAGGGTTTCACACAAGTCCTCTCACTAGACTTGTTGAAGAAGAGGAAGAAAGAGAGTGAATGGATTTAGATTGGCTACTAAAATGAACTAATGGAGAAATTTTTCCATGATGCTTTACAAGTGAGCCTAGGGTCTTATTTATAGATCTCCCAAACCCTAGGTCTAGGTTTGAAATTACAATTCCCTCCAAAAGTTTGTTGAGGCTTCTAGAAGGAGTTTGTTAGGAGCTAGCTTAGGGTTTTAGCTAGGGTTTAGGGAGAAGTTTCTAGAATGATAGGCTAGTTTAGTGTTGATTCCAAAGCTTGCTGATCTGGCAGAAGTCTCTGGAGTCTTCTGGAACTTGGAGTGTCTTTCTGAAGTGTAGGAGCTGAGCTAGGAGTTTTGGTTCAAATCTGAACGGATGATGTCGACAAGCCACCGCGGAACCGCGGCACAAGGCGGCTTAGGCCGCGGTTCCGCGGCCACATAGGCTCCTTGGGGCTGCATCTTTCTGGTGTGGTCTAGGGTTGATACTTGGGTCTTTATCTGATATGTTGATTTGTATTTGTCCTTTTGGATTGATACCAGAACTGAAATCATAGAGTTGGCGTAATGTTTGATGGTACCGTATAAATTTTGGCCTTTCTTCTGGATTTTCCTGCATAGATCTCAAAACAAGTGTTGCGCAATATAGGGATGATGCGATGCCATGAAATGCAGTCAATTTCCTTTATAGTGCCTGTTTTAGAGTCTAATACATGCAATCTAATATTTTGAGACAGTTTTGCTAATATGTGAAATATGAACGCCGTACACTTCTAAATGAGTGCAAATGATAGGGAAATTGCCGTGTTAAAAATACAATATTTTCGACTAATCAAATTCCCCCAAACTTAATTTCGATCATCTCGAGCAAACTGTTTTATTAAAAAGAGAAGGAGAAAATAAAGAAAGAGAAAAACTAACTAGCACACTTTCGTAGGCAACACGATTGCACTGAGCATGTGCAACAAGCCTTTAAACCTCTAGGTGTCCCTAGTAGGAGGAGTGTTGTCTCCTGAGGGTTTTCAGCGGATTGCACCCACAAAATCCAATAATAAAAGGAAGATCATGAATATTACATTTAAAGAAAAGAATTGTAAAAGAAAGACTTTGAAAATTAGGATTTCCAACTAAGCTAGCTTTTCGGTTGTCATGAGCCCTATCTTAATGGTCATAAAAAAATGTCAGAAATCACGTCCTCCCTCAAGAAAACATCATCTTATTCTTCATTCCTATTTTTCTTCCAAACATCGATCATATCACCCTGCGTGTGTGTAAAGACATCCCTACACCCGGAGAATTCAATTCAAGCTATCATACTCTTGCCCATCAGCCTCAGTACTTTTTTAATTAATGAATATTTAGATGAGATTGCTCACACACTTTCATGCGACCTTTAATACTTCTTGAGGTACTAACCGACCGATTACTCCTGTGCTTGCTTACTTGGTGTATTTTCCTCATCTTGCACCACCTCAGGCATAGCAGTGACTCCCAGACCAGTTGGCCTTAGGGCACTAGGTGAAAAGGCACCCTCGCTATATATTTTTTTATTGCCCTTGGTGATAACAAAACCAGTGTCCATTTTTCTCACCACTTTATATTTTTTTTATTCACTTTTTCTTTTATTTCCTTCATACATCGATTTTAAGACAAGAGCATTTCAAGGTATCCTCTACTATCCCAGGCTTCAAGACGTGTGTAAGTGCGACTAGCAGGGTAGCAACGTTCAAAATGTTTGTCTTCCAGAATAGAAACTTTTTTCAGACTTATTTTTATCCTCAGATTAGTGATGTCCTTCATCTTACTAACCCTTGGGACAACGGCTCATAACTACTTATTACTAGTTCGTATAAGAAAACTTCTAATTTTCTTAGTTTTCTTAAATTTTTCTAATCTCATGGATGTAATTTTTCACTATCTAAACTTTCAATATCTTATTTATGTACAAAAAAGTGTAAATATTAAAATTATTTTTATACTTGAAAATTTTTAAGTTTTTATCGGTTTTGAAATTTTTTTAATTTTTATAGATTTTTAAAGAAATGTTTTGTGCTTATGCAGATGATATGCAAATGATGCAAGAATAAGCACAAACCTCCCCCAAACTTGTTTCCAACAGTGTCCTCACTGTTGCCAATCGCTATACCTATAAAAACTGTAAGCCTGGGAGGAAATTATTAGTGGGGGCAAAATATATAAGTGAAGAACTTCCCCCAAACTTACTCTTTTCACTCACCTTCATTCAAAAGATGATGCAGTGATATACTAGATATGAAGGTGAGACGGAGGAATTTTTAATCAAAATAATCTGGCTCTTGTAAGAACAAGAGCTCCTCCGTGGGGTCAGTGGAAAAATACGGCTTTAGTCTGTGTCCATTTACTTTGAGAAAGGTGCCGTTTTTAACATTTTCTATTTCTACTGCCCCGTCCGGGTATACAGACCGCACAACAAAAGGTCCCTTCCATCGAGATCGAAGCTTACCCGCGTGAAGGTGTAATCGTGAATCATAAAGAAGGACTTGTTGACCAGGTGAAAATGTTTTCCTCAAAATGTTTTTATCGTGAAAAACCTTAGTCCTATTCTTTATGAATACAGTGTTATCATAAGCTTCATCGCGGAGTTCGCTTAGCTCATTAAGTTACAGCTTCCGAAAGTTGCAAGCAAGGTTTAGATCAAAATTTATTTCCTTAATAGCCCACAATGCTTTATGCTCTATCTCGACAGGTAAATGACATGCTTTCTCAAACACTATCCTATATGGAGACATCCCTAGGTCGGTCTTATATGCAGTTCTGAATGCCCAAAGAGTATCCGTCAGTTTTGTCGACCAGTCTTTTCTATTTTTAGCAACAGTTTTCTCCAGGATAAGTTTGATTTGTCTGTTTGAGATTTCAGCCTGCCCTCTTGTTTGGGGATGATAGGGTGTAGAAAGTCGGTGGTTGATTGAGTATTTTCGCATCAGAGTCTCGAAAGACCTGTTGCAGAAATGTGTCCCATTATCGCTAATAATAGCGCGTGGGTGTCCAAATCGCGAGAAGATATTCTCTTTTAAGAACTTAATGACAACTTTCCTGTCATTAGTGCGACATGGAATGGCTTCTACCCACTTTGAGACATAATCAACCGCCAGCAGTATGTACAAATTCCCAAAGGATTTGGGAAAGGGACCCATAAAATCAATGCCCCAAACATCGAATATTTCAACAATCAGAATGGGTTGCTGAGGCATTTCATTCCTCTGGGATATTCTACCTGTGTACTGACATTGTGTACAGGTTTTGCAATGCTCAAATGCGTCCTTGAATAAGGTCGGCCAATAAAATCCACATTGCAAAACCTTCTCCGCCGTTTTTCTAGGACTGAAGTGACCCCTACAGGCCTGATCATGACAAAAAGACAGAACACTCTTGAACTCTTCATTTGGGACACACCGGCGAATGATCTGATCAGGACAATATTTTAACAAATAGGGCTCTTCCCAGTAAAAATGTTTTACTTGGGATAGAAAATGGTATTTGTCCTGTTTTGACCAATCGCTCGGTATCAATCCAGTGGCATGATAGTTCACAATATCCCTGAACCATGGTTCAGTGGATATGCTCAAGAGTTGTTCATCAGGGAACGAATCATTGATCGGCAGGGTCACAGGGGAAGAAGAGATGCGTGAAAGATTGTCAGCTACTACGTTTTCACATCCTTTCTTATCTTTGATAACAAGATCGAATTCTTGTAACAGAAGGATCCAACGTATTAGTCGACCTTTTGCATCTTTCTTCGCCAGAAGATATTTTAAAGCGGAATGGTCAGTATACACAACTATAGGTGAGCCAATTAAGTAAGGCCTGAATTTTTCTAATGCAAATACAACCGCTAAGAGTTCTTTTTCTGTGGTTGTATAATTGATTTACGCATCATTCAGGGTCTTACTTGCATAGTATATCACGTGTGGCATCTTTTCGATGTGCTGTCCTAAGACTGCACCTACTGCAAAATCAGATGCGTCACATATCAGCTCAAAGGGGTAGTCCCAGTTTGGTGATGATAACACGGGGGCTGAAGTGAGTGAGTGTTTAAGTGAGTCGAAAGCTGTCTCGCAGTCCGAGTCAAAATGGAAGGTCGTATCCTTGGCCAGGAGAAGAGTTAAAGGTCTAGCAATTTTGCTAAAGTCCTTAATGAATCTCCTATAAAAGCCTGCGTGGCCAAGGAAAGATCGAATATCTTTGACGCTTTTGGGATGAGGGAGGTTTTGAATGACATCTATCTTAGCTCTGTCAACCTCAATGCCTTTCTGTGAAATGACATGTCCAAGTACAATTCCTTCTTGGACCATAAAATGGCATTTTTCCTAGTTCAAAGTCAAGTTCTTCTCTTTGCAACGAGTAAGAACAGCGTCAAGATTCGAAAGGCAATCAGAAAAAGAGTCTCCAAAAATCGAGAAGTCGTCCATAAAGATCTCCAGAAAATTCTCAACCATATCAGAGAATATCCCCATCATACACCGCTGAAAGGTAGCGGGAGCATTGCATAACCCAAAGGGCATGCGACTGTAAGCAAAGGTACCAAAAGGATAAGTAAAAATGGTTTTATCTTGATCCTTTTTGGCGATGGGGACCTGATTATAGCCTGAGTATCCGTCCATAAAACAATAATACTCTCGTCCCGCTAAGCGTTACAGCATTTGATCAATGAATGGTAGAGGAAAGTGGTCTTTCCTCGTGGCAGCATTGAGTTTTCTATAATCAATACATACACGCCACCCAGTTTGGGCACGTGTCTGAATCAACTCATTCGCCTCATTGGTTATAACAGTGATGCCGGATTTCTTAGGAACGACATGTTTAGGACTTATCCATTGGCTATCGGAGATGGGGTATATAATACCATTATCTAAGCATTTGACGATCTCTTTCATGACCGCTTCCTTCATGACGGGATTCAACCGTCTCTGTGGTTCTCGAGTTGGTCTGGCATCATCCATCACATGTATATGATGTTCAACTATCAAGGGACTAATCCCTTTGATGTCCACCATACTCCAACCAAACGCCTCTTTGTTAGATCTCAATACCGATAAAAGTGCATTCTCTTGCTCTGATGCAAGAGAAGCGGATATGATAACCGGTAAAGACTCATTCTCACCTAGATATGCATATTTAAGGTGAGAAGATAGAATTTTGAGATTTAATTCGGGCGGAGAAATGATAGAAGGAGGGATCATCGAGTGATTTTTGGATTTACAAAGAAGCTTAGAGCCTGTGAAAGATACAGACTCGGGTGGAGAAAAGTCAGGAGTGCAGGACTCAAGTGTAGAAAAAATGTCCTCACTAAGATCATGTGTGAAATCAAACAGAGATGTGGTAATGTCGTCGAGATCATTAAAGCAAAGTTCCTCAGCTCCACAACTATCGGGAGCGATCTCGTGGACAGAGCACACATCTAAAATATGAGCAGAGGGTTCTGATGGCTGACTTCCAACTTTATAGATGTTTAGTTCAATGGTCATATTTCCAAATGATAAATTCATTGAACCGTTTCTACAGTTTATAACAGCGTTGGAAGTGGCAAGGAAAGGACGACCCAGAATCACCGGAATTTGGCTCCGGGGGTTTGCTACAGGCTGTGTGTCGAGTACAATGAAGTCTACAGGGAAAACAAATTCCCTGACCTTTATCAACACATCCTCTAGTTCACCCCTTGGTTTGGTGATTGAATGGTCTGCCATTTGGAGAGTGCAGTGAGCAGGTTTCAACTCTCCAATCCCTAATTGCTCATATACAGAATAAGGAAGGAGGTTAACACTTGCGCCAAGGTCTAAAAGAGCACGATTTATGTTTTTACCCCCAATTGAAATCGATATTGTAGGACATCCTAGGTCCTTTCGTTTCTTTGGTAGCTGGGGAATAAAAGCAGTGCTGATATTATTAGCCATGAAGACCTTCTTCGGCACTTGAGTCTTCCTCTTCCTAGTGCACAAGTCCTTAAGAATTTTCGCATATGCGGGGACTTGTTGAATTGCATTTAGGAGAGGGATATTGATGTTAACCTGTTTGAACATTTCCATAATTTTCTCCATATGAGGACTCGCTCTATTACCCCTTAACCGATTCGGGTAAGGAGCTTTCGCAATAAGCGCTGGGTCCATCACAGGAGAAGAAAGAGGGGGTAGACGAGGTCCCAAAAGAGGTGTGGGGACCGTCTGTGGAGAACTATAAGGGCTATACTGAGGTGTCGAGCCTAGTGGGAAATGGAGAATAGGCTCGCGAGAAGGTGGTGTGGTAGAAGGAGAAGTGTGTGTATGTGTGGAAAGGTCTCAGCCGGGGTGTTGATTTGATTTTCAGTATCATCAACTTCTTCCCCGACATGGTTGTTCAGCACTCTTCCCGATCTCAACGTTGTGACGGCATTTACATTGTAATGCCCAGGATTCTGTAGGGGTTGAGAGGGAAGTTTCCCTTTTTCTCTCGCACTCATTTCGGCTTTAAGTCGTGCGATTTCAGCTTCCATCGTTCTGATACTCTCAGCTTGGGACGCTGAGTTTTTCTTTATCTTACCGACGGAAGATCTAACCTCAGCCGAAACCTCTATGAAATTTGAAAAAAGTGATTTCATGGTTTGAGTGAATTGAGAGAACTCGTCAGAACAGGTCAAAGGATTAGACTGTGCAGGAGTGTTGACCTGATTTTGGAAGTTTTGTGACTGATAGGGGTGCTGAGTGAGTTGAAGGGGTTGCTGTGGTAGAGGAAGAGCCCTTTGAAAATTATTCGTGTTTGGAACCGTGTTTTGAGATTGTTGTTGTTGGTTCCAAGCAAAATTCGGGTGATTCCTCCAACCCTGATTGTACGTGGAAGAATATGGATCGTTTTGAGGTCTTTGAAATGCGGCATTAGAATGCTCGTGACCTTGAAACGCAGAGTTTAATGGACATTCTTCCGTTAAATGAGACGGATCAGAACAGCACCCACAAACAGTTTTGGGGAGCGACATTGGGTTTAGAGAGGCTGCTGCAAATTTGTGTTCCATAGCGTCGAGCTTCTTTTGCATTGCTGTCATCTCAGCTCGAACACCTATGAACACATCTATTTAGTGTATGCCACCCCTATTCAATGGTTGGGTTCCACTCTCCCACTGTAGTGATTTTTCAGCGAACTCTTCTAAATACTTCCAAGCTTCCCCATCATCTTTGGTCATAAAAGTACCTTGACACATGTTTTCAAGGCTCTGTTTAGTGTTTGGGTTAATGCCCTCGTAAATGATTCGGCACAATTCCCATCTCGGGATGCCATGATGAGGACACTGAACCAATAGACCTTGAAACGTTCAAAGCATTTTGAAAATGGTTCAGTAGGGAGCTAGGCAAATTGATTCAGTTCGCTACGGATTCGAGCTGTCGTTTGTATTGGGTAAAATTTCTTAAGGAATGCAGCGACGAATTCTTCCCAATTCTTGATTGAGTGTGCGGTGGTGTTATATAGCCACTTCTCGGCTATATCGCACAAAGTAAATGGAAGAAGTCGTAGACGCATAGCATCCACTGAAAGTTATGACGTACCCATCATTGCGCATACGTTTTCAAATTTGGTAATGAAAACGTAAGCGTCCTCAGTCTCGAGTCCGTGGAATTTGGGTAAAAGATTGATATACTGGGGCTTAATCTCAAAGTTATCCCCGTTGGCTGGTGGTGTGGATAAGCAGGTCAAAAGAGGACCTCGAATAGGGTAGCACCTCTCCTGGAGAGAGATGCGGGGTGGATTCTGCGCACCAACGGACGGCGGCAGATTAGGGTTAAAGAAGTTTGATGGATTCGGATCCATCGGTGTGGATGTGGTAGTGGGTAAAGGAAAGGTAAATGGAGAAATATCGACTTCGGAGTCGATAAAGGGCACGCGGACTAAACGGGCACTAGAATCCCGTGTCCAACCTATCTTGTACTAAAAAGGGTTAGTACAAGTGGCAGCTTTGACTTATAATTAGAGGTAATGAATGAATGCGGTGTTTGCTTTGAAAAAGGGACGGATTTTTGAAAAAAATGATGCGACACAACAAATGCAACAACAAAAACCCTAGAATCTAGTGGTCACCTAGGTCCGGCTCTAGACCGCTCCTAACTGCCAAAAGACAAGTCGCAGGATAGAATCCTCCACTGCCTCTTTGTCCCCCTGTGGCCGGATAAGTGCCAGGTAAGTGGGAAGGTACTCCACTACGTAAGTAGTGGGCCTAATTAAAAACCACTAGCCTTAGACACACTCGCCTTAGACACCACAAGAAAACGCGGATAAGCAATGAATTACCCACGGCCTTCTCTTGTCCTAATTGAGCGCGACGGTCCTTAGAGTCATCTCTAGATATTTTTTAGTTAATGTGGGTCAATGCGGATGCAAGTTTTGTGGTTTTCGGGGCCTAGGAAGGGTAATGAAATCCCCACCTAATTTGGATTTGGCCGTGCCCCTTAATATCCGTATTAGAATGCAAACAACCAAGAAACAAAATCACACACAAATTTAATTTTGCAATTTGCGAGCTATGATTATTTGCAAAGAATCCTGCAGAAAATTATTAGTTGGAGCTAAAAAAGGAGAGAGGAGAAGGTAAGAAATCACCTGAGAGAAAAATTTCACAGAGAACCCTCCAAAGGGCCGCGGTTCCGCCGCAATTGGAGCTTATTGCCGCCCTTCCGCGGTCTTATGATGGAATCACTGCACCAAAATTTTTCAGAGAGGCTCTGTAGACTCTTTCTGCTCTCTGGTATTTTCAAAAAAAAATTCTTCAATTGCCAAACAGCTCCAGATTTCCTTGCAATGAACCACAACAAATCGTTTAGGGTTTGCACGAATTTTGATCCCAAAAATCACAATGGAATAAATCTTTCAATTCAAACTATAATATGAAACGAATTAACGCGTAATCCCCGGCAACGGCGCCATTTGATTGATCTTAAATTTCACAGACTGTGTAAGTAAAACAACTCAAATGATCCCTGATAACAGTGCCATTTGATTGTAAAGAATTTCTTGTTTGTATAAATCGAATAAAGCGAATGAGTTTCAATGTGTCGGTAATATTGAATAAAATTCACAATCAAAGAATTATATTTGACCGCAATCAATTACGGTGTCGGTTGTAGATCGTAAGCGAGTGCGGATCGTCCACAGGGATTGTGCGATTCGTTTCTGTATTTAATTTGTTTGAATTGAAAAGTTAATCGAAAAGAAAAGAAACATGATTCAAGATTTTATCGATTGATTCAGCTGTCACTAATCTAATCAAGAATCAAGAAATGATAAACAATCAAGAATCGGGTTTCGATGATATTTCCAACCAAATGTCAAGAATCTAAATGAGGCTCGTTGGAATCGATCGAATCTATAGACGTGATGTAATCTCAAGATTTCGTGTTCGTGTCCTTCGAAGGATTGATATTAGATCGATGATGATCGATGAGAGTTAGGGCTTTCTCATGAAACTAGGGTTTCATCGTTGAACCCTTGTTCTTTCATCGATATCATTCACATTCTAGCCTCTAACAATTTCAAGAAACGATCGTAGCTCCCCAATCTCGAGCGATATCAATCAAGAAAGCATCGCAATGAATTGGGCTGTCGATTCTTGAACTTGCTAGGGTTTACAAAACTCGTAGGATTCAAGAATCGATTTAAGATATGTTACATCATCATTCTATTGATCATCTCGACTCCTCGACGAGCGGAGTATTACTCAAACATCATCACACAGAAAGCATTCAAGAATTGAAAAGATATCATGATGCAAGAATTTAAAGAAAACAAGATAAAAGAATATCACCTTTTATTTATATCAACAATTTGATTACAGTCGCTCAAGAACTACAGGAGGAAGAACTAAATTGTCGATTTGGCGTCGCTCGGCTTCGTGAGTCGCGGATCGGCTTGGACCACTTGCTCTGTTGAAGATCGGCTCAGCTCATAAAAGGTTGCAAGGCTTCTTGCTTGATGGGGTACTCGGGATCTTGGCTTTTGATTGGAATTAGGGTTAGGGTTTTACACAAGTCCTCTCATTAGACTTGTAGAAGAAGAGGAAGAAAGAGAGTGAATGGATTTAGATTGGCTACTAAAATGAACTAATGGAGAAATTTTTCCATGATGCTTTACAAGTGAGCCTAGGGTCTTATTTATAGATCTCCCAAACCCTAGGTCTAGGTTTGAAATTACAATTCCCTCCAAAAGTTTGTTGAGGCTTCTAGAAGGAGTTTGTTAGGAGCTAGCTTAGGGTTTAAGCTAGGGTTTAGGAAGAAGTTTCTAGAATGATAGGCTAGTTTAGTATTGATTCCAAAGCTTGCTGATCTGGCAGAAGTCTCTGGAGTCTTCTAGAACTTGGAGTGTCTTTCTGAAGTGTAGGAGCTGAGCTAGGAGTTTTGGTTCAAATCTGAAGGGATGATGTCGACAAGCCACCGCGGAACCGCGACACAAGGCGACTTAGGCCGCGGCTCCGCGGCCACATAGGCTCCTTGGGGCTGCATCTTTCTGGTGTGGTCTTGGGTTGATACTTGGGTCTTTATCTGATATGTTGATTTGTATTTGTCCTTTTGGATTGATACCAGAACTGAAATCATTGAGTTGGCGTAATGTTTGATCGGTACCGTATAAATTTTGGCCTTTCTTCTGGATTTTCCTGCATAGATCTCAAAACAAGTGTTGCGCAATATAGGGATGATGCGATACCATGAAATGCAGTCAATTTCCTTTATAGTGCCGGTTTTAGAGTCTAACACATGCAATCTGATATTTTGCGACAGTTTTGCTAATATGTGAAATATGAACACCGTACACTTCTAAATAAGTGCAAATGATAGGGAAATTGCCGTATTAAAAATACAATATTTTCGACTAATCAATCGTCGATCTCCATGAGATCAAGGTGAGGAGAGTAGATACGGAGAACAGCACTGCAGATCCACTCACAGAGGCCATCCCTCAGACAGAGTTCGAGAGGCTATTCGAGATCTTCGGTCTGTGATATGCCAGTATATGACCTTAGTGCAAGTGGGAGATTGTTAGTGATATATGCCCTAGAGGCCATTATTGTATCATACTGGTTTGTATATTACTTAATGGAAATTTGGGATATACACAGATATGGTAACAGTCTTGCTCGAAATGGTAGTATGCTACATGGTTTGTTTCTACCTCAATATGTGCATGTGTTTCTTAGCATATCGCTTATACATAATAGTGGAGCCCTTAGAATCTTTGCTTGATTACCAGCGTTGTGATGGCAGTCACACTAGTGGGGGCTGGATAATCTATAAGCATATCCTATACAGGTCCCTAGTCGTAGGATTATCAAGACGGGGCATCGATACTCCAGAGTAGACTAGTGTATACGCTTCTCATCCTAGCAGGGGAGATGGTCTGTCCCACAGCCATCAGTACGTCGTACTGGAGATAGTATGCAGGTGCTCATTAGGTTATGAATACACTGGACAGGACTCATCGGGAACTGTTGGTGGGTATTATACCTATCGTCGGGTAGCAGTTCCCAGGTGACATGAGTACAGCTTAGTTCGTCGACTTGACACTGCTACTTCACCTCGAGTGTGTTCCCACTATACTTTGATTACTACCCTACCACGGCTCAAAGGAGTCATGCAAACAGGTAGTAGTTGGGTGCAGTCATGAAGCACTTGGAAGCAGTGGCGGTTAGATAGGATTTGTTTCTCCCGGTGTTGATTTAGTAGTAGGTATTTCAGTAGTTTCTCAGGGTGTTTTGGGCTACACTCCGCCATGACTTATTGCGCTATTAGGGTTCTAACAATTTTCACCCCTAGGCCCGATATGCGATACTCTTAGATGAACAGACCGGACTGTACGGAGATTGTCACAGATAGGCTCAATAGGAGTTCGGATGAGTTAGCTCAATAGCCTTCTTATCGACACATACATGGGTAGACGTTACGTGCAGCTAGTACCTCTTGCGGCTTGTGGTTAAACTCACTGCCAGTATAGTGTCGAGTCTTTAGAGTCCCACGCAGAGGGTTTCCCTGCACCGGGCAAAAGGTGTAGAGGTCGTATGGTTTTATGACAGGGCTTCGATCACTTACGTGTACTTGTGCACGTATGATGATCGGGCGGATAATACTAGTGAGCTTTGGTTTAAGCCGGATCCTAGTATTATATTGAAGGATTATTTTCGTCTCGTTGTTTTCGTATTCTTTGGAATGCGGATGCGGGTATGTATATACGGATGATGGGCATTCTCGTAATTCCTGGGGTCTGGCTTCTAGAAGGTAACACCTTATTAGGGTTTATTTTCTTTTGGATTATAGATTAAACCTAAATGAGGTGGAGGAAATGAGGTGGAGGCTATCATTAAGTGAGACATGGCTCTTGGGGACTCATGGCATGACCCACACTTGGATATTTTATGAAGCATGCTTGATATTCTGTAAGATATTTGTCTCATGAATTATTTCCATGCTTTATTATTTTATTCTACACAAGACTTTGCCATTCTCACTCAATGTTTATTCTTCACTCTCCACTAGCTTTTCCTCAAGTGTTCTTCTTCTTCATCAAAACCTAATTCTCTCATGTGTTGAGAATCTTAGGGTTCCAAGAGACAAATCACTCCATCTTCTCACTCTATACCCTCTAGGACTTCTAGTTTGGCGAACTAGGAGCCGTAGTTATCTCAGATTCGAGGTAGGAACTCGGACTATAGTCTCTCGGGTGGATTGTCTTTGACTCGAGAAGGCCGTCGAGGTTGCCCGATCCATTTCGATCCTTGGAGCTGACAATGAAGTGGAGGACAACGAAGAAGACCCAAAGGAATTGGTATCATGAGGCCTTTATCTGAGTAGTTAAACCTCATTGCAAGTTAGCTAGTTAGGGTTTAGTATCGATCCTGGAGTTCAAGTCGGTGTTGCGAACTTTGAAAAATCGTTTTTCGCATATTCCGCCTCCCCACGAACACGCGGGGTACACGACATCGACTTACACAAAGGTTGTAGCATTCTTCACTTAGTGTAGTTTTTATTATATCATGATATAAAACCCAATACTCTAGTTAGATTCTAGGTTAGTGTAGCTTAGCACCCCAAAAATTTTAAAATTGCATACTTGATGCCGATTAAAACCTTGTAGTGGTGCTAGTATACACTTTCTCTCGCATGGCTGTCGAGGAGCATGCAGGCGATTGCAAGCCATAGTTCTTTCTCTGGTAAAATAGTTCTTTCCCTGTGAAGGAGAAGATTAGCACTTCTTTAGATTATAAAGAGATGTATTTAAGTCTCCGCACAGAAAATGTTATGCATGGTGGTGCTATTTCCAAGCTCTAACTAAGGCGTTGGAAAAGAAAGAGGTGACTCAAAAAAATAGGAAGGTGAAACGATTCCCTCATATAATAAGGCGGTACCTCACGTGAAGCGTACGTGAGTGCGGGCGCTAGTCTTTTATAGGATTAAATCCTATTGCAGTGCCTCACGTGAAAGGCAGACGAGCATTATTGTAAAAAAATAGGGAAACAAAATTAGTGGGAAAGAGTCTTGTCATTCATACTTCAAAAAAATTTATACATCGGTAATGAGAATGATCACAAAGGAAATAAAAAAGAAACAAATATCATCAAAGGTGGCAAGATGCTAAATTCCGGACATTGATTTTCAAACTTAAAAGCAAATTTAAGTAAAGCTCTTCTAGCTTCATCGACCATCTTCTTTTGCATCTTCTGCTGAATACAAGCTTCTGGTATGCGGATATTTTCGCTTTATGTTGGAAGACGCGATGCAAAATGGTGACGAGATCATCTCTTCGTTTTTTTGAAATCAGGCCCATCAGATATACTGAATGCACCCTGTCTTCAGCGTCATCGAGTGCCTGGAGCGGCATAGCCTCATCAAGCTCAGGAAGAGCTTCCTAGATCGATCCAACGATGATCTTCCAAAGGGCAGAACGATGGGGGAGCAATTGACCTTTGTAATCATCGAAGCGACGCATCACCTCGTTGCATTGGGCCGTAGTGTATTCTTGGCCTTGTAGGCGAACTTGGATACAAATCCTCATAAGAGACAATCTCTTCGAAATCGTACAAATGACCAGCTATGGTACCTGAAAAGAAACCGAGTGGAGAATTAGTGATAAAAAAAGAAAATCTCCAAAGGGATTTGATATTAAAATTCTCACAGCAAAGCTCTGTTAAATTAAAATTTCAAGAAAATATCCAAAAAAGAGAAAATCTAAAGATCAGAAATAAGTTCTGTGATAAATTGTCAGAGCAAGGCTCTATTAAATTAAAATCCCCAAAGGGGAGAAGATTTTCAGTCGAAAATTAGAATCAAGTTCTGTAACCATAAATTTCCAAAGGGAATATACTAAAGCTAAGCTCTGCAATCAAAATGGAGTAATCTTCTAAGAATAAGTTTAAGGTTCTAAAAGCCTCTGCTGAGAAAAACCCTTACTAAGAAAATTTTGGCAGTGTGGATCTACAATGTAGATCTGCGAAGAGTGAAGAACTAAGCTTCAAGAAAATAGAGCTAAGCTCTAATGGAGAATAGAATTCTCAAGGAAGAAGAAGAGATGAAAACACAGTAGTCACCTAGGGCTTGAAGCCCTATTTAAAAGGATAGGGGTCGGTTCAGATTCTCCATATCCCAAGACGGATCGGATGGCTCAAAATTGCACACCATTGCACTCACGTGCGAGCCACGTAAGAACAATGGTGGGGGCATTTGTTCCTTTATAAAAAATTACCTTTTGTTTAAATAGAATCTGGCGGCGCCTTATGTGAAAAGAACATAAGCGCCAGCGCCAGTCTCTGACAGGATTAAATCCTATAGCAGCGCCTCACATGAAACACACATGAACACTGGCGTGCAAAGCACATGGACGCTTGATTAAATCCTATGGCAGTGCCTCATGTGATACACGCGTAAGCATCAGCGTGCAAAGTACGTTGAGGCCTATTTATGTAATAATTAAATTCTTGAGTGGCGCCCACGTGCATAGCACGTGAGCGTCAGCGCCCAAATTAAAGCGGGTAGAATTAACTTCTACATGGGAAATATTTCCCTAAAATCTAAGGATATTTTTTTGCTAAATAGAGCCATTGGATTAAAAATCCAATGGTGTCTAGAAATCACTGTTTAATAGAATAAAATTCTGAATATGAGAAAATATTTCCCTAATCTTGTTAAAAACAAGAAAATATATTCTGTAAAACAGAAACCACTGGATCAAAAATCCAACAATGGATAAAATTCCCTAAATAATTTTTGAGATCAATTAAATCAATTGGTATCTCTCAAATGAGAGATTTTCTCAAAACTGATCAACAGTTTGCCTTAGTTATATAAAGGACCAAAGACTTCAAGTCTCATATAGAAGGAACCTCCAAAAACTTCTGCAAAAAAAAAGATAGAAGCTGCAACTGAGAATTTAATTATCTCCCTGAAGAAAGCCATGTTCTCCTTTCAAATCCTAAGTAAAGAAAAAGGAGAGATTAAAAATATCTCTTTTATCTAGTACAAGTAAGAAACAAGGGTTTAACCTTTCATAAAAGAACTTATTTCTTTCTCTAGATTTGAGATCCGTAAGACAAATCTCCCTATAAGTTGATAATTTAATTCTCATCGGGAAGATTCTGTTCTTCAGACTCAAAATCTAAAGAAATGAACTACGTAAAAGGAAAAGAGAGAAAAGGAACAAGTTCCAGAAATTTAATTTATCTAAAAACAGAGTTTAATCGTACACCAAGAACTTAGTTCTTGTAAAAAGAACAGAAGAACTAGTTCTTGAAAGAAAAGCCGGTCCTAAAAAACAGAGATCTTGGTGATCATTAATGGCTAAAAACGTCATTAACAGAGATTAAATCTCTAAAAAAATGAACTCACCGTCTCATGTATTTCCCACATGAGCGTCTAATAATATAAACCCAGTACCTTACAAACTTCCCACGTGAGCGCCTAAAAATATAAACCCAGCGCCTCACATGCTTCTGTAACGACTCTGAAGTCACTATACGGAAAATTCTTGTTTTTGTACAGAAAAAGGTATTACAGCCTGTGTAAGAGTTATAAGTTAGATTTAATAATAGCAAGAAACATCTTGTAGCTCACTGGTAAAGCCTCCATACTGCCGTGACATAGCCTGTGTGTTCTAATCCCATCAGACATAATTATTTTAGATTTTTTCTTTTTAATTTTTGGATGCCTAAGAGTTGCACGTGCAATACACAGGGAAATGAAAAGTTTAAGAAAAATCAAAAAGGCGCAATGAGGTGTACACACCCAACTTGACACGTGACATGAATCTTGAGGCAAGCCAATGAGATCTGACCGCCTGTTTCCTCCCTATGGCCGCTACCGACGCTCTCGATGTGCCCTAATCCCCCCGTGCTTTGCACACTTTTCTCTTCGACTCCCCTTAACTCCCCTGCACTGTTTGATTTTCCTGCAATCAAATAGAGACTCTTTAATTCACCATTTAACATTTTTTTAATGCATTTTAATCCACATTTTTAATTCCCAAACCCTAATTCTCCACTATAAATACCACCCATGACCTAGCTCTCCTCTATTCTGAAATTTCTAGAAAAATCGCCTCAAAAGTTCCTAAGTGCAAGTGGAGTCAAGTGGAGTTAGCGACTAAGCTTGTTCCATCGAAGATTGAAGCCGTTTCCGGAGCTTCCGCGACGCTACGGGAATTCCCCTCTCTTCTTTAACCCCTTCATAACGACACACAGAACCGGAGAAAGTGAGTTCTTACCTATTCAGATTAGACAACTTAACGGAGTTATCAAATGGCAATTGTCTTGGAAAAAGACACAAATCCTGCCGTTCATATGCAGCAGTTGCCGATTTCCTCCGAACATAAGACTTTTTACAGTTTAAATCAATTCCTATGAAAAATACATGAACTCGAATCCAAACTCAAATCAAAACTCGAAATCAAACCCTAAACTCGAAACTCAAATATAAAGTTGGACTTGAACTCGAATCAAAACTCGAACTCAAAAAACTAGAACTAACTTGACTTGAACCAAGATTGCAATTGTCGTGAATCGCATATTACTCGACTCACTCGAATACATTCTACACCTTTTTCAATTTATAGTTTTGATCAAGACATGTTAACCAATAGAATGAAGAACATTTCAAGACCTCTTCAATGCCAAGTACTTCCCTGAGACTGCCCGCTTTGACATGGAGCAGCAATTCATCCATTTACATCAATGCTCGATTTGGGTCAAGTCAGTGGATAAATATGATGCTGAGTTTACCATGCTCAGCGGGTAAGATATTGTCTCAAATTCAATTTTCTGATCTCACTCACTACACTGCTAACACAAGATCGTAACAGGTTCGCTGCGCACCTTATTCCCACTGCTGAGATCCAGACATGACGATTTCAGCAAGGGTTGGACCGTGAAATCCAAGCTGCACTCGCTACAGGGGATTTCTTAACCCATGAACTTGCTTTCAAAGCTGCCCGATGCTATAAGGAAATTGTGAAGAAGAAGGGCGGGCCACAGACCGCCGGTGTGAAACATCCTATGCACCAGATCACAGGAGGGGCCTCTTTTTAGGCCAATTTTTAACGAACCATCTCGGAGGCCAGTAGGTTCATTCGCCAACAACATGCCAGACTTTTGCATCAACTGCAAGAGAACAGGGCATCTTGTGAAGAACCGTCGTAAGGAGAACAACTTGTGCTTAATCTGTGGATCTTCTACTCACGCCATTGGAGCAAGCCCATAGAACCGAGGACCCAACAACCCTCCAGCTAGACCGGCGATACAAGTTCCTCCTACCCGGTTAGCCCTACCAGCTCCAGGTCCCCACACCCGGACCACTCAACCCCAACGCCGAGTGTTTATCTAGGTACAGAGGAAAGTACCGTGATGCTAAGCATTTACTATGTCGGTCGAAGAGGCTGAAGCTACAGGTCAGGTTATCACCGGTAAATCTCTTCCCTATTCTCTTTCATGTCCTTTCAATTCATAGTCATCATATATCTGTTATACCTAAACCTATCCCATGCGACTTAAGTACAATCATAGTAGCCTCCCTACCTGCACTCACGCTCTTCGATATTGGGGCATCCATTCCTTTATGTCGCAACGGTTTGTCCGTACTCATGCAATCCCAGTTAAACCGCTCGTATCCTGCTGGAATGTTTGTTCAGGGAACGATGTTCTGAAAGAAGCTTTGGAATACGATCTGTGTCCAGTGGTCGTCTACAGTCGAGAATTCTATGTGAACTTTAAGGTGCTGGACATACCAAACTTCGACGTAGTCTTAGGAATGGACTGGCTAGGAATTTTCTTCGCTACCATCGACTGTTGCCAAAAGAGAGTAGTGTTTGAAATACCAGATCATCCAGTGTTTTACTTCAAAAGTAGAGACCGAACCTTGGAACCTAGCATCTACAGAGAAAAACTAAAGGAGGCAGAGGTTGCAGCATTGCAAGCGGAAGAATCAAAGCCAGAGGTAGTTCGAGAGTTCGAGGATATATTCCCGGAAGATATATCAGGTTTGCCTCCTGATCAAGCTCTTGAATATCGATTTACAACCCGGTGAACAAGTAGTAATTAAAGCTCCATACCGATTAAGTCCAGAGGGATTGAAGGAGACCCGCATTCAGTTGGACGAACTCCTGAAGAAAGGTTGGATTCGTCCCAGTACTTCAAGCTGGGGATCTCCGGTACTACTGGTAAAGAAGAAGGAAGGATCCTACAGGATGTGCATGGATTATCGAGCACTGAACGAGGTGAAAATTAAGAACAAGTATCAACTACCATGCATCGAAGACCTTTTCGATCAGTTAAGTGAATCTTATGTCTTTTCAAAGCTAGATCTTCATTCAGGATATCATCAGGTAAAGGTCAATGTTTACCGCCGAAAAACAGAGACGAACCGGGATGGATCGTCAGGCCTAAATTTGGGGGCAGATACTATTTGGATTTATCCGTCTACCTCTCTGAAGAAGCCAAGTTGATTTATAGCACCGTATATCGAAGGTTTGGATGAATGCGATCGTTGTAGCAGACTTCTTTAGATTCCCCCTCATTTTATAAGGGGTTTTTGATTGTGGAGACGCTCTTCCCTGCAGAAGCAAGCCTCTACAGTTAATTACGTTCTCGTATTACGATAACCACTTTCTCCTACTCCGGTAGTTCACTTCGTGTCATGTGTATTTTTTTTGGTTGCCCATGGATTGTATACGGAGACTAGTTTATGTCGTCACCTGTAGGGCACGGACTAGTCCAAATCCGTATATTTTAGATTTGGGTTTGGTTCAAGGATTTGCTTGATGGGTTTTTGAACTTAGGTTGTATATTCCTTTGGTTCATAAATATTTGGTTTTATTTAAGAATTGTTAATCTAGTTTGAGATTAAGATCATCTTAAATGTGTGAGCATTTTGGCTTAATTTATTTTTAACTAAGGATATGTTAGTCTAATTTGAGACTAAGATCAACTTACCAATATTTTAAAGATCATTTTTATTTAAAATCCAAACAACAGAGCATTTTAGGCTCGGTTATAAGAAAGTTTTATAGACTTAGCCAATTTGGGCTTAGTCTGCTCAGTTTTTTTTGTTCAGAAGTGCTAAGCATTTATTTGGGCTCTGTTGGTTCAGTCCCCTTTTTTTTATGCAAAAGTGCTTAACACTTTTTTGACACTCTGACACTCACATGGGTGTCATGTGAAGCATTTAATTGTGGGTGCCACCAAATGAGCGTTGAGCACTCAGCCATTTTGGCTGTTTATGGAGTGTTAAGCACTTTTCTCTCTTCTCTTTTTTTTAATGGCGCCCACATAAGGATCACGTAAGGCGCTGGGCACTGCCCAATCAGTGGTAAGCACTCAAACGTTTTGGCTATTTATGGAGTGCTAAGCACTTATATTATTTTTGTGGCGCCTACGTGAAGAACACGTGAGGCACCAGGCTTCTGCTTTGGGTTCCCACGTGTCTTTCATGTGAGGTGCTGGGCGCTTTTGGAGTCGCTCACATAGGGCACTAATTTCTTTTCTCTTTCAGAGATTGATTCTCTACTAATGGTATTTTGCCTATTAATGATCACCAAGATCTTTGTTTTGTAGATCTGGGATCAAGTTTTCTTTTAAGAACCAAGTTCTTTTAAGGTTAAACCTTATTTTCCGAGGATTTAAACCCCCATAGGATAAGTTCTTTTTCCTAGTTTTTTTTGAATATTTGATTCTCAAGAACAAAATCTTCCCGATGAGAATTAAATTCTCATCGGGTGGGAGGCTTGTCTTGTGAATCTCTGATCCAGAAAAGAACTAGGTTCTTTGAGAAGGTTTAAACCCTTAAAATAGGTAAAACGGATATTTTAGTCTCTGTGGTTTTCTTTATCTAGGGTTTTGAGGAGGGCGGTCTTCTTCTTTGAAAATTGAATTCTCTGTTGTTTTAGAGCTCTCTATTTTTTTTGCAGAAGCTTGTAGGGGATTTTTTTTCTATCTGACTGTGTATGTGTTGCATCTTTCTCTCTTCATTCTCCTTTGTGTGAGTCTCTCTTTGTGTGTGTCTGTGACACTTGAAGTCTCGGGTCCTTTATATAATAGAGACAGATTGTTAATTGGTTTTGAGAAAATCTCTCATTGAGAGATTCTAATTAATTTAATTGGTTTGGGGAATTTTACCCACCATTGGATCTTTGATCCAAGGATTTCTGTTTTACAGAATATATTTTTTTGTGTTTTTAACGAGATTGGGGAAATATTTTCCCCTATACAGAATTTATCCTGTAAAATGGTGATTTTTAATCAATATTGGATTTTTTTAATCCAAAAGTTCTCTGTTTTACAAAAAGCGATCTTTTTTTATTTAGAAAGATTGAGAGAATATATTCTAAAACAGAATTTTATTCTATAATTGGATCTTTGATCCAACCGAGAGTATCTTTCTTATTTAGAAAGATTTGGGAGATATTTTCTTCTACTAGAATTTAATTATATATTTTGATGATTTATCGTCTCCATTGGATCTTTAATCCAACGGTTCTGTTTAACAGAGAATATCGCAACTTTTGTTAGGGAAATGTAGAATTTAATTCTACTGATATGAACTTAGACGCTGGCGCTTACGTATTATGCACGTGAACACCACTTAAGAATTTAATTCTTATGATAGGTATTTATGTGCTTTGCATATTGGCGCCCGTGTGAGGAGCACGTGCAGCGCCATATAAAAATTTAACTTTTATTCAGGAAGCGCTCCTGTGCTTTGTACATTGGCGCCCACGTGAGGAGCACGTGAGGCGCCATCATAGGATTTAATCCTATAAAATTGGCTTGGACGCTGGCGCCCTCATGGAGAGCACGTGAGGCGCTGCCTCATTCCAATAGAGCTTTACTCTTTTATTAGGTTAAATATTGGGGGAACAAATTCCCCCCACCGTTGTGCTCACGAGGCTCACACGTGAGTGCAACGGTGTCACCTTTTCTACCGTTCGATCTCTTGGGGAGTTGAACCATCCCTTCAGTCATATAAATTGGGTCTTTGGCCCTTGAGATGAATGTCGTTCCATCATCTTCTTGACTCTTCTTCTTCCTTAAGAATTCAATTCTCTCCTCGGAGCTTAGATCTCTGTTCCAAGAACTTTCTCAGAGTTAAACTCTGTCAAAAATTGGTAAGAAATATGACCACGATTTAACTCTTACAGAAACTCTTAAAAGAATCTCTTCTCGTTTTGGGTTTTTAATCCATTAAGAAATCTTTTCTCTTCTCTTGGAACGATCTCTTAGAGATCTTAAAAAAACTTTTATTTGGGCAGACCATGGGTCTTAGAGATCTTAGGCTTTTACCCTGTTAGTGACTTTGATCTTTGAGAGTTGTTTGGAATTTAATTCCATTTCCCAAGGGGATTTCTGGGATTTTATCCCATTATCATAGAAATTTAATTCTGTTCTACAGATTTTAACTCTGATAAAATTTCTTTTGAAAATTCTTTTGGGAAATTTATTCCCATTTCTTATTTTCTTTTTAGGGTTCTTCTTGCAGATTTGAATCTGTTGTAGAAACTCGTTTTTCGAGAGTATTGGGAGTCTTGAACTCCATTGTTTATTGAAATTTTATGAGAATCCCTTTGGATTCCTACAATGAATGCCTGCCTCATCATTGATGAGGCATTACCTTTGATTTTTTAGGGGGCTCTATTTTTTTTAGATCGTGATGATTTTGGTATTTTGATTGCTAAGGCCTTGAACATTGTGTCAATAATTAATACCCCTTTTTTTATAGGTACTATGGCTTCTCATCCGTATGATCTTGAAAAGATTATCTCTTATGAGGACATTCGCATCCAAGGCCGCTCTCAAGGCCAGGAATTTACTGACGCCCAATGTGCTAAGGTGATGCGTCGCTTCGACGATTACAATGGTCGATTGCTCTCCTGCCGTTCTGCTCTTTTGAAGATTTTCGTTGGGTCGATTTGGGAAGCTGTTCCTGAGCTTGATGAGGCCATGCCGCTCGAGGCACTTGATGATGCTGAAGACAATGTGCATTCAGTATATCTGATGGGCCTGATCTCAAAGAAGCTGAGATATGATCTTGTCACAGTTTTGCATCGCGTCTTCCAATAAAAGGCGACGATATCTGCGTACTAGATGATGGATGACATCAGCGGAGATCCCGACGCTTGTATTCATGAGAAAATGCATAAGAAGAGGGTCAACGAAGCTAGAAGCACTTTACTCAAACTTGCCTCTAAGTTCATGAATCTTTTTCCGGAATTCAGCATCTTGCCGTTGTAAAACCCTTTTTTCACCAATATATAAATTTCTTCAAAGTATGAATGACACAGCTCCCCCCTTTCTGTACGCCAATGTTCATATGTGCCTTCGTGAGGTGTTATTATATATATATATATATATATATATATATATATATATATATATATATATATATAAACTAGCGTTGGTGCTCATGTGTCATGCACGTAAGGCACTGGTTCGAATCCTGAAAAGAATCAGCACCGGCGCTTCGTGTGTCATGCACGTGGGGCGCTGTTGATGGATTTAATCCTAAAAAGAATCAGCGTCGGCGCTTACGTGTCATGCACGTGGGGCGCTGCTGATGGATTTACATCACCTTCTGGCTCTGATTTTCATTAGTCAATTCTTTCTTTTCCCATGCCCTTTTTGTCAGGCCTTGGAAATAGTTTCACCATGCACAATATTTTCTATGCCTAAATTTAACTACTTCTCTTTATATTCTGAAGCAATGATCTTCTTTTTCTTCATAAGGAGAGAACCATTTTTAACAGACCAAGAGTCATGGCTTGCAATCGTTCTCACACTTGTTGGAAACCATGGGAGGTAACTATTGAGGGAATTGTTTCTCGTTTTGCTGTGCGATTAGTGGATCCCGTTCTCACAGATGACCAATGTGACACGGTGATATTTGAGCTCCTGGCTCGTAGGGGCTCTCGTCTTCCTATTGGCTTCATTTGGCTCCAGATGATCTTCTCGTCTGTACTTGCTGACATCCCTCCTCATCTAGCGGAGATGACTCCGGCGATGCTCGACACGATGGACGACAAGATCGAGTGCTTTCATGAAGCACATTTGATTACCTAGCCTCTGAATGATCGTTCTGTTCAGTTGCTAAGACAGATACGGGCTCAGTGAGCAATCATGTCTGCCTTCGCTGATGGGCACGACACTGACCGATGGAGAGCCACCCCTCGTGAAGATTTCCGCTTCGACATGGTGGAGAAGGAAGAGAGGGCTTTAGAAAATTTTATTCATAATTTTGCAAACCCTTGTACTTTTAATCCTATGTTCGGTGATCTTTTTCCTGCAGAATAAAGTACTTATTTAAATGTGCTTTTTTATTGTTGACTGTTGAATGTTTTTTATCTAGTACTTATCCATGTAGGAATCTTGTCTCTGCATATATACTTTGCATTTTAATCTTAGAAGTTTCTGATGCATTTATCTAGCTATAGGTGAACACTGGACTGATGTGAACAAATGCTTCCCCTACCACTTTGCTCATGGTCATGAGTGAAGTAATGCATAGCATATTGCCGGTTTCGAGTTGGCATACACAATTTTTATAAGAATTGTGATCACAAGCATCATCATCTATCGTTAATTCAGATCTCGATCCTCAAGAAATGTAGTTCTAAACCCTGAGGCCTATGAGTTGTGCCTTTCTTTTTCTTGATGTCTTGATCTGGCACGAAATAGTTTATGTACTCATTTCAGAGTTTGTAGTTTATTCACTCGTTTCGCAGTCTCTAGTTTATGCACTCATTTCGAAGTTTGTAGTTTATTCACTCGTTTCGGAGTTTCTAGTTTATGTACTTGTTTCGGAGTTCGTAGTTTATTTACTCGTTTTGGAGTATCTTTAGTTTACCTCCCTTGGGTTTACAGGCAAACTTGTCGTAACGTTATATGCAGATAACCCTATTTTTTACGACAGAGGTCCGTTAAGTTTGTGGTACTAGGATTTTAGTCCGTGTTACCATCGCGTTGACTGATGTATTTCTCGATATGCAGTCTTCAAGCTGTTGTTTGAGTAGCCCCACGACTGCCGTGTCTCTGATCCCTTCGGGGGCTGGACAAGACATTTTCAAGTAATCTCCTTAGGCCATATTACCGTCAGAAAGGCAAGCGTTAGGAATTTGCCATGACGCTTCTTGAGGTTAGACTCACTTTGGAGCCCCGATGAGTCATAACCACTCCGCTCTGATGTAGGATGATCTCCGACAGTCTTTTAGGTTTTATATGAGTTGCTGTCGAGACCCGAAGCTGAGAATATGCCGTCACTTTATTTTTTTCTTTGACGATGTCGCGCCGATTCTTTGCTGAAGTAGGGTAGTCATCTGTAGGACCTCTATGCTGCGTGTATTGCAGTTGGAGTCCGGAGCTAGGAATATGCCATTGCTCCAATTTCATTTGATAGCTGTGTTCGCATCCATCTGAAATGAGAGGGATCGCCGGGATAGTTTCTAGGTTGTATATGTACCGTCAAGATTTAGAGCTAAGATTTTTCTATGGCTCTATTTTTGCCTTGACCTTTGGGTCTTTTGTTGACTTGCATCCGCATCCTGCTGGAATGAGAAGAACGTCAGGGTGATCTCTAGGCTTTAGATGTTTCCATTAAGACCTGAAGTTAGGATTTTGCAGTCACTTCGCTTTTATTTGATTGTCGTGTCTGCCTCTGCTGAAATGAGGAGGGAGGGGACACAGAGATAGTCTCTAGGTTGTATATGTACCGTCAAGACCTGAAGTTAGGATTTTGCCATCACTCCACTTTTTGATTTGGCCCTTGGTCCTATTTTTTTTTATGATGACGTTGCGTTTGCATCGAGAAGGAGCGTCGTGCTAGAGCTGGGATTTTGCCATTACTCCTTTTATGTTTGACCCTTAGGTCTTTGTTGAAGTTGCGCCTACATCCTACTGGCATGAGAAGCACGTTGAGCTGATCTTTGGGCTGTAGATGTTTCCGTCAAGATCTGGCTCTCCCTTTGACAGAGAAAGGTGGGAAAATATGGTTCCCTTTTCATTTATGCCCATGGATTATATACATGGGTCAGTGTGGACTCACCTGTAGGACCGAGAAAATTTTATTTTATTTTATTTTTTATTTCCGCGATGCTCTATCTTTTCAGCTCTTTATATCGCGAAAGTCTCGATTGCCCAATCATTTCGGCTTTTTATCGGCTGTGCCTAATCATTTCAGCTATTTTTTAAATATTTTTACTCGCTGATTTTTTATTGTGAGTTGCCCTACCATTTCGGCTTTTTTTTAAGTTAAGGATTTGAAATCTGATACCAATCTTGGCATTAGCATCGCTATCACTGGGATATTGCCAGAAGCGAATCATCATTTGCTGTGAGAGGACTTGAAATTTGATACCTATTTAGGCATCAGTATCGTTACAACTGGGATATTGCCAGGAGCGATTCATCATTTACCTTTGTCGGTTTGAACAAAGATGTCTTAGCATACAGGTTATGATCCTGTCGACTAAGGCTTTTTGACTTTATAAGCCGTAAGGGTCTCATAAAGGTATTTCTCCCTACAAGTCGAGAGGATCTCGTAGATGTATTTTTTTCCTTAGGAGTCGTGAGAATTCCTAAGTGCGTTTTATCTTGTAATTCGTAAGGATCTTACAAGAGTGTTTTCACCTTTTAAGTCGAGAGGACTTACAAGTGTCGCTCACCATATGGAGACATTTCTCGCCATTGATGGAACTTGGTGGGGAATTGTTTGTTTATGCCTGTGTATTGTATACAAGAGTCAATATTGGACTACTTGTTGGGTAACTTGGAGAATATGACCGCTTAAGAACAGATTTAGATCCCTATAACCTAAGACTTTTTAATTCTATAAGCCATGAGGGTCTCATAGGAGGAATTCTCCTTACGAGTCGTGAGGATCTCGTAAGTGTATTTTCTCTTTAGAAATCGTGTGGATTTCTAAGTGTGTTACTCCTTTGTGAGTCATAAGGATCTCACGTAGGTATTTTCTCCTCACATGATCGAAAGGACCCTGCAAGTATTTTTTTTACGAGATTGTGCCATTCCGGGTTTTCACGAGCTCGCCGGTACTCCTACTGTTTTTACTCACAGCGCCTTTTCGTGTTTTCATCCGTGCCCATTTCGCCTATGGATATACCGTTTTTTTTACGAGTATGTGCTCTGCCGTGTTTTCACAAACTCGCCGGTAGCCCTGCTGTTTTTACTCACGGCGCCCTTTCTTGTTTTCATCCGTCCTCATTTCGCTTGTGGACATACCGTTCTTTTAACGAAACTCTCGAAAGTAGATTCGTCGTAGGTGACCCATCTGTTTGCCAGTGGAATTTGGGAGTGGTTTTATTGCTGGAGTAGCTGTGTAGCCGGTAGGACTTGAGTTGCAACCCTCGCCGTTGAGACTTCGATTGCAATATAGATCTCAAGGAAGGATATCGCCGTATTTGGGGTGAATTTTAGTTTAGGGACATCTCGGTTCGTTGTTAGTTTAGAGACATCTCGGTCTGTTGTTAGTTTAGGGACATCTCGGTCTGTTATTGCTATGTTTGAGACGGATTATTAATTTAAGGACTTCTTGGTCCGTCATCACCATTTTTGAGGCGATGGAGCTTTTGGATACTGCTTTTAAGGTTTTGACTCAGGAAAATAGCGAGCGGACACAAGCGTCATTATCTATCATTGACCTCGGTCGTGAATCGTTAGGCGTTGTATTTTTTGAGGAATCGGCCGTTTATTGGCCAGAAGGGTCTTTCGCCATGCATATCTATAAGCAGGTAGGCTCCACCTTGATATACTTTGTCTATGATGTCTGGGCCTTCATAGTTTGGCTCGAATTCCCCCCGTTTTGCACGATTGGGGATCATTGGTCTTTTGATGACCAGCTCGAGTTCGCCTTGGCGGAATGATCTCGACATGGTGAGTTTTTCGTATGACCGTGTCATCCTTAGCATATAAGCCTCCAGATTTTGCTGCTATAAGGCGAGTTTCGTCGAGAGCGTTGAGCTCCTCAATGTTAAGATGGGCATTTTATTTGACATCTCATATCGAACTGCTACTCATAGAGAGGGGAGCTCTATTTCCATTGGGAGCACTGCATCTGTGCCGAATACCAATGCGTATGGTGTTGTATTCGTCACCGTTTTGAACGTTGTTCGGTATGCCCAGAGAGCTTCGTGCAACCTTTCGTGCCAATTTTTTTTGTTTCTGGATTTTGTTTTCTTTATAATCTTTGTCAAGGTTTTGTTGAAAACTTCATCTAGACCATTGGCCCGAGAATTATAGTCTCAAGAGTATCTCCAATCTATTTTATGTTGCTGTGTGAAGCAGCTGATTTTATGACTCCTATAGGCTGGCCCATTAACCGAGATGATTCGTCGTGGAGTGCCGAACCGATACATAACATGTGTTCTGAAGAAATGGAGGATATTCTTTGTCTTCACCTCCCTTAGTGATACCGCTTCTGCCTATTTGGAGAAGTAGTCGGTCTTTGCCAGTATGAACCGATGTTCTCTAGACGATGCTGGTTCAATAGGGCCAATTATATCGGTTCCCCACATTTCGAACGGCCAACTTGCCACTGTTGCGTGTAGCGAATTTGGATGCTGGTGGATGAAGTCCCCTTGAATTTGGCATGGGTGACACTGCTTCGCATATTCGAGGCAGTCCCGAATCATTATGGGCCAGTAATAACCTATTCCTTTTATCTTCAGTTTCATCTTTGACCTAGCTTGATGAGAATCGTAGAGTTC
This sequence comes from Agapanthus africanus, assembly GCA_030015575.1. Classification (NCBI taxonomy): domain Eukaryota; kingdom Viridiplantae; phylum Streptophyta; class Magnoliopsida; order Asparagales; family Amaryllidaceae; genus Agapanthus; species Agapanthus africanus. Next base: position 170,426,821 of record CM057338.1, on the reverse strand, counting down.
GTTATGAGTTTCTTGAACGACTTTCTTTGCTTCCTCTGGTCCCAGGCATCTTAGACACAGATCGTCGAACGATCTCTTATATAGAGTATCATTGACGAAGGCGAAAGACAGAGCTCGTTTCATGAGCTGATGTCTGGATGACACATTTTCGGGTGTTTGTCGGGATTTGAAGTAGTCTATGAAGACTTCCTTCCAATCCTTGACTTTTTCTTCATCCCCTATTTCAAGGGCTACTTATTCGATCTATTCTTTTCCTTCGGATGGCTCTATTAGGTCTTTCGAAAATATATCTATAAGCGCGAGAACCCTGCAGCTTTGCACAATGATCCTTACATCATCGAGGTCTTCATCGGCTAGTTCCTTAGCCAATTTGGCCAATGCGTCTGCTTTGCTATTTTCTGTACGTGGTATACTCTTCAGGATGTAGGAAGAGATTTGTTTCAGCAGTTGCTGCACTCTTTCGCCATACTTTATTATCTCTGTCTTGCATGTCTGATAGTTGCCATTTACTTGGCTAATGATCAGCTGGGAGTCTCCATATATGAGGAGGTCTTTGATTCTCATGTCGATAGCGATCTTGAGACCTGCTATCAAAGCTTCATATTCAGCTTCGTTGTTAGTCCTCGGCTCCATTAAGGAAAGGGCGAAACGCAATATCCCCCCTTATGGAGTCACGAAGATAAGGCCCTCCCCGGCCTTGATTATGGAGGTGTTTTGCTTTCGCCGCTTCATAGAAGATACTCCATCGAAGTAAAGTTCCCATTGGGAATCATTTTCTTCTTCGGTTGTATCGAACGCTTGTTCATCCAGCAACTCGCAATTTATGGAGGAGTCCGCCGGTATCGGATGCTCCACGAGAAAGTCGGCAATGGCCTGCCCTTTCACTGCTTTGAGGGGATGATATGTTATCGAGAACTCCATCAGGAGGAGGGCCCAATTCGCAAGCTTTCCTATTAGTATAGCCCTTGACATTAGATATTTAAGAGGATCCACCTTTGATATGAGATGGACCTCATGTCCCAAGACGTAATGTCTGAGCTTCAATATTGCTAGCCAGGTAGTGTTTTTCGATGGGGGAGTAGTTGTTTTTTGCCTCCAGGAGAACTCGACTCAAATAGTATAGAGCTCTCCCCTTTCCCTAATCATTCTCTTATGCCCATAGTGCGCCTAAAGAACCCTCAAGGGCTGTTGTATATAGGATAAGGGGTTTTCTCTTAACCGGAGCAGTCAATACTGGCGGATTTTGTAGGTATTGCTTGATTTCGTCTAGTGCATTTTGAAACTTTTGATCCCAGACGAATAGGGTCCCCTTCTTCATCAAATGATTGTAGGGATGGCATTTTCCAGAAAGGTTGGCTATGAACCGGCGGATACAAGCGAGGTTTCCTTGAATAGACCGCAGTTGTGTGAGGGTTCTCGGCATGGGCATTTCCATAATCGCCTTGATCTTTGAAGGGTCGATTTCAATACCCCGGTGCCATATGATGAATCCTAGGAATTTGCCTGAGGAGACTCCAAATGCCCATTTTAGAGGATTCATTTTCAGATTATACTTCTAAAGTTGTCGGAACACTATTTTTAGATGTTCCCAATGTTCTTTATGAGATCTGCTTTTAACATAAGGTCGTCGATGTAGCATTCGACAATCTCATGGATGGGGTCATCGAAGATCTTTGTCATAGCCCTCTGATAGGTAGCGCCAGTGTTCTTCAAGCTGAAGAGCATCACCTTATAACAGAATATGCCCAGTGGGGTCCGGAAAGCGGTATGCTTTTAGTCTTCTGGATGCATTTTAATTTGGTTGTATCCTGAAAATCCATCCATGAAGGAGAAGATATCATGGGTAGATGTATTATCGATCATCAGCTCGGTAACAGGGACTGGGAATTCATCCTTCGGGCAAGCTTTATTGAGGTCCTGGAAGTCCACGCATATGCGCACCGTCCCACTTTTCTTCATCACTGGAACGACGTTGGAGATCCAGTCAGGATACTGGACTTCTTGGATGAAGCCAGAGTCAATTAGTTTTTTGACTTCAGCATTGATACTCATCTCGAGTTCGAGACACATCCTTCTTGGCGCCTGTTTGACTGGCTTTGTCCGGTGATATGGCTAGTCTATATACCGCCACTTTTGGATCTAGACCTGGCATCTCAGAATAGTTTCATACGAAGCGATCTTTATATTGCATGGGCATGTCTTTTAACATGGCTACCTGTTTTTCAGATAGCATTTCACTGACGAACGTTGGTCTCGGATCATTTTCTGTTTCTAAGTCAATTTTTCTTAGGTTGTCCACCGTGGTGTGTATCCCATCTTCCAGCTCTTTTGGTGCTGGTGGAAACTCTGAGATCACCACTTCCTCATCTTCATTTACGAAGCACATGTGGAGGTCATCCATAGTCTCGTACCCTCCCTCTTTTGAGAGTGTTATCATATGGCAGGTACGAGTTCGCTTCCATTCTTAATATTGAGCCGGTCCTCTCCTCATAGTATAGGTCCTCTTTGGCTCGTGCATTTGCGGCGGGGTTACCTTCCAATTGTCGGATAAAGCGAACTTGGCTTGTTGATATTGGTCTTCTACCCAGTCTTTGAAGGTGAAGCAATCTTCAAGGGGGTGACATATTACTTGGTGATAGGAGCAATAATCCGGATGATAGAACTCGTTCATTTGTTCAGGGTGTCGATACTCTGGAAGTGTCATCATTTGATGCTTCATGATAAGGTTGAATATTTTCTTTGTCTTTTCTTGGGGAAAAGAGTATTCTCGACTCATCTTTTTTATAAAGGACGGGTTCCAATCGACTTTTTCTCGATTGCACGGCTTCTTGGACCCGCTTTGTTTTTTTCGAACGTTGTTTGCGTTCTTTGCCTTGTTTTTGCCTCTATTTCAGGATTTTCTCCTTTCGCAAGAATATACAGTGGGCCGGGGATGAAAAGAATTATCATCTTCCTTTTCCACAGACTGCTAATTGAGGTGTTGCGTCCTGGTTTTTTCATAGATCGCCATTTCGCGGCTGTGGTTGTCTTGAATCTTTTTACAAGCCTCTTTATTAGCTTGTTTATTTTTTCTTCAAGCGACAAACTCAACGTTCTTAGAGTGGGATTTCGCTCTGTTTTAACATCATGACCATTCAGAGAAGTGTCTCCCGCTTCACTTGAGCTGTTTATGACATGAAATTTGATGTCAGTGACATGTAGCCTGAAGCGTAGCGTCAGTATTACGGACCCAAGTTTCCGCGACGACTGTGAGTCGAACCCGGAAACGGTAATTTTGCCTCGGTCAAGATGTTGAACGTCCATGCAAATTTCCTTCAATACCTTCACGTTGAGAAGGTTGACGGAGGATCCATTGTCGATAAGGATTTTTCATATCTTGATATTGTGGAAGTACCCGGTGACGTATAACTGGTGATTATGTTCGCTCGTACCAAGGAGGAGATCTTCATTGCTAAATGAGATGTCAGCTGTGTGAACCTCTGCCAGCTCATCCTTCATCTTCTCTTCCGTGAGGAAAGCTTGGAACTGATCGAGCTCTTGTAATGCCTTGATCAGAGACTCACGTGCTTCTTCAGACAGGAGGAGAGCATCCAATATGCTCAGTTGCAAGGGTATTTTCCTCAGATGTGCTAGGACATTGTAATCCACCTTGTTTTTTCTAGGCGGGTCCCTTGCTGCGAGTTCTTTGACTGCTTCATCGTCGAGGGCGATTCCCTCAGAGATTTTCTCTTTCCCTTTGTCTTTTCTGCTCAAACCTTTGCTTGTGGGTCCGAGGTTCTTTTTAGGCAGCGTGCGGTTACGCAGCTGAATATTCTTACAGTTCTTCTCCTCCTCTTCTTTTTCGACGGTGGAGTCTTTGAAGAGAGCACTGAGGGATATTTCATCCTCAGAATCGCTCCCGAAAGTAAGAACTTAGGGTTTTTCCCTTTCCGAACTTGTATCAGCCATATGACAGCTACCAGTCATTTTTCTATACGCATCTGTCACACTTCTTTTCCGTCGACGAGCTTCGCACTTCATCCTTTTGAAGTGTTTTTGATGGGCAACGTATCCTTACCACCACTTCTTGAAGGCACTGCATTCCTCTGTGGGGTAGGTAACCCTCCGATGATATAGATTGTGGTTTGGATGTGAATCCTCTCTATTGAGGCATATGACCCAAGGAGTGTTTCCTACGAGAGGTGGCAGCTTCATCCCCATTGACAGGGCTTTGGCGAAACGCTTCTCTGCCTTGATCCTGCTCTTAATTGCTGCAGGTATACTTTGGTTTGTTTGGAGTACTTTACGACTCTCCTCGCCATAGCTTTTTTATCCTGACGCTGACGCTTAGCCTTTTCATATATGGCTGTCTCGCGTTCTCGGTCAACTTTGCTCTTTTGAAAAGCTTTGTTTAACAGCCTATCGATCAGGTCTTCTGACAGTTCTGGGGATTTTAGCGCCGATACTGCCCCCGGTTCCTTCGCGTTGTTTTCTGACGCTGAGGAAGTTTCTTTGTTATATAACGACGAATGAGAGATCATGTAGCAACTTGTTACACAATCTTCGGTGTCCTCTGATGAGTCATTTTCCTCATCGTTGTCACTATCTTCATTCGCAGGAATATGCTTAAGGAACTCTTAGAGCGTGACTGGTGTTCGCGCCTTCTAGTTGTACACCTCCAACACGTCAATGTACTTTTGTAGGTCTGTGCGCCTGTCGTCATACTCGGCAAGCTGCACAGGCTTCTTGGTCTTCTTCTTTTTCTTCGAAGACTTGGAAGGCTTGACTTGGGGATTTTTCCCTTCGTCAACAACTTTCAGTACGGGACGTGGTTTCAGCATCCCTTCGATGATTTCAGGTTCAAGTAGGCTTTTCCACCTAACTGCTGGACAAGCCTGTAGATCATTCAGCATTCTTTTGGTTTTTGCTGAAAGAACGACTTCCTATGGAGTTTCTTCCACGAGTGAGCATGATGCCCCCTGCGCATCCACTTTTTTGGGAATGTGCTTCTATAGTGGATTTACCCTGCAGTTATCAGACAGCGCGAACTTCCCCTGTTGATACTGGTCTTCGATCCAGTTCTTGAAGACGTAACAATCTTCAATTGGGTGGCTCACCATACTGTGATAGGAGCAGTAGTTAGGGTTGTTGACGTTGTCGGGTTGCGGTGGATGCCGCAGGTCTGGCAATGTGATAAGTTTGTTACGCACTGCCAATTCAAACTTTCTCCTCGTCTTGTCGCAGGGAAACGAGTAAGCGCGTCCTGGTCTTTCCTCCAAGGATGGGCGCGGATGCGCATTTTTTTGACGAGCAGCCAGTTTTTGGTCTCTTGGTTGTTGTTGTGTGCTGGCAATGAAAGCCGCTTTCCATTTACCCTTATTATTTCGAGGTCCTTATTTGAGGAGGAAGGCCCGAGGCCCATCAGGTCCATTTGGGCCAGTTTATTGATCAAAGCCTGGAAGGTGGTTGGCTTGAAGAATGTCATGAACTGGGACACAGTCGCTTGAGGATCAAGAGTCCTGATGAACATACCCACGGTGGGAGATTCTTCAATGCACTGTTCGTACTTTGACCAGAGGTTCCTCCACCGGATCGCATGTTAGACCCAGGTTTCTACTGGCTTTACCCTGGCATTGATTAATGTCGTGATCGGAGTGCGCTCACTTGCGCTGGCGAACCGCTGTATGAACAGTCGTTCTATCTCTGTGAATGTTCTTATGGAGTCATTTAGGAGCTTCGAGTACCATTCAAAGGCAGTCTCTGACAGTCTTCCAATGAACTGGCGAAGCAACAGTTTGTCGTTGCCTCTAGTGTTGCTACACAGAGCTCTGAACTGCATGATGTGCTGGTGTGGGTTGCATGTCCCCTTGTACATATGGAACTTAGGGATTGTATATCCCGGTGGGTATTTAATTTGGTCATACCAGCCTGGATATTGTCACCCAGTTCTGACGATTTGGCCTGCGGCTTCATTAGCTTGATGAACTCGTATTTGTTGAGCGGTATAATCATCAAGAGCAGCCTTGGAGATTGTTTCCTCCTTGTCTGCGGATAAAGCCGGAAGAGGGTTTGATGTTTCCCCTTGTCGTTTTAGATGATTAATGGCGGATCCTCGGCTGGGGTTTTTTTCCGGATCATCATTCCAATCATATCCTGGAACAAGAGAGCCATCTTCTTTATATTATCAGCCTGGTCAGCAACTTCCTTGTCCTTTCTTTCAATCACCCTTCGTAGGAACTCTATATCGGTCTCCTGCTCCTAGCGCTGTTTGGCTGTTGTGTTCGGGCTTTCGTTCTGCCTGGTAAGTGCTGCCATTTTTCTCAGTATCTCCTAGAGCTTTTGTTGTTGCTCCTGAGTTTTTGTCAACGACCGAGTTTGCGGTCGATGTCTTACGGAAGCACAGCTTTCTTCTTTCCCAGAAGCTATATAGACCGTATGCACGATCATGCCCCCAGACTTGGGGAGTTTGGGTCTATCACTTTTGGAATTTGCCGCAGGCAGTAGGATTTTCTCTGGCCTCATCCTTTTGTGGGAGGTTGAAATTGAAGGAGCCGTTATGACAGGCACTTGTGTAGAAGAAATCTCTCACGGAATGACGGAAGGATGGTCTTTCTCTTGCTGAGCCTTCGATTTCTTCGGTCGACGAGAATAGTCTTTGTTGATCACAGAGTCTGGGACTTTCCACTAGACCCTGTGAATTTGGGAGGAAAGTCGTTGATGGGGCTGCTCCATCTTTGCCTGCACTTTGGCTTCTGCAGGTGGGGGAAATTTCTTTAGCATCGGCGTTGGAGAGTTCTTGCATACCCTTCTGAGCAGATCAAAGCTGTTCCCGGTTGGAACAACAGCATTAACTTCCACCATTGGAGCTGGTAGGATAAATCCAGAGGGGGAGTTGGCACCAGCTTTTCTCACTCAGCGCCAGTGGCGACATCAATCATGTCTTGCAGACGGGGCCGTCTCAGTTTTGGAGCGGCTTCGTCGTGCCCCAGGCTTTGGTGAGGCGCTTCTGTTGGTGTCATCCTGTTGAAGAATGACGTCCAGATTAGAGTTTGGGGAGGGTCGGCTAATCTTTCAAAGACCGTCATTCTGATGGAGGAAGCGCTTTTGATGGCTTCACCTACAGGAGTTAGGAGGGCTATCTGTTTTGAGGCATCCCCTTTATGTATGACGAGCTTCTTTACGGGACCATTTGTGTTTTGGCTCAGCCTGTTGAAAACTAAGACACCAGATTTGGATGGCCCATTGAGAGGGGCCGTTGTGCTCGCCAGTCGATCGAAGACCGACCTCTTGAAAGCTTCTTCCCGCGGCGCTGAGGCACCGACACCCACTGGTGGGAAAATGGCCCCGAAGAATTGTCCAGTAGTGGTGATTGATCGTTAAAAGTATTTTTGTAAAGTAACCGCAATCAAGACGGTGTCGCTAGTAGCTAGCCGCGATGAGTACGGGTCGTCCGCAGGGAAACGTGAACTCTTTTCCTGCTTTAGACGAGCTGATTGAAGAAGGGTGATTGTTTGTCGTTACGGATATAAAATTTATAAACAAAAGGCTTGTACGGTTCATAGGACTTAGTAGTAATGAATGAATAATTAAAAATGACTCCTTTTATCTTTTAATAGTTTAAAACTAGATCGATAGTGATGAATGTAGATTAGGGTTCTTTTGGAAGAAACTAGTGTTTCCCCACTCTTAACCCTTGTTCTTGCATTGATCTTTATTCATGTCTAGCCGCTAACAAAATAAGTGTTAAACCAATCTCAAATCGTGGTCGTGACTAGCAATAAATTGGTAGCGCACCCGATAAGAAAGTTAATATTTATTTTGCTAAAGTTTATAAATTTTAAAATGTATAAAAGAAGTTAAAAGATTTTCTCATCCATGATTCTACCGTATCCTATGAACCCTAGCAAGCTAGTAATTACTCGCTCATGTTTAAAGATTTATAAGAAAGATTGAAGAAGAATGAAAACATAGTTAAGATGCAGAAAGTAAGTGTGGAAATTAATTGCAAAAAGAATAATAAAAACACTACCTTTATTAATCGACTATTGAATTTACAATTTTGCTCCGTACAAAGTAGATCACAAGAACCCTAATTTTCTCTAGACCACTCTCTTGTTGGAGGTAGATGAATAGATGATGATCACTCTCAGATACGTGGACCTCTCAGATCTCTTGATCTCTTCGGTGATGATCTTTAATGTGAAGCTTTCGGTCCCTTATATAGTCACAGAAACTAGAAACCCTAGATTACATATAATAATATATGCAGATACGATCCAATCAACAAAATCTCTCATCTAATGGCCTTAGATCCGCCGCGATTCCGCCGAATAACTCAATCTTTAGCCGCGGATCCACCGAAGTGTGGTGTCTTCAATTTTTGGGATTTTTTCTGGTGTTTTGTATCGTCATGTGGAGATCCTCTAGATGTCTATATTCTGATAATAATAAACCGAATCTCTGTCATTGCTAGATTTCATGATTTGCTTCAATATTTTGGCAAATTTTATTCCGACATCTCGATTTAATTCGGATCTCATGGATTCCATACCTAAGCTAATCTGCACAATATTTCAAATCAAAGTGTTAGTAGTATTTGATATTTTTGAGATATTATCCTAACCATTTTATGATATTATATGTTAAGAATATTGATTAGAAATATTTGATATGATATGCATATTTTAATTACAATATTTCATATAAATATTATATGCATGTATTTTCCCTCATTATATTAATTATAATGTAGAAACATATGATAATAAACTTTTTACACATAAACCCTCATGTGTTCTATAATTACAATAAACACCTTTTAGTACTTAACAATAATAGGGAAAATGTTCATTCAAATGTGCAATATTTTAGACTAATCAAATACCCCTAAACTTAAATTTGATCATCCCGAGTAAACTAGTTATTAAAGAGAAGAAGAAAATGAAAAAGGAAAACCTAGTATATTTTTGTAGGCAACACGATTGCACTGAGCACGTGCAACAAGCCTTTAAATCTCTAGGTGTCCCTAGTAGGAGGAGTGTTGTCTCCTGAGGGTTTTCAGTGGATTACACCCACAAAATCCCATAATAAAAGAAAAATGATGAAAGTTACATATAAAGATAAAGAACATAAAAAAGAAAGAACTTGAAAATAAGAGTTTCAAACTACACTAGCTTTTAAATAGCCATGAGCCCTATCTTAATGGTCATGAAAAGATGTTAGAAATCACATCATCCCTCAATAAAACATCGCCTTTAATTTTCCCCTCTACCTTTCTTCCAAACATAGATCATATACCCCTACGTGTGTGTAAAAGACATGCTTACACTTAGAGAATTCAATTCAAGCTATCGTACTCTTGTCCATCTTCCTTAGTACTTTTTAGTTGGTGAATGTTTTATAGATGGAATTGCTCACACATTCTTTATGCGACCGTTAATACTTCTTGAGGTACTAACCAACCGATTATCAAATGTGCTCACTCTTTTAGGCGTAATTAGCAATATCCTAGTCTTGCAATACCTAAGGTTTAGCAGTGGCTCCCAAACCAGTTGGTCTAAGGCACTAGGTGATAAGGCACCTACGCTATATTTTTTTTATGCTGCCTTAAGTAATTACAAAACTAGTGTTCATTTTTCTTCACCATTTTTTCATTTATATATTTTTTTTATATTTTTTCTTCATACTAAGGCTTTTAGACAAGAGCATTTCAAGGTATCCTCTACTATCCCAAGTTTTAAGATGTGTGCAAGTGCGTATAGTAGGGTATCAACGTTCAGATGTTTGGACTCAAGAATAGGGACTATTTTTCAGACTTATTTCTATTCTCAGATTAGTGATTTTCTTCATCTTACTACCCTTTGGAGCAACAGCTCATGACTACCTATTACTGGTTTCGTTATAAAAGATCTAATTTTCTTGCTTTTCTTAAATCTCTTCCTATCCTTCATATGTATTTTTCACTTCCTAACTTTTATTATCAAATTTTTTTTTTGTGCTATTATTTAGTATAATGCAAAAAATGATGCGTGAATAAGCACAAACCTCCCCCAAACCTATTTGCAGCAGTGTCTTCCCTCATATCATCTATTAAGCTTAAAACCTGTAGACTTGGGAGAAAAGTTAGTAAAGGAGACAAGAATTAATGACAGTGAAATCCTCCTCCAAACTTATTTTTAGCTCACAATTTTTAAAAAAATATTTTTATTTTAAGAGCCAAAATATTTTTCTCCCCTCTCCCCACCCAACTTGAGTGAAACGGTATTAAGCATTTAAAATTATAAGGGGGGATTAAAGTTATTGGTCTATGCAAAGTTTTACAAAGACTAAAAGTCAACACCAACCATTCGAATATTTTATCGATTTAACAATATAGTTGGTGGAAGATCATCGATGTGAAGAAGCGAGAAGATAAGAGGCATAATCGATCGGGTTTAGGTCTCGGTTGGTAGAGACGAAACAGTGATGGTGCACAACTCGCATTCTCATTCTTGATAAGAAAAAGGGGTGGCGGTTCAACTTCTTTGGGTTGAGGTTGATTCATCACAACTCCCATGTCTTCTAGGAATGCGAGTTCTTCGGCAAAAATGTTCTTAAAACTTTCATCGATATTCCGAATGATAATCTCATCGGAAAGAAAGTTATGAAACTCGGATAGCTCGATTAAATCCTTCGACAAGTCAAAAGGTTCGGACTTAGGTGTGGACTTGTCGACAGAAGGGTCTTCAAGTGTATAATAAATAGTAGGATCAAATAATAACGCACAAGTGGCATTGTGATCAGTATCGTGAAGTTCCTCAAATTCGCAACTGTCGGAATTTATCTTTTCGACATAACATACATCAACTATATGAGCATAGGGTTCGGAAAGGCGACTTCCTATCTTGTAGATGTTAAGCTCAATTGTTATCTTCTCAAAGGACAGGTTCATAAAACCGTTACGACAATTTATTACGGCATTGTAAGTAGCTAGAAAAGGCCGACCGAGAATCACCGAAATTTGGTTCCCTGGGTTTGCTACAGGCTGTGTATCTATAACTATAAAGTCCACAGGGAATATAAATTCCTCGACTTTGATTAACATGTCCTCTAGCTCCCTCCGAAGTTGGGTGAAAGATCAATCTGCTATCTGGAGAGTGCAATGCGTAGGTTTCAACTCCTATGCCTAATTGCTCATAAATAGAATACGAAAGAAAGTAAACACTGGCACCTAAATTGAGTAGAACACGATTGATATATTTACCCCCAATAGTTATAGATATTATAGGACAACCGGGGTCCGTACTTTTCGTGGGCACCAATTGGGTAAGAGAATTGCTCATATTATTCATTAAGAAAACTTTTTTAGACACTTGAACTTTTCTTTTCCTAGTGCACAAGTCCTTTAAAATTTTCGCATAGGAAGGAACTTGTTTAATAACATCTAGGAGAAGAATATTTATGTTAACTTATTTAAAAATTTCCACATTCTTCTCCATTTGAGGACTTGGTCTGTTGGCCCTCAACTTGTGTGGAAAAGGAGCTTTATCAATATGGATTGGGTCCAACTTTTGATGAGAAGTTTATGGGGATGGAATGGATCCCAAATTGGATTTAGGATGGTTGTAGATGGTAATTCCTTCAAAGAAATAGGCTGAGGGTTCGAGCCTAGTGGAAAACAAAGAATAGGCTCGGAAGAAGATGTTGGATTAGACGAAGTAGGAGTAGAAGTAGTAGCTGGGGTTTCATCAATGTCATCAAATTCAACTTATTTACCAAAATTATTGTTCGACACTCTTCCCGATCTCAACGTGGTTATGGCACTCACATTATAATTTTGAAGGATGAGATTCGCGTTTTGTGAGTGGCCTGAATTTTGTAAAGGTTGAGATGGAAGTCTTCCTTTCTCTCTCTCACTCATTGCGGTATTTAACTGTGCAAGTTGTGCTTCTATCGATTTAATGCTTTCACCGTGGGAAGCAATGTGTTGCACTAACGTTTGGATAGAAGACGTTAAATTAGCCATCGTTTATTTAGATTGTTTAATGAACGATTCTAAGTTACGTTCGAGTGCAGAGTTTTTATCGGTACTGGCTGTTGGGAAATAATTATTATAAGGTGCAAAGTTGTTGGCCGGATTTTGAAAAGATTGCGGTTGAAAGGGGTGTTGACTTTGTTATGGTGGCTGTTGTTGCTGTGGAGAAAGCCTTTGATAATTATTTTGGCTTGAGAACTGATTTTGATTTTGAGACTGGTTTTGGTTCCAAGCGAAATTAGGGTGGTTCCTATATCCCTGATTATAAGTAGATGAATAAGGGTCATTTCTAGGTTGTTGCTGAAAAGCAGTATTGGTTTGTTCGTGACCTTGAGACGAAAGATTCAAAGGACATTCTTTCATTAAATGTAATGAGTCAAAACAACAACCACACACGGTTTTAGGGAGCATAACTTGATTTAGAGAGGTTGGCGAGACTTTGTTTTGGATAGCTTCGAGTTTTTTTGCATCGCGGCCATTTCAGCTTTTACTGCAATGGAAACGTCGAGCTGATGGATACCTGCACTAGATGAGATGATGTTGGTCTAGTGCTCTTCCATTGTGAGGTTTGTTCGGCGAGATCTTCCAGAAATTGCCAAGATTCGCCATCGTCTTTTGACATGAAATGGCATTGACAAATGGTTTCAAGCATTTGTTTCGTGGAAAGATTAACACCCTCGTATATAATTCGGCAAAGTTGCCATCTAGTAATTCCGTGATGAGGGCATTGTACAAGAAGATCTTTAAACCGTTCAAAGCATTTCCAGAATGGTTCATTGGGAAGTGGGGTAAACTGTTTAATCTCGCTTCGAACATGGGCGGTTTTGTGATTAGGATAATACTTCTTAAGGAATGCTATAACGAATTCATCTTACTTAGCGATAGAATGTGCGGCAGTGCTATAAAGTCATTTTTCTGCTAGATCGCAAAAGGTAAAAGGGAGAAAGCGTAATCACATAGCATCCACAGAAAGTTGGGTTATGCTCATCATTGCACATACTTTCTCGAATTTGGTTGTGAAAACGTATGCGTCTTCGGATTCAAGCCCTTGGAATTTGGGCAAAAAGTTGATGAAGTTTGGTTTAATTTCGAAATTACCCCCATTAGTCGGTGGAAGAGACAAACAAGTAGGAAGGGGTCCACGTATAGGGTAGCATCTTTCTTGAAGAGAGATGCGCGGTGGATTTTGCGTACCTACAGGTAGTGGCAGGGTGGTATCATGAAATCATGATGAATATCCGTCCATTTCGGAAGATGTGGTGGGTGGAGGGAAAATAGAAGATGAAGAAGTACCGATTTCGGAGTCGATAGAAAAAACGAGGACAAGACGGGCACTAGAATCCTGTGTCCAGCCAATCTTGCACTAAGAAGGTTTAGCGCACGTGGCAGCATGTGTGAGAATGATATTTAGAAGGTTTGTTTTGAAAAAAGTCGGACTTAAGACTTGACTCAACAAATCACAAAATGCACAATCAAACCCTAGAACTAGGGTCACCCAGGTCAAGTTACTAGACCGCTCCTAGAGTTCCAAAGGACAAGTCGCGGGATCAATCATCTACCACCTCTTTATCACTCTTGTAGCCAGGTAAGTGGGAGGTATCCGCTATACGAATCATCGAAATAGAGGGCCTAATTAAGTAACCACTTTTCTTAATCACACTTGCCTAGACACTATAAGAGAAATGCGGATAAGCAATAGATTACCCATGACATTCCTCTGTCTTAATTGAGTGCGGCGATCCTTAGAGGCTTGGTCTAGATATTTTTTAAATAATATAGGGTGAGAGTATGCTTGTTTTGTGATTTGTGGGGCCTAGAAAGGGTGATGAAATCCCACCTAATCTGGATTTGGGTTATTGCTCCTTAATGCCCAGTTAAGATATGCAAAAACAAACCGATATCAAAACACGCAACAAGATTTTTGAGCGGCGATATTTGCAAAGAATCCTGCAGGAAAAATCAGATTATTGAAGTTTTAGAAGAGAGAGAATGATATGAGGAAATTACCTGATGATTTTGGAGGCCCAACTCCATCAAATCCTTGTTCCCGCGACCAAATCCTTGTTCCCGCCGTGGTTCCGCCGCAAGTTGATGTGTTCTTCAGCTATTTTTTTCTTCAGAGCACCCCTCTGCTTCCCTGGTCCACGTTGAAAGTCTCTGAATCTTTGTTTTCTTGCTCCAGTTACTCCAGATTCCCTTGCAAAAATCGCACAATATTTGTTATAAACACAAGATGCGGTTTTGGTTCTCGTTTATTTTATTTTATGGTTGCCGGATTTTATAAGAAATCAACCTGAATAACAAGAAAAAAAATTATGGCCGTCTCCCCGGCAACGACACCATTTGATTGATCGTTAATAAGTGTTTTTGTAAAGTAACCGCAATCAAGAAGGTGTCGCTAGTAGCTAGCCGCGATGAGTACGGGTCATCCATAGGGAAACGTGAACTTTTTTCTTGCTTTAGACGAGTTGGTTGAAGAAGGGTGATTATTTGTTGTTACGAATATAGAATTTATAAAGAAAAGGCTTGTAGGGTTCATAGGACTTAGTAGTAATGGATGAATAATTAAAAATGACTCCTTTTATCTTTTAATAGTTTAAAACTAGATCGATAGTGATGAATGTAGATTAGGGTTCATTTAAAAAAAAAAGAGTTTCCCCACTCTTAACCCTTGTTCTTGCATTGATCTCTATTCATGTCTAGCCCCTAACAAAATAAGTGTTAAACTAATCTCAAATCGTGGTCATGACTAGCAATAAATTGGTAGCACGCCCGATAAGGAGGTTAATATTTATTTTGCTAAAATTTATAAATTTTAAAATGTATAAAAGAAATTAAAAGATATTCTCATCCATGATTCTACCCAATCCTACAAACCCTAGCAAGCTAAGAATTACTCTCTCATGTTTAAAGATTTAGAAGAAAGATTGAAGAAGAATAAAAACATAATTAAGATGCAGAACGCAAGTGCAGAAAGTAAGTGCGGAAATTAATTGCAAAAACAATAATAAAAACACTACCTTTATTAATCAACTATTGCATTTACAATTTTTCTCTATAGAAAGTAGATTATAAGAACCCTAGTTTGCTCTAGATCTCTCTCTTGTTGAAGGTAAATGAATAGATGATGATCACTCGGATACGTGGACCTCTTAGATCTCTTGATCTTTTCGGTGATGATCTTTAATGTGAAACTCTCGGTCTCTTATATAGTCACAGAAACTAGAAACCCTAGATTCTATATAATAATATATGCAGATATGATCCAATCACCAAAATCTCTCATCCAACGGCCCTAGATCCGCCGCGATTCTGCCGCATATCTCACTCTTTAGCCGCGAATCCACCGTAGTGTGGTGTCTTCAATTTTTAGGATTTTTTCTGGTGTTTTGTATCGTCATGTGGAGATCTTCTAGATGTCTATATTCTGATAATAATGAACCGAGTCTCTGTCGTTGCTAGATTTCATGATTTGCTTCAATATTTTGGCAGATTTGATTCCGACATCCTGATTTAATTCGGATCTAATGGATTCCAGACCTGAGCTAATCTGCACAATATCTCAAATCAAAATGTTAGTAGTATTTGATATTTTTGAGATATTATCTTAACCATTTTATGATATTATATGTTAAGAATATTGATTAGAAATATTTGATATGATATGCATTTTTTAATTACAATATTTCATATAAATATTATATGCATGTAAACATATGATAATAAACTTCTTATACATAAACCCTCATATGTTGTATAATTACAATAAACACGTTTTAGTACTTAACAATAATAGGAAAAAAGTTCATTCAAATGTACAATATTTTAGACTAATCAAGTGGCTTGCGTTGCTTGCCCCACCAGCAATGAAAAGATAGTGGCCGCGTTGGGCCCGTAGGTCACTCCTCCAGCTGAAGTGCAGTTGAGAGCCATTGATTTTCTAATTCTGCACAGGAGCTAGACACCAAGTTTTAGTACCTAGAATCTAATTGCAACAATAGTGAACCGTGATTTTGTTTGCGAAACACGACACACGAAGTGTGGAGTCGAAAGAGGAAAAGACCCCACCGGGCGTGCCAGAATCTATTTACCGCTGAAAAACAGAGACAAAACGGGATGGATCGTCTGGCCAGAATTTAGGGGCAGATGCAATTTGGATTTATCCGTCCACCTCTCTGAATATGCCAAGTTAATTTATGGCACCATATATCGAAGATTTGGACGGATGCGACCATTGTAGCAGACTTCTTCATATTTCCCCTCATTTTATGAGGTTTTTTTGATTGTAGAGACGTTCTTCCCTGCAGGCATAAGCCCCTGCAGTTAATTACGTTGTCGCTTTACGATAACCACTTTCTCCTGCTCCGGCAGTCCACTTCGTGTCGTGTGTAATTTTGTTTGTTTTGGTTGCCCGTGGATTGTATACAGAGACTAGTTTGTGTCGTCGCTCGTAGAGCGCAAATTAGTCCAAATTCGTATATTTTAGATATGGGTTTGGGTTAAGGATTTGCTTGACGGGTTTTTGAACTTAGGTTCTATGTTCCTTTGGTTCAAAACGATTTGGTTTTATTTAAGGATCGTTAATCTAGTTTGAGATTAAGATCAACTTAAATGTGTAAGCATTTGGGTTCAATTTATTTTTAACTAAGGATACGTTAGTCTAATTTGAGACTCAGATCAACTTAGCAATATTTTAAGGATCATTTTTATTTAAGATCCAAACAACAGAGTATTTTGGGCTCGACTATAAGAAAGTTTTATAGACTTGGCCAATTTAGGCTTAGTCTGCTCAGTTTTTTTTTGTTTCAGAAGTGCTAAGCACTTATTTGGGCTCTGTTGGTTCAGTCCCCCTTTTTTTATGCAAAAGTACTAAGCACTTGTTTGACACTCTGACACTCACATGGGTGTCATGTGAAGCATTTAATTATGGGCGCTGAGCACTCAGCCATTTTGGCTGTTTATGGAGTGTTAAGCACTTTTCTCGCTTCTCTTTTTTCTGGTGGTGCCAACATGAGGAACATGTGAGGCGCAGGGCGCTGCCCAATCAGTGCTAAGCACTCAGCCGTTTTGGTTATTTATGGAGTGCGAAGCACTCAAATTATTTTTTGGGCGCCCACATGAGGAGCAAATGAAGCACTAGGTTTCTGCTTTAGGCGCCCACGTGTCTTTCACATGAGGCGCTAGGCGCTTTTGGGGGCGCTCACCTGGGACGCTAATTTCTTTTCTTTTTCAGAGATAGATTCTCTGCTAATGGCATTTTGCCCATTAATGATCACCAAGATCTTTGTTTTGAAGATCTGGGATCAAGTTTTCTTTTAAAAACCAACTTCTTTTAAGTTTCTTTTAGGGTTAAACACTATTTTCCAAGGAATTAAATCCCCATAGGATAGATTCTTTTTTC
Source organism: Agapanthus africanus (assembly GCA_030015575.1). Lineage (NCBI taxonomy): Eukaryota > Viridiplantae > Streptophyta > Magnoliopsida > Asparagales > Amaryllidaceae > Agapanthus > Agapanthus africanus. The sequence goes on along the minus strand of CM057338.1, from coordinate 170,409,428 downwards.
TAGTTCTTTTTTGAATTTTTTATTCTCAAGAACAAGATCTTCCCGATAAGAATTAAATTCTCAACTTGTGGGAGGGTTGTCTTGTAGATCTCTGATCCAGGAAAAGAACTAGGTTCTTTGAGAAGGGTTAAACCCTTAAAATAGGTAAAGGGGATATTTTGGTATCTGTGGTTTTCTTTACCTAGGGTTTTGAGGAGGACAGTCTTCTTCTTTGAAAATTGAATTCTCTATTGTTTTAGAGCTCTTCCTATTATTTTTTTTGCAGAAGCTTGTAGGAGATATTTTTTCTATCTAACTGTGTGTGTGTTGCCTCTTTCTCTTCGTTCTTCTTTGTGTGAGTCTCTCTCTCTCTCTCTGTGTGTGTCTATAAGACTTGAAATCTCAGGTCCTTTATATAGTAGAGGCAGATTGTTAATTGGTTTTGAGAAAATCTCTCATTGAGAGATTGCAATTGATTTAATTGGTTTGGGGAATTTTACCCACCGTTGGATCTTTGATCCAAGGATTTCTATTTTACAGAATATGATTTTTGTTGTTTTTAATGAGATTGGGGAAATATTTTCCTCTATACATAATTTATTCTGTAAAATGGTGATTTTTAATCACCATTGGATTTTTTTTAATCCAAAAGTTCTCTATTTTATAGAGAGCGATATTTTTTGTTTAGAAAGATTGAGAGAATATATTCCAAAATAGAATTTTATTCTATAATTGTATTTTTGATCCAGCCGAGAGTATCTTTATTATTTAGAAAGATTTGGAAGATATTTTCTCCTAATAGAATTTAATTCTATATTTTGATGATTTATCGTCTCTATTGGATCTTTGACAGAGAATATCCTAACTTTTGTTAGCGAAATGTAGAATTTAATTCTACTGATATGAACATGGGCGCTGTCACTCACGTGTTATGCACATGGGCGCCACTTAAGAATTTAATTCTTATGATAGGTATTTATGTGCTTTGCACATTGGCGCCCGCGTGAGGAGCACGTGTGGTGCCATATAAGAATTTAAATTTTATTCAGGAAGCATTCCTGTGCTTTTCATATTGGCGTCCACATGAGGAGCACATGAGGTGCCACCATAGGATATAATCCTATAAGATTGGCTCTGGCGCTGGCGCCCTCGTGGAGAGCACATGAGGCGCTGCTTCATTCCAATAGAGCTTTGCTCTTTTGTTAGGTTAAATATTACGGGAACAGTCAAGGAGTCCGACATTACGAATATGGCTTTTAGGACTCGTTATGGTCATTATGAATATCTCGTAATGCCATTTAGAGTGACCAATGCACCTGCCATCTTTATGAACCTGATGAACCAAGTTTTCCAAGAGTACTTAGACAGGTTTGTTATTATATTCATCGATGACATCCTGGTGTATTCAAAGAATCAGAAAGAACACGCCGGACACTTATGGATTGTCCTAGAGACATTACGACAACATCAGCTCTATGCCAAATACAGCAAGTGTGATTTTTGGCTAGATTAAGTCGGATTTCTCGAATATATTGTTTCAAGCGAAGGAATCTTTATGGATCCAGCTAAGGAGTCAGCTGTCAGCGAGTGGCCGACACCAAAGACCGTGAAAGATATAAGAAGTTTCTTGGGCTTAGCAGGATAAAATCGATGATTCATCAAAGGATTCTCAAAAATCGCAACACCCCTGACCAAGCTCACACGTAAAGACGAAGCATTCGTGTGGTCGGAAGCATGTGAAAAAGCTTTTGTAGAACTCAAGACGAGGTTAACCTCTGCATCTATTCTTGTAATACCAGATCAATCTGGCGGATTCGTCGTATATTGTGATGCGTCTGGTAAAAGATTAGGATGTGTTCTACACTAGTATGGAAAATTTATGGCTTTTGCATCAAGACAATTAAAAGTTCATGAACACAACTATCCAATACATGATCTAGAACTGGCAACAGTGATCTTCGCACTCAAGATTTGACGCCACTATCTTTTGAGAGAACGAGTGGATATATACACTGACCATAAAATTCTTAAGTATATATTTTCTCATAAAGAACTCAACATGTGGCAGAGAAGATGGCTAGAACTCATGGCAAATTTTGACATCAACCTACAGTATCATCCTGGGAAGGTAAACGTAGTTCCTGATGCACTTAATCACCATCCATTAGCAATGAACCTCACCGCTCAATGGAAGCTACAACAAGAATTGCACGGATTGGAGATCGAAGTAGTTATGCCAGATAATGCTTCATATTTAATGAACTTACAAGTCCAGTCCACTCTTGTCAATCAGATCAAAGCAGCTCAAGCAAATGATGCCAAGCTACAAAAGATCCGAGAAAAAGTAGAAAATGGACTTCAAACTGACTTCATCATCCACGAAGATGGATCCTTGCGATATGGATGCCATTTATGCATGCCAATCGGACCTGTTCGAGAAGAGTTGATGAAAGAAACTCACAGCTCTCCTTATTCTGTACACCCTGGTGGCATGAAGATGTACAAGTATCTATGGAAACACTAATGGTGGCATGGAATGAAGCGCGAAGTAGCAAGGAGCATACCCAAGTGTTAGGTGTGTCAGCAAGTGAAGGCTGAACATCACAGAACTGCTGGTCTACTTCAGCCGTTACGAATCCCAAAATGGAAATGGCAGCACATTACCATGGACTTTGTGACTGCTCTCCCTCACAGCACGAAGGGTAACGATGCAATTTGGGTTATTTTGGATCGACTCACCAAGTCGGCTCACTTGATTCCATTTCGAGTTGGCCAGTCAACCGAGACATTAGCAAGGAAGTATATGGAGGTGAGTAAAAATCTCAAGTAAGATTTAAACTTTCAAGATATACCCTACTTGTCTTGATACCCATAAACTCATGCAGGAGATCGTGAGATTACATGGAGTACCTGTTTGCATCGTCTCCGATTGTGATAGAAGATTGCGATCACAATTTTAGCAGAGTCTGCACGCTAGCCTAGGAATGAGTCTGAATTTCAGCACGGCGTATCATCCACAAACAGATGGATAGTCCGAGCCGACAATTCAGATCCTGGAAGATATGCTGAGAATCTGTATGTTAGACTTCGGAGGTTCGTGGGAAGATCTGTTAGTGTATATACCCTAGAGGCCTTTATTGTATCATACTAGCTTGTATATTACTTAATGGAAGCTTGGAATATTAACAGTTATAATAACAGTCTTGCTAAACATGGTAGTATGCTACTTGGTTATATCTATCTTAATATATGTGTATGTATTGATAGAGCCCTTAGGATCTTGCTTGACTACCAGCATTATGATGGCAGTCACACTAGTGGGGGCTGGGTAGTCTACAAGCACATCCTTTTTCAGGTCCCTAGTCGTAGGATTATCGAGATAGGGCATCGATACTCCGGAGTAGACTAGTGTGTACGCTTCTCATCCCAGTTGGGGAGATAGTCTGTCCCACAGCCATCAGTACGTCGTACTGGAGATAGTATACAGGTGCTTGTTGGGTTACGGGTACACCGGACAGGACTCACAGGGAACTGTTGGTTGGTATTATACCCATCGTCAGTTAACAGTTCCCAGGTGACATGAGTACAGCATAGTCCGCAGACTTGACACTGCTGCTTTACCTCGAGTGTGTTCCCACTGTTCTTAGATTGCTACCCTACCACGGCTCAAAGGAGTCGTGCAAACAGGTAGAAGTTGGGTGCAGTCCCGAAGCACTTGGAGGCAGTGGCGGTTAGACAGGATTCGTCTCTCCCGGTATTGGGAGTTGATATCGCGCTGTTTCTGGAGAGCCATTACGCAAAGTCCCTGGCTAGGGCAAGCGAGATTTACTAGTAGGTTTTCCAGTAGCTTCTCAAGGTGTAATGGGCTTCACTCCGACACGACTTATACCTCTTTTAGGGGACTGACGCTTGCCGCCCCCCTAGGCCCGATATGCGATAGTCCTAGACAAACAGACCGGACTGTACAGAGATTATCACATCAGGTTCAGTAGGAGTTCGGATGGGTTTCCTCATCGGCCTTCTTATCGACATATACCTGGGGACCGTTACGTACAGCTAGTGCCGCTTGCGGTCTGTGGTTAAACCTACTGCCAGCGTAGTAGTCGAGTCTTTAAAGTCCCACACAGAGAGTTTCCCTACTTCGGGCGAAACGATATAGAGGTCGTATGGTTTTACGACAGGGTTCGAACACATACGTGTTTTTACGCACGTACGATGTTCGGACAGTTTATACTAGCGGGATTTGGTTCAAACCAGATTCTAGTATCGAATTATTGGATTTATACAGTCTCAGTATTTCCGTATTTTCACGGATAGGAGGGGCGTTCTCGTAATTACTCGAGAAGCTTCTAGAAGGTTGATGAGGTGGAGGCTAAGGTGGCATTTGCATTAAATGATTTAATGACTCATGGTGTGATTCATACAAAGGTGTTAGTGATGCATTTAATGATTAATGACTCATGAGATGAATCACACAAAGTGAATAAATGAAGCATGGTTGATATTATCATTTGATTATTCATTTAATAATTATTATGCTTCATATATTCTAAATGAGATATTATTTCATTTCATTCTCACTCTCACCTTCTCTCTCCTCAATCTCTCTCTCTTCAAATCCTAACCCTAACCTTTCATGTGTTGAGATCAAGGGTTAGCAAGACTATTTGATCCCTAATCCTATTCTATATCCTCTAGGTTGCTTTGATTAGCTCTTTTAGTAACCTAGTTACCTCAAGATAGAGGTCAAGCTTGAAGAAGTAGCTCTCGGGTGGATCTTCTATTACAACGAGGAAGCCGACGAGGAGGTAGTCAACGGGAACAAGAAGAACTTGGTTCATTAGGTATAATCTTCTTTCATAGTAGCTAATCCCTCCTATGATGTTGTTAGTTAGGGTTTGGCAAAGATCCGTAAGTTAGTCGATGTTTGTTTTAAACAAAATGATTGTTTTACCTATTTCACCTCCCCGCAACTCGTGGGGTGTCTAACGTCGACTTACAAGATCACCCACACCTTGTAGAGTTTTCATACAACAACAGCTATCAGGAAAGTATTGGGATGGCACCATCACAGCACTCTACAGAAGGAAATATCGTTCCCCATTGAGTTGGGACGAAGTTGGAGATCATGAACTCCTTGGACTAGAGATGATCGTGGCAACTGTGGACGTGGTTCGCACGATCAAGAAAAGGATGCGAATAGCCCAAGACCGACAGAAGTATTGGGCAGATGCATTACATCAACATCTGGAGTTCCAACCTGGAGACCATGTATTCCTGAAGATTTCTTCAAACAGAGGAGTGATACGGTTTGGCTAAAAGGGTAAGTTAAGTCCAATGTGAATAGGACCGTTCGACATACTCGAACGAGTTGGAAAAGTGACATACCGTTTAGCACTACCACTCTCATTGGAAGGAGTGCACAACATGTTCCACATATCCCAACTACGATGATATGTGAAAGACCCCAGCCACATACATGATCACTCAGAGCTCACTGTACAAACTGACCTAACATGCGAGTAACAACCAGTTGAAATCATGAACCGAAAGGTGAAAACATTACGGAGCAAGGAGGTAAACTTGGTCAGAGTAATATGGAGAAAGGATTCGCCAGGAGAATCAACTTGGGAAAGAGAAGAAGATATGCATAGACGATAACCATACCTATTTGAAAATTAGTCTCTATGTAATTGTAAATTTCGAGGACGAAATTTTTATAAAGAGGGTGGAATATAACGACTCTGAAGTCACTGTACAGAAAATTCTTGTTATTGTATAGAAAGTAGTATTACTGTCTGTATAAGAGTTATAAGCTAGATTTGTTTAATAAATGCAAGAAACAACTTGTAGCTCACTGGTAAAGCCTTTACACTGCTGTGACATAGCCTGTGTGTTCGAATCCCATCAGACACAATTATTTTTTAGATTTTTTCTGTAATTTTTGGAAGCCCTAGAGTTGCATGTGCAATACACGGGGAAATGACAAGGTTCAAAAAAATCAAACAGGCGCAATGAGGTGTACACACCCAACTTGACACGTGGCACGAATCTCAAGGCAAGCCAACGAGATCCGACCGCCCGTTTCCTCTCTATGGCCGGTACAGACGGTCCCAATACGCCTAAATCCTCCTTATTTTGCACACTTGTCACTTCAACGCCCCTTAACTCCCCTGAACTGTTTGATTTTCCGGCAATCAAATAGAGACTCTTCAATTCACCATTTAACACCTTTTTAATGCATTTTAATCCACATTTTTAATTCCCAAACCCTTATTCTCCACTATAAATACCACCTTATGCCCTAGCCCCCCTCTATTCTTAAATTTCCAGCAAAATCACCTTAAAAGTTCCTAAGTGCAAGTGGAGTCAAGTGGAGTTAGCGACCAAGCTTGTTCCATCGAAGATCGAAGCCGTTTCCGAAGCTTCCATTTAACGACTCTGAAATGTTTGTACGGAAATTTTTCTGTTAATATACAAGAAATGAGTTTTACAGCCTGAGTTTGAGTTATAAGTTACTTTTGTTAAATAAAAGCAAGAAACAACTTGTAGTTCACTGGTAAAGCCTCTACACTGCTGTGATGTAGCCTGTGTGTTCGATTCTCATCAGACACAATTTTTTCTGATTTTTCTTTTTAACTTTTTGGAAGCCCAAAAGTTTTCACATGCAATACATTGGGAAATAAAAAGTTCAGAAAAATCAAACAATTGGAAAATGGAGTAAATACAGAGTTGATCTGATGGCACGAATCTCAAGGCCAGATCTCAAGAATCAACAGCGGAAATGCTGTTTGAGCCGGCGGGGACGGTCGAATTGGGTCCAATTGGATCCGTGTTTTGCACACACACCTTTTCAACTTCGCTCAACTCCTCTGCACTGTTTGATTTCTCTGCAATCAAACAAAGAACTTTCATTTCACCAATAAACACTATTTTAATGTTTTTTAGTCCACATTTTTAATTCCTAAACCCTAATTCTCCACTATAAATACCACCTCATACCCTAGCTCTTCACCATTCTGAAAATTCTAGCAAAAACTCTCTCAAAATTTCCTAAGTTCAAGTGGAGTAAAATGGAGTTAGCGAGCAACCTTCTTCCGTCGAAGATCGAAACCGATTACGGAGCTCCCGCGACGCCACGACGACACTCTTGCCTTCTTCACCCTCTTCCTAAGTTTTTCAAACCATAAGTCCCTCCCAATCTCTCTTTCTCTTTGTCACGCCCCACTTCCCAGAGTGCGCTAAGATCGGTACGTGACAGAGCCAACCATGCTATCTGTGGCTAGGAAACATCCCTCCACAGTCACATTATGGCTGTCTAGAAGATATCAAGAAAATGAAAAATAAAATAAACTATCTAGTACATGTCCATATTCCAGAATAAACGAGTCAAGAAATAATATGCGGAAGCAATAAATCCAATAAACAATAACAATCTGGAAAGTACATCCCAAATACGGGCTCACATCAGGAAATGAAAATGCTGAAAGAAAACTAGACTAAAATACTAACAGGATCCTCACTGCTCGGCCTGTCGACTAAAGTACTTCTAGTCGGCCTGCGACAAAGATAGAGGATCTGGGCAATGCAAAACCCAGACGTCAGTGCGTCATAATATCAATAATAATAAGCAACCAGGATGTAACGAGATATGCAGGCATGAATTATAAATAGTAACATGAATGTAATAAGTAAACATAGATATAGAACAGTGAAGAGTAACAGTATATGTGACATGCAGTGATCAATCTAAACTGTGCTACTGGATTATCTATTCTAAAGTTTGTTTGAAATCAATTAGTGTACTCCTCCATGTAACTCAAAGAATATGTCCCGTTATCCCCGGGACCACGGATCAGGTAGTGGGAGTCACGAATGACTCTGTCCCGTTATCCCCCGGGACCATAGATCAAGTAAGAATCATGAATGATTCTGTCCCGTTATCCTCCGGGACCATGGATCAAGTAATACCCTTTTAAGCTACACTTCAGTTACACTTTTGATTTCCCTATACCCCCAAGGTTATGTGTTCAAGTCAGGTATTGATAAATCTGATGCTAATGCCAACACAGGATCAAGCAGGTGCAGGTTTCTCTAAGACAATAGGATATGTCCGTCAGGACAACAGGTCAAGATTGTCGGCATTAGTAACAAGATCAGGTATCAAGTCAAGCAGTGGTGCATCAGGTCATGTCAGGTAGTGCACATGCATCAAATGGATGCCCAACAGTAAAATGTAACAAGTATCGAATCAGGGTAAGAGTACGGATGTACGGTAAAAGTATGGATGCATAAATATCTATCAGGGGTAACATCATGACTATGTAGGATGCACATTATCAAGCATGGGGTTCTAATACAACAATAACATGAAATAATACGATCTGTAGATGCAGCTACATATATAATAAATGATATGGATGCATATGGGTATCCGAAAATAGTAAAATATTAATATGGGTGCACAGTGCAATCAACATGTGATATTTTTATTCATATGGATGCAAAATAAGATACATAGCATGTAGCAAGATGAACTTGCCTGAACGGATCTCACGACGGGTGCGTACGCCACGTCTGACATCAGATAAACGTCGTAAAGTACACACACACGCACGGGACAGGACCAGGCAAGGCAAGAAGGTAACCACACAGGCTAGGAACGTCCACGGGTTGCCTGGATCGGCGTCGGCATCACGGCTCCGGCGATCACCGGAAACAAGAATTAAAGAAAAGAAGAAGAAGAAGAAGAAGAAGAAGAAGAAGGTGCTCTGGGGTTGATGCTCTGGACCAGAGACGATGCGAGGGGGTTACAACGGCGATTGGTCGTCAACGGCGAGAATGCAGGCAGGGTTTTCCGGTGAGGCAGTGGGTTCATGAAGTTAGGGATCGAGGTCGGTTCTTGGTGTCGAGGTTGAAGGGAAGAGTGGAGAGAGGTGAGGTCGAGGGGGAGATGAGGATGGCTGGGTGAGGAGGCGACGACGAGGCGACGACGAAGGCTAGGGTTATGGTTGTAGGTGATGGTGGTGATGAAGGGAAGAGTGGAGAAAGGTGAGTTCGAGGGGGAGATGAGGATGGCGGGGTGAGGAAGCGACGATGAGGTGACGGCGAAGGCTAGGGTTAGGGTTGCTGGGTTTCTCGTAGAGGCGAGGCGGCAAAATTTAAAGGAGAGGGAGAAGAAGGAAGGTAACGTTAGTGAGAAGAGGGGGTGACGGGATCTCGCGATGAATAGTAATCGCGAGAGGAGAGAGAGAGGGAGAGAGAGAAAGAGAGAGAGAGAGAAATAGAGATCGAGAGAAGAGAGAGGGGGAGAGAAAGAGAGAGAGAGAGAGTTCTGTTATTTTAAAAAAAATTGATTTTAAAAATATTTTTAGTTTTAAAACTTTTATACTTATAAATATATATATAATAACAGTTAGATTATATTAATATAATATTAGTTAATTTTGAGTTTTTTGGTAAATACAAAAATAGTCCAAAACAAGCCCGGGTCGGGTCTAAAATTACGGTTTGAAAATACAGTTAATGTACGTGTCAACCAAAATCAAAATAGGATATCCGGGTAATGAAAATGCATACCTCCAAGAACGGATGCACGCACGTGCACGTATCCATCCAAACGAGTCTGTCTCACTGAATGGGACGCGAACAAGATGCGCGGATGCTACGACAGGGTTAGGGGTATCATGCAGGCCATGCTATATATATTTAAAATATTTTACTTGACTTTATATGTTATATTGAAAAAAATATGAAGATGCCAGATAAAATACCAGTATGCAGTATATATAAAAAAAATGAAAGTGCATGGATCCACATAACAAGCCGGGATAAATTATAAATAGGAATCAAGACGGGTTTTCAGCAAGCGGGTCCGGTCGGATGCAAATACAGATGTCAAATACACTATTCACACCCAAACAACAATAAATCAAGAAATAACCATAAATAAAGAAATACTCAAAATAGAACAGGTATAAATGAACTAGTGTGTTACATTATACCTAACTACAAAAGAATTTCGTCCTCGAAATTCCCAAAACAAGAAAAACAACCAAACATGAAACTACGAGAAGAGGTATGGAAACTTCTGTCGAATCTCGTATTCTCGTTCCCAAGTCGATTCTCCGTGCGAGCGATTCCCCCATGAAACAAGTACGAGAGGGATAACTTTGTTCTTGAGGACCTTTTCTTTTCGATCAAAAATCGACATCGGTCGTTCTTCATAGGTCAAATCCTCCCTTACTGTCAGCTCCGAATGATCTAGCACGTGTGTTTCATCTCGAACATACTTACGGAGTTGAAATACATGAAACACGTCATGAACATTTGCCAAAGATGGTGGTAAAGCCAATCGATAAGCCACTTCTCCAACACGCTCCATAATCTCGAAAGGCCCCACGAATCGAGGACTAAGCTTGCCTCAACTCCCAAAACGAATCACTCCTCTAGTCGGTGATATCTTCAAGAATACAAGATCACCAACAGCGAACTCTAGAGGTCTTCTCGATATATTGGCCCAACTCTTCTGTCGATCCTGCGCTGCCTTCATGTCATTCCGGATAGTATTAACCTTCTCTACTGTTTGCATAGTCAAATCCGGTCCCAACAATCTTCGTTCTCCAATATCATCCTAACAAACGGGTGAGCGACACTTGCGACCATACAATGCTTCGAATGGAGCCATCTGAATAGTCGCCTGAAAGCTGTTATTGTATGAAAACTCCACCAAGTGTAGATGATCCTCCCATGAACCCTTGAAATCTAACATACAAGCTCTCAACATATCTTCAAGAGTTTGGATCGTTCTCTCCGACTGGCCATCTGTCTGAGGATGCTAAACGGTGCTAAACTTCAATCGCGTCCCCAAACTTTCCTGTAAACTCCTCCAGAAGTGCTATAAGAATCGGGTGTCACGGTCGGAAACGATGCTCACAGGTACTCCATGCAATCTCACATTCTCCTGCATATACCGTTCTGCTAACGCTTTCGTTGACTGACCAACTGGAAATGGTATAAATTGAGCTCCCTTGGTCAATCGATCAACAATCACCCAAACTGCATTATTGCCCTTTGGACTCCGCGGTAAAGCTATCACGAAATCCATGGTTATATGTTCCCACTTCTATTGAGGAATCGGAAGTGGTTGCAATAAACCAGCTACCCTTTGATATTCAGCCTTAACTTGCTGACACACCAAACACTTCGCTACAAAGCGGGCAATCTCCCTTTTCAGGCCTTCCCACCAGAAATACTGCCTTAGATCACGATACATTTTCGTGCCTCCTGAATGTACTGAATATGCGGAACTGTGCACCTCCTTCATAATTCTTCGCGAATATCTCCTTTCAGCACACACAAACGGCTATCATAAGTCAATGAACCATCTTCATGAATTAAAAATTCTGTTCGAAGTCCCAATTCGACCTGTTCTCGAAACTTCTGCAATCTTGGATCCTGCGACTGCGCTGCTTTAATACTCTCGATCAACGATGACTGTACTTGCAGCTGCATCAACTGTCCCGAAGAGTATGGTAGCACGATCTCCAACTCGAATCTCCGAAAATCTTCGATAAGCTCCTTCTGTGCAGTCAATATCCGAATTGCTGGCAACCGACTAAGCGCATCCGGCACTACATTAACTTTCCCCGGATGATACTTGAGATAAAGATCGTAGTAAGCCATCAGCTCCAACCATCTACGCTGCCCCATGTTAAGGTCTTTTTGCGTGAACACATACTTTAGGCTTTTGTGATCGGTGAATACTTCGACCTTTTCTCCCAGTAAGTAGTGTCTCTAAATCTTCAAAGCGAAAATCACTGCTGCAAGCTCCAAATCATGAGTTGGGTAATTCTTCTCATGGGTCTTCAACTGTCTCGATGCGTAAGCTATAACTTTCCCATGCTACATCAGAACACATCCCAAATCTTTCCCAGATGCGTCGCTGTGTATCACCAATCCTCCGGAACTGTCTGGCACGGTCAAAATAGGAGCGGTTATTAGCCTTTGCTTCAACGCCTCAAAAGCTGACGCACATCTATCCGTCCATACGAATGGTATTTCCTTCCGTTTAAGCTTGGTCAAAGGCTCAGCCAATCGAGCAAAATTCTCCACGAACCTTCTGTAATATCCGGCAAGTCCAAGAAAACTTCTGATCTCGGCTACATTCCTCGGAATCGGCCAATCTTGAACTGCAGCAATCTTCTCAGGATCAATTGCGATTCCATCTCCGGATACGACATGCCCCAAAAACTTCACTTCTTCAAGCCAAAACCCGCACTTGCTCATCTTCGCATATAAGCTATCTTGCCTCAATGTCTGTAGTGCGATCTTCAAGTGTTTTGCATGCTCCTCAAGGCTCCTCGAGTAGATCAGAATATCATCGATGAACACCACTATAAACTGGTCCAAGAACGGTGAAAAGATTCGGTTAATTAAGTCCATAAATATCGCCGGTGCATTCGTGACTCCGAATGGCATCACTAAATACTCGTAATGTCCATACCGAGTTCGGAACGCAGTCTTGCAAATATCTTCTGATTTAACTCGAACCTGATGATATCCGGATCGCAAATCCATCTTCAAGAATACCCTCGTGCCACTAAGTTGCTCGAATAATTCGCCAATACGAGGGATCAGGTACTTGTTCTTAATAGTCACCCGGTTCAATTCTCGATAATCGATGCACATTCTCCTTGTGCCATCTTTCTTCTTGACTAGAAGAACGGGAGCTCCCCAAGGTGAAATACTGCTGCGAATCCAACCCTTCTCTAGCAATTCGGTAACCTGCTTCTTGACTTCCTCCAACTCCACTGGTGCCATAGGATAGTACGCCTTTGAGATTGGCACTGCACCAGGAACAAGATCGATCGTGAACTCCACATCTCGTTTTGGCGGTAAACCCAAGATGTCCTCGAATACGTCCATGAACTCTCAAACTACAGCTGGCACTTCCTCCTTATCAACTTCCATCGATGAAAGAACGGCGCTCGTCGGCCTAGCCTTAAACTCGACTGACCCGACAGAACTGCTACCTCCAGCAAAAACAAACTACGGATGTCCGGGAATCTGGAAAATCACTTTCTTTGCCCTACAATCAATGTGAGCGTGGAAAGTGCCGAGAAATTCCATTCCCAAGACAACATCATAACTTCCATTATCGATCACCAAGAAATCTGCAAATAACTCCCGTCCGCAGATAATAACTGAACAATCCTTGCACTCACTACTAGATATGATCTTCCCGTTCCCAGTGTGTATGTCCCAACAACTAAACAGGGTCATGCAAAATCGAGTGTGGAGCAATAAACTTGGACGACATAAAACAATGGGATGCACCAGAATCGAATAATGCTAATGCGGGAAAATCATGAAAAGGTAGGATACCTGAAACAACTTCATCTGAAGCCTTGGCCTCTTCAGTCGTCAGAGTAAAGGCTCGAGCTTGATTAGGTCCCTGAGTTATCTGCTTCTGCCCCTGAATCTGCCTCTGCGGTGGCTTCAGAACATCATCCTTCAAACGAAACTTCGACGGACAAGCATTGATAGTATGATCCGCTAATCCACAAACCAAACAGAGACCTAGCTTCCTTCGACAATCCTTCTGCAGGTGTCCAGGTAGATGGCAAAACTCACAAAACATCCTTCCCTTCTGCTCGGGTACGATGAGCTTCTTTATCGGTACTACGCCATGTCGGTTCACCGGAATTCCTCTGTGTATTGGCGCTCGGTTTGGCATAAACACTGGCTTCCGTACCACAACTGCCTACTTCTGCATACCTCTTGTCTTCACTGATAAGCTCTGCTGCTCTTGGGCTGCTTTAAGAACTTGCAAGAAAGTGGTCAATCCCCGAGATATAATGTGCCTCTGGATTTCCACGTCCAAACTGCGCATAAACCTTCTTACCCCATCAGCTTCTTTGGCCACCAAAGGTCCCGCGAATCGACCGAGCTGTATCCACTCAGCCGCATGCGCATCCACAGATCCGCCATTCTGCTTCAAGCTGATAAACCTTTATTCCATTTCCTCCCACGCAGTCTGCGGAAAGAACTTCTCCAAGAAACTCTGCGAGAAAGCATCCCACCTGATCGGCTTGGACAAATGGGTCTTTTCTATAAGCCACCACTCACAGGCATAGTCCACCAATTGGATACGTACAACATCCACTCTCTGGTCCTCCGGAATCTGTGCTGGAACGAGTAGATTCTCCGTATCGACTAGCCACTGCTCTGCTAGCAACGGCTCCTCCAAACCAGTGAAAATGGATGGACCAAGTCTCGTGAAATCCACCACGGTACCCACACGCTCTACTGGTTTGGCCGCAACATTGTTTACGGACTGTTGGACGGTCCGCAAACCTTCCTGAAAAGCTTCGGCTTGCCGCTGGTTCAGCTCGGTTTGCCGCTTCTGGTTCTCTAGCATCCCATGAATTACTCCAAGCAATGCGGCGTCATCAACACGCCTCTGGTACGATCGCAGTTCTCTATCCGCCATGATTCTGAAGCCAAATCACCAAAGAGGATTAGCATGATAAACAAGATTCAATAAACAGGATACAAGAAGCGAGATAGTTATGGATTCAAGGATGGCAAGATAGCAATAAGGTAGGACATGCTCCTAGTTATGAGTATTCCGATTCATGTATTGGGTCCAATACCCAACTACAAAAGAATCAAACCCGATTAACCTAAATCATATAGCTCTGATACCAAACAAACCCTGTCACACCCCGCTTCCTAGAGTGCGCTAAGATCGGCACGTGACAGAGTCAACCATGCTACCTGTGGCTAGGAAACATCCCTCCACATTCACATTACGGCTGTCTAGAAGATATCAAGAACATGAAAAATAAAATAAACTATCTAGTACATGTCCATATACCAGAATAAACGAGTCAAGAAATAATATGCGGAAGCAATAAATCCAATAAACAATAAAAATATGGAAAGTACATCCCAAATACGGGCTCACATCAGGAAATGAAAATACTGAAAGAAAACTAGACGAAAATACTAACAGGATCCTCACTGCTCGCCCTGTCGACTGAAGTACTCCTGGTCGGCCTGTGACAAAGATTGAAGATCTGGGCCATGCAAAACCCAGACGTCAATGCATCATAATATCAATAATAAGAAGCAACAAGGATGTAACGAGATATGCAGGCATGAATTATAAATAGTGACATGAATGTAATAAGTAAACACGGATATAGAACAGTGAAGAGTAAGAGTATATGTGACATGCAGTGATCAATCTAAACTGTGCTACTGGATTATCTATTCTAAAGTTTGTTTGAAATCAATTAGTGTACTCCTCTATGTAACTCAAACAATATGTCCTGTTATCTCCCGGGACTACGGATCAGGTAGTGGGAGTCACGAATGACTCTGTCCCATTATCCCCCGGGACCACAGATCAAGTAAGCATCACGAATGATTCTGTCCCGTTATCCCCCGGGACAACAGATCAAGTAATACCCTTTTAAGCTACACTTCAGTTACACTTTTGATTTCCCCAAACCCCCAAGGTTATGTGTTTAAGTCAGGTATTGATAAATCTGTAGCTAATGCCAACACAGGATCATGCAGGTGCAGGTTTGTCTAAATAGACAACAAGATATGTCCGTCGGGACAACAGGTCAAGATTGTCGGCATTAGTAACAAGATCAGGTATCAAGTCAAGCAGTGGTGCATCAGGTCATGTTAGGTAGTGCACATGCATCAAATAGATGCCTAACAGTAAAATATAGCAAGTATCGAATCAGGGTAAAAGTACGGATGTACGGTAAAAGTATGGATGCATAAATATCTATCAGGGGTAACATCATGACTATATAGGATGCACATTATCAAGCATGGGGTACTAATACAATAATAACATTAAATAATACGATCTGTAGATGCAGCTACACATATAATAAATGATATGGATGCATACGGGTATCCAAAAACAGTAAAACATTAATATGGGTGCACAGTGCAATCAACATGTGATATTTTTATTCATATGGATGCAAAATAAGATATATAGCATGTAGCAAAATACGACGGGTGCGTACGGCATGTCCGACGTCGGGTAAACATCGCAAAGTACACACACGCACACGGGACAGGACCAGGCAAGGCAAGAAGGTAACCACGCAGGCTGGAAACGTCCACAGGGTTGCCTGGATCGGCGGCGGCGTCATGGCTCCGGCGATCTCCGGAAACAAGAATTCAAGAAAAGAAAGAAGAAGAAGAAGAAGAGGTGCTCTGGACCAGAGACGATGCGAGGGGGTTACAACGGAGATTGGTCATCGACGGTGAGAATGCAAGCAGGGTTTTCCGGCGAGGCAGTGGGTTCATGAAGTTAGGTATCAGGGTCGGTTCTTAGTGTCGAGGTTGGAGGGAAGAGTGGAAAGAGGTGGGGTCGAGGGGGAGATGAGGATGGCGGGGTGAGGAGGCGACGACGAGGCGATGGTGAAGACTAGGGTTAGGGTTGTAGGTGATGGTGGTGATGAAGGGATGAATGGAGAGAGGTGAGGTCAAGGGGGAGATGAGGATAGCGGGGTGAGGAGGCGACGACGAGGCGACGGCGAAGGCTAGGGTTAGGGTTGCTGGGTTTCTCGTGGAGGCGAGGCGGCAAAATTTAAAGGAGAGGGAGAAGAAGGAAGGTAACGATGGTGAGAAGAAGGGTGACGGGATCTCACGAGGAATAGTGATCGCGAGAGGAGAGAGAGAGAGGGAAAGATAAAGAAAGAGAAAGAGAGAGAGAAATAAAGATCGAGAGGAGAGAGAGGGGGAGAGAGAGAGAGAGAAAGAGAGTTCTGTTATTTAAAAAAAATTGATTTTAAAAATAATTTTAGTTATAAAAATTTTATACGTATAAATATATATATAATAACAGTTAGAATATATTAATATAATATTAGTTAATTTTGAGTTTTTTGGCTAATACAAAAATAGTCCAAAACACGTCCGGGTCGGGTCTAAAATTACGGTTTAAAAATACGGTTAATATACGTGTCAACCAAAATCAAAATAGAATATCCAGGTAACGAAAATACATACCCCCAAGAACGGATGCACGCACGTGCACGTAGCCATCCAAACGAGTCTGTCTCACTGAACGGGATGCGAACAAGGTGCGCGGATGCTACGACAGGGTTATAGGTATCTTGCAGGCCATGCTATATATATTTAAAATATTTTACTTGACTTTATATGTTATATTGAAAAAAATATGAAGATGCCAGATAAAATAGCAGTATGCAGCATATATAAAAAATATGAAAGTGCACGGATCCACATAACAAGCCGGGATAAATTATAAACATGAATCAAGACGGGTTTTCAGCAAGCGGGTCGGGTCGGATGCAAATACAGATGTCAAATACACTATTCACACCCAAACAACAATAAATCAAGAAACAACCATAAATAAAGAAAAACTCAAAATAGAACTGGTATAAATGAACTAGGGTGTTACACTCTTCATTGAAATTCACTTTTAAAATTTATATCAGTAAGTGGAGTTATTACCGATTTCCTTTTTCTAAACCCTAGAAACTCCTTCTCCTTTATACTTTAATCAACCAAATTTGCACAATACTTGTAACCTTAAATATAAATGTTTAGAATCAAGTTTAACCAAGAATCTCATGTGAAACAACCATAATTAAACTTTTTCAATAAAATACCTTGAACTTTAATATCCTTTTCGTTTTCATTAAAACTATACCTTTAGAAAAAACTTCATGGGGTAATGACCTACCCCTCACGTACACTGTGGTTACATAGCACGATACTAATTTGTATGATTAATTGTTTTGAAGTATAAACTTTACAACAAAATACCACCTATTTTAAAACCGGGTTTCTTTTAAATGGTATTTCGTATTTCTTTGCCATTATGCATTTACAAACCTTGTTAGAGGACCCGATAATAGATGATGCAGATTTTCGCACATTCTGGGGATAGTAGAACAAGATGCAACACTCCTCACGGAGTATTCGATCTCGAAAAGATATAAATACGGTTTTTAAGAAAAACGAATTTTCTAAATAAAACTAATTTTTCTAAAAATTAAAAATTATATAAAATTATAAATCCATATTTTCATTATATTATGAAACTATATTTTTTTTAAAATGAAATATTAGAAAAAATATCAATAAAATACCATCAATTTACTAAAAGGACTGTTTTTCACTAAAATACCATAAACTTCTGAAAGCTAAGTATTTATCATGAAAATACCCAATACTTAAAACACATGCTCATGAAAACCCTAAGTAATACAAATCACCCTCGAGGTTTTAATTTTTAATCTGTATTAAAAATATTTTTCATAAAACCCCCTCAAGATATACAAAACAATATTTAAGGATTCTTGTAAATATAGGTTTAAGCGGGATCAATTTTCTTGAGCCCCAAGGAGCCGGAGAAAGTGAGTGCTTATCTATTCAGGTTAGAAAACTTAACAGGAGTTACCACTGGCAATTGTCTAGGAAAAATACAAAAATCATGCCGTACATGTGTAGCAGTTGCCGATGATTCCTGAACCTAAGAATTCAAGAGTTTAAATCAGTTTACAAGCGTATGACTCATTTTGAGTCCAACCTCAAAGTTGAATCCAAAATCAAACACGACTACTTGATCATGAACATGAATACTAGAATTCAAACATCAATATCAAACCTGTATACTTGACTTGACATGACCGAACCATGGTTATAACTTGACATGACTACTTGAATACATGATTATATCCTGAACATGAATACCTGAACATTTTGTATCCATGGTTTCAGCAAGACTAGTAAATATAATCTATACAATAACTTACGTGGGGATAAAAGGGTAGATTGGTATAGAACGTATATCGTGGCACGAGGGATCACTTAAAAGAAACCTACATAAATTCTCATGCCGTTGTCCTATGGGTTACGACGCGGCCTTTTACTACATGTTACCATAGTCCACGGGATAAGATGGACTCCTCTCGTATACATGAATACTTTCTTTATCAAACTATAAACAAGCACGTTATAATAACTATCATATACAAGTAATCAGTCATGTACACATTACCGTTCATTTTACTTAACGTACTATCTTCTCTTTCTTCCTTTGGGACTTACCGAGCGTTTGTTCGCTGACGACATTCCCTTCTGTTTCTTTCTTTGGAATGTTCGTCAGGAGGACCCGACTATGAGGAGACAGAGCCAAGCCAGGAGGACTTGGACCAGTTTACAGCTCAGCCAGACCACTAGTTCTTCTTACACTTATTTTCTGTATGCCATTGTTTAGGCATTTTTTTTATATCATTATATCGTTTCATTTCAAACAGCTGTATGTAAAGTTGAATATAAATAAAGTTGCTATTTCATTTTATTCTCTTGTCAATCTTGTTCATTTTTATATATTGCTTAATTACGCTTAACGTATTTATTTCATAGTAAATACGTTGCGGCTTGCCACGTCAACGTTTTCGTCTATTAAGAAGTGGGGCATGACATTCCATGACACCACGGGAATCCCTCTCTATTCTGTAACCCCTTCATAATGACACACAGCGAGCAAGTCTCTTTATCCCTATCTTTTTCTATCTCAAAACAAATTTTTAAAACAAACCGTCAAAAGAGGAGTTATCTCCGATATAAGTTTCGTTTTAATATTTGTAATGAATGTGATAAGCAAAACTAAATCGAACTAACATGCTACACTAATCTTGACCTTATTCACATCATTTAGTTTTTAGTTTTAACAAAATTTTCATATGAAACAAACCGATAACGAACTTTTTCATTAAAATACCATGAACTTTAGTATAACCCTTCTCGATAATTAGTTTAAATACCTTAAGAAAAACTTCAAGGGGTAACAACCTATTCTACACGTACACTATAGTTCCATAGCACAGTATTCTAGATCTATGGTTAAGTTAAAGAAATAAGCTTTTCATTAAAATACCACACCTTTACAAAACGGGTTTCTTTTGATCGGTATTTCAAAATCCTTGGCAATTATGCCTCTAAAACCCTCGTTATGGTGTAGATTATCGCACATCTTTGGGATAGTAGATCGAGATGCAGAACTCCTCATAGAGTATTCGGTTGAGAAAGGAATAAAAATACGGTTTTAAGAAACGCGACTTTTCTAACAAAAACTAATTTTGAAAAAAAAATTATATAAAAATTATGAATCCGTATTTTCAATGAAAACATATTAGGAAACTATATTTTTAAAATGAAAGATTAAAATTTTTAATAAAATATCATCAAGTTACCAAAAGAGCTAGTTTTCATAAAAATACCATAAACTTTCAAAAAGTTAGGTTTAATCACCAAAACACCACAACAATTAAAATACATATTCATGAAAATCCTAAATAGTATAAATCACACTCAAGATTTATTTTAAACCATATTAAAGTATTTTTCATAAAACCCTCTCGAGATATGCAAACAATATTTTAAGGAGTCTAGAATTAATATAGGTTTAAGCGGTATCATTTCTCTTAAGCCCCACGGAGCCGGAGAAAGTGAATGCTTGTCTATTCAGGTTAAAAAATTTAACGGAGTTATCAAATGGCAATTTTCTTGGAAAAAGACACAAATCTTGTCGTCCATGTGCAGCAGTCGCCGATTTCTCCCGAACATAAGACTTTTAACAGTTTAAATCAATTCTTATGAAAAAGACATGAAATCGAATCCAAACTCAAATTAAACTTAAATCTAAACTCGAAAATAAACCCCAAACTCGAAACTCAAATCTAAAGTTGGACATGAACTTGAATCAAAACTCGAATATGAATTCAAACTCAAACTACTGGAACCAACTTGACTCAAACCAAGATTGCAATTATCATGACTCACATATTACTCGACTCACTTGAATACATTCTACACCTTTTGCAATCTATGGTTTCGATCAAGACATGTCAACCACTCAATCAAATCAATTAAGTATATTAACCAGTTATAATATATTATACTCGGGGTGCTTGGGATAGTTTCTTGTGTGAATCCAACGAAACTTCAAGAGTCCCGTATTAAGCTCTTTTTTATTTTACTCGAATATCAGTCTAGTTGACTCATCAACAGCCTAGAGCCCCGATACTAACACATGAAATGGGCCCGTGTTTCCTTACTCCTAAGGCCCCACTCTTGAGCTTGTGAATGCTTCTACGGCTTTGTTTACATTCACACTTGGAACTTAACGTTAACATAGTGACCATATGAAACCTATAGTATATACTTACCCATGAACATATACTCTTACTCATCAAATATATTCTATACTTGTTATTTTCTTTACTCTTACCTATCTTTAGGACTTACCGAGCGCTAGTTCGCTGACAGGAATTCCACCCACTTTTCTTCTCTTGGAATGTTTATCAGATACGATCGAGACGGAGGAGGTTGAAGCCACAAAGGAGGACTACAAGCAGATCACTACTCAGGGCTAGCCCCGCTTCATTTTTTCAGTTTATGTATGCCACACGTTTAGGCATTTTCCCCATTGTATTTACTTTCCAGCATAAACTCATGTATTTGTAAATATTGAAAGTTGAATGTAAATAAAGATAGTTGTTGAAAAATTTTACAGTCTCCATTTATTCTTGTATTGTGTAATATTGTTTCAATATGCTTAGTATATTTATTTACGGAATGACCTTCTCTAGATAAATATGCCTCGGGCTTGCCACGCCACTGTTTCGGTCTATTGGGAAGTGGGGCGTGACAGCTTCCGACGTGAGCATCCAGAATTAAAGAGTCAGCGTCTCATGTGAAACACACGTGAGCGCTGTATAAAAATTCTTAGCACTATATATAGTCAAAATGACTAAGTGCTTAGCACTGATTGGGCAATGCCCATGTCTGAGCACCTCACATGATAAACACGTGAGCACCAGAGCAGCAAATAAGTGCTTAGCACTTCTGAATAAAGGAAAATGCCCGAAACTGTGCCCAAATTGGCTAAGTCTCTTTAAAGTTTTCTTGCAACTGAGCTCAAATACTCTGTTGTTGGATCTTAACTAAATTTAGTGATCGTGAAAAAATTTCTAAATTGATCTTACTTTCAAATAGGACTAACGTATCCTTAGTTAAAATAAATTGAGCCCAATTGCTTATGTATTTAAGTTGATTTTTATCTAAAAATAGGTTAACGGTCCTTAAATAAAATATAATATTTTTTGAACTAATGAAACATACAATCTAAGTTCAAACCTCAAATAAAAAATATACGGATTTGGACTAATCCACGCCCTACGAGCGACGACATAAACTAGTCTCTGTATGTAATCCATGGGCAGCCAAAACAAACCAAACATAACACGACACGAAGTGAACTACCAGAGGAGGAAAAAGTTGTTATCGCAACGCGATAACATAATTAAATGCGGGTGCTTACGCCTGCAGGGAAGAGCGTCCCCACAATCAAAAACCTCTCACAAATGAGGGGGAATCTTATAAAATCTTCTACATCGGTCGTATCTATCCAAATCTCCGATATATGGTGCCATAAATCAACTTTGTATCTTCGGAGAGATGGATAGATATGTTCCAAATAGTATATGCCCTCAAATTCATGACAGACATCCCAACGTCTCATTCCAGTCTTCGGCGGTAAACCCGAGGCAACCCCAATCAACGAACTGAGTCGGCCACCCAGCACTTCCGAAATCCGGTGACTTGGGCACCCTTTCGCGGGTCAATCCTATACCCTTACTAGTGCGGAGAATAGTCCGCCAATTGTTGAGTAAGGCACCCCGGTCTCAACGCCATGAGATGGAGGCTCGTTTCTCTCTAAAACCCGGTTACTCGAGCACTTCACCGCGGGGTAGTCCTAGTGCATGTAATAAAAACCTGAATATACAACGGTGACTACGTTTGCAACTAGGACGCGCCACAAAGAATAATATACAAGTTACAATGACGACAGTTTACATGTCGGACGCCCACCATGCAATATGATATACCCAACATCACAGAGCTATCTTATACTACATATATCGGGCTATCTATCGCGACAAATCCAACATAACCATAAACAATATCCATCACAGAACATCAATATGAATATCATGTTCATAAACCCTTCTGATTGTACATATAGCAACCAGTCGGATTATACCGCTCTATGGCATTCACGGTCGCCGAAACAAATGCACATAAAACTACGAATTTAAATTTTCGATCGATTAAAAGTTTCTACATTAGCCCTAAGTAAAAACCAGTACACAAACGAATCTGGACCAAAACCAAATATTCCAAAAATCACATTTCCATGAACAAGAACCCCAGAAAAAATTTAGGGCACTGTAGCAAAAATTGGGCCGCGGATCAGCAGTCGAATATTGGGCTTAGGTGCCTAAATTTTTTCCTAGCTCTAATTTTGCCTGCACATAATTTTATGGCAACCTAAAAATTTTTTTGAACAACATTGAACTTCGAACAATAATCAAGAATTTTGGAAATGTGATTCGGAAAATTCCGTCGATCGAAACTCTAAATTTGTACAAACAAGTCTAGCCTTTAGCATGGCTCTGATACCACTGCTAGGAACTTAGGCACACAAGCAAACTAATTTTAGAAGATTATAACAAGGATTTCAAAAATTTCTAGTTTGATATAGTTCCAAAACTATGAATCGAACTAAAGAGCTAGAACTTGCTAATAAAAACCTAGTGAGCTAAACTAATCTATTATGTATAGAATACTCACATCCTCAAGTTTCCTTCAAGGGTTTCGGATCGCACTTGCAAGCTGGTCTTCCTTCGCTTAAGATGATCTACCCATGAGAAACGATCCAAGCTCCTGTTTCTCCTAACCAAGCAACCGATGCTCCAAGCTCGCTTGAAATGAAGAGTGGGGATATAAGAATTTTCCACTATCTTTTTCTCTCAATTCTAAATCTCATATGAGTAACTAAAGAAGAAGGAAGATGAGGTGAAGAAGTAGCCATGAGCAAGTGTTGAAGAACTAGAGAGCATGAATGAATGAAGTGTAGAAAAGAATTGGAATGGCTTCACAATTTTTAACAACCGTGCAAAATGATATCTCACAATAATTTGTAATATACTAATGAAACCCATCCCTCTCTATATGTATTCAACCATGTTTAATGCCATCTCACCCTTCACCTCATTTGAAAATGATTTTCTAAAAATAAAATCATATAATGAGGTGTACATCTTCTAGAAAATATTCCGTAGAAATAAGGAATACAACCCGGTATACATATCAAAATATATATATGCGTATTCGTATAAAAATACGAATAGCAAAGAGAGAGAAAATGAATAATGAATAATAATAACATAATACATATATTTCATATATATATATTATTAAATCAAAAGCTGATTTAATAATCCGGCTTAATCCTAAGCCGCTAGTATTATCAATCGTCCGATTAAAGTCCATATAGCATGTACACATATTTAATCGGACACCTATACGTACCAACATACGTTATCTACATCATATCGCCTGAACCGGAAAACCCTCTGTGTGGAACTCTAAAGACTCGTCAATACACTGGCAGTGGGTTTAATCATAAGCACGTCAGCGGCACTAACTGTATGTAACGGTGACCCAGGTATTGAACGAAAGAATGGCCGATAAGCAAACTCATCCGTACCCCTACCGAGCATGTCTGTGACAATCTTCATACAGTTCGGTCTATTCGTATAAGAGTGTCGTATATCGAGTCTAGGGGGTGGATAAAGTCAGATCCCTAATAATGCGATATTTTGTGTCGGTGTGAAATCCACCACCTACTGAGAAACTACTGATCCAAATCAGTAATTATCGTCCGCCTTGGCCAAGGATTTCTGGTGACGGCAACTCGTGCACAACGCAACATCTACCCCAAATACGGAGTGAGAGGAATCCCTGACGATCTGCTCACTGCCTTTATGTGGCTCGGGACTGTACCCAACTAAAACCTGTTTGCACGACTCTTTTGAGCCATGTTAGAGTAGTAATCAAAGTACAGTAGGAACTCACATGAGACAAATGATGATCTCAGGTCGACAGACTAAGCTGTTCTCATGTCACCTGAGAACTTCTATCTCACAATAGGTATAATACCATCTAGCATATTCCTTGCGATTCCGTCCCGTGTAATCACCTCCAGTGAGCACCTGTATACTATCTTAGGTGACCAACTGACACCAATGGCTTGTAAGACCGGCCACAGCCCCTCGTCGGGGTCTCAAAAAGTATACATTAGTCTACTCTAGAGTATCGATACCCAGTCTCGATACTCTCTCGACTAGGGACATTTATGGATGTGCTTATGGACCACCCAGCTCTCATGTATATGATCGCCATGGTAATGCTGGTAGTCAAGAAAGAATCCTATTGGCTCTATAAACATGTAATAATGATGTGTAATACCATATAATGCATATACACGATGATAAAGTCAAACCAGACAGCATACTATCATCTCGAGTAAGACTGTTCTACCCGTATAGTTCCTCCCTCAATCATTATAATCGCCTGCCTGTGATTACAATAATTGACTTAAGTGCACTATAGCCAACAGATTCTTCCCCCAGTTCGTCCATGTCGCTGTTCGACGCCGGCGGAGCTTCTTCATCATCTAGTGATGAATGGGAGATCATGTGGTTGCTTGCTACACATTCTTCCGTTTCTTCTGATGAGTCATTTTCTTCATCATCGTCACTATCCTCGTCCTCAAGTTGAGGAATTCTTCGATTGTAACTGGCATTCACAGTTTCTGATTGTATTCTTTTAGCGCATCTATATATTTCTGGAGATCCATGCGCTTGTCGATATATTCAGCAGGCTGAACATGCTTCTTATTCTTTTCTTTTTCTTCGAAGATTTCGAAGGCTGGACTTAGGGACTTTTCCCTTTGTCAGTGAATTTCGGTGTAGGACACGGTTTTAGCATCCTTTCAATAATTTCGGGTTCAAGCGGGTTTTTCCATTTGATCGCTGAACATTCTTGTAAATCCTTCAGTATTCTTTTAGTTTTTGCTGAAAGACTTATTTCCCATGGAGCTTCTTCCACGAGAGAGCAGGATACCCCCTACGCATCCACCATTTTCAGAGCATCCATTTGAGGCGGATCTACCCTCCAGCTATCGGAAAGTGCAAACTTCCTTTGCTGGTATTGATCCTCGACCCAATTTTTAAATACGTACCAGTCCTCGATTAGAAGGCCCACAATCTTGATAGGAGCAGTAGTTGGGGTTATTGACGCCGCTGGCTTGTGCGGGTCTGGCTCTGGCAATATGATCAGATTATTTCATATTGCCAGCTCAGAAAATATCATCGTCTTATCGCGATGGAATGAATAAGCACGTCCCAGCCTTTCTTCCAAGAATATTCGTGTATGAGTGTTGTTTTGGCGGACAGGTGCTTTCGGACCGCCCAGTTGTTACTGCGCATTGGCAACAAAGGCTGCTTTCCCTTTGCCCTTATTATAATTCTGAGGTTCCTTACTTGAGGATGAAAGACCATGACCCATCTGATCCATCTGTACTAACTTATCAATCAGCGCCTGGAATTTGGTGGGCTTGAAGAAGGTCATAAACTAGGACACGCTTGACTATGGATCTATAGCCCCAATGAATATCTCCACAGCTAAAGACTTCTCAATGCACTGTTCACATTTGGACCACAGGTTCCGCCATCAGATCGCATATCGGACCCAAGTTTTCTCTGGTTTGACCCTGGCATTGATCAGCGCTGTGATTGGAGTGTGTTCACTTGCATTGGTGAACCTTTGAGTGAACAGCAGATCCATTTCAGAGAAAGTTTTTACGGAGTCATTTGGGAGCTCCGAGTACTATTCGAAAGCTTTCTCTGATAAGATTCCGACGAATTGGCAAAGCAGAAGTTTTTCTTCGCCTACGGTATTGCCACACAGAGCTCTGAATTATGCAACATGCTGATGGGTATTACCCGTTCCTTTATATATGTGGAACTTCGGGATCGTATATCCCGACGGGTACTTTATCTGGTCGTACCTGGATGGATAGGGTCGCCCAGTTTTGAGTATCTAGTTTGCAGCTTCATTAGCCTGGTGAGCTCTAATTTGTTGAGCAATGTAATCATCCAGGCCTGCCTTGAAGATCACCTCCACCTTGGCTGTTGGAAGGGCCTGAGAAGGATTCGATGTTCCCCCTCTGTCATCTGCGATAATCACCAAAGGATCTTCAGCTAGTGATTCTGGTTGGATTAATATCCCAACCATATCTTGGAACAGAAGAGCCATCTTCTTTATGTTAGCAGCCTGCTCCGCAGCATTTTTATCATTCTTTTCCAACACCCGTCACATGAACTCCGTATCGGTTTCTTGCTCCTGATGCTGTTCAGTTTCTTTGTCTGGACTTTCTTTAGGTCCGGTAAGTGTTTCCATCTTGACAAGCATATCTTAGAGCTTTTGTTGTTGCTCCTGAGCTTTTGTCAACGATCGGGTATTTGGTCTGTGACTTACAAAAGCATGACACTCTTATTTACCATTCGTCATATAGACCGTATGTACGGTTATGCCCCAAGACTTGGGTCGTTTAGAGCTATCACCTTTGGGTTTTGCCGCCGGCGCTAGAATTTTCTCCGGCCTCACTCTTTTATGTGAGGTTGGAGTAAGAGGAGTCGCTGTGATAGGAATCTCTTTATAAGAAGTCCCCCGTTGTATTGCAGAGGATCACTCTTTTTCTTGTCGGTCCTTGAATTCTTAGGTCGACAAGCATAGCTTTCATCAAGCACCAAGTCTTGGACTTTCCGCCAGACTCTGTGCATTTGCATGAAGAGTCGTTGATACGGCTGCTCCATCTTTGCATGCACTTCAGCTTCTGTAGGCGGATGTGATCTTTCGGTACTGCTGTCGGGGAGTTTTTGCGCACCCTCCTAAGCGAGTCAAAACTGTTCCATTTGGAACAGCAACGTCAATATCCACTACAGGAGCTGGTGGGGTGAGCCGAGAAGGAGAGTTGCCCTTAGCCTGTCTCACTCGGGGCCAGTGGCGATGTCGAGCATGTCGGACAGTAGAAATTGCCTTAGTATTAAAGGCGCCTTCATCATGTCCCCGGCGTTGCTAGAGAGCTTTTCTTGCTGTCAGCCTCTGGAAGACGAACACTTTTGGCGGGGCGAGCGTAGAGTTGGCCAACTATCGAAGACTAACCTTCTTGGAGGTGAAGAACTTTTGTTGGCTCTACACGTCGCAGGAGTAGGAAGGGCCGGCCATTTTGGGGAAACCCCTCTGGAATCATGGGCTTCTTTGCGAGCCCGTTTGAGCTTCTTTTCAGCCTATTAAAGACCGAACCTCCGAAGTTGGAAGGCTTGCTGATAGGAGCCATTACAGTAGCTAGTCAATCAAAGACTGACCTTCGGAGAGCTTCTTCTTGGGGCATTGAGGCGCCAAAGCTCATTGGCGGGAGCATGGTCCTAAAGAATAGCCCGATAGTGGCCTGAGTGACCCGTCCCACCGGCATTGAGAAGATGGAGCCGCGTTGGGCCCGTACGTCACTCCTCCGGATGGGAGTTGCTTTTGCAGGATGTGTAGTGTGAGGCTATTGATTCTGCACAGAGGCAAAACACCAAATTTTAGTATTTTGAATCTAAGGGAAACCATGATCATAGAGAACTACGATTTTGTTCACGAAATGCGACACAAAAAGTGTGGAGCGGAAAGGAAGAGGTCCCACCGGGCGTACAAGAATCTGTTTGCCGCCGAAAACTGGACTGAGACATTGAGAGACGTCTAGCCTGAATTTGAGGGCTGATGCTATTTGGAACATATCCGTCCATCTCTATGAAGATACCAAGCTGATTTATGGCACCGTATATCGGATATTTGGACAGATGCAACCAATGTAGCATGACTTTATCAGATTCCCCCTCAATTATGAGAGGTTTTTAATTGTGAGGATGCTCTTCCCTGTAGACGCAAGCCCTTGCAGTTAATTATGTTATTGCATTGCGATAACAACTTTCTCCTGCTCCATACAGATCACTTGATGTTGTGTTATGTTATTTTTTTTGGGGTTACCCGTGTATTGTATACGGAGACTAGTTTGTCGTCGTCTATAGGGCGTAGATTAGTTCAAATCCGTATATTAAATTTAGGTTTGAACCTTGGTCATATGTTCCATTGGTTCAGAGGATATTTTATTTTATTTAAGGGCCGTTAATCTGATTTTAAATTAAGATCGACTTAAATATATATGTGAGCATATGGCTCAATTTATTTTAACTAAAGATATGTTAGTCTTATATGAGAATAAGATCAATTTAGAAATAATGTTAAGGATCATTAAAATTTACTATGATCCACCAACAAAGTATATGGCCTCGACTGCAATGAACAATATGGGTTCAAGAAAATTTCAGAGACTTAGCCAATTTTGGGCCCAGTCTTAGATTTTTTCATCATCTTGCAGTGCTAAGCACTCAGTCCTTTGACTATGGATATAATATCCAACTTCTGTTTTGAAGCTTCGACATGGTGGAGAAGGCTGAGAGGGTTTTAGAAAACTTTGTTTATAATTTTGTAATCCCTTGTATTTTTTATCCCGTGTTTGGTGATTTCTTTCCTGTAAAATAAAATATTTATTTAAATGCATTCCCTTTATCGTTGACTACTGAGTACATTGTTTCTAACACATGTTCTTTCTCTGATTGTTTTATTTTAACACTGCATGTGTGCATGTGCACTTCACCCTTAGGTTTTTTTAAGTGCGAACGCCACTGATATGCACGTGTCAAGCGCTATCCCTCCACATGCGTATATAAATCGGTATGCTTTCAACGCTATTTACATTCAAGTACGCATGTATTTGTAAGTGATTGCTTAAACAAGTGTGAATCAAATGTTCTCCCCACTGCCTTGCATAGCATACGGCTGGTTTTCGGCCGGCATGTCATACACAGCTTTTAGAATTTTGATATGAGAAGATAGAGAGCCGACAAAAGTGTCGTCATCTATCGTTAACTCGGATCTAAATTCTTAAGAAATGTAGTTTTGAGCCGTGAAGCCCATGAGTTGCGCCTTTCTGTTTCTTGATGTCATGATCTGGCGTGAAATAGTTTATGTACTCATTTCAGAGTTTATAGTTTATTCACTCATTTTGGAGTCTCTAGTTTTCATTCTCCTTTTGGAGTGTTTTTAGTTTACCTCCCTTGGGTTTACAGACAAACTTGTCCTAATGTTGTATGTAGATAACCCCTATTCTTTTATGATAGAGGTCCATTAAGTTTTCGTGGTACTAGGGTTTTAGTCCGTGGTACCGTTGCGTTGGCTGATATATTTCTTGATATACAGTCTTTAAGCCGTTGTTCGAGTAGCCCCGTGATTGTCGTGTCTCTGATCCCTTCTGAGGCTGGACAAGACGTCTTCAAGTAATCTTTTTAGATTGAAGTATTTGAATTACCGTCGGAAGAACAAACGTTAGGTATTTGCCGTTGCACTTTTTACTTGTGGTTGGGCTCAATTTGGAGCCCCGATGAGTCATAACAGCACCCTTTTAGGGTGGGATGATCTCCAACTGTCTTTAGGCTTTGTATGTACTGTCGTCAAGTCCCGAAATTAGGAATATGTCGTCACTTCATTTTTTCTTTGACAATGTCATGCCGATTTTTTGTTGAAGTAGGGTCGATATCTGTAGGACCTCTATATTATATGTATTGCAATTGAAGTCCGGAGCTAGGAATATGCCATTGCTCCAATTTCATTTGATAGTTGCATCTGCACCCTGCTGAAATGAGGTAGGAAACGCTGGAATAGTCTTTAAGTTATATATGTACCGTCAAGACTTGGAGCTAGGATTTTGCCATTACTCCATTTTTGCTTTGACCGTTGGGTCTTTTTTTTTATGATGACGTTGTGTCTGCTTCCTGCCTTAATGAGAAGGAATGCCGCGATAGTCTCTAGGTTGTATATGTACCGTCAAGACTCGGTTCTCCTTTTGACTAAGCGTGGTAGGAAAATATGGTTCTCTTTCTTTCATTTGTGCCCATGGATCGTATACAAGAGTCAATATGGACATACTTGTAGGGTAGAAAAGTTTCACTTTCGTTTCATTTTTTTCCTTTCTGTGATCTATCTTTTCAGCTTTTATGTCGCGAAAGTCATGATTGCCCAATCATTTTGGCTATTTATCGTGGTGCCTAATCATTTCGGCTGTTTTTTTTAGTTGGGGATTTGAAATCTGATTCCGATCTTGGCATCAGTATCGCTACTACTAGAATATTGCCAGGAGCGAATCATCATTTGTCGTGGGAGGACTTGAAATTTGATACCAATTTAGGCATCAATATCGCTACAACTGGGGTATTGCCAGGAGCGAATCATCATTTTCCTTTGTCGATTTGAACAAAGATGGATTGGCAAATAGGGTTTGAATCCTGTCAACTAAGGCTTTTTGACTTTATGAGCCATAAGGGTCTCATAAAGGTATTTCTCCTTACGAGTCGAGAGGATCTCGTAGGTGTATCTTCTCCGTAGGAGTCGTGAGGATTCCTAAGCGTGTTTTTTCTTGTAAGTTATAAGAATCTTACAAGAGTATTTTCTCCTTGTAAGTCGAGAGGATTTACAAGCGTCGTTCACCATAGGGGATATTTCTTGCCATTAGTAGAACTTTGTGGGGAATATATTTATTTATGCCCGTGGATTGTATACAAGAGTCGACATTGGACATTTGTAGGGCAACTTAGAGGAATATGACGGCTTAAGAACAGGTTTAGATCCTTGTAACCTAAAGCTTTTGAATCCTCTGATCCGAAAGGGTCTCGTAAAGGGAATTCTCCTTACGAGTCATGAGGATCTCGCAAGTATAATTTCTTATTAGGAATCATTGAGTGTTAGTTATATGTATGCCCTAGAGGCCATTACTGTACATAGGATGTATATTGTAGTGGATGCTGGGACATATATAGGGAGGACTTTCTTGCTCGACATGATAGTATGCTATCTGGTTACCCTTTACCTTAACATGTACACTGATTGTCTCTCTGTTACATGTTGGTAAAGCCCTTAGGATGTGTACTTGACTACCTGGACTATGATGCGGATCATACTAGTGGGGACATGGTAGTCCATAAGTACATCCTTCAAAGTCCCTAGTAGTGGGTATATCGAGACGGGGCATCGATATACCAGAGTAGACTAGCGTATACCTTCTCGACCCATACAGATGGGCGATGGATGATCCCATATCTATTGGTGTTTGACATCAGAGATGATATACGGGTGCTCAGTAGAGACTGGGTACACTGGACGGACTCACCGAGAACTCCCAGATGGTACTATACCTTACGTCAGATGGCAGTTCTCTGGTGACACTGGTACAGAGTAGTCTGTTGACCCGAGATCGTCATAGAGTCTTGTGTGGTTCCCACTGTGCTTTGATTTCCATCTTACCACGTCCAAGAGGGCGTGCAAAACGGTGGTTTTTGGGTACAGTCCCGAATCACATGGAGGCAATGAGCGATAGGAGGGGATTCGTCTCTCCCGGTATAGGGAGTTGATGTTGCGCTGTGTTCGATTGGCTATAACCGGAAATCCCTGGCCAGGGTTGCTGAGATTTACTGGTAAGTGTTACCAGTAGTTTCTCGAACTGTTATAGACCTCATATCGACACGACTTATCAAGCTATTGGGGTCTGACGTTTACCACCCCTAAGCGAGATATGCGACATATCAGACGACGAGACCGGACTGTACGGTAAGTGTTACTGGTTGGATTCACAGGAGTGTGAGCGGGCTTGCTCGTCGATCTTTTGATCGCTCAATACCCGGGTGGCCGTTACGTTTAGCAGACCGCTTGCGGCTTGTGGGTGCTTGATATGATCATCATCTGCTACCGGCGTATTGACGAGTCTTTAGAGTCATACACAGAGGTTTCCTGGCTCAAGCGAAACGAAATAGGAGCGCATATGAGATATGTGCAGGACCGAAAATAATGCGTGTATGTGATACCGTATTCTATTCTCGCGATGAATGTATCGAATGGTTGTATGCGATATAACCTAGTTATCGAATCGAGGATTGATTCGATAAGCCGATGCATTGGATATTAGTCGGTCATATGCGATATGACCGGATCGTTAAATCAAGTGTTGATTTAATGATTTAATGTATAATTATATATTTGATATATTACTTTGCATTAACTAGTATTGGTTCACTTTAAATGGATTTTCTCACTTGAAGTTCACAAGTTGTATATGTGATATACTTTTGTGCACTTGATTGTATCATGTTTGATGATGCATGCTTACTTGAGCATGTGTAAAGATTAAACCATGGTTATATGAGTGGTTAGGGTTTTGTTTATTTACTTATTCATTTATTTATTTCTTTTGTTCATTTTGGCAAAAGAAAATGATAAAGAGAAAATGGTGGCTTTTCTTTGTTTGATATTGAAGCTTCATGAAGCTTTGACTAAGTCACCATTTTGTCTCATGCTTAACCCTAACCATTCCACTTAACCCTAGTTCATTCTCTACACTTGACCATGGTTGGTTTATGATAAGTATTCTTTTTATTTTCTTTTTGAGAAATACTCATGATAATATTCATCTTCTTCTTCTTCTTCTTCAAGAAGAAGCTTGCTACCAACAATGGCATCTTGAGAAAATGAGTGAGAAATCCAATTCTAAAGTGAACCCACTTCCTATTTCTTCATCCTCTACCTCTTGCCAAGTAGTATAGGGTGTTTTCTTCACAAGTTGCATGACTTGGTGAAGTGAGAGCTTGATCTTGTGATGCCTCGACGTAGATCATCTTCGGCACGAAGCCGACGACCTTGCCCGCCTATTTCTCCGATGAAGCCGATGCTAGAGTCCGGGATGCGATTTGTACAGCGAGGGGACTTCATCACGGAGCTATGGAGGTGGAGAACCGGATCTACAAAGGTTGTATTTCCGTTCTTTTAGTTAAGTTGTTAACTAGTTTCTCTTTTCGCCTAAATATCTAGTTAACGATCCGTATTAGGGTTTCTCGGCACTTGTAGAATTTGAAATTGGCATGGTCGATGCCTTGTGAGACCTCATTAGTGTGCCTAGGAACCCTACAGTGGTATCAGAGCTACTAGACATTGGATGTCGACCTATGGGGGGTTCTCACTGTGTGACAGTGTGGCGAAGCATAGGCTCTTACCCCCAGGGTGTCCTGAGACCGGAAGGTGTTCCGGCGGGTTGTAGTCCTCGCGAGGGGGCATGCGTAAAAAGTAGCTGCTGAGGGACCCGTTGGTGCCACGGCGACCCCATTGGATGGGGTTGCTGCCTGACCTACAGTGGTATCAGAGCCTAGCTAGAGCCTTAGGCGATACGTAGACGGAGTTAGAAGTCCGATTAAACCGAAACCCTAACATAAATTTGCTCTCTGGACTTTTTCCAAAAATTGGGTTTTTTCCAGATTAAAAATATGCAGAAAATTTAGCAGGAAATTCTAAGAATTACGGTGCAAAAATTACTTAATGATCTGTCTAAAGTGCGGCGGAACCGCGGCATTAGCGTGCTAATGCGGCGGTTCCGCGGCCATTTTGTCTCTTCTCCCATTGAATTTTGCACAGTAATTCCTATTTTGCAGTGCTGGTTTTCCTGGGATATTTTTTTTCCGAACTCAAGTGTTGAGTTTTCTGGGCTGTATTGGGGACTCGGTGTTTCGATCGGATTGTCTAATTTTTTCTATGTGGCTTTCCGAATATTTTAGAATATGTTAAAAAGTTCGACCGGATATAAATACCCAACTTTTCCCCTGTCGGAAAATTTCCAAGTGTTGGATCTTTCCGTAGTTTAATGACGTTCTAAGTAGTGCAAGTAACGCGATGGTCCCTCTAGAAGACAACAAACCTTAACTCGATTATGTGACCGTCTTGAAGTGCCCTTTGAACCTTAGGGTTTGGGGCAGTACGACGTGCCATATGTGAGGCGTTGGCTTGACCCTTCTACGGCTGGACCGTTGGTACTGAGGCACGAACTGAATGTTTTTAGACTTGTTTCATGTGTTGATCTGTATCGGGAAAACTTGGGTGTTTGAATGTTCGATCGGAAAGTTTAACATTTTCTAATTATCTGGAATGCGATACAATAATTGGAATTCACAATAAGTTATGAGATAACTGAATGAATGTTATAAACATAGCAGTTTAGTCTCACTTGTTCGGTTGCCACGGAATTTTGATGTGATCAAAAGTCCGTCGCAATCACGTAGCGTACGCGGATACTCGCCGGTTAAACTTAATAGACAGCCTCACTCCATAGCCCCGATCAAGTGACTGTAGGAGAACCCCGTCGCCGAAAGCATCTGTCCGGGTGCTCGCGGCAGCAGTGCTCCGCCTTGGTGCACTTCGTCGACGATAACGAGGGTGCGGCCGCCTACTAAAGTTTGCGACGAGCATTCGATCAGGATGTCGGGAATCTTGTTGAATTACCCGACTTGATATTGAAAAGTGTTTTCGATAATGAGACTAAAATGCGGGGTTTATAATTGTTAGGCATGTGATGTCTAAGGTATTCATTTGATTAGGCATGCGATGTCTATGCAGATTGCGGATTCCAACTGTTGTAGTTTTACACTTTCTTTTCTGTGACCGTAAGTGTAATATGTGATTTCGCCGTTTTCGTTGCTATATGTCAACGACAATTGAGATGGGCATATTTACTTACGTTGATGACATGTGATGTTATGTGTTGCTGGATATGTTACATTGGATCGTCGTGGTCGAATAGCCGGGGGGGGTTTTATGTGAGATGAGTGTTTTTCATTTTCATTCAGGTAAAAACTTGTATGTAATATTCTTTTATTGGGGCACTTCCAGGTTGCGGAAGATGTCACCTTTTGTATATTATTTACTTTTCCGCACTAGGATAGACCCAAGGAGGAGGGCACAAGTAACCGGGTTCTGGAGTCCAGTGGGAGACCAACTCGAGGAGTCGAGTCCGGGTCTCCTAACTCCAGAATTGGTAGGGTTGCTTGCCGCTCTCGTAGGGGTCTAGGGGTGTGGGTTTGGCTATTCATCGCGACCGTGGAATCCGTGTTTTATACTGGCTCGTATTGAAAACACGGACGTCCTAGTATATCCAATATTTTATATGATTCTTCTGCTGCAATATCTGTGATGTGATCATGTGATATGTTCTGTGATAAATGCTGTATATAGTATATATGATATATTATATAGACGTTACTTATGTTTTACACCCGTGCTAGCCCTGCCCCACTCTGCCGTTAGTTACCTAACCTAACGGTGCACGAGGGGACATCGAGGCGAATGCGGATGGCATAAGTGTACGTCGTATTTATCTGTGATGTTTAAGTACTTAAATGATGGGACTTCATTAATGTGATTAATGAAATAAAAGAAACCTAAGATGTTGTAGAATCGAATTTAGCTACAGTTCTTGCTTTGCACAGCGGTATATGTGATATATCCTGCACCTTATTCGATGAGGAAAGGACCGAGATCCCTTTACCGGGAGTGACTCCTTTAGCAATAACTGGCAGATGCTACACACTCGGTTTGTCTTTTGATTGCTTTTAAGAGTTGTTGCTTTGCACAGTGATATATATGATATATCCCGCACCTCATTCGACGAGGAAAGGACCGACGATCCCTTCACCGGGAGTGACTCCTTTAGCAAAACTAGAAAAGCCTCAAAAGCACTCCATTTCAAAATCATTTGATTCTACAACGATATCAAGTTCATTACGCAATAGGTTTTCAGAAAAACCTGTCGTAGCCCTCCGTCATTTCAGATAAGTACTAGTTAGTATTCGTGCTACGTTTGTTGACTATGTTAAGGCGTAGTGTGCGGTAGCTAATTAGTGCTTATCTGCATAAGCATATGATGTGATTGGATTAGGGTAGTCATGCGACTTTGTTGACTATGTTAAGGGTCGTGCGGGTGGGTTTAATTCAATCGGGAAATGACGGGTTGAACTTGACTAGCACTTATGATTTGTTGACTATGTTAAGGTCATATAGCTGCTAGGGGCAAAATATTATCGGGAATTTCAAGTGTTGAAATTTGCAATGAGATTGCATACCTTCTATGAGATAGTTGGATCCCGATACCCGCTGCGAGTAATTGTTACTCCTGGGAGAGTTTTACACATTACAATTAGCCGATCAAGTAGGTGTCTAGAAAGGTGTCAACGGGGTTACGCCTCTGGGAAAACGAGGTTTACATTAATTAGGTTCGTGCGAAAGCACGGGAGACCTCCCTCAAAGTACCGACACTGGCCTGGCTGAAAGATTGGCGAACTTGTAGTGTGTAATTAATCCCGGCTAGTCTTTCCTTTTAGGGTTTGAAGGAAGATTTGATAAATAGCAGTGGGAGCCATCCTGATTAGATAAAATCATAACCAATCTATTCTTGCAAGAGCGCACGCTGAGTGTTTTCTTCTATCTCTCTCTCCAGGTAGCGATCATATCACGCCTTAATCAAGATAATAATACGGAATATTGATCGAACCAGCTTGTTATACTGAGCTGGGGAACGTTGGTCCCGCTCCAACTTATAATTGTTATAAGACAGAGCAGGAAATAGGGGATTACCAGAATTCCCGTGCCACCCAAACGAAGAGAGTGCATGCTGATGCATCATCTTCGGGTGTGTTCATTACAAAGAACTGTTTCTTAGTATCCTCCACATCCTAGGTATATGATACCGGATCAGGATCCCAGATATGTAATCTGTTACATAGGGCTACAAAAAGGTAGAAAAACTGAGAACGGGTGATAAGTTTCATGAGGCAGAAAATGGGGCAAGTGTTGCAGCCAAGTCTGTTGGTCACTGTCACCCTGTATCCCAAATACATTGATTCTGAACGAATGTTATTAGATACCGAACCTGATATACAAAATCATATCTGTCTCTTTATTAGTAAAGAAATGATAAAATTTTGTATTGTTAAATAATGTTTTGAACATTTCCTATATCAAAAGTTGATCAATTCAGGCACGTTATCTAAAAGCATTGATGTTCTAAATCAGACTACAGTTCTTAGTATACGGAACACACACAAGAGGAAGAGTTCATAAATGAACGAATTCTTCTTGAGACATTGTAGACTAGGTCATATCAATGCGACCCGACTAGTTGAAGTTACATGTAGATGCATATTTAAATCAGTTTGAATTTACATCTTGTGAAACTTGCCAGTC
Source organism: Agapanthus africanus (assembly GCA_030015575.1). Taxonomy (NCBI): domain Eukaryota; kingdom Viridiplantae; phylum Streptophyta; class Magnoliopsida; order Asparagales; family Amaryllidaceae; genus Agapanthus; species Agapanthus africanus. Next base: position 170,371,310 of record CM057338.1, on the reverse strand, counting down.
ATGTCACAAAAATACGATGACCATAGCTCTGTTTACTGGAAACAGAGAAAGAGTTAGTGAACTCTTGGGATCATACATGTTGATGTATGTAGGTCCCCTGTCTACACATGTCAAGACCGGTTCTTTATACTTCATTAAATTCTCTGATGATCTCTCAAGATTCAGACATATGTTCCTGTTGAAACACAAGTCCGAACCTTTTGAGATATTCACAGAATATAAGAAGAAGTAGAGAACCAATAAGGATATAAGTATTTTGTCCTTTGATGTGATCAAGGAGGAGAATACTTGAGCACGGAAATCCTGGACTATTCTAAAGGAGAATGAGATTCTCTCTCAGGATTACTCCTCCGTATACACCATAGCACGATGGTATATCGGGACGGAGCAATAACACCCTATGTGATAAGGTGTGCTCTATGATGAGTACTACTGAGTTACCCATTTCCTTTTAGGAGTTATGCGCTTGAGAAGCTGCATACCTATTGAATAGGGTTCAAATTCAAATCAGTTGCCTACCACTTCATATTTGATATGATAAGGGAAGAGCCCATATCTTAAGTTAGTTAAGATTTGGGGTTGTCCGGGCCATGTCTGAAAAGCAAAATCCGGACAAGCTCGAGGCAAGATCTGTTATGTAGAACTGGAAATGTTCCAGCTATACAAACTACAGCAGATGATTTGGTAGAACCAAAGAATTCAGTAGATTCCAACGAACCTCAGCCTCTCCGCCGATCTAGTAGGGTTCCTCACCCACCTGAGAGATACTTCGGTTTCTCTATGACAGTGGGAGCGAGGATTGCATCATGAGATGATGACCCAACTAGCTTCGAGTTGGCCATCTGGAGTAAGACTCTGTAAGAATGGCTGGATGTTTATCGATCTGAGATGGAATCCTTATACACCAACAAAGTATGGACTTTGGTTGCTATATCTGAAGGGTTAAATTCCCATCAGGAGCAAGTATATCTTGAGAAGATTACTTGGTGTACATGGAAAAGTTGAGACTTTCAAAGCTAGACTTGATAAAAGTTTGCATCATTGACCAGGTATGGATAATGATGAAACCTTTTCAAGTAGCTATGCTTAAGTCCATCCAGATCCTACTTGCCACGGCTACATACCATGACTACGATATCTGGCGGTTGGGTGCCATGACTGCTTTTCTAAATGATGTTTTAGAAGAGAACGTCTATAAGTACACATCCAAAGGGCTTCGTAGACAGTGGGAGCAGCGGAAACGTGTGCAAGATGCTTTATAGGATAAAGCAGGCATCGTGGAATTGGAACGTCTGTTTTGATGTGTTAGTCAAAGAGTTTGACATCATCAAAATGGTAGATGAACCTTGTATAAATAAAAAGGTAGTAGGGAGTATGGTGACGATCCTCGTAGAGTACGTGGATGACATACTCTTGATAGGGTAGGAGTTTCCTATGCTACGCTCGATCAATCTCCGCTTATCACAATGATTCTCCACACAGGATCATACTGATACCTACTAAATCCTGGGTTTTGGATCTATGAGATAGATCTAAATGGATATTAGGACACTCACTAGTTGTAGTGAGATGGTATCAGTTGATCCTGGGGAGAATCACTGGAAGGGTTCCAGGGTGATAAAGACGACTGAATGTCAGTCACAGGCATTGTCTTTACCCTAAGTAAAGGGACGGTATGTTGGAAGGGTTCCAAGCTAAATACCGTGGCATACTAGATGATAAAGACAGGATACATCGCTACATAAGATGCTACCAAAGAGGATGTTTGGGTGTATATTGGTTCATGAGATGAACTACGTTCCAACCATTGTGAGACAATGGAGTTGTGGCTTATGCCAAGGAACGCCGGTCCCATCAGTGATCCAGACATATTCTAAGGCAGTGTCACCTGATCGTGGAGATGGATGATCTCTAGGGGATCGAGGTCAGGAGAGTAGACTCAGAGGACAACATGGCGGATCCACTCGCGAAGGCCTATTCCCAGAGAGAGACTTTTATGGGATGGTTGAGTATGAGATACTACAACCACTGCTATCAGATGGCCCTAGTGCAAGTGGGAGATTGTTAGTTATATGTATGCCCTAGAGGCCATTACTGTATATAGGATGTATATTATAGTGGATGCTGGGACATATATAGGGAGGACTTTCTTGCTCGACATGATAGTATGCTATCTGGTTACCCTTTACCTTAACGTGTACACTGATTGTCTCTCTGTTACATGTTGGTAAAGCCCTTAGGATGTGTACTTGACTACCTGGACTATGATGCGGATCATACTAGTGGGGACATGGTAGTCCATAAGTACATCCTTCAAAGTCCCTAGTCGTGGGTATATCGAGACGGGGCATCGATATACCAGAGTAGACTAGCGTATACCTTCTCGACCCATACAGATGGGCGATGGATGATCCCATATCTATTGGTGTTTGACATCAGAGATGATATACGGGTGCTCAGTAGAGACTGGGTACACTGGACGGACTCGCCGAGAACTCCCAGATGGTACTATACCTTACGTCAGATGGCAGTTCTCTGGTGACACTGGTACAGAGTAGTCTGTTGACCCGAGATCGTCATAGAGTCTTGTGTGGTTCCCACTGTGCTTTGATTTCCATCTTACCACGTCCAAGAGGGCGTGCAAAACGGTGGTTTTTGGGTACAGTCCCGAATCACATGGAGGCAATGAGTGATAGGAGGGGATTCGTCTCTCCCGGTATAGGGAGTTGATGTTGCGCTGTGTTCGATTGGCTATAACCGGAAATCCCTGGCCAGGGTTGCTGAGATTTACTGGTAAGTGTTACCAGTAGTTTCTCGAACTGTTATAGACCTCATATCGACACGACTTATCAAGCTATTGGGGTCTGACGTTTACCACCCCTAAGCGAGATATGCGACATATCAGACGACGAGACCGGACTGTACGGTAAGTGTTACTGGTTGGATTCACAGGAGTGTGAGCGGGCTTGCTCGTCGATCTTTTGATCGCTCAATACCCGGGTGGCCGTTACGTTTAGCAGACCGCTTGCGGCTTGTGGGTGCTTGATATGATCATCATCTGCTACCGGCGTATTGACGAGTCTTTAGAGTCCTACACAGAGGTTTCCTGGCTCAAGCGAAACGAAATAGGAGCGCATATGAGATATGTGCGGGACCGAAAATAATGCGTGTATGTGATACCGTATTCTATTCTCGCGATGAATGTATCGAATGGTTGTATGCGATATAACCTAGTTATCGAATCGAGGATTGATTCGATAAGCCGATGCATTGGATATTAGTCGGTCATATGCGATATGACCGGATCGTTAAATCAAGTGTTGATTTAATGATTTAATGTATAATTATATATTTGATATATTACTTTGCATTAACTAGTATTGGTTCACTTTAAATGGATTTTCTCACTTGAAGTTCACAAGTTGTATATGTGATATACTTTTGTGCACTTGATTGTATCATGTTTGATGATGCATGCTTACTTGAGCATGTGTAAAGATTAAACCATGGTTATATGAGTGGTTAGGGTTTTGTTTATTTACTTATTCATTTATTTATTTCTTTTGTTCATTTTGGCAAAAGAAAATGATAAAGAGAAAATGGTGGCTTTTCTTTGTTTGATATTGAAGCTTCATGAAGCTTTGACTAAGTCACCATTTTGTCTCATGCTTAACCCTAACCATTCCACTTAACCCTAGTTCATTCTCTACACTTGACCATGGTTGGTTTATGATAAGTATTCTTTTTATTTTCTTTTTGAGAAATACTCATGATAATATTCATCTTCTTCTTCTTCTTCTTCAAGAAGAAGCTTGCTACCAACAATGGCATCTTGAGAAAATGAGTGAGAAATCCAATTCTAAAGTGAACCCACTTCCTATTTCTTCATCCTCTACCTCTTGCCAAGTAGTATAGGGTGTTTTCTTCACAAGTTTCATGACTTGGTGAAGTGGGAGCTTGATCTTGTGATGCCTCGACGTAGATCATCTTCGGCACGAAGCCGACGACCTTGCCCGCCCATTTCTCCGATGAAGCCGATGCTAGAGTCCGGGATGCGATTTGTACAGCGAGGGGACTTCATCACGGAGCTATGGAGGTGGAGAACCGGATCTACAAAGGTTGTATTTCCGTTCTTTTAGTTAAGTTGTTAACTAGTTTCTCTTTTCGTCTAAATATCTAGTTAACGATCCGTATTAGGGTTTCTCGGCACTTGTAGAATTTGAAATTGGCATGGTTGATGCCTTGTGAGACCTCATTAGTGTGCCTAGGAACCCTACATGGAGACTCCTAAATGTGTTGCTCTTTTGCGAGTCGTAAGGATTTCACGCAGGTATTTTCTCCTCACAAGGTCAAAAGGACCCTGCAAGTGTATATTTTTTATTTTCACGATATTGCGCCCTTTCAGGTTTTCACAAGCTCGCCGGTTGTCCTGCTTTTTTACTCACGGCACCCTTTCGGATTTTCATCCGTGTCCATTTCGCTTGTGGACGTACTGTATTTTTAATGGCCCGTAAGGTAATGCACCATTAGCTGTAGGCCCCGATCTTTTTCTAAGGACTATATCATGTGGGACCTAGGAGAGTTATTAATCGTTTAGGCCCATGGATTGTATACTGTAATCGATATGGAGATTCACCGTAGGGCTAAACGAGTGAGGACATGACGGTGCTTTATCGCCCTATTTGGGGCAAAATGCTAGTTTAAGAACGTTTCGGTCCAACATTACCATTTTAGGGGTAAATGTTAGTTTAAGGACATTTCGGTTCAACATTCCCATATTTGGGACAAATATTAATTTAAGGGTGTTTCGGTCCAATGTTAGTTTAAGCACATTTCGGTCCAGCATTAGTTTAAGGACGTTTCAGTCTATTGTTAATTTAAGAACATTTTGGTCTAGCATTAGTTGAAGAACGTTTCGGTCCAGCATTAGTTTAAAAACGTTTCGGTCCATTGTTAGTTTAAGGAAGTTTCGGTCCATTATCGCTGTATTTTGGGCCGACGGAGCTTTTTGAATACTACTCTCAGGGTTCTGACTCAGGAGGATAGCGAGGGGACACAATCATCGTCATCTATCATTGACCTAAGTCATGACTCGTCAAGCGTAGTATTTTTTAGCAATAGACCATTTATTGGCTGAAAGGGTCTTTCTCTATATATATCCATGAGCATGTAGGCTCAACCTTGGTAGACTTTGTCTATGATGTATGGGCCTTCATAGTTCGGCTCGAACTTCCCCCATTTTGCACAATTGGAGATCATTGGTCTTTTGACGACTAGCACGAGTTCGCCTTGGTCGAATGTTCTCGGCCTCGTTAGTTTTTCATATGACCGTGTCATCCTTACCTTGTAAGCCTTCAGATTTTGCTGTGCTATAAGGCAAGTTTCGTCAAGGGCATCGGGCTTCTCAAGCCTAAGATGAGCATTTTCTTCATCTGTCAGCTCGTATCGAACTGCTACTCGTAGAGAGGGGGGTTATATTTCTAATGGGAGCACTGCTTCCGTGCCGAACACCAATGCGGATGGTGTTGTATTTGTGGCCGTCTTGAACGTTGTTCGGTATGCCCAGAGAGCCTCATGCAGCCTTTCGTGCCAGTCCTTTTTGTTTCTGGACACCATCTTTTTTATAATCTTTGTCAAGGTCTTGTTGAAAACTTCAGCTAGACTGTTGGCCCAAGGATTATAGACTGAAGAGTATCTTCAATCTATTTTATGCTGCTGTGCGCAGCGACTTATTTTATCGCTTCTGTAAGCTGACCTATTATCCCAGATTATTCGTCACGGAGTGCCGAACCGATAGATGACATGGGTCTTGAAGAAATGGTGGATATTCTCTGACTTCACTTCCCTTAGCGGTACTACTTCTACTCACTTAGTGAAGTAGTCAGTTGTTGCTAGTATGATCCGATGTCCTTTGGATAATGCAAGTTCGATAGGGCCAATTGTATTGGTCCCCACATTTCGAAAGGCAAAATAGCCACTTTGGGTGTAGCGGATTTGGATATTGATGGATGAAGTCCCTATGAATTTGGCACGAGTGACACTGCTTCGCATATTCAAGGCAGTCCCGGATCATCGTGGGCCAATAGTAACCCATTTTTTTGTCTTGAGCTTCATGTTTGGCCCAGCTTGATGAGAACCGCAGAGTCCGTCGTGAATTTCTTGGACAACTTTCTTTGCTTCCTCCGGCCCCAGGCATCTTAACCATAGATAGTTGAACGATCTCTTATATAGAGTATCATTGATGAAGGTGAAAAACAAAGCTCGTTTCATGAGCCGATGTCTAAATGATACATTTTCGGGCGTTCATTGGGACTTAAAGTAGTACATGAAAATTTCTCTCCAGTCCTTCACCTTTTTTTCGTCCTCTATTTGAAGGGCTACTTATTCGATCGTTTCTTTTCCTTCGGATGGATCTATCAGGTCTTCCGAAGATATATTTGTTGGCGCGAGAACCCTGCGTGTTTGCACAATGATCCTCACATCATCGAGGTCTTCATCGGCCAATTCCTTAGCCAATTTGGCCAATGCATCCGCCTTACTGTTTTCCGCATGAGGTATGTTTTAAAAGATATAGGAAGGGATTTGTGTCAGCAGTTGCTGCACTCTGTCTCCATATTTTATCAACTCTAGCTTGTATGTCTAATAGTCGCCATTTACTTGGTTAATGATCAACTAGGAGTGTCCATATATGAGAAGGTCTTTGATTCTCATGTCGATAGCGATTTCAAGACCTGCTATCAAAGTTTCGTAGGCAACTTCGTTGTTAGTCCTTGGCTCCGTTAAGAAGAGAGCGTAACGCAATATCCCTCCTTATGGGATTACGAAGATAAGGCCCACCCCAGTTTTGATTATAGGAGTGTTTTGCTTTCACCGCTTCATGGAAGATACTCTATCGAAGTAGAGTTCCCATTGGGAATCATTTTCTTCTTCGATTGCATCGAATGCATGTTCATCTAACAACTCACAATTTAAGGGGGAGTCGGCTGGTGCCTTGTTTATTTGTTCGGGGGTGCCAAGATTTCAAAAGCGTCATCATTTGGTGCTTCATGACAAGCTTAAATATTTTCCTTGTCTTTTCTTGCGAGAAAGAGTATTCCCGACTCATTTTCTTCATAAAGGACGGACTCCAATCGAGCTTTTCTTGATCGAACAGTATCTTGTATTTGCATTGTTGTCTTCGAATATTGTTTGTGTTCTTGGCCCTATTTTTGCCACCATTTCGGGGTTTTCTCCTTTCGCAAGAACATATAGTGGGCCGGGGATGAAGAGCATTACGGTCTACTTTCTCCGCAGATTACTGACTTAGACGCTGCATCCTGGCCTTTTCGTAAATGGCCATTTCGCGGCTGTGGTTGTCCCGATTCGTTTGGCAAGTTTCTTTTATTAACTTGTCAATTTTTTCCTCCAACGACTAACTTAACATTTTTAGAGCGGGATCTCGTTCCGATTTAACGTCACGGCTATTTAGAAGAGCATTTTCCGCTTCACTTGAGTTGTTTACGACACAACAACTGTAGATCTACTCCCGTTTCTTGGATCGAACATATCCAAGCCTGGTTGTCTCCATCTTCCTGTTGGGCATCTTTCGCTGAGTCCCGAGAATATCCTAAATTTTTTTGTAGCATTGGGCTTGTCGAACAGTTTGTTCAAGGGGTACACCTTTGGATCTTAACAGTTTTCTTAATCTTTCTGCGTAATATCTTAGCAGACGGATGGGTTGAAACCTGTTGAGTGCAAAATCAGCACCATGCCAAACTTCTTTTTCCATTTTGGTCTCCGTAGATTGGTAGAGGAGGATCGCCTTTTCACCTCATCGCCTAGGAGGGACATAGAAAGTTCGCAGTTTTTGTATGCTGTATGTATCGAGCGCATCAAGTTCCTTGTAATGCCGAGTCGGAGCCATTATAATTTGTAGACTCTGATCTGCTTCAGTAAAAGTTTGCATTGATGGGCGGATGGAGAACACTGCATTGGCCTCATCTTCTGAGTCGCTGCCAAAGACCAAAATAAGAGTAGATGGTCCGGGCATATTGTTTTCTTTTTGGGGTTGCCCCGAGTAGACCATTTCCTCGTCTTCCTCGGTATCTCCCCTAAAGATTCGGATAGTAGCGACGGATTTCTGTATATTCTCCGGCTTGTGACACCTTTCAGTATTCTCAAAGTCCGGTAGGAAGTATTTTGCATCTTCGTATTTTCAGACTTCGTTTATGGAGAACGGATTTAGCTCTCCCGTAACGGTGTATTCCGAGCCGTCCTTGAAATACTTCATACACTGATGCTGTGTAGAAGGGATGACGTAGTACTCATGTAAGCAAGGCCTGCCGAGCAAAGCGTTATAGCAAGTCTTGGCGTCAATGACATGAAATTTGATGTCAGTGATGAGCAACCCAAAGTATAGTGTCAGTATTACGGAGCCAAGCGTCTATAATAACTGTGAGTCGAAACCAGAGATGGTAATTTTATCTTGGGCAAGGTGCTGAACATTCATGCAAATTTCTTTCAGCACTCTCACATTAAGAAGGTTAACGGAGGATCCGTTGTCAATAAGAACTTTCCCTATCTTGATGTCGTGGTAGTACCCAGTGACGTATAATGGATGATTATGTTCGCACGTACCGAGAAGTAGATTTTTATCGTTGAATGTAATATCAGCTGTATGGAGCTCTACCAGTTCATTTTTCATCTTTTCTTCTACGAGGAAAGTTTGGAACTGATCGGGCTCTTGTAATGCCTTGATCGGAGAATCTCGCGCCTCTTTGGACAGGAGGGGAGTATCCAATATGCTTAGTTACGAGTGTATTTTCCTCAGATGTGCCAAGATGTTATAATCCACCTTGTTTTTCTTAAGCAGGTCTTCTGTAGTGAGCATTTTTACCAGTCCTTCGTCAAGGGCAATTTCCTCAAGGATTTTCCCTTTCCCTTTGTCTTTTTTATTCGAACCTTTGTTTGTAGGTCCGAGATTCTTCTCAGGCAGCGTGCGGTTACGCAACTGTATATTCTCGTAGTTATTCTCCTCCTCTTCTTTTTCAGAGGCGGAGTCTTTGAAAAGAGGGTTGAGGAGTGTTTCATTCTCAAAATCGCTCTTGAATGTAAGAACTGGAGGTTTTCCTCCACCCGAACTGGTACCAGCCATATGACAGTGGACAGTCACTTTTTCATACACATTTGTCCTACTGTTTTGCCGTCGACAAGCACGAGCTTCACGCCTCATTTTCTTGAAGTGTTTTTGATAGGCAACGTATCCTTACCACCACTTCTTGAAGGCACTACGTTCCTCGGTGGGGTGGGTAACCCTTCGATGATATAGGCAGTAGTTTGGATGTGATTCTTCTCCATCGAAGCATGTGACCCTGGGAGTGTTTTTATGAGAGGTGGAAACTTCATCCCCATTGACAGGGCTTTGGCGAACCGCTTCTCTGTTTTGATCATGCTCTTAGTTATTACAGGTGTGCTTTGGTTTGGTTGGAGTACTTTACTACTTGTTCTCGCCACAGCTTCTTTATCTAAACGCTGATTCTTAGCCTTTTCATATATGTTTGTTTCGCGTTTTCGGTCAACTTTGCTTTTTTGAAAGGCTTCGTTTAGCAGCCTCTCAATCGGGTCTTCTTCTGGCAGTTCCGGATATTTTAGCGCCGATTCTGCCCCCAGCTCCTCTACGTTGTTTTCTGACACTGAAGGAGCCTCTTCGTCATATAACGACGAATGGAAGACCTTATGGTAACTTGCTACACGGTCTTTGGTTTCTTCTGATGAACCATTTCCCTCATCATTGTCACTGTTTTCGCCTTCAAAAATATGCTTGAGGAATTCTTCGAGCATGACCCATGTCCGCGCCTTCTGGTTATACTCCTCCATCATATCTATGTATTTTTGTAGATCTGTATGCTTATTGTCATACTCAGCAGGCTGCACAGGCTTCTTGGTCTTCTTCTTTTTCTTTGAAGACTTCGAAGGCTTGACTTGGAGGGTTTTTCCCCTCGTCAACAGGTTTTGGCGCGGGACGAGATTTTAGCGTCCCTTCGATTATTTCGGGTTCAAGTGGGCTTTTCCACCGACTGCCGAACATGCCTGAAGATCCTTCAACATTCTTTTGGTTCGTACCGAAAGAACAAATTCCCATGGAACTTCTTCCACAAGTAAGCATGATGCCCCCTGTGCATCCACCTTTTTTGGAGTGTGTTTCTGGGGTGGATCTACCTTCCAGTTATCAGAAAGTATGAATTTCCCATCTTGATACTGGTCCTCAACCCAGAATTTTAAGATGTAGCAATCTACAATTGGGCGGCTCACCATTCTATGATAGGAGCTATAGTTAGGGTTGTTGACGTCGCCGAGTTATAGTAGACGCCGCGGATATAGCGATGTGATGAGTTTATTATGCATTGCCAATTCGAACAATCTCCTCGTCTTGTCACGGGGAAACAAGTAAGCACTTCTTAGCTTTTCTTCCAAGGACGGGCGCAGACGGTTTTGGACCGCTCGGCTGTTGTTGTGTGTTAGCAATGAATGTTGCTTTCCCTTTACCCTTATCATTTCAAGGGTACTTATTTGAGGAGGAAGGCCCATGGCCCATCTGGTCCATTTGGGTCAATTTATCTATCAGAGCCAGAAAGGTTGTGGGCTTGAAGAATGTCATGAACTGGGAAACAGTCGTTTGAGGATCAAGGGCCCCAATGAACATACCAACGGTAGGAGACTCTTTAATACACTGTTCACACTTAGACCACAGGTTCCGCCACCGGATTACGTATTGGGCCAATATTTCTCCCGGTTTTACCCTGGCATTGATTAATGCTGAGATCGGAGCGCGTTCGCTCACGCTGGCGAAAAGATGTATGAACTGCAGTTCCATTTCTGCAAAAATTTTGACAGAGTCATTTAGGAGCTCCAAGTACCATTCGAAAGCTGTCCCTGACAAGCTGCCGACGAACTGGCGAAGCAACAGTTTGTCGTCGCCTCCAGTGTTGCCGCACAGAACTCTGAATTGTACGACGTGTTGGTGAGGTTTGCATGTCCCTTTCTAGACATGGAACGTGGGGATCGTATATCTCGGCAGGTATTTGATTTGATCATAACGGCCTAGATATGGTCGTCCGGTTCTGACAATTTGTCCAGCGGCTTCATTAGTTTTGTGAGCTCTCATTTGTTGAGCGATTTAACGATCCAGGGCATCTTTGGAGATCATTTCTTCTTTGGCCGCTGATAAGGCCGAAGGAGGGTTTGATGTTTCCCCTCTGTCATTCTCAACGATTATCGGCGGATTTTCGGTCGGGGGTTATAGTTAGATCATCATTCCAAACATATTTTGGAACAAGAGAGCCATATGCTTTATGTTAGCAGCTTGGTCAAAGCCTCTTTGTCCTTTCTCTCAAGCACCCTTTGCAGAAACTCTGTATCAGTCTCTTGCTCTTGGCGTTGTTCGGACTCTTTATCCGGACTTTCTTTCTGTCAGGTAAGTGCCATCATTTTGTTCAGTATTTCTTAGAGCTTTTGTTGTTGCTCCTGAGTCTTTGTCAGCGACCAAGTTTGCAGTCGGTGACTCACCAAAGCACGGCTCTCTTATTTCCCATTGGTCATATAGACCGTATGTATGATTATGCTCCAAGACTTAGGGCATTTAGATCCATCGCCTTTGGAATTTGCCGTGGGCGGTAGAATGTTCTCCAGCATCATTCTTTTATGAGAGATTGGGTTGAAGGAGCCGTTGTGACAGGCACCTGTTTAAGAGAAGTACCCCGTTGTATGGCAGAGGAGTGGTCTTTTCCTTGTCGGACCTTCAATTTCTTTGGTCAACGAGAGTAGTTTTTGTCAATCACAGAGTCTTGGACTTTTCGCCAAACCCAATGAATTTGGGAGGAGAGCCGCTGATAAGGCTGCTCTGGCTTTGCCTGCACTGTAACTTTTACATGTGGGGGAGATTTCTCTAGCATCGCCGTTGGGGAGTTCTTATGCACCCTACTTAGTGGATCGAAGCTATTTCCGGTTGGAACATCAGCGTTGACCTCCACCATTAGAGCTGGTGGGGTTAGTCCAGAGGGAAAGTTGCCCCAGCCTCTCTCACTCGGCGCCAATGGCGACGTCGAGCGTGCCTTGCTGAATGGACCGCCTTAGTTTTGGAAGCGGCTTCATCATGCGCCCGGGTTTGCTGAGGGATTTCAATCAGCGTCAGCCTGTTGAAGACCGATGTCCTTGATGGAGTTTGAGGAGAGCCTTCCAATCTTTCGAAGACTGATCGTCTGATGTGGGAAGCACCTTTAACGGCTTCGTCTGTAGCAGGCGTAGGGAGTGCTAGCCATTTTGGGGTATCCCTTTCAGGTATCACGAGCTTTTTTATAGGCCCGTTTGAGTTCTTGCTCAGCCTGTTAAAGACTGAGATGCCAGAGTTTGACGGCTTGCTGATGGAGGCCGTCGTGGTTGCCAGTCGATCGAAGACTGACCTTCTATAAATTTCTTCTTGCGGTGTTGAGGCACCGAAACTCACAAGTGGGAGTATGGTCCCGAAGAACACTTCAGTAGTGGCTTGTGTGACTTGCCCCACCAGCATTGAGAAAATAGAGTCCGTGTTGGGTCCATAGGTCACTCCTCTAGTTGGGGTGGAGCAGAAGTTGCTGTTGCATCAGGTGCAATTGAGAGCCATTGATTTTCTGCACATGAGCAAGACACCAAGTTTTAGTGCCTTGAATCAAAAGGCAACCGTAGTGAACCATGATTTTGTTCACGAAACACAACACACAAAGTGTGGAGTGGAAATAGGAAAATGTCCCACCGGGGATACCAGAATCTGTTTACCGCCGAAAACAGAAACGAACTGGGATAGATCGTCTTGCCTAAATTTGGGGGCAGATGCTATTTCGACATATCCATCCACCTTTCCGAATATACCAAGTTGTTTTATAACACCGTATATATCGGAGGTTTAGATAGATGCGACCGTTGTAGCAGATTTCATCAGATTCCCCCTCATTTATGAGGGATTTTTAATTGTAGGGATGACTTTCCTGCTGGCGCAAGCCCCTGCGGTTAATTACGTTACCGCATTTCAATAACCACTTTCTCCTGCTTCAGTGGTTCACTTCGTGTCGTGTTGTGTTTGTTTGTTTTGATTGCCCGTAGATTGTATACAGAGACTAGTTTATGTTGTTGCACGTAGGGCACGGATTAGTCCCAATCCTTATATTTTAGATTTGGGTTTGGATTAAGGATTTGGTTGACGGGGTCCACGTTGGTAATTTGGTTTGCCAACGGGAATGAATTTAGGACGCAGATATCATATAAATGAGATCCATTAGTTTACGGGATATTTGGGTTTTCTAAGGATTGTTAGTCATATTTGAGACTAAGATCAACTTAGAAACAAATGAGCATCTGGGCTCAATTTTTTAGTTTAAGGACATCACGGTCCAACATTCCCTATTTGGGATGAATGTTAGTTTAAGGATGTTTCTGTCCATTATTGCCATATTTGGGGAGAATGTCTAGTTTAGGGACATCTCGGTCTATTATCGCCATATTTGGGGCGAATATTAATTTAAGAACATCTCGGTCGAACAATCATCTTGTGCGCACGTGTATTTGTTACATGGCGAAGTGAACGATGGTGACATGGAATGCACCCGATTTAGGGTACGGTCTGATTTGAGGTGTGCATGTCAATTTGGAAGTGCATCAACATGGGATGAATGGAGTTGGTGATTGTCGGGACCTACCAACTCTCTGAAGACGCTGAGGAATTACAATGACATATATCAGAGGTGTGAAGAGATGTACCCTTGAACCAAATCCTGTATTTGAGGGAAAGAATCGTGGTGGACCTTAGAATTGTTAGTCATATTTAAGACTAAGATTATTTTAGGAGATATGGGATGAATATCATTTTGGATATCATCAATGAAAGATCATTAATCATGTTTGAGACTAAGATCGGTTTGGAAATCACGAGCATATGGGCTCGCTTAATTTAAAAATAAAGAGGTTTAACTTTAGGAAACTTTAGCCAATTTAGGCTAAAATTGGATTTCTGTACTACCCAGCAGTGCTAAACACTAAGATATACAGCACTCGCGTGTGTTTCATGTGAGGCGCTGCATTAGTGCTAAGCACTAGTCTTTTGTGGCGCTCATGTGTGTTTCACGTGAGGCGCTAAAATTTTGGTTTCTTTTGGGCGCTCATGTGTATTTCAGATGAGGCATTGAGTTTTAGCGCTCACGTGTGTTTCACGTGAAGCGCTACACTAGTGATAAGCACTAACTTTTCTATTTTCTGGCACTCACGTGTGTTTCACACGAGGCGCTCCAATAGTGCTAAGCACCAACTTTTTCCGGCACTCACATGTGTTTCACGTGAGGCGCTATGTAACTTGGCCTTGGATGCTCACATGCTTTTCACGTGAGGTGCTGAGTTCTTTAGAGATTTAATATCTGTTGATATTTTAGAGAACTTAAATCTCTGTTAATGGTATTTTGACCATTATCGATTACCAAGAACACTATTTTGAGGATCTGGGATCAGGTTCTTTAAGAACTAAGTTCTTGATTTGAAGGAACTAAATTCTTAGAGTATTATGGACTCCATCTTCTCCATGTTCTTTTATCCATATTTTCCTGTTCATGTTTTCAAAGAGGCTAAACATCTGTTAATGGTATTTTGACCATTAACGATCATCAAGATCACTATTTTGAAGATCTTGGATTGGGTTCTTAAAGAACTAAATTCTTGATTTTAAAGAACTAAGTTCCTGGAGTATTATGGACCCCATCTTCTTTCTGTTCAACCTTATTCTTCACTGAATCTTTGATTCTCAAGAAAAAGATCTTCCCGATGAGAATTAAATTCTTAACTTGTGGAAAAATTGTTTTGTGGATCTCAGATCCAAAGAAAGAACTAAGTTCGTGAGAAAGGTTAAACGCTTAGATATGTTATGATAAATAAAGGAGATATTTTGATCTCTGTGGTTTCTTTACCTTGGATTTGAGAGGAGGAATATTTTCTTCTTTATTGAGAAATAAATTCTCTGTTGTTTTGAGAGCTTTCTGTAATTTTACAGAAGCTTATGGGGGTCTCCTCCTTTTTCTGTGTGTGTGAGACTTGAAGTCTCAGGTCGTTTATATAGGCAAGGCAAATTGTTGATCAGTTTTGAGAGATTCTCTCATTAAGAGATTCTAATTGATTTTATTGGTCTCAAAAATTATTTGGGGAATTTTATCCACCGTTGAATTTTTGATCCAAGGATTTCTATTTTACAGACTGTATTTTCTTGTTTTTAACAATATTGGGGAAATATTTTCCCATATATAGAATTTTATTCTATTAAACGGTAATTTTTTATCACCATTGGATTTTTGATCCAAGGGTGCTCTATTTAACAGTGCATCTATTTCTTATTTAGAAAGATTGGGGAAATATATTCCCAAAAATAGAATTTAATTCTGTTATTGGATCTTTGATCCAACAGCTCTCTATTTAACAGAGAATATGTTTATCATTTAGAAAGATCAGGGAAATATTTTTCCCTAATAGAACTTAATTCTATCATTTGATGATTTATCATTATTATTGAATCTTTTATCCAACTGCTATGTTTAACAGAGAATATCCCAGGTTTTAGGGAAATAATTTCCATGTAAAATTTAATTCTACCTACTCTTAATTTGAGCGCTGGAGCTCACGTGTTATGCACGTGGGCGCCACTTAAGAATTTAATTCTTATATATAACAGGCGCTCCTCTGCTTTGCTTATTGGAGTTCATGTGAACTTCACGTGCGGCGCCACTATAAAATTTAATCCTATAAGACTAGTGCCGGCACCGGTGCTCTCATAGAGAGCACGTGAGGCGCTGCCTTATTGGAATTAATAGAGCTTAGCTCTTATTATTGTGTTTAATTCTTAGGGGAACACTCCTCTCCGGCTTTCTCTTCACCGTTGAAATCCTTAACTGGTTAGTTAATTTATTCAATTTAAAAATTTATTTTCCTAAATTGAATTTGGTGGGTAGGGCTTTAATTTAGGGATTTTAGATTGTGGTGGTGGCCGTAGTGGTGGCTGCGCTTCAATTTGGGCTTGTTTGGGGATGTGGGTGCCGGTGGTGGCCGTGGTGGGTGGCGGTGTCTCTGGTGGTGGGGAAAAGGGTCAGGAAAGGTCGACGAGAACCGGATAGGTTGGGCGAGGGGCCGGGAAAAGTAAGTTTAGACGAGATTGGTGATGCTGGTGAAGGGAAGAAGAAGAAGAAAAAGATTGGTTGTGGGTTATAATTTGGTTTGGTTTGGTTAGGGTTATGATAAGGGTTAGGGCTAATGGTTAGGGGTAGGTTTTGGATTAAGGTTAAGATCAGGGTTAGGTTTTGGGATTAGTGAGAAAAACAATAGTTAAAGGTAGTTCAGTGATGAATTTATAAGATGTTAAGGTTAATTGGGTTTAGGGTTAGGGTTAAAGAAATTAGGGTTAAAGTTAAGGGTGAGGGTTATGGCTAGGGTATTTTAGTGTTAGTGTATGTTGTTAGTTATATGTTTGCCCTAGAGGCCATTATTATACATGTGACGTATATTATAGTGGATGCTTGGACATATATAGGGAGGATTTTCTTGCTCGGCATGATAGTATGCTATCTGGTTGCTCTTTATCTTAACATGTACACTTATTGTCTCTGTATTACATGTTGATAAAGCCATTAGGATGAGTACTTGACTACCAGGATTATGATGCAGATCATACTATTGGGGAAGAGGTAGTCGGTAAGTACATCCTTCAAATGTTCCTAGTCATGGGAGTACCGAGATGGGGCATCGATATTGCAGAGTAGACTAGCTATACGCTTCTTGACCCATATGATGGGCGATGGATGATCCCATATCCATTGGTGTTTGACATCAAAGAAGGTATACGGATGCGCAGTGGAGACTGGGTATACTGAACGGACTCGCCGAGAACTCCTAGATGGTATTATACCTATCGTCAGATAGCAGTTCTCTGGTGACACTGGTACAGGTTAGTCTGTCGACCCGAGATCGTCATAAAGTCTTGTGTGATTCCTACTGTGCTTCGATTTTCACCTTACCACATTCAAGAGATCGTGTAAAACAGTGGTTTTTGGGTACAGTCTAAAGTCGCATAGAGGCAATGAGCGATAGGAGGGGATTTCGTCTCTCCCGGTATTGGGTGTTGATGTTGCGCTATGCTTGATTGGCCATAACAGGAAATCCCTGGCCAAGGTTGCTGAGATCTACTGGTAAGTGTTATCAGTAGTTTCTCGAAGCGTTATGTACCTCACATCGGCATGACTTATCAGGCTATTGGGATCTGACGATTATCACCCCCAGACTGTGATATGCGACATATCTAACGAAGAGACCGGACTGTACGGTGGTGTTACAGATTGGACTCGCAGGAGTATGAGCAGGCTTGCTTGTTGATCATCTGATTGCTCAATACCCAGGTGGCTGTTACGTTTAGCAGACCGTTTACGGCTTGTGGGTGTTTGATATGATCATCACCTACTGTCGGCGTATTGACGAGTCTTTAGAGTCCTACACAGAGGTTTCCTGGTTCATGTGAAACGAAGTAGGAGCACATATGTGATATGTGCGGGACCGAGATTAATACGAGTATGTGATACCGTATTCTATTCTCGCGATATGAGATATCGGTCGGTTATATGTGATATAGCCGGGTTATCGAATCAAGTGTTGATTCGATAAGTTGATTCATATGATATTAGTCGGTTATATGTGATATAGCCGGATTATTAAATCAACGGTTGATTTGATAATTTAATATATAATTATATATTTAATATATTAATTTACATTAACTAATATTTGCTCACTAAGTATTTCTTTTTCTCACTTGTGCTTTGGTATATATGTGATATATATTAATGTAAATTTTTTGTGTCATGCTAAATGATACATGCTACATGGGTGTATGAGACTCACACCATACTTATGATAATCCTAGGGTTTTTATTTATCAAAGTAAATCAAAATTGGTTGGAAATTTGTCATGGTTAGAAGCTTGGAGAAGCTTGTTATGTCCATTTACTTAGTCCACTAAACTTGTTTTACTTGAGATATTTATTAACCCAACCATTATCCTAAGCCATGGTTAAGTCTCTACAAGGGTTACTATATGATATTAACTCACCCATGGTTGCCATTCACACTCTCATGAGATGAGATTTTTCCATGGTTGCTTCTTCTTCATCTCCTTCCTCAAGCTCACTAGCATTTTGGGAGGTGAAGAAAATGAGTGAGAAAATTATTTCGAAAGTGATCAAAATTCCTACTTCTTCATCCTCTACTAGATTAGCCATTTAGTTTAGGGTGTTTGCTTTACTAATCTACCATTAGTGAAGAGATAGCATGAGCTTGAGTCTTCTCGACGTAGATCATCTTCGGCCTTGAAGACTTCGTGCAAGTTTGTTCATTTCTTCATGTGAACCCTTACTAGAGTTCAGGTGTTCACTATTTAGAGCGAAGGGACTACTATATGGAGCTATTGAAGTGAAGGACCAGTCTACAAAGGTTGTATTCCTTGTTCACTTAGATGTAAAGTTGTTTACATTCTTGATTCGTATAATTCTCTAGTTAAGATTCTTGGGTTGGGTTCTTTAGCGCACCATTTTTTTAGAAAACGGCATGGTTGATGCCTCCCGAAATCCAGCGGCGACCTAGGGAACCCTACAGTGGTATCAGAGCCAAGCTAGAGAATTAGGCAATATTTGTTAGATTACAAAACTGAAACTACTCCGAAACTTGAAACAATGAAATCTAGTTTCTGTCGATTTTTAAATAGCCTCTAAAAATTTTTTAAGCAACTGCAGAATGTTGTATGTGATATAATATGAACACCACATAAATTTGAAGCAAGTCGGTCTGATTTTGGCCGGCCAAATTCACTGTAAATCCGAGCTCATAGGTTTTCCTATGGTGTTTTGGCTTCAAAATTTTGTGGTGTTCCAGTCTCTAGGTTTTGGTGTTTCAGGTGTTGCTTGTTTTTTCTAAGATTGCATGTGATGTGGTCTTACTGTATTAGAAATTCAGAGTGTTTCGTATTCGTAATTTTAACATTATTTCGGGTTATTTTAGACGACGTTAAAAAGTTCGAACGGATAGCAATAACCCATTTTCTCCTTTGTTGGAAATTTTCCATGAGTTAGATTTTTCCAAGTTTAAAATCTTAAGAAAATCATGCAGATGATTCTGTGGACCCTCTAGAAGAACGAAATCCTAACTCGATTTTGTGACCGTTGGAACCGCCACCAAACCCTAGGGTTTGTGGTAGTTCCGCGGCGCCATAGGTGAGGCAAGAGTTGACCCTTCTACGGTTGGTCCATAGGTGTTGTGGTATGTTCTGAGTGTTTTTTAAACTGCGCTCAAGTGTTGGGCTCTTTGGGAAATTTTGGGTGTTTGTTGATTCGATCGAAATGTTTAACATCGTCTAACTATCTGTGATTGTGATACAATACTTAGAATCCATAATATTTAGTTTTATAAAAACTAATTTGAATTATATAAATCTAGCAATTCAGTCTCATTTGATTGGTTGCCATGGAATTTTGATGTGGATCAAAATTTCGTCGCAATTACGTAGTGTACGCGGATACTCGCCGGATAACCTTACTAGATAGCCACGCCCCATAGCCCCAACCAAGTGACTATAGGAGAACTCCGTTGCCAAAAGTATCCGTTCGGGTGCTCGCGGCCACGGTGCACTTCGTCGACGGCATTAGGTGCGGCCGTCTACTAAAGTTTCCGACGAGCATTTGATCAGGCTATCGGGAATCTTATTGAATTACCTGATGGGTTATTGAAAAGTGTTTTCAATATCGAGATTAAAATGCGGGGTTTATAATTGTTAGGCATGTGATGTCTAAGGAATTCATTTGGTTGGGCAAGAAATCCAAAGTATGTGATACATTAGCTTTATGATGTCTAAGGTGGTTGTGGATTCCAATTGTTATAGTTTTCATTTTCTTTTCTGCGACCGTAAGTGTAATATGTGGTGTATCGCCGGTTTCGTTTCTATATGTCAACGACAATTGGGATACGCATATTTACTTACGTTGATGACATGTGATATTATGTGTTGCTGTGATATGTTATATGGGATTGTCGTGTTTTGAATAGCCGGGGGTTTTTATGTGAGATGAAAGTTTTTCATTTTCATTCATGTAAAAGCTTATATGTAATATTCTTTTATTGGGGTACTTCCGGGTTGAGGATGATGTCACCATTGATGTATTATTTACTTTTTCGCATTAGGATAGACCCAAGAAGGAGAGCACAAGTAACCGGGTTCTAAAGTCCAGTGGGAGACCATCTCGAGGAGTCGAGTCCGAGTCTTCTAACTATAGAATTGGGAGGGTTGCTTGCCGCTCTTGTAGGGGTCTAGGGATGTGGGTTTGGCTATTCATCGCGACCGGGGAATCGGCGTTTTTTTTATTGGCTTAATTTAAAACACGAAATTCCTAGTATATCCAATATTTCATATGTGTTCTTCTGCTGCTGATATTCTGTGATGTGATCACTTGATATGTTGAGACGAATGCTTATATTATATATATGATATCTAATAAATATTTCAGCCTTCGTTTCTTCTGTGATGCTTAAGAAGCATAATTGATGGGATTTCATTAATGAGATTAATGAAATAAAAGAAACCTAAAGATGTTGCAGAATCTTATTTTAAAAACTAGTAGCTCTAGTTCTTGCTTTGCATAGCGGTATTCCTTTTAGAATATCCAGCACCTTATTCGATATGGAAAGAGCTGAGATCCCTTCACCGGGAGTGACCTCTTTAGTGAAACTGGCAGATGCTACAACCCACTCGGTTTTGTCTTTTGATTGCTTTTTTAGTTCTTATTTTGCATAGAGGTATTTGTGAAATATCCTGCACCTCATTTGATGAGGAAAGAGCCGAGATCCCTTCGCCAGGAGTGACCTCTTTAGCAAAACTAATAAAAGCCTCAAAAACACTCCTTTTCAAAATCACTCGATTCTACAACGATATCAAGTTCATTACGCAAAGGGTTTTCTAAAAAACCTGTCGTAGCCCTCCGTCATTTCAGATAAGTAGTATTTAGTATTCGTGTTATATTTGTTAGCTTTCGTTAAGGCGTAGTGTGCGATAGCTGATTAGTGCTTATCTGCTTAAGCATATGATGTGATTGGATTAGGGTAGTCGTACGACTTTGTTGTCTTTCGTCAAGGGTCGTGCGGGTGGGTTTAATTCAATCATAAAATGTATGGGTTGAATTTGACTAGCGGACTATGGTATGTTGGCTTTCGTCAAGGTCATAAGATGCTAGGGGTAGAAGATTATCAGGAATTTCAAGTGTTGAAATTTGCAATGAGATTGTATACCTTCTATTAGATAGTTGGATCCTGATACCCACTGCGAGTAAGAGTTACTCCTGAAAGAGTTTTACACATTATAATTAGCCAATCAGGTAGGTGTCTAGAAAGGTGTTAACAGGGTTACGCCCCTAAGAAAACGAGGTTTATTTTAGTTAGGTCCGTGCGAAAGCACGAGAAACTTCCCTCAAAGTACCGACACTGCCCTGGCCAAAAAATTGGCGAACTTGTATGGTATAATTAATCCCGGCTAGTCTTACATTTTAGGATTTGAAAGAAGATTTGATAAGAACAGTTGGAGGCATCCTGATTAGATAAAATAATAACCAATCAGATCTTGCAAGAGCATACGCTGAGTGTTTTCCTCTCTCTCTCCTGGTAGCGACCATGTTATGCCTTAATCAAGATAATAATCTGGATGCGTTGACCGAACCTGCTTATTATACTGAGCTGGGGAACGTTGGTTCCGCTCTATCTTATAATTGTTATAAGTCCGAGCAGGAAATAGGGCAATATCCGGATTTCCACGCAACCCAATCGAGAAATGAGCATGTTGATGCATATTCTTCGGATATGTTCGTTACCAAGAACTGTTTCTCATTATCCTCTACGTTCTAGGTATGAGATACCAGATTAGGATCCTACATATGTAATCTGTTACATGGGCTAAAGAAAGGTAGAGAACTGGAATTGGGTGATATGTCTCTAAGTGTTAGAGAATGGTGCAATTGTTGCAGCCAAATTAGTTGGCAAATATCACCTTGTATTACCAAATGGTAAATACATTGATTCTGAACAAATGTTATTAGATACCGAACCTGATATACAACATTACATCAGATTCTTTATTAAGTTAAAGAAGGATATAATTCTGTATTGGAGGATAATGTGGTGAACATTTTCCTGAATCAAGAGTTGATTAGATCAGGCACATTATATAATGGCATATACGTTCTAAATCAAACCACAGTTCAAAGTATGTAGAACACACACAAGAGGAATAGTTCAGAAATGAACGAATCCTTCTTGTGGCATTGTAGACTAGATCATATCAATACGACACGACCAGCTAAGTTACATAAGGATGAATATAAGAATCTGTTCGAATTTTCATCTTATGATACTTGCCAGTTTTTTCTCAAAGGTAAAATGACCAATACTCCATTTACTGGAAATAGAGAAAGAGTTATTGAACTCTTGGGACGCATACATGGTAATGTATACAGTCCTACGTCTACGAATGCAAGGGTTAGTTCTTTATACTTCATTACATTCATCAACGATCTCTCAAGATTCGGACATATGTTCCTGTTGAAACACGAGTCTGAAACTTTTGAGAAATTCAAGGAATATAAGTTTGAAGTTGAGAACCATACGGGTAGAAGTATTAAGTCCTTCGATGTGATCGGAGAAGGGAATACTTGCGCATAGAGTTCCTGGATTTTCTAAACAGAGAATGAGATTATTTCTCAGCTTACTCTTTCGTGTACACCACAACACAACAGTGTATCGGGATGGAGGTATCATGCCCTATGAGATATGGTGCACTCTATGATGAGTACTGCTGAGTTGCTTGTTTCCTTTTAGAGTTATGCACTTGAGAAGCTACATACCTATTGAGTGGGGTTCCATCCAAATCAGTGCCTACCACTCCATATGAGATATGGAATGAGAAGAGACCATCTCTTAAATGAGTTAAGATATGGGGTTGTCCGGCCTATGTTGAAAAGAAAAATCCAGACAAGCTCGAGGCAAGGTCAGTTCTGTAAGTTTGTTGGATATCCTAAACATTTGCGAGGGTATATCTTCTACCACCCTAAGGACCAAAATATATTTTGTTTCTCAACAGACAACCTTTTTAGAAAAGGAATTTCTTATGAAGAAATTAGTGGTCATGAGGTAGAACTGGAAGCAGTTCCAGCTGGACAAACTAATAGCTGATGATTTGGTAAAACCGAAGGATTCAATAGTCTCCGACGAACCTCAGCCTCTCCACGAATCTGGTCGGGTTCCTCATCCACCTAAGAGATACTACGGTCTTCTCGGTGACGGTGGGAGTGAGGATTGCATCATGGTAGATGATGACCTAACTAGGTTCAGGCAGGCCATCACGAGTGGGGACTCTGTGAAATGACTGGATGCTATGCAATCAGAGATAGAATCCATGTATACCAACAAAGTATAACTTTGAATGTTGCACCTGAAGGGATAAAACCCATTGGGAGTAAATAGATCTTGAGAAGATTCTTGGTGTAAATAGAAAATTTGAAACTTTCAAACCTAAACTTGTACTAAAAGGTTTTTGTCAATAACCAGGTGTGGTTTATGATGAAACCTTTTCTCCAGTAGTTATGCTTAAGTCCATCAGGATTAAAACACGCATCGAGGAGTTGGAACATCTGTTTTGATGTGATAGTCAAAGAGTTTGACTTCATCAAAAGGTAAATGGACCTTGTATATATAAGAAGGTTGTAGAGAGTAAGGTTGTCTTTCTCGTATTGTACGTAGAAGACATACTCTTGATAGGAAATGGTTTCCTATGCTACACTCGGTCAAGCTCCTCTTATCATGAGATTCTCCATAGAAGATCTGGATGATACCTACTACATCTTATGGATTATGATCTATGGTGATAGATTTAAGTGGATGTTGGGAGTGTCCTAAATCTAGGTACATTAACACCGTACCAAAGGGGTTTGGTATGGAGGATTCTAAGTGTGGTGGTTCATCTACATACTCATGAATCACTCTCTCCAAAAAGATGTCTCTCGAGACTTATTTGGAGAGAGCTCGCATACAAGAGATACCCTATGCTTCGGCACTAGGCTCTATCATGTATGTGATGTTATGTACCAGACCAGATGTAGCTGACTCACTAAGTGTAGTGATTAGGAATCAATCGGATCTTGAGAAAATCACTGGATAGCTGTGTAGGACATTCTTAAGTACTTGAGAAGCACTATAGAAATGTTCTTGGTGTTTGGTAATGGTGAACTCCAGTGGGAGTCCTTTACCAATTCCAGCTCCCAGAGTGATAAGGACGACTGAATGTCAGTCACGGACTTTTTCTTTACCCTCAGTGGAGGGACGGTATGTTGGAAGAGTTCAAGCTATATACCGTGGCAAACTAAACGATAAAGGCTGAATACATCGCTACCAACGATGCTACCAAAGTGAATGTCTGGATATTTCTTATTCATGAAATGAACATAGTTCCTACCATTGAGCGTCCAATAACTGTTATTGTGACAATAATGGAGTTGTGGATTTGGCTTAAGAACACCGGTCCCATCAGCGATCCAGACATATTCTAAGGACGGTATTACCTGATCAGGGAGATGGTTGATCTCCAAGGGATTGAGGTTAGGAGAGTTGACGGAAAGGATAACACGGCGGATCCACTCACAGAGACCTTTCACTAGAGAGACTTTTATGGGGTGTTGGGTATGAGATACTATAACAAATGGCCTTAGTGCAAGTGGAAGATTGTTAGTTATATGTATGCCCTAGAGGCCATTATTATACATGTGATGTATATTATAGTGGATACTTGGACATATATAGAGAGGACTTTCTTGCTCGACATAATAGTATACTATCTGGTTGCTCTTTATCTTAACATGTACACTTATTGTCTCTCTATTACATATTGAAAAAGACCTTAGGATGAGTACTTGACTACCAGGATTATGATGCAGATCATACTAGTAGGGCAGAGATAGTCGGTAGTATATCCTTCAAATGTTTCTAGTAATGGGAGTATCGAGACGGGATATCAATATTCCAGAGTAGACTAGCGTATACGCTTCTCGACCCATATGATGGGCGATGGATGATCCCATATCCATTGGTGTTTGACATCAGAGAAGGTATACAGGTGCTCAGTGGAGACTGGGTACACTGAACGGACTCGCCGAGAACTCCTAGATGGTATTATACCTATCGTCAGATAGCAGTTCTCTGGTGACACTGGTACAGGTTAGTCTGTCGACCCGAGATCGTTATAGAGTCTTGTGTGATTCCCACTGTGCTTTGATTTCCACCTTACCACGTTCAAGAAATCGTGTAAAACGGTGGTTTTTGGGTACAGTCCCGAGTCACATGGAGGCAATGAGAGATAGGAGTGGATTTCGTCTCTTCCGATATTGGGGGTTGATGTTGCTCTATGCTTGATTGGCCATAACAGGAAATCCCTGACCAGGGTTGCTGAGATCTACTGGTAAGTATTATCAGTAGTTTCTCGAAGCGTTATAAGCCTCACATCGGCATGACTTATCAGGCTATTGGGATCTAACGATTACCACCCCCAGACTGTGATATGCGACATATCTGACGAAGAGACCGGACTGTACGATAGTGTTACAAATTGGATTCGCAGGAGTATAAGCAGGCTTGCTTGTTGATCTTCTAATCGCTCAATACCCGGGTGGCCGTTACGTTTAGCAGACTGCTTGCGGCTTGTGGATGTCTGATATGATCATCACTTACTGCCGGCGCATTGACGAGTCTTTAGAGTCCTACACAGAGGTTTCCTGGTTCATGAGAAACGAAGTAGGATCACATATGTGTTATGTGCGGGACCGAGATTAATATGAGTATATGATACCGTATTCTATTCTCGCGATATGAGATATCGGTTGGTTATATGTGATATAGCCGGGTTATCGAATCAAGTGGTGATTCGATAAGTTGATTCATATGATATTAGTCGGTTGTATATGATATAGCCGGATTATTAAATCAAGGGTTGATTTGAAAATTTAATGTATAATTATATATTTAATATATTAACTTACATTAACTAATATTTACTCACTAAGTATTTCTTTTTCTCACTTGTGCTTTAGTATATATGTGATATATATTAATGTACATTTTTTGTATCATGCAAGATGATTCATGCTACATAGGTGTATGAGACTCACACCATGCTTATGATAATCCTAGGGTTTTTATTTATCAAAATAAATCTAAATTGGTTGGAAATTTGTCATGGCTAGAAGCTTGGAGAAGGTTGTTGTGTCCATTGACTTAGTCCACTAAACTTGTTTTACTTGAGATATTTGTTAACCCAACCATTATCCTATGATTAAGTCTCTACAAGGGTTAGTATATGATATTAACTCACCCATGGTTGCCATTCACACTCTCATGAGATGAGATTTTTCCATGGTTGCTTCTTCTTCATCTCCTTCCTCAAGCTCACTAGCATTTTGGGAGGTGAAGAAAATAAGTGAGAAAATTATTTCTAAACTGATCAAAATTCCTAGTTCATCATCCTCCACTAGATTAGCCATTTAGTTTAGGGTGTTTGCTTCACTAATCTACCATTAGTGAAGAGGTAGCATGAGCTTGAATCTCCTCGACGTAGATCATCTTCGGCCTTGAAAACTTCGCACAAGCTTGTTCATTTCTTCATGTGAACCCTTACTAGAGTTCTGGTGTTCACTACTTGGAACGAAAGGACTATTAAACAGAGCTATTGAAGTGAAGGACCGGTCTACAAAGGTTGTATTCCTTGTTCACTTAGATGTAAAGTTGTTTGCATTCTTGATTCGTATAATTCTCTAGTTAAGATTCTAGGGTTGGGTTCTTTAGCGCGCCATTTTTTTTAAAAACAGCATGGTTGATGCCTTCTGAAACCCAGCAGTGAACTAGGGAACCCTACATATGTGTAAGTGTATGTGTGTTGTGTGTGTGTGTGTGTGTGATATGATGATATGTTTGTGTATGTGTGTTTATGATAATGTTGATGACGATATGTGTGAGAGAGAGAGAGAGATATAATGTTGATGATGATATGTGTGTGTTTGTATGTGTATGTGTTTCTGATATTGATGATGATGACCACTCGTTTTAAATAAGGCCAAACCCTAATTTTAAACTTAACACTATAACTAAATGCAAAATCATAAAATTAACATCAGAACCAAATCCAAAATCTTAAACTTGATTAAGAAAACCATTAACTTTAAAAAACTTTACCCTAAACTCAAAACTTCAAACTCTTGAAATTGAAATGTAAACGTAAAACCAATTCATGTTAAATCTTATAATAAGTATATACATGATAATCGATGATAATATGAAATTTTGATATGCTAGTCATATGTGAAAATCAAAGCATGCCTTAGTCCCAGTCTATCGGTTAACATACGTTCGATATTCGTCGTGACATAAAACTATACGAAGGTTGTTAAATATCGGACGATATTGTTCGGTGCTAACAACCTTCATGTAGTCTATATGTCAAGAAAATTTAATCATATGATAACCGATAGATTTTTCCAGTTTGGATATGTTAGGAATGTATAAAGCAAACACTTTCATTCACTTGTGTTTTCATTCGTTTCGAGTTATTTAGTTGGTACTTTTCCGCTGGTTCTCCGTGTACAAAGATAGATTAGATGTTCATTTCGATGTTGTTTCACAGTTTTGAAATGATTATCTATTCTATTACTTTGTACTCAGAGAACAGCGGGGAGGTGCTGCCGAAATTTTCTCGAAATAGATGAAAACACAAGCGAATGGGTATATACTCTATACATTCTTAACGGGATAGAAGCTTTACCCCCGACAGCCGAAACACATACATAAAACACGAATACACAACACATACATACACAAAGAACATCCACACTAATAACCCTACACCTAAGCTAAATCATAAATTGAAACACATACACATAATACAACTCATACTTGGGTATCTTCAAACATAACTTTATTAATCGATAATTTATCTTTTTTGATGACAAACTTTCCCCTCATATTTTCTTCTTTGTCAATAACCATCTCGTTCTTAGATTTCTCAATGTAGTCATCATAAAAAACCAACTTGTATAACTTACAATTTATATGTTATACAGTCTAACATGGCCCATGAGCACATCATACTTAAGGACTGAATGTACGTGGATTGACAGCAATTCATGCAATCTAAGTTTTTCACATGAGTTGCTGCTTTCATTGAATTTGCATGCGCTCATAATAAGATCGTGTTAGAGAAAATTCAATGTCCGTGCGATAGATATGGGAATAAGTACTGGCAGAAGGTAGAAATCGTAGAGTTTTATATCGTTAAATATAGTTTTACTAGACTTTATACAACTTGGTTATATCACGGGAAAAGAGAATAAGAAGACGGTAATGCGGCGGAAGAAGATAGAGAAGACGGTATTGCGGCGGAAGAAGAAGAAGACGATAATTTCTTTCCAGGAGAAGAAATGGAGGATATGGTAGAGACTGCCTTCGGTGATAGTAATCCTACAGAAGAAGATGTTCCTTCCGGTCAAGGACCCCGTGCGGATAAGTATGAAAAGTTCATGAATGATACTAGAAGACCAATTTATGAGAATGCAAAATATTCTACTCTATCATGGTTCGTACAATTTTTCCAAATTAAGTACCTAAATGATGGAGAAACAAGTCATTCACGATACTTCTAAATTTCTGAATGATTCTATACCCTCGGGAAATAACGTGCCCGAGAGCTGGTACGAAACCCAGAAGATGATGTCTGATTTGGATCTGAACTGTGAGGAGATTCATGCATGTCCCAAAGATTGTGTCTTTTACCAGAAAGAAAATTCAGATTTGAAATAGTGTCCAACATGCGGAGAGGCCAGGTATAAGTCGAAAGTATCTGATAAGAAGCCAAATATACTTGTCAAGATAGTATGATACTTTCCGATAACACAGAGGCTGCAAAGGCTATTCAGGAGCAAGAAGACAGCCGAGACAATGATTTGGCATCACCGTGATGCTCCAAGCGAAAATGGAAAAATAATTCATCCAAAATATTCACAGCATTGAAGGATTTCGATATGAGGCACCAAACATTCAGTAGTGATCCACGCAATATCAGGCTCGGACTGGTTAGTGATGGCTTCTGCTCATTTAACTTTATGGCTGGAAGCCACATCACATGGCCCGTTGTAATGATAATTTGTCGCCTTAGTTGGTTATGGATCAATGCTACTTTATGATGTCTCTTCTTATTGACGGACCAAACTCACCGGTAAACAATATCGACGTTTATCTCTAACCTCTGATCGATAAGTTAAAATCTTTATTCATTGATGATGTAGAGATTTACGATGCAAACATATATACAACCTTAATGATGCGTGCGATTTTAATATAGACAATTAATGACTTTCTTGCAGATGGAATGCTATCTGGTTGGTCCGTATATTGTCATAAAACATGCTCTTACTGCCATCAAGATACAATATCGAAATAGTTGAATTTTAACAGGAAGCTTTTGTATTGCGGTCATCGGCGTTTCCATGCACTAGACCATCCCTACAGGTTAGACGATACTTACTTTAATGGTCACCAGGAGATTCTTAGGCCTCCAGCCTCATTGTCCAGAGAGGACGTGATTGCTCAGTGGAATAGTTACAATAACGTGACTTTTGGGATAGATCCGGTAAAACAGGACAAACCACCCTATTGGAACAAATTAACCATTTTTATGAGCTTCCGTAATGGTCAACAAATTTAGTGTGTCATTTTCTGGACGTTTTGCACATAAAGAAGAAAGTATCTAAGCATGTACTTAACTTGCTTCTTTGTAAAGACATAAAATCTAAAGACAACCTCTGTGTTCGGATGGATCTTCAGGACTGAGAAATTAGAAGTGAATTGCATTCTAAACCGATAGCGGGTAAATCAGGAAAGTTTGTACTTCCCAATACCGCGTATCATATGTCACAACCAGAGATGAAAAGGTTCCTGCAGGTGTTGCATGATTTTAAAGTTCCCACAGATTTCTCAGGATATTTTAGTAAGAAGATAAAGATTGTGAAATGCAAGATCGATGGCCTGAAATTTCATGATCACAATGTTATTATAAAGCACCTTCTCTCATTAGCCTTCAGGACATCTCTTCCGAATCGGTTGGTCTAATAATCAATTGCCTTTGTTGCATTTTTAGGAAATTATGCGCTAAAACCTTGGATGTTATGACGCTGCAGAATCTAAAAAATTCTATTTCCTTGATTCTATGCAAGCTTGAGTGTATTTTCCCGCCGTCGTTCTTCGATATCATAATACACCTGACGGTTCATCTTATAACCATGGCTAAGTTCATCGGACTGGTACAATATCGATAGATGTATCCCATTGAAAGGTACGTTGAAATTTTCGTTTCACACATTTTGTAAAATTATTGTTGTCTTATATACCCGTACTTATTTATTTAACATATTTTTCTTTCGGTGTCTCTATAATCTAAAAAGTATATACGCGATAGAAATCGACCAGAGGATTCCATCATGTAAGGTTATCTTCTAGATGAAATAACCACAATTTGTTCCCGCTATCTGGATGAGAATATTGAGACGAACCTTAATTGGCCGCGAAAAATTCAGGACGGACCATATGGTAAAACTGATTATAAGATAGTAGACCCCATATTTGTCAACAAGATATATCAGTTTATCCTCCTCAATAGCGTATGTCTTGAAGAAATTAGAGAGTAAGTTTTTTGGATTAATTGTTATATTTGTGTGTGTGTGTGTGTGTGTTGAAATGATATAATGTCGATGTCACAATTTATTGTTGAGAACAAAATTCATATTGATGAGGTACATGAGAGGCATCCTGATTAGAATAATGAACGATTGGAAAAATATCATCAGGATAATATATGCGATTGGATTAAGGATCATGTAACTTGTTCGAATAATAAGTTATTGCGGTCGATCTTAATCTAAACTTATATCATTATGTAATTGACATAAAATTTGTTTTGTCAGATCCACGATCCGAACTTGTTTACATCTTTAGAGAGAGACTCAAGATGTTTAGTTCGATTTCCTAACATGGAGGTTGCATACTATAAAATATTCAGTGTCCTTGGATACAAACTTGAGGTTAAGGACATAAAAATATTTTGAACCACCCAGAATAGTGGGATTGCGACCATAGTATCGGATGATGTGATTTATTATGAATAATTAAATTGCATACTTGATATCCAATATCCAGGACGATCAGAACCGTTTTATATATTTTAGTGTATTTAGTACGATACATAAACCGATACGGATAAGTGGAGAAACAGTCTCGGGACATGGAAAGATGAATATGGATTGACTAGTATAAAGACTGTTCCCTTATAAATAAATAAATAAAAAATAAAAAAAAACAATGGGAAAATTCCCCAAATGGAGCATCACGTGCCCACACATGATGAGCCTTGGAGCCAAGATTTTAGGCATTGCGTTTAACAAATAAGGCTGAAATTGAGCCTCACGTGTAGGCACGTGAGCGTCTATATACAAAGTATATAGGCACCTTCTCAAAACAAATAACTGGGCAGAAAAACTCACGTATCAGCACGTGATACTCTTTGTTGGGCTTAACTTCGTGGGGTCATGTGCTACACGTGAGGGTTCCTAATACCTTCTGAACCGATAGAATTAAATACTAAATAAAAGGGATCAAAGCCCTATTTGGAAAATATTTCCTTAGATCTTTCCAAACAAGAAAGATTACACTCTATAGAACAGAGTACCGTTGGATTAAAGATCCAATCGTGATTAAAAATCACCAAATTACAGAATAAGCTCTGTATGGGAAAATATTTTCCCAATCTTGTTAAAAACAAGAAAAATATTCTCTGTAAAACAGAAGGCCTGGGATCAAATTGTTAGTTATATGTATGCCCTAGAGGCCATTACTATACATAGGATGTATATTGTAGTAGATGCTTGGACATATATAGTGATGACTTTCTTGCTCGATATGATAGTATGCTATCTGGTTACTCTTTACCTTAACGTGTACACTGATTGTCTCTCTATTACATGTTGGTAAAGCCCTTAGGATGTGTACTTGACTACCTGGACTATGATGCGGATCATACTAGTGGGGACGTGGTAGTTCATAAGTACATCCTTCAAAGTCCCTAGTCGTGGGTATATCGAGACGGGGCATCGATATACCAGAGTAGACTAGCGTATACCTTCTCGACCCATACAGATGGGCGATAGATGATCCCATATCCATTGGTGTTTGACATCAGAGATGATATATGGGTGCTCAGTGGAGACTGGGTACACTGGACGGACTCGCCGAGAACTCCCACATGGTATTATACCTTACGTCAGATGGCAGTTCTCTGGTGACACAGGTGCAGGTTAGTCTGTAGACCCGAGATCGTCATAGAGTCCTGTGTGATTCCCACTGTGCTTTGATTTCCACCTTACCACGTCCAAGAGGGCATGCAAAACGGTGGTTTTTGGGTACAGTCCCGAGTCATATAGAGGCAATGGGCGATAGGAGGGGTTTCATCTCTCCCGGTATAGGGATTTGATGTTGCGCTGTGCTCGATTGGCTATAACAGGAAGTCCTTGGCCAAGGCTGCTTTAGGGATTTACTGGTAAGTATTACCAGTAGTTTCTCGACCCGTTATGAGCCTCATATCGACACGAATTATCGAGTTATTGGGGTCTGACGTTTACCACCCCTAGACAAGATATGCGACATATCAGACGAACAGACCGGACTGTACGGTAAGTGTTACTGGTTGGATTCACAGGAGTGTGAGCGGGCTTGCTCGTTGATCTTCTGATCGCTCAATACCCGGGTGGCCGTTACGTTTAGCAGACCGCTTGCGGCTTGTGGGTGTTTGATATGATCATCACCTACTGCCGGCGTATTGACGAGTCTTTAGAGTCCTACACAGGGGTTTCCTGGCTCAAGCGAAACGAAATAGGAGCGCATATGAGATATGTGCGGGACCGAGAATAATACCAGTATGTGATACTGAATTCTATTCTCGCGATTTGTGACATTGATCGGTTGTATGCGATATAGCCGGGTTATCGGATCAAGTGTTGATTCGATAAGTTGTTACTATTAATATTAGTCGGTTATATGCAATATGACCGGATCGTTAAATCAAGTGTTGATTTAATGATTTAATATATAATTATATATTTGATATATTACTTTACATTACTAGTATTGGTTCACTTAAGATTGATTTTCTCACTTGAATGTGCACATTGTTTATATGTGATATATGCAAGTGTACAAGTTTGTATCATGCTTGATGATACATACAAGTTGTGTGTATGAGACTTGAACCAAATCAAGGTTAAATTAGGGTTT
Organism: Agapanthus africanus; assembly: GCA_030015575.1. Lineage (NCBI taxonomy): Eukaryota > Viridiplantae > Streptophyta > Magnoliopsida > Asparagales > Amaryllidaceae > Agapanthus > Agapanthus africanus. Next base: position 170,337,836 of record CM057338.1, on the reverse strand, counting down.
ACTATTTTCCTAACAAATAACAAAAGAGTAAGACTTTGGTCAAAGTTATCAAGCTTCATGAAGCTTGATAAACATTGACAAAGTCAACTCTTTTGTTATTTGTTCAAGATATTAGTTAACCCAACCCCTTAACCTAATGTTTTGGTTAATTCTCTACATGAGTTAAGCATGAGGGCTTAACTCAACCATGGTGCCATAGTTGAAAGGATAAGTTTCATTTGGATTCATTATCTTTTTATTCTTTCTTCTTCATCATCTTCATCAAGCTTCAAGAAAGCTTGCTACCTCCAATGGTGCCATGAGAAAAAGAGTGAGAAATCCAATTCTAAAGTGAACCCACTTCCTATTTCTTCATCCTCTACTACTTGCCATGTAGTATAGTGTGTTCTCTTCACAAAGTTTTTGACCAAGTGATGGAATAGCTTGAGTTTGAGTCTCCCCGACATAGATCATCTTCGGCCTCGATGTTAACGACCTAGCCCGATTATTTCTCCGACGAAACCATCACTAGAGTTCAGGATTTCGATAATCGCAGCGGAAGGACGTCAACATGGAGCTAAAGAAGTGGAAGACCAGATCTACAAAGGTTGTAATCCCTTTCACTTACTAGTAAAGTTGTTTGCTAGCTTGTTGTTTCACCTAATCTCTAGTTAACGATCTAGTTTAGGGTTTCTCGGCACCGGAAAATTTGAATTTGGCATGGTTGATGCCTTGTGGAACCTCTTGAGTGTGCCTAGGAACCTTACAGTGGTATTAGAGCCCAGCTAGAGCTTTAGGCGAACAGTAGACGATGTTAGAAATCCAATCGAACCCCGAAACCCTAACTTTTAACCCTCTCTGTACATTTTCTGAAACAGTGGATTTTTCCTAATTAAAAATTGTCAAAAAATTCAGCAGGGTTTTGTAAGAGTTACTGTGAAGCACGTTATCCCAAATCGACTATTTCGCCGCGGAACCGCGGCCCCACCCTGGCTTGGGCGGCGGTTCCGCGGCCATAGTGGTGAATTATGTCACGTGCTTTCAACAGTAATGTCCGTTTGTACATGCTGTATTTTATGGGAATTTTTAATTGATACTCAACAGTTGAGTTTTTCTGGGTTGTTTTGGAGACTCGATGATTCGATCGGATTGTTTAATTTTGTCTGTGTTATTCCGGATAATTTTAGAACATGTTAAAAAGTTCGACCGGATGTAAATACCCACTTTTTCTCTTACCGGGAAATTTCCAAGTGTTGGATTTTTCCGTGGTTTAAGAACGTTCTAAGTAGTGCAAGTAACGCGATGGACCCTCTAGAAGACAACAAAGCTTAACTCGATTATGTGACCGTCTTGAACTGCCCTTTGAACCTTAGGGTTTGGGGCAGTACGGCGTGCCACATGTGAGGCGTTGGCTTGACCCTTCTACGGCTGGACCGTTGGTACTAAAGCATGAAGTGAATGTTTTTAAACTTATTTCATGTGTTGAGTTGTTTCGGGAAAACTTGGGTGTTTGATTGTTCGATCGGAAAGTTTAACATTTTCTATTTATCTGGAATGTGATACAATATTTGGAATCCACAAGTAGTTATGAGATAACTGATTTGGATGTTATAAACATAGCACTTTAGTCTCACTTGATCGGTTGCCACAGAATTTTGATGTGAGCAAAAGTCCGTTGCAATCACGTAGCGTACACGGATACTCGCCGGTAAACTTAATAGATAGCCACGCCCCATAGCCCCGACCAACTGACTGTAGAAGAACACCGTCGCCAAAAGCATCCGTTCAGGTGCTCGCGGCAGTGGTGTTCCGTCTTAGTGCACTTTGTCAACAGTATCAGGGGTGCGGCCGTCTACTGATGTTTGCGACGAGCATTCGATCAGGATGTCGGGAATCTTGTTGAATTGCCCGACTTGATATTGAAAAGAGTTTTCGATAATGAGACTAAAATGCGGGGGTTATAATTGTTAGGCATGCGATGTCTACGGAATTCATTTGATTAGGCATGCGATGTCTGAGGAGGTTGCGGATTCCAACTGCTGTAGTTTTACACTTTCTTTTCTGCGACCGTAAGTGTAATATGTGATATCGCCGATTTCGTTGCTATATGTCAACGACAATTAGGATGCGCATATTTACTTACGTTGATGACATGTGATGTTATGTGTTGCTGGATATGTTATATTGGATCGTCGTGTTTGAATAGTCGGGTTTTTTTTATGTGAGATGAGTGTTTTTTCATTTTCATTCATGTAAAAACTTGTATGTAATATTCTTTTATTGGGGCACTTCCAGGTTGCGGAAGATATCACTGTTGATGTATATTATTTCTTTTCCGCACTAGGATAGACCCAAGGAGGAGAGCACAAGTAACCGGGTTCTAGGGTCCAGTGGGAGACTATCTCGAGGAGTCGAGTCCGGGTCTCCTAACTCTAGAATTGGTAGGGTTGCTTGCCGCTCTCGTAGGGGTCTAGGGGTGTGGGATTGGCTATTCATCGCGACCGTGGAATCCGTATTTTATAAAGGCTCAAAATAAAACACAGACGTCCTAGTATATCCAATATTTCATATGTTTCTTCTGCTGCGATATCTGTGATGCGATCATTTGATATGTTGTGATAGATACTATACATAGTATATTTGATATATTATATAGACGTTACTTATGTTTTACACCCGCGCTAGCCCTGCCCCGCTCTGCCGTTAGTTACATAACCTAACGGTGCACGAGGGGACATCGAGGCGAATGCGGATGGCATAAGTGTACGTCGTATTTATCTGTGATGTTTAGGTGATTTAAATGATGGGACTTCATTAATGTGATTAATGAAAGAAAAGAAACCTAAGATGTTGTGGAATCGAATTTTCAAAAACAGGTAGCTACAATTCTTGCTTTGCATCGCGGTGTTCCTTGTAGAACATCCTGCACCTTATTCGATAAGGAAAGGGCCGAGATCCCTTCACCGGAAGTGACCCCTTTAGCAATAACTGGCAGATGCTACAACCCTCAGTTTGTCTTTTGATTGCTTCTGTAGTTTTTGCTTTGCACAGTGATGTATGTGATATATCATGCACCTCATACGACGAGGAAAGAGCCAACGATCCCTTCACCGGGAGTGACCTCTTTAGCGAAACTAGCAAAAGCCTAAAAAACACTCCATTTTAAAATTATTTGATTCTACAACGATATCAAGTTCATTACGCAATAGGTTTTCTTAAAAACCTGTTATAGCCCTCCGTCATTTCAGATAAGTACTGCTTAGTATTCGTGCTGCGGTAGTTTGGCATTCGTCAAGGCGTAGTGTGCGGTAGCTAACTAGTACTTATCTGCTTATGCATATGATGCAGATTGGATTAGGGTATTCGTACGGCGTTGTTTGGCATTCGTCAAGGGTCGTGCGGGTGGGTTTAATTCAATCAAGAAATGTACGGGTTGAACTTGACTGGTGGACTATGGGTTATTTGGCATTCGTCAAGGTCATAGAACGCTAGGGGTAAAATATTATTGGGAATTTCAAGTGTTGAAATTTGCAATGAGATTGCATACCTTCTATGGGATAGTTGGATCCCGATACCCGCTGCGAGTAAGAGTTAGTCCTGGGAGAGTTTTACACATTACAATTAGCCGATCAAGTAGGTGTCTAGAAAGGTGTCAACGGGGTTAGGCCTCTGGGAAAACGAGGTTACTTTAATTAGGTCTGTGCGAAAGCACGGGGAACCTCCCTCAAAGTTCCGACACTGGCCTGGCTGAAAGATTGGCGAACTTGTAGTGTGTAATTAATCCCGGCTAGTCTTTCCTTTTAGGGTTTGAAGGAAGATTTGATAAAAACAGTGGGAGCCATCCTGATTAGATAAAATAATAACCAATCTGATCTTGCAAGAGCGCACGCAGAGTGTTTTCTTCTCTCTCTCCAAGTAGCGACCATGTCACGCCTTAATCAAGATAATAAAATGGATATATTGACCGAACCCGCTTGTTATACTGAGCTGGGGAACGTTGGTCCCACTCCAACTTATAATTGTTATAAGACAGAGCAGGAAATTGGGGATTACCAGAATTCCCGTGCCACCCAAACAAAGAAAATGCATACCGATGCATCATCTTTGGGTGTGTTCATTACAGAGAACTGTTTCTTAAATGTCCTTTACGTCCTGGGTATATGATACCGGATCAGGATCCCACATATGTAATATATTACATGGGCTACAGAAAGGTAAAGAACTGAGAACGGGTGATAAGTTTTAAGAGGCAGAAAACGGTGCAAGTGTTGCAGCCAAGTCTGTTGGTCACTGTCACCCTGTATTACCAGAATACATTGATTCTGAACAAATGTTATTAGATACCGAACTTGATATACAAAATAATATCAGTCTCTTTATTAGTAAAGAAAGGATATAATTTTGTATTGTTGGATAATGTTTTGAACATTTCCTATATCAAGAGTTGATCGGTTCAGGCACGTTATCTAAAAGCATTAATGTTCTAAATCAAACTACAGTTCTTAGTATACAGAACACACACAAGAGGAAGAGTTCAGAAATGAATGAATCCTTCTTGAGGCATTGTAGACTAGGTCATATCAATGCGACCCGACTAGCTGAAGTTACATTAAGATGCATATTTAAATTAGTTTGAATTTACATCTTGTGAAACTTGCCAGTCATGTCACAGAGATAAGATGACCATAGCTCTGTTTATTGGAAGCAGAGAAAGAGTTAGTGAACTCTTGTGTTGATACATATTGATGTATGAAGGTCCCCTGTCTACACATGCCAAGAGCGGTTCTTTGTACTTCATTACCTTCTCTGATGATCTCTCAAGATTCAGACATATGTTCCTGTTGAAACACAAGTCCGGACCATTTTAGATATTCACAGAATATAAGTTAGAAGTAGAGAACCAAAAATGGGTATAAGTATTATGTCCTTTGATGTGATCAAGGCGGAGAATACTTGAGCACGGGATTCCTGGACTATTCTAAGAATGAGATTCTCTCTCAGCATTACTCCTCCGTATACACCACAGCACCTCGGTGTATCGGGACGGAGCAATCACACCCTATTAGATATGGTGTGCTCTATGATGAGTACTACTGAGTTTCCTATTTCCTTTTAGGGAGTTATGCACTTATGAAGTTGCATACCTATTGAATAGGGTTCCGATCAAATCAGTTGCCTACCACTTCATATATGATATGGAAAGGGAAGAGCCCATCTCTTAAGTCAGTTAAGATTTGGGATTGTCCAGCCTCTGTCTAAAAGGCAAAATCCGGACAAGCTCGAGGCAAAGTCAGTACTGTAGAAGTTTGTTGGATATCCCAAGCATACGTAAGGGAATATCTTCTACCTAACCGAGAAACAAAAGATGTTTTGTTACTCAGCATGCTACCTTTGTGAAAGGGAATTTCTTATGAAGAAATTTGTTGACATGAGGTAGAACTGGAAAGAGTTCTAGCTATACAAACTGCAGCTGATGATTTGGTATAACCAAAGGATTCAATAGCAACCAACGAACCTCAGCCTCTCCGCCGATCTAGTAGGGTTCCTTATCCACCTGAGAGATACTTCGGTTTTTCTATGACAGTGGGAGCAAGGATTGCATCATGAGATGATGACCCAACTAGTTTCAGGCTGGCCATCAGGAGTAGGACTCTGTAAGAATGGCTGGATGCTTATCGATCTGAGATGGAATCCTTATACACCAACAAAGTATGGACTTTGGTTGCTTTATCTGAAGGGTTAAATCCCCATCAGGAGCAAGTACATCTTGAGAAGATTACATGGTGTACATGGAAAAGTTAAGACTTTCAAAGCTAGACTTGTTAAAGGTTTGCATCATTGACCAGATATGGATTATAATGAAACCTTTTCTAAGTAACTATGCTTAAGTCCATCCAGATCCTACTTGCCACGGCTACATACCATGACTACGATATCTGGCGGTTGGGTGTCATGACTGCTTTTCTAAATGATGCTTTAGAAGAGAGAGTCTGTAAGTACACAGTCAGAGGGCTTCGTAGACAGTGGGAGCAGCGGAAACGTGTGCAAGATGTTTTATGTGATAAAGCAGGCATCGCGGAGTTGGAACATCTGTTTTGATGAGTTAGTCAAAGAGTTTGACATCATCAAAATGGTAGATGAACCTTGTATATACAAAAAAAGGTAGTAGGGAGTATGCTGGTGATCCTCGTAGAGTACGTGGATGACATACTCTTGATAGGGAAGGAGTTTCTTATGCTACGCTCGGTCAATCTTCGCTTATCACAAGGATTCTCCATATAGGATCAAAGTGATACCTACTAAATCCTGGGTTTTGGATCTATGAGATAGATCTAATTGGATGTTAGGATACTCACTAGTTGTAGTGAGATGGTATCAATTGATCCTGGGGAGAATCACTGGAAAGGTTCCAGGGTGATAAGGACGACTGAATGTCAGTCGCAGGCATTGTCTTTACCCTCAGTAAAGGGACGGTATATTGGAAGAGTTCCAAGCCAGATACCGTGGCATACTAGACGATTAAAGGCAAGATACATCGTTACCAAAGATGCTACCAAAGAGGCAGTCTGGGTGTATATTAGTTCATGAGATGAACTTCGTTTCTCCCATTGTGTGACAATGGAGTTATGGCTTATGCCAAGGAACGCCCGTCCCATCAGTGATCCAGACATATTCTAAGTCAGTGTCACCTGATCGTGGAGATGGTTGATCTCCAGGGGATCGAGGTTAGGAGAGAAGACTCAGAGGAAAACACGGCGGATCCCCTCACAAAGGCCTTTTCCCAGAGAGAGACTTTTATGGGAAGGTTGAGTATGAGATACTACAACCACTGCTATCAGATGGCCCTAGTGCAAGTGGGAGATTGTTAGTTATATGTATACCCTAGAGGCCATTACTATACATAGGATGTATATTGTAGTGGATGCTTGGACATATATAGGAATGACTTTCTTGCTCAATATGATAGTATGCTATCTGGTTACTCTTTACCTTAACGTGTATACTGATTGTCTCTCTGTTACATGTTGGTAAAGCCCTTAGGATGTGTACTTGACTACCTAGACTATGATGCGGATCATACTAGTGGGGACGTGGTAGTCCATAAGTACATTCTTCAAAGTCCCTAGTCGTGGGTATATCGAGACGGGGCATCGATATACCAGAGTAGACTAGTGTATACCTTCTCGACCCATACAGATGGGCGATGGATGATCCCATATCCATTAGTGTTTGACATCAGAGATGATATACGGGTGCTCAGTGGAGACTGGGTACACTGGACTGACTCGCCGAGAACTCCCAGATGGTATTATACTTTACGTCAGATAGCAGTTCTCTGGTGACACTGGTGCAGGTTAGTCTGTAGACCCGAGATCGTCATAGAGTCTTGTGTGATTCCCACTGTGATTTGATTTCCACCTTACCACGTCCAAGAGGGCGTGCAAAACGGTGGTTTTTGGGTACAGTCCCGAGTCACATGGAGGCAATGGGCGATAGGAGGGGTTTCATCTCTCCCGGTATAGGGAGTTGATGTTGCGCTGTGCTCGATTGGCTATAACAGGAAGTCCTTGGCCAGGCTGCTTTAGTGATTTACTGGTAAGTGTTACCAGTAGTTTCTCAACCCGTTATGAGCCTCATATCAACATGACTTATCGAGTTATTGGGGTCTGACGTTTACCACCCCTAGACAAGATATGCGACATATCAGACGAACAGACCGGACTGTACAGTAAGTGTTACTGGTTGGATTCACAGGAGTGTGAGCGGGCTTGCTCGTTGATCTTCTGATCGCTCAATACCCGGGCGGCCGTTACGTTTAGCAGACCGCTTGCGGCTTGTGGGTGTTTGATATGATCATCACCTACTGCCGGCGTATTGACGAGTCATTAGAGTCTTACACAGTGGTTTCCTGGCTCAAGCGAAACGAAATAGGAGCACATATGAGGTATGTGCGGGACCGAGAATAATACCAGTATGTGATACTGAATTCTATTCTCGCGATTTGTGACATTGATTGGTTGTATGCGATATAGCCGGGTTATCGGATCAAGTGTTGATTCGATAAGTTGTTACTATTAATATTAGTCGGTTATATGCAATATGACAGGATCGTTAAATCAAGTGTTGATTTAATGATTTAATATATAATTATATATTTGATATATTACTTTACATTAACTAGTATTGGTTCACTTAAGATTGATTTTCTCACTTGAATGTGCACAATTTTTATATGTGATATATGCAAGTGTACAAGTTTGTATCATGCTTGATGATACATACAAGTTGTGCGTATGAGACTTGAACCAAATCAAGGTTAAATTAGGGTTTACTATTTTCCTAACAAATAACAAAAGAGTAAGACTTTGGTCAAAGTTATCAAGCTTCATGAAGCTTGATAAACATTGACAAAGTCAACTCTTTTGTCATTTGTTCAAGATATTAGTTAACCCAACCCCTTAACCTAATGCTTTGGTTAATTCTCTACATGAGTTAAGCATGAGGACTTAACTCAACCATGGTGCCATAATTGAAAGGATAAGTTTCATTTAGATTCATTATCTTTTTATTCTTTCTTCTTCATCATCTTCATCAAGCTTCAAGAAAGCTTACTACCTCCAATGGTGCCATGAGAAAAAGAGTGAAAAATCCAATTCTAAAGTGAACCTACTTCCTATTTTTTCATCCTCTACTACTTGCCATGTAGTATAGGGTGTTCTCTTCACAAAGTTTTTGACCAAGTGAAGGAATAGCTTGAGTTTGAGTCTCCCCGACGTAGATCATCTTCGGCCTCGAAGTTAACGACCTAGCCCGATTATTTCTCCGATGAAACCATCACTAGAGTCCAGGATTCCGATGATCGCAGCGGAGGGACGTCAACACGGAGCTAAAGAAGTGGAGGACCGGATCTACAAAGGTTGTAATCCCTTTCACTTACTAGTAAAGTTGTTTGCTAGCTTGTTGTTTTGCCTAATCTCTAGTTAACGATCTAGTTTAGGGTTTCTCGGCACCGGAAAATTTGAATTTGGCATGGTTGATGCCTTGTGGAACCTCTTGAGTGTGCCTAGGAACCCTACACAAATATCCAATGGTGAATAAAATTCCCAAATCAATTAGAGATCTCTCAATGAGAGATTTCCTTAACCAAATCAACAAACATGCCTCCACTATATAAAGGACTCAAGACTTCAAGTCTTATAGATACACAGAGAGAAAAACCCCCTGGTAAGCTAAAAAAAGGAAAAAGAGAATTTAATTCTCTAGAGAGAAGAAGACCTCCTCAAAGAGAAAAAGAAACCCTAGGTAAGAGAAGGAACAAATATAGAGAATATCTTACCTCTTTTTCGCCTCCACAAGAGTTTGACTCTTCTAAAAAAAACTTAGTTCTTCCTCTAGTTGAGATATGCAGAAGTAGATCTCCCCACAAGTTGAGAATTTAATTCTCATCGGGGAGATTCTGTTATATAGATTCAAACCTAGGGAAAAGAACTAAGTTCAAACAATTTAATTCTTACAAAAAAAGAGGTATATAAGAATTTAATTCCTCTGATAAAACTAAGGTTTAACCCTATAAAAGAATTTAATTCTCATAAAACAAAAGGTCTCGAAAGTCTCAAAACTCATGATTTCCATGCATGTAACAAGAAAAGATTAACGCTCAATATGATAATGCCAGATCACGTGCTCCCACGTGAGCACCTTTGATGAATAAAAGAGAACAACTGAGATCAAGTCATCTGTCTCCACGTGACTCCCGAAAAAGCACTTATACAAAAAAAAGGGGAATAAACCCAAAACAGTTCACATTATGGGGTGCCTCACGTGACCCCCTAATAGTGCTTAGCACTTTCAAAAGGAAAAGGGGAATAAACCCAAGACAGTTCCTATTTTAGGGCATCTCACGTGATCTCACGTGACCCCTTAATAGTGCTTAGCATTTTCAAAAGGAAAAGGGGAATAAATCCAAGACAGTTCCTATTTTGGGACGCCTCACGTGATCTCACGTGACCCCCTAATAGTGCTTAGCACTTTCAAAAGAAAAAGGGGAATAAACCCAAGTCAGTTCACATTTTGGGGGCGCCTCACGTGATCCCCAATAGTGCTTAACACTTAGAAAAGAATAAGGGAAATAAACTCAAAGAAACAACGCCAACTTTCAAGCACCTCACGTGCCACACGTGAGCACTCTAAATTTTAGTGTTTAGCACTGCTTAAGAGTCTCACGTGGGAGCACGTGAGCGCCAAACAAATATCAGTGTTTAACACTATGAGGGGCCAACCTTAGCCTAAATTATACAAGTCTCCTGAGGCCAAAAACCTTTTGACCATCAATCAACCGAGCCCTCCTATACTCAGGTCTCCCAAAATCGATCTTAGTTCCAAAGATGACTAATGATCTCTTGACACATAGCATCTAAAATGATGTTCGTTCCATCATGATCTCTCCCTTCAATCTGGAGTTCGGTTCAAGGGTACATCTCTCCACACCTCTGATATATGTCGTTGTAATTCTTCAACGTCTTCAGAGAGATAGAGGGTCCCGACAACCAACAGCTTTTTGGTGCACTCCCAAACCCATGAGCACATTCATATGGACCGCAATGTCCTTAAACTAGCTATGGACCGTAACGTCCTTAAACTACACCCTCACCCTAAAAAATGGTGATCTATGAACCGTAACATCCTTAAACTAAACCCTCACCCCAAAAAATGGTGATCTATGGACCGTAACGTACCTAAACTAAAACAATAGAGCCTAAATGCTTTTTCATTGGATCAAAAATGATTCTGAACCCCCGTTAAGTAGATCTTAGTCCAATATCGGATTAACGTATCCTTAACAAATATTTAAGTTGATCTTAATCTCAAACAAGGTTAACGATCCTCAAATCAAACCAAACTCAAATCTAAGAATATACGGATTTGGACTAATCAACGCCCTACGGGCGACAACACAAATTAGTCTCCATATACAATCTACGGGAAACCAAAAATAAAACAAACACACACGACACGAAGTGAACATATGGAGAAGGAGAAAGTGGTTATCGCTATACGGTAAAGTAATTAACTGCAGGGGCTTGCACCTGTAAGGAAGAGCGTCCCCACAATCAAAAACCCCTCGCCAATGAGGGGGAATCTGACGAAGTCTGCTACAACGGATGCATCCGTCCAAACCTCCGATACACGGTGCCATAAATCAACTTGACATCTTCGGAGAGGTGGACGGATAAATCCAAATAGCATCTGCTCCCAAATTCAGGAAAGACGTTTGTCTTCCCGGTTTTCGGCGGTAAACAAACACACTTCGATTTTACGGTAAAGATGATCTATTTATCTTTCCGCAACAAGCGTTTCAAGTATACTACTCACAGTGCTTGAAGCATTCAGGATGGAGTGTCATATGCCGTTGGAAACCCAGGGATGTTTACGATGTCCTAGAATTCGAGAATCGTATGGAGGACAACGATGGGGATGAAGAAGAGAGAAGACATAGAGTGCTCCGACCGTCTGTCTCCAAAGATGGGTTGTCTTCGGATGATTGTGAAGTTTACGTGGGTTAGGAATGATATCGATGATGAAATCTAGGTAGATATGTCTAATGCGTCCATGAAACGAAAAAGATTATCGAAAATGTTAAATTATTACTTCATATTTTCTACGATCTATACATATATTACATGCATATGTAATGATTGTACTTTTATCTTGGTTTGATGACGACGCCAGGAGTAGCGAGGGACGGCAGGAGCACCATCCGGGGCAGAGGCAGAGGCAGAGCGGTTTTGCCTCATGAGGAGCTGCGTAGGAAGCTCCAGAGGGCTGTTCTTTCACCCCGATCCGTATCCCCTTCGGATGACTCCTTCGGTGTGGACTTTGCCACACCTCCAGGTATATTGCACGCATATTCATTTCGAATGTAATATTATAGATATATACGCATATTTATTTAAAATTTACTTCTATAGTCAATTTTTAATTGTCTAGTTGTAGATGGTGTATCTACATCCGAGGCAGAGGCCACTACCGTACCTACATGTATGTTTTTATATCCTATACTGTATGCATATTGATTTAGAATATTATATTATTGATATACACACATCCTTTTTGCAATTACTTATATAATCAATTTCTTATTATATAATTGTAGGTGGTGCCTCCACATCCCGGACAGAGGCCACTCTCGCACCTGCAGGTAAATATGTTTATATATGCTATATCGTATACATATTGATTTAGAATATTATATTATAGATAAACACACATTCTTTTTGCAATTGCTTTTTTAATCTATTTTTGATTGTCTAATTGTAGGTGGTGCATTGATTGGATCAAAAAAAAGAGAATAGGTAATAGTTGTAACCGCAATCAATAACGGTATCGCATGTAGCGAGCATTAGTGAGCACGGGTCGTCCTCTGGGATTCGAAGAATTCGTAAATTCTTGCTTTAGTTGAGTCGAAAGAACTAATAAAGAAATTCAAGAAATCGTTTAAGATTTGGTTGAATTAATAATTTCAAGCAATTTCCTCGTCTTGCTACACCTAAGGCTTAGCAGTGACTCCCAAACCAGTTGGTCTAAGGCACTAGGTGATGAAGCACCCTCGTTATATTTTGTTATGCTGTCTTAGTGATTACAAAACCAGTGTTCATTTTTCTTCACCATTTTATACTTTTATACTTCATTTAAATTTATTTTCTCCATACTTTGGCTTTTAGACAAGAGCATTTTAAGGTATCCTCTACTATCCCGAGTTTCAAGACGTGTGTAAGTGCGTATAGTAGGGTATCAAGATTCAGATGTTTGGCTTCCAGAATAGGAACTATTTTTCAAACTTATTTTTATCCTCAGATTAGTGACTTCCTTCATCTTACTAACTCTTAGGACAACGGCTTATAACTATTTATTACTAATTTTGTTTAAGAAAACATCTAACTTTCTTGGTTTTCTTAAACTCTTCCAATCTTTCAAATGTAATTTTTCACTTTCTAATCTTTTATTATAAAAGAAAATTTTTGAAAATTTTGTGCTTATGCAAAGTATAATGCAAAGTAATGCGTAAATAAGCACAAACCTCTCCCAAACCTGTTTACAGCAGTGTCCTCACTGTTGTTATCTTTTAAATCTCAAAAACCTGTAGACTTGGGAGGAAAAGTTATTAACGGGGTACAAGAATAAATGAAAGTGAAAATCTCCCCCAAACTTATTTTTAATCATATGGATATTCAGTTAAGTCCTTCTTAACTCACCTCCATTCTTATGATGAGACAATATTATTGAGACATGGAGGTGAGGTGGAGAAAATTTAGTTATGATAAATCGGCTCCTGTAAAAACAGGAGCTCCTCCGTGGGGTCAATGGAAAATACGGTTTTAATTTATGCCCATTCATTTTAAAAATATAACCGTTTTTAATATTTTCAACTTCAACTGCCCCGTGCGGGTATACATACCGCACCACAAATGGTCCTTTCCAACGAGATTTTAGCTTACCCGCATGAAGATGGAGATGGGAATCGAAAAGAAGGACTTGTTGTCCCGGGATAAAAGTTTTTCTCAAAATATTTTTTGTCGTGAAATACTTTAGTCCGGTTCTTTACTATAACCACATTATCGTAAGCTTCATCGCGAAGTTCACTTAGCTCATTTAATTATAGCTTCCGAAAGTTGCAGGCTTGATTTAAATCGAAATTAAGTTCTTTAATGGCCCAAATTGCTTTATGTTCGATCTCGATAGGAAGGTGGCAAGTCTTTCCAAACACTAGGCGATAAGGAGACATACCAAGATCAGTCTTATAAGTGGTACAGAATGCCCAAAGAGCGTCCGTCAATTTGGTTGACCAATCTTTACGGATTTTAGAAACTGTCTTCTCCAAAATTTGTTTGATTTGCCTATTGGAAATCTCAGCTTGCCCGCTCGTTTGGGGATGATAGGGCGTAGAAAGTTTATAGTTGATTGATTATTTCCGCATCAAAGTCTTGAAAGACCGATTACAGAAATGTGTCCCATTGTCACTAATTATAGAGCGAGGGTGTCCAAATCGCGAAAAGATATTTTCTTTAAGGAACTTAATAACAACCTTGTTGTCATTAGTGCGACATTGTATTGCTTCCACCCATTTTGAGATATAATCAACCGCTAACAAGATACATAAATTTCCAAAAGAGTTGGGAAAAAGACTCATAAAATTAATACCCCAAACGTCAAAAATTTACACAACAAAGATAGGTTGGAGTGGCATCTCATTTTTTCGAGAAATCCGACCCGTGTGTTGACACTGTGGACAAGTTTTGCAATGATCAAATGCATTTTTGAATAATGTAGGCCAGTAAAAACCGCATTGCAAAACTTTCTCCGCTGTCTTGCGTGGACCAAAGTGACCACCACATGCCTGATCATGATAGAAAAACAAAACACTCTTGAACTCATCATTAGGGACACATCTGCGAATGATTTGGTCAGGACAATACTTAAACAAATAATGTTCATCTCAGTAAAAATGTTTTACTCGGGATAGAAATCGATGATTTTCTTGTTTAGACCATTTGCTGGGAATAAGTCCTGTTGCTAGATAATTCACAATATCCACGAATTAAGGTTCGCAGGATACGGTCAAGAGCTGTTCGTCAGGGAAAGAGTCGTTTATTGGAAAGGTCACAGTAGGTGAAGAAGATATGTGTGAAAGGTGGTCGGCTACTACGTTTTCACATTCTCTTTTATCTCATATGACAAGATCAAATTCTTGTAATAACAGGATCCAACGTATTAACCTGGCCTTAGCATCCTTCTTAGATAAAAAAATGTTTTAGGGCGGAGTGATCAGTGTAAACCACAATCGGTGAGCCAATCAAGTAAGGCCTGAATTTTTCTAATGCAAATAGAACTGCCAAGAGTTCTTTCTCGGTGGTTGTATAATTAATTTGGGTATCATTCAAGGTCTTACTTGCATAATAAATTGCATATGGTATCTTATCAATGTGCTGTCCTAGGACTGCACCAACAGCAAAATCTGATGCATCACATATAAGCTCAAACAGGTGGTTCCAATAAGGAGATGATAGAACGGGGGCTGTAGTGAGAGATATTTTAAGTGATTCAAAAGCAGTCTCACAATCCGAATCGAAGTGAAATGTAGTATCGTTGGCCAAAAGAAGAGTTAAAGGTCTAGTAATTTTGCTAAAATTCTTAATAAATCTCCTATAAAATCCTACATGACCAAGAAAAGATCGTATATCTTTGACGTATTTGAGATGAGGAAGGTTATGGATGTCATCCATTTTAGCTCTGTCTATCTCAATGCCTTTTCGTGAAAGGACATGTCCAAGCACGATACCTTCTTGGACCATGAAATGGCATTTTTCCTAATTCAAAGTTAAGTTCTTATCCTTGTAGCTGGTAAGAACTGCGTCAATCCTCAAATGAGTCCCCAAATATAGAGAAATCGTCCATAAAAATCTCCATAAAATTCTCGACCATATCTGAGAATATCCCCATCATACACCACTGAAATGTAGCGGGAGCATTGCATAACCCAAAGGGCATGCGTTTATAAGCAAATGTACCAAAAGGACAAGTAAATGTTGTTTTATCTTGATCCTTTTCGGCAATAGGGACCTGGTTATAGCAAGAGTATCCGTCCATGAAACAATAATATTCATGTCCAGCTAATCATTCCAACATCTGGTCAATGAAAGGTAGAGGGAAGTGATCTTTCATCGTTGCGGCAATGAGTTTTCTATAATCAATACATACACGCCATCCAGTTTGGGTGCGTGTTTGGATCAACTCATTAGCCTCATTAGTTATGACCGTGATGCCAGATTTTTTAGGAACCACATGAATAGGGCTTACCCATTGGCTATCAGAGATTGGGTAAATTATACCATTATCAAGGCACTTGACGATTTCTTTCTTTACCGCCTCCTTCATGACAGGATTTAACCGTCTTTGTGGGTCTCGGGTTGGTTTGGCTTCATCCATCAAATATATATGATGTTCTACAATTAAGGGACTAATCCCTTTGATATCTGCCATTGTCCAACCAAATGCTTGCCGATTTGATCTCAAGACCATCAAAAGAGTGTTCTCTTGCTCTAAAGCTAAAGAAGCGGATATGATCACGGGAAAAGACTCATTCTCATCTAAATATGCATATTTAAGAAGAGAAGGTAATAGTTTGAGATCTAATGTCGGGGGAGAAACAATAGAAGGTAGGGTAAGAGAATGATATTCGGATTCCCTAAGAAGTTCATAACCTGCATAGGATATTGACTCGGAAAGCGCTACTGACTTTTGTGATGAGTCAAAAGGTTCAAACCCGAGGGTGGACTCATAAAAAGTGTCATCACTATAATAATGTATTAGATCAAACAATGATGTACTAATGTCGTCAAGATCATTATAGCAAAGTTCATCAACCTTGCAGCTATCGGGAGGTATCTCGTGGACAGAACAGACATCAAGTAAATGAGCAGAAGGTTCAGATGGTTGACTTCCTAGCTTGTAAATGTTAAGCTCAATTGTCATTTTCTCAAAGGTTAGGTTCATAGAACTGTTACGACAATTAATGACAGCGTTGGAAGTGGCTAAGAAGGGTCGACCGAGAATCACCGGAATTTGGTTCCGTGGGTTTGCTACAGGTTGTGTATCTAAAACAATAAAGTCCACAGGGAATATAAATTCCCCGACTTTTATCAACACATCCTTAAGCTCACGCCTAAATTTGGTGATAGATCGATCTGCATTTGGAGAGTGCAGTGGCCAGATTTCAATTCTCCAATACCTAACTGCTCGTAGACAGAGTAAGGAAGCAGGTTAACACTAGCGCCAAGGTCGAGTAGAGCACGATTAATATTTTTACCTCCAATAGAAATAGAGATTATAGGACAGCCAATGTCCTTAAGTTTCTTTGGTAATTGCTGGGTAAAAGTTGTGCTAACATTACTCGTCATGAACACTTTTTTCGACACGTGAATTCTTCTCTTCCTAACACACAAGTCCTTAAGTATTTTCGTATAAGCCAGAACTTGTTGGATAGCATCTAGGAGAGGGATATTTATGTTAACCTGTTTAAACATTTTCATAATCTTCTCCATTTGTTTATTAGGTTTGTTGGCCCTCAACCTATTTGGATAAGGAGCTTTATCAATAATAGTTGGGTCCAATATTTGTGGAGAAGTTCGTATGGGTAGAACGGATCCTAGAATTGGAGTGGGGATCATTTCAGCTTGACTCAACGAGGTGGGCGGAGGGTTCGAGCCTAGGAAAAACGGAGAATAGGCTCGGAAGAAGATGAACTAGGGTCAGAAGTGGAAGGGGAAGCCGGGGTGTCATTGATTGATTCATCTTTATCAACCTGTTCACCGACTTGGTTATTCAGCACTCTTCCGGATCTCAACGCGGTAATGGCATTCACATTATGATATTGTGAGTGGCCAAGATTCGGTAAGGGTTGAGATGGAAGTTTCCCTTTCTCTCTAGCACTCATTGCGGTATTTAATTGTGCAATTTGTGCTTCTATCGATTTTATACTCTCACCGTGTGAGGCGGAGTCCTTCTTTATAGTATCAATAGAAGACCTTATATCAGCCGACATTTGCATGGAATGTTTCATAAACAAATCAAAGGTTCGTTCGAGTGAAGAGGAGTTTTCAGCCGTTTAGAAAGAATTATTATAAGGTGTGGAATTGTTGGCGGGATTTTGAAAATTTTATGGTTGAAAGGGGTGCTGATTTTGTGGTGGTTGCTTTTGCTGTGGAGGAACCCTTTAAAAGTTATTTTGGTTTGGAACCGTATTTTGAGTTTGGTGTTGGTTCCAAGTAAAATTAGGGTGATTCTTCCAACCTTGATTATATGTGGAAAAATAAGGATCGTTTCTAGGTCGTTGCTGAAAAGTAGCATTAGTGTATTCTTGACCTTAAAACGGAGAATTCAAAGGACATTCTTCCGTTAGAGGTGATGGATCGGAACAACATCCACACACGGTTTTAGGGAGTGTCATCTGGTTTAGGGAGGCTAATAAAAATTTGTTTTCCATACCTTCGAGTTTCTTTTGTAATGCTGCCATTTCGGCTTTTACGGCTATGGAAACATCAATTTGATGGATGCCACCCCTAGATGATGGACTAACGCTTTCCTATTGAAAAGTTTTTTCAGCAAAATTTTCTAAGAATTTCCAGGCTTCACCATCATCTTTAGACATGAAATTGCCTTGATACATAGTTTCAAGCATCTGCTTTTTCATTGGATTAATGCTCTCATATATAATTCAGCACAGATCCCATCTATGGATTTCGTGATGAAGACATTGGACATATAGATCCTTGAACCGTTCAAAGTATTTCCAAAATGGTTCATTGGGAAGCTGGGTAAACTGGTTGATTTCACTCCTAACACGGGCGGTCATATGATTGGGATAAAATTTCTTAAGGAATGCTATAACGAATTCATCCCAATTAGAAATAGAGTGTGTGGTTGTGTTATAAAACCATTTTTTGGCTAAATCGCACAAAGTAAACGGGAGAAGATGTAAACGAATAGCATCCACAGAAAGTTGTGAAGTACCCATCATAGTACATACGTTTTCGAATTTGGTGATAAAAACGTATGCGTCTTCAGACTCTAAACCGTAAAATTTAGGCAAAAGATTGATAAAATGTGGTTTGATTTCGAAATTATCCCCATTGGCTGGTGGAATAGAAAGACAAGTAGAAAGAGGACCACGTATAGGGTAGTATCTCTCTTGGAGAGATATACGCGGTAGATTCTGCGCACCTGTGGGTGGTGGCAAAGTGGTGTTATTAAAATTCGATGGAGAACCGTCCATCTCGGTGGATGTTGTGGGTGGTGAGGAAAAAGAAGATGAAGAAATACCGACTTCGGAGTCAATAGAAGAAACGCTGACAAGACAGATACTAGAATCCTGTGTCCAGCCGAGCATGCACTAAGCAAGTTTAGCGCAAGTGGCAGCGTATGTGTAAATTAAAAGAATGAAAAGGTTTGTTTTATGGTTTGCTTTGAAAAAAACGGATTTAGACAAATCACAAAAAATTGCACAATCAACCCTAGATCTAAGATGGATTTAGACAAGTCACTAGACCGCTCCTAGACTTCCAGAAGACAAATCGCAGGATAAATCCTCTACTATCTCTTTATCCCTCTTGTGTCCAGGTAAGTGTCCGGTAAGTGGGAGGTATCCGCTATATAAATAGCGGGCCTAATTAAGTAATCACTTGCCTTAGACACACTTGCCTAGACACCAAAAAATAATTGCGGATAAGCAACACATTACCCACGACCTTCCTCCGTCCTAATTGAGCGCGACGGTCCTTAGAGTCTTGGTCTAGATATCTTTTAATTAATGAAGGGTGATGCGGATGCTAGTTTTGTGATTTGTGGGGCTTAGGAAGGGTAATGAAATCCCCATCTAATCTGAATTTGGTCTTTGCCCCTTAATTTTCCGTATTACAATATGAAAAAACAACCAATATCAAAACACGCAAAAAGAATTTTTTAAGCGGCAAATGTTTGTAAAGAATCCTGCAGAAAAATTGTTATTGGACATTTCAGAAGAGAGAGAAGAAGATAAGATATATACCAGAGAACTTTGAAGCTGCAATTCACCAAGAACACCGCGCTTCCGCGGCCAATTCTAGCTTTTTGCCGCGGTTCCATTAGAAATAGAGTGTGTGGTTGTGTTATAAAGCCATTTTTCGGCTAAATCGCACAAAGTAAACGGGAGAAGACATAAACGAATAGCATCCACAGAAAGTTGTGAAGTGCCCATCATAGCACATACGTTTTCGAATTTGGTGATAAAAACGTATGCGTTTTCAGACTCTAAACCGTAAAATTTAGGCAAAAGATTGATAAAATGTGGTTTGATTTCGAAAATATCCCTATTGGCTGGTGGAATAGAAAGACAAGTAGAAAGAGGACCACGTATAGGGTAGCATCTCTCTTGGAGAGATATACGCGGTAGATTCTGCGCACCTGCGGGTGGTGGCAAAGTAGTGTTATTAAAATTCGATGGAGAACCGTCCATCTCGGTGGATATTGTGGGTGGTGAGGAAAAAGAAGATGAAGAAATACCGACTTCGGAGTTAATAGAAGAAACGCGGACAAGACAGATACTAGAATCCTGTGTCCAGCCTGGCATGCACTAAGCAAGTTTAGCGCAAGTGGCAGCGTATGCGTAAATTAAAAGAATGAAAAGGTTTGTTTTATGGTTTGTTTTATGGTTTGTTTTGAAAAAAACGGATTTAGACAAATCACAAAAAAAATGCACAATCAACCCTAGATCTAAGATGGATTTAGACAAGTCACTAGACCGCTCCTAGACTTCCAGAAGACAAATCGCAGGATAAATCCTCTACTATCTCTTTATCCCTCTTGTGTCCAGGTAAGTGTCTGGTAAGTAGGAGGTATCCGCTATATAAATAGCGGGACTAATTAAGTAATCACCTGCCTTAGACACACTTGCCTAGACACCACAAAAAAATTGCGGATAAGCAATACATTACCCACGACCTTCCTCCGTCCTAATTGAGCGCGACCGTCCTCAGAGTCTTGGTCTAGATATCTTTTAATTAATGAAAGGTGATGCGGATGCTAGTTTTGTGATTTGTGGGGCTTAGGAAGGGTAATGAAATCCCCATCTAATCTGAATTTGGTCTTTTCCCCTTAATTTTCCGTATTACAATATAAAAAAACAACCAATATCAAAACACGCAAAAAGAATTTTTTAAGCGACAAATGTTTGTAAAGAATCCTGCAGAAAAATTGTTATTTGACATTTCATAAGAGAGAGAAGAAGATAAGAAATATACCAGAGAACTTTGAAGCTGCAATTCACCAAGAACACCGCGCTTCCGCGGCCAATTCTAGCTTTTTGCCGCGGTTCCGCGGCCAATATGAGAGTTCTTGAAAATATTTTTTTCTGCACTTGCTTCAATTACTCCTCTGGTCTTGATGAAATACTCTGAATATTTTATCTCCTTGCTACAGTGATTCCAGATTCCCTCGCAAAAAAAATCACACAAGAATTGTTAAGCACAAGATGCGTTCTTGATTTATATTTTGATGGAATAATAATATTTCAAGCCAAATAGCAAGAAAGAACAAATTACCAACGTATCCCCGGCAACGGCGCCATTTGATTGGATCAAAAAAAGAGAATAGGTAATAGTAGTAACCACAATCAATAACGGTATCGCGTGTAGCGAGCGTTAGTGAGCACGGGTCGTCCTCTGGGATTCGAGGAATTCGTAAATTCTTGTTTTAGTTGAGTCGAAAGAAATAATAAAGAAATTCAAGAAATTTTTTAAGATTTGGTTGAGTTAATAATTTCAAGAAATTCAAGAAATTGTTTTCAAGAAAAGAAATCCAGAAAATATCAAGATCTAATTATTAAGAAAATATGAAGAAGGCTTATAGGATTCGGTCGGATTTAGTAGCCATGGATGACACATAAACGTGACTCATCTTTTCTATTGAAAGTTTAACGCTAGATTGATGGTGATGAATGCGAATTAGGGTTTTTTTGGAAGAACTAGGGTTTTTTCACTATAATCCCTTATCCTTTCATTGATCTCATTCATTTTCTAGCCCTTCACAACAAGATCGTCAATCTTATCTCACATTGTGGTCAAGATAATCAATAATTTGATATCATACCCAATGAGAATGTTAACGATTCTTTTGCGAAGATTTGTAAACTTCATAAGACTAAAGAAAAGTATAGAATTCTATCATCCATCGATCTACCCTAATCCTACGGATCCTAGCAAACGGAGATTTACTCGCGCATTCTGAAAATAGAAGAAAGATTAGAAAAAGAACTCATAATGTGGAATTTTAAAAGAAAACGAAATTGAAACTAATTATCACCTTTATTATTTAACTTCAAATTACAACTTCTTCAATCCGAGATTAGAAGAAGAATTGCTCTTGATCACTCTCTTGAAGAGGTAATTTTTCCGTTTATCTTTACGTTGCTCGATCACCGTGAGCCTTGGACCTGTCGTGGATCGCGTGCTCGATGATGAAGATCGGCTTCGTATAAAGGATCTTTTGTTGAATCGCTTGAAAAACTTCTCGATGATTCTTGATTTTGGATCTTGGATTTGAATTTGGGGAAAACTAGCAACTAATTAGGAACTAATTGGTAACCCTTTCAATGTAGTCTTAGGTCCTTTATATAGCCCTTAATCAAGCTTCCTTAACAAGCTAGATTGTTATAGAGAAGTTTCTAGAAAAAAGTTGTTTCAACGAGGCTTCCTCAAAAAGTTAGGACGTTGAGAAGAAGTTTCCAGAGACTTCCCGATCCTGAAGCCCTTGAATCGGCCGTGGATCCACGGCGACTCGGCCTAACTTGGCCGCGGTTCCGCGGCCAATTGGTGGATTCATTGCTTAAAAATTCTTTGGTCTTCTTATGTTGATCTATGGGTCTTTATGTGATATCTGGAATCTTCTTATCTCTTCTGAATTTCTGCCAAAATTTGATTCTTCGACTTTCCTATATTTTATCGGAAGATTCCTGATTCCCGATATCTGACCTGGGCTAATCTTGCACAAGATCTCAATGAAGAATGTGAGATACAAAATATTATGCGTAAAAACATTAAACATACAATTTTCTTCATAATGTTGTTTATAATGTATAACACATGATAATTGATATTTTGCGGATGAACTTCTAATATGTGTTATATTTATAGAAAATACCTTTAGATGATTAGAAAAAGTATGGAAATTGTCATGTTAAAAATGCAATAATTTCAACTAAACATGCATCCACATCCGGCGCAGAGGCCACTCCCGCCACTTCCGTACTCTCCACCCAGTCCGCAGGTTAGTATTCTTAAATATAAGATCTTTTTCACAAAAGAGACGATAACTTGAACACGCTAGCTTATCCAAACGGCCCAAATTTGACTAACAATTACCACTTTGAATTTAGGGTTTGCATATATCTCTATTTTCATAATGCAAATGATTTAAGCTCTAAATTAGTTTTACCTTTTTGGTGGATATAGTCAATCTTTATTTTTATGAAAATTAGTTTTTTCATTTTACATATCTTCTAGGAATAACTATGAATTTCATGTAATTTTATCGTCAATATTTATTTTCTAATTAGAGGGAATGCATCCACGTTCGGGTCACCGGCTGTTCCTCACTAGAGGAACTATCATCCCCCTCATGCTGCTGCCCAGGCTCAGGCTCGTGCTGCTGCCGTTGGAGGTATATATCGCACTTCAATTTTAGTTAATTTTTTATTTCTAAATATCGTTTTGTCTTGATATTTCTTATATATTTATATATATATATATATATATATTGTAGATGCAGGGCAGCCACACCCCAAGAAGGGGATTCAAAGGCCAAATCAGTCTCACAAGCTGAGGCCTAATAGAGTTAGGAGGGAGACACCATTCCCCCTCTTCTTTATCCCCGATTATCGCTACACTGACGATTATGCCGTGAGATTCGACCAGTATATGGGGGATGAGAGTCGTGTTCAAAAGAAGTACCTCTTCACGTTGAGTGGGACGATCAGTACCGGTGCTCTTTTGCCCTCTTCTGGGATCAGGCTTGGATATTAATATAATTTTCATTTGACCTATCAAATAAATTTACTATTGTTTAACAGTTATAATTTAATTACATTATTTTCTTGTATTTGTAGTTGGATTATGACTTTCAGCCTGTACCCGACCCTGATCACCATGACAGAGTGCTCGATCTTCAAGCTCTTTACCCGGGCCTCATGAAGAACATACAATCTAAGGTCTGATATAATAGGAACGAGCTGAAAATCGATTGCTACATATTATGGCAGGAGACTCACGAAGCGGAGAAAGCGGCTCTCCTACATTCTCCGGCCTTTACCAGAGTCGACGTAGATACATGACCTCTCTTGTACCGATATTATGAGTTTGAGCGCAAGTAGGTTTGTAATTTAAATGTAACTCATTGTTTAGTATATAATTTATTTTTTTGTATTACTTAATTAGAAAACTAAATCTGATTGTGTCGTACAGAAACAAGCTGATCAAAACAAGCAGAATAGAAAGTCCTCGAAGAGGGGTAACCCACTTACATAGGTGGCTCGATGAATATTACCCGTGCCATGAAGACATCGGTAAATTAGATTTTAACTATTTTGATATAATGCAATATTAAAAGTTATTTTATAATATATTTAAATTTTTGCGAATTGCAGAAAGCTCAGACCTTGGCGTAGGGTGGTACACTGAGTGTGTTGACTATGTATCTGGCCGTCCACGAAACTTCAACAGATCCCGCCATGGGCGAGTATTGATTCCCCAACACTGCTACTAAGAAGTATTGCTTAAGTATTAATATTCATTCTAATTCGAATGAAATTTTTGTTTTTATAACTTCAAATTTACATGATATACTTATGTTTTAATACCTTACATGGGTGTAGGAGTGGGTGGTAGAGCAGGCGGAGGCATCGAGAATTGATTTCAGTAGACAGACCGATCCGATTATACTGACCCCAGGCTTAGATACCGCACACGGAATGCATCATGGAGGTTGGGAGAGAGGTCGGGGACTTGGTCCTAGCAGAGCCCATATGAAATTGGTCTCCACTCCGGCGGTTGCTTTCCCTACCCTCGTGAACGACGTCTGGAGTATGATGTTGCCGCATTGAAGACCACCGTCGAGAATTTGAAGGAGATGTTGGTACGTATATTACTTATTAGGAAAATATTATATCACATTATAGTTAATAGCATATGCAATATTAGCAGCCTGAGTTTATTTGGTCTTAAACTTAAATTTGATTAATCAGACTTACATATAATTATCTAAACTTAACTCTATCATCATAACCATACCACATCATTCTTCATTTTGGAGTTTAAAAAGTTATGATTATCCAAACTCAAAACTTGATAAGAAAATATTGCTTTGTAAATTAGATAACTCCAAAACCAAGCATCCAATCAAAACTAAACAATTAAGGAGAGATATGGGCTTACAAGTTAGAGTAATTATAATTTCTACCTCCACTTAAAATAAACTATAGTTTTCCAAACTAGATATCAAAATCAGGCCTAAGTCCCTAAGTATTCTTAGATTAGGAGGAAAAAGCATATCCTGAATGTGTGGAATTTCAAGATTTATAAATTCTCATACATGACATATGAATTTCAACAGAATGTGTGGAATATCAATAAAGCATATATAAATTTGCGGTTTCTCAATAATCCGATATTGATACGAATTCGACTAAAATCTAGTCCACCGTTCTTTCTCGTTTATTACACAAACACAAAATATTATAGATTCGGTAGGTTACTTTGGTTGCGGCTCCACAAGCCACTCTTTCGGCTGCGGCTCCGTAAGACACTATCTCGGCTGCGGCTGCGCAGGCCACTCCTATAGCTCCACAGTCCACTCAAACTCTTGCACAGACCACCCAGACTCCTGCACATACCGCTCCTTTATTAATCAAGTTTTTGTCGACCCAGGGCTACACCGAGAAACAGATGTGCCACATTACGGCGTTTATTAGAGATGGAGGAGCTGGACTGAGTTAGGATAGATTTATTTATATTTTTGAGGATGGATATACTTATTTGTTACATATTGTATGTTTTGAACGATATCGGTTGTTATTTGGATGTTTTCGATAATTTTAGATTGATTTCGTATTCTATTTTTTTTTTTTTTTTTATATATTATGCATGCGATGTTTTATATATATATATATATATATATATATATATATATATATATATATATTGTGCACAGGTGGAGGAAAAACATAAAGCTCCTTTTTAAAAAAAAACCATGATATAATGTAACTACGGTTGCACAGGTGGAGGAAAAACATAAAGCTCATTTTTTTTAAAAAAACATGATATAATGTAGCTACGGATTAATCCGTAGGGGCAATTGTTGCACCGACGAATTAATCCGTAGGGACAATTATTGCCCCTATACATTTATCCTTAAGGAAAAAATATCAGAATATTCGATGCTTTTGTCCCTATGGACTCATTAATATGGGCACATTTATCCGTGAGGACAAAATATCAGAATATCTGATATTTTGTTATTATGGCCTCAGTAATATAGGCAAAACTTACCCCTGTGGATTAATCCATAAGAGCATTTGTAAGGCCCTACGTAAAGCTCCGTAGGTATAAATATTTTATTTTTTTAACAGAAAATTTTTTTTAAAAAAATTATGTCCTTATGGAGTAATCCGTATGGATGTATGGATAAATGCTTTTATCATTTAAGCCGTAGAGACAATTTTTACTCCGTAGGGGTCTGTTCAGGACAAGGATTTGTACCTGCGGCCTTTAGACCTGCAGAGATATTTTAGGTCCCTACGGATATATCCGTAAGGGCTACCGTTTGCACCTACGGTTAAATCAACAAAAATAAAAGAATGAATAATCCGATACTATCTATAAACATATGTTTCTTTTGGACTCAAAGCTCAGAATGTAAAACAACATTACCGTATAACCTTTTTTTTTTATGAAAATATGTTGAATGATATGTATCTGTCATTATTTTTTTCTGAAAAAAAATCCTGAAAATGCAATGTATCTACTGATAAATTTTCTTTAGGAATGTCTTTCTTTCCGATGCAAATGTTCCCGGTGAGGGAGAACATAAGATTATGTCTTTCATTCGCCTCCAGGGAAAATCCCCAGAATATATAATCCATAAACGTGCCACTGTTTATATGGATTGGTACGAGGAAGTCATGCATGCACAATTTTGTTTTTTATTATTTGTGACGTGACTAATGATCTCTCATTTAGTGGCTAAACTACACTAAATTACCTTTAACTATTACTTTTTCAACTTAACTGCCTTAATTATTTTTAAACTACGGAAAGCTCCCTTAATTAAAGTTCTCCATTTTAACGAAAGAGAGCACATTGAAGTCTAAGTTTAAGGGATAGAGTTTACAGTTATAATAAACTTTAAGGTAGTTTATTGAAAGAAAATGATAGTTAAGGGTAGTTTAGTTCAACATAGACTCCGTTAATAATGCAACATATTTATCTTACAGGATGCGGATTTGATCATGCTTGCTTTGGCAACACATGAGATGCATTTCTTTATTTTGCAAGAGGTTAGTTCTTAATGTTCCATTCTCTCTTCCTCTTATCCCTGATGTGAAAGTTACTTTAGAATAATTTATAATTATTATATCAATAAATACTAATTTAGATGGGTAAATAAAAATAGAAATGATGTGCGGACCACAACCACAACCATTTTGCCTATATCGCTGTCACTACTACAAATAAGGGTTGCCCCTACGGATTTATCCGTAGGGGCAACACACTGCCCCTACCGAGATATACGTAGGGGCGAAAAAATACCCCGTAGGTGCAAAGGCCGCAGGTGCGAGTTGAAGCCCTGAACTTGCCCCTACGGGCAAAATCTTGCCCCTACGGATTTCTGTATAGGTCCTGTTGCACCTACGGAGTAGGCCGTAGGGTAAAAAAAGTTATATTATTTACGGGTTTTTTTAATATATTAAATGTACCTACGAACATAGCCGTAGGGCCACGTACTACCCCCTACGGATATCTGCGTAGGTACCTATCCGTAGAGGCAAAATATCAGAAATCCTGATATTTTGCCCCTACGGATAACGCCGCAGGGGCGAAGCAGTGGCCCCTACGGATATGTCCGTAGGGGCACTCCCTACCCTCCGGTACTGAGATCAGGGGGGAAATATCAGTTACTGCTGATATTTTGCCCCTACGGATATAGCCGTAGGGGCAACATGTGTACCTACGGATTAATCCGTAGATACATATTATCTGTATTTTTTTTTAAAATGGCCTGCCTAATTTTTTCCCGCCCTGTACACAATAATATATATATCAATCAAATATAAAATTAATCATCACACAACATATATCGCAGTATTCATAATCACATCTCACGCATATATATAATATACAAAAGAAACCCAAAAACTGAATATGATATAAATATAAACCAATATCAATATCGTTTCAAAATGTAGTACAATGTGTATGATATAAATAAATACATGTTTCAAAAAATAAGAACCAAAAAGCTACCCTAGTTCGGTCCAGCTCCACCTCTGAATAACGATAGAATAACGCGCGCCTGCTCCTCGGTCAATAAACTCTGCAATTCGGCACGAGCGGGAGTCTGAGCGGCCTGTGGAGCTGGCGATGTGGTCTGCGCAGCCACCGTCGAGGTAGTCGCTTGCGGAGCCGCGGCTGCGGGAGTCTGAGCGGGCGGTGGTGCTATAGGAGCTGTCTGCGGAACCGCAGCCAATGTAGTAGCTTGCGGAGCCGCAGCCGAAGGAGATGCATGTGGAGGCTCGGTCGATGTACCCTGTCGCGTCTGGACATAACGTGTGTAAGAAGCGTGTAAGAACTGTGTATTATTCGAATTTGTATCATTATTAAGTTATTTCGAAACCCCGTTTGTATATCTAGTTTGTTGTTTATTTTAATTACATATGTATGTATGATTAATCAAACTTAAGTCTAAAACCAAATAAGCTCAAGCTACGTACTAATTATGGATATGTTGATATCTATATAATATGACATGATATTTTACTATAAAGTAGTATACATACCAGCATCTCCTTCAACTCCTGAACGGTGGCCCTCAAGCTCTCCAGTTCCTGATGGACACGTCGGTCACTGGAGACGGAGGAAGTAACCGCCGGGGTGGAGTCCAACCTCATATGGGCCCTGCTAGGGCCCAGTCCCCGGCCTCTCTCCTAACCTCCGTGGTGCCCTCCGTGTGCGGCGTCCAGAACTGGGGTTAGCAGCCTCGGATCGCTCTGTCTGGTAAAATCGATCCCCGAGGCCTGGACCTGCTCAACCACCCGCTCCTATACCCACATTAAGCAGTAAAGTATAAGTATAAAATTTAAACTTGAACCTTCCAAAACTAAAATTTCAAATTTGGGTAGAAAAAATATTAACACTTACGCAATACTCCTGGGTAGCGACGTCGGGATATCGAAACTCGCCCGTGGCGGGATCTGTCGAAGTGCCGTGGACGGCAAGATATGCGGACAGCACGCTCGGTGTACCACATGACGCCACGATCCGAGATGTCTGCAATATTAGAAAGTAACTCTTAATATTAGAAATATTAGAAAATAACTCTTAATATTGCAGAATATCACAAAGGTCGGTCTATTGTAATTTACCGATAACTCCATGGCTCGAGTAATGTTTCTCGAGCCACCTGTGTAAGTGGGGCGACCCCTCTTCGCCGACTTCCTGTTCTCTGTATTCTGAGCGGCCTGTATCTGCACAACGCATTAACATTTAGTTTTCTAATTAAGGAACACAAAGAAATAAATTATATCATAAATAATGAATTACATTTAAAATACATACCGATTTGCGTTGGGAGTCGAAATAAGCGCACAATAAAGGCCATGTCTCTACGTCGACTCTCGCAAACGCCGGAGTAGATAGGAGGGCCGCTCTCTCTGCCTCGGGGGTCGCCATCCACAGGGAGTAGCAATCGGCCTTCAGCTCATTCCTGTTGTATCGGACCTTGGTCTGCATGTTCTTCATCAGGCCATTGTACAGAACATGAAGGTCGAGCACCCTCCCAGGGTGATCAGGGTCGGCTACAGGCTGAAAATCGTAATCCAACTGAAAATACAAAAAAACATTATTATTAGATTGCAAGTGTTAATAATAAATATATTGGATAAATCAAATGAAAATAGGCCGTTAATACATACCCGAGCCTGATCAAAGAAGAGGGCGAATGAGCGCCGGTGCTGCTCGCCCCACTCAACGTGAAGTGGATAGTTCTTCACGAGCCGGCTCTCGTCCCCCATATACCGGCCGAACCTCTCGGCATGAGGACCGGTATAGCGATAGTCAAGGGTAAAAAAAAGGGGGAATGCTGCCTTCCCCCTAACTCTGTCAGGCCTCAGCCTATGGGACTGATTCGGGCCTCGAGTCCCCCTCTAGGGATGGGGAGGCCCTGCGTCTGCACGAAATATCAAGACAATCAATAATAAGACAAAGTTGTATTAAGAAATCAAGGTTAAACGAAAATTCAAGTGTGATATATACCTCCGGTGACTATCGCACGAGCCTGGGCCCGGGCAGCAGCATGAGCGGGACGATAGTTCCTCCGGTGAGGAACAACCGGGGTCCCGGATGTGGACGCATCCCCTCCAACTAGAAAATAAACATCGACGCTAAATTTCCATGAAGTTCATATTTATTCTATAGAGCATATGTAAAATGAATAAATATTTTAAATTTATTCATACTAACCTGCAGACGATGCGGAGGGTATGGAAGCGGCAGGAGTGGCCCCTGCGGAAGATGTGGACGCACCACCTATAATTAGACAATTAAAAATAGATTATATAAGTAATTGCAAAAAGAATGTGTAGATCAATAATATAACGTTCTAAATCAATATGCATGCACTATAAGATATATAAACATACCCGCAGGTGCGGTGGTGTCACCATCTACAGCTAGACAATAATAAAAATTGCTAAGTAAGAGCAAAAGGAATGTGTGTATTTATGATATAGCATTCTAAATCAATATACATGCACTATATGATATATAAACATACCTGGAGGAGCGGGAGTGGCCTCTGTCCCAGATGTGGACGCATCATCAACAACTAGACAATCAAACATTGACAATATAAGTAATTTTGACATAAATAGGTATGAATATCTGTAATATTACATTCAAAATGGATATGCGTGCAGTATACCTGGAGATGTGGCAAAATCCACACGGAAGGAGGCATCCGAAGGGGTCTCCGATTTGGGTGCAAGACCGGCCCTCTGAAGCTCCCTACGGAGCTCTCCGGGCGGCAGAACCGCTCTGCCTCTGCCTCTGCCTTTGCCGCGGCTGAAGCTCCTGCCGCCCCTCGCTGCACCCGACATCGTCATCAAATCTAGATAAACGGTTCGTGGACGCATTAGACAATCATTAAAAGTATTGACTATATATGTATAGAGCGTAAAATGTGAAGTAATAATATAACATTAATGATAACCTTTTTCGTTTCGTGGGTGCATTATACATATCTACTTGGATTTCATCGTCGATGTCATTTCTAACCCACGTAACTTCATGATCGGTCGAAGACAACCCGTCCTTCGCAACAGACGGTCGAAGCACTTTAAGCCTTCTCTCTTCTTCGTCCTCATCGCTGTTCTTGTATTCTGGGACATCGTAGACATCTCTGGGTTTCCATCGGCATACAACACTCCATCCCGGATGCTTCAAACACTGTGGGTAGTATACTTGGAACGCTTGGTTCGGAAAGATAAACGGATCGTCCTGACCGTAAAATCGAAGTGTGTTCACACTGGTCAATCCATATTCATCTTTCCAAGTCCCAAGACTGCTTCTCCACCTGTCCGTATCGGTTCGCGGATCGTACCAAGTACACTAGAATATATAAAAGGGTTCTGATCGTCCGGGATAGTGGATGCCGAGTATACAATTTAAGTACCCATAGTAAATCACACCGTCCGATCTTACCGTCGCAATCCCACTATTCTGAGTGGTTCTAGATGTTTCTATGTCCTTAATTTCGAATTTGTATCCAAGGACACCAAATCCTTTGTAATATGCAATCTCCATACTAGGAAATTGAGGTAAACATCTTGAATCACTCTCAAATGATGCAGACAAGTTCGGATCGTGGATCTAACAAAACAAATTTTACGACAAATACATAACGATACAAGTTTAGATTAAAACTAATAGCAATAAAATGTTATTCGAATAACTTACATGATCTGTGACCCAATCACAAAAATTATCCTGATGGTATTTTTCCAAACGTTCTTCATTCCAATCAGGATGCTCCTCACGTACCTCGTTAAAATGAATTCTGTTTTCGACAAATAATTGTGACGTTAATATTATATCATTTCATACACACACAAACACAGATATAACAATTAATCCAAAAGAACTTACTCTCTAATTTGTTCAAGACATGCGCAATTAAGCAAGATAAACCGGTATATCTTGTTGATAAACATAGTGTCTACCCTCTTATACTCGGCTTTACCATATGGCCTGTCTTGAATTCTTCGTGGTCGGTTAAGCCTTGTTTCAATGTTCTCGTCCAGATAGCGGAAAAAAAATATGGTTGCTTCATCAAGAAGATAACCTTGCATGATAGAACCCTCTGGTCGATTTTTATTGCGTATATACTTCTTAAGAGGGTAGAGGTACCTAATGAGAATATGTTGAATAAATAAATACGGGCATACAGGACAACAATAAATTTATAAATTGCGCGAAACGAAAAATTACACGTACCTCTCGACGGAATACATCCATCAATATTGTACCGGTCCGGCTAACTTCGCCTCAGTTGCAAGATGAACCGTCAAGTGTATTATGATATCGAAGAATGACGGTGGGAAAATACGCTCAAACTTGCAAAGTATCAACGCAATAGAATTTTCTAGTTTATCCAGCGTCGCAACCTCCAGTGTTTTAGCACACAACTCTCTGAAAAAACAACATAGGTCGTTGATTACTAGACCAACTGAGTCGGGAGAGAGAAGTCCTGAGGGCTAATGGAAGAAGGTGCTCCACGATAACATGGTGATCATGACTTTTCAGTCCATCGATCTTACCCTTCACAATTTTTATTTTCTTGCTGAATGATCCTGAGAAACCTGTGGGGACTTTCAAATCATGCAACACCTGCAGGAATCTTTTCTTCTCCGGTTGTGACATATGATAAGCGGCATTGGGAAGTACAAACTTGCCCGGTTTACCCGCTACCGGTCTAGGGTGCAATTCACTTCTTATTCCCCACTCTTGTAGATCCATCCGAGCATTCATGTTGTCTTTCGATTTTCCGTCTTTACAAAGAAGCAAGTTAAGTATGTGCTCTGATACTCCCTTCTCTATATGCATGACGTCCAGATAATGACGCACTGAATTTGTAGACCAGTACGGAAGCTCGAAGAAAATGCTTAACTTGTTCCAATATTGTGGTTTGACCTGTTTCGTCGGATCCATCCCGAAGGTCACGTTATTGTAACCATCCCATTTAGCAGTCACGTCCTCTCCGGAAAATGGGGATGGAGGTCCAAGAAGCTCCTGATGACCATCAAAGTGAACCGTATCTAACCTATAGGGGTGGTCTGGAGGCAGGAAACGTCGATGGCCGCAATAACAAACCTTCCTGCTAAAATTCAAGAATTTTGATGTTGTGTGTTCATGGCAATGAGGACATGCTTTGTGACCATGTACGGACCAACCTGATAGCATTCCATACGCAGGAAAGTCATTAATTGTCCACATTAAAGCCGCACGCAGTATGAAGGTTGTATTTGTGTTTGAATCATATGTCTCTACACCATCAATGAACAAAGATTTCAACTCCTCGATCAGAGGTCGGAGATAGACGTCGATATTGTTCCCTGGTGAGTTTGGTCCGTCGATAAGAAGAGGCATCATAAAGTATGATTGGTCCATAACCAACCAAAGCGACAGATTATAAATTATCATTACAACGGGCCATGTGCTGTGACTTCCAGCCATATAGTTGAATGGGCAGAAGCCATCAGTAGCCAGTCCGAGCCGGACATTGCGAGGATCGCTACTGAATATTGCGTGCCTCCTATCGAAATCCTTCCATGCCGGTGAATCTCTAGGATGTCTCATTTTTCCATTTTCGCTTGGAGGAGCACGGTGATGCCAAATCATTGCCTCGGCTGTTTTCTTGCACCTGAATAGGCTCTGTAGTCTCTGTGTTATAGGAAATTATCGTGCTATCTTCACAGGTATATCAAGCTTCTTATCAGAATCTTTCGGCTTATACCTGGCCTCTCCGCATGTTGGACATTCTTTCAAATCAGAATTCTCTTTTCGGTACAACACACAATTTTTAGGACATACTTGAATCTTCTCGCACTTTAGACCCAAATCAGACATCATCTTCTGGGCTTCGTACCAGCTGTCGGGCACATTATTTCCCGGAGGCATAGAATCTTTCAAGAACGAAAGAAGCATTGTGAATGACTTGTTGCTCCATCCATTTAGGCACTTAATCTGGAAAAGTTGGACGAACCATGAGAGAGTGGAATACTTCGCATTCTCATAAATTGGTTTCCTACCATCATTCATGAAATTTTCATATTTATCCGTACGCGGTCCTTGACCGGAAGGAATGTCATTTTCGGTACGAATAGATTCACCTAGGGCAGCCTCTACCATATCCTCCATTTCTTCTGATGGAAATAAATTTCCGTCTCCTGCCGCATTACCGAATTCTTCTTCTTCTCCTGCCGCATTATCGTGTTCTCCTTCTTCTTCTGCCGCAGTACTGCATTCTTCTCCTTCCTCGTGATATTTCCAAGTTGTATAAAGTCTAGTAAACCCATGTTTTACAATATGAAGCTCTGCCAATTCTACCTTCTGCCAGTACTTATTGCCACATCTATCGCACAGACAGAGAATCTTTTCTATTATGATCTTATTATGTGCGCGTGCAAATTCAAGGAAAGCAGCAACACCTGCGACAAAGTTAGGTTGCATACGTTGTTTCCAATCCACATACATCCAGTCCTTAACTCTGACGTACTCATGGGCCATGTTAGACTGTATAACATATAAATTGTAGGTTATGCTGACTATATTGAGAAATATAAGAACGGGATAGTTACTGACAAAGGAGAAAATTCGTGTATATACTTTGTGTGTGCGTTTGTCGTTGAAAAATATAAATTATCGCACGTATGTTAACCGATAGACGGGGACTAAGTGGCGCTTTTAGTTTCATATATGAGTATCGATGGGAATATGAAGGTTTCATATTATCATATATTGGTTTTAACTTGAACATCTCGAATCGCTCTATAATTATGCGTTTGTTGTGTATTCTTGTTGTATGTGTGTGTTCCGGCTGTCGGGAGTAGGCTTCTATCCCATTAAGAATGTATAGAGCGAACGCCCATCACTTGTGCTTTCAACCGTTTCGAGTAAATTTCGGCAGCACCTCCCCACTGTTCTCTGAGTACACTGTAATAGAATAGATAATCATTTCAAAGCTGTGAAACAATGTTGAAACGAACATCTAATCTATCTTTGTACACGGAGAACCAGCGGAAAGGTACCGACGAAATATCTCGAAACGGATGAAAACACAAATGAATGAAGGCGTTTGCTTTATACATTCTTAACTTGTCCATACGGGACAAATCTATGGGTTACCATACGATTGAATTTTCTCGTCGCGTAGACTATACGACGGTTGTTAGTATCGAGCTATACTGTCCGATATTTAACAACCTTCGTATAGTTCTAGGTCACGACGAGCATCGCACGTATGTTAACCGATAGACGGGGACTAAATGGCGCTTTTAGTTTCATATATGATTATCGATGAGAATATGAAGGTTTCATATTATCATCGAGTATCGGTTTTAACTTGAACATCTCGAATCGTTCTCGAATTATGCGTTTGTTGTGTATTCTTGTTGTATGTGTGTTCCGGCTGTCGGGGGTAGGCTTCTATCCTATTAAGAATGTATAGAGCGAACGCCCATCACTTGTGCTTTCAACCGTTTCGAGTAAATTTCGGCAGCACCTCCCCGCTGTTCTTCGAGTACACTATAATAGAATAGATAATCATTTCAAAGCTGTGAAACAACGTTGAAATGAACATCTAATCTATCTTTGTACACGGAGAATCAGCGGAAAGGTACCGACAAAATATCTCGAAACGGATGAAAACACAAGTGAATGAAGGCGTTTGCTTTATACATTCTTAACTTGTCCACACGGGACAAATCTATAGGTTACCATACGATTGAATTTTCTCGTCGCGTAGACTATACGACGGTTGTTAGTATTGAGCTATACTGTCCGATATTTAACAACCTTCGTATAGTTCTAGGTCACGACGAGCATCGCACGTATGTTAACCGATAGACGGGGACTAAGTGACGCTTTTAGTTTCATATATGAGTATCGATGAGAATATGAAGGTTTCATATTATCATCGAGTATCGATTTTAACTTGAACATCTCGAATCGCTCTCTAATTATGCGTTTGTTGTGTATTCTTGTTGTATGTGTGTGTTCCGGCTGTCGGGGGTAGGCTTCTATCCCATTAAGAATGTATAGAGCGAACGCCCATCACTTGTGCTTTCAACCGTTTCGAGTAAATTTCGACAGCACCTCCCCGCTGTTCTCCGAGTACACTGTAATAAAATAGATAATCATTTCAAAGCTGTGAAATAACGTTGAAATGAACATCTAATCTATCTTTGTACACGGAGAACCAGCGGAAAGGTACCGACGAAATATCTCGAAACGGATGAAAACACAAGTGAATGAAGGCGTTTGCTTTATACATTCTTAACTTGTCCACACGGGACAAATCTATGGGTTACCATACGATTGAATTTTCTCGTCGCGTAGACTATACGCCGGTTGTTAGTATCGAGCTATACCGTCCGATATTTAACAACCTTCGTATAGTTCTATATCACGACGAGCATCGCACGTATGTTAACCGATAGACGGGGACTAAGTGGCGCTTTTAGTTTCATATATGAGTATCGATGGGAATATGAAGGTTTCATATTATCATCGAGTATCATATATTGGTTTTAACCTGAACAGCTCGAATCGCTCTCTAATTATGCGTTTGGTGTGCATTCGTGTTGTATGTGTAATATGATTTTAAACCATTGAGATCAAGATTTGAGAAATTTTATAAGTGGCCGTTAACATGATAACAATCATCTCTTCTTATCGGTCCATATCTGAATTCTAAATGGCAGTATATTTTCTATTAAAAGATCATGTTCAACTCTAAAGCAAGGGAAAAACAGATGAATATAGATCTATTAAAGTCAAGCCATAAAGCTAATCACATATTTACAACATTGCAAATACATTAACGCAAAACATAGTTATGATGCTTCAAAAGAATCAATTATCAAGGATGAAGAGAGCTTGTGATAAAGCAATCAAATTTAGCTTTTGCATTTAAATGGTTTATGATAAAACTTTTGAGATCCTTCAAGAAAGTTATGGCACTGTGAGGTTCCACAACCTATCATAACCAATCGCAAATTTTCATGGTTCTTTACTGGTATAAGACTTGTACTTCTATGAGGCGGAGTAAATAAATTTGTCGAGAGCTCGTGATGCATGTGTAACGATAGAATCCAACAAAAATTATTCTCATGTACTAATAATAGCATCCCAATTGCAACTTTTTTATTCAATAAGATAACACATTTGTAAGAGTGCATCATTTACATTATGTTTTACTCCCTCCAGGGCCACCAAAATATACGGTATCTATAGGATGGCTATTGTCAATGGAGTAACAGTCGGGTCTAACTTGGCCAATTTGAAAATCAATATCTCGTTGTTTATATAGATTACCGCTATTGTTTGTAAATCGTATATTGCTTATATATGCTAAGCCTCCCGCTGCAAAACGGCTGCTCTCCATTGGCGGACTCAGTTCACCATTGTTAAAGCTCACTACTCCAATATTGATACGGGTTAATCTCTTGAAGAGAGTTTTTGGCCAATATCCCTAACCCTAACCGAACCCAACCCCCAGCCCCAGCCCCAGCCCAGCCCCAGCCCCAGCCCCAGCCCAACCGAGCCTTAGCCCCAGCCCCAGCCCAGCCCCAACCCCAACCCTAACCAAACCCTAGCCCCAGCCCCAGCCCTAGCCCCCAGCCCCAGCCCAGCCCCAGCCCAGCCAAACCCTAGCCCCAGCCCCAGCCGAGCCCCAGCCCCAGCCCCAACCCCAACCCCAACCGAACCCCATAACCTAACCCTAACCCTAACCCTAACCCTAACCGAACCCGATCGATGCCGACGCCGACGCCGATGACCTCACCCCTACCCGAACCTGGCCTGAACCCTAGACTACGTCAAAATTAAAAATTATTTGAGAATTACTTACAAGCGTGCGCGCGGTGGAGGAGACGGTAGAAATTGGTGGTCGCCGACGATCGTCGAAGGTAGCGACGAGGCGCGGGAAGTCGACGAAGGTGTGGGGAAGACCGACGAAGCTGGCGCAGGCTCGCGAGCGCGGTGGCGACGAAAGGCGGGAACAGGCGACGAGATCGCTGGAGGTCGAGAGAGAGAAATTTGGGAACGATGAATATAATTTTTCTGTGCTTTTTTTTTATTAATAACCTATGTAGATGCCCTTACGGACATAACCGTAGGTCCCCGGCTTGCGGCTCCGTAGGGCCAAAGGAAAAATTAGAACGTGAAGCACCGTAGGGACAACGATATGGCCCTACGGATAAATCCGTAGGGGTAAGAAATATTTTCCCCTACGGATTTCTGGGTCCGTAGGGGCAACCCCAGATTGTAGTAGTGTGTACATTTCTTCTTGATCTAGCTCTTGTTGTTTTCGGCTCATTTACGAAAATTATTATAAACTTTTATCGATGACAATTTCCATTGAATACAGGAAGTTAAATTATGAAGAAACTTCAGGGACAGACGTCTGATGGAGGAGAGACAGACACTACTAGAATAAAGGATTGCCCTTACGGAGATGGGAATCCGTAGAGGCAACTTTATATTGCCATACGGGTTAATCCGTAGGGCCACCGGCTTGCCCCTACGGTGCCTTACGGATTAATTAAAAATATTAAAATGTAATCTTTTAGTTGGTCCGACGGAGCCACAAAAGAAGATCCTACGGATTAATCTGTAGGGGCATGAAAGGGTTATTCATTAAAAAATAAAATTCGGTAATTTCCCCAACGTCTCCAAAATATTTCCTCTCACCAACACTTCCTGCGTACGCGATCGCTGATCACCTTCACACGCGCCTCCTCCACCTTTCGTCAGCCGTCTCCGGAGCCTCTCATCGCTAAAATTTCCCGTTAGCCGCAGTTTTGACCTCTGTCTCGTCGCCGGACTTGCTCGTCGCGAAAATTTCTAATCTCATCGAGTTCTAGGACCGACCTCCTCCACATCGTCGAGCTCCAACCACCGGCAAAACTACAAGTGAGGTGAGTTAATTCCATTTTGAACTATTAATTATTCTTAATTTTTATGTTATTGTTGATTTTTGTGTTAGGGTTAGGGTTAGTTCTATGTTAATTGAGGGTTAGGGATCGGTTTAGGGTTAGGTTTCGGTTTAGGGTCAGGGTTAATAAAAAATTTCAGCAATAAATCATATAGGAGGTTAGTTGTTCTTATGAGAACTAATACTTTCGTGTTACAGTGGAAAATTAATAACAAATTTCAGTAAAAGTTAAGAAAATCACATTTTCAATACAAAATTCATATTAACAAATCTTTAATATATATATGCTTGCAAAGCTTACTGCTCTCCATATCAAACTTAGATTTTTAAGTGATTATTGTATGGCACTAAGTATCTATTTGGACTTTCAACAATTATCTTTTATGTCCAAGGATAAGATAAGGTTAACACAGACAAATCCCTGTCTAAGATTCTCGTGTCACCTAATCTTAAGTCATTAACCAATTCTTTTTCTTCAAGTATCATATTCTACTGCCACCCACAACCCTACCTGTAGGTAATACTTTTATCCCTATCAAAAATAGTACATTAGGATGACTGGTCATTTTTGTCAAAATCCATATGATGGTCAAGTTATAATAATACCAAACTGGAAACAACTTAATTACAATTCGTCAATTGCATACTTGTACAGGGATTTACCAGATTGATTGCGAATTTATTGTCCACGTTTTCATAAAGACTCTGAAAGTTCAAATTAACAAGTCATTTTAACACGACAAAACAACACAAACTACCACTCGAAAAATGGGACTAACGGAGTTCGCTATTATTTCCTATGCTCTGATGATCTTGGCCCCTCATCAAGGATTTCCCTTGAGCCTACTTGTTATACACCAATTGCAGCTGATTGCTAATAGCTTTCCTACCATTCTTTCATTATAATAGAGATCCCGAATCCTATCATCGACTACGTGGGGTTAGTCAATTCGAGCTAAAATTTTATATCCAACTACATTATCCCATATCTGACTCTTGATACTATTGGTTGGAGATGAACAAACTTACAAACCTATCACAAAGTCAACAACATTCAGCTCTCAATTGGTTTAGTGCAGATACTACAATGGCAAAATTCTTCTTCTTCTTTTTGTAGTCATAAACATGCTATCTTTACATATTCCACTAAAAAAGACTTTATTATAAACAATAAATTAGGACATCAAATACTATGCAAATGCTGCTAAAAAATTGTGTCCTCCAAAAATTAGGATTAGGGTTCAGGGTACACTAGTTCCTTCATTAGAATATTCAATGATAACGTAAACGTACAAGTTTACCGTAAACTTAACCCTTCATATAAAAACTTAGTTTTTCCTCTGGTTGAGATTTACAGAAGCAAATCTGCCCACAAGTTGAGAATTTAATTCTCATCGGGAAGATTTTGTTCTGCAGAATCAAAATTTAGGGGAAAAGAACTAAGTTAGAAAGAAATAACAGGAACATATGTGAATTTAATTCCTCCAAAAATTAGGGTTAGAGTTTAGGGTGCACTAGTTCCTTCATTAGGATACTCGATGATAACGTAAACGTACAACTTTACCGTAAACTTAACCCTTTATATAAGAACTTAGTTCTTCCTCTGGTTGAGATTTGCATAAGCAAATCTCCCTACAAAATGAGAATTTAATTCTCATCGGGGAGATTTTTTTCTGCGGATTCAAAACTTAGGAGAAAAGAACTAAGTTAAAAAAAATAATAGGAACATATGGGAATTTAATTCCTCCAAAAATTAGGGTTAGGATTTACGGTGCACTAGTTCCTTTAGTGGGATACTCGATGATAACGTAAACGTACAACTTTACCGTAAATTTAACCCTTCATATAAGAACTTGGTTTTTTCTTTGGTTGAGATTTGCAGAAGAAAATCTCCCCACAAGTTGAGAATTTAATTCCCATCGGGGATATTTTGTTCTGCAGATTCAAAACTTAGGAGAAAAGAACTAAGTTAAAAAGAAATAACATAAACATATGGAAATTTAATTCCTCCAAAAATTAGGGTTAGGGTTTAGGGTGCACTAGTTTCTTCATTAGGATACTTGATGATAATATAAACGTATAATCTTACCGTAAACATAACCCTTCATATAAGAACTTAGGTCTTCCTCTAGTTTAGATTTGCAGAAGGAAATCTCCCCACAAGTTGAGAATTTAATTCTCATCGGGGAGATTTTGTTCTGCAGATTCAAAACTTAGGAGAACAAAACCAAGTTAAAAAGAAATAACAGAAACATATAGGAATTTAATTCCTCCAAAAATTAGGGTTAGGGTTTAGGGTGCATTAGTTCCTTCAGTAGGATACTCAATGATAACGTAAAAGTACAA
Source organism: Agapanthus africanus (assembly GCA_030015575.1). Lineage (NCBI taxonomy): Eukaryota > Viridiplantae > Streptophyta > Magnoliopsida > Asparagales > Amaryllidaceae > Agapanthus > Agapanthus africanus. Next base: position 170,296,442 of record CM057338.1, on the reverse strand, counting down.
TTTTACCGTAAACTTAACCCTTCATATAAGAACTTAGTTCTTCCTCTGGTTGAGATTTGCAGAAGTAAATCTCCCTACAAGTTGAGAATTTAATTCTCATCGGGGAGATTTTGTTCTACAAATTCAAAAGTTAGGGGAAAAGAAATAAGTTAAAAAGAAATAACAGGAACATATGGGAATTTAATTTCTCCAAAAATTAGGGTTAGGCTTTAGAGTGCACTAGTTCTTTCAGTAAGATACTCGATGATAACGTAAACGTACAACTTTACCGTGAACTTAACCCTTTATATAAGAACTTAGTTCTTCCTCTGGTTGAGATTTGCAGAAGCAAATCTCCCCACAAGTTGAGAATTTAATTCTCATCGGGGAGATTTTGTTCTGCAGATTCAAAACTTAGGGAAAAAGAACTAAATTAAAAAGAAATAATAGGAACATATAGGAATTTAGGTCCTCCAAAAATTAGAGTTGGGGTTTAGGGTGCACTAGTTCTTTCAGTAGAATACTCGATGATAACGCAAACGTACAATTTTACCGTAAATTTAACCCTTCATATAAGAACTTAGTTCTTCCTCTTATTGAGATTTGCAGAAGCAAATCTCCCCGGAAGTTGAGAATTTAATTCTTGTCGGGGAGATTTTGTTCTGCCGATTCAAAATTTAGAGGAAAAAAACTAAGTTAAAAAGAAATAATAAGAACATATGGGAATTTAATTCCTCCAAAAATTATGGTTCAACCCTATATAAAGAACCTGGTTCTTTAAAAAAAATCATGATGATCCAAGATATTCAAATATAACTTTGTTTATCAATAGTTTATTCATTTCAACGACAAACTTGTATCTACCGATTTTCTTCTTTGTCAGTAACCATCCCGTTCGCAGATTTCTCAATATAGTCATCATAATCTACAATTTATATGTTATACAGTCTAACATGGCCCCTGAGTACATCAGAGTTAAGGACTGGATGTACGTGGATTGGCAACAACGTATGCAACCTAAGTTTGTCGCAGGAGTTGCTGTTTTCATTGAATTTGCACACGCACATAATAAGAACGTATTAGAGAAGATTCTCTGCCCTTACGATAGATATAGGAATAAGTACTGGCAGAAGGTAGAATTCGTAAAATTTCATATCGTTAAATATGGTTTTACTAGACTATATACAACTTGGTTATATCACGGGGAAGGAGAAGAAGAAGACAACAATGCGGCAGAAGAAGAAGGAGAAGAAGGTAATGCGGCAGGAAAAAAAGACGGTAATTTCTTTCCAGGAGAAGAAATGGAGGCTATGATAGAGGCTGCCCTAGGTGATAGTATTCGTACCAAAGATGAAATTCCTTCCGGTCAAGGACCGAGTACGGATAAGTATGAAAAGTTCATGAATGATGCTAGAAGACAAATTTATGAGAATGCAAAGTATTCCACCCTATCATGGTTCGTCCAACTTTTCCAGATTAAGTGCCTAAATGGATGGAGCAACAAGTCATTCACGATACTTCTGAAGTTCTTGAAAGATTCTATGTCTCCTGGAAATAACGTACACGACAGCTGGTATTGAGCCTAGAAAATGATGTTTGATTTGGATCTAAAGTGTGAGAAGATTCAAGTATGTCCCAAAAATTGTATGTTGTACCAGAAAGAGAATTCAGATTTGAAAGAGTGTCCAACATGCGGAGAGACCAGGTATAAGCCGAAAGATTCTGATAAGAAGCTCGATATACCTGTCAAGATAGCACGATATTTTCCTATAACACAGAGGCTGCAAAAGCTATTCAGGTGCAAGAAAACAGCTGAGGCAATGATTTCGCATCATCGTTCTCCTCCAAGTGAAGATGAAAAAATGAGTCATCCAAGAGATTCACCGGCATGAAAGGATTTCGATAGGAGACACGAAATATTTAGTGGTGATCCTTGCAATGTCAGACTCGGACTCGCTAGTGATGGATTCTGCCCATTCAACTAAATGGCTGGAAGCCACAGATGGGCAGAAGCCACAGCACATGGTCCGTTGTAATGATAGTTTATAATCTGTCACTTTGGTTGGTTATGGATCAATCCTACTTTATGATGCATCTTTTTATCGACTGACCAAACTCACCAGGAAACAATATCGACGTCTATCTCCGACTTCTGATTGATGAGTTAAAATCTTTATTCATTGATGGTGTAGAAACTTACGATACAAACATAGATACAACCTTCACACTGCGTGCGGCTTTAATGTGGAAAATTAATGACTTTCCTGAGTATGGAATGCTATCAGGTTGGTCCGTACATGGTCACAAAGCATTCCCTTATTGCCATCAATATACAATATCGAAATTCTTGAATTTTAGCAGGAAGGTTTGTTATTGCAGTCATCGGTATTTTCTGCCACTAGACCATCCTTACAGGTTAGACGCTGCTCACTTTGATTGTCATCAGGAGCTTCTTGAGCCTCCAGTCTCATTGTCCGGAGAGGACGTGATTGCTCAGTGGGATGGTTACAATAATGTGACCTTCGGGATAGATCCGGCAAAACAGGTGAAACCACCCTACTGGAACAAGTTAAGCATTTTCTTCGAGCTTCCGTACTGATCAAAAAATTTAGTGCATCATTGTCTAGACGTCATGCACATAGAGAAGCGAGTTTCCGAGCACGTACTCAACTTGCTTTTTTGTTGGGGCGCAACAAGCCAAGAGGTTACTTGCATTTCCTCAAGTTCAAGGCAGATGGGTCGATTGAGAGGTATAAAGTATGACTGGTAGTGGTAGGAACATAAACTGAAACATTCTAGAGCTACAAAGATAGTTATTAAATCGTTAGCACCACATAAAACATGAAGATATTTGTAAGAAATAGTTATGGAAGACATATTCTGTAAAGACGGAAAATCAAAAGACAACCTCCGTGCTCGGATGGATCTTCAAGACCGGGAAATTAGAATTGAATTGCATCCTAAACCGATTGCGAGTAAACCAAGCAAGTTTGTACTTCCCAATGCCTCGTATCATATGTCACAACTGGAGAAGAAAAGATTCCTGCAGGTGTTGTATGATTTGAAAGTTCCTACAGGCTTCTCAGGATCATTTAGCAAGAAGATAAAATTTATGAAAGGCAAGATCGATAGGCTGAAAAGTCATGATCGCCATATTATTATGGAGCACCTTCTTCCATTAGCCCTCAGGATTTCCCTTTCCGAATCGGTTGGTCTAATAATCAATTACCTTTGTTGCTTTATAAAAATTGTGTGCTAAAACCCTTGATGTTATGACGCTGGAGAATCTAGAAAATTCTATTTCGTTGATATTTTGCAAACTTAAGCGTATTTTCCCACCGTCATTCTTCGATATCTTAATACACATGACGGTTCATCTTGCAACTGAGGCTAAGTTAACCGGAACGGTACAATATCGATGGATGTATCCCGTCGAAAGGTGCGTGGAATTTTTTATTTCACGCAATTTGTAAAATTATTGTTGTCCTATATGACCATATTTATTTATTTAACATATTTTTCTTTAGATACCTCTACACTCTAAAAAAGTATATACGCAATAGAAATCGACCAGAGGGTTCTATCTTGCAAGGTTACCTTCTAGATGAAGGAACCACATTTTGTTCCTGGTATCTGGACGAGAACATTGAGACGAAGCTTAACCGGCCTCGGAGAATTCAGGACGGGCCATATGGTAAAGCAGATTATAAGAGAGTAGACACTATGTTTATTAATAAGATATATCAGTTTATCCTCCTTAATAGCGCATGTCTTGAAGAAATTAGAGAGTAAGTTTTTTTGGGATTAATTGTTATATTTGTTTTTGTGTGTGTATGAAACAATATAATAATAATGTCATAATTTATTGATGAGAACAGAAATCATTTTAACGAGATATGTAAGGGGCATCCTGATTGGAATGATGAACGATTGGAAAAATATCATCAGGATAATTTTTGCGATTGGGTTGCAGATCAGGTAAGTTCGAATAATATGTTATTGCTACCAGTCTTAATTTAAACATATATCGTTATGTATTTGTCATAAAATTTGTTTTGTCAGATCCACGATCCGAACCTGTCTGCATCATTAGAGAGTGATTCAAGATGTTTAGCTCAGTTTCCTAATATGGAGGTTGCATATTATAAAGGATTCGGTGTCCTTGGATACAAATTTGAAGTTAAGGACATAGAAACATCTCGAACCACTCAGAATAGTGGGATTGCGACGGTAGAATCGGATGGTATGATTTATTATGGATGCTTAAATTGCATACTTGGCATCCAATATCCCGGACGATCAGAACCGTTTTATATATTTCAATGTACTTGGTACGATACATGAACCAATAAGAATAAGTGGAGAAATAATCTCGAGACTTGGAAAGATGAATATGGGTTGACTAGTGTGAAAAAATTTCGATTTTACGGTCAGAATGATCCATTTATCTTTTCGGACCAAGCGTTCCAAGTATACCACTCACAGTGCTTGAAGCATCCAGGATGGAGTGTCGTATGCCGTTGGAATCCCAGGGATGTTTACGATGTACCAGAATTCGAGGATCGTATGGAGGACAGAGATGAGAACGAAGAAGAGAGAAAACTTAGAGTGCTCCGACTGTCTGTTTCAAAAGACGGGTTGTCTTCGGCTAATCGTGAAGTTACGTGGTTTAGAAATGAAATGGAGGATGAAATCCAAGTAGATATGTCCAACGCGTCCACGAAACTAAAAAGGTTATCAGTAATATTGTTAGTTATATGTATGCCCTAGAGGCCATTACTGTACATATGATGTATATTGTAGTGGATGCTGGGACATATATAGGGAGGACTTTCTCGCTCGACATGATAGTATGCTATCTGGTTACTCTTTACCTTAACGTGTATGCTGATTGTCTCTCTGTTACATGTTGGTAAAGCCCTTAGGATGTGTACTTGACTATCTGGACTATGATGCGGATCATACTAGTGGGGACATGGTAGTCTATAAGTACATCCTTCAAAGTCCCTAGTCGTGGGTGTATCGAGATGGGGCATCGATATACCAGAGTAGACTAGCGTGTACCTTCTCGACCCATACAGATAGGCGATGGATGATCCCATATCCATTGGTGTTTGACATCAGAGGAGATATACGGGTGCTCAGTAGAGACTGGGTACACTGGACGGACTCGCCGAGAACTCCCAGATGGTATTATACCTCACGTCAGATGGCAGTTCTCTGATGACACTGGTACAGAGTAGTCTGTTGACCCGAGATCGTCATAGAGTCTTGTGTGGTTCCCACTGTGCTTTGATTTCCATCTTACCACGTCCAAGAGGGCGTGCAAAACGGTGGTTTTTGGGTACAGTCCCGAGTCACATGGAGGCAATGAGCGATAGGAGGGGATTCGTCTCTCCCGGTATAGGGAGTTGATGTTGCGCTGTGTTCGATTGGCTATAACAGGAAATCCCTGGCCAGGGTTGCTGAGATTTACTGGTAAGTGTTACCAGTAGTATCTCGAATTGTTATAGACCTCATATCGACACGACTTATTGAGCTATTGGGGTCTGACGTTTACCACCCCTAGGCGAGATATGCGACATATCAGACGGACAGACCGGACTGTACGGTAGTGTTACTGGTCGGATTCGCAGGAGTGTGAGCGGGCTTGCTCGTCGATCTTCTGATCGCTCAATACCCGGGTGGCTGTTACGTTTAGCAGACCGCTTGCGGCTTGTGGGTGTTTGATATGATCATCACCTGCTGCCGGCGTATTGACGAGTCTTTAGAGTCCTACACAGAGGTTTCCTGGCTCGAGCGAAACGAAATAGGAGCGCATATGAGATATGTGCGGGACCGAGAATAATACGAGTATGTGATACTGTATTCGATTCTCGCGATGTGACATTGATCGGTTATATGTGATATAGCCGGGTTATCGGATCAAGTGTTGATTCGATAAGTTGTTACTGATGATGCCAGTCGGTTATGTGCGATATGACCGGATCATTGAATCAAGTGTTGATTTAATGATTTAATGCATAATTATATATTTGATATATTACTTTGCATTAACTAGTATCGGTTCACTTTAAATGGATTTTCTCGCTCGGGTGTGCACATTGTATATACGATATAGTTTTGTGCACTTACTTGTATCATGTTTGATGATACATGGTTTTTGGTTAAGTGTATAGAATTAAACTATGGTCAAGATGATGATTAGGGTTTTGCATATTCTTTTAATTATTTGCTTATTCATTTTGGAAAATAATTAAAGAAATAAAGAAGAAAAACAAAATGGTTTTCTTTCTTTATTCTTCATGAAGCTTATTGAAGCTTCATGAAACTTTGACCACTTAACCATTTTGTCTTCTTCTTTTGACCCTAACCATTAATCTAACCTAAGTTAATTCTCTACACCTAACCATGGTGAAAATTATGATAAGATTATTATTCTTTTCTATTTTATAATAACTTATCATATTCTTCATCTTCTTCTTCTTCTTCACTTCAAGAAAAAGCTTCACAAGCTTTAATGGCAAAGTGAGAATTAGAGTGAGAAATCCAATTCTAAAGTCTACCCACTTCCTATTTCTTCATCCTCTATCTCTTGCCAAGTAGTAGAGTGTGTTTACTTCACAAGTTTCTTGACTTGGTGAAGTTGGAGCTTGATTTAGCGATGCCTCGACGTAGATCATCTTCGGCATGGACATCGACGACCTAGCTCGCTTTTTCTCCGACGAAGCCGACTCTAGAGCCCGGATTCCTTTTGGACAGCGGAGACGACTTCGTTGCGGAGCTATGGAGGTGGAGCACCGGATCTACAAAGGTTGTATTTCCGATATCCCATTAGTTAAGTTGTTAACTAGATTGTTTTTCGCCTAGTTTTCTAGCAAACGATCCGTAGTCGGGTCTCTCGGCACCTAGAATTTTTGAAAATGGCATGTTCGATGCCTTGTGAGACCTCACTAGAGTGCCTAGGAACCCTACAGTGGTATCAGAGCCTAGCTAGAGTCTTAGGCGAAGTCCAGACGGAATTTGAAGTCCGAACGAACCCGGAACCCCAAACCAAACTTGCTCTCTGTACTTTTTTCAAAACAGTGCATTTTTCCATATTAAAAATATTCAGTAAAATCAGCAGGAAATTCTAAGGAATACTGCAAAATTCATGTGCCTGATTCCATTAATGCGCCGCGTTTCCGCGGCACGAGCATGGCTCGTGCGGCGGAACCGCGGCCATTTTTTCGTTTGTGGCATCCAAATTTGTACAGTAATTCATAATATGCTGTGCTGGTTTTCCTGGGTATTTTTGATATTTTTTCAAGAGTTGAATTTTCTGCAGTTATTTTGGGGATTCGGTGTTTCGATCGGAGTATCAAATTTTGTCTGTGTGGCTTTCCGAATAATTTTTAGAATATGTTAAAAAGTTCGACCGGATATAAATACCCAACTTTTCCCCTGTCGGGAAATTTCCAAGTGTTGGATTTTTCCGTAGTTTAACGAAGTTCTAAGTAGTGCAAGTAACGCGATGGTCCCTCTAGAAGACAACAAACCTTAACTCGATTATGTGACCGTCTTGAACTGCCTTTTGAACCTTCGGGTTTGGGGGAGTATGGCGTGCCACATGTGAGGCGTTGGCTTGACCCTTCTACGGCTGGACCGTTGGTACTGAGGCACGAACTGAATGTTGTTAGACTTATTTCATGTGTTGGATTGTATCGGGAAAACTTGGGTGTTCGATTGTTCGATCGGAAAGTTTAACATTTTCTGTTTATCTGGAATGTGATACAATAATTGGAATTCACAAAAAGGTTATGAGATAACTGAATGAATGTTATAAACGTAGCACTTTAGTCTCACTTGATCGGTTGCCACGGAATTTTGATGTGATCAAAAGTCCGTCGCAATCACGTAGCGTACGCGGATACTCGCCGGGTAAACTTAATAGACAGCCTCACTCCATAGCCCCGACCAAGTGACTGTAGGAGAACCCCGTCGCCGAAAGCATCCGTTCGGGTGCTCGCGGTAGCGGTGTTCCGCCTTGGTGCACTTCGTCGACGGTATTAGGGGTGCGGCCGTCTACTGAAGTTTGCGACGAGCATTCGATCATGATGTCGGGAATCTTGTTGAATTACCCGACTTGGTATTGAAAAGTGTTTTCGATAATGAGACTAAAATGCGGGGTTTATAATTGTTAGGCATGTGATGTCTAAGGTATTCATTTGATTAGGCATGCGATGTCTAAACAGGTTGCTGATTCCAACTGTTGTAGTTTTACACTTTCTTTTCTGTGACCATAAGTGTAATATGTGATATCGCCGGTTTCGTTGCTATATGTCAACGACAATTGGGATGCGCATATTTACTTACGTTGATGACATGTGATGTTATGTGTTGCTGGATATGTTATATTGGATCGTCGTGTTTGAATAGCCGGGTTTTTTTTATGTGAGATGAGTGTTTTTCATTTTCATTCATGTAAAAACTTGTATGTAATATTCTTTTATTGGGGCACTTCCAGGTTGCGGAAGCTGTCACCCTTTGTATATTATTTACTTTTCCGCACTAGGATAGACCCAAGGAGGGGAGCATAAGTAACCGGGTTCTGGAGTCCAGTGGGAGACCAACTCGAGGAGTCGAGTCCGGGTCTCCTAACTCCAGAATTGGTAGGGTTCCTTGCCGCTCTCGTAGGGGTCTAGGGGTGTGGGTTTGGCTATTCATCACGACCGTGGAATCCGTGTTTTATACTGGCTCGTATTGAAAACACGGACGTCCTAGTATATCCAATATTTCATATGTTTCTTCTGCTGCGATATCTGTGATGTGATCATGTGATGTTATGTGATAGATACAGTATAGTATATATGATATATTATATAGGCGTTACTTATGTTTTACACCCGCGCTAGCCCTGCCCCGCTCTGCCGTTAGTTACCTAACCTAACGGTGCACGAGGGGACATCGAGGCGAATGCGGATGGCATAAGTGTACGTCATATCTATCTGTGATGTTTAGGTATTTAAATGATGGGACTTCATTAATGTGATTAATGAAATAAAAGAAACCTAAGATGTTGTAGAATCGAATTTCAAAATAAAACAGGTAGCTACAGTTCTTGCTTTGCACAGTGGTATATGTGATATATCCTGCACCTTATTCGATAAGGAAAGGACCGAGATCCCTTCACCGGGAGTGACTCCTTTAGCAATAACTGGCAGATGCTACACACTCGGTTTGTCTTTTGATTGCTTTTAAGAGTTTTTGCTTTGCACAGTGATATATATGATATATCCCGCACCTCATTCGACGAGGAAAGGACCGACGATCCCTTCACCGGGAGTGACTCCTTTAGCAAAACTAGAAAAGCCTCAAAGACACTCCATTTCAAAATTCATTTGATTCTACAACGATATCAAGTTCATTACGCAATAGGTTTTCAGAAAAACCTGTCGTAGCCCTCCGTCATTTCAGATAAGTTGTATATAGTATTCGTGCTGCATTTGTTGGCTTTCGTCAAGGTGCAGTGTGCGGTAGCTATATGCTGCTTATCTGCTAGCATACGATGCGATTGGATTAGGGTAGTCGTGCGGCTTTGTTGGCTTTCGTCAAGGGTCGTGCGGGTGGGTTTAATTCAATCAAGAAATGTACGGGCTGAACTTGACTAGCGGGCTATGGTTTGTTGGCTTTCGTCAAGGTCATAGCACGTTAGGGGCAAAATATTATCGGGAATTTCAAGTGTTGAAATTTGCAATGAGATTGCATACCTTCTATGAAATAGTTGGATCCCGATACCCGCTGCGAGTAAGTGTTACTCCTGGGAGAGTTTTATACATTACAATTAGCTGATCAAGTAGGTGTTTAGAAAGGTGTCAACGGGGTTACGCCTCTGGGAAAACGAGGTTTACATTAATTAGGTTCGTGCGAAAGCATGGGGGACCTCCCTCAAAGTACCGACACTGGCCTGGCTGAAAGATTGGCGAACTTGTAGTGTGTAATTAATCCCGGCTAGTCTTTCCTTTTAGGGTTTGAAGGAAGATTTGATAAAAAGCAGTGGGAGCCATCCTGATTAGATAAAATAATAACCAATCTATTCTTGACAGAGCGCACGCTGAGTGTTTTCTTCTCTCTCTCTCCAGGTAGCAACCATATCACGCCTTAATCAAGATAATAATACAGAATATTGACCGAACCCGCTTGTTATACTGAGCTGGGGAACGTTGGTCCCGCTCCAACTTATAATTGTTATAAGACAGAGCAGGAAATTGGGGAATACCAGATTTCCCGTGCCGCCCAAACGAAGAGAGTGCATGTTGATGCATCATCTTCGGGTGTGTTCATTACAAAGAACTGTTTCTCCGTATCCTCTACGTCCTGGATATGTGATACCAGATCAGGATCCCAGATATGTAATCTGTTACATAGGGCTACAGAAAGGTAGAGAACTGAGAACGGATGATAAGTTTCATGAGGCAGAAAACGGGGCAAGAGTTGCAGCCAAGTCTGTTGGTCACTGTCACCCTGTATTACCAATACGTTGATTCTGAACGAATGTTATTAGATACCGAACCTGATATACAAAATCATATCAGTCTCTTTATTAGTAAAGAAATGATAAAATTTTGTATTGTTGGATAATGTTTTGAACATTTCCTATATCAAAGGTTGATCGGTTCAGGCACGTTATCTAAAAGCATTGATGTTCTAAATCAAACTACAGTTCTTAGTATACGGAACACACACAAGAGGAAGAGTTCAGAAATGAACGAATTCTTCTTGATGCATTGTAGACTAGGTCAGATCATTGTGACCCGACTAGCTAGAGTTATATATAGGTACATATTTAAATCAGTTTGAATTTACATATTGTGAAACTCGCCAGTCATGTCACAAAGATAAGATGACCATAGCTCTGTTTATTGGAAACAGAGAAAGAGTTAGTGAACTCTTGGGATGATACATGTTGATGTATGTAGGTCCCCTGTCTACACATGCCAAGACCGGTTCTTTTACTTCATTACACTCTCTGATAATCTCTCAAGATTCAGACATACGTTCCTGTTGAAACATAAGTCCGAACCTTTTGAGATATTCACAGAATATAAGTTAGAAGTAGAAAACCAGAATACGGGTATAAGTATTATGTCCTTTGATGTGAAAACACGGATTCCACGGTCGTGATGAATAGCCAAACCCACACCCAAAGACCCCTACGAGAGCGGCAAGCAACCCTACCAATTCTAGAGTTAGGAGACCCGGACTCGACTCCTCGAGTTGGTCTCCCACTGGACTCCAGAACCCGGTTACTTATGCCCTCCTCCTTGGGTCTATCCTAGTGTGGAAAAGTAAATAATATACAAACGGTGGCAACTTCCGCAACCTGGAAGCGCCCCAATAAAAGAATATTACATACAAGTTTTTACATGAATGAAAATGAAAAACACTCATCTCACATAAAAAAACCCCGGCTATTCAATCACGAAGATCCAATAAAAGAATATTACATACAAGTTTTTACATGAATGAAAATGAAAAACACTCATCAGGGAGGAGAATACTTGTGCATGGAATTCCTGGACTATTCTAAAGGAGAATGAGATTCTCTCTCAGCATTACTCCTCTGTATACACCATAGCACGATGGTATATCGGGACGGAGCAGATACACCCTATTTGATATGGTGTGCTCTATGATGAGTAATACTGAGCTATCTATTTCCTTTTGGGTGTTATGCACTTGAGAAGCTGCATACCTATTGAATAGGGTTCAAATCAAATCAGTTGCCTACCACTTCATATTTGATATGATAAGGGAAGAGCCCATATCTTAAGTTGGTTAAGATTTGGGGTTGTCCGGGCTTTGTCTAAAAGCATAATCCGGACAAGCTCGAGGCAAGGTCAGTTATGTACAACTGGAAAGGTTCCAGCTATACAAACTACAGCTGATGATTTGATAGAACCAAAGGATTCAGTAGATACCAACGAACCTCAGCCTCTCCGCCGATCTAGTAGGGTTCCTCACCCACCTGAGAGATACTTCGGTTTCTCTATGACAGTGGGAGCGAGGATTGCATCATGAGATGATGACCCAACTAGTTTCGAGCTGGCCATCAGGAGTAAGACTCTATAAGAATGGCTGGATGCTTAGTGATCTGAGATGGAATCCTTATACACCAACAAAGTATGGACTTTGGTTGCTATATCTGAAGGGTTAAATCCCCATCAGGAGCAAGTATATCTTGAGAAGATTACATGGTGTACATGGAAAAGTTGAGACTTTCAAAGCTAGACTTGTTAAAGGTTTGCATCATTGACCAGGTGTGGATCATGATGAAACTTTTTCTAAGGATCTATGCTTAAGTCCATTCAGATCCTACTTGCCACGGCTACATACCATGACTACGATATCTGGTGGTTGGGTGTCATGACAGCTTTTCTAAATGATGTTTTAGAAGAGGGAGTCTATAAGTACACAGCCAGAGGGCCTCGTAGACAGTGGGAGCAGCGGAAACGTGTGCAAGATGCTTTATAGGATAAAGCAGGCATCGCGGAGTTGGAACGTCTGTTTTGATGAAGTACTCAAAGAGTTTGACATCATCAAAATGGTAGATGAACCTTGTATAAACAAAAAGGTAGTAGGGAGTATGGTGACGATTCTCGTAGAGTACGTGGATGACATACTCTTGATAGGGAAGTAGTTTCCTATGCTACGCTCGATCAATCTCCGATTATCACAAAGATTCTCCATATAGGATCAAAGTGATACCTCCTAAATCCTGGATTTTGGATCTATGCGATAGATCTGATTGGATGTTAGGATTCTCACTAGTTGTAGTGAGATGGTATCAACCTATCTTGGGGAGAATCACTGGAAGGGTTCCAGGGTGATAAAGACGACTGAATGTCAGTCACAGGCATTGTCATTACCCTCAGTAAAGGGACGGTATATTGGAAGAGTTCCAAGATAGATACCGTGGCATACTAGACGATAAAGGCAGGATACATTGCTACTTAAGATGCTACCAAAGAGGCTGTTTGGGTATATATATTGGTTCATGAGATGAACTATGTTCCTCCCATTGTGTGACAATGGAGTTGTGGCTTATGCCAAGGAACGCCGGTCCCATCAGTGATCCAGACATATTCTAAGGCAGTATCACTTGATCATGGAGATGGTTGATCTCCAGGGAGATCGAGGTTAGGAGAGTAGACGCAGAGGACAACACAGCGGATCCACTCACAAAGGCCTGTTCCCAGAGAGAGACTTTCATAGGATGGTTGAGTATGAGATACTTCAAACCACTGTTACAGATGGCCCTAGTGCAAGTGGGAGATTGTTAGTTATATGTATGCCCTAGAGGCCATTACTGTACATATGATGTATATTGTAGTGGATGCTGGGACATATATAGGGAGGACTTTCTCGCTCGACATGATAGTATGCTATCTGGTTACTCTTTACCTTAACGTGTATGCTGATTGTCTCTCTGTTACATGTTGGTAAAGCCCTTAGGATGTGTACTTGACTATCTGGACTATGATGCGGATCATACTAGTGGGGACATGGTAGTCTATAAGTACATCCTTCAAAGTCCCTAGTCGTGGGTGTATCGAGACGGGGCATCGATATACCATAGTAGACTAGCGTGTACCTTCTCGACCCATACAAATGGGCGATGGATGATTCCATATCCATTGGTGTTTGACATCAGAGGAGATATACGGGTGCTCAGTAGAGACTGGGTACACTGGACGGACTCGCCGAGAACTCCCAGATGGTATTATACCTCACGTCAGATGGCAGTTCTCTGGTGACACTGGTATAGAGTAGTCTGTTGACCCGAGATCGTCATAGAGTCTTGTGTGGTTCCCACTGTGCTTTGATTTCCATCTTACCACGTCCAAGAGGGCGTGCAAAACGGTGGTTTTTGGGTACAGTCCCGAGTCACATGGAGGCAATGAGCGATAGGAGGGGATTCGTCTCTCCCGGTATAGGGAGTTGATGTTGCGCTGTGTTCGATTGGCTATAACAGGAAATCCCTGGCCAGGGTTGCTGAGATTTACTGGTAAGTGTTACCAGTAGTATCTCGAATTGTTATAGACCTCATATCGACACGACTTATTGAGCTATTGGGGTCTGACGTTTACCACCCCTAGGCGAGATATGCGACATATCAGACGGACAGACCGGACTGTACGGTAGTGTTACTGGTCGGATTCACAGGAGTGTGAGCGGGCTTGCTCGTCGATCTTCTGATCGCTCAATACCCGGGTGGCCGTTACGTTTAGCAGACCGCTTGCGGCTTGTGGGTGTTTGATATGATCATCACCTGCTGCCGGCGTATTGACGAGTCTTTAGAGTCCTACACAGAGGTTTCCTGGCTCGAGCGAAACGAAATAGGAGCGCATATGAGATATGTGCGGGACCGAGAATAATACGAGTATGTGATACTGTATTCGATTCTCGCGATGTGACATTGATCGGTTATATGTGATATAGCCGGGTTATCGGATCAAGTGTTGATTCGATAAGTTGTTACTGATGATGCCAGTCGGTTATGTGCGACATGACCGGATCATTGAATCAAGTGTTGATTTAATGATTTAATGCATAATTATATATTTGATATATTACTTTGCATTAACTAGTATCGGTTCACTTTAAATGGATTTTCTCGCTCGAGTGTGCACATTGTATATACGATATAGTTTTGTGCACTTACTTGTATCATGTTTGATGATACATGGTTTTTGGTTAAGTGTATAGAATTAAACTATGGTCAAGATGATGATTAGGGTTTTGCATATTGTTTTAATTATTTGCTTATTCATTTTGGAAAATAATTAAAGCAATAAAGAAGAAAAACAAAATGGTTTTCTTTCTTTATTCTTCATGAAGCTTATTGAAGTTTCATGAAACTTTGACCACTTAACCATTTTGTCTTCTTCTTTTGACCCTAACCATTGATCTAACCTAAGTTAATTCTCTACACCTAACCATGGTGAAAATTATGATAAGATTATTATTCTTTTCTATTTTATAATAACTTATCATATTCTTCATCTTCTTCTTCTTCTTCACTTCAAGAAAAAGCTTCACAAGCTTTAATGGCAAAGTGAGAATTAGAGTGAGAAATCCAATTCTAAAGTCTACCCACTTCCTATTTCTTCATCCTCTACCTCTTGCCAAGTAGTAGAGTGTGTTTACTTCACAAGTTTCTTGACTTGGTGAAGTTGGAGCTTGATTTAGCGATGCCTCGACGTAGATCATCTTCGGCATGGACATCGACGACCTAGCTCGCTTTTTCTCCGACGAAGCCGACTCTAGAGCCCGGATTCCTTTTGGACAGCGGAGACGACTTCGTTGCAGAGCTATGGAGGTGGAGCACCGGATCTACAAAGGTTGTATTTCCGATATCCCATTAGTTAAGTTGTTAACTAGATTGTTTTTCGCCTAGTTTTCTAGCAAACGATCCGTAGTCGGGTCTCTCGGCACCTAGAATTTTTGAAAATGGCATGTTCGATGCCTTGTGAGAGCTCACTAGAGTGCCTAGAAACCCTAAAAATATTATAATATTACTTCATATTTTTACGATCTATACATATATAGCATGCATATGTAATGATTGTACTCTTTTCAAGCTTTGATGACGACGACCGGAGCAACGAAGGGCGGAAAGAGCACCAGCCGCAGCAGAGGTAGAGGCAAAGCGGTTCTGCTGCCCGGAGAGCTGCGTAGGGAGCTTCAGAGGCCGGTCTTACACCCCGATCGGAGACCCCGATCGAAGACCCCTTCAGATAACTCCTTCCATGTAGACTTTGCCACACCTCCAGTTATATTGCACGCATATTCATTTTGAATGTAATATTATAGATATACACGCATATTTTTTTCAAAATTGCTTATATAGTCAATGTTTGATTGTCTAGCTGTTGGTGGTGCGTCCACATCAGAGGCAGAGGCCACTCCCGCACCTCTAGGTATGTTTATATATCCTATAGTTCATGCATATTGATTTAGAATTTTATATCATATATATACACACATTCTTTTTGCTTTTACTTAGATAATCCTTTTTTTATTGTCTAGCTGTAGATGGTGCCTCCACATCTCGAGCAGAGGCCGTCACCGTACCTGCGGGTATGTTTATATATCTTATAGTGCATGCATATTGATTTAGAATGTTGTCTTATTAATCTACACATTCTTTTTGCAATTACTTATATAATCTATTTTTAATTGTCTAATTATAGGTGGTGCGTCCATATCTGCTGCAGGGGCCACATCCGTACCCTCCGCTCAGTCTGCAGGTTAGTATGAGTAAATATAAAATATTTATTCATTTTATATATTCTCTAAGAATAAACACGAACTTCATGTAATTTTATCATCAATGTTTATTTTCTAGTTGGAGGGGATGCGTCCACGTCCGGGTTACCGGGTGTTACTCACCAGAGGAACTATCGTCCCGTTCGTGCTGCTGTCCGGACCCAGGCTCGTGCTGCTATCACCGGAGGTATATATATCGCACTTTAATTTTCGTTAAACCATACATTTCTTAATACCACTTTGTCTTAATAATTATTGTCTTGATATTTCTTGTAGATGCAGGGCGGTCCCATCCCAAGAGGGGGACTTGAGAGCCGAATCAGTCCCACAGGATGAGGCCCGATAAAGCTAGGGAGGAGGCAGGATTCCCCCTCTTCTTTACCCCTGATTATCGCTATACCAGCGATTATGCTGAGAGGTTCGGCCGGTATATGGGGGATGAGAGCCGACTCGTGAAGAAATATCCACTTCACATTGAGTGGGGCGATCAGTACCGGCCATCATTTGCCCTCTTCTGAGATCAGGCTCGGGAATTAATATATATTTGAATTTGACTTATCCAATATATTTATTATTATTTAACACTTTTAATTTAAATACATTATTTTTTTGTCTTTGTAGTTGGATTACGACTTTCAGCCTGTACCCGACCCTGATCACCCTGAGAGAGTGCTCGATCTTCACGCTCTATACAATGTCCTGATGAAGAATATGCAATCAAAGGTCTGATACAATAGGAACGAGCTGAAGATCAACTGCTATTTCCTGTGGATGGCGACCCCCGAGGCAGAGAGATCGGCTCTCCTACATACTCCGGCCTTTGCGAGAGTCGACGTAGATACATGGCCTCTCTTGTGCCAATATTTCGACTCTCAGAGCAAACAGGTTTGTAATTTAAATATAATTCATTGTTTAGTATATAATTTTTTTTTTGTTGCTTAATTAGAAAACTAAATCTGAATGTATTGTGCAGAAACAGGCCGATCAAAATAAAGAGAATAGGAAGTCGGCGAAGAGGGGTCGCCCCACTTATACAGGTGGCTCGAGGAACATTACTCATGCCATGGAGGCATCGGTAAGTTACAATAGATCTATTTATATATAATGTAATATTAAGAGTTATTTTATAATATATGTAAATTTTTTGCGAATTGCAGAGAGCTTAGACCCTGGCGCAGGGTGGTACACCGAGCGTACTGACCGCGTATCTTGCCGTCCATGGCACCTTGAGAGATCCCGCCACGGGCAAGCTTCGATTCCCCGACACCGCTACCCAGGAGTATTACGTAAGTGTTATTATTTATTCCAACAAATTTGAAATTTTTGTTTTGAAAAGTTCAAATTTAAATGATATACTTATATTTTAATGGTTAATGTGGGTGTAGGAGCGGGTGGTGGAGCAGACGGAGGCATCGGAGATCGATTTTATTGGACAGACCAATCCGATGCTGCTGACCCCAGTCCTACATGCCACAAACGGAGGGCACCACAGAGGTTGGGAGAGAGGCCCGGGACTGGGTCCTAGCAGGGCCCATATGAGGTTGGACTCCACTCCGGCGGTTACTTCCCCTACCCTTCGTGAGCGACGTCTAGAGCATGATGTTGCTGCCTTGAAGACCACCGTCGAGAAGTTGAAGGAGATGGTACGTATACTACTTAATAGTAAAATATTATATCACATTATAGATAGTAACATATGCAATATTAGTAGCCTGAACTTATTTGGTTGTAGACATAGCTTTGATTAATCATACTTAGATAAACCTATCTAATTAAAATAAACTACGGCTTTCCAAACTAGATACCCAAACGAGGCCTAAGTCCCTAAGTATTCTTAAATTGGGCTTTCGCAATAACCTGATAATGATACGAACTCGACTAAAATCTAATACACCGTTCTTACTCGTTTATTACACACAAAATTTAACAGGTGTGACAGGTTACTTCGCCTGTGGCATCTCCTTCGGCTACGGCTCCGCAAGCCACTATCTCGGCTGAGGTTGCACAGACCACTCCTGCAGCTCCACAGCCTACTCAGACTCACGCACAGTCCGCTCTTTCATTAGTCGAGTTTTTGACGACTCAGGGCTGCACCGAGGAGCAGATGTGTCAGATTATGGCGATTATCAGAGGTAGAGGAGCTGGACCGAGTTAGGATAGCTTTATTTATATTTTTGAGGATGTATATACTTATCTGATACATATTGTATAAATTTTGGACGATATTGGTGGTTGTTTGCTTGTTCACGATTATTTAGTTTGATATCGTATTCTGTTTGTCTATTTCATTTATATATTATGCGTGAGATATTGATTATGAATATTTCTGTATTTGGTTATATGATGTATATATTATTGTGCACAGGACGGGAAAAAAACAGGAAGCCTTTTTTTAAAAAAAACCCTGATATTTTGTCCATACGGATTAATCCGTAGGGCCATCTGTTGCACCTACGGATTAGTCCGTAGGTCCAATGTTTGCCCCTATACAGTTAGCCGTAGGGACAAAATATCAGGATACCTGATATTTTGTCCCTATGGACTCAGTAAAACTTGCCCCTACGAATTTATCCGTAGGGGCATTTATTTGGACCTACGGATGTATCCGTAGGGGCACAAATCAGGCCCGACGGATACATCCATAGGGGCAATTATTTTATTTTATAAGCCAATAAATTAAAATATTTATTAGGACCTACGAATTACTCCGTAAGGATAAATTTCCCTACGAATTAAGGCGTAGGGGCAATTATTACTCCGTAGGAACATGTTCAGGGTGAAGACTTGCACCTGCGGCCTTTGCATCTACGGGGTTTTTTGCCTCTACGGACATATCTGTAGGGGAAGTAGGGGCAACCTCTTATTGTAGTAGTAAGACATTTGGACGTGCACGAGAGCCATGTCAGAACACCAAAGCAAAGGTAAACGTCCGAAAGCCAGCAAGATAGACATCTGTAGAAGAACGAAGCCCGATCCAGAGACCAGGCAGACTTCTGAACAAGAATATCCAAATGTCTGCCCAAAGAGCTGAAGAGATACAAAGTCTAGGAAGACGTCTGACTAAGTGTGGTTCAGACATATGTCGACGATAAAACTGCTACGAATAGAATTTTGGTAATTCGGATTTATCTCTTATTTTGGGTAGGATTAGGATTTACCTATAAATAGGGACCTCTCATATGATTTATGTATTGCTTAATTAAAAAGAAAAGAGAGACTATTGTATTGAGAGGGTGACGGTTTAGATCTAAAGAGATTTGAGAGAAATATTTTAGGGTTGCTCGTGGTGTACTTGTTTCGAGATTATAATAGACTTTACAGATTCCACTCTGCTGGGACTAGCCATACAATGGGTGAATATCGTTAACAAATTCCTGTCGGATTTTTTTTTGTGATTCTATTTTTCTATTATCGCACTTTATTATCGTTTTGTCTTCGTTGTTAATTGTGTGATATGATTGCGTGATTTGTTGCATCGTAAGTATTGTTCTGTGGATCGACTTTCTTTCAACAACCGGTATCAGAGCCTAGAGCTTGATGCTTGATAACAACAACTAGTATCAGAGCGAGATTAAAAAAGCTAGGAATCTTTCAATTCTACGATTTAAATTTAGGGTGGGTAACGACGTTTGTGTCCTTTTCCCTATTTATTTAAATCGTAATTTGAACGGCGTTGATTCAGATCGAAGGAGAAGCTGGATTTGCCACGACATAGATCAAAGATGACTGAGGATACAATAAGGATTGAAAAATTCAATGGCCAAAATTATGGTTGGTGGCACATGCAAATAGAGGACTATCTATACCAAAAGGTTCTGTATCTTCCGTTGTTAGGCGAAAAGCCCGAGAAGATGACCGATGAGGTGTGTAATATTTTGGATAGGAAAGCCCTGATGACGATAAAACTATCATTGAATCCACAGGTGGTCTTTAACATCTCAAAAGAGAAGACAATCAGGGCGCTAATGATGACGTTAGCGAAGTTGTATGAGAAGCCTTTAATATCAAATTAGATATTCTTGATGAAGAAGTTTTTCAACATGAAGATGATAGAGAACGAATAAGTGCTAGAGCACTTAAACAAGTTCAACTGCGTAACGAGCCAACTAGAATCCGTTTCAATTGTGTTAGAAGACGAGATTCAAGCCCTTTTATTTCTTTGTTCTTTGTCAGAGAGTTGGGAAAATCTTGTGATGATGATAAGCAACTCTATCTTAGGGACTCTCACGATTAATGATACGGTGAGTTGTATATTAAATGATAAGATGAGAAGAAAGGCTGCGAGTGGGGGTTCAGGAACTTATGCACTTTCAATGGAGAACCGCGGCAGGACGATGGAAAGGAGAAAGGGAAGATGGGCAAGTCAAAGAGCTGAGGAAAGTCGAAAGGGAAGATCCAAGGTGGCTGTTGGAACTGCGGAAAGAAGGGTCACAGAAAAAGAGAATGTAGACTCTTGAAGAGAG
The DNA here is from genome assembly GCA_030015575.1 of Agapanthus africanus. Taxonomy (NCBI): domain Eukaryota; kingdom Viridiplantae; phylum Streptophyta; class Magnoliopsida; order Asparagales; family Amaryllidaceae; genus Agapanthus; species Agapanthus africanus. The sequence goes on along the minus strand of CM057338.1, from coordinate 170,275,689 downwards.
ATTCAGATTGGAAGGCAGATGAAAAGGAAGCCAATGTAATGTCTACCATAAACAGGGGGAACATGGGCTTTGTTTATCGACGAACGAGAATACAAGTGCGGATACCTAGTTCTTAGATTCGGGGGCATCCTTTCATTGCACTTCAGGTCGGCACTATTTTAGCGAGTATGTTCAAGGGGGTCTTGGATATGTGACGGTGAAAAACGGTCAGCCGTGCAAGATCATTGGTAATGGGACGATTATACTACAACCGTTAGGAGGAGGTCAGATCAAGCTAAGGAACGTAAGGCAGATTCCAGATCTGAAGAAAATCTTAATTTCTATAAGTCAGCTAGACAACGATGGTTACATGATGGTGTTTGGAAATTCTCAGTGGAGGATTTCCAAAGAAGGATTGGTGGTCGCAAGGGGAAAGTTGATCAGTTCATTGTACTTCTTCAGTGGGAGTAGTGGAGGTTCAGTTGCAACGGGTTCGGAGGTAGATCCGGAGACTTCGTTGTAGCACAAACGATTGTGGCACTTCAGCGAGAAGAACATGAAAATTCTTCAGGGTAGGGGCTTCATTCGAGGCTGAAAAAGGTGGAGTTGAGGATTTGTGAGAGCTGCGTTTATGGGAAGCAAAGTGCGCTCAGATTTCGGATTGGAGGCGTAGCAAAAAAGAACAAGAAATTGGAGATAATTCATGCGGACGTATGGGGGCCGGCCTCAGTCGAGTCTTATGGAGGAAATCGATACTTCATGACATTCATCAATGATATAAGCCGGAAGCCATGAGTGTATGTTATGAAGAAGAAATCCAATGTATTTGGTATTTTCAAACACTGAATTACGCAGGTGGAGAACCAAACGAGGCTGAAGGTTAAGTGGCTTAAGTCCGATAATGGCATGGAATATTGCACGTAAGAGTTCGAGACATTTTTCTCACCAAAGAGTATTTATTGGTTGAAGACGGTATCGGAGACGCCACAACAAAACGATATCGCTGAAAGGATGAACATGATGATCCTATAACGGGTGAGAAGAATGACCTTGGATGCGGATGTGCCAAAATTCTTATGGGCAGCAGCTGTTGATGTGCTGTGTCTCTGATTAATAGAAGCCTGACAAGTGTGCTTGATGGAGGCATTTGGGAAGAAATTTGGTCAGGTAAACTGGCTAATTACTCATACCTAAAAGTATTTGGTTGTATTGCTCATTCTTTGATTGATAAAGCGGAAATGGGTAAGCTTGACTCTAAATCTAGGAATTGTGCTTTTATCGGGTATGGTGGATATGAGTTCTGATATCGGCTATGGGATTACAAAAGGAAGAAGTTAATACGAAGCTAGAACATCCTCTTTGATGAGCAACACTCGTATAAAAAAGAGAAACAAGCCAAGGATGGTATAGTCCATGAGTTCGTCGAGTCGGATAGAACTCAAGAGAGCGATCAGATACCCACAGGTGGAGATCAGAATTTGGAGGAGACTGCAGTGCAGGATTAGGTTCAAGACCAGGTTGGTGACCAAATTCAGCAACCGGATGTACCATTTCTGAGGAGATCTACACGATAGAGGAGGATACCTTATAGACTTGTTACCGACTTCATTTTGTACACAGATTTAGGAGAGCATGAATCCCTTACAGAAGCAATAAGCGATGGTGCTAGCAAGAAGTAGGAGCAAGCTATGAATGAGAAGATGGATTCTTTGAAGAAGAACCATATGTGGGATTGTTTACTACCGAAAACCGGGAAGACAAACTTCTTTCCTGAATTTGGGGGCATATGCTATTTGGGTTAATCCATTCACCTCTACGAAGATGCCAAGTTGATTTTTGGCACTGTGTATCGGAGGTTTGGACGGATGCGGTTGTTGTAGAAGACTTCATCAGATTCCCCCTCGTTTGCGAGGGATTTTTGATTGTAGGGACGCTCTTCCCTGCAGACGCAAGCCCCTATAGTTAATTATGTTACCGCGTAGAGATAACCGCTTTCTCCTGCTCCAGATGTTCAATTCGTGTCGTGTGTGTTTATTTTATTTTTGGTTTCCCGTGGATTGTATACGGAGACTAATTTATGTTGTCACCCATAGGGCATGGATTAGTCCAAATCCGTATATTCTTAAATTTGGGTTTGGTTTGATTTAAGGATCGTTAATCTCGTCTGAGATTAAGATCACCTTAAATGTTTGTTAAGGATACGTTAGTCCGATATTAGACTAAGATCTACTTAACGGGGGTTTAAGATCGTTTTGATCCAATAAAAGAGCATTTGGACTCAATCGTTTTAGTTTAGGGACGTTACGGTCCGTAGATTACCATTTTTTTAGGGTGAGAGTTTAGTTTAAGGACGTTACGGTCCATAACTAGTTTAAGGACATTGTGGTCTATTGGGATGTGCTCATGGGTTCGGGAGTGCACCAAAGAGCTGTTGGTTGTCGGGACCCTCCACTTCTCTGAAGACGTTGAAGAATTACAACGACATGTATCAGAGGTATAGAGATATGTACCCTTGAACCAAACTCCAGATTGAAGGAAGAGATCATGGTGGAATGAACATCATTTTAGAAACCATCCGTTAGGAGATCATTAGTCATCTTTGGAACTAAGATCGGTTTAGGAAGACCTGAGTATAGGAAGGCTCGGTTGATTGGTGATCAAAAGGGTTTTGGCCTTGGGTGACTCGGCTAATTTGGGCTAAGGTTGGCTTATCATAGTGTTAAACACTAATATTTGTTCGGCGCTCATGCGCTCCCACGTGAGGCTCTAGAGTAGTGTTAAACACTGAAATTTGGGACGCTCACGTGTGGCACGTGAGGTGCTTGAAAATTGAGCACTGCTTATTTGGGTTTATTCTTTTTTTCTTTTATAAGTGCTAAGCACTATTGGGGGTCACATGGGCTCACGTGAAGCACCCCAAAAATGAAAAATGTTTTTGATTTATTCCCCTTTTCCTTTATAAGTGGTGAGCACTATTAGAGGGTCACGTGGGATCACGTGAGGCGTCCCAAAAATGTGATCTATCTTTGATTTATTCCCCTTTTCCTTTTATGAGTGCTAAGCACTATTGAGGGCTCACGTGGGCTCACGTGACTCGATCTCAATCGTTCCTTTTTGTTCTTCAGAGGTACTCACGTGGGAACACGTGATCTATTGTTATAGCGTTGAACGCTAATCGTTTCTTTTATATCCTTGAAGATCTTGATCTGAGTTTTGAGAACTTCAGGTCCTTTGTTTTTATAAGAATTAAATTTTTATATATGGTTAAACCCTAGTTTTATCAGAGGATGTAAATTCCTATATCTTTTTGTAAGAATTAAATTCTTCAAACTTTAGTTCTTTCCCCTAAGTTTTGAGTCTGCATGACAGAATCTCCCCGATGAGAATTAAATTCTTAACTTATGGGGAGATCTGCTTCTGCAAACCTCAACCAGAGAAAGAACTAAGTTCTTTTAGAAGAGTTAAACTCTTGGTTTGAGAATTAAATTCTCTTTTGTTTTGTGGGAGCTTTTGGGAGACTTCTGTATATTTTTTTAGAAACTTATGGGGTGGTCTCCTCCTTTTGAGAATTAAATTCTCTCTCTATTTTTCTTCCCCTTCCCCTTTGTGTGTATATAATTTTTCTCTCCTTGCTCCTATTTATATGAGAAGAAGAAGAATCAATTTGTTAAGAAAATCCCCCATTGAGAGATCATGATTGATTCCATGATCTCTTAGATTAATCGGTGAATTTTATTCACCGTTAGATTTTTAATCCAAAGGCTCTCTGTTTAACAGAGAAGATTTCTTGTTTGTTTAGCAAGATTATGAATATGTTGTTAGTTTTAATAAGATCATAATTTTATTCTATCATATCTTTTAGTTTAACAAGATCGGAAATATATTTTCTTAATACAGAATTTAATTCTATCATATGGATATCTCGTTAGTTTAACATAGAATTTATTCTTATCATATGAATATCTTGTTAGTTTAATAAGATTAGGAAAATATTTTCCTATGAGATAACTTTATTCTACCAGATAATTACCGTTGGATCTTTGATCCAAAGGTCCTCTGTTTAACAGAGAAAATCTTTCTAGTTTGAGAAAGATCGGGAAAATAGTTCTCAAATAGAATTTAATTCTAGAATTTGACAGGAGCATTTTAAATTGGGGAGCTCACATGCTTTGCATGTGAGTAGCAAGAGAACTTACGTGTTTAACACGTGACCCCTAATGTGGGTTTTAGCCTATTTATTTTCAGCGCTCATATGCTTTACATATGAGCGCTCATATGTTTAGCATGTGAGGCCTGTTTGTCCCTTAGTTGTTTGTTTTCAGCGTTCATATGCTTTATAGATGAGCGCCCATGTGTTTAACACGTGAGCCCAAATTTTGAAGACTCTCCCCCTTTTTTATAAGGGAACAAGTAGCTCTTGGCCGACAATTTTGGAGGGAATAAATGCCCCCCCACTACTTTACCCATATAAGAATGTACGTGGGTGAAGTAGTGCAGAATCATGTATGGCTATAGGATTGATAGCTTAGGAGACAAGTTTAGGGTCCTTATAGCCTAAGACTTTTTTTCATAAGCCGTAAGTTCTCGCAAGAACATTGTTTTCCTTACGAGTCGAGATGAATCGAGAGGTTCTCGCAAGGAAATTATTTTCCATACGAGTCGAGACGAATTGAGAAGTTCTCGTAAGGACATTGTTTTCCCTACGAGTCGAGATGAATCGAGAAGTTCTCGCAGGAACATTATTTTCCCTACGAGTCGAGACGAATCGAGAAGTTCTCGCAAGGACATTGTTTTCCCTACAAGTCGAGACGAATCGAGAAGTTCTCACAGGAACATTATTATCCCTACGAGTCGAGACGAATCGAGAAGTTCTCACAAGGACATTGTTTTCCCTACGAGTTGAGACGAATCGAGAATTTCTCACAGGAACATTGTTTTCCCTACGAGTCGAAACGAATTGAGAAGTTCTCACAGGGACATTATTTTCCCTACGAGTCGAGACGAATCGAGAAGTTCTCGCAGGGACATTGTTTTCCCTACGAGTCGAGACGAATCGAGAAGTTCTCGCAGGGACATTGTTTTCCCTACGAGTCAAGAAGAATCGAGAAGTTCTTGCAGGAACATTGTTTTCCCTATGAATTGAGAAGTTCTCATAAGGACATTATTTTCCCTACGAGTCGAGACGAATCGAGAAGTTCTCGCAGGGACATTGTTTTCCCTACGAGTCGAAACAAATCGAGAAGTTCTCGCAGGAACATTGTTTTCCCTACGAGTCGAGACGAATCGAGAAGTTCTCGCAAGAATGTCCTAACATTACAGTTAACCTCTGCTGATAGAAGTTCGTTAGGGTCTGTGGTACTAGGGTTTTTTACCCGTCGTACCGTCGCGTTTGCTGATGTATTCCCCGATATGCAATCTTGCCATTCGAGTAGCCTCACGACTGTCGTGTCTCTGATCCCTTCGGGGGCTGGACAAGACGTCTTCAAGTAATCTCCCGGGTCATATTACCGTCGGAAGAGCAAGCCTTAGGGATTTTCCATGCCGCTTTTTACTTGAGTTTAGGCTCAATTTTGAATCCCCGATGAGTCATAACCACTCCGCGCTGGTCTTTCAGGTTTTATTTGATTTTCCGTCAAGACCCTGAAGCTAGGGATTTTCCTTGGCTTCGTTTGTTGACATTGTGTCTACTATATTGTGACGAATGTCAAGATTGTCTCTAGGTTGTCTGTGAACCGTTGAGTCTTAGAACTAGGGACATTGTCATGGCTCCGTTGTTTTGACCCTGAGGTCGGTGGTTGACGTTGCTTCTGCATCCTGTTGGAGTGAGAGGGAACACCGCAGTTGATCTCTAGGCTGTCTGTGAACCATCAAGATTTGGAACTAGGGACTTTGTCATGGCTCCGTTTTGTTGATGTCGCGTCTACATCCTGCTGGAGTGAGAAGAAATGCCGTTGTTGATCTCTAGGCTGTCTGTGAACCGTCGAGATTTGGAACTAGGGACTTTGCCATGGCTCCATATTTTTGACGTCGCGTCTGCATCCTGTTGGAGTGAGGAGAAACGTCGTTGTTGATCTCTTGGCAGTTTGTGAACCGTCGAGATTTGGAACTAGGGACTTTGCCATGGCTCCGCTTTGTTGACGTCGCATCTACATTCTGTTAGAGTGAGGAGAAACGCTGTTGTTGATCTCTTGGCAGTCTGTGAACCATCGAGATTTGGCTATCCTTCTGATGGAGCTTGGTGGGAAAATGTGATTTCCTTATCGTTTGTGCCCATGGATTGTATACAGGGGTCGATGTGGACTCACCTACAGGGTAAAAGTTTCATTCATCATTTTTTTTTGTTTCCGCGATGCTCTATCATTTCAGCTTTTTATATCGCAAAAGTCGTGATTGCCCAATCATTTCGGCTATTTTTCGCGGTGCCCAATCATTTCGGCTATTTTTTTTCTTTTTACTCGCTGCTTTTTATTGCGAGTTGCCCCATCATTTCGGCTGTTTTTGTATGCATATTTTTTGCTCGCTGGTTTTTATTGCGAGTTGAGATCCGATACCAATTTTAGCATCAGTATCGCTGCGATTGGAATATGGCCAGGAACGAACCATCATTTGCCTTGAAAGGACTTGGAATTTGATACCGATTTAGGCATCAGCATCGCTGCAACTGAGGTATTGCCAGGAGCAAATCATCATTTGCGTTTGTCGACTTGAAAAAAGGTGGCTTAGCAAACAGGGTTAGGATCCTGTTGACTAAGGCTTTTTGACTTTATGTGCTGTAAGGGTCTTATAAAGATTTTTCTCCTTACAAGTCGTTAGAATCTTATATGTATAGGTTCTCCCTAGAAGTCGTGAGGACTCCTAAGTGATATTTTCTCTTGTGAGTCATAAGGATCTTATAAGAGTGTTTTCTTCTTATAAGTTGAGAGGACTTATAAGTGTCGTTCACCACATGAGGATATTTTTCGTCATTGGTGGGACTTGGTGAGGGAACGTTTATTTGTGCCCGTAAATTGTATACAAGAGTCAAAATTGAACCGCTTGTAGGGAAATTTGGGGAATGTGATGGCTTAAGAACAGGTTCAGTGTTAGTGTATATGCCCTAGAGGCCATTACTGTATCATACTAGTATGTATATTACTTAATGGAAGCTTGGGATATTCACCTTGTATTAACAATCTTGCTCAAAATAGTAGTATGCTACTTGGTTTGTTTCTACTTCAATGTGTACATGTGTTTGTTTTGTATATCGCCTATACACATTAGTAGAGCCCTTAGGATCTTTGCTTGATTACCAGCGATGTGATGGCCGTCACACTAGTGGGGCTGGGTAATCTATAAGCACATCCTTATGCAGGTCCCTGGTCGCAGGACTATCGAGACAGGGCATCGATACTCCGGAGTAGACCAGCGCATGCGCTTCTCATCCCAGTGTGGGAGACGGTCTGTCCCACAGCCGTCAGTACGTCGTACTTGAGATAGTATGCGGGTGCTTGTTAGGTTACGGGTACACTGGACAGGACTCGTCGGGAACTGACTAGTTGGTATTATACCTATCGTCAGTTATCAGTTCCCAGGTGACATGAGTACAGCTTAGTCCGCTGACTTGACACTGTCACTCCGCCTCGAGTGTGTTCCCACTGTACTTTGATCACTACCCTACCACGGCTCAAAGGAGTCGTGCAAACAGGTGGTGGTTGGGTGCAGTCCCGAAGCACTTGGAGGCAGTGACGGTTAGACAGGATTCGTCTCTCCCGGTATTGGGGGTTGACATCGCGCTGTGTCTAGGAGAGCCATTACACGAGTAGTCCCTGGCCAGGGCAAACGAGATATACTGGTAGGTTTCCAGTGTTATCTCAGGGTGTTTTGGGCTTCGCTCCGGCACGACTTGTACCGCTATTGGGGGACTGACGTTTACCGCCCCCTAGGCCCGCCATGCGATGTATCAGACGAACAGACCGGACTGTACGGAGAATGTCACACTCAGGCTCAGTAGGAGTTCAGATGGGTTTCGCCTCGTCCGTCTTCTTGTCGGCATTACCTGGGGACCGTTACGCACAGCTAGTGCCGCTTGCGGTCTGTGGTTAAACCCACTGCCAGCGTAGTGTCGAGTCTTTAGAGTCCCACACAGAAAGCTTTTCGCCTTTAGGCAAAAGAGTAGAGGTCGCATGGTATTGCGACAGGTCGCATGGTTTTGCGACAGGGTTCGGTCACATCCGTGCACTTGTGCACGTACAGTGTCCGGACAGTTTACACTAGCGGGCTTTGGTTTAAGCCAGATCCTAGTGTGCCTTATGGGATTGGATTTATCCAGTTTGCATTCGTGTTCCTCGGAACGCGGATGCGGGTGTGTATGCACAGTTGACAGGGAGGCAGAGGCTGCGGATTCTCATTAGGGTTGTTGACAGTTGACCGTTGACTATTTGACTTTATGCTCAACCCTAATGAGAATATGATATGTGATTAACTATTATATTAATTAAGTATTATGGTGATATGGTTGTTGACTTGTTGACTTTTGTTGACTTGTTGACTTTGGTGACTTGTTGACTTTTGTTGACTTGTTGACCGGTTGACTAGGCTTGACTAGTTGACCATCATGATAACCATGGTTATCATTTCATGCCAAAGACTTTTTTTTCTTGCTTGCTCATTTGAGTAAAATGAGTGCATGACATGATAAGCTTATGGTTGCTTCAAACCATCACATAAGACTTTTTTGATATGATGAGTTATGATCACTTTGGATTATGAGAGGGTGAAAGACAAAAGAGTTGCTCATTCTTTTCTTGCTCATTCTCTCTCTTGTTCTTGAGCTCTCTTGTTCTTGCTCTCACCCTCAACCTCTTCCTCCCTCTCTTGATCTATGGTTCTCTTGTCTCATGAGTTGAGAATCAAGAACCATAGATAAAATCCCATTCTATTTCTTCTCTACTCATTCTAGTTCACTAGGTTTAGCAAACCAAGTGAACTAGTTTCTTCAAAGAACGAAGAAGGAGCTAAAGGTTGGAGCTTTCAAGTGGATCTATCTTCGGCGTACGGAGACGACGAGAAGGAGCCATCGGACTACCACCGGAGCTTGAAGACGAAGGAGTTCAAGACAAGCTAGGTATAACCCCCTAACCGAGTAGCTAGAAACTCTTAGTTAGGATGTTAGATAGAAGTTTAACCAAGATCCGGGTTTTAGGTCCATGTTACCATCTTTAAGAAAATCGTTTTTTACCAAATTCCGCATTCCCGAAAGTACCGGGAGAGGTAGCATGGACTTACAGTGGTATCAGAGCCTAGTTAAACTCTATCTAACATGTTAGCAAGTAACTAGAAGATCGATCAACGAAAAAGTCCCGAAAACGAACCCCGAAAATTTGCAGTTTCTGTCGAATTTTTTACTGTTCAAAAGTTGATTATTTTGACACCTAAAATTGGCTCAGGCTTTTATGTAGGCACCCACCAAAACTTTTCCAACGTTCGAGTCAAATGGCCGCGGTTCCGCGGCGGGAGCACGCTCCCGCCGCGCAACCGCGGCCGAGTCGACTCGGCAGAGGAAACGTTTTGGTGCAGTGTTTTCTTGGGGGTATTTTGGGATTTTTAGCATATATATTTTCAACCCAGATTTTCCAGAACGAAAATTTCTTTTTTGGGGTCCCGAAAATCCGTATTTTTGATCGTACTTCTAAAAGACTTAAGCTAACGGGTTTTTTTCTGTAATGTGATATTTGTATTGAACGTCTACTAATCGCTATATGTCGATTAGTGGGGGTTATACAAATCTGTGATCTGTAATGTTGCTGGAATGTGTATATAAATATGTTGGATTGTCGCGGGTGAATAGCCGGGGGTTGTGAGACGAGAGTTTTCTTTTCTTGCAATTCATGTAAATTGATGTAATAATTATTTGTATGGCCGCACAACCGGGTCGGGGTTGTAGCCGTCATTGTATAATTTCTTTTTACTGTTTTTGCTCCTAGGATAGACCCATGGAGGGGGTGCACAAACTACCGGGTATGCCGAAGTGTCGAGTGGCCTACTCATGGAGATGAGGGAGGTTGCTACGCTTCGGGTACTTGGCGGGTAGTTTGCCGCACCCGTAGGGGTCTTGGGTGGGGTGTTGGCTATTCACCGCGACCGTGTAATCTGTTTTTGTTACAGGCTCGTACAAATTACAGATTCCTAGTATATCCAATGCATTTATCTGTGATCTGAAATGTTTATCATTGCAGTATATCTATATATGATAATATTTAGGCATTGCTTATGTTTTACAGACGCGCTAGCCCAGCCCCCGCTCTGTCGTTAGTTAAGTAACCTAACGGGTAATGACGGGGCCCCGTGGCGAATGCGAATGGCATAAGCGTACGTCATATTTTGGTTGTTTTCTGCAATGGTAGGATTAAATGATGGGACGCATTAAAAGAACTAATGCAAGAATATCACGCATTAAAAGAACTAATGAAAGATAATAAACCAAGTTAAAAGTCGTTGGAACACTTTCGAAAAACCACTCGGTTCTTTTCAAAACAAACTTTTAAAATGCGGAGTTTGAGCCACTCCATTTAAAAGCTATCTCGTTCCATCGACTAAATCAAGTTCACTACGTTCACGGTTTCGCCAAAACCATTCGTAGCCCTCCGTCGTTTCATATGAATATTCAACAGTATTCAAGCTGTGTTTGTTGGCCTTAGTCAAGGCACAGTGTTTGGTAGCTGGTGGGTATTCATATGTTGCATAGATAGAATGCGTTGGTTTGGGACAGTCGTATTACCTTGTTGGCCTTAGTCAAGGGTATATACTGGTGGATTCAAATTAACCTGGACAACGACGGGTAGAACTTGACATGTGACTTATGATTTGTTGGCCTTAGTCAAGGTCATAAGAGCATGGGGCAAAAATATACATCGGGAGTTTCATAAGCACTGAAACTTGCTAGATTTGCATACCATTTGGAGTGTGATGATTCTGGTAGGATTCCTTCAGTTTCTTCACGCGATGATATTTGGATCCCGATCCTACTGTGAGTATATGCTACTCCTCGGGAAATTTCTCACTAAACGATCAATGCTATAAACCTAGTAGGTGCCTAGAAAGGTGTTAGCGGGGCTACGCCCCCAGGGAAAAGAGGTTCTTTAATTAAGGAACTTCGCGAAAGCGTTGGAAAACCTCCCTCGAAGTACCGACACCGGCCTGGCTGAACGGTTAAGCAAGTATTGTGCAGTGGGATTGATCCCGACTAATTCTTCCTTTATGGTTTGAGGAGGGATTCGAGAAACAGTGGGAGCCATCCTGTTTAGACAAACTAAAAACCACTCTAAACTTGCAAGAGCATCATGCTGAGTGTTTCTTCTTCTCTCTCTTAATTGCAGCGACCCTGTGACCGCACCTAGGTTACATCTAGATAAAAATATGACTGAACCTGACTGTTATGACTGGCAAAGGTCTGTCCAGATGTCCATTGCCCATGACAAGCTGGGACACCTCTTAACTAATCAAATCCCTGTTGTCTCAGGTCTAGTTTCCCCTGTCACGGATGTTCACATCCGCAGGACACCGGAAAAGGATTGTGCGAAAGCCAAGTGCCTCGTGTTAGCCTCAGTTAATGGTGCAAACCAGAGGCAGCACGAGAAGATGGACTCAGTTTCTATCTTCCTCCATAACAAAGTTTTATATGGAGAGCAATCTCGTATCGCAAGATATGAGACCTCGAACGAATTGCTTCAAGCGAGGTTGGCTGTCGGGTCATCTGTAGGGGGCAACGTCCTTACAGAGACCAGCTATTTTAAGCTCACGGACCTGGAGACCACATTAGAGAATGGGTCAAGTACTGACCTAATTCTACAGTCCCTGCCCTCTGCTTATACCCTGAAAGAAACCAGGGAAGAAAAAGGAAAAACAAGGGCAAAAGTTTCGGGACTGGATATGATTAAAGAGGGACGTTCCTATTGTAACGGGAATGAACTATGGCAGAGAGATTGCAGGGCTTGTAAAGCCAGTAGCCAGAATTCGAAGCATGTTGTGGCTTCGGCTTCGAGTGTGTTTGTAATTGAGAACTGTTTGTCAGTTAACCCTACTTCCTGGGTATTGGATACCGGATCAGGATCTCACATCTGTAATTCGTTACAGGGTCTGAGAAACCGTAGGGTTATCAGGAAAGGTGATATGACTCTCAGGGTTGCTAACGGAATGAGCATGGATGCTGTATCCGTAGGGGAATATCACCTAGGACTGACAACTGGGCAGATATTGATTCTGCGTGACTGTTTGTATGTACCAGGTGCGACTTGCAATATCATATCTGTATCCTTACTTTCTAAGGAAGGATATGATTTTGCTTTTGTAAGCGATGTAGTAAACATCCACCTAAATCAAGCACTGATTGGGTCAGGTACATTAAATAACGGTATATACGTATTGAATCAAGCTCAGATATTCAGTGTCCAGAACACACTTAAAAGAAAGTCTCCAGAATTAAATCAGGCTTTCTTATGGCATTGTAGACTGGGTCACATCAATGAGACACGGTTGACTAAGTTACATAAAGAAGGATACTTGGATCCGTTCGAGTACCAGTCTTATGCCACTTGTGAATCTTGTCTCATGGGAAAGATGACAAAGACTCCGTTCACTGGACACGGAGTAAGAGCGAGCGAGCTCTTGGGACTTATACACAGTGACGTGTGTGGTCCAATGTCTACACATGCGCGAAGCGGTTATTCATACTTCATTACTTTCACAGATGATTTCTCTAGGTTTGGACATGTCTTCTTAATGAAGCACAAATCCGAGGCCTTTGAGAAATTTCGAGAATATAAGAATGAAGTAGAAAAACAAACAGGCAAAAGTATCAAGATCCTAAGATCGGATCGAGGTGGTGAATACTTGAGTGCCGAGTTTCTGGACTACTTAAAAGAGAATGGAATTCTCTCTCAGCGTACTCCTCCATACACACCACAACACAACGGTGTATCGGAAAGAAGGAATCGAACCCTACTAGATATGGTTCGTTCCATGATGAGTAAGGCTGAGTTACCGCGATCTTTCTGGGGTTATGCACTGGAAACAGCTGCACATCTCTTGAACCAAGTTCCTACTAAGACAGTGCCTACCACACCATACCAGATGTGGAGTGGGAAGAAACCCTGTCTTAAATCCTTTAAGACATGGGGATGTCCGGCTTTTGTAAAAAAGCAGCATGCGGACAAGCTCAAGGCACGCTCAGTACAGTGCAAGTTTGTGGGATACCCAAAGAACTCCAAGGGGTATCTTTTCTATTACGCAGAGGAGCAAAAAGTCCTTGTTTCTCGTCATGCCCGCTTCTTGGAAACTGAGTTTTTAGAAAATCAGATAAGTGGGAGCGCAATAGAACTGGAAGAAATTCCAGAACCACAAGCTATTACTGAAACCTTAGTAGAACCAGAAGGTTCAGGGGAACCGGACATTCCTACGCCGCTCCGCAGGAGTTGTAGGCAGTCTCATCCGCCCGAGAGATACTACGGTTTTCTCGTAGACGGGGATAGAGAGGATTGCATCATAGATTATGATGAGCCTACTAGCTTCCAGCAAGCCATTCAGAGCGGTGACTCGGTAAAATGGCTGGATGCAATGCGGACCGAGATGGAGTCCATGTACACCAACAAAGTTTGGACTTTAGACTTTGCTCCAGAAGGGGTAAAACCCGTAGGCTGCAAATGGATCTTCAGAAAGAAGATTGGTGTAGATGGGCAGGTTGAAACCTATAAGGCTAGGCTCGTTGCAAAGGGTTTTCGTCAAAGACCTGGTTTGGACTATGACGAGACTTTTTCTCCGGTAGCCATGCTTAAATCCATTCGGATCCTTCTTGCCATTGCTGCCTTCCACGATTATGAGATCTGGCAGATGGACGTTAAGACGGCTTTCCTAAATGGAAATTTAGAAGAGTGCGTCTATATGGATCAGCCAGAGGGATTTAATCAGAGTGGGAGCAGCGGTAAAGTGTGCAAGTTGCTCAAGTCCATCTATGGACTTAAGCAGGCATCGCGGAGTTGGAACATCTGCTTTGATGATACTGTCAAAGAATTCGACTTTGTCAAAAACCCAGATGAACCATGCATTTACAGTAAGATTGTAGGGAGAAATGTGGTATTCCTCGTCTTGTACGTCGATGACATTCTCCTAATAGGAAATGATATTCCTATGCTACAGTCAGTCAAAGGATTCTTGTCACAGAGGTTCTCCATGAAGGACCTGGGCGATGCCAACTACATTCTGGGGATCCAGATCTATCGTGATAGATCTAAAAGGATGTTGGGACTTTCACAGTCAAGGTACATCGACACCATACTGAAACGATTCAGTATGGAAGATTCCAGGCGCGGTAATCTACCGGCTTGTCACGGAATCACCCTCTCCAAAGAGATGTCTCCCAAGACTGATTTGGAAAGGGCTCGCATGTCATCAATACCCTACGCATCTGCGGTAGGCTCTGTTATGTATGCGATGTTATGTACCGACCAGATGTAGCATACGCATTGAGCGTTGTAAGCCGGTATCAGTCAGACCCAGGGGAGAAACACTGGATAGCAGTAAAGAACATTCTCAAGTACCTGAGAAGGACTAAGGAGATGTTCTTGGTGTATGGCGGAAAAGACCTCCAGATTGAGGCCTTTGCTGACTCCAGCTTCCAGAGTGACAAGGATGACTCCAAGTCCATGTCGGGTTATGTCTTTACCCTCAATGGAGGGGCGGTTTGCTGGAAGAGTTCCAAGCAGGAAACCGTTGCTGACTCAACCATGGAAGCGGAGTACATAGCTGCTTGCGATGCCGCAAAGGAAGCTGTCTGGATGAAGAAGTTCCTCACGGAACTTCAGGTGGTTCCTACCAGTGTTGATCCAATACCGCTGTATTGTGACAACAACGGCGCTATAGCTTTAGCGAAGGAACCAAGGTCCCATCAGAAGTCCAGGCACATTTTGAGGCGGTTCCACCTGATCAGGGAGATCATTGATCGCCAGGAGATCGAGGTAAAGAGAGTAAATCAGAAGATAACACTGCAGATCCATTCACCAAGGCCTTGCCCCAAACTCAGTTCGAGCGGCTGATCGAGATGATAGGTCTTCGATACGCCAGTACATGGCCTTAGTGCAAGTAGGAGATTGTTAGTGTATATGCCCTAGAGGCCATTACTGTATCATACTAGTATGTATATTACTTAATGGAAGCTTGGGATATTCACCTTGTATTGACAATCTTGCTCAAAATAGTAGTATGCTACTTGGTTTGTTTCTACTTCAATGTGTACATGTGTTTGTTTTGTATATCGCCTATACACATTAGTAGAGCCCTTAGGATCTTTTCTTGATTACCAGCGATGTGATGGCCGTCACACTAGTGGGGCTGGGTAATCTATAAGCACATCCTTATGCAGGTCCCTAGTCGCAGGACTATCGAGACAGGGCATCGATACTCCGGAGTAGACCAGCGCATGCGCTTCTCATCCCAGTGTGGGAGACGGTCTGTCCCACAGCCGTCAGTACGTCGTACTTGAGATAGTATGCGGGTGCTCGTTAGGTTACGGGTACACTGGACAGGACTCGTCGGGAACTGACTAGTTGGTATTATACCTATCGTCAGTTATCAGTTCCCAGGTGACATGAGTACAGCTTAGTCCGCTGACTTGACACTGTCACTCCGCCTCGAGTGTGTTCCCACTGTACTTTGATCACTACCCTACCACGGCTCAAAGGAGTCGTGCAAACAGGTGGTGGTTGGGTGCAGTCCCGAAGCACTTGGAGGCAGTGACGGTTAGACAGGATTCGTCTCTCCCGGTATTGGGGGTTGACATCGCGCTGTGTCTAGGAGAGCCATTACACGAGTAGTCCCTGGCCAGGGCAAACGAGATATACTGGTAGGTTTCCAGTGTTATCTCAGGGTGTTTTGGGCTTCGCTCCGGCACGACTTGTACCGCTATTGGGGGACTGACGTTTACCGCCCCCTAGGCCCGCCATGCGATGTATCAGACGAACAGACCGGACTGTACGGAGAATGTCACACTCAGGCTCAGTAGGAGTTCAGATGGGTTTCGCCTCGTCCGTCTTCTTGTCGGCATTACCTGGGGACCGTTACGCACAGCTAGTGCCGCTTGCGGTCTGTGGTTAAACCCACTGCCAGCGTAGTGTCGAGTCTTTAGAGTCCCACACAGAAAGCTTTTTGCCTTTAGACAAAAGAGTAGAGGTCGCATGGTATTGCGACAGGTCGCATGGTTTTGCGACAGGGTTCGGTCACATCCGTGCACTTGTGCACGTACAGTGTCCGGACAGTTTACACTAGCGGGCTTTGGTTTAAGCCAGATCCTAGTGTGCCTTATGGGATTGGATTTATCCAGTTTGCATTCGTGTTCCTCGGAACGCGGATGCGGGTGTGTATGCACAGTTGACAGGGAGGCAGAGGCTGCGGATTCTCATTAGGGTTGTTGACAGTTGACCGTTGACTATTTGACTTTATGCTCAACCCTAATGAGAATATGATATGTGATTAACTATTATATTAATTAAGTATTATGGTGATATGGTTGTTGACTTGTTGACTTTTGTTGACTTGTTGACTTTGGTGACTTGTTGACTTTTGTTGACTTGTTGACCGGTTGACTAGGCTTGACTAGTTGACCATCATGATAACCATGGTTATCATTTCATGCCAAAGACTTTTTTTTCTTGCTTGCTCATTTGAGTAAAATGAGTGCATGACATGATAAGCTTATGGTTGCTTCAAACCATCACATAAGACTTTTTTGATATGATGAGTTATGATCACTTTGGATTATGAGAGGGTGAAAGACTAAAGAGTTGCTCATTCTTTTCTTGCTCATTCTCTCTCTTGTTCTTGAGCTCTCTTGTTCTTGCTCTCACCCTCAACCTCTTCCTCCCTCTCTTGATCTATGGTTCTCTTGTCTCATGAGTTGAGAATCAAGAACCATAGATAAAATCCCATTCTATTTCTTCTCTACTCATTCTAGTTCACTAGGTTTAGCAAACCAAGTGAACTAGTTTCTTCAAAGAACGAAGAAGGAGCTAAAGGTTGGAGCTTTCAAGTGGATCTATCTTCGGCATACGGAGACGACGAGAAGGAGCCATCGGACCACCACCGGAGCTTGAAGACGAAGGAGTTCAAGACAAGCTAGGTATAACCCCCTAACCGAGTAGCTAGAAACTCTTAGTTAGGATGTTAGATAGAAGTTTAACCAAGATCCGGGTTTTAGGTCCATGTTACCATCTTTAAGAAAATCGTTTTTTACCAAATTCCGCATTCCCGAAAGTACCGGGAGAGGTAGCATGGACTTACATTCAGATCCCTGTAACTGAAGGCTTTTGAATCCTATCTGTAAGGGTCTCACAAGGGGAATTCTCCTCGCGGGTCATAAGGATCTCGTAAGTGTAATTTCTCCTTAGGAATCGTGGGGATCCCTAAGTGTGTTGCTACCTTGTGAGTCGTAAGGATCTCAGGCAGGTGTCTTCTCCTTACAAGATCGAGAGGACCTTACAGGTGTTTTTATTTTAAGGAGATTGCGCCCTCTCGGGTTTTCACAAACTCGCCGGTAGTCCTACTGTTTTTCCTCACGGCGCCCTTTCGGGTTTTCACCCGTGCCCATTTCGCTTGTAGACGCACCCTTTTTTTTGAAGCTTTGATTGCAACACAGATCCCAGGAAAAGATATCGCCATGTTTGGGGCGGAGAATACTAGTTTAGGGATATTTCGGTCCATGCAGCTCCGAGGCGGAGTTTTGCCGGATGCTACTTATAAAGTTTGGACTCAGGAAGACAGCGAGCGGACATGAGCATCATCATCTATCATTAACCTGAGCTATGACTTGTCAAACAGAGTATTTCTTAAGGAATCAGCCATTTATTGGCCGGAAAGGTCTTTCGCCATGCATATCCATGAGCAAGTAGGCCCTACCTTGGTAGACTTTGTCTATGATGTACGGACCTCATAGTTTGGCTCGAATTTCCCCCGCTTTGCATGGTTATGGATCATAGGTCTTTTTATGACTAATACAAGATCGTCTTGGCGGAATGTTCTCGGCCTATTCAGTCTTTCGTATGAGCGCATCATCCTTGCTCTGTAAGCTTCCAGGTTTTGCTGTGTCATAAAACGAGTTTCATCAAGGGCATCAAGCTCCACAAGCTGAAGATGGGCATTTTCTTCATCCGTCAGCTTGTATCGAACTGCTACTCGTAGAGAGGGTATCTCTATTTTCAAGAGAAGTACCACTTCCGTGCCGAATACCAGCGCGAATGGCGTTGTATTCGTAGCTGTTTTGAACGTGGTTCTGTTGGGACTTTACCCGCGCACGCAAATGCATATGTTTTGAAAATAGAATCGGTTTTGGAATTGGATGTGCACGCGAGCTCATTCTCGTTTTAAAATTTATAAACCGCAAGTGTACAGCGCGTTGTAGCGATCCGGCAAGTACGGATCGAGCCGCAGGGAATTGGAGATTAGGTAGTGTCGCTTAAGATTCTAGAAACAAAAGAATTTGATTTGGTTGTCACTAAAACTAAAAATACGATATTATAGAAACAAGTTTAGAAGAAAGGTGGCCGTGGCTTTGGCTCGGATGGTTGAATCGCGGTGATTTCTTCCGCACTCCCTTGATCATTAGTTTTTCGTCCTTATGTTGATCCCGACGTGAAGCATGACTTGTCAAGGCATTTTGCGAGCACAAATCATCAAGATATCGAAGTTCGACGCAAGAAACGAAATGAATCCGTATTGTCTCATTTACCGTTTGTATGTCTAAACTTGAAGTATCAACACTAAGCACAAGGGTTAGCAAGTATACATCAACATCAAATACACAAATTAGCACATGAGAGCAGGATGTTTTAGACTTAAGCTTGCTAAGTGATTTGTGATAGTATAGGGTATATGAAAACAAGAAATTTGTCAATCAACCTGTTAACAAAATACCCCATCTAGCACTTAGCAACCTTAACACTAAAATGATTCTAACCTTAACCTTACAAAATGGTGATCATGAGAGAATAGGGTATGTGATAAAGGTTACAAGTAACCATCAAAATCAACACACCATATAAAATATATTTATTTAGCAATCTTAAGGATATAATCTCAATTAAGCACTTTAAACAATTACAAGAGAATGGAGGAAGGCAATGCCATTCATCATCATCCTAACCATCACCACAACCAAATGAATTACTCAAAGATGATAAAATAGAAAAATGAAACACCAAAGAAAAACTTAAAACATAAGAACAAGAATAAGAATTTAAACAAAAGAGAGGTGCAAGTTCTTTATTAACAATATGGAGGATTAGAGCTACAAGTTAGATAACAACCTCAACCTCCTTAATGGAGCACTCAAGTGAGAGCTCAAAGAGGGAAGAAGAGGAAGCTATCAAATATTACAAACTGTTTTCTCACTCCAAAATCCTCCCAGAACTATATCTGTGATCTGCTATTTAAAGGCAACCCAAAATAAAAAGTAGCATATGACACTGGACTGACAAGACCATCAGGGACTCACCATCATTGAACGAACCAATTTGGCCCCAATTTAGTAGCAAATTGTGGCCAAGATGAATTTATTTGCGGCTAAGAAATGGAGGATGGGGGCCACCTTTGGTCTGTGCACTTCTGGTCTCTTGAGTATCTTTCTGTGTTTGTAATTTCTTTTAATTCATAACTGAGTATAATCTGGAGTAATGTACAGAGAAGGGATTGTAGGGTTCCTAGGCACACTAAGGAGGTCTCACAAGGCATCAACCATGCCAATTTCAAATTTAACGGGTGCCGAGAAACCCTAATACGGATCGTTAACTAGATATTTAGGCGAAACAAGCAACTAGTTAACTAATTAACTAAAAGAACGGAAATACAACCTTTGTAGATCCGGTCCTCCACCTCCATAGCTCCGCAATGAAGTCTCCTCGCTGTCCAAATGGAAACCCGGGCTCTAGCGTCGGCTTCATCGGAGAAATGGGCGGGCAAGGTCATCGGCTTCGTGCCGAAGATGATCTACGTCGAAGCATCACAAGATCAAGCTCCCACTTCACCAAGTCATGAAACTTGTGAAGAAAACACCCTATACTACTTGGCAAGAGGTAGAGGATGAAGAAATAGGAGGTGGGTTCACTTTAGAATTGGATTTCTCACTCATTTTCACATTTCACCATTGTTGGTAGAAAGCTTTCTTCATGTGAAGAAGAAGAAGAAGATGATGATAATGATATGATAAGAATAATAAAATAGAAAAGAAAAATCAATTCTTATCATATACAAACCATGGTTTAGTGTAGAGATTTAACTAAGGTTAGATGGAGTGGTTAGGGTTAAGCATGAGACAAAATAGTCACTTTGGTCAAAGCTTCATGAAGCTTCAATATCAAACAAAGAAAGCCACCATTTTCTCTTTATCATTTTCTTTTGCTAAAATAAACAAAATGGATAAATAAATGAATAAGTAAATGAAGCAAAAGAAACCCTAACCATTGACCAACCATGGTTTAAACTATACACCAAACTATCATGTATCATCAAACATGATACAATCAAATGCACAAAAGTATATCATATATACAATGTGCACACCAAGTGAGAAAATCCATTTAAAGTGAACCGATACTAGTTAATGCAAAGTAATATATCAAATATATAATTATGCATTAAATCATTAAATCAACACTTGATTTAACTATCCGGTCATATCACATATAACCGACTAGTATCCAATGTATCGGCTTATCGAATCAATCCTTGATTCGATAACTAGGTTATATCGCATACAACCTTTCGATACATTTATCGCGAGAATAGAATACGGTATCACATACACGCATTATTCTCGGTCCCGCACATATCTCATATGCGCTCCTATTTCGTTTCGCTTGAGCCAGGAAACCTCTGTGTAGGACTCTAAAGACTCGTCAATACGCCGGCAGTAGATGATGATCATATCAAACACCCACAAGCCGCAAGCGGTCTGCTAAACGTAATGGCCACCCGGGTATTGAGCGATCAGAAGATCGACGAGCAAGCCCGCTCACACTCCTGTGAATCCAACCAGTAACACTTACCGTACAGTCCGGTCTCGTCGTCTGATATGTCGCATATCTCGCCTAGGGGTGGTAAATGTCAGACCCCAATAGCTCGATAAGTCGTGTCGATATGAGGCCTATAACGGTTCGAGAAACTACTGGTAACACTTACCAGTAAATCTCAGCAACCCTGGCCAGGGATTTCCGATTATAGCCAATCGAACACAGCGCAACATCAACCCCCTATACCGGGAAAGACAAATCCCCTCCTATCGCTCATTGCCTCCATGTGATTCGGGACTGTACCCAAAAACCACCGTTTTGCATGCCCTCTTGGACATGGTAAGGTGGAAATCAATGCACAGTGGGAACCACACAAGACTCTATGACGATCTTGGGTCAACAGACTACTCTGTACCAGTGTCACCAGAGAACTGCCCTCTGACGTAAGGTATAATACCATCTGGGAGTTCTCGGCGAGTCCGTCCAGTGTACCCAGTTTCCACTGAGCACCCGTATATCATCTCTGATGTCAAACACCAATGGATATGGGATCATCCATCGCCTATCTGTATGGGTCAAGAAGGTATACGCTAGTCTACTCTGGTATATCGATGCCCCGTCTCGATATACCCATGACTAGGGACCTTGAAGGATGTACTTATGGACTACCCTGTCCCCACTAGTATGATCCGCATCATAGTCCAGGTAGTCAAGTACACATCCTAAGGGCTTTACCAACATGTAACAGAGAGACAATCAGTGTACACGTTAAGGTAAAGATCAACCAGATAGCATACTATCATGTCGAGCAAGAAAGTCCTCCCTATATATGTCCAAGCATCCACTACAATATACATCCTATGTATAGTAATGGCCTCTAGGGCATACATATAACTAACAGGGATCAAGTGGGTATGACTTATGTTCACATTTCAAATCAATTCTTTTTCTTATACATTGAACCATACCCACTTGTCCAAGCCATATGTGTATCCACTTGCAAGACACCTTGATTGTGTTTGCAACTTGATGGCTCATGATGGCTCATGCCCACTTGGTCCATGATGGTTCACACTTGGTTATGTTGGACCAAAAATCATATTTATTTATACAAAACATTATTTGTTTGCAAAACTCATTGTCTTGATCTGCTATCTGTCCCGTTTGCAGTTCCG
Organism: Agapanthus africanus; assembly: GCA_030015575.1. Lineage (NCBI taxonomy): Eukaryota > Viridiplantae > Streptophyta > Magnoliopsida > Asparagales > Amaryllidaceae > Agapanthus > Agapanthus africanus. Next base: position 170,253,509 of record CM057338.1, on the reverse strand, counting down.
GCTGAAAACCCTCGTTTCTGTGCATGTTGTGTACCATTTCAAGTGTTATTGCCTGTGTAGCTGTATTCTGTACTAATGAGCAAACAGAGATAAATAGCACTATTTATTGACAAAATGATAGGAAATAAGTGGTATTAAAATGTAATAAATTGTGCCGAACAAATACCCCCAAACCTATCTTTTGCTCGTCCCAAGCAAAACAAAATCTTAACCTCACTTTCGCAGGGAACGCGATTGCACTGAGCCCGTACAACAAGCCCTTAAACCTCTAGGTGTCCCTAGTAAGAGGAGTTTTGTCTCCTGAGGGTTTTCAGCGGATTACACCCACAAAATCCCGTTAAGCTAGTGTCTTGAAGAAACCGTTGATTCTAATCTTAAGGTTAAGAATCAAAACTAGAAGTTCTATCACCCTAGTTTGAAACGTCCAACCCTATTTTTCACTCCTCGCAATTTATTTAACATAAGCTTATACACATCTTTTCGTTGTTGTGCAAATAGTGTCGATAAGTTTTTAAGAACTTGATCAGGGTCATCATGTCATAAATACGGACCAGGATAGACTTCTAAAGAATCACATGAGTTTGAAAGGACTTAAGATTTTCTCAAGTTTTGTTCTCCAGTTAGGTTTCAAGTCAGAATTTATATCATTTTTAACAGAAAACCAAGTCTTATTCTTCACTCCTACCTTTCACCTATTATTGTTCATACACACCTTCGTGATCATTCAAAACGTTTTTATAAATATAAACCTTCATATCTCCGCGAAAAAACTGTTCTATAATCGAAAACTCGTCATCACCAAGATTATTCTCCTACAAAGAACCGTAAGGACTTTTAACTTGGAGAGAACACTTGCTTAGCTTATTTTATTTGGCGATTGGAAACTTAGCAAGCTTTGGGTCAATGACTCCCAAATCAGATGGTTTTAGGGCATTAGGTGTGAAGATACCCCAAGGACTTAATTACCCAAGTTGCCAAGGCCACAAAACAAAAGACTCATTTTATTACGTTAAAAATATTCTGAAAGCAGTGAGATCGGAGATATAGCCAGTTTTTCTTTTTAATCCGAAAACGTGTTCATGTGAATAAGGTGTGTACTCACTCCAACAAGATTTCAGATGGGTTATTTTTCAGACGTTTAGCTTCTATTAAAACCTCAATAATATCCTTCATATTTACTTTACTTTATGAACTATTATTGATATTACTTAACTTAGAACAAACATGTTTGATCCTAAAGATGTTTTATCAGTTTTCAAAAGTTTGAGACATGTCAGACATTTCGTCTAATTCTCAAGAACATATGACACGTGTAAAGTGATATAAAAGACGCATATCAGCTACGGTTAAACTCAAAGGAGGGTTATCTTTCAGGCTTTCAATCTATCGAAAAGGATTTAGTTTTTTCTATCTTATCAACCGAACCGTCAGACTTCGAGTCTAAGTTCCCCCGCTAACTAACATGAAAAAGTTTTTATGTTTTTGAAGAATTTTTTTTAATTTTTATGGGTTTTTTAATATGTATGCAATGCAGAATATACACATGATGCGATAAAATAAACACAGTGCTCACCCCTAAACCTGAGTTTTACGATGTCCTCATCATTGCCCCCATCTCCGATAGCTAGACTTAAACATCAGGGTGAGAATTTTATTCAAAGAGAAAAGAAAAAACCTAAGACTAATTACAGCATATACAAGTTAAAAGATTGAGTTAGTCTAGAAATTAATACCAGCCATTCAAAAATTTTGTTTATATAATGCAAGGGCTAGTAAAAGAAAATGTATATAACAAAAAAGAAAAAGAAAATGGTGGTTGTATGGTTAGTTGTTAGTAAGGGCATGGGTGTGTAAAAGTAGAGATCGGAAGACGTTGAAGGTGAAGATGGAGTTTTGAAGAGGTCAAAAAATTCTTGCCCGAATGAATTGAATGTTCAAAAAGAATGTGTTGAGTTTTGAAGTCAAGTTCGTTTAAAAAATGGAGTTTATCCGCAAAAAATTCAGAAAAGGAAAGGTTCATAGGATGTTCCCGAATTGATCCTGACTCAAACTCACCAAGAATATCAAGTTCATTAGCAAATATTTCCTTAAAACTGGACATGAAAGAATATTTTTCAAGGCTGCCTTCGTCCCAATAATCCCGCACAATGTTACTCTCATCGTTACAGCTCACTAACTCTCCCAAAATGAGTTTTCCTTCATTACATTCATATATGGATAAGTTCATATCATCTAAAAAATTAGGTTCCCACACTAACGTTTCTTCCGAAACAATATCAATAGGTGATACAAAAATTGTGGGTTCCTGATCCTTGATTTTCTCTAACAATCTATCCCAACCATACCCGTCAAATTCACAAGCTCCTTCCTCTAAAATTGGAGTGCAAAAATCATTCGGTTCAAGAATTTCCTCTTCAGGTAGTACTTCGGTTAAATCAACCTCTAAATCACAAGTGACAAGAGATTTTGTTGGTACCTGAAGGCAAGTGTTAGACTGACTTAGGGGGTTTTCCTGTGTGTCCTGATAACAATCAGTCGAATCAATCGTATCATCATCTATGAAATCATCAAAATTTGTTTGATCATTTATCTCACTCGTGTGACTTCTTAGATGACAGACATTGCCACTATTTTGTTCCAATTGACTGTGTTCACTCTCGAGAATCCTCACATCTAAATGTTTCACTTGTTCTTCTATTCTAGCCAATGATTGAGTTTGAGAAAGAAACAATTGCTCAGATTGTTGTATGAATAGGGCTAGCGTCGAAGCTGAGTGATTCTCGACTGCAGTCATCACTTCAATACCTTTCTCTAAAGCGGTCAACTTAGCATCCATCTCACTATCATTCCCTAATGATGGTTCAATTGTTTCGGGTTGGAGGGGTTGTGATGGTGGTGATGCTAAAATAGTCAATCTGTCGACCTCTTTCTCTAAGTGTTCAATCATGTGATCTATGGTTGAAGTGGGACCGGGTTCAAGAGTGTTAGGTGGATGACCGTTATCAAAAATCTGGGACGGTTGGTCACCCCCTACGAAAAGACAGTTATCATGAATGTGGGAAGAATCTTGGTAATTTGAACAAACGAATTGGAACTTTACGAAAGCATTGGATAACCTCCCCTTATCTCTGCACTTACCTGGTTTCGTGATCCGTATATCTATTTTCAAAACATATGCATTTGCGCGCGCGGGTAAAGTCCCAACAAGTTTTTGGCACCGTTGCCGAGGAGCCGGCAAGTACGGATCGAGCCGCAGGGAATTAGAGATTAGGTAGTGTCGCTTAAGGTGGCCATGGCTTTGGCTCGGATGGTTGAATCGCGGCGATTTCTTCGTCGCTCCCTTGATCATGAGTTTTCTGTCCTTGTGTTGATCCCGACGTGAAGCATGACTTGTCAAGGCATTTTGCGAGCATAAATCATCAAGATATCGAAGTTCGACGCAAGACACGAAACGAATCCGTATTGTCTCACTTACCATTTGTATGTCCAAGCTTGAAGTATCAACACTAAGCACAAGGATTAGCAAGTATACATCAGCATCAAATACACAAATTAGCACATGAGAGCAGGAGGTTTTAGACTTAAGTTTGCTAAGTGATTTGTGACAGTATAGGGTATATGAAAACAAGAAGTTTGTCAATCAACTTGTTAACAAAATACCCTATCTAGCACTTAGCAACCTTAACACTAAAATGATTCTAACCTTAACCTTGCAAAATGGTGATCATTAGAGAATAGGGTATGTGATAAAGGTTACAAGTAACCATCAAAATCAACATACCATATCAAACATATTTATTTAGCAATCTTAAGGATATAATCTCAATTAAGCACTTTAAACAATTACAAGAGAATGGAGGAAGGCATTGACATTCATCACCATCCTAACCATCACCACAACCAAAGGAATTACTCAAACATGATAAAATAGAAAAATGAAACACAAAAGAAAAACTTAAAACACAAGAACAAGAATAAGAATTTAAACAAAATGGAGGTACAAGTTCTTTATTAACAATATGGAGGATTAGAGCTACAAGTTAGATAACAATCTCAACTTCTTTAATGGAATACTCAAGTGAGAGCTCAAAGAGAGAAGAAGAGGAAGCTATCAAATATAACAAATTGTTTTCTCACTCCAAAAGGCTCTCAGAACTATATCTGAGATCTGCTATTTATAGGAAAGCCAAAATAAAAAGTTGCATATGACACAGGACTGACAAGACCACCAGGGACCCACCATCATTGAACGAACCAATTGGGCCCCAACTTGGCCTCAAATTGCAGCCAAGATGAATTTATTTACGGCCAAGAAATGGAGGATGGGGCCCACCTTTGGTCTGTACACTTCCGGTCTCTTGAGCATCTCTCTGTGTTTGCAATTTCTTTTAATTCATAACCGAGTGTAATCTGGAGTAATGTACAGAGAAGGGATCAAGTGGGTGTGACTTGTGTTCACATTTCAAATCAATTCTTTTTCTTATACATTGAACCATACCCACTTGTCCAAGCCACTTGTGTATCCACTTGCAAGACACCATGATTGTGTTTGCAATTTGATGTCTCATGATGGCTCATGCCCACTTGGTCCATGATAGTTCACACTTGGTTATGTTAGACCAAAAATCATATTTATTTGTACAAAACATTATTTGTTGCAAAACTCAATGTCTTGATCTGTTATTTGTCTCGTTTGCTGTTCCGGCTGAGAACCGTCATTTCTTTGCATGTTGTGTACCATTTCCAGTGTTAGTGTACCTGTATTCTGTACTAATGAGCAGACAGAGATAAATAGCACTGTTTATTGACAAAATGATAGGAAATAAGTGGTATTAAAAGGTAATAAATCGTGCCGAAAAGGTTCGATACGCCCAGAGAGCTTCATGCAGTCTCTCGTGCCAGTCTTTCTTGTTTATGGACACCGTTTTCTTTATGATCTTTGTCAAGGTCTTGTTGAAAGCCTCAGCTAGACCGTTAGCGCGGGGATTGTAGACTAAAGAGTATCTCCAATCTATCTTATGTTGCTGTGTGAAGCGACTGATTTTATGGCTTCTGTAGACTGACCCGTTATCAGAGATAATCCGTCGTGGAGTGGCATACTGGTAGATGGCATGTGTCCTGAAGAAATGGAGGATGTTCTCCGTCTTCACCTCCCTTAACGGTACTAGCCTCTGCCCATTTATAGAAGTAATCGGTTGTTGCCAATATGAACCGATGTCCCTTGGATGATGCCGGCTCAATGGGGCCAATTATATCAGTTCTCCACATTTCGAACGGCAAGCTAGCCAATGTTGGGTGTAGCGGATTCGGATGTTGGTGGATGAAGTCCCCATGAGTTTGGCATGAGTGACACTGCTTCGCATATTCGAGGCAATCCTGAATCATTGTGGGCCAATAGCAACCCATTCTTTTGATCTTCAGCTTCATCTTTGGCCCAGCTTGATGAGAACCACAGAGTCCGTCGTGAGTTTCTTGGACGACCATTTTTGCTTCTTTTGGTCCCAGGCATCTCAGCCATAGACAGTCAAATGATCTCTTATAAAGAGTATCATTGATGAAGGCGAAAAACAGGGCTCACTTCATAAGCTGATGTCTAGCCGATGCGTCTTCGGGCGTTTGATAGGATTTGAAGTAGTCTATGAAGACTTCTCCACAATCCGTAGCCTTTTCTTCGTCTTCTATCCGGCAAGATGCTTGCTTAGTCGCTTCCTTTTCTTCAGTCGACTCCAGAGATATTTCTGCTGGTGCGAGAACCCGGAGGCTTTGCACAATGATCCTAACGTCATCGAGATTTTCGTCAGCCGGCTCCTTAGCAAGCTTGGCTAATGCATCTGCCTTGCTATTTTATGCACGCGGTATGCTTTTCAGGATGTAGGAGGGGATTTGAGTCAGCAATTGCTGTACTCTTTTGCCATATTTTACCAACTCCGGTTTGCATGTCTGGTAGTCGCCATTTACTTGGCTAACGACCAGCTGGGAGTCTCCATATATGAGGAGGTTTTCGATCCCCATGTGAATAGCGATCTCAAGACCTGCTGTCAAAGCTTCATATTCTGCTTCGTTGTTTATCCTCGGCTCTATTAAGGAAAGGGCGAAACGCATTATCCCTCCTCGTGGAGTCACAAAGATAAGGCCTACCCCAGCTTTGATTATAGGGGTGCTCTGCTTTCGCTTCTTCATGGAAGATGCCCCATCAAAGAAAAGTTCCCATCGGGCATTTTTTCCTTCCTTCTCCTGTCGATTGTGTCAAACGCATGTTCATCCGGAAATTCACAATTTAGGGGAGAGTCAGCAGGTATCGGATGCTCAGCAAGGAAATCAGCGATGGCCTGGCCTTTCACTGCCGTGAGGGGTCGATAGATTATCGAGAATTCCATTAAGAAGAGGGCCCATTTGACAATCCTTCCTGTTAGTATAGCTCTTGACATCAAGTACTTGAGCGGATCCACCTTTGATATGAGATGAACCTCATATGCCCATGCATAATGCCTGAGCTTCGTTATCGTGAAGATCGGTGCCAGGCAATACTTTTCAATGGGGGAGTAGTTGTTTTCTGCCCCTAGAAGAACTCGACCTAAATAGTATAAAGCTCTCTCCTTCCCTTGGTCGTTCTCTTGTGTCCATAACACGCCTAAAGAACCCTCAAGGGTTGTTGTGTACAGGATGAGGGGATTTCCCTTAACCGGGGCGGTCAGTACCAGCGGATTCTACAGGTATTGCTTGATTTTGACCCGTGTGTAAGTCTATGTTACCTACCCCGGTGCTTAACGGGAAGGTGGAATAGGTAAAAATCAAATTTTTCTTTAAAAGAAACATAGACTAACTATGAAGGATCTTTGCTAAACAAAAGCTAACATGGAGCTTTAACTACTAGGTTAAGAAATTATACCAAAAGCTTGAACTTCTTCTCTTCTTGTGTTTCTTCTCCTTGTTGTGAGCTCCTTGGAGTGGTGTAGATGGCTCCTCCTTACCGTCTTCTCTATGCCAAAGAAAGATCCACCCGAAGGCCTCTACCCTAAGCTCCAACCTCTATCTTGAAGTAACTAAGGTGCTTGGTGTGCTAGACTAAGAACCCTAGAGTGAGTAGAGAATTTTTTTGGTGGTTTGATCTCATAATTCTCTTGATTTTTAACTCATGAAACAAGAGATCCTTGAGAGAGGAAGAGGAGAGAGCTAGCAAGAGAGAGAAAGTGTCATGATAAAATGATGTGTTCGCTCTCATATGATGAAAAAAGAATAATGATAATTTTAATTAGGATAATTGTTATGGTTGATATTGATTTGACCATTATCATGTCACAATTAATGCTAAGCATAAAATATCTCATGCTTAACAAAGATATCTAAGTCAACAAAAGTCAACAAGTCAAATAGTCAAACCAATTAACCATGATACAATTATCTCTAATTAAAACCCATTAATCAATTTCCTCCATCTCATTATGGTTTTAATCAAGTCAATAGTCAAAACCCTAATGAGGTTTCTGTGCCTCTGTCAACTGTATATACACACCCGCATCCCTGTTCCGAGGAACACGAATACAATGAGACCGAACCAACCCAAAACTAAATACTAGGATCTGGATTAAACCAAAGCCCACTAGTTTCAACTGCCCGAGCACCAAGCACGCACAAGTGCATGTATGTGAACGGACCCTGTCGTAAAACCATACAACCTCTACTCCGTTTTGCCCAAAGGTGAACAAACCTCTGTGTGGGACTCTAAAGACTCGACACTACGCTGGTAGTAGATTTAACCACAGGCCGCAAGTGGTACTAGATGTATGTAACGGCCCAGGTAGATACCGATAAGAAGACCGATGAGATGAACCCATCCAAACTCCTACTGAGCCTGAATGTAACAATCTTCGTACAGTCCGGTCTGTTCGTCTAAGAGTATCGCATGTCGGGCCTAGGGGGCGATAAACGTCAGACCCCAAATAGTGGTAAAAGTCGTGTCGAAGTGTAGCCGAGAACACCCTGAAAAACTACTGGAAACACTACCAGTAAATCTCGCTTGCCCTACCAGGGACTTTGTGTAATGGCTCTCCTAGACACAGTGCGATATCAACCCCCAATACCGGGAGAGACAAATCATGTCTAACCGTCACTGCTTCCAAGTGCTTCGGGACTGCACCCAACTACTACCTGTTTGCACGACTTAATAGAGCCATGGTAGGGTAGTAATCTAAAAACAGTGGGAACACACTCAAGGCGAAGTGACAGTGTCAAGTCAACGGACTAAGCTGTACTCATGTAACCTGGGAACTGTTAACCGACGATAGGTATAGTACCAACCAACAGTTCCCGACGAGTCCTGTCTAGTGTACTCATAACCTAATGAGCACCTGCATACTATCTCTAATACGACGTACCGATGGCTATGGGATAGACCATCTCCCCAGCTGGGATGAGAAGCGTGCACACTAGTCTACTCTGGAGTATCGATGCCCTGTCTCGATAATCCTACGACTAGGAACCTGTATAAGGATGTGCTTGTAGACTACCCAACCCCTACAAGTGTGACTGCCATCACAACGCTGGTAGTCAAGCAAAGATCCTAAAGGCTCTATCAATATGGATTAGCGATACGTCAAAAGAAACATATACACATATAAAGATAGATACAAACCAAGTATCATACTACCATATCGAGCAAGACTATTATAAATCTATGTATATATATCCCAAGCTTCCAAAATGTAATATACAAACTAGTACTATACAATAATGGCCTCTAGGGCATATCACACTAACAATCTCCCACTTGCACTAAGGCCATATGCTGGCATATCGCAGACCTATCATCTCGAATAGTCTCTCGAACTGCGTCTGAAGAATGGCCCTTGTGAATGGATCTGCAGTGTTATCATCTGTAGCAACCCTCCGAACCTCGATCTCCCGGCGATCCACGATCTCCCTGATCAGGTGATACCGCCTCAAGATGTGACTGGACTTCTGATGGGACCTAGGTTCCTTTGCTAAAGCTATAACCCCGTTGTTGTCACAATACAGTGGTATTAGAGCAACAATGGACGGAACCACCTGAAGTTCTGTTATGAACTTCCTCATCAGGACTACTTCTTTTGCGGCAGCTGAAGCTGCGATATACTCCGCTTCCATCGTCGAGTCAGCAACGGTTTCCTGCTTGGAACTCTTCCAACAGACCGCCCCTCCATTGAGGGTAAAGACATAACCCGACATGGATTTAGAGTCATTCTTGTCACTCTGGAAGCTGGAGTCAGCAAAGTCCTCGATTTGGAGGTCTTTTCCACCGTAAACCAAGAACATATCCTTAGTCCTTCTCAGGTACTTCAGAATGTTCTTTACCGCTATCCAGTGCTTCTTCCCAGGGTTTGACTGATACCGGCTTACTACACTCAGTGCATAAGCTACATCTGGTCTGGTACACAACATCGCATACATTATAGAGCCTACCGCAGAAGCGTAGGGTATAATAGACATGCGATCTCTTTCCAAATCAGTCTTGGGAGACATCTCTTTGGAGAGGGTGATTCCGTGACAAGCCGGTAAATTACCGCGCTTAGAATCTTCTATACTGAATCTTTTCAGTATGGTGTCGATGTACCTGGACTGCGAAAGTCCCAATATCCTCTTAGATCTATCACGATAGATCTGGATCCCCAGAATGTAAAAGGCATCACCCAGATCTTTCATGGAGAACATGTGTGACAAGAACCCTTTGACAGATTGTTGCATAGGAATGTCATTTTCTGTCAAGAGAATGTCATCCACATACAAGACGAGGAATACAACAGTTCGTGCTACAATCTTACAATAAATGCATGGATCATCTGGATTTTGATAAAGTCAAATTCTTTGACCGTCTCATCAAAACAGATGTTCCAACTCCGCGATGCCTGCTTCAGTCCATAAATGGACTTAAGCAACATGCACACTTTCCCGCTACTCCCACTCTGAATGAAACCCTCTGGCTGGTCTATATGGACACACTCCTCTAAATTTCCATTTAGAAAAGAGGTTTTTACGTCCATATGCCAAATCTCATAATCGTGGAAGGCAGCAATGGAAAGAAGGATTCGAATGGATTTGAGCATAGCCACTGGAGAAAAGGTTTCGTCATAGTCCAAACCAGGTCTTTGACGAAAACCCTTTGCAACAAGTCAAGCCTTATAGGTTTCAACCTGTCCATCTACACCAATCTTCTTTCTGAAGATCCATTTGCAACCTACGGGTTTTACCCCTTCTGGAGCAAAGTCCAAAGTCCATACTTTGTTGGTGTACATGGACTCCATCTCGGTCCACATTGCATCCAGCCATTTTACCTAGTCAGTGCTCTAAATAGAAGCTCTCGTCAAGGACGCTAATTTCCCTGAATCGAGGTTTTTGCCAAGGACACTGATTTCCTCGGGGTTGAGACGAATCGAGAGATTCCAGCAAAGACACTGATTTCCTTGCAGGTCGACGCGAATCGAGATACTCTCGTCAAGGACGCTGATTTCCCTGATTCGAGTTTTTTCCAAGGACACTGATTTTCTCGGGGTTGAGACGAATCGAGATATTCCTGCACAAACACTGATTTCTCTGCGGGTCGACGCGGATCGAGATGCTCTCGTCAAGGACGCTGATTTCTCTGAGTCGAGGGTTTTGCCAAGGACACTGATTTCCTCGGGGTTGAGACGAATCGAGGTATTCCTGCACAAACACTGATTTCTCTGCGGGTTGATGCAAATCAAGATGCTCTCGTTAAGGACGCTGATTTCCCTGAATCGAGGTTTTTGCCAAGGACGCTGATTTCCCTGGGGGTTGAGACGAATCGAGGTATTCCTGCAAAGACACTGATTTCTCTGCGGGTCGACGCGAATCGAGATGCTCTCGTCAAGGACGCTGATTTCCCTGAATCGAGGTATTTGCCAAGGACACTGATTTCCTTGGAGTTGAGACGAATCGAGGTATTCCTGCAAAGACATTGATTTCCTTGCGGGTCAATGCGAATCGAGATGTTCTCGTCAAGAACGTTGATTTTCCTGAAACGAGGTGTTTTGCCAAGGACGCTGATTTCCCTGGGGTCGGTTGACTTGTTTCCGAGACAGAGCGTTGATCCGGCAGGGAAGTTATTGGTTGACTCTAGGTTGTCTGTGGATCGTAGAGTCTTGGAACTAGGGACTTTACCATAGCTCCGTTTCGTTGTGTCGCTTCCGTGCCCTGCTGGCATAAGAAGGAACGCCGTTGTTGATCTTTTGGGATGCAGATATTACTGTTAAGATCTGACTTTCCCTTTTGACAGGATCTGATGGGGGACATGTGGTTCCCTTTTCGTTTATGCCTATGGATTGTATACAGGGGTCAGTATGGACTGCCTGTAGGGAAGAAATTTTATTTTTTTTTATTTCTTTCCGCGATGCTCTATCATTTCAGCTTTTTATATCGCGAAAGTCCCGATTGCCCAATCATTTCGGCTATTTTTCGCGGTGCCCAATCATTTTGGCTGTTTTTTACTCACTGCTTTTTATTGCGAGTTGCCCAATCATTTCGGTTATTTTTGTATGCATATATTTTACTTGCTGATTTTGTTGCAAGTTGCCCCATCATTTCGGCTATTTCATATGCATTTTTAGCTCGCTGATTTTTTATCGCGAGTATGGAACTTGGAATCTGAGGCCAGTCTTAGCATCAACATCGCTGCAACTGGAATATTGCCAGGAGCGAATCATAATTTGTCGTGAAAGGACTTGGGATTTGATACCGATTTAGGCATCAGCATCGCTGCAACTGGGATATTGCCAGGAGCGAATCATCATTTGCTTTGAAAGGACTTGGGATTTGATACCGATTTAGGCATCAGCATCGCTGCAACTGGGACATTGCCAGGAGCGAATCATCATTTTCCTCTATTGATGTCGAACAAAGGTGGCTTAGCAGACAGGGTTAGGATCCTGTTGACTAAGGCTTTTGCCTTTACGAGCCGTAAGGGTCTCATAAAGGTATTTGTCCCTGCGAGTCGTGAGGATCTCGTAGGTGCATTTTCTCCTTAGGAATCATGAGGATTCGTAAGTGTGTGTTCTCTTATAAGTCGTAAGGATTTTACAAGAGTATTTTCTCCTTATAAGTCGAGAGGACTTATAAGTGTCATTCGCCATATGAAGATATCCCTCGTCAATAGTGGGACTCTGTTGGGGAAACGTTTATTCACGCTCATGGATTGTATACAAGGGTCAGCATTGAACCGCTTGTAGGTCATCATCGGAGATTGTGATGGCTTAAGAATAGGTTCAGGTCCCTGTAGCTTAAGGCTTTTGAACCCTGTGAGCCGTGAGGGTCTCAAAGGGGAATTCTCCTTACGAGTCATGAGGATCTCGCAAGTGTAATTTCTCCTTAGGAATCGTGGGGACCCTAAGTGTGTTGCTTCCTTGTGAGTCGCAAGGATCTCACGCAGGTATTTTCTCCTCACAAGGTCGAGAGGACCTTGCAAGTGTCTTTTAACAAGATTGCGCCCTTTCGGGTTTTCACAAACTCGCTGGTAGTCCTGCTATTTTTACTCACGGAGCCCTTTCGGGTTTTCATCCGTGCCCATCTCGCTTATGGACGTACCATTTTTTTCTTTTTTCTTTTTTTTTTTTGAGCGTCGGCGACAAATACCACCTTACCTCCGCTTTTCATTCATCTTCATCAGATGATAAAGGGTCTTGACTCAGCTGATTCAATCGAGTCATTTTATCCATGAGTTCTTGGAAGGCGGTCGGCTTGAAGAGGGCCATATACGAGGACGCCTCTGAATTTAGGTCAAGAGTGTCTATGAGCATTCCCATGGTTGCAACTTTATCAATGCATTGCCTGTATTTGACCAAAGATTTCTCTGTCGGGTAACACATTGAACCTAAGTCTCATTCGGTCTAACCCTTTCGTTGACCAGTGTCGTCACAGTGGTGCTCTTATTCACACTAGCGAATCTCTGACAGGAGGGCATCTCGATTTCGTCGAAGGTATTCATGGAGTCATTCAGGAGCTCCGCATACCATTCGAAGGCAATGCTTGCCAGACAGCCGATGAACTGTCAGAGGAGAAGTATATCAGTATTGCCACACATGGGTTCAAATCACGCAATATGCTGGCGAGGATTCCCAGTTCCATTGTACATGTGGCACGTTGGAAGTGTGTACTCTGGAGGATACTATATTTGATTGTGCCATGTCAGATACGGTCGACCAACCTTGATTGATCTATTTGCGGCTTCACTGGTGTAGTGAGCTTCGATTTGCTGAGCGATATATTCATTCAGCTTTGCTTTTAGGAATCATTTCCTCCTCAGCCATTGATGAGCTTTGCAGAGGATTTGAAATGTCATCCTTATCTTTAAAACCGACTACCGACAGTTCATCAGCCAGTGGGTCCGATTGAACCATCATTCCAGCCATATTCTGGATCAGAAGAGCCATCTGATTCATTTTAGTGGACATTTCTGCCGCTTCTGCATCTCCCTTTTTCAGAGCGCGCTTTAGGAAATCAATATCCGAATCCTTCTCTATTCTTTCTCCATGTGCGTCTTCGGGATTTATCTTAGATGATGGATTAGCGAGTGGTGCCACCTAAGCAAGTATCTCCTGCAGCTTTTCACGTTGTAGTTGAACTTTTGTTAAGGACCGAGTTTGAGGTCAGTGACTAGTAGAAGCTCGAACTTCGTCTTTGGAATTCACCACATAGACTGTATGAACTACCATGCCCCCAGGCTTGGGGTGTTTGGAGTTTTTGGCCTTTGGAGTTTGCTTCGGGCACTTGAGCTTTATTGGGCCTCTTTTTTTTGTGAATAGCCGCTTTGGTTTTAGGAGAAATCGTTGTATCAGGATCCGTCTTGGGATGAGTCCCCTTGTATTTGAAAGAGGATTTGTCAGAATTTGGCTGACGTCTAGGGGAAGAGCCGCGGTTGACGACAGTGACCTTCACTTGCTTCCGCACTTTATATATAGATGAGGAAAGTTGCTTTAGGGAGCGAACTGGTTTTTGCTCTCGTGGGATATCTATGGGCTGTTGAGATTTCTTCAATATTGCGGTAGGAGAATTTTGTCTGACGCTTCGCAACAATTTGAAGTTGTTCCCAGTTGGAACAACAACATTCACCGCCGGGGTTGGAATAGGACCATACGGAGAACTACCCCCAGCTCATTTTGTATGACACTGATATCGACGTCGACCATTTTTTACGGCCGGGATTCGATTAGCTTCAGGATTTTTCCGAACCTGCCCCCTGTTTCCTTTGAGAGCTTGAATATTCTGCCCCCTGCGTCGACCTTAGTCCTTGGCATGTGCCAGTTGTTTGAGGACTGATTCTGTCGGCAAAGCAGCTACTTGGGGAACCAGCCTGTGGAAGACAAACTTCCTCTGGGCTTCCTCCATCGGCGTTGAGGCACCAAGGGTGGGAGGTGGGAGTATCGACCCAAAAAGAAGCCCGTTGATTTCTTGAAGAGCCGGATTGCGAAGATTTGAGACTGCAAGTGGCCCATACTTGACTCCACCGGACAAGACAGAGCCTGAGTTGCTAGGGTGGGAGCAAACGCCATTCTTCATAGAGACGAAATGCCGGCTTCAGTATCCACTCCCTTAAGGGCAACCAAAAACACACATAACGCGATTATTTGATCATGGGAAAAACACGACACACGAAATGTGGAGTGGAAAGAGGAAAAGGTCCCACCGGGCATGCCAGAATCTGTTCTCCACCGAACACAGAGAACCGCATAGGTTCGTCTTGCCTGAAATTCGAGGGCAGATGCTAATTGGTGCTATCCGTCCACCTCTCCGAAGATGCCAAGTTGATTTATGACACCATGTATCGAAGATTTAAATGGATGCGACCGATGTAGCAGACTTCGTCAGATTCCCCCTCGTTGAGGGGTTTTTGATTATGGGGACGTTCTTCCCTGTAGGCGCAAGCCCCTGTAGTTAATTACGCTACCGCATCGCGGTAACCACTTTCTCCTTCTCCAGATGGTCACTTCGTGTCGTGTGTGTTTGTTTTGTTTTTGGTTGCCCGTGGATTGTATACGGAGACTAATTTATGTTGTCTCCCGTAGGGCGTGGATTAGTCCAAATCTGTATTTTCTTAGATTTGGGTTTTGGTTTCGGTTTAAGGATACGTTAGTCTCATTTGAGACTAAGATCAACTTAAACGTTTGTTAAGGATACGTTAGTCTAATTTTTAGACTAAGATCAACTTCACGGGATCATTTAGATCCAACAAAAGAGCATTTGAACTCTATTGTTTAGTTTAGGGACATTGCGGTTGATTACCAGTTTAAGGACATGGTGGTCCAAGGTTAAGGACATCATAGTCCATGGGCTTAAGGACCCCACAGTCCGAGATTAAGGACATCATAGTCCATGAGTTTAAGGACCCCACAATCCATGGAATTTCTGGTTATCGGGACCCACCACCTCTCTGAAGACGTTGAAGGATTACAACGACAAATATCAGAGGAGTGAAGAGATGTACCCTTGAACCAATATTAGTTGGGAGATCTGCAATCCAATTGGGACTAAGATCTGAAATTTATGAGCATATGGGCTCAATTAATTTGAATGAGAGGTTTATGGATAACTTGGGCTCGGCCCACTCAGTTAAAATGTTAAACATTTGACAATGCTGAGCATTGATTTGAGTTCTGACAATATTTTTGTCTTTTACTGAATACTGAGCATTCATCATAGCTCTGGGCTTTATTCATAGAACATTTTTTGTTCTTTTTAGCGCACACGTGAAGAGCACGTGGCGCGCTTGGCGCTAAGCGCCAGATAATGGGCGCATTGCGCCAGTTTATGAGCGCAAAGCGCTAGTTGTTAAGTGGCGCACACTTGAGAAGCACGTGGTGCGCTTGGTGCTGAGCGCCAGTCCAAGAGCGCAAAGCGCTATTTGTTAAGTGGCGCACATGTAAGGAGCACGTGGTGCGCTTGGCACTGAGCGCCAGTACAAGAGCGCAAAGCGCTAGTTTATAAGCGCAAAGTGCTATTTAATCAATTTTATGATCCGAGAAATAAATTCTCGTTTGTAAGAGACTTTGTCTCAAGATTCTAAGAACAAAAGTTCTTATTTTATAGGAGATGTTTCAATCTCTTATTTTGATGAAAGGCTTTGCCTTTATGGATCTGTGATCCTAGAAGAATTGACTTATTCTCCCCCCTTATTTTATAATGAGATGTCCATGATCTCCTTGTATAAAAGACCTTAGTCTTATAGATCTATTATCTGTGAGAAGAATTATGTTCTTCTTCTTATATTATGATGAGATCCTTCGATCTCTTTGTGAAAGACTTTGGTCTTTTAGATCTATGATCTTAAAGAAAAATGTGAATTCTTCTTTTTAATTTGAGATAATTTCATCTCTTTTTTTTACCTTGAAGAAAATCTTCTTCTTCTACCGAGAGCTTGGCTCTTCTTTCTGAGATTTCAAAGTTTTTGGAGAGTTTCCTCTCTCTGTTTCTCTATCTCTAAGACTTGAAGTCTTAGGGCCTTTATATAGGGCAAGTTGATTTGTTCAATCGGTTAAAGAGATCTTTTCTCCAATTGATTTGGGGATTGCCCTATCGTTGGATCTTTGATCCAAGGGCATCTGATTTACAGAAGGCAATCTTTTTTTTTTAACAAGATTGGGAAACCTTTCCATACGAAATTTATTCTGTATTTTGGTGATTTTAATCACCTTTGGATCATTGATCCAACGGTGCTCTGATTTACAGAGCACAATCTTTTTGTTTGGAAAGATTTTAAAGAATCTTTCCTTAACAGAATTTTATTCTGGTTAATTGATGATTTATCATCTTTATTGGATCTTTGATCTAACGGTGGGGAACATTTAGTTCCAGCGCTAGCGCACTCGTGCTTTGCACGTGATGCGCTACTTCAGAGCGCTGGCGCTTTTGGCACACTTAGCGCTAGCGCACTCATGCTTTGCACGTGATGTGCTGCCTCAGAGCGCTGGCGCTCTTGGCACACTTAGCGCTAGCGCACTCATGTTTTGCACGTGGTGTGCTACCTCAAAGCGCTGGCGCTTTTATGAAGCGCCGCTTCATTTCAAAGTTTGAAAATTTGAACAGAGCCTTGCTCATATTAGGGGAAACAAATGCCCCACCCCCCACCATTGCAGCGGTGGCAGTATCTCCACCATTAGATCAACTTAGAAGTTGAAACAGCACTCAGTGCCTATAAATAGGATCTTCGGTCCTTATGATGATTTCTGTTCATCTTCATTTTTGTCTTCTGAGAATTTTTATTCTCTTTCAGAGCATAGCTCTTCATTTTAAGAACCTTCAAGAGTCAAAACTCTGCCAAATTTTTGGTAAGATTTGAACTTTATCAATAGAGCGTTGCTCTTCCTCAGATCATAGATCTTAAAATGTTTAGGTTTTACCCATTAACAGAGCTTTGCTCTTCATAAATCTTAGATCTAAAAAATGTTATTAGGGTTTTACCCATTAACAGAGTTTTGCTTTTCATAGATTTTCGATCTAAAGAAAACCTTTTTAGGGTTTCTTAACCCATTAACAGAGCTTTGCTCTCTTGAATGATGGAGATTTGTTAATCTCTTATGAAGAACTCTTAAGAGTTTGTTCATGGATCTTGAAGATCTCAGAATTTTAATTCATTAAAAAAATTTATTTCAATTTTTCTGATGGGTTATTCCATCATTTTTACAGAGCAAGGCTCTTGAGGAATTTTTATTCCTTCATCATTAGAGTTGACAGATGTCACTCTGCCACAGAGCACTGCTCTCAAGGGGAGATTTACTCCTCTGCCTGAGGGGTTATCATTGATTGAGAATCAATTAAGGATTTCCTCATTTAATGACGGTCTCATCAAATGATGAGGCTGTTTAATTAATGATGAACTGTCATCTAGATTATGTGGGTCCCCTTTGGTCCTTTTTTTACTGCATTGCAGGGTGGTACAGATTTTAAGTACCTAGTGATAGAACTTAAACTGTAGTATTGGCGGCTAAAATTTTTTTCTTTTTCGCGCAGGTACTATGTCTTTCGACACTTCCTTCCCGTTCGTCCGTTCGGAAGGCGGATTCTCAGAAGCGCCCGTAGACCGAGAGGTTTTTGCGTTGATCAAAGACCATGACCGGAGCACAATAATTTTCATTTGTGTGGAACATGGTATAACCAGATCATCATGGGTCGGCGTAGCTTCTCTTGCGCAACACCTTCAGAGGCCATCTCGGTGATTTATTATCCTGATGTACCCCCGGTGAACTATGCCGTAAAGGTGGTTAATTGGACTTCAGAGGGTTGTCTTTAGCCCTCTATGGCTGCAATACCTGTACAACCGCCGATGGTTTTGGACATTCTAGGGCAGCGTATATGCCAGGGAGAGTCACGCCCTTGGGGACAGCCATACAACATAGGCCTGACTCCCCGTCACTCAGCTGGATATCTGTAGTAGGCCCGATACATATTATCGGCAAAGAAGTCAGAGATGTTGAGGCTCGGATTGTATCCCGCGATCTATACTTCCCTGTTTCAATACTCCCCACCTCCAGCCTGGCAGGTCAAAGCCTTTTTGGAACAGTGGAACGTTCCAACTCATACCTTCCTTATGCTAGATCGGGAAGTTTCCATCTCTTTGGAAGAGTTTGTGGATATCTCCGGCTTGCCTTTCAGAGGGGAGCATTATGAGGACATCTTGCCCCCTGATGAGTATATTTTCGCTACCCGACTGGTGATGACGGGTCTAAACCCAGAGAATGCCATTCATCACCGATTCGCCAGCTTGATCAAGGTGCTAAACATTTACAAGGGCCTATTTCTTGAATCTGGAAGCCATGGGGTTAGCTTTGCAGACTTCATAGCCCGTTTTCTCCGCCCAGAAATTTTATCGCAACAAGGTGAAAGGTTTGCCAAACTTGATGATCCTTTCGGTTTTGGCTTGAATAGCCGGCCAATATTGGAAGCCGATCAAAAGAGTTTCTTTCTTCTAAACGTCGCGATCGTCCCCTTTTAAGAAATTGCGCTCCGGGCATCGATGAGGAAACGTTCTTTCTAAGGTTCCTCGATTTGTGGTTAAGCTGGTTCGCACTTCCCATGCACCCTTGCTACATGAGGCCGGCTGTCTTCTACCCAGCTCATCAGATGGTTGAAGGGAGACAGGTTGCTGTTGGGATTGCCGGGCTGGCTCATTTGTATCACGGCCTTAGTTTGGCGGCCGACACTACTCAACCGGGGGTGCAGCCCGTGAACTTCCCGATGCATTATTTTGCCTCATGGCTCGAGTTGCATTTGCTCGGTGCTTTTGGAATGCACAAGCACCCTCATTTCTATGAAACTTGCAATTTTCCACGGATCATACGGCTGGTCAATGCTTCCATTGTGTTCCGCGAGAGGCTCGGGGTGTAATTCTTCGGCCACGTACCGTCGGGGACGGCATGACCATTGTTGATAAGGTTATGACCATCGGTAAGGAATCCTCTAAGACGGTGCAGCCGTTGCGGGACACCATTAAGGACAGAGCTTCTACCTTGAAAGCTCTGGAGATTCTCCATTTGTACTCGATCAGGCCGGGATACTTGGTATTAAGGCAGAACGACTCGGCTTTGTTTATGAGATATAACCCCCACCGTTTTGCCCAGCAATCAAGTTATAATCAGGAAGTCCCGCTCGAGGCATTCTTAGCAGAACCGGTTTATACTGAAGAGAGTATCCGGAGCGCTTTGCACCATTTCATGCGCCTAAACACAGGGTCCAATTTCTTCATTAGTGAGCCGAGTTGTGTTCTGAAAGCCCTGAACGTATATGTGGCATGGTATCAACACGCGATGGGTGCCGTCATCAGGGAGGAAAAGAAGTTGTTGCTCGATCGTAAGGGTGCAGCCCCAGCTGGTAATCTTACTGTTCCTTTAAAGCGACGGACCATTGTTCGTCCTCCCTTAAGGGAAGTTACTGCGGCTGTGGTGCCACGTGATATGCCTGAGCTACCTATACCTCGTGCTCTCATTGAAGTGGCAGCTGTGGCATCTCTTGAGTCCGGCTTGGGTGCGGAGATTGGGACTCGCCGCCCGAAGTTGCCCGCTAAACGCAAGCTCGTATTACCGGCTGCCGGTACTCGCTCGCAGAAGAAGAAGAAGAAGTTGATTCTTTCTGCAGACGTTGTACTCGGCCAAGAGCCCCATGCTCCTTATAGCGAAGGCTTAAGCGAATACGAGAACAACGAGGGTCTATTCATGGCGCCAGATGATACCGATTTGGAGGCTGCCATCGCAGCTTCCGAGCGACTGGCTAGCCACAAGGCAGAACTGATCACCCTTGCTGAGTCAGGTAATCTCCAGTTGTATCTTTTGTTGTTGCATTACATTTTTATTATCGTGTTTTGACTGACACTTTTTCTTCAACAAGCATTTCCACTGAAGAGGCTATCGCGGCTTCTCTCAAGACTTTTGAGGAGGAAAAGAGGCTTTGTGCTTCGCTGGGCGTTGGTATATTTTGGTTCATTGCGCCTTCATTCCCCTTTCTTATAGGTAGTCTGACCCCTTTTTCATCTTATCGCAGGGACTACTTCGACCCAAGTTATCCCAAGTGCCGTGCCAACTTCGCAGGGTTGTATGCTTCCAAAGCCGGCTACCGAAGTTCCAGCTTCCCCAGTATTGCCAAAAGAGGCTTTACTTAAACAACCGATGACGGACGCCATAACGGCTCCAGAGGTAGCTCCTGGCATGGACGATGACGTCTCCTTGATGGAGGTCCTGAGAAGATCAGCTCTCACGGCCCAGGCGGAAAGGAAGCGCAGGAGGCATGCGGCAAGAGAACATAATGCCGCCTTGGCCGTAGGTGCAAGCTCGAGCACTGCTTCTCCCGTCCCTGCTTCTTCAGAGGATGTCCCGGCCGCCCTGTCTATTGCTCATAGACAGGTGGTACGCGCGGCTCGAGAGGCACTTGAAAAGCCATCTCAAGGTAACGTAACACTGGGTTCTTTTGTCAGAATTTGATCTTCAGATTCTCACATATCCTACCCTGCAGGGTCAAGTCTTGGTGAGGAGGTGGCGGGTGAGATGACGGCAACCACTGAGCCTGAAGCGGCTACTCTTTCCCAGGAGTCCGGGACTGCTCTAATTGCCGCTCTTTCCACCTGCGGTTCCCTGCCATCGCCTGGCGTCGCGAGTGTCACGATGGCTCTTGTGGAATCAGGGGATGAAGCCACAGGTGGCGAAACTATCCCCCTGATTGAGATCGAAGAAGTCGTGGTGCTTGGTGATGCTTCCGTCACAGTTTTGGCTGATGACCAGTCTGGTAGGTATCGGGTCGCTGTATTCTTTTCGTTTTGCAACCGCTTCTGATGACATCTTGTTCCTTTTGAAATGTAGGTGTGGTGAGCGCTGAGGTTGTGACACCTGAAGAAGCCCCACCAGCTGCCGCTCTGACGATCGTTGCCCCTTCGTCTCCTCTTATATCTTCTCAACTGCTGGAAGGTATAGGTTTGCGATCAATTTAGATCGGGGACAGCATCTTTCATATACTGACCATGTATTATCGTAATCATGCAGGAGTTCTCTTTGATCATCTGTATCAAGTGTTGAACCCGCACTTCTCCTTCCACTCGGAGATTAGTTTGCCCGCTGGTGCCGGTGGGTATCTTTTCTAACCGATGTTCTTTCTTTTCTTTAACGGGAAGTCATGTCGTTGCTAACTCTTCTTTGCATCACTCGTAGCCTTACGAATTGAAGGAGAGGACGAGGGTATCGTTTCGCCACCGGTACTCCCAGCTCTTCCCCCTGTTGCAGCCGGTATATTAGACTCTATTGTTCATGTATCTTCTTTATTTCATAAGTCGTCATCTGACTGTGATTTGTTTTGCAGCGATCGTGCCGACTCCAGTTCCGTTCGAGTCTCGCATCATAATGCCGGCAGGGCCCTTTTCTAGACATCCATCTTCAAAAGGCGCTATGACCTGTCTGCGAATGTTAAGCGATTACATCGAGGAGCTTGACACGAAGGCCCCTACATTCGCTGCAGATTTTGCTGCCGAAGTTAATCCAATGCTGGCGACGCTTGTGAACTTTCATAACGAAGGCGTCGTTGAGTCTTGGGTTAACCACACTGCAGGAAGATTGAGGCCTGCCTACATGAACTTGAGCTTGGGTGTCCTGCTCCTGAGATTCAGGCTTTGAACTCCCAGCGGGCTGTGTGGGTTGAGCAGAGCGTGTCCTTTTTCTACCATTTCGAACAGCAAGCGATCTTGAGGCGGAAGGAACATGAGGAAGCTTTGGATGAATCTTCCCGGTTGCACGCCCAAGTTAAAGCGAACTCCACGCAACTGAGAGCCGTCTTTGACAACTTGCAGCGATATATTTCGGACGGGCTGGTATTAAGGCGGAAGCTCGACTCTATTGAGCGGGTTACGTAAAGTTGCGAAGCTGCCCAACGGGAAATCGATGAGAAGATTTCATCGTGCTTGCAGCAGCGGGCTCGAATTGAAGCAGAGTTGGCCGTGGCGGCCGATCATGAGAAGGCACTGAAAGGAATGCGCGAGCAACTTGCTGACTTATTGAAAACGCTTCCTTCTTAGTAGCCGTTTTGCGTAGATTGAACACTTGTAATCTTTAAATAACATGTATCCATTTTTTAATCTTTCATATAATTCAACTTGTACTCCATTGAATTCATGAATAAAAGATACACATTTTTTTGTTCTACCGTTGCTTTCTTCTCTTTGCTGTGTCGTTGCCATGTGATTTTAGCAAGTGTAGCCGGTAGATAGTAAGTGACAGTCCATCTTGGACTCTTTGCCGGGTAACAATGGCTTAGGAAACAGGTTCAGGTCTGCTTGCCTAAGACTTTTCAACTTTATGAGCCATGAGGGTCTCATAAAGACTTTTCTCCCGACGAGTCGAGAGGATCTCGTAGTTGTGTTTTCTTCTTAGGAACCGTGAGAATTCCTAAGTGTGTTTTCTCTTGAGAGTCCTAAGGATCTTCCAAGAGAATTTTCTCCTTACAAGTCGAGAGGACTCGTAAGTGATTGTTTCCTTTCTTGTCGGAGAATGTGGCCTGTAGAAAATCTACCTTGACCTTTCTACAAGGCAATGATGACTTAGGAGACAGGGTTAGGATCTGTCACCTAAGACTTTTCAACTTTATGAGCCGTGAGGGTCTCATAAAGAATTTTCTCCCTACAGGTCGAGAGGATCATGTAGGTGTGTTTTCTCCTTAGGAATCGTGAGGATTCCTAAGTGTGTTTTCTCTTGAGAGTCATAAGGATCTCACAAGAAAATTTTCTCCTTACAAGTCGAGAGGACTTGTAAGTGGTTGATGAGTTGACTTGCTCCCGAATCAAAGAATTGCTTTGACGGGGAAGTCGAGGGTTGACTTTATCCGCATTTCACGAGTCAGGGGTTGACTTTATCCGTATTTCACGGAGTCAGGGGTTGACCTTATCTGCATTTCACGGGGTCAGGGGGTTGATTTTGGCCGTGTTCCCGGAACTGGGAACTTTGCCGCGGCTCCGCTTTGCTGACGTTGTATATTCCTGTAGAGACACTGATTTCTCTGCGGGTTAGCACGAATCGAGATGTTCTCATCAAGGACGCTGATTTCCCTGAATCGAGGTATTTTCCAAGGACGCTGATTTCCCTGGGGGTTGAGACGAATAGAGGTATTCCTGCAAAGATACTGACTTCTCTGTGAGTCGACGCGAATAGAGATGCTCTCGTCAAGGACGCTAATTTCCCTGAATCGAGGTATTTTTCCAAGGACACTGATTTCCTCGGATTGAGACGAATCAAGGTGTTCGTGCAAAGACACTGATTTCCTTACGGGTCGATGTGGATCGAGATGTTCCCGTCAAGGACACTGATTTCCCTGAATCAAGGTATATTGCTAAGGACACTGATTTCCTCGGAGTTGAGACGAATCGAGGTGTTCCTGCAAAGACACTGATTTCCTTGCGGGTCGATGCGAATCGAGATGCTCTCTTCAAGGACGCTGATTTCCCTGAATCGAGGTTTTTGCTAAGGACACTGATTTCCTCGGAGTTGAGACGAATCGAGGTGTTCCTGCAAAGACACTGATTTCCTTGTGGGTCAATGCGAATCGAGATGCTCTCGTCAAGGACGCTGATTTCCCTGAATCGAGGTATTTTGCCAAGGACACTGATTTCCTCGGGGGATGGGACGAATCGAGGTATCCTGCAAAGACACTGATTTCTCTGCGGGTCGACGTGAATCGAGATGCTCTCGTCAAGGACGCTAATTTCCCTGAATCAATGTATTTTGCCAAGGACACTGATTTCCTCGGAGTTGAGACGAATCGAGAGATTCCTGCAAAGACACTGATTTCCTTGCGGGTCGATGCGAATTGAGATGCTCTCGCCAAGGACGCTGATTTCCCTGAATCGAGGTTTTGCTAAGGACACTGATTTCCCCGGGGTTGAGACAAATTGAGGTATTCCTGCACAGACAGTGATTTCTCTGCGGGTTGACGCGAATCGAGATGCTCTCGTGAAGGACGCCGATTTCCCTGAATCGAGGTTTTTGCCAAGGACGCTGATTTCCCTAGGGTTGAGACGAATCGAGGTATTCCTGCAAAGACACTGATTTCTATGCGGGTCGACGCGAATCGAGATGTTCTCGTCAAAGACGCTGATTTCCCTGAATCAAGGTGTTTTGCTAAGGACACTGATTTCCTCGGAGTTGAGACGAATTGAGGTGTTCCTGCAAAAACACTGATTTCCTTGCGGGTCGATGCGAATCGAGATGCTCTCGTCAAGGACGCTGATTTTCCTGAATCGAGGTATTTTGCCAAGGACACTGATTTCCTCGGATTGAGATGAATCGAGGTATTCCTGCAAAGACACTGATTTCCTTGCGGGTCAATGTGAATCGAGATGTTCTAGTCAAGGACGCTGATTTCCCTGAATCGAGGTGTTTTGCCAAGGACACTGATTTCCTCGGAGTTGAGACGAATCGAGCTGTTCCTGCAAAGACACTGATTTCCTTGCGGGTCGATAAAAATCAAGATGCTCTCGTCAAGGACGCTGATTTCCCTGAATCGAGGTTTTTGCCAAGGACACTGATTTCCTCGGGGTTGAGACGAATCGAAGGATTCCTGCAGAGACACTGATTTCCTTGTGGGTCGACGCGAATCGAGATACTCTCGTCAAGGACGCTGATTTCCCTGAATCAAGGTTTTTGCCAAGGACACTGATTTCCTCGGGGTTGAGAAGAATCGAGGTATTCCTGCACAGTCACTGATTTCTCGGCGGGTCGACGCGAATTGAGATGCTCTCGTTAAAGACGCTGATTTCCCTGAATCGAGGTTTTTGCCAAGGACACTAATTTCCTCGGGGTTGAGACGAATCGAGGTATTCCTGCACAGACACTGATTTCTCTGCGGGTCGACGCGAATCGAGATGCTCTCGTTAAGGACATTGATTTCCCTGAATCGAGCTTTTTGCCAAGGAAGACGATTTCCCTGGGGGTTGAGACGAATCGAGGTATTCCTGTAAATACGCTAATTTCTTTGCGGGTCGACGCGAATCGAGATGCTCTCGTCAAGGACGCTGATTTCCCTGAATCGAGGTATTTGCCAAGGACACTGATTTCCTCGGAGTTGAGACAAATCGAGGTATTCCTGCAAAGGCACTGATTTCCTTGCGGGTCGATGTGAATCGAGATGTTCTCGTCAAGGACGCTGATTTCCCTGAATCGAGGTGTTTTGCCAAGGATGCTGATTTCCCTGGGGTCGGTTGACTTATTTCCGAGACGGAGCGTTGATCCGGCAGGAAAGTCATTGGTTGACTCTAGGTTGTCTGTGGATCGTAGAGTCTTGGAACTAAGGACTTTGCCATGGCTCCGTTTCGTTGTGTCGCTTCCTTGCCCTGCTGGCATAAGAAGGAACGCCGTTGTTGATCTTTTGGGATGCAGATGCTACTGTTAAGATCTGACATTCCCTTTTGACAGGATCTGGTAGGGGACATGTGGTTCCCTTTTCGTTTATGCCCATGGATTGTATACAGGGGTCAGTATGGACTGCCTGTAGGGCAGAAATTTTATTTTTTTTATTTCTTTCCGTGATACTCTATCATTTAGCATTTTATATCGCGAAAGTCGCGATTGCCCAATCATTTCGGCTATTTTTCGCGGGGCCCAATCATTTCGGCTGTTTTTTAACTCGCTGCTTTTTATTGCGAGTTGCCCAATCATTTCGGCTATTTTGTATGCATATATTTTACTTGCTGATTTTGTTACAAGTTGCCCCATCATTTCGGCTATTTCATATGCATTTTTGGCTCCCTGATTTTTTATCGCGAGTATGGAACTTGTAATCTGAGGCCAGTCTTAGCATCAATATCGCTACGACTGGAATATTGCTAAGAGCGAATCATAATTTGACGTGAAAGGACTTGGGATTTGATACCGATTTAGGCATCAGCATCGCTGCAACTGGGATATTCCCAGGAGCGAATCATTATTTTCCTTGAAAGGACTTGGGATTTAATATCGATTTAGGCATCAGTATCGCTGCAACTGGGACATTGCCAGGAGCGAATCATCATTTGCCTCTGTCGATGTCGAACAAAGGTGGCTTAGCAGACAGGGTTAGGATCCTGTTGACTTAGGCTTTTGACTTTACAAGCCGTAAGGGTCTCATAAAGGTATTTCTCTCTACGAGTCGTGAGGATCTCCTAGGTGCATTTTCTCCTTAGGAATCGTGAGGATTCCTAAGTGTGTGTTCTCTTATAAGTTATAAGGATCTTACAAGAGTGTTTTCTCCTTATAAGTCGAGAGGACTTACAAGTGTCGTTCGCCATATGAAGATATCCCTCGTCAATGGTGGGACTCTGTTGGGAAAACGTTTATTCACGCCCGTGGATTGTATACAAGGGTCAGCATTGAACCGCTTGTTGGGCATCATCGGAGATTGTGATGGCTTAAGAACAGGTTCAGGTCCCTGTAGCTTAAGGCTTTTGAACCCTGTGAGCCGTGAGGGTCACAAAGGGGAATTCTCCTTACGAGTCGTGAGGATCTCGCAAGTATAATTTCTCCTTAGGAATCGTGGGGATCCCTAAGTGTGTTTCTCCCTTATGAGTCATAAGGATCTCACGCAGGTATTTTCTCCTCACAAGGTCGAGGGGACCTTGCAAGTGTCTTTTAACGAGAATGCGCCTTTTCGAGTTTTCACAAACTCGCTGGTAGTCCTGCTAGTTTTACTCACGGAGCCCTTTCGGGTTTTCATCTGTGCCCATCTCGCTTGTGGACGTACCGTTTTTTCTTTTTTTTAAGCGTCGGCGACAAATACCACCTTACCTCCGCTTTTCATTCATCTTCATCAGATGATGAAGGTTCTTGACTCAGCTGATCCAATCAAGTCATTTTATCTATAAGCTCTTGGAAAGCGGTCGGCTTGAAGATGGCCATATACGAGGACGCCTCTGAATTTGGGTCAAAAGTGGCTATGAGCATTCCCATGGCTGCAACTTCATCAATGCGTTGCTTGTATCTGACCAGAGATTTCGCTATCGGGTAACACATTGAACCCAAGTCTCATTCGGTCTAACCCTTTCGTTGACCAGTGCCGTCACGGTAGTGCTCTTATTCACACTAGCGAATCTCTAACAAGAGGGCATCTCGATTTTGTCGAAGGTATTCATGGTGTCATTCGGGAGTTCCGCATACCATTAGAAGGCAATGCCTGCCAGACAGCAGATGAACTATTAGAGGAGAAGTATATCAGTATTGCCACACATGGGTTCAAATCACGCAATATGCTGGCGAGGATTCCCAGTTCCTTTGTACTTGTGGCACGTTGGAAGTGTGTACTCTGGCGGGTACTGTATTTGATTGTACCATGTCGGATACGGTCGACCAATCTTGATTGATCGATTTGCGGCTTCACTGGCGTAGTGAGCTTCAATTTGTTGAGCGATATATTCATTCAGTTTTGCTTTTAGGAATCATTTCCTCCTCAGCCATTGATGAGCTTTGCAGAGGATTTGAAATGTCATCCTTATCTTTAAGACCGACTACCAGCAGTTCATCTGCCAGTGGTTCTGATTGAACAATCATTCCAGCCATATTCTGGATAAGAAGAGTCATCTGGTTCATTTTAGTGGACATTTCCGCCGCTTCTGCATCTCCCTTTTTCAGAGCACGCTTTAGGAAATCAATATCCGACTCCTTCTCTGTTCTTTTTCCAGGTGCGTCTTCGGGATTTATCTTAGACAATGGATTAGCGAGTGGTGCCGCCTGAGCAAGCCTCTCCTGCAGCTTTTCACGTTGCAATTTAACTTTTGCTAAGGACCGAGTTTGAGGTCGGTGACTAGTAGAAGCTCGAACTACGTCTTTGGAATTCACGACATAGACTGTATGAACTACCATGCCCCCAGGCTTGGGGTGTTTGGAGTTTTTGGCCTTTGGAGTTTGCTTCGGGCACTTGAGCTTTATTGGGCCTCTTTTTTTGTGAAAAGTCGCTTTGGTTTTGGGAGGAACCGTTGTATCAGGATCCGTCTTGGGATGAGCCCCCTTGTATTTGAAAGATGATTTATCAGAATTTGGCCGACGTCTAGGGGAAGATTTGCGGTTGACGACAGAGACCTTCACTTGCTTCCGCACTTTATATATAGATTAGGAAAGTTGCTTTAGGGAGCGAACTGGTTTCTGCTCTCATGGGATCTCCATAGGCTGTTGAGATTTCTTCAATATTGCGATAGGAGAATTTTGTCTGACCCTTCGCAACAATTTGAAGTTGTTCCCAGTTGGAACAACAACATTCACCGCTGGGGTTGAAACAGGACCATACGGAGAACTACCCCCAACTCATTTTGTATGATGCTGATATCGATGTCGACCATTCCTTACGGCCGGGATTTGATTAGCTTCAGGATTTTTCCGAGCCTGCCCCTGTTTTCTTTGAGATCTTGAATATTCTGCCCCCCGCGTCGACCTTAGTCCTTGGCATGTGCCAGTTGTTTGAGGACTGATTCCGTCGGCAAAGCTGCTGCTTGGGGAACCATCCTGTGGAAGATAGACTTCCTCTGGGCTTCCTCCATCGGCGTTGAGGCACCAAGGGTGGGAGGTGGGAGTATCTACCCAAAAAGAAGCCCGTTGATTTCTTTAATAGCCGGATTGTGGAGAAATGAGACTGCAAGTGGCCCGCACTTGACTCCACCGGACATGATAGAGCCTGAGTTGCTTGGGTGGGAGCAAACTCCATTCTTCATAGAGACGAAATACCGGCTTCAGTACCAACTCCCCTAAGGGTAACCAAAAACACACACGCCGTGATTATTTGATCACGGGAAAAACATGACACACGAAATGTGGAGTGGAAAGAGGAAAAGTTCCCACTGGGCGTGCCAGAATCTGTTCTCCGTCGAACACAGAGACACGACCGCGTAGGTTCGTCTTGCCTGAAATTCGAGGGCAGATGCTAATTGGTGCTATCCGTCCACCTCTCCGAAGATGCCAAGTTGATTTATGACACCATGTATCGAAGGTTTAAATAGATGCGACCGACGTAGCAGACTTCGTCAGATTCCTCCTCGTTGAGGGGTTTTTTATTATGGGGACACTCTTCTCTGCAGGGGCAAGCCCCTGCAGTTAATTAAGCTACCGCATCGTGGTAACCACTTTCTCCTTCTCCAGATGGTCACTTCGTGTCGTGTGTGTTTGTTTTATTTTTGGTTGCCCGTGGATTGTATACGGAGACTAATTTATGTTGTCGCCCGTAGGGCGTGGTTTGTCCAAATCCGTATTTTCTTAGATTTGGGTTTTGGTTTGGTTTTAAGGATACGTTACTCTCATTTGAGACTAAGATCAACTAAAACGTTTGTTAAGGATACATTAGTCTAATTTTTAGACTAAGATCAACTTAACGGGGTCATTTAGATCCAACAAAAGAGCATTTGAACTCTATTGTTTAATTTAGGGACATTGCGGTCGATTACCAGTTTAAGAACATGGTGGTCCAAGGTTAAGGACATCATAGTACATGGGATTAAGGACCCCACAGTCTGAGGTTAAGGACATCATAGTCCATAAGTTTAAGGACCCCACAGTCCATGGAATGTCTGGTTGTCGGGACCCGCCACCTCTCTGAAAACGTTGAAGGATTACAACGACAAATATCAGAGGAGTGAAGAGATGTACCCTTGAACCAATATTGGTTGGGAGATCTGTAGTCCAATTGGGAATAAGATCTGAAATTTATGAGCATATGGGCTCAATTAATTTGAATGAGGGGTTTATGGCTAACTTGGGCTCGGCCCACTCAGTTAAAATGTTAAACATTTGACAATGTTGAGCATTGATTTGAGTTCTGACAATATTTTTGTCTTTTATTGAATGCTGAGCATTCATCATAGCTCTGGGCTTTATTCATAGAACAATTTATGTTCTTTTTAGCGCACACGTGAAGGGCACGTGGCGCGCTTGGCGCTAAGCGCCAGATAATGGGCACATTGCGCCAGTTTATGAGCGCAAAACGCTAGTTGTTAAGTGGCGCACACGTGAGCAGCACGTGGTGCGCTTGGCGCTGAACGCCAGTCCAAGAGCGCAAAGCGCTATTTGTTAAGTGGCACAAACATGAGGAGCACGTGATGCGCTTGGCGCTGAGCGCCAATCCAAGAGCGCAAAGCGCTAGTTTATAAGCGCAAAGCGCTATTTGATCAATTTTATGATCCGAGAAATAAATTCTCGTTTGTAAGAGATTTTATCTCAAGCTTCTAAGAACAAAAGTTCTTATTTTATAGGATATGTTTCAATCTCTTATTTTGATGAAAGGCTTTGCCTTTATGAATCTGTGATCCTAAGAGAATTGACTTATTCTCCCCCCCTTTATTTTATAATGAGATGTCCATGATCTCCTTATATAAAAGACCTTAGTCTTATAAATTTATGATCTGTGAGAAGAATTATATTCTTCTTCTTATATTATGATGAGATCCTTTGATCTCTTTGTGAATGACTTTGGTCTTATAGATCTATGATCTTAAAGAAAGAAATGAATTCTTCTTTTTAATATGAGATGATTTTATCTCTCTGTTTATGTTTACCTTGATGAAAATCTTCTTCTTCTACCGAGAGCTTGGCTCTTCTTTCTGAGATTTTAAAGTTTTTGGGGGGTTTCCTCTCTCTGTTTCTCTATCTCTGAGACCTGAAGTCTTGGGGCCTTTATATAGGGCGAGCTGATTTGTTCAATCGGTTAAGGAGATCTTTTCACCAATTGATTTGGGGATTTCCCTATTGTTGGATCTTTGATCCAAGGGCTTCTGATTTACAGAAGGCAATCTTTTTGTTTTTAACAAGATTGGGAAATCTTTCCATACAGAATTTATTCTGTATTTTGGTGATTTTTAATCACCTTTTGATCATTGATCCAACGGTGCTCTGATTTACAGAGCACAATCTTTTTGTTTGGAAAGATTTTAAAGAATCTTTCCTTAACAAAATTTTATTCTGGTTAATTGATGATTTATCATCTTTATTGGATCTTTGATCTAACGGTGGGGAATATTTAGTTCCAGCGCTAGCGCATTCGTGCTTTGCACGTGATGCACTACTTTAGAGCGCTGGCGCTTTTGGCGCACTTAGCGCTAGCGCACTCGTGCTTTGCACGTGATGCGTTGCCTCAGAGCGCTGGCGCACTTAGCGCTAGCACACTCTTGCTTTGCATGTAGTGCGCTACCTCAAAGCGCTGGCGCTTTTATGAAGCGCCGCTTCATTTCAAATTTTGAAAATTTGAACAGAGCCTTGCTCTGATTGGGGGAAACACCGTGTATCTTAGGCATGGACGGATGCGGCCATTGTAGCAGACTTTGTTAGATTCCCCCTCGTTTGCAAGATGTTTTTGATTGTGGGGACGCTCATCCCTGCAGGCGCATGCCCCTGCGGTTAATTACGTTACCGCGTAGCGATAACCACTTTATCCTGCTCGAGATGTTCACTTCGTGTCGTGTGTGATTGTTTTATTTTTGGTTGCCCGTGGATTGTATACGGAGACTAATTTATGTTGCCGTCCGTAGGGCGTGGGTTAGTCAAAATCCGCATATTCTTAGATTTGGATTTGGTTTGATTTAAGGATCGTTAATCTCGTTTAAGATTAAGATCAACTTAAATGTTTGTTAAGAATACGTTAGTCTGATATTGGACTAAGATCTACTTAACGGGGGTTTAAGATCATTTTGATCCAACAAAAGAGCATTTGGACTCAATCGTTTTAGTTTAGGGACGTTATGGTCCGTAGATCACCATTTTTTTAGGGTGAGGGTTTAGTTTAAGGACGTTACAGTCCATAGCTAGTTTAAGAACATTGTGGTCCATTGGGATATGCTCATGGGTTCGGGAGTGCACCAAAGAGCTGCTGGTTGTCGGGACCCTCCACCTCTCTGAAGACGTTGAAGAATTACAATGACATGTATCATAAGTATGGAGATATGTACCCTTGAACCAAACTCTAGATTAAGAGAGAGATCATGGAGGAATGAACATCATTTTAGATACCATCTGTTAGGAGATCATTAGTCATCTTTGGAACTAAGATCGGTTTAGGGAGACCTGAGTATAGGAAGGCTCAGTTGATTGGTGATTAAAAGGGTTTTGGTCTCGGGAGACTTGGCTAATTTGGGCTAAAGTTGGCTTCTCATAGTGTTAAACACTAATATCCGTTCGGCACTCACGTGCTCCCACGTGAGGCTCTAGAGCAGTATTAAACACTGAAATTTGGGGTGCTCACGTGTGGCACGTGAGGCGCTAGAGAATTAGGCACTGCTTCTTTGGGTTTATTCCCTTTTTCTTTTATAAGTGCTAAGCGCTATTGGGGGTCACGTGGGCTCATGTGAGGTGCCCCAAAAATGGAAAATGTCTTTGATTTATTCCCCTTTTCCTTTATTAGTGGTGAGCACTATTAGGGGGTCATGTGGGATCACGTGAGGCGACCCAAAAATGTGAACTATTTTTGATTTATTCCCCTTTTCCTTTTATGAGTGCTAAGCACTATTGGGGGTCATGTGAGATTACGTGACTCGATCTCAGTCATTTCTTTTTGTTCTTCAGAGGTGCTCATGTGGGAACACGTGATCTATTGTCATAGCGTTGAACGCTAATTGTTTCTTTTATATGCATGAAGTTCTTGATCTGAGTTTTGAGAATTTCAGATCCTTTGTTTTTATAAGAATTAAATTCTTATATAGGGTTAAACCCTAGTTTTATCAGAGAAATTAAATTCCTATATCTTTTTGTAAGAATTAAATTCTTCAAACTTTAGTTCTTTCCCCTATGTTTTGAGTCTGCATGACAGAATCTCCCCGATGAGAACTAAATTCTCAACTTGTGGGGAGATATGTTTCTGCAGAGTTCAACCAGAGGAAGAACTATATTCTTTTAGAAGAGTTAAAATTTTGGTTTGAGAATTAAATTCTCTTTTGTTTTGTGGAAGATTTTGGGAGGCTTCTGTATATTTTTTTAGAAGCTTATGGGGTGGTCTCCTCCTTTTTGAGAATTAAATTCTCTCTCTATTTTTCTTCCCCTCCCCCTCTATGTGTATATGTTTTTTTTCCTCTCATTGCTCCTATTTATATGATAAGAAGAAGAATCAATTTGTTAAGAAAATCCCTCGTTGAGAGATCATGATTGATTCCATGATCTTTTAGATCAATCGGTGAATTTTATTCACCGTTGAATTTTTAATCCAAAGGCTCTCTGTTTAACAGAGAAGATTTCTTTTTTGTTTAGCAAGATTATGAATATCTTGTTAGTTTTAACAAGATCAGAATTTTATTCTATCATATCTTTTAGTTTAACAAGATCAGAAACATATTTTCTTAATATAGAATTTAATTCTATTATATAGATATCTCGTTAGTTTAACATAGAATTTTATTCTTATCATATGAATATCTTGTCAGTTTAATATGATTAGGAAAATATTTTCCTATGATAGAAATTTATTCTACCAGATGACCACCGTTGGATCTTTGATCCAAAGGTCCTCTGTTTAACAGAGAAGATCTTTCTAGTTTGAGGAAGATCAGGAAAATATTTCCCAAATAGAATTTAATTCTAGAATTTGACTGGAGCATTTAAAATTGGGGCGCTCACATGATTTGCATGTGAGTTATAAGAGAACTCACATGTTTAACACGTGACCCCTAGTGTGGGTTTTAGCCTGTTTATTTTCAGCGCTCATATGCTTTACATATGAGCGCTCACGTGTTTAGCACATGAGGCATGTTTGGCCATTAGTTGTTTGTTTTCAGTGCTCATATGCTTTGCATATGAACGCCCACGTGTTTAACACGTGAGGCCAAATTTTGAGAACTCTCCTCCCTTATTTATAAGGGAACAAGTAGCTCTTGACCGAAAATTTTGGTGAGAACAGGGATCTAGTGAAGCTACCCAAGGATCGAAAAGCATTAATGAATAGGTGGGTGTACAGGATAAAATTGTAAGTGCACGGCGGCGCCCCGGCCGTCAATCCGACGGCCAAATGCGGAAGCGGTAAAAAACATTAAATTTTGCGGACTTAGCAAACCGGCACCACCGCGCACTAAACACCCGGATCGTAACCATTAACAAGTCTAAGCTAACTAGAAGATGGGTTAGAGATATACCGACGATCCAAGTCCTCCGGTCTTCTCGTCATGGTCCCGATCTCCTGCGGAAAAGTCCCGTCTCCTCCTTGTCGCCGGAAGTGCACCACATCGCCTACTTTGTTTACGGGCTCCCACCTCAATGCCGAGGCAACTCGGGCACAAAGCCGGCTACTCGACATGCCCAAGGTTCGCTGTAGAATATGTAGTCCTCAAGTCTCATTTGGGGTTTTGGAGCTTTGCCATTTGGTGGAAGAAAAAGAGAGCTTGGAGAGAGGTGGGAAAAATGTAGCATACCAAAAATGAGAGTAACATTTTTCCACCCCAAAAATGAAATGAATCCCATTCCTCTTCCTAGGAATGGCCGGCCCCCCTTTCTCCACAAGTGTGATTGGAGAGAGAGAGAGAGAGAAGGTCAAGGGGGTGGGTGGAACAATAATGAAAAAGGGAATCATGAAAGAACATGATAACAAACAAAAACCACACACAACCACAACCATCAACATAACCAAAGTCAATCCATCATGAGAAGGAGAAGTCAATGATGGTGCTCATCATGAAAACCATCATGATACAAAAATAAGCAAAGAACCCCTCCACAAATGCCTATTTGCAACAATGCAAATAAACCCTCCTCCACCAATCTTCGGCCAATGAACGGAACAATGGAAATTGGCCGAAACGGAAAGCAAACTGGCAACTCCAAAAAACTGGTCCCGTAATAAATTACAGGAAAACCCCGATACTGTGCATACACACCCGCATCTGTATTTCGACCGAAATACAAATGCAATGAGACAAAATCTACACTGTACTATACTAGGATCCGGCTTATACCAAAACCGGCTAGTAATATCCGTTCGATCCTGATCCGTGCAATACCGCACGTATCTGATCAAACCCTGCCATATATGCATACGGCCTATAGTACAGACTGTCCGATCCTGATCCGTGCAATACCGCACGTATCTGATCGGACCTTACCATATCTCCATATGGCCTCTACAACCTTTCGCCCGAAAGCTGAGTAACAGAATATGGGGGACTCTAAAGACTCGTCAACACCTCGGTTGTGGATTTAACCACTAGCACGTCAGAGGTATAAGCCAATACGTAACGGGCTACCAAGTATTGACTAAAAGGGACGTCTGTGAGTGAACTCAGCCTGACAACCCTACTGAGCCTGTCAGTGACAATATCCGTGCAGTCCGGTCCGTTCGTCTATGAGTATCGCATGGCGGGCCTAGGGGGTTGGTAAAAGTCAGACCCCCAAAAGCGGTACAAGTCGTGTCGGAGTGTAGCCCAGAACACCCTGAGATACTACTGGAATACCTACCAGTAAATCTCCTTGCCTTGGCCAAGGACTTTGTGTAATGGCTCTCCTAGACACAGCACGACCTCACCCCCAATACCGGGAGAGACGAACCCCTGAAGATACGCTCACTGCCTCCATGTGGCTCGGGACTGTACCCAACTAAAACCTGTTTGCACGACTCCTTTGAGCCGTGGTAGGGTAGTAATCAAAGTACAGTGGGAACTCACACGAGACAAATGACGATCCCCAGGTCGATGAACTAACCTGCACACATGTCACCAGGGAACTGCCATCTGACGTCTGGTATATGACCAACTAGCATGTTCCCGGCGAGTCCTGTCCGGTGTACTCATAACCCAATGAGCACCTGTATACATCTTAGGTGATCCAACTGACACCAGTGGCTTGTGAGACCGGCCACCGCCCCTCGTCGGGGTCTCGACTGTATACACTAGTCT
This sequence comes from Agapanthus africanus, assembly GCA_030015575.1. NCBI lineage: Eukaryota > Viridiplantae > Streptophyta > Magnoliopsida > Asparagales > Amaryllidaceae > Agapanthus > Agapanthus africanus. Next base: position 170,217,193 of record CM057338.1, on the reverse strand, counting down.
ACTAATGGAGTATCGATGCCCAGTCTCGAAACTCCCACGACTAGGGACCGTTTAAGGATAAGCTTATAGACCCCCAGCTCCCACTTATATGATCGCCCTCATACTGCTGGTGGTCAAGCAAGAATCCTAGGGGCTCTATCAACGTGTAATAGCGACGTGTCAGGTCACTTAAAACAGTACACGATGATAAAGGTAAACCAGATAGCATACTATCATCTCGAGTAAGACTGTCCTACCGGGATAGGTCCTCCCTCAATCATTGCAATCACGTACCTGTGATCCAATAATTGACTCTGAGGGCACTATCTCCAACAATCTCCCACTTGCACTCAAGGCTAATTATTGCGATGTCGCATACTCACAGCCCGTGTGATACCGAACATCCAACTCCTCTACTAGTCAGTCTCACAAAGCTCGTTTGCGGAACTATTGCGTTCGAGGAATAGCCTCAGTGAGTGGATCCGCTTAGTTGTTTCTTTCTATGTCTCTCTATATCTCAAGTTCGCGAAGAAAGCCATCTCCCGAAATGAGCAATACCTGTCTTAGAATGTGTCTGGATGTCTGATGGGACATAGCTCATAAATGAACTCCAAATCCAAACTTCTTAGACTGTATCGTCAACTGAACTTAATCAGTATCCTGCGCGCCATGCCTCCCTCAGTATTGCCTTGGACCACCTGTCCAAAATACTGCCCCTCATCAGAAGGAAAACTATAACTCTGAAAACCTCCTTGTCGTCCATGTCACCTTGGAAGCCTGGAATGATAACTGTCTTCTGAATGAGGCTGTCGTTATCATATCCCTAGAACATCCACTTATGTTCTAAAACTGCTTCCGACTGTTTCTCCAGGATTGGATTAATGTTAACTTATTGCATCTAGTGCAAGAACAACATCTGGTGTGGTACTTGACATCTCACGATTGACTCAATTGCCTGAGCAAGTGATCTGCCAATCATGCCCGTCCCTCTCTCCTTTAGTCTGTAAGACACCTTTGGAGAGGGTGACTCCATTACCTGCAGGTACACTACCATGCCAGGAGTCGTCCATCCTAAATACCCTTAGAATGCTGTCAAGTACCCTGATTGGGAAACCACCCAAATCTAGATCTAAAACCATAGATCTAGTAACCAGTATGTTTGATATGAAATCCATTTCCTTTGTGGAGAAACAACTGTGTGACGACCAAAGTATAACCGATCGTAGTGTAGGAGTTTCCTTTCCTACTCTGTGTATATCATCCAAATACCAGGATATCACACCCTACTACCTTCTCAACAGATCCATCCCCTATTTTGATGAAGTCAAACCCATGACTGTCACGTCAGAAATAGATGATCTATCTCCGCTACATCTGCTCTAGTCTATAAATAGACATAAGCAACCTGTCCACCAATGCTTCCGCTGCTCCCACTGACTACGACAACCCTTTGGCAGAGTCATATAGACGTACACTTCTAAAACTGGTTTAGAACGACGCTGTACTCATCCTCCCGCCGGGTCTCGTAACCTGGAACAACAGCAATGGCAATTATGGGTAAACAAGAACTTCCCTGTCACCGTCCTTGAGGCTACCGTAGTGCCTCTCGGGTGCCTGAAGTTTCCCACCTTATCTGCGGAGTGGCCAATGGAATGTCAATCCAGATTGAATCTTTAGGTTCCTTATCAAATCTTCAGTAATCGTTTGTGGTTCTGGAATCACTTCCAGTTCTACCATACTCCCACTACTGTTTTCTGAAAAAATCCATCTTTAATAAAACTGTGGCGAGTCTAGAACAATATCGCTATTGTTCATCCAGATGGTAGAAAGTCAACCCTCGTCATAGCCTGGGTCAACCCACAAACAGCCATTACAGAAACGTGCCTTGAGTTGTCCAGTGTCTGGTTTTAATCATAAACCGGACAACTCCCCGTACCTTAACATCGTTAAGATATGAACTGTTCTATATCCAATATAGAAACAGAGGCACTGATTTAATTGAACCAGATTCAAATCATGCAGCTGTCCCCAGCGCATGTCAACTAAATGGAAGGAGGCCGATCAGCGTTACTCAACTTAGGAATACTTCCAATTATGAGTAACCTGAAAGAGAAGCAAGATCTCTTTATCATTACTATCAACTGAATACCATACACAAGTATCTACATCTTCGATCTCTTTGAAGAATCCCGATACTTGCTATACCTGGTTCTCTACTCTATTCAAATACCTATAACTTCTCCAAATTCGGACCCTGTGTTTCCACGAAACACCTGTCTAAAAACTAGAGAAGTCATAAGTAAACCGAATATAGTACGAGGACCAACCCCTCTGTCCTGATGGACCCTGGACAACATACAATACTCTGTATAAGTCCCTTGAGTCTGATAACTCATTCACTGTGTGTCGTAGGTTGAAAACTGTACTTATGGTTAAGAAGAATTACACCGCTGTTCAATGCTCCTTACCTAACCATCCACTGATATAGGTAAATGTCATAGACATAATTTCAAAAAGGTACATCTCACTCTATGAAAATAGACGTACAGATATATCAATTTGAAATTGGTGCATAACTGCGGATATTCAAAACCAAATATTTGCCGACCGGCAAACAGCCCAGGTGATTTCCTCAAATATCACCGATTACAATGAATCCCGATATAATGAGGATAATCACCCAATTCCCAATAACTTACTCCCACTCATCATCTGTAAAACCATACAGATGTGAGAATCGTACCTGGTAAATACATACCCTGGAGTAAGTATCTAATCGGGAAATCAGTTTTCCTTTAACATTACACAGTGAAACTGAAACATTGAAATGTTCCGATGGGGTATTTTGGTATTCCTAGTAATGCCTCTTCCCACTAGTAAAATAGGGGGTTGCCCCTACGGATGGAGTTATCCGTTGGGGCAGATTTTACTTGGCCCTACGGATTACTCCGTAGGGCTAAATGGTTGCCCCTACGTGCACTGACGTTCAAGAATTAAAAAATTAATTCTTAATTTGGTATTTGCCCCTACGGTGGCGCAAATAAAGGACCTACGGGTATATCCGTAGGGACAAGTAAATATCGGTTTATTAAGATCCCAGACCGATCGTCTACGCTCACTTTCTCTTTCTCTCTCTCTCGATCTGGCGCGAGAAAAATCCCCAAATCGCCACGCAGTCGTCGCCACCGTCGTTCTCCTCGTCGCCACCGCCGGTTTCGTCGCCACCGCAGTTCTCGTCGCCACCGCGGTTCAGGTCGTCGCCCCAGCCCCAGCAGCAGCCGTTCAGGTGAGTAAATCTCGAGGTAAATTAAAGAATTTTTGGATTATTTTGGGCTTAGGGTTCATGGCTGGGTCTGGGGTTGCGCGCGAGTTGGGGTTGGGCAGGGGTCGCGGTCGCGGTCGCGGTCGGGGTCGGGGTCAGGGTAGGGTTAGGGTTGGGGTTCGGCTGCTGCTGGGGTGGGGCTGGGGTTAGGGTTTGCCTTAGGGTTGGTGTTGGGGTTTAGCTGGCCACGCTGGGGTTAGGGTTGGGCTGGGGCTAGGGGCTGGGGCTGGGGGCTGGGGCTGGGGCTGGGCCAGGCGGGGTTTTGGGATCTTTGTAATTTGCTTGCTCTGTTTGGGGTTTCAGTTGATCCTCATTAAAAAATTGGTGATTGATCTCTTCAATCATATTATTATCTGTATTTAAAATTTTTGTGAAGCCTTCAGAGTTTGGAAAAATCTAGAATTACCGTTGAAATTCTGGCAACATTCAAAAACTGTGTATATGATGTGTGTGTGTGTATGCATGTATATACATTTGAAATTTATCTTTCTTCTATGATATAAAACGGTTAAACCGAAGAAAATTACTGGGGGAATTTTTGCTAAAATGTCTTGAGAGGGGGTTCAAGTGATGGGATAATTTCATTTGGTAATCTTTTACTTAATTTACATCTCTTATTTTTTCATGCAAAAATCTGAATAGGTTTCTTGCAATTTTGCCTATCGATCAATTATTATATTTATTTCTATTTTTTGTGGATGATTTGGCTTCAATTGAATGGAGGCGATGATGGCTTGCCCTCAAGCTTCCACTTTTATGAGCTTTATAGTTATGAGATTGGCGAGGCAAGCTGGTTTGTAGCCTTCTTATTTCTTTTCCTAAATTCAAATCCAAATATAAACTGTCTGATTGAGAGAGAGAGAGTATGGGAGATTATGTATTATTCAATGTGTTTGGAAGCTGGCATGTTCTGAGCGTCATCTCTGCATGAAAGCTATGGTTTTGCAAAGGGTTTGCCCTAACTATTTTCTGTGAGGAAGCTGAAGGCCTGAAGCTTCATCAAACTCAGGATTGGATTTTGGTCGGGTATTGTAAATTCTTGTGAAAGTTCCGTTCAAGATTTGTTCAGAGCTTGCATAACATCCTTTTCATCTTTATGAGATCTTTATGCAGTCATTTTTTTGGGTTTATATATTTCTCGAGCCCGTTTGACTTTGGACTTAGGATAACCCCAAATCTCTTTCTTATTTTGATTCCTAAGCTGGCATATCTGAGGCTCGTATTCCAGTATCGTTGCTGGAAAAGCTAGGGTTGCGAACATTTTTGCAACGATAATTTCTGTATGACAGCTTAAGCACACATAAAACTTAAACAATCTTGAAGCACTGCAGTTTTTGACTAAACTACCTAAAAGTTTTTATATTGCTGCAAGCTTCCTTAAAGTGCTGCATCTAAGTGTATTTTAGTGGGAAAACCCTTGAAAGCCAAACTTCATGGGGTTTGCTGTTTGCCTTCTCTGTAGCTAGTTTGAGGTTTATTTAGTTTTGGATTTGTTTTGCAACACTCTCTGAGTTCCAAATCAACAAAAAGCTGAATGTTGAATCACAAGCAAGAAGCAGCCAAACTGGCCCTAAAGTAATCCTAAGTGATGATAATTTTCCAGGGAGTTTAAAATTTATAGAAATGGCGAGGCAACATTGGATTGTCTGCAAGTATTCAAGCAACCTGTTTGCAGCCATCATGCTATTTGTGATCCCAGTATAAAACTCAAACATGCCTCTTAGTTAGTTTACTTTAATTTGTTATTTATGTGTGTGTGTCAACATTGGATTGTCCCAAGTATAAAACCAAACCCACAAAACATCAAAACTGTCTCCGACAATCTTATGGTCATTAGACATAAGATTTATGCATATAGGTAACATCTGCCAATATGCCATATCCAGACCGCAATCTATTTTTGGTCGATGAATGCTATTGCAATGTAGGATGATCAGTTCTATCAATCTTGATCTCAATGGTTTAAAATCATGTTACACATACAACACGAATGCACAACAAACGCATAATTAGAGAGCAACTCAAGATATTCAGGTTAAAACCAATATATGATACTCGATGATAATATGAAACCTTCATATTCCCATCGATACCAATATACGCCTCGATATCTTTCCCTCTCGTTCCCAAAATTCTCTCGTTCCCGCGTCTCCAATTTTCTCTCCGTCGCCACCGCGCGCCCTCCGTTCTCAGCCCGCCACCGCCCTCGTTCTTCTTCGTCGAGTTCCTCGTCGCCGATATTTGTGCCTACATTGATGCCTCAAACAACGAATCAAATGATGTGGATCACAAACTAATTAAATAAATTTTGAATACCAATCTGGACTGGGATTTGAATACCAATCCTAGTTTGCTATATTTTTTTTATATATAGTAGATGGTGATACTTCTTTAAGTAAAAACAACCCTACACTTAAGCGAAATCATAAATCGAAACACACATATATAGAATACAACTCATACATGGGTATCCTCAAATCTAACTTTCATTGAATTTGCACGCGCACTTAAAATAACAACCTTTATACTAAAAAAATTATGTATGCCATTGCTTAGTAGTTTATGGTTTTAAGACGCAAAAGACATTTGAGAAATACTTTTTCTACCCACTATTAATCAATATTCTCAATATAGTCATTGAATTTGCACGCGCACATCATAAGAAGGAGAAGACAGTAATGTGGCAGAAGGAGAAGACAGTAATGTGGCGGAAGAAGAAAAAAATGACATTTCTCGTTCTCTGTTTCAGCATCAATCTTCTGATATGAACTAATGATGGCTTTCACATAGGCTTTTCCCTTTAGAGACTTCTTAGTGTCCAATGGAAAGCATACATCAGATTTGTGCAGGTCGGGTTCTTCTATGACTTTTAAGAGTCTCAACTGATTCTGTAAATTACACCCTAGTTGGGTGATACTTTTACCACTTCTCACTGCAGGTGCGCTCTCTAATATCCATTTTGAATGTAATATTATAGATATCCATGCATGTTTATGTCAAAATTACTTATATTGTCAATGTTTGATTGTCTAGTTGTTGGTGATGCGTCCATATCAGGGACAGAGGTCACTCCCGTTCCTCCAGGTATGTTTATATATTATATAGGGCATGTATATTGATTTAGAATGCTATATCATAAATATACACACATTTCTTTTGCTCTTAGTCGTCCAACTCATTATCATGGGCTGCTTGATGAGATTAGATTTGCGCATCTACAAGAGCTTGTTCACTCCCTGTCATATGTGTAAGCAGCGCTATATGCGAGTTTACCTTGTTAGTATGTATGTACTGAAATTAATTAATATTATTCAAATTTTGATACATGCAGATACCAGAGGAGCACATCTTCTATCTCTGTAGGTAAGGCTTTGAATTTGTTGATTTTGGTATTTCTTGTCAATTTTATAGACCAGTATGTGCTAAATATAATGTTCTGACAGTTGCTAGGGGGAAGGCAACATTCGAGGCTGCTGACCCCAGTCCTGGACGCCGCACACGGACGGCACCACGGAGGTTTGGAGATAGGCCGAGGACTGGGCTCTAGCAGGGCCCATATGAGGTTGGACTCCACCCCGGTGGTTACTTCCTCCGTCTCCAGTCAGCGACGTATCCAGCAGGAACAGGAGAGCTTGAAGGCCACCGTTCAGGAGTTGAATGGGATGCTGGTATGTATACTACTTAATAGTAAAATATAATGTCATATTATAGATATCAACATATCCAATATCAGTACATAGCCTGAGCTTATTTGGTTGTAGACTTATGTTTTATTAATCATACATACATATGTAATTGAAATAAACAACGCTTTTCCAAACTAGATATCCAAACAGGGTTTCGAAATAACTTAATAATGATACGAATTCGAATAATAAACAGTTCTTACACGCTTCTTACACAAGTTATATCCAGACGCGACAGGGTAGATCGGCCGACCTCCACACGCATCTCCTTCGGCTGCGGTTCCGCAGACAGCTCCTGTAGCTCCACCGCCCACTCAGACTCCCGCTCGCGACGAATTGCAGAGTTTATTGACCGAGGAGCAGGACCGAGCTGGACCGAGTTAGGGTAGATTTTTGGTTCTTTTTTTTTGAAACATGTATTTATTTATATCATACACATTGTACTACATTTTGAAACGATATTCATATTGGTTTGTATTTATATCATATTCAGTTTTTGTGTTTCTTTTGTATATTATATATATGCGTGAGATGTGATTATGAATACTGCAATATATAATTTGATTGATGTATACATTAATGTGCACAGGGCGGGAAAAAATCAAGCAGGACATTTTTTAAAAAAAAATTCAGATAATATGTACCTACGGATTAATCCGTAGGCCTACACGTTACCCCTACAGATATATCCGTAGGGGCTAAATATCAGCAGTAACTGATATTTCCCCCAGATGTCAGTGCCAGGTGTTTGGGAATCCCCCTACGGATATATCCGTAGGGGCCACTGACATTCCCCTACGGGGTTATCCGTAGGGGCACATATCAGGAATCCTGAATTTGTGCCCCTACTGAAAAGTACCTACGAATATATCTGTAGGGGGTAGTACATTCCCCTACGGATATAGCCGTAGGTCCAAGTAATTTATTAAAATAAACTGGAAATAATATAAAATCTTATACCCTACGGCTTACTCCGTAGGGGAAACTGGACCTACATACATATCCGTAGGGGCAAGAATTTAACCGTAGGGATAAGTTCAGGGCCTCGACTTGCACCTGCGGCCTTTGCACCTACGGGGTATTTTTTCGCCCTACGTATATAACCGTAGGGGCAGTGGGTTGCACCTACGGACATATCCGTAGGGGCAACCCTTCTTTGTAGTAGTGTCCAGATTCACGACTGTAACCGTATAGTTCTTTGCCACCTCTCCAAATCCCTTCATATGTCTTTAGTCTTTACCTTCTGCACACCTTTTTAGGCCAAATGGTTTTCTTCCTTCCCTACCGTTCGGCACCAGCCTATGGTTTGGAAGAAGACTATCCAATAAGCATAATGGGTGTACTGTCCCAATCCTAGGAACACTCGCAATGAGAGAGGGTGAAGATAAAAGACAACCGAATAAACCTTATTCCTATTTCTCCTGAACCAGAATCCATCCCCGAACTGGAACAAGTTCCATTCGAGTTCGTATATAACCATACGATGGAGTATCCAAATAAACTGTGGATCTTCGTAGTGATACGGAGTGTCCTGGAGAAATACAAAGGTGATGTGGGAGTGGTAACGAAATATTTGGTTTGGTCGTGAATATCTGTTGCAATTTACTTTGCCCTCTTACTAATCCCTTGCTTTGTCTGAACTTAATACCTTCTGCACACCATCGTTATGCTAATTGGTTTTCTTCATTCCCTACCGGTCGGCACCAGCCTAAGGTTTGGAAGAAGACAATCCAATTTGCGTAATAGGTGTACTACCCCTAAACCAAGGAGTACTCGTAACCTGAGAGAGGGTAAAAGGAAAAGACAACTGAATAATCCTATCCGTTTTCTCCAGAACCTGAAACCATCCTCGAATAAATTCTTTCGAGTTCGTATCTAACCATACGATGGTTTTGTCCAATGGAAGTGGACGTTCGTAGTAAAACGGGGTGTCCTGGAGAATAGGGTAAAAGTAGGAGTGGCAATGAGGTTTGCAACTCTGACAATCCAAAAGCCAGTGTTTAAGAAGGTTCGGTCAACTTGGTCACTGAGTCATAGTCTTAGGGTCGGGTCAAATGGTCGCTGCCAGAGAGAGAGAGAAAAGAAACACTCAGCGTGCACTCTAACCTAGATTAGAATGGTTACCAATTTATCTAATCTGGAATCCTCCCACTGTACCTCAAATTCTCCTCCAAACCTGAAAGAAGAATTAGTCGGGGTCACCCGAGGAGTAAACTAACTCATCAGTGGGAATCGGGATCCAACTATCATTGCATGATAACGTGACGGAATCCGCTCACGTCATCACACTCCAGAAGGTATGCGCATATCTGGCAAGTTTCAGTTCTTTTGAAACTCCCGATGTGATTTCTGCCCCATGCTCTTATGACCTTGACTTTGGCCAACAAATCATAAGTCACATGTCAAGTTCCACCCGTCATTCTCCAGGTTGTTTTGAATCCACCCGTACATACCCTTGACTTTGGCCAACAAGGCAGTACGACTGTTCCAAACCAACGCATCTATCTATGCTGCATATGAATAACCAACAGCTACCAAACACTGTGCCTTGACTTTGGCCAACAAACACAGCTTGAATACTATTGACTACCCATATGAAACGACGGAGGGCTACGAATGGTTTCTGGCGAAAACCTTTAACGTAATGAACTTGATATCGTTGAAGGAACGGATAGCTTTTAAAAATATAGTGACGAAAACCTTCGCTAAAGAGGTCACTCCCGGTGAAGGGATCTCGGCTCTTTCCCCGTAGAATGGGGTGCAGGATATTCCAACTGAATACCACGGTGCAAAGCAAAAAGCAATCGGCTATAGTGAAGTTAATGCCCTGACGCAAACTTTTGTCCAAGGGGTCACTCCCGGTGAAGGGATCTCGGCCCTTGCCTCGTCGACTGAGGAGCAGGATATTCCAAATGAATACCACGATGCAAAACAAAAGTGAACGTCCTTGCAATAACAGCTTTTTGAAAAAGTGTTCCAACAACATCAGATTAGGTTTTTTTTTAACTTGCATTGATCCGAATCAATGCAGTCCCATCAATTGATCACACCACAAAGAACGAAAATATACTGATGTACGTATATGCCATCCGCATTCGCCACTGGGTCCCGTCATTACCCGTTAGGTTAGCTAACTAACGACAGAGCGGGGACTGGACTGGCGCGGATGTAAAACATATACAACATCTACTAATATATATACCAATATATTATATTTCGCTCAAGGCGTGAATAAAATGCAACATCACAGAAATGTACAGCATCACAGAAACAATACAGATATCTGGGATCCCCGGGTTTCACAGAGCCGCTGAAACCCGACGTTCCCCTGATCGTGTGGATAGCCTGTGCAATGAAATCCTAGACCCCTACGGGCGCGGCAAGTTACCCGCCAAAACCTGAAGCGAGGCAGCCCCCTTCAGCAACGTGAATGGACCACCCAGCACTTCACGGAATCCGGTAACTTGGGCACCCCTCCTGGGTCAACCTGTACCCCCTGCGAGTGCGGCGAATAGCCCGCCAATCCTAGAGTGAAGCCCCCTCCGTCTCAATGCCATGAGATGCGGGCTTGTTGCCCTCCAGAACCCGGCTATCCGTGCACCCCTCCGCGGGGCAATCCTAGTACAGAAAGTAAAATATACATACAACGGGTACATCGACCGCAACCAGGTCGTGCCCCAAAATAATAATACAAACAGGCAGTGACGGCAGTCCACATGTCGGACGCTCGCCCCGCAATATTAAATGTACATAATACCACCACAACTGTACTAGCATTGCATCCAGGCTATCCCTACGACCGATCCGCAACAACACAGCAAATACATAGAACATCAACGTGAAAGTCACGTTCGCAAATCCGTCTAACCGGGCTATAGCAGTTAGACAGGATTTACCGATCGAGTGACATTCACGGTCGCAGATATAATGTAAATACTGTGAAAAATGTGTTTAAAATATCCGATCAATCAAATTTTAACAAGTGGGCCCCCAAGCAATACTGTAGCAGTTAAAGAAATTCTGGGCCCAAATTTAATATTCCAAAACCCATATTTTAAGCCCAGAAGGCCTCTGTAAAAAATTGGTGAAGTGATCTCCACAGTGCGCGGCGGAAGGGCGGCGGGAAGGTGGTTTTCGCGGCGGTTCCGCGCTCCCACTGTGGAGTTACTTCGTCGAATTTTTACAGAGCTCTTAGATTTTCCAGTACATCAATATTTTACAACCTGAAAAATTTTTCGACACCAAAAATTTCCAACAGAAAACTGATGCTAACAAAAATGTAGTTTTGGAACATTCGATCGATCGAAACAGAAAAACACACTACACCAAGCTAGACTAAGTTAATGGCGAGGCTCTGATACCACTGTAAGTGCACGGCGGCGCCCCGGCCGTCAATCCGACGGCCAAATGCGGAAGCGGTAAAAAACATTAAATTTTGCGGACTTAGCAAACCGGCACCACCGCGCACTAAACACCCGGATCGTAACCATTAACAAGTCTAAGCTAACTAGAAGATGGGTTAGAGATATACCGACGATCCAAGTCCTCCGGTCTTCTCGTCATGGTCCCGATCTCCTGCGGAAAAGTCCCGTCTCCTCCTTGTCGCCGGAAGTGCACCACATCGCCTACTTTGTTTACGGGCTCCCACCTCAATGCCGAGGCAACTCGGGCACAAAGCCGGCTACTCGACATGCCCAAGGTTCGCTGTAGAATATGTAGTCCTCAAGTCTCATTTGGGGTTTTGGAGCTTTGCCATTTGGTGGAAGAAAAAGAGAGCTTGGAGAGAGGTGGGAAAAATGTAGCATACCAAAAATGAGAGTAACATTTTTCCACCCCAAAAATGAAATGAATCCCATTCCTCTTCCTAGGAATGGCCGGCCCCCCTTTCTCCACAAGTGTGATTGGAGAGAGAGAGAGAGAGAAGGTCAAGGGGGTGGGTGGAACAATAATGAAAAAGGGAATCATGAAAGAACATGATAACAAACAAAAACCACACACAACCACAACCATCAACATAACCAAAGTCAATCCATCATGAGAAGGAGAAGTCAATGATGGTGCTCATCATGAAAACCATCATGATACAAAAATAAGCAAAGAACCCCTCCACAAATGCCTATTTGCAACAATGCAAATAAACCCTCCTCCACCAATCTTCGGCCAATGAACGGAACAATGGAAATTGGCCGAAACGGAAAGCAAACTGGCAACTCCAAAAAACTGGTCCCGTAATAAATTACAGGAAAACCCCGATACTGTGCATACACACCCGCATCTGTATTTCGACCGAAATACAAATGCAATGAGACAAAATCTACACTGTACTATACTAGGATCCGGCTTATACCAAAACCGGCTAGTAATATCCGTTCGATCCTGATCCGTGCAATACCGCACGTATCTGATCAAACCCTGCCATATATGCATACGGCCTATAGTACAGACTGTCCGATCCTGATCCGTGCAATACCGCACGTATCTGATCGGACCTTACCATATCTCCATATGGCCTCTACAACCTTTCGCCCGAAAGCTGAGTAACAGAATATGGGGGACTCTAAAGACTCGTCAACACCTCGGTTGTGGATTTAACCACTAGCACGTCAGAGGTATAAGCCAATACGTAACGGGCTACCAAGTATTGACTAAAAGGGACGTCTGTGAGTGAACTCAGCCTGACAACCCTACTGAGCCTGTCAGTGACAATATCCGTGCAGTCCGGTCCGTTCGTCTATGAGTATCGCATGGCGGGCCTAGGGGGTTGGTAAAAGTCAGACCCCCAAAAGCGGTACAAGTCGTGTCGGAGTGTAGCCCAGAACACCCTGAGATACTACTGGAATACCTACCAGTAAATCTCCTTGCCTTGGCCAAGGACTTTGTGTAATGGCTCTCCTAGACACAGCACGACCTCACCCCCAATACCGGGAGAGACGAACCCCTGAAGATACGCTCACTGCCTCCATGTGGCTCGGGACTGTACCCAACTAAAACCTGTTTGCACGACTCCTTTGAGCCGTGGTAGGGTAGTAATCAAAGTACAGTGGGAACTCACACGAGACAAATGACGATCCCCAGGTCGATGAACTAACCTGCACACATGTCACCAGGGAACTGCCATCTGACGTCTGGTATATGACCAACTAGCATGTTCCCGGCGAGTCCTGTCCGGTGTACTCATAACCCAATGAGCACCTGTATACATCTTAGGTGATCCAACTGACACCAGTGGCTTGTGAGACCGGCCACCGCCCCTCGTCGGGGTCTCGACTGTATACACTAGTCTACTAATGGAGTATCGATGCCCAGTCTCGAAACTCCCACGACTAGGGACCGTTTAAGGATAAGCTTATAGACCCCCAGCTCCCACTTATATGATCGCCCTCATACTGCTGGTGGTCAAGCAAGAATCCTAGGGGCTCTATCAACGTGTAATAGCGACGTGTCAGGTCACTTAAAACAGTACACGATGATAAAGGTAAACCAGATAGCATACTATCATCTCGAGTAAGACTGTCCTACCGGGATAGGTCCTCCCTCATCATTGCAATCACGTACCTGTGATCCAATAATTGACTCTGAGGGCACTATCTCCAACAAAAATAAAGGTTGATAGTGTGAAGCGGTACAAGATTCGTTTGGTAGTCAATGTATACGCACAACAGTATGGGATTGACTATCAAGAGATTTTTTTCCCCAATGGTGAAGATGACATCAATTTGGGTGATTCTCAGTATCGTGGCTGTGGAGGATTTTCACTAAGAGCAGCTGGATATGAAAATGTCGTTCCTTCATGGAGATTTGGAGGAGGAGATCTATATGATGCAGCCACCGGGATACAAGGTGAAGGTGAAAGAAAGTATGGTATATAGACTGCGAAAGAGCTTGTGGCCTCAAGAAAGCTCTTAGGCAGTGGCATCTTAAGTTTGATTAGTTTATGTTAGATATAGGATTTGAGCGGTATGAATCAGATCACTGCATGTACGTTCAGACTTTTAAGAATGAAGACTGCATTATTTTATCACTTTACGTGGATAACATGTTGGTAGCGGGTTAGAATTTCGAGAAAATTCAAAGTCTGAAGAAGATGGTGACTGAAAAATTCTCCATGAAAGATTTGGGAGCGGCCAAGAAAATTCTGGTATGAAGATCATGAGAGATAGGAAGCAGAGAAAGATGTGATTATCGCAAAGAGACTACATCGAGAAGGTTTTGAAGAGGTTCAACTTAGACAAGTTAAAACCGATGAGTACGCTCCTAGCGAAACACTTCAAACTCAAAAGGAGTTAAGTCCGACAACTCAAGAGCAGAAAGATGAGATGGAAAGAGTACCATATGAATTTGCGGTAGGGAGTTTGATGTATGCGATGGTGAGTATGGGATCAGATATTGCACATGCAGAGAGAGTTGTGAGCAGATATATGCAAAACCCAGGAAAGGAGCATTAGAATGCGGTGAAGTGGATACTAAGATATCTTAAGGGAACGTCCGGTCATTGTTTATACTTTGGGGTGACTCTCTAATGGTTTAATGTTTTGTTGATGCAGACTACTTGGGTGATTGAGATGGTGGGAAGAGCACGACGGGGTACGTATTCATGTTGGGGGAACAATGGTAAGTTAGGTCTCTCAATTACAAAAAGTTGTGGCATTATCAACTACGGAGGCTGAGTACGTGGACATTATGGAAGCCGGAAAGGAGATGATATGGTTGCAGGTTTACTTGAAGAATTGGGGAATAAACAAGACTTCAATGCATTGTGGAGCGACAGCCAAAGTATGATACATTTGGCGAAGAATGCAACATATCACTTTAGAAAGAAGCACATCAAGGTGCAGTATCACTTTATACGCATAGCGATAGAAGATGGTGAGTTAACACTACAGAAGATCGCGGAATAAAAGAATCCGGCGTATATGTTCACCAAGGTCATCGATAGATATATGCTGGATCTCTGTTGCAGATTGGTGAACCTCTCCATGAAAATCTGATGTGGAAAGAGTAAAGCGGAGTCGTGTGAAGTCTACTAGTGTTTGGGAATCAAGGCTGAAATATCTCCAAGTGGGAGATTGTTAAATTATGGAGAAATTTCAGGCACAGACATCTGATCGAGGAAAGACAGAAGTCTGGACATGCACGAGAGCCATGTCAAAACACCAGAACAAAGGCAGACGTCTGAAGGCTAGAAAGGCAGACTTCTGTAGAAGAACGAAACCCGATCCAGAGATCAGGCAGACGTCTGAATAAGAATGTCCAAACATCTGCCTAAGGAGCTGAAGAGATACAGAGTCTAGGAAGATGTCTGACCTAATGTGGTTCAGACGTTTGTTGACGATAAAATTGCTACGAACAGAATTTTGGTAATTCAGGATTATCTCTTATTTTGGATAGGATTAGGGTTTGCCTATAAATAGAGACCTCTCATATGATTTATGTACTGCCTAATTAAAAAGAAAGGAGAGACTATTGTATTGAAAAGGTGACACGGTTTATATCTAGAAATATTTGAAAGAAATCTTCTAGGGTTGCTCGTAATGTACTTGTTTCAAGATTATAGTAGATTTTACAGATTCCGCTCTGCCGGAAACTAGTCATATGGTGGGTGAACCTCGTTAAAAAATCCCTCTGTGGTTTGTATTTATGATTCTATTTTATTATTCTCGTACATTATTATCGTTTTGTCTTTCGTTAATTGCGTGATGTGATTACATGATTTGTTGCGTCGTAAGTATTATTCCGTGGATCAACTTTCTCCCAACACAGGATGTGATGAAATGCGAGCATGAGACTGAAATTGTTATGGCATCCTTGAGTGCAAATCTTTTGAAAACGGAACTCAACATGATTAAATCAAAGCAGTGGTTTTCAAAAGTTTTCGAAATGAACAGTAACATCCTGAAGAAACCTTATCGGGTCTTTGTTCTTTAAACCCCCAAAACTTAATGCTTATGACATAAGCTTTATTTTCTTTGATTTGTACTAATCTTCTTTAATATGGAAGTTTGTCAATGTATGGATTCTTCTAGAATACCTGGAGTTGGATCTAAAGATACCCGATGCTCCTTTTGGCATCCACTTTGAGAATCGTCGATGACTTTATATTTATATGTTTCTTCACTAGAAATGATTTCTTGCCGCATATGCCTACTCTTGATATTCATGAGGTACGTAGTTTTACATGCATCTCCATATTTTAATTTAGATTTTTTATGGTTTTCTTTATTAGTTTCCTTCATGAATGCAATATATGCTAACTTCCTTTTTGATTGTTTTTGTGAGAATTAATAATGTGTTTAAAATTGTGGGCTTCCTCTAGAAGCCCATAATACTAAAAAGTGTGTTGCACATGGCTACTCCATTCACACTCCACCAACCATCCTTCACTGATTATCACCCCCTCACATACTCCATCAATGTTCTACACGTTTATGATATTAAAAAAATTAATTGTTAGACCATACCTTTTTACTATAAATATACATAGAACATAAGTTTGTAAGTAAACCAAAATATGAGAAAACACAACGTAGAGAAGAGTTAGAGAGAAAGAAAGAGTTTGTAAGAAATGTGTTGTACGACGTAGTGAGAAAAATTGTGTTGTATTTTGTAGCAACAAATACTGTAACAACCGAGTCCAATTCTACTAATTTCAGTTATCATATGTTTGGTGCGTGGTATTTATTTCATCTGTCTTGCTTGACTGTTGCCTGTTGCAATTTAACCGACAATTCAAATTCTGCATATAACAATTTTAAGTCATCAAAATTAAATTAAAAATACTTATCATGGCCTGCTTGACACCCCTAAATCTGTGGTAGCGTCCTTGCGTCGTGTTCTCATCCCGTTCAGTGAAACGGACGTGTTTGGACGGCTACACGCACGTGCGTGCGTCCGTTCTTGGGGGTATGCTTTTTAATTATAAAATCCTTCATTTTAAGTTTTGGAACCCGCAAATAATTTTCTTATTTCAAATTCAAATTTTGGACCCGACCCGGGCGCAATTCTGGAATATTTTGCAGTTGCGCCAAATCCTATTTTTCTAATATTCTTTAAAACCAACGAAAATATTTTAACACCAGAAAAGATTTTTCCTTCTTTCTTTAAAATCCTTTTAAAGTTCCTTACTGTTCCAGCTAAAGAAAACTAAAGAAATCTTTTCCCCAACCAATTAAATCTCCTCCAAAGTTTTCCCAACCAAATTTATAACTCCTCAGCCAATTAGTGAATTCCTTTGAGAGCCCCGGGCCCCACGTCTCCCCCTCTCTCTCTTTCCCTTTCTCTTTCTCTCTCTTCCTCAGCGACACAGCTCTCTCTCTCTCACTTCTTTCTCTCTCCTATCGCACTTTCTCTCTCCCATCGTGAATACTGTGCACTCCTCGATTCTCATCACCGCGCGTGGATCTCGTCACCTCCCTCTGTACTCTTCTTCTTCTTCTTTTGTTATCAACCATGCAAACTCCGCCATGAGAAACCCATCTCGATTAAACCCTAACTTTTCCCTCGTCCCTCTCTCTCCTCGTCGACACCTCCTGCATTCCCTCATCGCCCTCAACTCCATCATCTCTTCTCTTTATCCCTCCCTCATGCAAGCCCAATAAACCCTGAAACCCACTGCAGCCATGAACCCAGCACCGTCTCGTCCCATCACCGCCGACCACCCTCGCCACTATAACCTCCTCCCTCTCCTCTGCTCTCCCTGCAACGCCTGAACTTTTCATCTAAACCTCAACTTACTCCGAACCCTAGCAACTGAGCACCCGAGACACTACCTGAAACCTTGAACGCATTGCCTTGCCGTCGTTGTGCCGGAGGTTCTTGCCGACGACTGCCGCCTTGCAGACACAGCTGCCTCTCAAACCCGGTGAGCAACTTTTCCCTCTCACCCCTCTCCTCTTCTTTCTTTTCTTCTTCTGTATCTAATTTCCTTGCTGTTCTATGAAAGGTGCTTCTGGACATCGTCGGAGCTCCGTCGACGACACACCGACGACGCTGTTTCCCCTGCAATCTGGTGAGTAAGTTCTCTCATCAATCCCTTCTATTCGTTTCCTTCCTTTCCTTGCTTCTCTTCCATGCGTTTTCCATTAGAATATACTCACTGTTTTTCGTGGTTTGCCGGAATCCAACCGTGCCGGCGACGTGTCCCGACATTCCAGCGAGGTACCCCGACCCGTGTGGCTCCACTGTCCGTCGTTTGGGTTTGTTCCGTGAACCGTGCGCGCGTCACGAGTTTTTCCCCGCCGACGCGTAACGTTCCGTTTTCCCGATTCGCGACCCGTCGAGGCAAGTTAATCTTGCTACATGCTATTTAAATCATTTTATACATATTCTAATGCATGTAGTTTGAATATAGTACCCCATGCATCGTTTTATATCATTTTGACGTTCCGCATGCATCGGTTTACATAATTGAGATCTAGAACTTGACAGGTAATTATTACATACATGATTACATTTAAATGGTAAATCTCATAACTACAATCATATGTTTAATCACATTTTGCTATCGCCTATGGTATCTTTCTATAGTTTTAATCCATCGGACACCTGTGCGCACTTAAACCAGTTTTAGCGGTAAATTCATCCAGTAAACCTATTTATAGATTATTGTATCCCTGGAAATTCTTAATATCGGTTAACATGATTTAACGACCATGAATGTCACTTTGTACTCATATAATGATGAAACCGTCTCTGAACCACAACTGGTAACTGTACTGCTAATTGATTGAATCTACTTTATTGTTTAATTCACTGCTTAGATTACGTTATTGATAACCATGCTTGATTACTTATAACCATGATTATGCTAGCTGTTTATGGGCACCTACCTGTTATCTTTATACCCTGACATGACTTGCTACACATGTTACCTGACCCGACATGGTACCGTACACTACTTGAGCCGACCTGATGTACCATGGCTTGACCCGTTACTTGATCTCATGTCTAATGCCAACAAACCTGACATGTAGTCCTTACGGACCGTTCATGTTGTCTATCCAGACAAACCTTCTCTTACCTGATCCTGTGTTGGCATTAGCTGATGATTACTGAATACCTGACTTGACATACATAACTTGGGGGTATGGGGAAATCAATGGTGAAATCTGACTTGTAACTCAACAGTTCGATACCTGTTCTGATCAGTCTTATGGGCTAGGCCAGCCCCGGAGTGATGATGCTGACATCACTCGTCTGTACGTGCTATCTTTTACTGCCTAGCGGCACGTCTCGGATTCAGCCCGAGAGTCTGTAGACCGTGGTCCCGGGCATGCACGGGATACTATTGAGTTACATCGATGATTCATCAAATTGATTTCAAGGACTTTAGAGTAGAAAACCCAATGGAACAGTTTAGTTTACTCACTGCACACTACCCTGCACTGCCTGATTTATATTACAGTTACCCCTGCTTTTCATTCATGTTTATATTTGCATTGCCTGTTACTCTGTTCATATTTTATTACTTGATGACATGACGCGCTGAAGTCTGGGTTTTGCATGGCCAAGATTCTGTACCGTTGCTGCAGTCCGAGTAGGAGTACTTCAGCCAGCAAGCTGAGCTGTGAGTTTCAGTAGTAGCTAGTTCATTTATTTTCTGTAGTTTATTCCTGATGTGAGCCTGCATTATAGGACATACATTCCAGTTATTGTGTATTGGCTCTTTTGCTTCCGCACTTTTATTATTATTGACTCATGTTATCTTGGCTTATGGACATGTTTAGATAGTTTTATATTTTTGTTCTTGATATCTCTACAGCCGTAACGTGACTGTGGATGGATACTTCCTACCCACAGGTAGTATGGCTGGCTATGTCACGTGCCCATTTTAGCGTACTCTGGGAAGCGGGGCGTGACAAATACTATCTAAATAAAGAGTGCTTGAATTATCTTTTATATATAGAGTGTAATTTATTTTGAATTTGCATTCTCTATCTCTCTCATTTCCATTAAATTGGTATCAAAGCCAATCGTTCAAACTGGACCGATCGAAATCGACGAAATAGCAAATATGATCCAACTGTAAATTCTGAAGTTGACGAAAACAACTGGAGCATACAAATGAAAATATTGCTTGGTTTGCAAGAGTTGTGGGAGCTTGTCAAAAACGGTTATGCCTAAACCGAATGGGTGGCCACAGAAGCGGCGCTAAACAATATGCAGAAGAATGACTTAAGAGAGTCAAGAAAAAGGAAAAAAAACCGTTGTTCTTAATTTATCAAAGTGTGGAGGAATCTGCATTCGAGAAAATCTCAATTGCAAAATTCTCCAAACGAGCCTGAGATATTTTGCAAAAGGCTTTTCGAGACGCCGATAAAGTGAAAAAGGCACGCCTTCAACCTTTGAGAGTAGAGTTCGAAACTCTGAAGATGAAAGATAATGAAACAGTTTCAGGCTATTTCAATAAATTCTAAACCATTTCAAATCAAATGAAAAGAAATTGAGAGGAGGTTGATGATGTTAGAATCATGGAGAAAATTCTAAAATCATTAACCCTGAATTTAATTATATAGTCCCTGCTTTTGAAGATTCCAAAGATCTCACCCAAATTTCTATTGATGAATTATTGTTAGTGTAATATGCCCTAGAGGCCATTATTGTATAGTACTAGTTTGTATATTACATTTTGGAAGTTTGGGATATATACACGGATTTATGACAGTCTTGCTCGATATAGTAGTATGCTGATTGGTTTGTATCTATCTTAATATGTGTATATATATTTTTTTAACGTATCGCTAATACATATTGATAGAGCTCTTAGGATTTTTGCTTGACTACCAGCATAGTGATGGCAGTCACACTAGTAGGGGCTGGGTAGTCTCTAAGCGCATCCTTACACAGGTCCCTAGTTGCAGGATTATCGAGACAGGGCATCAATACTCCAGAATAGACTAGTGTATACGCTTCTCTTCCCAGTAGGGGAGATGGTCTGTCCCACAGCCATCAGTACGTCGTACTGGAGATAGTATGCAGGTGCTCATTGGGTTATGAGTTACACTGTACGGCCTCGTAGGGAACTGCTGGTTGGTAATATACCTATCGTCAGGTAGCAGTTCCCAGGTGACATGAGTACAGCTTAGTCTGTCGACTTGACACTGCTACTTCGCCTCAAGTGTGTTCCTACTGTTCTTAGATTACTACCATACTACGGCTCTGCTGAGTCCTGTAAACAGGTAGTAGTTAGGTGCAGTCCTGAAGCGCTTGGAGGCAGTGGCGGTTAGATAGGATTTGTCTCTCCCGGTATTGGGGGTTGATGTTATGCTGTATTCAGAAAGCCATTACAAAAAGTCCCTGGCCAGGGCAAGCGAGATTTGCTGGTAGGGATTCCGGTAGTTTCTCAAGGTGTTTTTGGCCGCACTCCGACACGACTTATTGCACTATTAGGGTTCTGACACTTACTGCCCCGCTAGGACCGATATGCGACACTGTTAGATGAACAAACTGGACTGTACGGAGATTGCCACAGACATGCTAAGTGGAGGTATGGATGAGTTTTCTCATCGACCTTCTTGTCGATAAATACCTGGGTAGCCGTTACGTATAGCTAGTGCCACTGACGCGCTTTTGGTTAAATCTACTGCCAGAGTACTGTCGAGTCTTTAGAGTCCCACACAGAGGGCTTCCCAGCTTCGGGCGAAACGTGTAGAGGTCGTATGGTTTTACGACAGGGTCCGATCATATACGTGTACTTGTGCGCATATGATGTTCGGGCAGACAATACTAGTGGGCTTTGGTTTAAGCCAGATCCTAGTATTTGATTATTGGATTAATTATGTTGCATTGAATTCGTGTTTCTCAGAACACGGATACGGGTATGAATATACGGTTACGAGGGGCATTCTTGTAATTGTTCAAGTTTGCTTTAATATGATTAAACCTCATTATTTGTTTTAGTAGGTTAAATGCTTAATGAGGTGGATAATTGAGAGGAGGGAAACTTCATGGTATTTTAGTGATATTGAGCATGACTTTATGTTGACTCTTTTGGATTCTTGTGAGAGGAGAAAACTTAGATATTTTTGTGATATTTGTGAGATATTTGTGAGAGATATTTTTATCTTTCATTAGAGTTAAAATAGATGTCATGCTTGATTTATTATTATCATTATCAAAAACATATTCTCTATCCTCTCAATCTCACTCTCTTCATCTTCCTCAAAGCGAACCCTAATTGTCTCATGGGTTGAGAATCCTAGGGTTTGAGACATAACTAAATCCTTTAACACTCTCTACTCATTCTAGGCTACTTAATTTAGCACACCAAGTGACCTAGTTACCTCTTCTTGGAGGTTAAGCTCAAGGTTGGAACTCTCGGGTGGATCTTCTACAACTTTGAGAAGCTGATGAGGAGGCGTGATCCTTTCTTTCGACGAGGAGCTCACGACGAGAAGAAGGACAGCGAGACGAAGAAGAAGGATGGTAACTTGAGGTATAACTTTCTCACTTTGTAGTTAAACCTCTTTGCATATCGGTTAGTTAGGGTTTAGTATCGCTCCTGGAGTTTAGTCGATATTACGAAACTTATAAAAATCCTTTTTTTGCAAACTCCGCCTCCCCGCGAATACGTGGGGTGTGTGGCATCGACTTACAGTGGTATCAGAGCTGACTAAACTATAACTAACAGATTAAACAACAACTAAAACTACGAAAGCGAAATAACCCCAAAACATCGAAACGTAGATCCTAGTTTCTGTTGAATTTTTCCGAGGCTCTGAAATTTTTTTTAGCAACCGCAGAGTACTCCTTGAAATGTAAAATGAACATTCACCAAAAATGAGACAATCCCCTCGGAAAATGGCCGGCCACATTGAGGAAATTTCCGAGCTCACTGGGTCAAATGCAGGGGATTGCTTCGTATTTTGGTCTGTGGCTTTGTGACTTGGATCTAGTGTTTCAGGAGTTGTTTATTTTTGCCAATTTTGAATATACTGTCAATTCTTCACTGTGGCAATACGGGGTGTTTCGAAGTCGCAGTTTAACGTCATTTAATATTTCATGTTGTGAAAAATGTGTTCGTAAACTTCCGGTAATTGCTATATGTTGGTAAGTTGGGGGTTACACATTTCTGTGATTTTTGTTTGTGTATATAGACTTATTGGATTGTCGTGAATGAATAGACGGGGATGTGAGGTGTTATATTCTTTCATTCAAATGTAAATTGTAAATTGTTGTAATGTTTTTTCGTGGGGCACATCCGGGTTGAGGTTGTAGCCACCGTTGTATTATTTCATTTACTGTTTATTGCTCCTAGAATAGACCTAAGGTAGGGTTCACAAACTACCGGGTACTTTGAAGTGCCGAGTGGCCTACTCACGTTGTTGAGGGAGGTTGCTTCGCTTCAGGTATTTGGCAGGTAGTTTGCCACACCCGTAGGGATATGGGGTTGGGTTTGTCTATTCATCGCGACCGTGGAATCCGTTTTTCGTTACAGGCTTAAACGAAATGCGGAATTCCTAATATATCCAATATGTTTATCTGTGATCAGGAGTGCCTATTATTGCATCTAACGAATGGATATTATTATATATATATTATATAATAGACGTTGCTTGTGTTTTGCATCCGCGCTAGTCCAGCCCCCACCTCTGGAGTTAGTTATCTAACCTAACGGTGTAAGACGGGGTCCCGTGGCGAATGCGGATGACATAAGCGTACGTTGTATTTTTATCATTTTTCTGCAATGGTAGGTTAAATGATGGGACTGCATTATATTAATGCAAAGCAAACAAACCAAAGCTGAATCATTGGAACAATTTTAAAACCACTCGGTTTTTCCAAAAAAGTAAAACTTTTAAAATGCGGAGCTTAAACCACTCCTTTAAAAAGCTATCAGGTTCCTTCGATTATATCAAGTTCACTACGTTCACGGTTTCTCCAAAACCATTCGTAGCCCTCTGTCATTTCAGTTGGATATTCAGTAGTATTCAAGCTATGTATTTTGACCTTCGCCAAGGCACAGTGATTGGTAGCTGCTGAATATTCATCTGTAGCATAGATATTCAGTAGTATATTCAGTAGTATTCAAGCTATGTATTTTTGGATATTCAGTAGATATTCAGTAGTTGGATATTCAGTAGTATTCAAGCTATGTATTTTGACCTTCGCCAAGGCACAGTGATTGGTAGCTGCTGAATATTCATCTGTAGCATAGATAGATGCATTGGTTTGGGACAGTCGTACTGCTATTTTGGCCTTCGTCAATGGTATGTATGGGTGGGTTCAAATTAACCTGGATAATGACGGGTAGAACTTAACATGTGACTTATGATATGTTAGCATTCGTCAAGGTCATAAGAGTATGGGGCAAAAATCCACATCAGGAGTTTTTAACAAAACTGAAACTTGCTAGTGTTGCATACCATTTGGAGTGTAATAATTTTGGTAGGATTCCTTCGACTTTATCACACGATGATATTTGGATCCCGATCCTACTGTGAGTATATGCTACTCCTCGGGAGATTTTTTCACTTAACGATAAATGCTATAAACCAAGTAGGTGTCTAGAAAGGTGTTAGCGGGGCTACGCCTCCAAGAAAAAGAGCTTATTTAATTAAGGAACTTCACGAAAGCATCGTAAAACCTCCCTCGAAGTACCAACACTGGCCTGGCTGAACGGTTAAGCAAGTATTGTATGGTGAGATTAATCCTGACTAATTCTTCTTTTCTGATTTGAAGAAGGATTCGAGAAACAGTGGGAGCCATCCTGTTTAGATAAACTAAAAACCAATCTAAACTTGCAAGAGTATCATGCTAAATTGTTTCTTCTCTCTCTCCTAATTGCAGCAACCAAAGATGACGGACCTTAAGTTACTATTAGATAAAAATATATTGACAGGGCCAAACTATAAAGATTGGTTCAGGAATATCAGGATGGCAATAACTTATGACAAGTTGGGTTATATCCTCACTACTAAAGCCCCTACCGTCTCAGGTCCAGAATCCAGTATCGCGGATAAGGAAATCTGTAAGACCTGGGAGATTGACTGTGCGAAGGCCAAGTGCCTCATGCTGGCCTCTATGCACAATGAGCACCAAAGGCGGCATGAGAATATGGATCTTGAATCCATATTTCTCCATACCAAGGAATTATATGGAGAGCAATCTCGTATCGCAAGATATGAGACCTCGAAGAAGCTTTTTCAGGCGAGGTTGGCCGTCAGATCATCTGTAGGGGAACACGTCCTTAAGATGATTAGCTACATTGAGGAGCTCACGGACCTCGAGACTACGTTAGAGAATGAACTTTATACAGACTTAATTCTGCAGTCCCTCCCTCCCACCTACGCCCAGTTTATCTAGAATTTTAATATTCAAGGTAAAGAAGTTGTACTTCTGGAACTCCTCAATATGTTGAGGAGTGCTGAAGGCACCCTGCAGAAAGCAAGGGAAACACCCACTCTACTTATTGGTTGAGCTTCCTCTTCTAGATCTAAGGCGAAAGCTAAAGGAAAGAAGAAGAAGGCCCCCACCAAGCTGAGAGACGGTGTTAGTAAGGTGGAATCAAAGGGCAAGGCAAGAGTAGCGGGGCCGACGGTAGGAAAGGAAGAATGCTTTTACTTTCATAAGAAGGGCCACTGGAAGAAAGATTGCAGGGCTTGGAAGGCCAAGAACCAGGACCCGAAGCAAGTTGTGGCTTCGGCTTCATGTGTGTTTGTAATTGAAAACTGTCTGTTAATCAACTCTACCTCCTGGGTATTGGATACCGGATCATGATCTCATATCTGTAACTCTTTGCAGGAACTGAGAAGCCGTAGGGTTCTGAAGATCGGTGATATGACCCTCAGGGTTGCTAACGGAGTGAGCGTGGATGCTGTGTCCATAAGGGAATATCACATTGGGTTGACGAGTGGACATATTTTGGTTTTGCGCAACTGTTTTTGTATACCTAGTTTGACTTGTAATATCATTTCTGTATCTTTGTTATCAAAAGAAAGTTATGATTTTACATTTGTAAGCGATGTCGTAAACATCCACTTTAATCATGATCTGATTGGGTCAGGTACTCTAAACAATGGTATATACGTATTAAACCAACTACAAATTTTAATGTACAGAACATACATAAAAGAAAGACTCCAGAAATAAATCATGATTTCTTATGGCATTGTAGACTAGGTCACATCAACAAAACAAGGTTGACTAAGGTACATAAAGAAGGATATTTGGATCCGTTCGAATATCAATCTTATACAACTTGTCAATCATGTCTCAAAGAAAAGTTGACAAAGACTTCGTTCACTGGACGCGGAGTAAGAGCGAGCGAGCTCTTGGGACTCATACACAACGACGTTTGTGGTCCAATGTCTACACATGCAAGAAGTGGTTATTCCTATTTTATTACTTTTACAGATGATTTCTCTAGGTATGGACATATTTTCTTGATAAAACATAAATCCAAGGCCTTTGAGAAATTCTGGGGATATAAGAATGAAGTGGAAAAACAAACCGGCAAAAGTATCAAGACACTGAGATCTGATCGAGATGGTGAATACTTGAGTGCCGAGTTCCAGGATTACCTAAAAGAGAATGGAATTTTCTCTCAGCTTACACCTCCATACACACCACAACACAATGGTGTATCGGAGAGACGGAACCAAACCCTATTGAATATGATGCGTTCCATGATGAGTAACGCTGAGTTACCGCGATCATTCTGGGGCTATGCACTAGAATCGGCTGCATATCTTTTGAACAAGGTTCATACCAAGGCTGTGCCTACCACACCATATCAGATGTGGAGTGGGAAGAAACTCTATCTTCAATATCTGAAGATATGGGGACGTCCAATTTTTGTTAAAAAGCAGCATGCGGACAAACTCGGGGAACGCTCAGTACTGTGTAAGTTTGTGGGATACCCAAAGAACTCCAGGGGGTATCTTTTCTATTATGCAGAGGAACAAAAGGTTTTTGTTTCTCGTCATGCCCAATTTTTGGAACATCAATTTTTAGCAAAGAAACTAGTGGGAGCGCAATAGAATTGGAAGAAATTCCAGAACCACAAGCTATTACTGAAAGCTTGGTGGAACCAGAAGGTTCAAAAGAACAGAACATTCCCGTGCCACTCCGTAAGAGTAGTAGGCTATCTCATCCGCCTGAGAGATACTACGGTTTTCTTGTAGATGGGGATAGAGAGATTGCATCATTGATAATGATTAGCCGACTAACTTCCAGCAAGCCATTCAGAGCACTGACTCGGTAAAATGGCTGGATGCAATGCGGACCGAGATGGAGTCCATGTACACCAACAAAGTATGGACATTGGACATTGCTCCAGAAGGGGTAAAACCCGTAGGCTGCAAATGGAACTTTAGAAAGAAGATTGGTGTAGATGGATAGGTTGAAACCTATAAAGCTAGACTTGTTGCAAAAGGATTTAGTCAAATACCTGGTTTGGACTATGATGAAACCTTTTCTCTAGTGGCTATACTCAAATCCATTCGGATCCTTCTTGCCATTGCTGCCTTCCACGATTATGAGATTTGGCAGATGGACATAAAAACGCTTTTCTAAATGGAAATTTGGAATAGTGTGTCTATATGGACCAACCAGAGGGTTTCATTCAGAGTGGGAGCAGCAGGAAAGTGTGCAAGTTGCTTAAGTCCATCTATGGACTAAAGCATGCATCACGGAGTTAGAACATCTGTTTTGATGAGACGGTCAAAGAATTTGACTTTATCAAAAATCCAGATGAGCCATGCATTTATAGTAAGATTGTAGCACAAACTGTTGTATTCCTCGTCTTGTACGTGGATGACATTCTCTTGATAGGAAATATCATTCATATGCTACAATCTATCAAAGGGTTCTTGTCACAAAGATTCTCCATGAAAGACCTGGGTGATGCCTCTTACATTCTGAGGATCCAGATCTATCATGATAGATCTAAAAAGATGTTGGGACTTTCACAGTCCAGGTACATCGACACCATACTAAAAAGATTCAATATGGAAGATTCAAAGCGCGGTAATTTACCATCTTGTCATGGAATCACCCTCTCCAAAGAGATGTCTTCCAAGATTGATTTGGAAAGGGATCGCATGTCTATTATACCCTACGCTTCTGCAGTAGGCTCTATAAAATATGCGATGTTGTTTACCAGACCAGATGTAGCTTATGCACTAAGCGTAGTAAGCTGGTATCAGTCAAACCCTAGAGAGAAGCACTGGATAGCAGTAAAGAACATTCTCAAGTACCTGAGAAGAACTAAGGAAATGTTCTTGGTTTACGGCAGAAAGGACCTCCAGATTGAGACCTTTGCTGACTCCAGCTTCCAGAGTGACAAGGATGATTCCAAATCCATGTTAGGTTATGTCTTTATCCTCAATGGAGGGGCAGTCTGTTGGAAGAGTTCCAAGAAGGACACCATTGCTGACTCGACGATGAAAGCGGAGTATATCACAGCTTCTGATGCCGCAAAAGAAGCAGTCTGGATGAGAAAGTTCTTAACAGAACTTCAGGTGGTTATGTCCATTGTTGATCCAATACCTCTGTATTGTAAAAACAACGGGGCTATAGCTTTAGCAAAGGAACCCAGGTCCCATCAGAAGTCCAGACACATCTTGAGGCGGTATCAGCTGATCAGGGAGATCGTAGATCGCTGGGAGATCGAGGTTCAGAAAGTTGCTACAGAGGACAACACTGCAGATCTATTCACAAAGGCCATCCCTCAGACAGAGTTCAAGAGGCTATTCGAGATGATAGGTCTGCGATATGCCAGCACATGGCCTTAGTGCAAGTGGGAGATTGTTAGTGTAATATGCCCTAGAGGCCATTATTGTATAATACTATTTTGTAAATTACATTTTGGAAGCTTGGGATATATACACGGATTTATGACAGTCTTGCTCGATATAGTAATATGCCACTTGGTTTGTATCTATCTTAATATGTGTATGTGTTTCTTTTAACGTATCGCTAATATATATTGATAGAGCCCTTAGAATCTTTGCTTGACTACCAGCGTTGTGATGGCAGTCACACTAGTGGGGGCTGGATAGTCTATAAACACATCCTTACACAGGTCCCTAGTCACAGAATTATCGAGACAGGGTATCGATACTCCAGAGTAGACTAGTGTATACGCTTCTCTTCCCAACAGGGGAGATGGTCTGTCCCACAGTCATCGGTACGTCGTATTGGAGATAGTATGCAGGTGCTCATTAGGTTATGAGTTACACTGGACGGACTCATAGGGAATTGCTAGTTGGTAATATACCTATCGCCAGGTAGCAGTTCTCAGGTGATATGAGTACAGCTTAGTCCGTCGACTTGACACTGCTACTTCGCCTCAAGTGTGTCCCTACTGTTCTTAGATTACTACCATACCATGGCTCTGTTGAGTCATGCAAACAGATAGTAGTTGGATGCAGTCCCGAAGCGCTTGGAGGCAGTGGCGGTTAGATAGGATTCGTCTCTCCCGGTATTGGGGGTTGATGTCGTGCTGTGTTCGGAAAGCCATTACACAAAGTCCCTGGCCAGGGCAAGCGAGATTTGCTGGTAGGGATTCCAGTAGTTTCTTAGGGTGTTTTTGGCCACACTCCAACATGACTTATTGCACTATTAGGGGACTGACGCTTGCCGCCCCCTAGAACCAATATGCGACACTCTTAGACGAACAGACCGAACTGTATGGAGATTGCCACAGACAGGCTCAGTGGAGGTACGGATGAGTTTCCTCGTCAACCTTCTTGTCGACGGATACCTGGGTAGCCATTACATACAGCTAGTGCCACTGACGCACTTGTGGTTAAACACACTGCCAGAGTACTGTCGAGTCTTTAGAGTCCTACACAGAGGGCTTCCCAGCTTCGGACGAAACGTGTAGAGGTCGTATAGTTTTACAACAGGATTCGATCACATACGTGTACTTGTGCGCATATGATGTTCGGGCGGACAATACTAGTGGGCTTTGGTTTAAGCCAGATCCTGGTATTTGATTATTGGTTTAATTATGTCGCATTGTATTCGTGTTTCTCGGAACACAGATATGGGTATGTATATACGGTTGTGATGAGCATTCTTGTAATTGTTCAAGTTTGCTTTAAGATGATTAAACCTCATTATTTGTTTCAGCATTTTAGGTTAAATGCTTAATGAGGTGGATAATTGAGAGGAGGGAAACTTCATGGTATTTTAGTGATATTGAGCATGGCTTTATGTTGACTCTTTCGGATTCTTGTGAGAGGAGAAGACTTAGATATTTTTATGATATTTGTGAGATATTTGTGAGAGATATTTTTATCTTTCATTAGAGTTAAAATAGATGCCATGCTTGATTTATTATTATCATTATCAAAAACATATTCTCTCTCCTCTCAAGCTCACTCTCTTTATCTTCCTCTAAGCAAACCCTAATTGTCTCATGAGTTGAGAATCCTAGCGTTTAAGACATAAATAAATCCTTTAATACTCTCTACTCATTCTAGACTACTTAGTTTAGCACACCAAGTGACCTAGTTACCTCTTCTTAGAGGTTAAGCTCAAGGTTGGAACTCTCGGGTGGATCTTCTACGACTTTGAGAAGCCGACGAGGAGGCGTGATCCTTTCTCCCGACGAGGAGCTCACGACGAGAAGAAGGACAGTGGGACAAAGAAGAAGGACAGTAACTTGAGGTATAACTTTCTCACTTTGTAGTTAAACCTCTTTGCATATCGGCTAGTTAGGGTTTAGTATCGATCCTGGAGTTTAGTCGATGTTACGAAACTTATAAAAATCATTTTTTGCAAACTCCGCCTCCCCGCGAATACATGGGGTGCGTGGCATCGACTTACAATTATAAAGCGCATTTCAAACATATGAGCATAGAATGAGCATGAAAAATCAAAATGAGAATCTTGAGCAAGTTTTGAAAAGCGAGCTTACAATCGGCGAAGGTGCTCAAAGAAGCTGAATTGGTTATAGAGGTAGAGGAAGCAATTGAGACTGTCCAAGTTTTTGGCAAGCAGCCATATCAAACTAACTACAAAAACCAAAACTGTGAAGGCGATCTTCAACGATCAACCATCTACGGCAGAGATCGTAAATGATGAGGAGGATTTTATTAAACAGATCGATCTCACATACAATGTTACAGCTGCAAGAAGTATGGTCACTTATATGACTGCACTTATAAACAAGAGGAAAATATCACGGAGATAAGCAACTTTGTAGAGTAGAATGAGTTCGAAAACTCGGCTGCCCTACTAGCATATAAGGACGGTGACAACAAGTATCAGAATGTATGCTATTGTTAGTTATATGTATGCCTTAGAGGCCATTATTGTACATGATTGTATATTATAGTAGATTCTTAGACATATAGAGAGAGGACATTCTTGCTCGACTTGATAGTATGCTATCTGGTTGTTCTTTATCTTAACATGTAGACTGGTATTGTTATATTGTCTTTCTCTCACATGTTGATAAAGCCCTTAGGATGTGTACTTAACTACCAAGATTATGATGCAGATCATACTAGTAGGGCCAGGGTAGTCCACAAGTTCATCCTTTAATTGTTCCTAGTCGAGAGAGTATCGAGATAGGGCATCGATATTACAGAGTAGACTAGTGTGTACGTTTCTTGACCCTGTATGGGGCGATGGTTGTTCCCACAGCCATTGGTATTTGACATCAAAGATTATACACAGGTGCTCATTAGAGAATGGGTACATTGAACAGGACTCGTCGAGAACTCCTAAATGGTATTATACCTATCGTTAGATAACAGTTCTATGGTGACACTAGTACAGGTTAGTCTGTAGACCTGAGATCGTCATAGATTCTTGTGTGATTCCCACTGTGCTTTGATTTCCTCCCTACTATGGCTCAAAGGAGTCATGCAAACAGGTGGATTTTAGGTACGGTCCTGAGTCGCATGGAGGCAATGAGCGATAAGAGGGGTTTCGTCTCTCCCGGTATTGGGGGTTGATGTTGCGCTATACTCGATTGGCTATAACAGGAAATCCCTGGCCAAGGCTGATGATGATATTTACTGGTAAGTGTTATCAGTGGTTTCTCAACAGTTATGAGCCTCACATCGGCATGACCTATCAAGTTATTGGGGTCTGACGTTTACCACCCCCAGACTCGATATGCGACATATCAACGAAGAGACCGGACTGTACGGTAGTGTTACTTACTGGATTCACGAAAGTATGGACAAGCTTGCTTGTTGATCTTCTGATCGCTCAATACCTAGATGACGTTACGTCCATCTAGTACCGCTGACAGCTTGTGGGTGACTGATATGATCATTACCTACTGCTAGCGTATTAACGAGTCTTTATAGTCCTACACAGGTTTTCTGGCTCAAGCGAAACGAGGTAGGGCATATATGTGATATGTGTGGGACCGAGATTGATACGTTTGTGTGATACAGTATTCTAATCTCGCGATATAGGTTATATGTGATATAACTGGATTATTAAATCAAGTGTTGATTCAATAATTTTTGTTGTATGTATATTTGATATGCATATAAATGATATTAGTCGGTTGTATGCGATATAGCCAGATTATTAAATCAAGTGTTGATTTAATAATTTAATATATAATTATATATTTGATATATTAATATATATTAACTAATATTAGCCTATTTAAGAATTTCTTTTCTCCAAATACATATAAATATATATGAGATATATATTAATGTATTTATTATTGTGTCATGCTAGATGATACATTGGACTTAGGTGTATGAGACTTATACCAAACTAAAGATAATTTGGGTGATTAATTATTAAGGAAAAAATCAAAATTAAGTGGAAATTATCATGGCTAAAGATACTTGTGGAAGCATGTAGAAGTCTTGACTTAAGTCCACTAATTTTGTTTTACTCTAGATATTTACTATCCTAACCATTATCTTTAGCCATGGTTAAGTCTCTATAAATATCACTTGTGATATTTTCTCACCATAGTTGATCACTTGATCATCTTCTTCATATCCTTCTTTGCACTCTAGATTTTAAGTGAGGTGAAAAAGAAAGAGAGAAAAATAATTCTAAAGTGAGCAAAATTCCTACTTCATCAATCTATACCAAACTAGTCATTTAGTATAGGTTGTTTACTTCACTAATCCATCAATTAGTGAAGTGCTAGCTTGAGTTAGAGATTCTTCGACGTAGATCATTTTCGGCCTCGAAGATCTTTGAGCAAGCTCGTTCCTTTCGCCTAGTGGAGCGTAAGGAGAGTCCGGGACACCACTACTTGGAGCTAAGGGACTACTATACGGAGCTTTAGAAGTGAAGGACCTGTCTACAAAGGTTGTATTCCTATTTCACTTAGTGTAAAGATAGTTTACATGCTTTAAAATCCTAATTCTCTAGTTAGATCCTTAGTTCGGGTTGCTTAGCACTCTAGATTTTTTGAAATTGCATACTCGATACTTACCGAAACCTAGCGATGGTGCTAAGCGATCCCAGCAGTGGTATCAGAGCCAAGCTAGAACATTAGGAGTGGCCTAGACGACGTTAAAGTGTTCGATCGAATATCGAAACCCAAACTTTTCCCTCTCTGGAAATTTTTCCAAATGTTGGGTTTTTCCATATTAAAAATATACAGAAAATTGTGTAGGGTTTTGTATGGATTCTCAAGAAAAACGAGCTCCTAACTCGGCTAAATGGCCGTGCAACCGCGGCAAAACCATAGGTTTAGCCGCGGTTCTGCGGTGCCATTGGTGAGGCAAGGACTGTGCCTTCTTGTGCTGATCCGTAGGTACTTGTGGCACTCTCTGGGTATTTTTAAATGAGACTCAAGTGTTGGGGTCTCTAGGAATTTTGGGAGTTTGATAAGTCGATCGAAATGTTTAATATCATCTAGATATCTGTGATATAATATTTGGAATCCACAATAATTAGTTTTGTGAAAAACCAATTAGAACTTTGTAAATCTAGCAATTTAGTCTCTTTTGATCGGTTGCCATGAGGTTTTGATTCGGATCAAAACTCCGTTGCAATCTCGTATAGTATGCGAACGCTCGCAGGGTAACACTACTAGATAGCCACGCCCCATAGCCCCGACCAAGTGACTGTAGGAGAACCCCGTAGCCAAAAGCATCTGTTCGGGTGCTCGCGGCCGTAGTGTTCCGCCTAAGTTCGCTTCGTCGACGGCATCGGGGGTGCGGCCGTCTACTAATGTTTCCGACGAGCATTCGATCATTTGTTGGGAATCTTATTGAATTGCCCAACTGGGTATTGAAAAGTATTTTCAATATGAGACTAAAATGCCAGGTTTATAATATTAGGCATGAAATTCGGAATATGTGATATTCCGAGTTTATGATGTCTAAGGAATTTATATGGTTAGGCATGAAATTCGAAGTATGTGATATTTCGGGTTTATGATGTCTAAGGATATTGCGGATTCCAATTATTGTAGTTTTCATTTCTTTTCTGTGACCGTAAGTATAATATGTGGTGTATCACCGGTTTCGTTGCTATACGTCAACGACAATTGGGATACGCATATTTATTTACGTTGATGACATGTGATGTTATATGTTGCTATGATATGTTATATTGGATCGTCGTGTTGAATAACCGGAGGTTTTTGCGTGAGATAAGAGTTTTTCATTTTCATTCATTTAAAAATTTATATGTAATGTTCTTTTATTGGTACACTTCCGGGTTGAGGATGATGTCACCATTGATGTATATTATTTACTTTTCCGCATTAGGATAGACCAAAGGCGGGAAGCCAAGTAACCGGGTTTTAGAGTCCAGTGGGAGACCATCTTGAGGAGTCGAGACCGGGTCTCCTAACTCTAGAATTGGTAGGGTTGCTTGATGCTCTCGTAGGGGTCTAGGGATGTGGGTTTGGCTATTCATCATGACCATGGAATTCGTGTTTTTTTACTGGCTTGATTTAAAACATGGACCTCCTAATATATCCTATATTTCATATGTTGACATCTAATGCAATGTTCTGTGATTAGATCATATAACTGCGTGAGAAGAATGCTTTATATTATATATATGATATATAATAAACGTTGCTTATGTTTTACATCCGCGCTAGTCCTGCCCCCGCTCCACCGTTAGTTAACTAACCTAACGGTGCATGACGGGACCCCGTGGCGAATGCGGATGACATAAGCATACGTTGTATTTTCTTTTCTTTATCTGTGATACTTAGGAAGCATAACTGATGGGACTTCATTAATAAGGTTAATGAAAATGTAACACCCGAGACCAATGCTACTGTTTTTCAGTTACTGTTTGAGCGTAGTGTGGTACGCATTTCATTTATCTTACCTGTTTGTGACTTACTGTAAAATTTTACCCGGCAAAATCATTTCTGCATATAACAATTTTTAGCATCTAAAATGAAATTAAAATATCCATCTTGGCCTACTCGACACCCTTAGCCTTGTGGTAGCGTCTGTGCATCGTGTTCTCGTCCTGTTCGGTGAAAGGGGCGAGTTTGGACGGCTACGCGCTCGTACAGGTGTCCGTCTTGGGGGTATGCTTTTTAATCGTAAGACACTTAATTTTAAAATTTGGAACCCGCTTAAAATCCTATTATTTAAATTTCGAAATTTTGGACCCGACCCGGGCGCGATTTGGAAATGTTTTGTTTAGGGCCAAAATCCCAAATTTTAATAATATTTAAACCATAATATATTCGATAACTCATATATATTTTCTTAACAGTTTGAATTCCACTGTTCCTTAAATCTTTCTAAATCCTTCTAAATTTTTTAATCCCAACCAATCGAATCCTTCTTAACCTTCCCTGGGCCCCACTAAAAATTTCCTACGTCTCTCTCTCTCCCTTTCTCCTTCTCTCTCTCTCTCTTCTCACCACTAAACTCTAATTTTCTCTCTCCCCATATCTCTCTCTCTCATCTCGATCTCTCTCCTCTCTCTCTATCTCTCCTCTAGCTAACTCTCTCTCTCTCCCCTATATATATTATTTATCCCTCCTCCTTTTCTTTTCAAACCACAGAGAACCCCACGAGCCCTCGCGAGAAACCCAACGGCAGCAAGTCCCCAGCCGCCTTGTTCCCCGTCGCCGCCGCAGCCCCGACGCCGACATCACTACCTCCGACCTCCTCGACCGTGCCTCCTCGTCTCAACCACAACCCTCGTCCTCCTTCCCCGTGCGCTTGCATCCTCACGGCGACTTTGGCCTCGCCGCTGCAGCCGCCTGCACCCTCAGCCGCAACCACCAGAAACTGTTCCAACGTCTCGCCGCCGACGATCACCTCGCCGTCTTTCCTTCACCATCATCCTCCTCACCTCATTCTTCTTGCTTTCGCTGCCGACCAAAGACCCTGTACCCAAGCACCTTTGGCGTTGATTCTAAGCAGTCGACGTCTCGAGCACTGCCACCATCATCAGCTTCATCACCCTCGCCATCAACAGAGCAGCCGTCGTTGTCTCCTCGCCGACACGATCTTCTTGCTCATCTCCATCTCCTTATCTCGCAGCACCCGGCAACCTAGTTCTTCACCGTTGCCATCATCATCCCTTCATCT
This sequence comes from Agapanthus africanus, assembly GCA_030015575.1. Taxonomy (NCBI): domain Eukaryota; kingdom Viridiplantae; phylum Streptophyta; class Magnoliopsida; order Asparagales; family Amaryllidaceae; genus Agapanthus; species Agapanthus africanus. Next base: position 170,180,744 of record CM057338.1, on the reverse strand, counting down.
CAGAGGTCGGACCGAGCACCACCTTGATCCCAGTTAAGCCCTAGCTGATATCGTGTCGCGTGGGTTTCGCGCCTCAGTTTTCGTGATCGTCATTTTCGAGGCAAGTATTCGATACTTGCTTACATGCTACTGAAACTTTAAACTTGCCTTAATATTTATCTATGATCTAATAATGTATTATTAGTAAATCACCTTACATACATTGCTTTCTGTTTAACCCTAGTTGCATGCCAAATTAATTATTTCTTGTTAAATCCCTATTTAGAAGTGTTAACAGTGGAGTTCCAATTAACCGTATCAGGCTCCGCTGCACATTTTATGTTTCCGAACCTAAGACTTAATCTCGCATCGAATTATTCATACCTAACAACCCCCGTACATGATAGACTACATTTTGGTTTACTGCTATGGTACTTTTATTCCAGTTTAGCCTATCAGATATTCATGTACAACTTAAACCGGTCAAATTACAATTGCGTTCTTTAAACAGATAATACATGTCGTTGTATTCTCGGAACACTCAATGTTTTATTAATCTAATTCCAGTAGTTACATTTACCATTCTGTATTCACGTTATATTGACACCATCTATTTAACACAATTGATAACTGTACAGCTAGATAATAAATCCGCTTTATTGCTTAACTCATTGATTAGATCATGATGTTGATTATGCTAGCTGATTGTGAGCACACCCATGAATATCGTTTACACCTTAACCTGACTTGCTTCATACATATTGATTTACCCGACATGGTACCGTATACTGTTGACTTGACCTGATGTACCATGACTCGACCCGTTACCTGATCGTGTGTCTAATGCCAACAAACCTGACATGTAGTCCTCACGGACCGTTCCTGTTGTCTATCCAGACAAACCTGCTTTTACCTGATCCTGTGTTGGCATTAGTTCTTGATTACTGAATACCTGACTCGACATACATAACTTGGGGGTATGGGGAAATCAAAGGTGGAACCGACTTGTAACTCAGCAATTCGATACCTGTTCTGATCAGTCTTACGGGTTAGGCCAGCCTCGGAGTGATGATGCTGACATCACTCGCCCATCCTGCTACCTGTTACTGCCTAGCGGCACATCTCGGATTCAGCCTTGAGGATCTTGACTGTGGTCCCGGGCATGCACGGGATACTATTGAGTTACATCGACGATTCATCAATTGATTTCAAAGACTTTAGAATAGAAAACCTGATAGAACAGTTTAGTTACCCACTGCACACTACCCTGCACTGTTTGTTTCACATTATTGCTTTATTCATGTTTATTTTTGCATTGCCTGTTACATTGTTCATATTATATTACTTGTTAACATGACGCGCTGACGCCTGGGTTTTGCATGGCCCAGATTCTGTACCGTTGTCGCAGTCCGAGCAGGAGTACTTCAGCCAGCAGGCTGAGCTGTGAGTTCAGTAGTAGTTAGTTTTATTTCATGCATTCATTTCCTGATGTGAGCCCGCATTATGGGACATACTTTTTAGTTATTTGTATTAGATCATTTGCTTCCGCATTTATTTATTATTGGCTCCTGTTATTCTGGATTATGGACATGTTTTAGATAGTTTTATCTTGTTCTTGATATCTCTACAGCCGTAATGTGACTGTGGATGGATACTTCCTACCTACAAGTTGCATGGTTGGCTATGTCACGTGCCTAATCTAGCGTACTCTGGGAAGCGGGGCGTGACATAGTTCTTTTGGTATCAGAGCGCCATAGGATAGTCGGGTTGATTCTTTTGTAGTTGGGTATTGTACCCAATACACGAATCAGAATACCCGTGTTTAGGAAACATGTCCTGCCACCTTGACCATTTTACCATTCTTGAATCACATTCTTCCTGATTATATCTTTTACGATGTGCAAACTTCTTTTGCATATCGATTCGAAAACCTGATTCCTTGTTATCTCTAGGACTTAGGCGACTTGGATGGAGTTATGTAATTGTGGCTATGATACCGCGGCATAGTTACAGTGCGGTACTCTATTTAAGTATCTTGGAGTTCTAGCCTTGATCTATATTTAAGATATCATGCTAATGTTGGGTATTTTGAGTTCAGGATTATGGCCGGTAAGAAATTGAAGACATACCAGAGGCGTGTGGATGAAGCCGCCATGCTTGGAGTGATAAGAGGAATGCTGGAGAATCAAAGAGACATACCGAGCTGATCCAGCAGCAAGCAGACTCGTTCCAGGAAGGTTTGCAGATCGTTCAGCAGTCTGTAAACAACGTGGGAGATAAACCAGTTGACCGAGTGGGGACCGTGGCAGACTTCAGGCGTTTGGGTCCGTCTACATTTACTGGTTTGGAGGAGCCGTTGCCAGCCGAGCAGTGGCTAGTTGACACGGATAATCTGCTGATTGCGGCACAGATTCCAGATGACAAAAGAGTTGATGTGGTACGCATTCGGTTAGTGGACTATGCCCGAGAATGGTGGCTTGTGGAGGAGACCCGTTTGCCCAAGCCGATCAAGTGGGCGGATTTTTCTAAGAGTTTCCTGGAGAAGTTCTTCCCGTGGACTGCACGGGAGGAAATGGAAGAGAAATTTATTAGGCTAAGGCAGAATGGAGCACCCGTGGACGTGCATGCAGCAGAGTGGACGAGACTCAGCAGATTCGCTGGACCTTTAGTCGCCAACGATGCAGACAGGGCACGAAGGTTCATGCGCAGTTTGGATGTGGACATCCAGAGGCAAATCGTCTCCCTGGGTTTGACCACTTTCTCACAGGTTCTTACGGCAGCTCGGGAACAACAGAGTTTATCTGGGATGAAGGGGAGTTTGCAGCAGACAGCAGTTACGGTAAGGAAGCAGCAGTTCTGTCGGGCCAGTCGAGTTTAGGGCTAGGCCAACAAATGGTATTCTTGCAGCAATGGAAGTTGATTTAAGTGAAGAGCCGGTTGTTGTTCGCGATTTTATGGACGTGTTTGAAGATATATCGGGTTTACCGCCGAAGCGAGACGTGGAGTTCGCAATTGATCTTATTCCTGGTGCAGCGCCAGTATCTAAAGCGTATTATCCAATGGCACCAGTAAAGTTGAAAGAAGTAAAAAAACAGGTTGCTGAATTGCTTGAAAAGGGTTGGATTCGAACCAGTAACTCGCCTTGGGGAGCTCCAGTTCTTCTAGTAAAGAAGAAGGATGGCACAAGAAGGATGTGCATCGACTATCGAGAATTAAACCGGGTGGCTATCAAGAACGAGTACCTTATCCCTCGCATTGGAGAACTTTTTGAGCAGCTTAGTGAGGCGAGGGTATTCTCGAAGCTGGATTTGCGATCCGGATATCATCAGGTTTGAGTGAAAGCTGAAAATATTTGCAAGACGGCGTTCCGAACTCGGTATGGACATTACGAGTACTTAGTGATGCCCTTCGGAGTAACGAATGCGCCGGCAGTATTCATGGACTTGATGAACCGAATCTTTTCACCATTCTTGGACCAGTTTATTGTGGTATTCATTGACGATATTCTGGTTTACTCGAAGAGTTTTGAAGAGCATGCTGAGCATTTGAAGATCGTACTGCAAACGTTGAGACAGGAGAAGCTTTATGCGAAGATGAGTAAGTGCGAGTTTTGGCTGGAGAAAGTGAAGTTTTTGGGACATGTTGTGTCTGGGGGTGGCATTGCCGTCGGTCCAGAAAAGATTGCAGCAGTTCGAGATTGGCCTATTCCAAAGAATGTTGCTGAGATAAGAAGTTTCCTTGGATTAGTCGGATACTATAGGAGATTTGTGGAGAACTTTGCTCGTCTGGCAGAGCCGTTGACCAAGCTTACGCGCAAGGAGGTACCTTTTGTATGGACGGATAGGTGTGCGTTAGCTTTTGAGACGTTGAAGCAGAAGTTGTTAACCGCCCCTATTCTGACCGTGCCAGACAATTCCGGAGGATTGGTGATTCGCAGCGACGCATCTGGAAAAGGATTGGGATGTGTTTTGATGCAGCATGGGAAGGTTGTAGCATACGCATCGAGACAATTGAAGACCCATGAGAAGAATTATCCGACTCTTGACTTGGAACTTGCGGCTGTGATTTTCGCTTTGAAGATCTGGAGACACTACCTTTTGGGCAAAAGAGTCGAAGTTTTACAGATCATAAGAGCTTGAAGTACGTGTTCACGCAGAAGGAACTTAACATGAGGCAGCGTAGATGGTTGGAGCTGATGGCTGACTACGATCTTGATCTTAAGTACCATCCGGGGAAGGTTAATGTTGTGTCGGATGCGCTTAGTCGGTTACCAGCAATTCAGGTGTTAACTACGCAGAGGGAGATCGTTGCAGATTTTTCAAAGATTTGACTTGGAGGTTGTGCTACCGCGTTCTACGGGACCGTTGATGCAGCTGCAGGTGCATTCGTCATTGATTGAGAATATTAGGGCAGCACAATCGCAGGATCCTAGACTGCAAAAGTTTTGAGAGCAGGTTGAAGCCGGACTACGAATAGATTTACTGGTCCATGAAGATGGTTCATTAAGGTATGGTAGCCGTTTATGTGTGCCAAAGGGAGATGTTCGTGAAGAGCTTATGAAGGAGGCACACAGTTCAGCTTATTCTGCACATCCAGGAGGCACAAAGATGTACCGAGATATTCGACAGCATTTCTGGTGGGAAGGCATGAAACGGGAGATTGCTCGCTTTGTGGCTAAGTGCTTGGTGTGTCAGCAAGTTAAGGCTGAACATCAAAGGGTTGCTGGTTTATTGCAACCACTTCCGATTCCTCAGTGGAAGTCGGAACATATAACCATGGATTTCATGACGGCTTTACCGCGGAGTCCAAAGGGAAACAATGCAGTATGGGTGATTGTTGATCGGTTGACCAAGGCTGCTCACTTTATTCCTTTCCGGGTTGGTCAATCAACAGAGACTTTGGCAGAACGGTACATGCAGGAGATTGTAAGATTGCATGGAGTACCGGTGAGCATCGTGTCCGATCGGGACACCCGGTTCTTATCACACTTTTGGCGGAGTTTACAGGAAAGTTTGGGGACTCGATTGAAGTTTAGCACAGCTTATCATCCTCAAACTGATGGTCAATCGGAGAGAACGATCCAAACTCTTGAAGACATGTTGAGAGCATGCATGTTGGACTTCAAGGGTTCTTGGGAGGATCATCTACACTTGGTGGAGTTTTCTTACAACAACAGTTTTCAGGCAACTATCCAGATGGCTCCGTTTGAAGCTTTGTATGGTCGTCAATGCCGTTCACCTGTTTGTTGGGATGACGTCGGTGAACGAAGATTGTTGGGACCAGATTTGGTGGTGCAGACAATTGAGAAGGTTAACACTATCAGAAATCATATGAAGGCAGCACAAAACAGACAGAAGAGTTGGGCTGACACGTCAAGAAGACCTCTAGAGTTCGCCGTAGGTGATTGGGTATTCTTGAAGATATCACCAACTAGAGGGGTGATTCGTTTTGGGAGTCGAGGAAAGCTTAGTCCTCGATTCGTTGGACCCTTTGAGATATTGGAGCGTGTTGGAAAGGTAGCGTACCGTTTGGTGTTACCGCAGTCCTTGGCAGGAGTGCACGATGTGTTTCACGTATCTCAACTCCGTAAGTATGTTCGAGATGAAACACACGTTTTGGATCATTCGGAGTTAGCAGTACGAGAATACCTGACTTTTGAGGAGCGACCGGTTGAAATCGTGGATCGAAGGGAAAAGGTTCTCAAGAACAAGATTATCCCCCTTATGCTTGTTTCTTGGGGTAATCGATCGCATGGAGAGTCCACTTAAGAACGAGAAGATGAAATCCGGCAGAAGTTTCCTCACCTTTTCTTGTAGTTATCTATCTTTGTATTCTTGGAATTTCGAGGACGAAATTCTTTTTGTAGTTGGGTATAATGTAACACCCGAGCCCAATGCTACTGTTTTTCAGTTACTGTTTGAGCATAGTGTGGTACGCATTTCATTTATCTTACCTGTTTGTGACTTACTGTAAAATTTTACCCGGCAAAGTCATTTCTGCATATAACAATTTTTGGCATCTAAAATGAAATTAAAATATCCATCTTGGCCTACTCGACACCCCTAGCCTTGTGGTAGCGTCCGTGCATCGTGTTCTCGTCCCGTTCGGTGACACGGGCGAGTTTGGACGGCTACGCGCGCGTACAGGTGTCCGTCTTGGGGGTATGCTTTTTAATCATAAGACACTTAATTTTAAAATTTGGAACCCGCTTAAAATCCTATTATTTAAATTTCGAAATTTTGGACCCGACCCGGGCGCGATTTGGAAATGTTTTGTTTAGCGCCAAAATCCCAAATTTTAATAATATTTAAACCATAATATATTCGATAACTCATATATATTTTCTTAACAGTTTGAATTCTACTGTTCCTTAAATCTTTCTAAATCCTTCTAAATTTTTTAATCCCAACCAATCGAATCCTTCTTAACCTTCCCTGGGCCCCACTAAAAATTTTCTACGTCTCTCTCTCTCTCCCTTTCTCCTTCTCTCTCTCTCTCTTCTCACCACTAAACTCCAATTTTCTCTCTCCCCATATCTCTCTCTCTCTCATCTCGATCTCTCTCCTCTCTCCTCTCGCTAACTCTCTCTCTCTCCCCTATATATATTATTTATCCCTCCTCCTTTTCTTTTCAAACCACGGAGAACCCCACGAGCCCTCGCGAGAAACCAAGCGGCAGCAAGTCCCCGGCCGCCTCGTTCCCCGTCGCCGCCGCAGCCCCGATGCCGACATCACTACCTCCGACCTCCTCGACCGCGCCTCCTCGTCTCAACCACAGCCCTCGTCCTCCTTCCCCGTGCGCCCGCATCCTCACGGCGACTTTGGCCTCGCCGCTGCAGCCGCCTGCACCCTCAGCCGCGACCACCAGAAACCATTCCAACGTCTCGCCACCGACGATCACCTCGCCGTCTTTCCTTCACCATCATCCTCCTCACCTCGTTCTTCTTGCTTTCGCTGCCGACCAAAGACCCTGTACCCAAGCACCTTTGGCGTTGATTCTAAGCAGCCGATGTCTCGAGCACTGCCACCATCATCAGCTTCATCACCCTCGCCATCAACAGAGCAGCCGTCGTTGTCTCCTCGCCGACACGATATTCTTGCTCATCTCCACCTCCTTATCTCGCAGCACCCGGCAACCTAGTTCTTCACCGTTGCCATCATCATCCCTTCATCTCAGAGGTCGGACCGAGCACCACCTTGATCCCAGTTAAGCCCTAGCTGATATCGTGTCGCGTGGGTTTCGCGCCTCCGTTTTCGTGATCGTCATTTTCGAGGCAAGTATTCGATACTTGCTTACATGCTACTGAAACTTTAAACTTGCCTTAATATTTATCTATGATCTAATAATGTATTATTAGTAAATCGCCTTACATACATTGCTTTCTGTTTAACCCTAGTTGCATGCCAAATTAATTATTTCTTGTTAAATTCCTATTTAGAAGTGTTAACAGTGGAGTTCCAATTAATCGTATCAGGCTCCGCTGCACATTTTATGTTTCCGAACCTGAGACTTAATCTCGCATCGAATTATTCATACCTAACAACCCCCGTACATGATAGACTACATTTTGGTTTACTGCTATGGTACTTTTATTCCAGTTTAGCCTATCAGATATTCATGTACAACTTAAACCGGTCAAATTACAATTGCATTCTTTAAACAGATAATACATGTCGTTGTATTCTTGGAACACTCAATGTTTTATTAACCTAATTCCAGTAGTTACATTTACCATTCTGTATTCACGTTATATTGACACCATCTATTTAACACAATTGATAACTGTACAGCTAGATAATAAATCCACTTTATTGCTTAACTCATTGATTAGATCATGATGTTGATTATGCTAGCTGATTGTGAGCACACCCATGAATATCGTTTACACCTTGACCTGACTTGCTTCATACATATTGATTTACCCGACATGGTACCGTATACTGTTGACTTGACCTGATGTACCATGACTCGACCCGTTACCTGATCTTGTGTCTAATGCCAACAAACCTGACATGTAGTCCTCACGGACCGTTCCTGTTGTCTATCGAGACAAACCTACTTTTACCTGATCCTGTGTTGGCATTAGTTCTTAATTACTGAATACCTGACTCGACATACATAACTTGGGGGTATGGGGAAATCAAAGGTGGAACCGACTTGTAACTCAGCAGTTCGATACCTGTTCTGATCAGTCTTACAGGCTAGGCCAGCCCCGGAGTGATGATGCTGACATCACTCGCCCATCCTGCTACCTATTACTGCCTAGCGGCACGTCTCGGATTCAGCCCCGAGGATCGTGACCGTGGTCCCGGGCATGCACGGGATACTATTAAGTTACATCGACGATTCATCAATTGATTTCAAAGACTTTAGAATAGAAAACCTGATAGAACAGTTTAGTTACCCACTGCATACTACCCTGCACTGCTTGTTTCACATTATTTCTTTATTCATGTTTATTTTTGCATTGCCTGTTATATTGTTCATGTTATATTACTTGTTGACATGACGCGCTGACGTCTGGGTTTTGCATGGCCCAGATTCTGTACCGCTGTCGCAGTCCGAGCAGGAGTACTTCAGCCTGCTGGCTGAGCTGTGAGTTCAGTAGTAGTTAGTTTTATTTCATGCATTCATTTCCTGATGTGAGCCCGCATTATGGGACATACTTTTCAGTTATTTTTATTGGATCATTTGCTTCTGCATTTATTTATTATTGGCTCCTGTTATTCTGGATTATGGACATGTTTTAGATAGTTTTATCTTGTTCTTGATATCTCTACAGCCGTAATGTGACTGTGGATGGATACTTCCTACCCACAGGTAGCATGGTTGGTTATGTCACGTGCCCAATCTAGCGTACTCTGGGAAGCGGGGCGTGACAGAAAAGAAATGAAACCTAATGATGTTGTAGAATCAAATTTGAAACTCACTCGGCCTTTTTACAAAAAAGCAAGTTTCAAAAATGCGGAGTTTAAGCCACTCCTATTTAAATTATTTGTTTCTACAACGAGATCAATTTCAAAGCGTTAAAGGTTTTCATAAAAACCATCTGCAACCCTCTGTCATTTTAGAAAGTAGAGTACTTAGTATTCGTACTACGTTTGTTAACCATAGTTAAGGCGGTAGCTAAGTGGTGTCTTCTTACACAGCATATGATACGATTAATTAAGAAATTTATATGACTTTGTTGACCATAGTTAAGGGTCATATGAGTGGGTCTAATTAATCACGAAATGACGGGTGGAACTTGACCGGTACTTATAATTTGTTGACCATAGTTAAGGTCATAAGCCGCTAGGGGTAAAAACATTATTGGGAATTTCAAGTATTGAAATTTGCAATGAGATTGCATACCTTCCATGAGATATTTGGATCCAGATACCCACTGCGAGTAAGTGTTACTCCTGGGAGAGTTTTCCACTTTACAATTAGCTGATCCACTGGGTGTCTAAGAAAAGTGTTAACGGATTAAGCCCCTGCGGAAACTAGATTATTTAATTAGTTTCATGCGAAAGTATGGGGAGACTCCCTCATAGTACCAATACCTGCCTGACTGACCGATTAGCGAACTTATAGGGTGTAATTAATCCAGGCTAATCTTACCTTTTAGTGTTTGAAGGAAAATTTGATAAAAACAATAAAGGCCATCCCGATTAGATAAGATAATAACCAATCTAATCTTTTAAGAGCGCACGCTAAAGTGTTTCCTTCTCTCTCTCTCCAGGTAGCAACCATGATACGCCTTAATCAAGATAATAATATGAATGTATTGACCGAACCCGCTTATTATACCGAGATGGGGAATGTCGGTTCCGGTTTTTCTTATGATTATCTCAAGTCTGAGCAAGGAATAGGGGAATATCAGGATTCCCAAGCAACCCGAATGAAGAAAGAGGATGTTGATGTATCTTCTTCGGGTGTGTTCGTTGCCGAGAACTGTTTCTCAGTATGCTCTACGTCCTGGGTATTGGATACCGGATCAGGATTCCACATTTGTAATCTGTTACATGGGCTTAAGAGAGGTAGAAAACTGGGAATGGGTGATAAGGATATAAGAGTAGGGAATGGTGTAATTGTTGCAGCCAAAGCAGTTGGCGAATATCACCTTGTATTACCAAGTGATAATACATTGATTCTGAACGAATGTTATTAAATACCGAACCTAATATGCAATATTATATCAGTCTCTTTATTAAGTAATGAAAGATATAATTTTGTATTGTAGGATAATGTTATGAACATTTTCCTAAATCAAAAGTTGATTGGATCAGGCACGTTATGTAATGGCATATACGTTCTAAATCAAACCACAGTTCTAAGTATACAGAACACACACAAAAGGAAAAGTTCAGAAATGAACGAATCCTTCTTGTGCCATTGTAGACTAGGTCATATCAACGCGACACGACTAGCTAAGTTACATAAGGATGGATATTTGAATCCGTTCGAATTTACATCTTATGAAACTTGCCATTCATGTCTCAAAGGAAAAATGACCAAAACTCCTTTTACTGGACACGGAGAAAGAGCTACTGAACTCTTAGGACTGATACATAGTGATGTATGCGGTCCTATGTCTATACATGCCAGGAATGATTCCTCATACTTCATTACATTCACCGATGATCTCTCAAGATTTGTACATGTGTTCCTGTTGAAACACAAGTCTAAAGCTTTTGAGAAATTCAAGGAATATAAGTGCAAAGTAGAGAACCCAACGGGTAAAAGTATTAAAATCCTTCGATCTGATCGGGGAGGAGAATACTTAAGCATGGAGTTCCTAGATTATTTAAAAGAGAATGGGATTCTCTCTCAGCTTACTCCTCCGTATACACCACTGCACAACGGTGTGTCAGAGCGGAGGAATCGCACCCTATTAGATATGGTGCGCTCTATGATGAGTACTGCTGAGTTACCTATTTTCTTTTGGGGTTATGCGCTTGAGACAGCTGCATACCTATTGAATTGAGTTCCAACAAAATCAGTGCCTACTACTCCATATGAGATATGGAATGGAAATAGACCATCTCTTAAACGAGTTAAGATATGGGGTTGTCCGGCCTATGTTAAAAAGTAAAATCCGGACAAGCTCGGAGCAAGGTCAGTTCTATGCAAGTTTGTAGGATATCCCAAGTATTCGCAAGGGTATATCTTCTACCACGCTGAAGAGCAAAAGGTATTTATTTCTTGGAATGCCACCTTTTAAGAAAAGGAATTTCTTGTGAGAGAAATTAGTGGCAATGAGGTAGACCTGGAAGAAGATCCAGCAGCACAAACTACAACTGATGAATTGGTAGAACCAGAGTATTCGATAGTATCCAACGAACCTCAGCCTCTCCGTAGATCTAGTAGGGTTCCTCATCTACCTAAGAGATACTATGGTTTTCTCATAGACGGTAGGAGCGAGGATTGCATCATGGAAGATGATGACCCAACTAGCTTCGAGCAGGCCATCACGAGTGAGGACTTTGTGAAATGGCTGGATGCAATGCGATCTGAGATGGAATCCATGTACACCAACAAAGTATGGATTTTGGAAGTTGCTCCTGAAGGGATAAAACCCATTGGGAGCAAATGGATCTTTGAGAAAGAAACTTGGTGTAAATAGAAAAGTTGAGACTTTCAAAACTAGATTTGTAGCAAAAGGTTTTCATCAACAACCAGGTGTCGATTATGGTGAAACATTTTCTCCAGTGGCTATACTTAAGTCCATCAGGATCCTACTTTCCATCGCTGCATACCATGACTACAAAATCTGGCAGATGGACATGAAGACCGCTTTTCTAAATGGTGATTTAGAAGAGAGCGTGTACATGACACTGCTAGAGGGCTTTGTGGATAGTGAGAGCAGCGGAAAGGTGTGCAAGCTACTTACATTAATCTACGGATTAAAGAAGGTATCGCGGAGTTAGAACATCTATTTTTGATATAGCAGTCAAAGAGTTTGACTTCATCAAAAACATAGATGAACCTTGTATATACAAGAAGGTTGTAGAGAGTAAGGTTGTCTTTCTCGTATTGTACGTGGATAACATACTCTTAATAAGAAATGATGATCCTATGCTACATTCGGTCAAGATCTACTTATCACAAAAGTTCCCCATGAAGAATTTGGGTGATGCCTCTTACATCTTGGGGAGAATCACTGGACAGCTGTGAAGAACATTCTTAAGTACTTGAGAAGGACTAAAGAAATGTTCTTGGTGTATGGTAACGGTGAACTCCAGATGGAGTCCTTTACCGATTCGAGCTTCCAGAGTGATAAGGTCGACTGAATGTCGGTCTCGGGTTTTGTCTTTACCCTCGGTAGAGAGACGGTATGTTGGAAAAGTTCCAAGCTAGATACCGCAGCAGACTCGATGATGGAGGCTGAATATATTGCTACCAACGATGCTGCCAAAGAGGTTGTCTGGATGAAGTAGTTCATGAGATGAACTTAGTGAGGTTCCTACCATTGAGCATCCAATACTTGTATTGTGATAACAATGGAGCTGTGGTTTTGGCCAAGGAACCCCGGTCCCATCAGTGATCCAGAAATATTCTTAGGAAGTATCACCTGATCAGGGACATAGTTGATCTCCGGGAGATCGAGGTCAGGAGAGTTGACACGAAGAATAACACGGTGGATCCACTCACAAAGGCCATCCCCCAGATATAATTTGAGAGACTTTTTGGATGTTGGGTATGAGATACTATAACAACTGGCCTTAGTGCAAGTGGGAGATTGTTAGTTATATGTATGCCCTAGAGGCCATTATTGTACATGATTGTATATTATAGCGGATGCTTGGACATATAGAGAGAGGACATTCTTGCTCGACATGATAGTATGATATCTGGTTGTTCTTTATTCTAACATGTAAACTGGTATTGTTATATTGTCTTTCTCTCACATGTTGATAAAGCCCTTAGGATGTGTACTTGACTACCAGGACTATGATGCAGATCATACTAGTGGGGCCAGGATAGTCTACAAGTTCATCTTTTAATTGTTCCTAGTCGAGAAAGTATCGAGACAGGGCATCGATATTCCAGAGTAGACTAGTGTGTACGTTTTTTGACCATGTATGGGACGATGGTTGATCCCACAGCCATTAGTGTTTGACATCAAAGATTGTATACAGGTGCTCATTAGAGAATGGGTACACCGAACAGGACTCGCCGAGAACTCATAGATGGTATTATACCTATCGTTAGATAGCAGTTCTCTGGTGACACTGGTACAGGTTAGTCTGTAGACCCGAGATCGTCATAGAGTCTTGTGTGATTCCCACTGTGCTTTGATTTCCTCCCTACCATGGCTCAAAGGAGTCATGCAAACAGGTGGATTTTAGGTACAATCCCGAGTCACATGGAGGCAATAAGCGATAGGAGGGATTTCGTCTCTCCCGGTATTGGGGGTTGATGTTGCGCTAGGTTCGATTAGCTATAACAAGAAGTCCCTAGCCAGGGCCGATGATGAGATTTACTGGTAAGTGTTATCAGTACTTTTTTGACCCGTTATGAGCCTCACATCGGCATGACTTATCAACTTATTAGGGTCTGACGTTTACCACCCCCAGACTCGATATGCGACATATCAGACGAAGAGACCGGACTGTACGGTATCATTATTTACTGGATTCATGGGAGTATGGAAAAGCTTGCTTGTTGATCTTTTAATCGCTCAATACCTGGGTAGCCGTTATGTCCAGGTAGTACCGCTGACGGCTTATGGGTGACTGATATGATCATTACCTACTGCTAGCATATTGACGAGTCTTTAGAGTCCTACACAGGTTTCCTGGCTCAAGCGAAATGAAGTAGGGCACATATGTGATATGTGCGGGACAAAGATTAATACATGTGTGTGATACAGTATTCTAATCTCGTGATATAGGTTATATATGATATAACCGGATTATTGAATCAAGTGTTAATTCAATAATTTGTTGTATGTATATTTTATTTACATATAAATGATATTAGTCAATTGTATACGATATAACCGGATTATTAAATCAAGTTTTGATTTAATAATTTAATATATAATTATATATTTGATATATTAATATATATTAACTAATATTAGCTCACTTAAGAATTTCTTTTCTCCAAATACTTATAAATATATATAATATATATATTAATGTATTTATTATTGTGTCATGCTAAATTATATGGAAATTAGCATGGCTAAAGATACTTATGGAAGCATGTAGAAGCCTTGACTTAAGTCTACTAATTTTATTTTACTCTAGATATTTATTAACCCAACCATTATCTTTAACCATAGTTAAGTCTCTACAAATATCACTTGTGATATTTTCTCACCATGGTTGATCACTTGATCATCTTCTTCATCTCCTTCTTTGCTCTCTAGCTTTTGAGTGAGGTGAAAAGAGAGAAATAATTCTAAAATGAGCAAAATTCCTACTTCATCAATCTATACCAAACTAGCCATTTAGTATATGCTGTTTACTTAACTAAACCATCAATTAGTGAAGAGATAGTTAAAGTTAGAGATTTTTCGACGTAGATCATCTTCAGCCTCGAAGATCTTTGAGCAAGCTCGTTCTTTTCTCCTAGCGGAGCCTAAGGAGAGTCCGGGACACCACTACTTGGACCTAAGAGACTACTACACGGAGCTTTAGAAGTGAAGGACCGGTCTACAAAGTTTGTATTCCTATTTCACTTAGTGTAAAGATAGTTTACATGCTTTAAAACCCTAATTCTCTAGTTAGATCCTTGGTTCGGGTTGCTTAGCACTCTAGATTTTTTGAAATTGCATACTTGATGCTTGCCGAAACCTAGCGAGGGTGCTAAGCGATCCCAGCAAGTAATTGGACTCCGATGCAAGCAACCATATGTGCGGTATCAAGAAGTTCTTTACCGATTTAAATGAATCGGTGAATGGCGAAGTCACATTTGGTGATCAATCAAAAGTTGCCATCAAAAGGAGAGACAACATAATGATCCAGAGAAAGAACGGAGATCACAAGTACATCTTTAATGTTTACTATGTTCCTGCGCTCTGTAAAAATATTATAAGCCTAGGACAACTTGTTGAAAAAGGTTATGATATTCATCTTAATGATTTTTCTCTAACAATCAAGAATGGAAATGAATTAATTGCAAAGGTGGATATATGTAGAAATAGACTATCTACCTTAAACATTAATCATGAATCTGCAAAGTGCTTAAAGTCCATTATAAAAGATGAGTCCTGACTCTGGCATCTACTATTCAGATATTTGGCATTTAGCGGCCTAAATCTCCTGTGGACAGAGAAGATGGTGAAAGGCTTAGCTAAAATCGTTCAGCCAAATCAACTATGCGAAGGCTGTATGAGAGGCAAGCCACACATATGAAGTTTCGAGATTGGAAAATCTCGAAGAGCAACACAGCTGTTAGAACTAGTGCACATAGACATTGCAGGACCATTTGAAGTGGTTTCAATTAGAGATAACATATACTTCATTACTTTTATTGATGATTATAGTAGAAAAACGTGGATCTATTTCTTGAAAGAGAAATCAGAGGCGTTGAAGAAATTCAAAGAGTTCAAGGTAATAGTAGAGAACTAAAGTGGACACCACATCAAGGTGCTCTAATCCGATTGAGGTGGTGTTCAGATTAGAATATTGCATTTCAATACCGCTCATTCGTTATCTGTTTTGTTATATATAGGTACTATTAACCGTTGTTTGCTCAGTAATACAGATTACAGGTGTCCGTAACAAAATACTAGAAATACATCCAGAATCACGGATATATCATTTGTGAGCCGACACTGCAACCAGAACCGAAAACCGACCGATATCCCAAGAGTTATTTTGCAAGCTAGTATGTGCACAATATTTTGGTCCAACACATAACATGTGTACACACTAACTCTTGGGGCTTAGACCATAGACCTAGGGGGATGCCATGACATACTCAAGTGGGCTAGTGTAAGTGGGCTATATGGTGTAATGTGCATTTATTGCAAAAAGTAGGGATGTGATGCATAGCTACTTATTTCCCTCCAAGAACTGGATGCATACCAAGTCAAATTTGAGAAAACCAGCAACACCAAAGTCATACTGGAGACAACCCCAGCACACCACAGGAGCATGAGCCCATGTGCTCGGATTTGACCCGAGCACATGCTCATTTTAGCCGAGGTCGCCGGCCGTACTGCCTCATGTGGGCCCCATTTTCTCACAGTCCATCCCCTGCTGCCACGTAGCCATATTTTTATTGTTTATTTTCTTTTCTTTTGTGCCTATATATAGCAGGCAGTGGACAAGGATTCATGGTCTCACATTGTAATTCATTTTCCAAGCTTTACACTTTTGTTTTTGTTTTGTTTTTAGTTCTCTTGTACATAGTTTAGCTTTCCCTTGAGTTCATGCCCTTCTCTTGATCTTGCAACCTCTTTAGTGAGCTTGCAAGTTTAAGTTTAGGGTATTGATCTCAAGGTTGTATCTTGGACATAATAAAGATATCATTTTGCACACTTTGGTTCCTAGTTCCTCTTACCTTGCTCTTTTATTTCTTGCTTTTACATTCATGCAATTTATTATCATGCTCTTTTAATTCTTGCTTTACTTACCTTGCAATTTATTACCATGCCCTTTACTTACTTGTAATGCTTATTTCCTTTCTTTTCTTTTCTCTTTTCTTTTGCTCTTTTTTGTTGTTGTTAATATGGTGTTGTTAATATGATGTTGTGAATATGTGTTGTTAGGAAAAGAAACCGATATTGTAAGTTAAACGTTTTGTTTTTCATTTCTTTTTCCCGTCTTTTCCATTTGAACTCCGTCCAAACGTTACGCAAGAGCTCCGTTAGGCACCCTACCCTACCAAGGTATCGGTGATTCCTAGCCACGACCGGTTGCGTTCGGTTTGGCCGGAGGCGAAAGCAAGAGACAAGAACGGAAGAACAAGGGTCAATAAGCCGGATTCCACGAATACCGTGCTTAAGCACCCTAATCCACGTTGTTGCCGATTACTCTAACTTCATTGGTTGAGTTCGGCTCAAAGGACTTGAATACGGAATCCATTAACATACATTATCCTATCGTTTCCTAACAATTTTTATACTTGCATATAACACTTAGGGTAGATAACGAACTTTCCGCCCACGCGCATTAACTCGTAACGACAAGAACGTAAAACGCTCCGTCTCCCTACGGACGACCTGTACTCATCGCGGCTAGCTGCAAAGCGACACCGTCTTGATTGCGATTAACTTTAAATTCTTCCAATCAGGTAGCGAGTACAATTCAAAGGCGTTCAAAGAATTCAACAATCAGCACGGGATAATCCATAAACTCACTGCTGCCTGTACCCCACAACATAATAGCATAGCGGAGCGGAGAATCGTACAATACTCAACATGGCAAGAAGCATGCTCAAGGCCAAGTACATGCTAATGACTTTCTAGGATGAAGACGTAGATTACACAGTGTACCGTCTCAACTGTTATCCAACAAAGAGTATCAAGTTCATGACACCATTAGAGACAAGGAGCAATCTCAAACTAAGTGCTAACCATCTAAGCAACGGAGAAAGAAGCTCAAGAAGAGAAATGAATCTTCGTCGGTTATCACAAAATAACCAAAGCATACAAACTCTACAATCCAATCTTGAAGAAAATCATTATTTCTACAGATTTAGAGTTTGACGAAGAAGATTACTAGAGATGAAATGATGAGGAGAAAAGTATCGAAGGTGTTGGGGTCAAAATTTGCACCCCAGTTGACCGGGTCAAAGTCAAGGTCAACCCCAAGTATGCGGGCCCAAGCCCAAGCAAGTGGGTCTATGCCTAAGTTGAGCCCTGCGGCCGGCCTTTTCCATGCTAAAATAAAAATCATGTAATAAATAATTTTGATATAACTTTTTTATGCACAAATGTAAGCAAAATGGGCATTAAGCCAAATTTTTGTAAAGCCCGTGGCTTATAAGCAAAAGAAATGAGCACATGGGTATGGGATGGGCAAAATGCCATTTTGTAAAACCCAAAGGGATATATGTAAATGTGTAAGCCTATATAAACATGATGATGAATAAAGCATACACTCTTCATTCTCTCAAACTCTAGGGTTTGTGCCTCCACTCTCTCTTTTTCAAGTTCTTCCTCTTCCTTTTCATTTTCCATTTTCCAAATAAATCAAGAGCTTAGTTTTTTTTTTAAAACTAAACAAAGTTTTACCATAAACCCACCTCCCAAGACTCCATCAAGAGAAGAAAAAGGATCTCTTTTTTTATCATCCAAGATCTAAATCTTGGAGTTTCAAGAGAACCCATTTTGGGTTTCTTCTCAAAAGAGAAAGGAGAAAATATTTTGAAGTTTAACTCCACAAATAAAATTATTTTGGAGTTTGACTCTATAATAAAAACTTTTTTTTGGAGTTTAACTCCGAATAAAATTGACTTGAGAGTTTAACTCCAAATAATTGTTTTTTGGAGTTTAACTCCATCACAGAAAAAAAATTCTTTTTGGAGCTCCTGCTTCCTCTCACGTGAGGGAGAGGGGAGCTCCCACTAAGTGGGAGCTTTCCCTCCTTCTCACGTGAGGGGAAGGCTCTCCATTTAGTGGAGTTTAACTCCATACCATATTAAATCTTTTTTAGGAGTTTAACTCCATTTAAAATTCTTTTGGAGTTTAACTCCATATTTAAAATTCTTTCGGAGTTCAACTTCACAATAAAAATTCTTTCAAAGTTTAACTCTATTTAAATTCTTTCGGAGTTTAAATCCACAAATAAAATTCTTTTGGAGTTTAAATACACAATAAAAATCTTTTTAGAGTTGAACTCCATTTAAAAGTCTTTTTGGAGTTAACTCCACAATAAAAATTCTTTCGGAGTTCAACTCCATTTAAATTATTTCGGAGTTTAAATACACAAATAAAATTCTTTTAGAGTTTAACTCTACAAAAAAAAAATTCATCGTTTTTTTTGGAGCTCTTTGGCCCAGCACGTGAGGGAGAGGTCTCCCATTAAATGGGAGCCCTTTTTGCCCCTATCACATGCTAGCACGTGAGGGGGAGGGCTCCCATTTAATGGAGCTCTTTTGGCCCCCCATATAAGGGGTCACATGCTAGCATGTAGGGGTCACATGCTAGCATGTGAGCAGAAGCTTCCATTAAATGGGAGCTCTTTTGGCCCCCCTCACATGGGGGTGACATACTAGCATGTGAGGGGAGGCTCCCATTAAATGGGAGCCCAGGTTCCCCCCGTTTTTTTTTGTTTTTTTCTACTTTTTTCCTTCTTTTCTTTATTTTAATATTTTTTACTTAAAAAAATAAATAAATATTAAATAAATTATAAATAATATTTTAAAATTATAAATAAAAAACGTTTCTCTAAATATTTATCTACTTATTTATTTTTGTTTTTTTTATATAGAAAAATATATATATCTTTTTTTAACAAATGGAACAAAACAAAAAAAACACCAACACATCGTATTGAGTTCGCATGTCCAGTTTGACCCGTCAATCGGAGGTTCTCTCACTCCAAAGCCGAGGGGTAATTAACGGCAGTTTAGTCCGCGGCTGCTGGAGATTCGGATCCTCACAATCAATAAACCCCAGCCTACCTTAGGTGGGGGGAATCTGTAATGCGCCTGACAAGCGCGCGCGTATTCCTATCTCAATGAGGTGACGAAAAACACCCTACAGATTCTGGCATGCCCGGTGGGACTTTTTCTCCACTCCCATATTTCGGGTTAAATATCCAAGCGAACTCAATCAACATATACATTGATTGCCTATACTGAAATCATGCTTCTTTGTGCAGCTTAATGACTTTCGAATGCAATCTTCGAACGAAAGTCGGTATTTGAACGACTTTCCTTAACCCCAGCTGGGGGCAAGGACATCAACACCGAAAAAGTAATAAGGCATCTTGGGCAAGCTCCAGCGGTGCCCCTGAAAACTTCTCAATCGGGTATCTTCTCTAAGCTCCCCGTCGGATGACCTCCAAGTAGTTAAACTGGAAACAGATGACCTCCAAGTCGTGAAACTGGAAACAGATGACCACTGAGTCGTTAAACTGGAAACAGATGACCACCACGTCGCTAAACTGGAAACAGATGACCTCTAAGTCGTTAAACTTGAAACAGTAGACTACTAAGTCGTTAAACTAGAAACAGATGACCACCACGTCATTAAACTGGGAACGATCTACCTCTAAGTCGTTAAACTGGGAATGTAAATAAAATAAAAAAAGAGTGTGAATAAAAACAAAGGAAAAGCCAAAATGACGGGGAAACTCGCAATAAAAATCAGCGAGTAAAAATAAACATGAAAAATAAAGCCGAAATGATGGGCCAACCGCGAATGAATAAAACCGAAATGATAGGGTAATCGCGACCTTCGCGATAAAAAAAGCTGAAATGATAGAGCAATCGCGGTAAAAAAAATAAAAAATAAAAAAGGAGAAAAAAAATGGCGAATGATGAGTCGCTCCTGGTATCATATTCCAGTACAGCAATGCAGACGCCAACAAAAATTCAATTTCCTAAAATTCTCCCAGTCCTACGGTTGGTCCCCAAGTTGACTGCCGTATAAAATCCACGGGCTCAAATAATTCTCATCACGCCCATGCCCCACCACAACCACCAGTTACACGGCTGGTCTCCACCCTTGGAATTATGGTCCGTTGGGAAGACCCACTCATGTGTCCTCACGATACATGAAGAGAACAAACCTTCATGAGATCCTTAAGACTCACAAAGGAAAACACACTTAGGGGTCCTCACGACTCCTAAGGAGAAAATGCAGCTACGGGATCCTTACGACTCGTAGGGAGAAAATACTTTTATGGGACCCTTACGGCCCATAAAATTGAAAAGTCTTGGGTGATAAGGATCTAAACCTGTCTCCTATGCCATCGCTTCCCAATAGGCAAAGGCAAATGATGAGTTGCTCCTGGCATTATTCCACTGCAGCAATGCATATGCTGATCTAAAAACCAATCCCCGAATATCCTAATGGCGAATGATGAGTCGCTCCTGGTACCATATCCCAGTGCAGCGATGTAGACGCCAACCATATTCCAAATCACATACCCCAACGGCGGATGACGAGTCGCTCCTGGTACCATATTCCAGTACAGCGATGCAGACGCCAACAAAGTCCCGAAATTTTTCAGGCCCTACGGTCTGGATCATACATCCTGCAAAACCGTATACAATCCACGGGCGTCAAACGATCCCAAGCACTCCCAAGTCGTACCGACGGGACCACATTCAAAGTCCCACCAGCGATGAAGATTCCCAAAAAAAAGAAAAAAAAAGAGAAAAGAGAGAGAAGAAAAGTATGTCCACAAGCAAAATGGGCACGGATGAAAACCCGAAAGGGCTCCGTGAGTAAAAACAACAGGACTGCCGGGGAGTTTGTGAAAACCCGAAAGGGCGCAAACTCATGAAAAAGAGATGAAATGCACTCGCAAAGTTCTCTCGACTTTTTGAGCAGAAAATTCCTGCGTTAGATTCTTACGACTCACAAAGGAGCAACACACTTAGAAGTCCCCATGACTCCTAAGAAGAAAATATACCTACGGAATCCTTACGACTCGTAAGGAGAAAATGCTTTTATGGGACCCTTACGGCCCATAAAATTGAAAAGTCTTAGATGATAGGGACCTAAAACCTGTCTCCTAAGCCATCGCGTCCTAATAAGCAAACACAAATGATGATTCGCTCCTGGTACCATATTCCAGTGTGGCGATGCTGATGCCAAACAAAAACCAAAATCCCCAAATCCACTCATGGCAAATGATGATTCGCTCCTGGTACCATATTCCAGCGTAGCGATGCTTATGTCAACCCGAATCAAGTCCAACCAACAAGCTCTGCGTCGGAATCATGTTTCGTCTCAGAGTATATCCCGCATCGAAATCAAGCTTTGCCTCGGTGTATCTGCCCCCCTGTCGGAATTATGCTTCGGCTCGGAATCAACCAGCGACCTCCTCGTTGGAATTAAGCTTCTCCTCGGAATCAAGTCGACCAACAAGCTCTGCGCCGGAATCATGCTTTGTCCCAGAGTGTACCCTGCATCAAAATCAAGCTTCGCCTCGGTGTATCTGCCTTCCCTGTCGGAATTATGCTTCGGCTCGAAACCAACCAGCGACCTCCCCATCTAAATTAAGCTCCGCCTCAGAATCAAGTCAACCAACAAGCTCTGCGTCGGAATCATGCTTCGTCATAGAGTGTACCCCGCGTCAAAATCAAGCTTTGCCTCGGTGTATCCGCCTTCCTTGTCGAAATTATGCTTCTGCTCGGAATCAACCAGCGACCTCCTTGTCAGAATTAAGCTCCGCCTCGGAATCAAGTCGACCAACAAGCTCTGCGTCGGAATCATGCTTCGTCTCAGGGTGTACCCCGCGTCGAAATCAAGCTTCGCCTCGGTATATCTGTCATCCCTGTCGGAATTATGCTTTGGCTCGGAATCAAACAGCGACCTCCTCGTCGGAATTAAGCTCCGCCTCGGAATCAAGTCGACCAACAAGCTCTGCGTCGGAATTATACTTCGTCTCAGAGTGTACCCCGCGTTGAAATCAAACTTTGTCTCGGTGTATCTGCCTTCCCTATCGGAATTATACTTCGGCTCGGAATCAACCAGCGACCTCCTCGTCGGAATTAAGCTCCGCCTCGGAATCAAGTCGACCAAGTGTACCCCGCGTCGAAATCAAGCTTCGTCTCAGAGTGTACCCCGCGTCGAAATCAAGCTTCACCCCGGTGTATCTGCCTTCCCTTTCAGAATTATGCTTCGGCTCGGAATCAACCAGCGACCTCGTCGTCGGAATTAAGCTCCGTCTCGGAATCAAGTCGACCAACAAGCTCTGGTCAGAATCATGCTTCGTCTCAGAGTGTACCCCACGTCGAAATCAAGCTTCGTCTCGGTGTATCTGCCTTCCCTGTCGGAATTATGCTTCGGCTCGGAATGAACCAGCGACCTCCTCGTCGGAATTAAGCTCCGCCTCGGAATCAAGTCGACCAACAAGCTCTACGCCGGAATCATGCTTCGTCTCAAAATATACCCCGTGTCGAAATCAAGCTTCACCTCGGTGTATCTGCCTTCCCTGTCGGAATTATGCTTCGGCTCGGAATCAACCAGCAAACTCCTCGTCGGAATTAAGCTCCGCCTCGGAATCAAGTCAACCAGCAAGCTCTGTGTCGAAATCATGCTTCGTCTCAGAATGTACCCCGTGTCGAAATCATGCTTTGCTTCGGAGTATCTGCCTTCCCTGTCGGAATTATACTTCGCCTGGGAATCAACCTCTGCATCGAAATTTTGCTTCGGTCAGACTGTCTGCCGCTCGTCGGAATTATGCTTCGACCCCTTAGAATCAAGGTCCACTCTTCGGAATTATGCTTCGATTCCTAGAATCATACTCCGCTCTTCAGGAATGATGCTCCGATCCCGGAATTATGCTCCAATTCTTGGAATTATGCTCCGATCCCCGGAATTATGCTCCCGGGATGATGCTCCGCCCCTGGAATGATGTTCCACCTCGAAGTCCAATTTCAAGATCCATCAATTTCATGCACACAACTCATGCATGCGGTGTGCATTCATTGATAGGGGCACTTTGTTGGGATCAAAATTTGCACCCCAGTTGACCGGGTCAAAGTCAAGATCAACCCGAAGTATGCAGGCCCAAGCCCAAACAAGTAGGTCCATGCCCAAGTCGAGCCCCGCAGCCGGCCTTTCCCATGCCAAAATAAAAATCATTTAATAAATAATTTTGATGAAATTTTTTTATGCATGAATTTAAGCAAAATGGGCACAAAGCCAAATTTTTGTAAAACCCGTGGCTTATGTGCAAAAGAAATGAGCACATGAGGCATGGGATTGGCAAAATGCCATTTTGTAAAGCCTAAGGGGCTATATGTAAATGTGTAAGCCTATAAGGCAACATGATGATGAATAAAGCATACACTCTTCATTCTCTCAAACTCTAGGGTTTGTGCCTCCACTTTCTCTTTTTCAAATTCTTCCTCTTCCTTTTCATTTTCCATTTTCCAAATAAATCAAGAGCATAGCTTTTTTTTTAAAACTAAACAAAGTTTTACCATAAACCCACCTCCCAAGACTCCATCAAGAGAAAAAAAGGGTCTCTTTTTTTATCATCCAAGATCTAGATCTTGGAGTTTCAACAGAACCCATTTTGGGTTTCTTCTCAAACGAGAAAGGAGAAAAAAATTTGGAGTTTAACTCCACGAATAAAATTATTTTGGAGTTTGACTCTATAATAAAAACTTTTTTTTTGGAGTTTAACTCCGAATAAAATTGTCTTGGGAGTTTAACTCCAAATAAATATTATTTTTTTTGGAGTTTAACTCAATCACAGAAAAAAAATTCTTTTTGGAGCTCCTACTTTCTCTCACGTGAGGGAGAGGGGAGCTCCCACTAAGTGAGAGCTTTCCCTCCTTCTCACGTGAAGGGAAGGCTCCCCATTTAATGGAGTTTAACTCCACACCACATTAAATCCTTTTTAGGAGTTTAACTCCATTTAAAATTCTTTTGGAGTCTAACTCCACATTTAAAAAAATTCTTTCAGAGTTTAACTCTATTTAAATTCTTTCAGAGTTTAACTCCACAAATAAAATTCTTTTGGAGTTTAACTCCACAATAAAAATCTTTTTGGAATTGAACTCCATTTAAAACTCTTTTTGGAGTTTAACTCCATAATAAAAATTCTTTCGGAGTTCAGCTCCATTTAAATTCTTTTAGAATTTAACTCCACAAATAAAATTCTTTTGGAGTTTAACTCCACAAAAAAAATTTCATCATTTTTTTTGGAGCCCTTTGGCCCCTACGTAAGGGGGAGGACTCCCAATAAGTGGGAACCCTTTTTGCCTCCATCACATGCTAGCACGTGAGGGTTTTGCCCCCATCACATGCTAGCACGTGAGGGGGTCCCTCTCACATGCTAGCATGTGAGGGGTCATATGCTAGCATATAAGCGGAGGCTCCCATTAAATGGGAGCCATTTTGGCCCCCCCTCACATGGGGTCATATGCTAGTATGTGACATGCTAGCATGTGAGGGGTCACATGCTAGCATATGAGGAAAGGCTCCCATTAAATGGGAGCCCAGGTTCCTCCCCGTTTTTATTTTTTTTAATTTTTCTTCTTTCTTCCTTCTTTTCTTTATTTTAATCTTTTTTACTTAAAAAAAATAAATAAAAAATTATAAATGATATTTTAAAATTATAAATAAAAAAATGTTTCTCTATATATTTATCTAATTATTTATTTTTGTTTTTTTATATATAGAAAAATATATATATCCTTTTTTTAACAAATGGAACAAAACAAAAAAAAACACCAACGCATC
This sequence comes from Agapanthus africanus, assembly GCA_030015575.1. Classification (NCBI taxonomy): domain Eukaryota; kingdom Viridiplantae; phylum Streptophyta; class Magnoliopsida; order Asparagales; family Amaryllidaceae; genus Agapanthus; species Agapanthus africanus. Next base: position 170,155,447 of record CM057338.1, on the reverse strand, counting down.
GCATTGAGTTCGCATGTCCAGTTTGACCCGTCAATCGGAAGTTCTCTCGCTCCAAAACAGAGGGGTAATTAACGGCAGCTTAGTCCGCGGCTGCCGGAGATTCGGATTCCCACAATCAATAACCCCAGCCTATCCTAGGCAGGGGGAATCTGTAATGCGCCTGACAAGTGCGCGCGTATTCCCATCTCAATGGGATAACAAAAAACACCCTACAGAAAGCTTATTCTTTGAAGATAAAGACGAAGAGTTTGAGGAAATTAAAGATCCAAATCAAACACCACCAACTAGGCCAACTCAAGCGACGACCGCATCAACACCAGCAAAAACATCCTCTTCAAGTTAAAGTGAAGGAAGCTCTTCAGATGGAGCTTCTAAAAGAGTGAGAAGTCTGTGGGATCTGTATAATGATACAGAATCTATCAAGATGGTGGATAATTTCACATTATTCTATTTACTTGTAGAATGTAATCTTATCACCTTTGAAGACGCCGCTCAAGAAAAAAGTGGCAAAAGGATATGGATGACGAAACTAAGGCAATATAAAAGAATGATACATGGGAGCTCACTGCTCTGCCCGAAGGGCACAAACCCGTTGGTGTGAAATGGGTATACAAAACAAATATCAACTAAGAAGGGATGGTCGACAAATACAAGACGAGACTAGTAGCTAAAGGCTATAGTCAACGACAAGGCATCAATTACGAAGAAGTGTATGCACCAATCGTTAGAATCGACACCATCAAGCTTATCATCGCACCGGCAGCATAGAAGTGCTGCAAGATATACCAGATGGACATGAAGTCAGTATTCCTCAATGGTTACCTAGAAAAAAATGTATACATTGAGCTACCACCGGATATATCAAGTGAGGCCAACAAGAAAAAGTGTACAAATGAAGAATGTGATGTACAGTCTGAAGCAAGCGCCCAGAGTATGGAATACAAGAATCGATAAGTATTTCTGGGAGAACGGCTTTCAGAAGAGCCCATAGGAGTATGCGCTATAATCCAAGCAGAATGATGGCGATATTATGATCATATGTTTAAATGTAGATGATATGATCTTCACCGGCAACAACCCAAAAATGTTCGATGACTTCAAGAAGGCTATGATTAAAGAGTTCGAGATGATCGACATCGGAGCCTATTTTCTTGGTATGGAGGTGATACAATTTAAGAACGACATCTTCATCTTGCAAAAGAAGTACACAAATCAGATCTTTACGAAGTTCAACATGAGCAACTACAAGCCAATTGGAACACCAGCAGAAACATTTATGAAACTCTGGAGAGACTCACCAGGTAAACCAGTCGATCCAACGTATAAAAGCTTAGTCGGGAGTTTGCGATTCTTGACTATCATAAGGCTTGACATTAGGACTGGCCAGCATATATATGGAGGAGCCCAAACAGAAACACTTCACGGTGGCCAAAAAAATTCTAAGATACATGAAAGGAAGTATTGATCATGGTTTACTCTATACGCAAAGTACAAATATGAAGTTGGTAGGTTACATCGACAGTGATTATAGGGGTACCTAGACGAAAGAAAAAGCATATCCGGATACGTGTTCAATATTGGGTATGCAGCATTTTCATGGTTCTTGAAGAAGCAGTCTGTCGTTGCCCTCTCATCATATGAAGCAGAATATATTGCAGCAGCAGCATGTGCATGTCAGGTGATATGGCTCTGAAACCTGATGAAGGAGTTGCATCATCCACAAGAAGAACCGATAGAGATAAACATTGACAACAATTCGACGATAACACTTGCGAAGAATCCAGTGACGCATGGAAGGATCAAGCATATTGAGACAAGATATCATTTTCTCAGGCACCATATGAAAGAAAAGAATGTGAAACCGGTATACCGTCGAATGGAGGAACAAGTTGCAGATATTTTTACTAAAGTTTTGAAGATCGAAACTCATGAAAGATTGAATAAACAACTTGGTATAGTGGAACATATTAAGGGGGAGTGTGAGAATTAATAATGTGTTTAAAGTTGTGGGCTCTCTAGAAGCCCAAAATGCTAAAAAGTGTGCAGCACATGACTACTCCATTCACACTCCACCAACCATCATTCACTAATTATCATCTCCCTGCTCACCTACTACATCAATATTCTACACATTTATGCAATTGAAAAAATTAATTGTTAAACTATTCTCTTATGCTATAAATACACATAAAACATAAGTTTGTAAGTAAGCCAAAGTGTGAAAAAACGCAACCTAAAGAAGAGTGAGGGAGAAAGAAAGAATTTGTGAGAAAGAGTTTGTAACGCCGAAGTGAGAAAAAGTGTATTGTATTGTGTAGTAACAAACACTATCAAAATAAAGAGTGCTTGAGTTGTCTTTTATACAAAGAGTACAATTTATTTTGAATTTGCATTCTTCATCTCTCTTATTTCCATCAGTTTTTGCAGGGGGCGATAGATTTACTCATTGCTGTCTATAAAAAGGTTTTTAAGAGTAATGGAGGATACCTCGTTGATACTAGAAGGGTAATCTAAATATCTGTTTTAGATATAATATTGATTCGTCTCATATATATTATTTCTTAATTAATTGAAAATGGTTGAATGCTTGTTTATGAAACTTGATCAAAGAGAAAAAGGCGGCATACATGAATGTAAAGCCAGTAGAAAGATTCATACTTGAAGTTGGAAAATATGAAGATAAGATATTTAACAAAAGATACAATCGCCGTGACGTATGATCATGTGCACTTTGAAATTTCAAATTGTTATACTAGGAATTGCTTGATAACCACAACTCTCTCTCTCTCTCTCTCTCTCTCTCTCTCTCTACGCGCTCGCTCGCGGACGCGTGTGTGTCCAATTATGTAGCACTGGAACTATTCCTTAAATGTTATATACTTATATTTTGATGTCGGTAGAATTATTGGTGATTATCTGTTTAAGTATCTCTATTGGATTCTAAATCACATAATAGATCATTTCAACCGTTACTACAGATTTTGTTCAAGATTGAAGTTTAACCTATGTTAGTATGAAGTATGTTCCTCCTTCCTCCTACTACTAGAAATAAAGTTCGATGAGCATCTTATATATATATATATTTCAAGTTTTGACTTCTATAGGACCTAACCCTCCCTTATTTAATAAATAGCTGTCTTTTATTCTCTCATATGTTGATAATATGTTGTGTCTATGTGCACATATGAGCGTATTAAATTTGTGCCCATATCGCAAGTCACATTTCCTTCCAACTCTTCAAAAGTTTCCCAGTTTAGTTTAGGTGCTACATATTTGTGCATGTTTTAATATATGACAGTAAAAAACTTCAAAGTTTATGCAGTTTATAGTAATTTATTTGCTGACAAGTAGCCCGCAAAAAGAACAAAACATCCTTTAATAAGTATACTTGGCGCCGCCTTGGATGAAATGTGTTACTGTTACAGCTACTACTAATGAGCATCTTCAAATTACTTTTTGTAAGAAAAGATTGGAAGAAGAAAACAGAGGAGATGACTTTGACAAACCGATGAGCTTGGCATTTGCATAAATTCAGTTAACCTACAGCTCCATTGGTTCACACTTTTCTAAAGTATTTAAATTTTTTTGCAGAATCAATACAAAGTTGAACATACAGATTTAGATAAACCTTCAAGTTTAAGTAATTCAGACGCGATTTGTGGAAGAGACAATGTTGAAAGCTTAAACTCTGATGTATGAAGATCGGTTAACTTAAGGCTTTGAATATTTTCATAGATTCAACGATGCTCTCTTTGTTTACAGGTTCATCAAAATACAAAGGAATTGAAGCAAAAATTGAAGGATTATCTCCAAAATAACGAAGATTTATTCAAGAATGGCTTTTTGGAGACTGACAAGGTATGCAATAGCTGATTTAGTAATTTTATTTTCTACTTTATGCGAAACTTTAACATATTTACAGGTAAAACTTGGATGTGATGGGTGGAAAGCCCGTTATCAAAGAGAAAAGTTCTCTACAGAGAATCCATCTGAGGTTGAAAGCAAGCGCAAAGAAATTGTGGTTTTTGGCTCCTCTAAAATTTCTCCTTCCTTGATAATTTTCGCATATTTATTTATTTTTCAATTTTAGGTTGAGAAGTACATTGAATGACTTTGCTGGGTGCTACATTATTACTTTGCCGGAGTATGCTCTTGATCGTGGTAAGCGGATATGAATGAGTTGTCATTTTATTCCTTAGCATTTTGAATTGTGTCAATTTAATTTTCTAAATGGCGGGTGTTGATACGTGGAGAATCTTTCTGCAGACGTTTGAAGATGAAAGTAGTAAACGTTTGAGCATGCACGAGTATGGAACCAAAAGAGCAGAGCGATGCCAGACGTCTGAAGGCAAAGTGACAGACGTTTGGCCAAATCCAGAGCTGTGTCCAGAGCGAAGTCAGACGTCTGAACAAGAAGCGACAGACGTCTACCAAAGCTGAAGCTAAAACTCAGAATTTTAGCAGACGTCTAACCAAGGAGTGGAAGAGGTTTGCCAAGGAACTGAAGCTAATATAGAGAGGTGAGAGATGTCTGACGAAGTCTTCATTAGACGTCTAAACGCGGGTTTTCTGTGTAAATCGGATATTTTGTATATTCTGTTGAATCCTAATTTAAATGGGATTAAGGTTAGGCTATATAAATGGTCTCTCATATGATGAAATTTTAAGACTATCAAGACTATTATATAGAAAGAGGGTGACGACTACGAGAATAGAAAAATTTGAGAGAAATCTCCTTGGGTTGCTCTTGGTGTAAACTAGATTTACAGATTTAGTAGAAGTTTGTATATTCCGCTCTGTCGGGGACTAACAATACGGTGGGTGAACCTCGTTAACAAATCCTTCTCTCTGGTTTGATCTCTTGTTCTCACATTATTATTGTTTTTATCTTTCGTTGTGTATTGCATCGTTTCCGTATTGGTCGTTAACATAGTTCCGCGTGTGTTTCCTTCTCCCTCCATCCAAACAACTGGTATCAAAACTTAGGAAACCGAAAGATCTTCGATGCTATGGTTTAACTTTACGGTGGGTGACAACGCTTGTGTCTGCTCTCATCTTTTTAGATCATATTTTCAAAGGTGTCGGTTCAGAAGTAAGGAGAAGGTTGAGTTTTCTGCGACGGTAAATGAAAGATAGCTGAGGATAAGATCGGAATCAAAAAGTTCAATAGACATAACTATGGTTGGTGGCGTATGCAGATGGAGGAATACCTATATCAGATAGATTTGCATCTTCTGTTGTTGGGCGACAAGTCCTAGAAGATGTCCAATAAGACATGAAATCTACTGGATAGGAAAGCCCACAAGCGGCCTTTAATATCTCGAAAGAGAAAACAATCATGGGGCTAATAACAAAATTAGCAAAGTTGTATGAGAAACCTTCAACATCGAATAAGATATTTTTGATGAAGAAACTTTTCAATATGAAGATGGCAAAAAACGGTTCAGTGACAGAGCATCTGAATGAGTTCAACAGTGTGACAAGCCAACTCGAATCAGTTTCAATCATGTTTGAAGATGAGATTTGAGCCCTATTGTTTCTATGTTCGTTGCTGGAGAGTTGGAAAAACCTGGTTATGACGGTCGGCAACTCGATCTCAGGGACTCACATTTAATACGGTGAGTTGTATTTTAAATGATGAGATTAGAAGAAAGATTATGAGTGGGAGCTCGGAAACTTCTGCACTCTCAGTAGAGAATCATGACAAGACAATGGAAAGGGAAAAGGAAGATATATGGGCAAGTCAAAGAGCCGAAGAAAGTCAAAAGGAAAGATACAAGGCAACTGTTGGAACTACGGAAAGAAGGTTCACTTGAAAGTGGACTGCGGACTCTTGAAGAAAGAGAAAGGCTCAGATGGGAAGTAAGATGAAAAGGAAGCTAATGTAGTGTCTACACATGAATAAGGAGAGCATAGGTTTTTTCTTTTAGCAAGTGTGAGTACAAAGAGAGATACCTGGTTTCTAGATTCGGGAGAATCCATTCACTGCATTTCAAGTCAGCATTACTTTAGCAATTATATTCAAGGGGATCTTAGGTATGTGACAGTGGAAAACAGTCAGCCGTGCAAAATCGTTGGTAAAAGGACGATTATACTACAACCGTCAGGAGGAGATCAGATAAAACTGAAGAATGCTAGACACATACTAGATCTGAAGAAAAGTTTAATATCTATAAGTCAGCAGGATAGCGAAAGGTACGCTACGGTATTTGGAAATTCTCAGTGGAAATTTTCCAAAGGAGCATTGTTAGTCGCAAAGGGCAGATTGATTAGTTCATTGTATTCCTTTAGTGGGAGCAGTGGCAATTCGATTACACTGACGATAGGTTCAGATGTTGATTCTGAGACTTCGTTGTGGCATTGGAGCACCTTAGCGGGATGAATATGAAGATTTTTCAGGGTAATAGGGCTTTTATTTGGGCTGAAGAATGTAGAGTTGGGACTCTGTGAGAGTTGTGTTTGTGGAAAGCAAAGCGCACTCAGGTTTCAAATTGGCGGTGTAGTAAAGAAGACCAAGAATCTAAAGTTGGTGCATACGGACGTATGTGGAAGACATCGGTAGAGTCTTAGGGAGGAAATTGGTACTTCGTTACTTTCATTGATGATGCAAGCAAGAAGATCTGGGTGTATGTAATGAAGAAAAAGTCCGATGTGTTTGGTCACTTCAAATACTGGATTACACAGGTGGAGAACCAAACGAGGACGAAGGTTAAGTGCCTAAAGTCTGATAATGGAGAGGAATATTGCACACAAGAGTTCGAAGGGTTTTACTCACAAAAGGGTATACGTTGGTTGAAGACGACTTCGGAGACACCGCAACAGAACGGGATCGCTAAAAGGATAAACAAGACGATTCTATAACAGGTAAGGAGCATGACCTTAGATGCAGATGTGACTAAATTCTTATGGTCAGCAGCTGTCGATATTGCTGTGTATCTGATCAATCGAAGCTCGGCAAGTTCAATCGATAGAAGAATTCCGGAAGAAATTTTGTCAGGTAAACTAGCAAATTACTTGCACCTTAAAGTTTTTTGTTGCATTACTTATTCGCTGGTAGATAAGACGGAAAAGGGTGAGCTTGACTCCAAATCCAGGAAGTATGCATTCATTGGTTATGGAGAAGATAAGTTCGGATATTGGATGTGGGATTATTCAAGTAAGAAGATAATACAAAGCCAGAACATTGTCTTTGATGAGCAACGCTTGTATAAGGAAGCAAAGCAAGCCAATGTTGACAACGGTGCAATATTTAAGTTTGTTAAGTTAGATGAAACTCAGGAGACTGGTCAGATGCCTACAGGCGCAGATCAGAATATGGAAGAGACAGGCACTACAGTGTAAGATCATGTTCAGGAACCAATTAAAGACCAGGTTCAGCAACCATATGTTCCAATTCTGAGGAGATCCATACGAGAGAGGAAACCACCTGAAAGGTTAGTTACTGACTACATATTGTACACTGATTTGGGAGAGCTTGAATCCCTCACAAAAGCGACGCGGGACAGTGCTAGCAAGCAGTGGGAGCAAGTTATGGATGAAGAGATGGATTCATCGAAAAAGAATCGTACTTGGGATCTAGTGAAACTACCCAATAGGCTAAAGGTGATACTGAATAGGTGGGTGTACAGAATCAAGGATGAAGAAGATGGCATGAAGTGGTACAAAGTTCGATTGGTAGTCAAGAGATATGCGTAACGGCATGGAATAGACTATTAGGAAATATTTTCCCCAGTGGTGAAGATGACTTCAATTCGGGTTATACTCAGTATGGTGGCAGTGGAAGATTTGCATTTAAAACAGCTAGATGTGAAAACCGCGTTCCTTCATAGAGATTTGGAATAGGAAATTTATATGATATAGCCATCAGGAAACGAGGTTAATAAGAAGGAAAATATGGTTTGTAGACCGCAAAAGAGTTTGTATGGTTTTAAGCAAGCTCTAAGGCCATATCTCAAATTTAATCGATTTATGCTGGAGTCAGGATTTGTGAGATGTGATTTAGATCACCTTATTTACGTTCAGACGTTTAAGGATGGCGATTATACTATTTTATCACTGTATGTGGATGATATGTTGGTAACGGGTCCGAATTTCAAGAAAATTCAAAGACTGAAGAAGCTGATCGCTGAACAATTCTCCATGAAGTATTTGGGAGCAGCTAACCAAATTCTGAGCATGAAGATCATTAGAGATAGACAACATCGAAAGCTGTAGTTGTCGCAAAAGGACTACGTGAAGAAGGTTTTGAAGCGGTTCAAGATGGACAAAGCAAAATCGGTAAGTATGACTTTAGCGAAGCATTGCAAACTTAGCAAGAGTTATGCCCGACAACTCAAGCGCGAAAGGATGACATGGCACGGGTGCCATATGCATCGGCGGTTATGAGTTTGATGTATGCAACGGCGAGTACAAGACCAAATATTGCACAAGTAATGGGAATTGTAAGCAGGTACATGCAAAACATAAGGAAGGAATATTGGAATGCAGTGAAGTGGATATTGAGATATCTCAGGGGAATGTCCAATCATTTTTATGTTTCGGAGGTGATGCTCTCAGTGTAGAAGGTTGTGTTAATGCGGACTACTCAAGTGATCGAGATAGTATGAAAAACACAATAGGGTACGTATTCACGATTGGGAGAACAACAGTCAGTTGAGTTTTCCAGTTGCAAAAGGTTGTGCCATTGTCAACGACGAAGGCCGAATATTGAAAAACAGCCTTAGAGGGAGGTGGATAATGCTTTATGGCAAACACAGATTAATTTTATGACAAATTAAGAAATTAAGCAGCGAAATATAAAATCAGAGTGTAAGATAATAAAACTATCAGCAATAATAGAGAAACAAAATGTAAAATAGCATAAATTGACACAGAGAATTATTATCGAGGTTCACCAACCCTGTGGCTAATCTCCGCCTGAGAACTCCTGCTCAGGATTCAACTTCACTATCCTGTGACTCCTTACATGTGGAAAAACCCAGATCTTTTATCAGGCTCAGATCTTAGAACCTTTACACTTACAGGTGGTAAACACCTAGACTTTTTACCAAAGTCTCAAGTCTGAAACCTTTTACATTTGCAGGTGGTGAACACCTAGATTTTTTCCAAAACGTAAGTCCGAAACCTTTACAATATGAAGATCTTAGAGTTTTCTTCAGTAGGTCGTACAAAATAATATTTTTACAAATCTTTACAAACCAACTTCAACAATCCTAAAGATTTCAAAAGATAAATCGAATTTTCGATTCAAGAAGGTGAGAGATTGTATTTTGGAGATCGACAAAAATTTAAAAACAAATCGAAGAAGTTTTTCAAGATTAACCAAATTTTAAAAGTAATCGCTTCTTAAAAACTTTTAGAGATTTTTCTTTTCTAAAAAAATAGAAAAGTTTAAGGGCGCTAGAAAGATCTCTTCTCTCTAAAAAGAGTAGCGAAGAATTTAAGAGGAAAGAGAGACAAAGTTTTCACAAACACTTGAAAATAAAGAAAATGAAAATCGGGTAAAAAAGTTAGTGAAAACTCTTTAGAAACTTGTCCTATATATAGGGAAGCAATGTGGAATGGTTAGGATAGTTATAATAACTGCCCCTAAAGAATAGGACAGTTATTGGCCGTTGTGATTTAAAAATTCCTACCAAAATTCAAATTTTGAAAAATTGTGAATTATAAAGGACGTCTATTATGGACGTCCTATAGACGTCTATGAGGGATCTGATATTTCAGACACAACCCCTTTCTTTTTGAAAATAAAATTAAAAATGAAATTTTGGTTTCTGAGAATTGAATTGAAATATGATAGAAAACTTGATTCTAACCGTTTGAGATCGACTCGACTCTAGACTCAAATAAAGTAGAAAATTCTTGAATATTTCCGATGTGCGACTTCTCCGTTATATTCTTTGAATGTGCATTGAGATCTTCTGAATCTTGTCGATTTTTGCCAATATTACTTTTGAGTTGTCAGTAGCAATATTGATTGTTCTTATGCTTGAATAACTCCAGTTGTGTAACACTTTGACTCATCTGACATTGTTAGTTGTTGGAGATAGTGCCCTCAGAGTCAATTATTGGATCACAGGCACGTGATTGCAATGATTGAAGGATGACCTATTCCGGTAGGACAGTCTTACAAGATGATAGTATGCTATCTGGTTTACCTTTATCATCGTGTACTGTTTTAGGTGACTTTACTGATCACTATTGCACGTTGATAGAGCCCCTAGGATTCTTGCTTGACTGCCAGCAGTATGAGAGCGATCATATACGTGGGAGCTGGTAGTCTATAAGCACATCCTTAAAAGGTCCCTAGCCGTGGGAGTTTCGAGACAGGGCATCGATACTCCAGAGTAGACTAGTGTATACAGTCGAGACCCCGACGAGGGGCGGTGGCCGGTCTCACAAGCCACTGGTGTCAGTTGGTTCACCTAAGATGTATACAGGTGCTCATTAGGTTATGAGTACACCGGACAGGACTCGCCGGGAACATGCTAGTTGGTCTTATATCTGACGTCAGATAGCAGTTCCCTGGTGACATGTGTACAGGTTAGTTCATCGACCTGAGGATCGTCATTTGTCTCGTGTGAGTTCCCACTGTACTTTGATTACAACCCTACCACGCTCAAAGGAGACGTGCAAACAGGTTTTAGTTGGGTACAGTCCCGAGCAACATGGAGGCAGTGAGCGGATCTTCAGGGGTTCGTCTCTCCCGGTATTGGGGGTGAGGTCGCGCTGTGTCTAAGAGAGCCATTACACGAAGTCCTTGGCCAAGGCAGGAGATTTACTGGTAAGTATTCCAGTAGTATCTCAGGGTGTTCTGGGCTACACTTCGACACGACTTGTACCGCTTTTGGGGGTCTGACTTTTACCAAGCCCCTAGGCCCGCCATGCGATGCTCATAGACGAACGGACCGGACTGTACGGATATTGTCACTGACAGGCTCAGTAGGGTGTCAGGATGAGTTCGCTCATCGACGTCCCTTTTGGTCAATACCTGGTAGCCCGTTACGTATAGGCTAATACCTCTGACGTGCTAGTGGTTAAATCCACAACCAAGGTGTTGACGAGTCTTTAGAGTCCCCCACAGACCAGTTTCTCAAGTTTCAGGCGAAACGCTGTAGAGGCCGTATGGAGATATGGCAGGGTTCGATCAGATACGTGCGGTATTGCACGGATCAGGATCGGAAGGTTAATACTAGCGGGCTTTGGTTTAAGCCGGATCCTAGTATTGTACAGTGTAGATTTTGTCTCATTGCATTTGTATTTCGGTCGGAATAAAAATGCGGGTATGTATATACAGTAGCGGGGTTTTCCTGTAATTTATTACGGGATCAGTTTTTGGAGTTGCCAGTTTGTTTTCCGTTTCGGCCAATTTTCTTTGTATCTTTCATTGGCCGAAGATTGGTGGAGGAGGGCTTATTTGCATTTATGCAAATAAGCATTTGTGGAGAGTGTTATTTGCATCTTGTTGTTTCATGATAATTCCCCCACCATTTGACTTCTTCTAGTCATCATAGCTTGACTTTCTTATTCATCATGGTTCACTCTTGGTATCATCATACTTGATGATGATGTTTGGTGATGATGGAGGGTTATGATTCATGGAGTGTTTGGATTAGTTTGTGATCATTTTCTTTTGTCAATGATCACCCTTTCTCTCTCTCTTGATTATTGGAGACACCCATATTCATTTTGGCCACACACTTTCCACTCTATTCTCTCCATGATATGGCCGGCCAAAGAAAGGAGGGGGCTGTCCCATATTTTTGGTGTGGGATTTTTGCTCTTTTGGCTTTGTAAAATCCCACAAGATCCATCTCCATAAGCTCATATCATTTCCTCCACCAAAGGCAACTTCCAATACCCCAAATGAGACACAAGTTCCACACTACATTCTACAGCAAATCTTGGGCACGTCGACTCACCAACTTCGTGCCCGAGTTGCCTCGGACCAAAGGCGGGAGCCCGTAAAAGAAGCCGGCGACGTGGTGCCCTTCCGGCGACGTGGTGGAGACCGGAAATTCCGCGGGGAGATCGGGACGACGACGAGAAGACCGAAGGACACGGATCGCTCGGTATATCTCTTTACCCCTTTCTCTTGTTAGCTAGGACTATGTTAATGGCCCGATCCGGGTTTTAGTGCGCGGTGGTGCCGGTTTTAAAAGTTAAAGTAAATCATTGCTTCCGCATTCCGGCGTCGGATTGATGGCCGAGGCGCCGTCGTGCACTTAAAATGGTATCAGAGCCTCGCCATTAACCTAGTCTAGCTTTGTCTAATGTGTTTACATTTCCGATCGAACAAAATTCCAAAAACCGCGTTTTCATGTACATCAGTTTCTGTTGAAATTTTTTTAGCTCCAAAAAGTTTTCAGGTTGTTGCAGAATGATGTGCAGGGAATTATAAGACTTCTGTAGAAATTTGATCACGTGATCACACTATACGACCGCGGAACCGCGGCCAAACCCATGCTTGGGCCGCGGTTCCGCCGCAGTCTTTACTGTTCAGTGTATCAAATTTCTACAGAGTGTCTCTGTGTTGAAAATAGGGGTTTTGGAACATTCTTTTTAGGCCCAGATTTTCTGTGAGTGCTACAGTAGTGCTTGGGGCCCACTTCGATAAGTTTGATCGATCAAGAATTTTAAACACATTAGTTCACAGTATTTATATTATATCTGCGACCGTGAATGTCACTCGATCGGTACATCCTGTCTAACTGCTATAGCCCGGTTAGACGGATTTGCGAACGTGACATTCACGTTGATGTTCTGTGATTGTGCTGTGATGTTGTGGATTGGTCATGGGGGATAGCCTGGATGCAATGCTAGTATAGTTTTTGTTGTATTATGTACATTTGATATTGCGGGGCGAGTGTCCGACATGTGGACTGCCGTCACTGCCTGTTTGTATATTATTCTTTTGGGACACGATCAGGTTGCGGTCGATGTACCCGTTGTATGTATATTTTACTTTCTGTACTAGGATTACCCCAAGGTGGGGTGCACGGATAGCCGGGTTCTAGAGGGCAACGAGCGCGCATCTCATGGCATTGAGACGGAGGGGGCTTCACTCTAGAATTGGCGGGCTATTCGCCGCACTCGTAGGGGGTACATGTTGACCCAGGAGGGGTGCCTAAGTTACCGGATTCCGTGAAGTGCTGGGTGGTCCATTCACGTTGCTGAAGGGGGCTGCCTCGCTTCAGGTTTTGGCGGGTAACTTGCCGCGCCCGTAGGGGTCTAGGATTTCATTGCACAGGCTATCCACACGACCAGGGGAACGTCGGGTTTCAGTAGCGGCTCTATGAAACCCGGGGATCCTAGATATCTATATTGTTCTGTGATGATGTACATTTCTGTGATGTTGCATTTTATCACGCCTTGAGCGAAATTTTATATATTGATATATATACTAGTAGATGTTGTATATGTTTTGCATCCGTGCTAGTCCAGTCCCCGCTCTGTCGTTAGTTAGCTAACCTAACGGGTAACGACGGGACCCAGTGGCGAATGCGGATGACATATACGTACGTTATTATTTTCGTTCTTTATTGGTGTGATCAATTGATGGGACTGCTTTGATTCGAATCAATGCAAGTTAAAAACAAACCTACTCTGATGTTGTTGGAACATTTTTCAAAAAGATGTTATTTGCAAGGACGTTCACTTTTGTTTTGCACGGTGGTATTCAGTTGGAATATTCTGCTCCTCAGTCGACGAGGCAAGGGCCGAGATCCCTTCACCGGGAGTGACCCCTTGGACAAAAGTTTGCGTCAGGACAATAACTTCACTATAGCCGATTACTTTTGCTTTGCATCGTGGTATTCAGTTGGAATATCCTGCACCTCATTCTATGGGGAAAGAGCCGAGATCCCTTCACCGGGAGTGACCTCTTTAGCAAAGGTTTTCGTTACTATATTTTTCTAAAAAGCTATCCGTTCCTTCAACGATATCAAGTTCATTACGTTAAAGGTTTTCGCCAGAAACCATTCGTAGCCCTCCATCGTTTCATATGGGTGGTCAATAGTATTCAAGCTGTGTATGTTGGCCAAAGTCAAGGCACAGTGATTGGTAGCTATTGGGTATTCATATGCAGCATAGATAGATGCGTTGGTTTGGGGCAGTCGTACTACTATTTTGGCCAAAGTCAAGAGTATGTACGGGTGGGCTCAAATTAACCTGGAGAATGACGGGTAGAATTTGACATGTGACTTATGATATGTTGGCCAAAGTCAAGGTCATAAGAGCATGGGGTAAAAATCACATCGGAAGTTTCTAAAGAAACTGAAACTTGCCAGATATGCGCATACCTTCTGGAGTGTGATAACGTGAGCGGATTCCGTCACGTTATCATGCGATGATGGTTGGATCCCGATTCCCACTAATGAGTTGGTTTACTCCTCGGGTGATCCCGACTAATTCTTCTTTTAGGTTTGGAGGAGAATTTGACGGTACAGAGGGAGGTTTCCAGATTAGATAAAGTGATAACCATTCTGATCTAGGTTAGAGTGCACGCTGAGTGTTTCTTTTCTCTCTCTCTCTGGCAGCGACCATTGACCCGACCCTAAGACTATGACTCAGTGACCAAGTTGACCGAACCTTCTTTAACACTGGCTTTTGGATTGTCAGAGTTGCAAACCTCATTGCCACTCCTAATTTTACCCTTTTCTCCAGGACACCCCGTCTTACTACGAACGTCCACTTCCATTGGACAAAACCATCGTATGGTTATATACGAACTCGAAGGAATTTATTCGAGGATGGTTTCCGATTCTGGAGAAAACGGATAGGATTATTCAGTTGTCTTTTCCTTTTACCTTCTCTCAGGTTGCGAGTACTCCTTGGTTTAGGAGATAGTACACCTATTACGCAAATTGGATAGTCTTCTTCCAAACCTTAGGCTGGTGCCGAACGGTGGGGAATGAAGAAAACCAATTAGCATAACGATGGTGTACAGAAGGTATTAAGTAAAGACAAAGAAAGGGATTAGAAAGAGGGCAAAGTAAATTGCGACTGCTATTCACGACTAAACCAAGTATTTCATTACCACTCCCACTTCACCTTTGTATTTCTCCAGAACACTCCGTATCACTACGAAGATCCACATTTTATTGGATATTCCATCGTATGGTTATATACGAACTCGAAAGGAACTTGTTCCAGTTCGGGGATGGATTCTGGTTCAGGAGAAATAGGAATAAGGTTTATTCGGTTGTCTTTTATCTTCACCTTCTCTCGCATTGCGAGTGCTCCTAGGATTAGGACAGTACACCCATTATGCTTATTGGATAGTCTTCTTCCAAACCATAGGCTGGTGCCGAACGGTAGGGAAGGAAGAAAACCATTTGGCCTAAAGGGGTGTGTAGAAGGTAATGACTAAAGACATATGAAGGGATGTGGAGAGATGGCAAAGAAATATACGGTTACAGTTGTGAATCTGATAATGGAAGAGGCATTACTAGGAATATCAGGATACACCCCCGAAACATTTCAATGTTTCAGTTTCACTGTGTACTATTAAAAGAAAACTGATTTCCCGATTAGATACTTACTCCAGGGTATGTATTTACCAGGTATGATTCTCACATCTGTATGGTCTTACAGATGATGAGTGGGAGTAAGTTATTAGGAATTAGGTGATCATCCTCATTATATCGGAATTCGTTGTAATTGGTGATATTTGAGGAAGTCACCTGGGTTGTTTGCCGGACGGCGAATATTTGGCTTTGAATATCCTTTGTAATGCACCAATTTCAAATTGATACATCTGTACGTCTATTTTTATAGAATGAGATATACATTTTTGAAATTATGTCGATGACATTTACCTATATCAGTGGATGGTTAGGTAAGGAGCATTAAACAACGGTGTAATTCTTCTTAACCATAAGTACAGTTTTCAACCTACGACACACAGGGAATGAGTTATTAGACTCAAGGGACTTATACAGGTGATTGTATATTGTCCAGTGTCCATTAGAACAGAGGGGTTGGTCCTCGTACTATATTCGGTTTACTTATGACTTCTCTAGTTTTTAGACAGGTGTTTCGTGGAAACACAAGGTCCGAATTTTGAGAAGTTATAGGTATATGAATAAAGTAGAGAACCAGGTGTTGCAAGTATCGGGATTCTTCAAGGCGATCGAAGATGTAGATACTTGTGTGTGGTATTCAGTTGATAGTAATGATTAAGAGAACTTGCTTCTCTTTCAGGTTACTCATAATTGGAAGCATTCCTAAGTTGAATAATGCTGATCGGCCTCCTTCCATTTAGTTGACATGCGCTGGAGACAGCTGCATGATTTGAATCTGGTTCAATTAAATCAGGGCCTCTGTTTCTATATTGGATATAGAACAGTTCATATCTTAACGATGTTAAGGTACGGGGAGTTGTCCGGCCTATGCTTAAAACCAGACTCTGGATAACTCAAGGCACGTTTCTGTAATGGCTGTTTGTGGGTTGACCCAGGCTATGACGAGGGTTGACTTTCTACCATCTGGAAGATCAATAGTGATATTGTTCTAGACTCGCCACAGTTTTAATAAAAATGGATTTTTTCAGAAAACAGTAGTGGGAGTATGGTAGAACTGGAAGTGATTCCAGAACCGCAAACAATTACTGAAAATTTGATAAGAACCTAAACATTCAATCTAGTTTGACATTCCATTGGCCACTCCGCAGATACGGTGGGTAACCTCAGGCACTCGAGAGGTACTTCGGTAGCCTCAAGGACGGTGACAGGGAGGTTCTTGTTTACCCAGACATGCCATTGCTGTTGTTCCAGACTGTGAGACCCGGCGGGAGGATGAATATAGTGTCATTCTAAACTAGTTTTAGAAGTGTACGTCTATATGACACTGCCAGAGAGTTGTCGTGGTCAGTGGGATCAGCGGAAGCATTGGTGGACAAGTGGCTTATGTCTATTTATAGACTAAAGCAGATGTAGCAGAGATATATCATCTATTTCTGACATGACAGTCATAGGTTTGACTTCATCAGAATAAGGGATGGATCTGTTAAGAAGGTAGTAGGGTGTGATGTCCTGGTATTTGGATGGCATACACAGAATAGAAAGTGAAATTCTTTTACTACGATCGGTTATACTTTGGTCATCACACAGTGGTTTCTCCACATGGGACTTGGACATTATATCAGACATACTGGTTACTAGATCTATGGTTTTAGATCTAGATTTGGGTGGTTTCCCAATCGGGGTACTTAGACAACATTCTAAGAGTTTTTAGAATGGACGACTCCTGGCACGGTAATATACCTACAGGTGATGGAGTCACCCTCTCTAAAGGTGTCTTACAGACTAAAGGGGAGAGGGATGTGCATGATTGGCAGATCACTTACTTAGGCAATTGAGTCAATCGTGAGATGTCAAGTACCACACCAGATGTTGTTTTTGCAGCAGATGCAAGAAGTTGACATTAATCCAATCCTGGAGAAACAGTCGGAAGCAGTGGATGTTCTAGGGATATGATAACGACAGCCTCATTCTGGAGACAGTTATCATTCCAGGCTTCCAAGGTGACTTAGACGACAGGGAGGTTGTCAGAGTTATAGTTTTCCCTCTGACGAGGGGCAGTGTTTTGGACAGGTGATCCAAGTGGACACTGAGGGAGGCATTACGCAGGGTACTGATTAAGTTCAGTCATCGATACAGTCTAAGAAGTTTGGATTTGGAGTTCATTTATGAGCTAGGTCCCATCAGACATCCAGACACATTCTAAGACAGGTATTGCTCATTTCGGGAGATGGTTTTCTCCGCGAACTTGAGATATAGAGAGATATAGAAAGAAACATCAAAGCGGATCCACTCACTAAGGCTATTCCTCGAACGCAATAGTTTCGCAAACGAGCTTTGTGAGACTGACTAGTAGAGGAGTTGGGTGTTCGGTATCACACGGGCTGTGAGTATGCGACATCGCAATAATTAGCCTTGAGTGCAAGTGGGAGATTGTTGGAGATAGTACCCTCAGAGTCAATTATTGGATCACAGGCACGTGATTGTAATGATTGAGGGAGGACCTATTCCGGTAGGACAGTCTTACTCAAGATGATAGTATGCTATCTGGTTTACCTTTATCATCGTGTACTGCTTTAGTTGACTTTACTGATCACTATTGCACGTTGATAGATCCCCTAGGATTCTTGCTTGACTGCCAGCAGTATGAGGGCGATCATATACGTAGGAGCTGGTAGTCTATAAGCACATCCTTAAAAGGTCCCTAGTCGTGGGAGTTTCGAGAAAGGGCATCGATACTCCAGAGTAGACTAGTGTATACAGTCGAGACCCCGACGAGGGGCGGTGGCCGGTCTCACAAGCCACTGGTGTCAGTTGGTTCACCTAAGATGTATACAGGTGCTCATTGGGTTATGAGTACACCGGACAGGACTCGCCGGGAACATGCCAGTTGGTCTTATACCTGACGTCAGATAGCAGTTCCCTGGTGACATGTGTACAGGTTAGTTCATCGACCTGAGGATCGTCATTTGTCTCGTGTGAGTTCCCACTGTACTTTGATTACTACCCTACCACGCTCAAAGAAGACGTGCAAACAGGTTTTAGTTGGGTACAGTCCCGAGCCACATGGAGGCAGTGAGCGGATCTTCAGGGGTTCGTCTCTCCCGGTATTGGGGGTGAGGTCGCGCTGTGTCTAGGAGAGCCATTACACGAAGTCCTTGGCCAAGGCAGGAGATTTACTGGTAAGTATTCCAGTAGTATCTCAGGGTGTTCTGGGCTGCACTCCGACACAACTTGTACCGCTTTTGGGGGTCTGACTTTTACCAACCCCCTAGGCCCGCCATGCGATGCTCATAGACGAACGGACCGGACTGTACGGATATTGTCACTGACAGGCTCAGTAAGGTGTCAGGATGAGTTCGCTCATCGACGTCCCTTTTGGTCAATACCTGGTAGCCCGTTACGTATAGGCTAATACCTCTGACGTGCTAGTAGTTAAATCCACAACCAAGGTGTTGACGAGTCTTTAGAGTCCCCCACAGACCAGTTTCTCAAGTTTCGGGCAAAACGCTGTATAGGCCGTATGGAGATATGGCAGGGTTCGATCAGATACGTGCGGTATTGCACGGATCAGGATCGGACGGTTAATACTAGCGGGCTTTGGTTTAAGCCGGATCCTAGTATTGTACAGTGTAGATTTTGTCTCATTGCATTTGTATTTCGGTCGGAATAAAAATGCGGGTATGTATATACAGTAGCGGGGTTTTCCTGTAATTTATTACGGGATCAGTTTTTGGAGTTGCCAGTTTGTTTTCCGTTTCGGCCAATTTTCTTTGTATCTTTCATTGGCCGAAGATTGGTGGAGGAGGGCTTATTTGCATTTGTGCAAATAAGCATTTGTGGAGGGTGTTATTTGCATCTTGTTGTTTCATGATAATTCCTCCACCATTTGACTTCTTCTAGTCATCATATCTTGACTTTCTTATTCATCATGGTTCACTCTTGGTATCATCATACTTGATGATGATGTTTGGTGATGATGGAGGGTTATGATTCATGGAGTGTTTGGATTAGTTTGTGATCATTTTCTTTTGTCAATGATCACCCTTTCTCTCTCTTGATTATTGGAGACACCCATATTCATTTTGGCCACACACTCTCCACTCTATTCTCTCCATAATATGGCCGGCCAAAGAAAGGAGGGGGCTGTCCCATATTTTTGGTGTGGGATTTTTGCTCTTTTGGCTTTGTAAAATCCCACAAGATCCATCTCCATAAGCTCATATCATTTCCTCCACCAAAGGCAACTTCTAATACCCCAAATGAGACACAAGTTCCACACTACATTCTACAGCAAATCTTGGGCACGTCGACTCGCCAACTTCGTGCCCGAGATGCCTCGGACCAGAGGCGGGAGCCCGTAAAAGAAGCCAGCGGCGTGGTGCCCTTCCGGCGACGTGGTGGAGACCGGAGATTCCGCGGGGAGATCGGGACGACGACGAGAAGACCGAAGGACACGGATCGCTCGGTATATCTCTTTACCCCTTTCTCTTGTTAGCTAGGACTATGTTAATGGCCCGATCCGGGTTTTAGTGCGCGGTGGTGCCGGTTTTAAAAGTTAAAGTAAATCATCGCTTCCGCATTCCGGCGTCGGATTGACGGCCGGGACGCCGCCGTGCACTTACATTAGTAACATATAGTATATTTAAAATACGATTTTGTAAAATAATTAAAACATAATGAGATTCATAGGTCAACAATATCCCCATTTTTGATATTTTAAAAAACTTAATTAATATAATTTAATATATACATAATAATTATTTCAAAGATATATACATATGTGTGTGTGTGTGTGTGTGTGTGTGTATAAAAAGATATCTATTCAAATGCTCCTCCTGAATATATGTATATTAATTCTCCCCCTTTTTGGAAATATCAAAATGTTAAAAGCATAGAGAAGGAATTAAAAAAATTGAGATAGCAAGTGAATTATAGATATATAATTAAACAATCATACTAAACTAATAATACAAATACAATAATTAAAACATACCATTTCTTTATCTATATTTTCTATTATTAAGTCTTTAGGATAATTTTTGTTAAATTATTTTTTCCTGTTCTTCTAATTGATTAGTTTTAATTTCTTTGACCTAGCACTTACTCCTTTATTAATTTCTCCTATTATTAAATTCTTATGGTGATTTTTGTTGAATTGCCAATCCTTTAGAAAAGAAGTATCAACTACTTACTCTTATTATTCCAATTTATTGGCTTCAACATCTTTATCTATTAATATATTATCTAAACCTTTTAACAGGTTAGAATCATTATTGTCTATTGAATTATTAGGATTAATGGAGTTAATTTCATTAAATTGGTCATGTATACTTTCTTGAATTAAAATTTGTTTGGGATGATTGTTGTTAATCTTAGGAACCCATACTATTTTTGATTCATTTAGGTCAGTTTAGGAGTAAAGTAATATTTATAAGTTGATTTGTTTTTAATATTACAATACTTTGAAATATACTCTAAAGTGCAACAATAGTCACACGTGGAGTGGCATATTTATTACCATATCTATAATAATATTTATGTCTAAAAGGCTTGGTTTTACAGACTAACTTAGAATATTTTTCATAACCTATATTTTCTTTCTTACAATGTTTTATAGATTTTCCTAATATAATATATAAATTATCTTTACTTTTGGTAAAATTTAAAAGCATTTTATCTTTTAATTCTACTTTTCTTCTAATATCAAATATTTCGAAATTTAATGTATTATTAGTTTTAACTAACTTTTCTTTAGTTAATGTTATAGATTTTATTTTATCGTTTAAATTTTCATTTTCTATTTTAATCTCATTTAGTTCTTCTTAAGTTGATATTTCTAAGTTATTTCTAGCAATAATTTTGACTTTAAATTCTTATATTTAGAATTTACTTTATCGTAATTGTCATTAAAATAATGACAAAGAATTATTAAATTTACTTTACTAAGAGATTTTATATCAAAGTCATCGCCAATTATCTCTTCGTCTTATGCTATGAAACACGCATTAGCGACTTTTTCGTCTTCCAAGTCGCTGGAATCCGTATCGTCCCAAATAATTTGAAACGAATATTTTTCTGATTCCTTCTTTGACGTCCACTTATCTTTATTGTGAGTAGAACACTTCGACTTGACATGGCCTTCCTTATTGCATTCAAAACAACGAAGAATTTCATTAGAATTAAAACCTTTATTAAAATATACGTACCTTTCTTCGAAGAGAATTTTATGGATTTCAGATACTTCCTGAAGTATCTTGCAATGTCAGCCATTTCTTCATCATCGCTTTTTTCATCACTAGATATTTCCTTAGATTTAGACTTACTAGCAGGAGCCTTAAACGCGATATTTTTTCTTTGAGTGTCCTTCTCTTGCTTTTGTTTTAGATCCCCTAATTGCATTTCGTATATCTTCAACATGCCTATTAATGAATCGACCGTCAACGTTGTTATATTATTAGCTTCTTCGATGGCAGTGATCTTGGGTTGCCAAGAGATCGTTAGAGATCTCAACAATTTATAACACTTTTCTTTCTCATAGAATTTATTTGCTAGATTGAAAAGCTCTGTAATGACATTATTGAACCTAGAATACAAAGAGTCGATGGTCTCATCGTCTCTCATTTGGAATGTCTCGTACTCGTGCATGAGACATTTGATCTTACTCTCTTTAATTTGACCGATTCCTTCATGGACACTCTGAAGAGTAGTCCAGATCTCATTTGTCGTTTGACACATATAGATTCTATTGAATTCTTCAAAATTCAAAGAACAATGAAGTGCATTTATTGCCTTGACATTCAATGTCATCGATCTCCTGTTGGCATCGGATAAAGGATTCGTGGTAGGGATGATAAAGGGTTTTCTATTATTTCTAAGATTTCTAGATCTATACACTGAAGAAAAACTCTAATCTTGGTTTTCCAGAATTTGTATTTAGTACCATTGAAAAGAGAAGGATGGTTAGTGGATTGTCCTTCCATATGATTTACTATAGGATTAGAAACTCAAGAGATTAATCTTATAAACACAGTAACCTGGCTCTGATAATTGAAAAGCAATCTTATAAAGGGGTGAATAAGGCTTTATGGAAAACACAGATTAATTTTATGAGAAATTTAGAAATTATGCAGCGAAATATAAATTCAGAGTGTAAGATACTAAAACCATCAACAATCACATAGAAAGAAAAGGTAAAATAGCACAAATTGACACAGAGAATTTTTATCGAGGTTCACCAACCCTGTGATTAATCCCCACCTGAGAACTTCTGCTAAGGATTCAACTTCACTATCCTGTAACTATTTACGGGTGAAGAAACCCAGATTTTTTACTAGGCTCAGATCTTAGAACCTTTACACTTACAGTTGGTGAACACCTAGACTTTTTACCAAAGGCTTAAGTCTAAAACCTTTTACACTTGCAGGTGGTGAAAACCTAGAATTTTTCCAAGGTGCAAGTCTGAACTCTTTACAATGTGAAGATATTAGACCTTTCTTCACCGGGTAATACAAAGTATGATTTTTACAAATCTTTATAAACTAACTTCAATAATCCTAATGACCTCAAATGATAAATTACAGTTTTGATTCAAGGAGATGAGGGATTGTATTTTAGAGATTGACAAAAATTTAAAAAAAAATCGAAGAAGTTTTTCAAGATTAACCAAATGTTAAAAACAATTAATTCTTCAAAACTTTAGAGATCTTTCTTTTCTAAAAAATAGAAAAGTCTTGGTACGCTAAAAAGATCACTTCTCTCTAAAAAGAGTAGTGAAGAACATAAGAGCAAAGAGAGACAAAGTTTTCACAAATACTTGAAAATAAAGAAAATGAAAATCGGGTAAAAAAGTTAGTGAAAACTCTTTAGAAACTTGTTCTATATATAGGGAAGTAATGTGGAACAGTTAGGACGGTTATAATAACTATTCCTAAAGAATATGACAGTTATTGGCCGTTGTGATTTTAAAATTCCTACTAAAATTCAAATTTTGAAAAATTGTGAATTGTAATGGACGTCTATTATAGACGTCTATGAGGACGTCCATTTTCTGATATTTCAGACACCACCCCTTTGTTTTTGAAAATAAAATTAAAAATGAAATTTTGGTTTGAGAATTGAATTGAAATATGATAGAAAACTTACTTCTAACCAATTGAGATCGACTCGAATCTAGACTCAAATAAAATAGAAAAGTTTTTAATATTTTCAATGGGTGACTTCTCCGTTATATCCTTTGAATGTGCATTGAAATCTTCCAAGTCTTGCCGATCTTTACCAATATTACTTTTGAGTTGTCAGTAGCAATGTTGATTGTCCTTATGATTGAATAACTCCAGTTGTGTAGCATTTTGACTGGTCTGACATTGTTAGTAACATATATTATATTTGAAATACGAGTTTTTAAAATAATCAATACATAAAGAGATTCATAGGTCAACAATTATGTGGTCATCACTGAAGCCAGCAAAGATATGATATGGTTACAAGGGTTACTTGAAGAATTTGGCAAGAAACCTAGGGAGTTCAATACCTTGTGGAGCGATAGTCAAAGTGTGATACATTTGGCCAAGAACGCTGCATATCATTTTAGGACGAAGTGTTTTCCGCCGAAAACTGGACTGAGATGCAGAGACGTATAGACTGAATTTGGGGACAAATGTTATTTGGAACATATTCATCTACCTCTCCGAAGATGCCAAGTTGATTTATGGCACCGTCTAACAGAGGTTTGGATAGATGCGACCGATACAGCAGACTTATCAGATTCCCTTCATTTGTGAGGTGTTTTTGATTGCAGGGACGCTCTTCCCTACAGATGCAAGTATTAGTTTAAGGACACGTATATATCACATGGCGAAGTGAATAATTGTAACATGGAGTGCGCCTAATAGCCAAAGTATTGGTTTAAGGACGTTTCGATCCATCTTTCATCTTACACATACGTGTATATCACGTAGCGAAGTGAACGATGGTAATATAGAGTGCGCCCAATATTGGGATGCGATCCAATTTGAAGGCATTTATGTTTCCTTCAAACATATGTACATGTACATGTACATACATACATACATACATAAATACATGTATATATAGCCGGGACTCAATTTGAGATGTTCATCTATATGGGATGTGTGTCAATGTGAAAGATAAGACATTCCTTTTCTTGATGAAATTTCATATCTTTCATCAAGTTGAGATGAGAATGGAGTTGTTGGTTGTTGGGACCCACCACCTCTATGAAGGCATTGAGGAATTACAACGACGTATATCAAAGGTGTAGAAAGATGTACTCTTAAACCATATCCCGTATATGAGGGACAAGATCATGTCAGAACGGAGGACCGTTAGTCTTATATGAGACTAAAATAAAGATCATTTAGTCGTATATAGGACTATGATCAATTAAATGAAAGATCGATGAAAGATCATTAGTTGTATATGAGACTAAGATCATCATGAAAATATGATTGATGGCCATTAATCTTGTTTTAGATTAAGATCAACTTAAACATGTGAGCATATAGGCTCAAAGAAGTTTTCACTTCACAGACTTAGCCAATTTGGGGTTAAAGATTGGGTTTCTATGTCACCCAGCATTGCTAAGCACTCAAACATATAGCACTCATATGTGCATCACGTGAGGCGCTCACACTCAGACGCTCACGTGTATAGTATGTGACGCGCTAAGTATACAGCATCTGAGCACTCACGCGGATATCACGTAAGGCGCTGTCTCCATGGCTTTTGAGTACTCATATGTGTGTCACGTGAAGCGCTCATTCTCCAGCGCTCACGTGAACATCACGTGAGATACTGAGTCTTTAGAGATTTAATCTTTGTTCACATTTTTAAATAAGTTGAACTTGTGTTAACGGTATTTTGACCATTAACGATCGCCAAGATCACTATTTTGAGAATCTGGAATCAGGTTCTTTAAGAACTAAGTTCTTGTTATGTTTAGGAACTAAGTTCCTAAAGTATGGACTCCATTTTTTTATGTTCTTGTTCTTCTGTTCATATGGGGTGGTAAAACAATATTATTCTCCTCTGGATCTTGAGTCAGAATAACAAAATATTCCCGATAAGAATTAAATTCTCTTTTTTATGGAAGATCTGTCTTGTGGATCTCAGATCCAGAGGAATAACTGTGTTCTTTTGAAGGGTTAAACTCTTAGATATGATATGATGGGTAAAGTGGAGACATTTTTATATCTGTCTTTTCTTTACCTAGGGTTTGAGAGGAGAAAGATCTTCTTCTTTATTGAGAATTAAATTCTCTGTTGCCGAAACATTTAGAGTGCTTTCTGTATTTTTACAGAATCTTATGGGGTTTTCTTTTCTGAGATTTAATCTTTTTACTCTTATTTATAGGAGAAGAGTAAAATCAATATGTTTTGAGAAAATCTCTCATTGATAGATCATGGTTTATTTCATAATCAATCAAATTGATCTTAAAGATCAACCAGTAAATTTTATTCACCATTGGATTTTTAATTCAAAGTCTCTCTATTTAACAGAGAAAATTTCTTGTTTGTTTTAACAAGATTAGGAAAATATTTTCCTAACATAGAATTGAATTCTATCATATAAATATCTTGTTTGTTTAGCAAGATTAGGAAAATATTTTCCTAACATGGAATTTAATTATATCATATGAATAGCTTGTTATGAAGATATTTTTCTAATCATAAAATTTAATTATGTTTAACAGAGAAGGTCTTTCTTATTTTAGAAAAATCGGGAAAATATTTCCCACATAGAATTTAATTATATTATATGAATATCTTGTTTGTTTAACAAGATTAGGAAAATATTTTCCTAACATAGAATTTAATTCTATCATATGAATATGTTGTTAGGAAGATATTTTCCTAACCCTGGAATTTAATTCTATTTAACAAAGAAGATCTTTCTTATTTTAGAAAGATCAGGAAAATATTTTCACATAGAATTTAAATCTATCATATGAATATCTTGTTTGTTTAACAAGATTAGGAAAATATTTTTCTAATATAGAATTTAATTCTGTCATATGAATATCTTTTTATGAAGATATTTTCCTAACCATAGAATTTAATTCCGTTTAACAGAGAAGTTCTTTCTAATTTTATAAAGATCAGGAAAATATTTCTCACATAGAATTTAATTCTATCAGATGGTTTAATTGGTGATATTTTATCACAATTGGTTTTTAAATCCAAATATTCTCTGTTAGAGAAAGATTTTTCCATATTAGAAAGATCAGGGAAAATATTTCTCAAATAGAATTTAATTCTATCATATAGAATTTAATTCTATCAGATGAGAGCGTTTCAAATTGGGGCGCTTGTTAGTGTGTTGTGCTTACACCGCGCAAGCCGCGACCAAGGCAGAAGCGAAAATAATGATGTTTTAAGCAAGCACAAAACATAACACTCAATGATTCAAACCATACACCAAAACTAGCAACTAACATACAAGGTTCGTAGAGACTACAACCTTTGACGCGTGTCCACCCAATCGTGGAAGACCCCTCTAAGCACCTTATATGTCGTCCGGAACAAGCTTGAATGGCAACCGCCCTTACCGAAGATGATCCACCCGAGGAAACCGTTCCAAGCACCAGTTTCACCTAGTGAAGCAACCGATATTCCAAGCTCGTTAGGAATAAAGAGTGGGGATGTAGGAATTTTTCACAATGATTTTCTCTCTAATCTAAAACTCAAGAGAGAAAGCAAAGAAAGAGAAGGAAGTGAGGAAATTTAGCCATCACTAGCATGAACTAAGTGTCAGATTGAGAGAATGGATGAAGAAAAAGAATGGCTTCATTATTTTTCAACCATACAAAATAAAATATCATAACCTTTTGTAATAAATAAATGAATGCCCATTCCTCTCTACATGTCTTCAACCTTGCTCAAAGCCACCTCACCCTCCACCTCATTTCATGAATATTCAAAAATGAGGTGTCCATATTATAGAAAAAATTACGTATAAATATGGAATACAACCCTGTATACATATCAAAATACATATACGTGTATTCGTATAAAAATACGAATAGCCAGAGAGAGAAAATGAGTGATCAATAATACCAGAATACATATATTTAAAATATATATAAATTATTAAATCAAAACCTGATTTAATAATCCGGCTTAATCCTAGGCCACTAGTATTATCAACCGTCCGATTAAAGTCCGTGTAGCATGTACACATATTTAATCGAACACCTGTATGTACCAACATACGTCATCTATATCATATCGCCTGAACCGGAAAAAACCTCTATGTGGGACTCTAAATACTTGACAATATGCTGGCAGTGATTTACTGGATAAATCCAAAAACCATAAGCACGTCAGCAGCACTAGCTGTATGTAGCGGCTATCCAGGTATATGCCGAAAGGAAGGTCGACAATCAAGTTCGTCCGTACCCTACTGAGCCTGAATATGACAATCTCCATACAGTTCGGTCTCTTTGTCTAAGAGAATCACATACCGGGTCTAGGGGTAGAAAATGTCAGACCTCTAATAACCCGATAAGTCATGTCGGAGTTAAACTCATCACCAACCGAGAAACTACTGAACTCATATCAGTAAATCTCATCTACTGTGATCACGGATTTATAGGGTGATGACCAACCGAATACAGCGTGACATTGACTCCTAATATCAGGAGAGACGAATCCCTAACAATCGCTCACTGTCTCCATGTGGCTCGGGACTGTACCTAGCTAAAACCTGTTTAAATGACTCCTCTTGAGCCGTGGTAGGATAGTAATCTAAGTACAGTGAGAACTCACACGAGAGACAAATGACGATCTCAGGTCAAAAGACTAATATGTACTCATACCACTAGAAAACTTCCATCTGACGATAGATATAATACCATCTAGAAGTTCTCGGTGAGTCCGTCCGGTGTACTCACCTCCAGTGAGCACCTGTATACTATCTTAGGTGATACAACACTAATGGCTTGTGAGACCGGCCACCGCCCCTCGTCGGGATCTCATAACGTATATACTAGTATACTCTGAAATATCGATGCCCAGTCTTAATACTCCTATGACTAGGGACATTTAAGGATGTACTTATGGACTGCCCAGCTCTCACGTATATGATCGCCATCATAATACTAGCAGTCAAGCAAGAATCCTATGGACTTTATTATTATGTATTAGCGACACATAATGACAAGTAAAACGTACACACATTAATAATAAAGACAAACCAGATAGCATACTATCATTTTGAGTAAGACTGTTCTACGTGTATAGGTCCTCCCTCAATTATTCTAATTGCCTACCTGCAATTTCAATAATTGCCTTGAGGGCATTATATCCAACAATCTCCCACTTGCACGTAAGACTAGTTATTGCGGTTTCGCATGCCCACATCCCGTATGCTACCGAATACCCAATTTTTCTACTAATTAGTTTCACAAAGCTTGTTTGAGAAACATCCATGTTCGAGAAATAGCCTCAGCGAGTGGATCCGCTATAATGTTCCAACTTGCTCTCTCTATAGCTCAATATCGCGGAGATCGGCAATCTCCTGAACTGAGCGATACCCCGCCTCAAAAATTTGTCTGGATACATGATGGGACCAACTTCATAAATGAACAACTTTATCTCACAAACTTCTTGGGATGTATCTTCCATTGATTCATAACCATCATCCTGCACTATGCCTACCCCAGTATCCTTATTGGAAACCTATCCAATATACCACTCCTCAGAAGTGGGTAAACTCAAAATTCTAACAGCTTCTCTGTTATCTAGGTCACCTTCGAAGCCTGAACCAATAACTGCCTCCTAGAGGAGGCTGTCGTTACCATATACTAAGAACATCCTCTTATGTTCATAACTACTTCCTTTTGTTTCTCCATGATTGGATTAATATCTGTTTACTACGGCAAGCGCAAAAGCAACATCTGGTTTTGTACAAGACATTGCATGATTGACTCAATTGCCTAAGTAAATGATATGTCATTCATACCAGTCCCTCTCCTCATCAGTATAAAAAAACATCTCTTTAGAGAGGAAGACTCCATCACCTGCAGGTACACTACCACGCCAGGAGTCGTCCATTCTAAAACATTTTTAGAATGCAGTATAAGTACCAGATTGGGAAACCTCCCAAATCTAGATCTAAAAACATAAATCTACTCACAAGAATTCTATGATATCTTATCCAGATCCTATGTGGAAAAAACACCTTGTGATAACCAAAGTTCGACCGATTGTAGTATAGGAACATCACTTCCTATCAGGAGTATGTTATCCAAATCTCAGGACAGTACTCCGTACTCCCTTTTTACTAGGTTCATCTGTTGTTTTGATGTAGTTAATCATCTCGACTGTCATATCAAAATAGATGACCCATCTCCGCTATTAATTCTTTAGTCTACGAATAGATATAAGCAACTTGCACACCTTCTGCTGCTTCCACTGACTATGATAACCCTTTGGCAGAGTCATATACACATGCACTTCAAAATTCTCATTTAGAAAGACGTTATAGTCATCATCTTGCCAGATATCATAGTCTAGAGTAGCATCAGTGCCAAGTCATATCGTTTATGGACTTCAGCATAGACACTAAAGTAAAAATCTCATCACAATCCACAACGAGTATTTGATTAGAATCTTTACAATAAGCCTAGCCATATTAGGTTAGTACCTTTCCACCTGTACAGATCTCGAATGATCTACTTGCTCATAATGGGTTTTTGCCCTTTCAGGAGCACCCAACAAAGTCCAAAATGCATAATTTGCTGAAGTGCGTAGAGTCCATCTTGGATATAAAGTATCTGGTCACCTGAAAGTTACCACTTCCTATGATATGCAGACAACTGGTAAGGCTATCATAACAATGATGTTGATCTCTCTGTCACCGTCTATGAGAAAACCGAAATATCTCTCAAATAGCTGAGGTCACCTACTAAATCCGCAGAGTGGCTAAGATTTGTCGAATCCAATTGAATCTCTAGGTTCTACTAAATTTTCAGTAACCGTTTATGGTTCTGAAATCACTTCCAATTCTATCATAATTCCACTAATTTCTTTTGCAAAAAGATTCCTTTATAAAAAGATGGTGAGTCAAGAACAATGTAATTATTGATCTTGAAAATGGTAGAAGAAAAACCCTAGCGAATGCTTAGGATAATCCACAAACTGTCATTACTGAAGCATGCCTTGAGTTTGTCTGGATTCTTCTTTTAAATAGAAATCGGATAGCTTCATATTTTAACTACCTCAAAATATGCAATCAATCTATATCCATATAGAATTAAAGGCACTAATTTAGATGAAACCTGATTCAAATGTCATGCAGCTGTTTCCAGTGCATATCATAAATGGAAAGAGGCAAATACAATATTACTCATCAAGGAGCGTACCCACGGATGAGTAACATATGAAAGAATCAAGTTCTTAATATTACTATGATGGAATACTTAGTATAAATATCTACATCTTCAATCATCTCAAATAATCCTGATACTTCCAACGTATGGTTTTCTACTTTATTCTTATATCTATAAACTTCTCAAAATCTTTGGACCTTGCATTACATCGAATGTGTGTCTAAAAACAGAGAACTCATAGGTAAACTAAATGAAGTAAGATTACCCATCCTTTGTCCCAAAGGACACTGGACAACATACATTATCATGTATAAGTCCCAAGAGTTTACTAACTCAAATTCTGTGTGTTGTAAGTTGAAAACTGTATTTTGGTTAAGAATGTCTTACACTGTTATTAAATGCACCTTACCTTATTTTCAACTGATAAAGGTAAATATTTGGAACACAATTTTCAAAATTTATTTCTCATTTTATAAAATAAAAATACGGATATTCAATTTTAAAAATTGGTGTATAATAACAGTTATTCGAAACCAAATATTTGTCGTAACACAAAACCAAGTGATTTAATCCAATATCACCAATTGCAATGCATTCTGATATTGAGGATCAAATCACCTATTTCCCAATGTTCTACTCCTACTCAGCATCAGTAACGGCGTACAGATGTGAGATCCAAATCCGGTAAATACATATCCTAGAATCAGAATTAATTGGGAAAACAGTTCTCATTTACAAGTACACAGAAAATCTAAAATATAAATGTTTCAAGGGTGGTCGGGTATTCTTAATAATGCCTCTTCCATTATTCAGATTCATGACAGTACTCACAATTTCCTTTGTTCTTACTTCAATCCATTTATATGTCTCTACATTTTACCTTCTGTATACCGTATTTAGGCTAATTGGTTTTCTTCCTTCCCTACCTTTCGGCACCAGCCTGAAGTTTAGAAAAAGACTATCCAATATACGTAATATGTGTACTCTCCTAATACAAGAAGCTCTCGCAACCTGAAAGAAGGTAAAAAGAAGAAACAACCGAATAATACAATCTAAATTCTTTGGAACCATTGTCCTTCCTCGATTGAAGTAACTTCTTCGAGTTCGTATGTAACTATACGATGGCCGTTCTAAGAAATATGGATCATCGTAGTGATACGGAGTGTTCTAGAGAAAAACAAAGGAAAATTAGGAGTAGCAGGGAAATATGCGACTTTTTCATGAATCATGACAATCCAAAGCCAAAGAGTATAAAAAGGTTCGGTTAACTTTGCTAATGAGTTTTAGTTAAGGTAAGTCATGAATCGCTGTAACCAAAGAGAGAAAAGAAACACTCAGCGTGCATTTTATCAAGATTAGATTGGTTATCACTTTATCTAATCAGGATGCCTCCCACTGTTTTCTCGAATTCTCCTTCAAACCCTAAAAGAAGAACTAGTTGGGATCATATATACCTTACAAGTTCGCTAACCGTTCAGCCAGGCCAGTGTTGGTACTCAAAGGGAGGTCTTGTTAGTGATATATGCCCTAGAGGCCGTTATTGTATCATACTGGATTGTATATTACATATTGAAAGCTTGGGATATTCACAGTTATAATAACAGTCTTGCTCAAAACGGTAGTATGCTACTTGGTTTGATTCTACCTCAATATGTGCATATGTTTCTTTTAGCATATCGCTTAAACATATTGGTAAAGCCATTAGGATTTTTGATTGACTACGAGCGTTGTGATGGCAGTCACACTAATGGGGGCTGGGTAGTTTATAAGAACATTTTTATACAGGTCTCTAGTCGTAGGATTAACGAGTCGGGGCATCGATACTCCAGAGTGGACTAGTGTATACACTTCTCATCCCAGCATAGGAGATGGTCTGTCCCACAGCCATTAATACGTCGTACCGGAGATAGTATACAAGTGCTCATTGGATTATGAGTTACACTGGACGGACTCGCGGGGGAACTGCTGGTTGGTATTATACCTGTCGTCAGTTAGCAGTTCCAAGGTGACATGAGTATAGCTTAGTCCGTTGACTTAACATCATTATTCGTCTCGAGTGTGTTCCTACTGTACTTAGATCACTAGCCTACCATAACTCAAATGAGTCGTGCAAACAAGCAGTGGTTGGGTGCATTCCCGAAGCACTGGGAGACAGTAGTGGTTAGATAGGATTCGTCTCTCCCCGTATTGGGGGTTGATATCGCGCTGTGTTCGGAAAGCCATTACGCAAATTCCCTGGACAGGTCAAGCGAGATTTACTTGTAAGTACTCCAGTAGTTTTTTAGGGTGTTTTGGGCTCTACTCCAGCACGACTTATTGCGTTATTAGGGATCTGACGGTTACCACACCCTAGGCCTGATATGCGAGTATCTTAGAAGAACAGAACGGACTGTATGGAGATTGCCACATATAGGCTCGGTTGGAGTTCGGATGAGTTTGCTCATCAGCCTTCTTATCGACAGATACCTGGGTAGCCGTTACGTGCAGCTAGTACCACTGACGGACTTGTGGTTAAACCCACTTCCAGAGTACTGTAGATTCTTTAGAGTCCCACACAGAGGGTTTTCCCGCTTCGAGCGAAACGATGTAAAGACCGTATGGTTTTACGGCAGGGTTCCGATCACATACATATACTGGCTACACGGATGATATTCGGGCGGATAATACTAGTGGGCTTTAGTTTAAGCCGAATCCTAGTATTATATTATTGGATTGTTATCATCTCATTGTATTCGTATTTTTCAGAATACGAATATGGGTATGTATATATGGTGAGGGCATTCTTGTAATTTTACATGACATGACACCTCATTATTTGGTTTATCTATTTTTGAGAAATAGATTAATGAGTTGGAAATTGGAGACATGCTTGACATGGGTGTGAAGCATGGCTCATTTGATTTGTTTATTATTTTGGCTACACTATTGAAGCATGGTTGCTATTTTTTATATGAAAATAATCCATGCTTCAATGAGTGAAGACATGAGCCATTCTCTACACTTGCCATAACCTAGCTCATTTGCATTTTCTTCTTCTCTCTCCATTTTCCCTCTCCTTCTTCCTCAAGACCCTAACCCTCACATGAGTTGTGAACCCTACGGTCTTATGAGATAAAACACTCCATTAGATACTCTACATCTTCTAAGCTACTTAGCTTAGCAAACTAAGTACTCTAGTTATCTCGGTTTAGAGATTGGAGCTTGAGGTATAGACTCTCGGGTGGATCATCTTCGACATGAGGAGGTCGACGTTGCAAGCTCGATCCGATCTTCGAGGAGCTAAAGAG
Source organism: Agapanthus africanus (assembly GCA_030015575.1). NCBI lineage: Eukaryota > Viridiplantae > Streptophyta > Magnoliopsida > Asparagales > Amaryllidaceae > Agapanthus > Agapanthus africanus. The sequence continues at coordinate 170,121,287 of CM057338.1, read as the reverse complement.
GAGGAGGAGGAGAAGAAGACCCGAAGGACTCGTTAACAAGGATGTATAACACTTTTTATAGTAGTTAGAACCTCCTAGTAGTTTTAGCTAGTTAAGCTTTCTGTAAGATCCTGGAGTTAAAGTCGGTGTTGGAAAGTATAAAAATCGTTTTTATTAAATTCTGCCTCTCCACAAGTGCATGGGGTGTGCGACATCGACTTACAGGTCTCCCGTGTTTTCGCACAGACCCAATTAAATAACCTCTTTAACACTTTCTAGACACCTAATAGATTGGCTAATTGTGAAGTGAAAATCTCCCAAGGAGCAATACCTACTCATCAGTGGGGATTGGGACCCAACTATCATTGTGTGATAATTTTGACGGAAGCTGACCAAAATTACCATATTCCAGAAGTTATGTGCAAATTTGGCAAGTTTTCTTATATTTGAAACTTCTGATATGGTTTTTGCCCCTAAAGAATTCATGGCCTTGATAGAGACCAACGTGCCATAAGTTGCTAGTCAAGTTCAACCCGTTATTATCCATGATTTATTTAAACCCACCCGCACAAACCCTTGATAAAGACCTACGTGACTATGCGGCTGTTCTAAACAATCGCATATCCATGCTACAGACAAGCATCACGTAGCTACCGTACACTATGTCTTGATAGAGACCAACGTGCATAGTACGAATACTATGAGCTACTTATCTGAAATGATGGAGGGTTACGGCTGGTTTTTGGCGAAAGCCCTTTAACGTGATGAACATGATATCGTTGAAGGAACTCGAGTGGCTTTGAAATGTAATGGTTTAGGTTCCACTTTTAAAACTAGTAATGTAATAATGTAAACTTTTGCTTAAGAGCAAACTCCCCATGAAGGGATCAAGGCTCTTTTCTCATGGAATGAGGTGCAGGATATTCTTAACCGAATATCTCTATGCAAAGGAAAAGAATACGACTATTGTTTTGAAGAAAACCGAGTAGTTTTAAAAATTGGTTCTAACAACATCAAATAGATTTGTTTTCCTTACATTAAACATATAATGTGATCCCATCAATATAAGTTTCTAAGTCTCACCAGAAACAACAAAAATAGAATGCTTTTATATACCATCCGCATAAGCCATGGGGTCCTGGGTCTTAACCGTAAAGTTACTTAACTTACGGCAGGGTGAGGACAGGGCTAGCACGGATGCAAAACATATAGAAACATCTACTAATATATATATATATATATATATATATATATATATATCAATATAGCAGGCAAAAAATAGTCATCACAGGCATGCGACAAACAATATGGAATAGCGAATGAACTTATAGCCCTGCGTTTCATCTGAGTCACAAATGAAACACGACGTTCTTCGGTCATGTGGATAGCCTGTACAACATCGACCCTAACCCCCTACGAGCACGGTGAGCCACCCGCCAATTCTTGAAATAAGCAACATGATCTCAACTCCATGAGATGGCTACCCTCAGAATTCTGGAATCCGGTGACTCGTGCGCTCCCCCACGGGATAATCCTAGTACAGAAAAGAAATATATACAACGGTGACATCGATCGCATCCTGGCCATGCCCCAATAAAAGAATATACATAATACGGAAACGGCGGCCACAAGTCAGAGCTCATCCTAAACAAATGAATATACAACAATATAAATCATAACTGTACAACCAAAACGCAGGAGGGGCTATCCAACACGACAATCCGGATAAACAATCACAGAGATATATATCACAAAACAAGCTACACCACAATATGTGCAACCCCGTCTAATCGAACATATAGCAATTAGACGACATTTAACAACACATATGCACAGATACAAAAAACATGACCATAGAATTCATCACAAGCGAAGCTCGCACTCGAAATTCCAAACAACAAAAATCTGGTGCACTCCGACGTCCGAAAATCCATCATTCTGCCCACCTTAAGCCCCCCAGAACTCCCCGGAGTGACACCGATCTGCTTCGCGGGTTCTTAGTCCGAACCAAGAGCCCTGATTGGTTCGAAAATGTGTGTCTATGTGTGATACAGCATTCAAGACGGTGTCGCAAATAACTAGCCGCGATAAGTACGGGTCGTTCACAGGGAAACGGTGAACTACTTTTCTTTTTTTAAATGAGTTGATAGAAAAAATGTGGGATTGTTGTCGTTTATTATTAAGAAGATTTGAAAATTTTATAATAAAAGTGCTTGTAGGGTTTATAGGATTTAGTAGTTAATGGATAGAGTTTTAAAAATAATTCTTTTTATCTTTTAATTAGCGATGAATGTGGATTAAGATTTTTGGAGGGAATTAGGATTTCCCTCTACTGACCCTTGTCCTTACATTGATCTCTATTTATCTCAAGCCCTTAACAAAACGATTATTAACGAATCTCAAATCGTGGTCGTGACTATCATAAATTGATACCACGCCCGATAAGAGGGTTAATATTCATTTTACTAAAGTTTATAAAAATTAAAAGCTTAAAAAGAATTTAAGAGATATTTTTCATTCATTATTCTACTCTATCCTACAAACCCTAGCAAGCAAGAATTTACTCGCTTATGGAGATCAATGAAGTAGAAGAAAGGTGCAAAAAAATGGAACCTATAATTAGAAACAAAAATGCAGAAAGTAAATGCAAAACTAATTACGGAATGTAAAGGCGGAAAGTAATTGCAAAAAGTAAATGTGGAAAGTAAATGCGACAAAATTAAAGAAAGAACTACCTTTTATTGATTAACTATTGCATTACAAGAGTTGCTCGCTGAAAAACCAAATTACAAAACCCTAGTTTTCTCTAGATAGCTTACTTGGTAAATCAGTCGATGCTTCGATGGATTTTCGTAGATAATTTTTATAATAGATGCTCTCTGTCTTTTTATACGCTCTGGAACTTGAAATCCTAGTCGTCATAAATAAGTGTGTGAAATTACGATCAACACCCTGTGTTTTCATATTCTATGGCTACCAATAGACCGTGCAACCGCCGCCTATTACCCTTGTTGACCGCGGATCCGCCGCCCCTTGGTAGGTTTGTGCTTCCAAATTCTTCATGTATTTCTCTCTCGATATTTGGAGATCTTTCTGATAAAAATATTCTTAAAATATATCTCTTAGTTTTTGTCGTTGCGAGATTCTTCATTTTGCTCCTAATATTCGACAGATTTGGTTTGGTGAATCGATTTACTGTGGATTTTCTACTTATAGTTCAGACTTGAGCTGATCTTATTATAATACCAGCACAATATCTCAAATCACATTGTTAATAACATTTTTTTTATTTGAGATATTATTCCAATCAATTTAATTATATGATATCTTGATAATAATGGTTAAGAATATTTTATATGATATGCATATATTTTTCCTTAATTATATTAATTATAAATTAAGAAATATACGACAATTATCTTTTTACAAATAAACCCACATATATTCTTAATTTACAAATAACAACTTTTAGTAGTAAACAATAATAGGGAAAATGCCCATACAAATATGCAATAAATTTGACTGATCAAATACCCCCAAACTTATTTTTGATCGTTCTGAGCAAACTATTTATTAAAAAGAAAATGAAAAACCTATCACACTTTCGTAGGCAACACAATTGCACTTAGCTCGTACAATAAGTCTTTAAACCTCTAGGTGTCCCTAGTAGGAGGAGTGTTTTCTCCTGAGAGTTTTTAGCGGATTACACCCACAAAATCCCAAAATAAAAGAAAGATGGTAAAAATTACATGCAAAGATAAGGAACATATAAAAGAAAAACTTAAAATTAAGAGTTTCAAACTACACCAGTTTCTTAGTTGTCATGAGCCCTATCTTAATGGTCTTGAAAAGATTCAGAAATCACATCATCACTCAATAAAACATCGTCTTTAGTCTTCCTCTCTACCTCTCCTCTAAATATCGATCATATACCCCTACGTGTGTGTAAAATACATCCCTACACTTGGAGAATTCAATTCAAGCTATCATACCCTTTGTCCATATTTCTTAGTATTTTTTAATCGGTGATAGTTTATATGGATTTGCTCACACATTCTTCCTGCGACCGTTAATATTTCTTAAGGTACTAACCAACTGATTACCGAATTTGCTCACTTATTAAGGCGTAATTAGCAATATCCTAGTCTTGCAACACCTAAGTCTTAGCAGTGACTCCCAAACCAGTTGGTTTAAGACATTAGGTGATAAGGCACCCTTGCTATATTTTTTATGCTGCCTTAAGTAATTATAAAACCAGTGTTCATTTTTCTACACCATTTATATTTTTGTTATTATATATTTTTTCCTTCATACTAAGGCTTTTAGACAAGAGTATTTTAAGGTATCCTCTACTATCTCAAGTTTCAAGATATGTGTAAGTGCGTATAGTAGGGTATCAACGTTCAGAAATTTGAACTTAAGAATATGGACTATTTTTCAGACTTATTTCTATTCTCGGATTAGTGATTCTTTCATCTTACTAACCCTTGGGACAACAGCTCATGACTACGTATTACTAGATTCACTTTAAAACATTTAATTTTCTTGTATTTCTTAAATCTCTTCCTCTCTTTCATATGTATTTTTCACTTTCTAACTTTTATTTTCAAAAAAAAATTATAATGCGTAGTGCCAAATGATATGTCAATAAACACATACCCCCCCCAAACCTGTTTGCACCAGTGTCCTTACTGATGCTATTGTTCGAGCGTATAAACCTGTAGACTTAGGTGGAGAATAACAAGGTCAAAAGTTAGTCAAATTGAAAGCCACCCTTAAACTTGTTCTTAAAACGCACAAATATTTATACACACACACACACGCACACACACCTTTATTCATAGATGAAATAGTGTTACAGAAACATGGAGGTGAGGCGGAGGAAAATTAGTCATTATAAAGCGGCTCCTGCAAGAACAAGAGATCCTCCGATAAGTCAGAGGAAAATTACGGTTTTAATCTATGCCCATTTACTTTGAAAATAGAATCGTTTTTAGTATTTTCTACATCCACTGCACTGTGCGGGTATACATACCGCACCACAAAAGGTCCTTTCCAACGAGATCTCAGCTTACCCAGATGAAAATGGAGACGGGAATCATAAAGAAGGATTGTTGTCCCGGTGTGAAAGTTTTCTCAAAAGATGTTTGTCGTGGAACACTTTTGTCCGGTTCTTTACTATAACTGTATTATCATATGCTTCATCATGAAGCTCGCTTAGCTCATTTAATTGCAACTTCTGATAGCTGCTTACTTAGTCAAAATTGAGCTTAATCTCTTTAATTGCCTACATTGCTTTATATTCAATCTCGACAGGAAGGTGGCAAGCTTTCCCAAACACCAGTCAGTAAGGAGACATGCCAAGATCGGTCTTATATACGGTACGAAATGCCCAAAAAGCATCAGTTAGTTTAGTGGACCAATTTTTACGGTTCTTAGAAACCGTTTTCTCTAAAATTTGCTCGATCTTTCTATTAGAGATCTCAACTTGCTCGCTCGTTTGATGATGATAGGGTATAAAAATCTTGTGGTTGATTGAATATTTTCACATCAAAACCTCGAAAGACTGATTGCAGAAATGCGTCTTATTGTCGCTAATAATGGCACGAGGGTGCCAAAACCGAGAAAAGATATTTTCTTTAAGGAACTTAATAACAACCTTATTGTCATTAGTATGGCAAGATATTGCTTCCACCCATTTAAATATATTATCAACCGCTAATAAAATGTATAAGTTCCCAAAAGAGTTGGGAAACGGGCCTATGAAATCAATTCCCCATATATCAAATATCTCCACAACCAAGATTGGTTAGAGCGGCATCTCGTTTCTCTGTGAAATCCGACCCATGTGTTAACACCGTAAACAAGTTTTGCAATAATCATATGCATCTTTGAATAACGTTGGCCAATAAAAGCCACATTGCAAAACTTTCTCCGCCATTTTTTTTGACCAAAGTGACCGCTACATGCTTGATAAAGGCAGAAAGATAATACACCCTTGAACTCGTTATTAGGGACACATCAGTGAATGATCTGATTGGGACAATTCTTAAACAAATAGGGTTCGTCCCAGTAGAAGTGTTTCACCTGAGATAAAAATCTGTAATTGTCTTGATTTGACCATTCGCTAGGTAGAAATCAAGTTGCTAAATAATTCACAATATCAGCGAACCAAGGTTCGTAAGATATGGTCAAGAGATGTTCGTCTGGAAAAGAATCATTTATTGGTAAGGCCAATGTTGGTGAAGAAGAAAGTCGTGAAAATTGTCGGCTACGACGTTTTCACATCCATTTTTATCTCTTATGACAAGGTCAAATTCTTGTAACAAGAGGATCCAACGTATTAGCCTAGATTTACTATCTTTCTTCGATAAAAAATGTCTTAAAGCGGAATGATCGGCGTAAACTACAACCGGAGAGCCAATTAAGTAGGGCCTGAATTTTTCTAATGCAAACACAACTGCCAAGAGTTCTTTCTCGGTGATTTTATAGTTCATTTAAGCTTCATTCAAGGTTCTGCTCATATAATAAATCACATGTGGCATCATATCGATGTGCTGTCCCAAGACTGAACCAATAGCAAAATCGGATGCATCACACATAAGCTCAAAAGGGTGATTCCACTCTGGAGATGATAGAACGGGGGCAGTAGTGAAAGAACGTTTAAGCAATTCAAAAGCAGCCAAGCAATCCGAGTCGAAATGAAATGTTGTATTCTTGGCCAAAAGAAGAGTTAAGGGTCTAAAAATCTTGCTAAAATTCTTAATGAATCGTCTATAAAACCCGGCATGATCAAGAAAGGATCGTATATTTTTTACGCATTTGGGAGGAGGAAGATTGGAAATGACATCTATTTTAGCTTTGTCTACCTCAATATCTTTTCGTGAAATGATATGTTCTAAGACAATACCTTCTTGAATCATGAAATAACATTTTTCCCACTTCAAAGTTAGATTCTTATTCTTACAGCGGGTAAGAACAGCGTCATGATGATGTAAGTATTCCTCAAAGGAGTCCCCAAATATGGAGAAATCTTTCATAAATATCTCCAGAAAATTCTCGACCATGTCCGAGAATATCCCTATCATACACCGCTGAAATATAGCGGGAGCATTGCATAACCCAAAGGGCATGCGTTTATAAGCGAAAATACCGAAAGGACAAGTAAAAGTTGTCTTATCTTGATCCTTTTCAGCGATGGGAATCTGGTTATAGCCTGAGTAACCGTCCAAGAAACAGTAGAACTCATGCCCAGCTAAATGTTCCAACATCTGGTCAAAGAAAGGTAGAGGGAAGTGATCTTTCCTCGTCGCGGTATTGAGTTTTCTATAATCAATATATACCCGCCACCCAGTTTGGGTGCATATTTGAATCAACTCATTAGCCTCATTAGTTCTGACCGTGATGCCAGACTTTTTAGGGACCATATTAATAGGACTTACCCATTGGCTATCAGATATTAGGTAAATTATACCATTATCTAAGCATTTGATAATTTCTTTTTTCGCCTCCTCTTTCATGACGGGATTCAACCGTCTTTGTAGGTCATGGGCTGGTTTGGCTTCAATGAAAGGTTTGCTAATGCCCTGGCAATTAACCGAGGCCGATTGCGGGAAAAAAAAATTTCTAATGATGTAAACTTGGAACTAGAATAACCCTAAACCGGACTACCATAAACCTAACTAGCAACTAAAGAAGCTATCTACTATGAAAAGAGTTTATACCAAGAGGCTCAAGTCCTTCGAGTCTTCACTCCTCTCCTTTAGCACGCTCCTAGTGGCCTCCATGATCGAGCTTGATCGACGACTTCCTCACGTCAAAGATGATCCATCCGAGAGTGTCTACTTTGAGCTCCTACCTTTTAAACTAAGGTAACTAAGTTATTTAGTATGCTAATCTAAGTAGCTTATAAGATGTAGAGAATGATGATGGATTGTTTTGTCTTAAGAACCCTAAATTTCTCAACACATGAGACTATTAGGGTTTGAGGTAGAAGAAGAGAAGCTTGGAGGAGATGAGAGTGTTGTAGAGAGAAATATGAGAATAGAATGAAGAATAGCTAAGTCTTGTGACTAATAAAGCTAGCATCCCAAAATAATAATAAAAAATTATGTTCACCACAAAATATCTAGATATTTTCCACAAAATATCTAGATACCACCTTACCTCAATAGTAATCCATGACTCACCAAGTAGTCATGCTTCATTCAATGAATGATAACACCTTACCCTCCGCCTCATTAACTATGTAACTAAATGGTTAAAACAAATAATGAGGAATTTTCTTCTAGAAGCACTCTTATAACAAATTACAAGAATACCCCTCACCGTATATACATACCTTTATCCGTATTCCAAAAAATACGAATACAAAAGAGACGAAAATAATCCAACAATATAAAACTAGGATCCGGTTTAAACCAAAGCCCGCTAGTATTATCCGCTCGAACATCATACGTACACAAATACACGTATGTTATCGAACCCTGCTGTAAAACCATACGGCCTCTACATCATTTCGCCCGAAGCAGAGAAACCCTCTGTGTGGAACTCTAAAGACTCGACAGTACACCAGCAGTGCGTTACTGGATAAATCCATAACCACAAGCATGTCAGCTGTACTAGCTGTACGTAACGGCTATCCGGGTACCTGTTGAAAAGGAAAGCCGACGAGCAAACTCATCCGGATCACTAATGAGACTATCCGTGACAATATCCGTACAGTCCAATCTCTTCGTCTAAGAGTATCACATACCGGATCTAGGGGTGGTAATCGTCAGACCCTAATAACCCGATAATTCGTGCTGATGCGGCTCAGGACCAATCCGGGAAACTACTGATCAACCTATCAGTAAATCCCAACTGTCTTGGCCAAGGTCTTATGGTCCTGATCAATCAAACACAGTACGATATCATCTCCTAATATCTGGAGAGACGAATCCCTGACAATCACTCAATGCCTCCATGTGGCTTGGGACTGTAACCAACCAAAACCTGTTTGCACGACTTAGTAGGGTAGTGATCAAAGCACAGTGGAAACTCATATAAGACAAATGACGATCTCGGGTCCAAAGACTAACATGTACACATGTCACAAGAGAACCGCTATCTGACAATAGGTATAATACCATCTAGCGGTTCTCTGCGAGTCCGTCCAGTGTACTCACCCCAGTAAGCACTCGTATACAATCTTAGGTGATCAAACCAATGGTTATGGAACCAACCACCGCCCCTTGTCGGGGTCTAGAAACGTACACGCAAGTCAACTCTGGTGTATCGATGCCCGATCTTGATACACCTGTGTCTTGGAACATTTAAGGATGTGCTTATAGACTACCCAGCTCCCACAAGTATGATCGCCATCACAACACAGGTAGTCAAGCAAGATCCTACAGGCTTTATCAACATGTAACCACAATATGTAATAACGTGTATAACATATGCCATGTTAAGATAGTCAAACCATAATAGAATACTACTATATCAAGTCTTTATCAATATGTGCAAGCTGGATAAAACATCAATAAAAACAAATACACATATCCTGATAAAGAAAACTGAAATAATATACTATATAACTGAGCGAGATCATCCTGTACATACATATCCCCAGCATCCAAATGTATACATATACAATAATGGCCTCTAGGGCATACATATCCAACAATTTCCCACTTGCACTAAAGGCCAGTTATTAGCGTACCGAATACCCAACGTCTGCTCTAAAGCCAGCTGCCGGCGTACCATATACCCAACATCTAAAAAATTCGCTCGAAATGCGCTTGAGGGAGGGCCTTTGTAAATGGATCTGCCGTGTTCTCTTTTGTATCCACTCTCCGGACCTCGATCTCCTGGCGATCTATGATCTCCCTGATCAGGTGATACCGCCTTAAGATGTGTCTGTATTTCTGATGGGACCGTGGTTCCTTCGCTAAAGCTATATCCCCAATGTTATCGCAATACAAAGATATCGGATCAACAATAGACGGAACTACCTGAAGTTCAGCAATGAACTTCTTCATCTAGACCGCTTCTTTTGCGGCATCGCTCGCAGCAATGTATTCAGCCTCCATCGTCGATTCTGCGACGGTATCCTGTTTAGAACTTCTCCAACATACCGCCCCTCCGTTGAGGATAAACACAAAACCCGAGACAGACTTGCTATCATCCTTGTCACTCTGGAAGCTTGAATCAGTAAATGAATCGACCTTGAGGTCTCCATTACCGAAAACCAAGAACATCTCCTTAGTCCTTCTCAGGTACTTGAGAATGTTCTTCACTGTTGTCCAGTGGTTCTCACCTGGGTTTGACTGATACCGGCTCACCACGCTTAGTGCGTAAGCTACATCTGGTTATGTACATAGAATCACATACATTATAGATCCTACCACCGAAGCATAGGGTATAGTTCTCATGCGAACTCTCTCCTCATCAGTCTTGGGAAACATCTCCTTAGAAAGAGTGATTCCGTGCAATGCGGGTATGTTATCACTCTTGGAATATTCTGTATTAAATCTCGTTAATACGGTCTCTATGTACCTAGACTGCGAAAGTCCCAGTAATCTCTTGGATCTATCTCTGTAGATCCTGATCCCCAGAATGTACGAGGCATCACCCAGGTCCTTCATGGAGAACCTTTATGATAAGAATAGATTGACCAATTGTAGCATAGGAATATCGTTTCCTATCAAAAGAATGTCATCCATGTACAAGACTAGGAATACGACAGTTCGTCCTGCAATCTTCTTATAAAAATATGGCTCATCCTCGTTCTTGATGAAGTCAAATTCCTTGATTGTTTCATCAAAACAGATGTTCCAGCTCCACAATGCCAGCTTTAATCCATAAATGGATTTAAGCAACTTGCATACCTTCCCGCTGCTCCCACTGTCTACAAAACCTTCTGGCTGATCCATATAAGCACACTCTTCCAAACTTCCGTTTAGAAAAACCGTTTTTACGTCCATCTGCCAGATTTCATAGTCATGGAAGGCAGCAATAGCAAGTAGGATCTGAATGGATTTGAGCATAGCCACTGGAAGAAAAAGTTTCTTCATAGTCCAATCATGGTCTTTGACGAAAATCTTTTGCAACAAGTCTAGCCTTATAGGTTTCCACCTACCCATCTACACCAATCTTCCTTTTGTAGATCCATTTGCATCCAACAGATTTTACCCCTGGTGGAGCAACTTCTAAGGTCCACACTTTATTGGTGTACATGGACTCCATTTAGGATTGCATAGCATCCAGCCACTTATTAGAGTCCCTACTGATAATGTCATGCCTGAAACTAGTAGGAATATTTTCTTCCAAGATGCAATCCTCTCGATCCTCGTCTATGAGAAAACCATAGTATCTCTCGGGCGGATGAGAAATCCTACTAGATCTGTGGAGTGGCTAGGGTTTGTCCGGGGTCATTGAATGTAGGGGTTCTACCAAATCTTCTATTACAATTTGTAGTTCAGAAATTTCTTCCAGTTCTACCGTACTCCCACTAATTTCTTTTGCAAGAAATTGCCGCTCTAAAAAGATGGCATGACGAGCAACAAACACCTTCTGTTCCTCGATGTGGTAGAACAGATACCCCCGTGAATGCTTAGGGTATCCCATAAACTTGCACAATACAGATCTTGCCTCGAGTTTACCTGGGTTATGCTTTTTAACAAAGGTAGGACACCCCCATAGTTTAATGTAATTAAGACATGGTCTCTTCCCACTCCATATTTTATATGAGGTGGTAGGCACTGATTTGGTCGGTGCACTATTCAATATGAATGCAGCTGATTCAAGAGCAAACCTCCAGAATGAAAAAGGTAACTCAGCATTACTCATCATGGAGCGAACCATGTCCAATAGGGTACGGTTCCTCCTCTCCGATACACCATTGTGCTGTGGTGTATACGGAGGAGTAAGTTGAGAGAGAATTCCATTCTCTTTTAGGTATTCTTGGAATTCCGTGCTTAAGTACTCCCCTCCTCTATCAGATCGGATGATCTTAATACTTTTGTCAGTCTGGTTCTCTACTTCCTTTCTGAATTCTTTGAATTTCTCAAAAGCTTCAGATTCGTGTTTCATAAGATACACATACCCGAACCTAGAGAGATCGTCAGTGAATGTGATGAAGTACGAGAACCCACCCCTTGCATGTATAGACATCGAACTACATACATAACTGTGTATGAGTCCCAAGAGCTCTGCTGCTCTTTCTCTGTATCCGGTGAACGGAAATTTGGTCATCTTTCCCTTAAAACAAGACTGACAAGTTTCATAGGATGAAAATTCGAACGTATTCAAATATCTATCCTTATGCAACTTACTTAGTCTTTTCTCTTCGATATGACCAAATCTACAATGCCACAAGTAGGATTCATTCATATCTAAACTCTTCCTCTTGTGTGTGTTTTGTACATTAAAAACACTGTTTTGATTTAGAACATAGATACCATTAAACAGTGTACTTTCTGCAACCAATACCTTATCAAAGTAAATGTTCATGATATTTCTATCAAGAAGAACAAAATTATATCCATCTTTATTGAGTAAAGAAATTGATATTATGTTGCAAACCATGGAAGGTACATAGTAGCAATTGTTCAAAATCATAGTATTGCCATTTAGCAACACTAGGTGATATTCACCGACGGCGGCAGCATTAACTTGTGCTCCATTCCCTATTCTGAGGGACATATCACCAGGTCCAACTATCCTACTTTTTCTCAGTCCCTGCAATAAATTACAGATATGAGATCCTGATCCGGTATCTAGTATCCAGGAGGTAGGACTGACCGAAAAACAGTTCTCAATAACAAGAACACCTGAAGAAGACGCAATAGTATGCTTCTTCTTCATTGAGGTCATTAAGGAATTCATGTAATCCTCTTTCCTTTACACATACTCATGACGGTTGTCATAAGTTAGAACTGAACCGACGTTCTCCAGCCCCGAATAAGAATTCAGATCGGTCAAGCGATACGTTTTATTATCTTGATTGGGGCATGAAATGGTTGCTGCCTGGAGAGAGAAAGAAAAGAAACACTTAGCGTGCGCTCTTGCAAGATCAGATTGGTTATTAATTTATCTAATCAGGATGGCTTCCACTGTTTCCTCAAATTCTTCTTCAAATCCTAAAAGAAGAACTAGTCAGGATTAATCGCACGTCACAATACTTGCTTAACCTTTCGGTCAGGCTAGTGTCGGTACTTTGACGGAGGTTTTCCAATGCTTTCGCGAAGTTCCATAATTATGTAACCTCTTTTCCCTGGAGGCGTAGCCCCGCTAACACCGTTCTAGACACCTACTTGGTTTATAGCATTGATTGTTAAGTGAAATAATCTCCCAAGAGTAATCCTACTCATCAGTAGGATTGGGATCCAACTATCATTGTGTGATGCCCTAGATGGAATACACTCTAGTCACCACACATCAGAAGGTATGCTAAAACTTCAAGTTTCCTGTATATTTAAAACTCCCGATGTGGTTTTTGCAACTAACACTTATGACCTTGACGTATGCCAACATATCATAAGTTGTTAGTCAAGTTCAACCCGTCATTATCCTGGATTAACTTATACCCACCCATACAAATCCTTGACGTAGGCCAAAATAACTGTACGACTGTCCAAAAATATCGCATATCTATGCAGCAAACAAGCATTACCCAGCTACCATTCACTATGCCTTGACGTAGGCCAACATACATAGCATGAATACTAGGTGATACTTGTAAGAAATGGCGGAGGGCTACGGCTGGGTTTTTGGCGAAAAACCCGTTAACGTAATGAACCTGAGCAGTTTTGAAAAGGAGTAGTTTAGGCTCCGCTTTTGAAAACTTCTGGTTTTGAAAAAAAAACCCGAGTAATCTATAGTATAGACTTGCTCAAGAGGTCACTCCCCGAGAAGAGATCTCGGCTCTTGCCTCGTGAAATGAGGTGCTGGATATTCACAACCGAATACCACTATGCAAAGCAAAAGAATATAAATATAGTTTTTCGAAATTTATTCCAACAATATCCTTTTAGGTTTCTTCTCTTGCATTAATCAAAATTAATACGGTCCCATAAATTAACCTATCACACCAGAAAAGAACGAAAATACAATGTACGTATATGCCATCCGCATTCGCCACTGGGCCCCGTCATCACCCGTTAAGTTACTTAACTAACGACAGAGCGGGGGCTGGACTAGCGTGGATGCAAAACATATATAACATCTACTAGTATATATATAAATATATATACATTCGTCACAGGCATGATAATAAGCAACATCATAAAATCTCAACAAGCAACTGTTAGGGATATGTATGCCCTAGAGGCTATTATTGTACATTGATGTATATTATAGTGGATGCTTGGACATATATATAGAGGAATTTCTTACTCGACATGATAGTATGCTATCTGGTTGTCTATATCTTAACATGTTCACTGGTATTATTATACCGTCTCTCATATACATGTTGATAAAGCCCTTAAGGTGTAGGCTTGACTACCAGGATTATGCTTGACTACCAGGATTATGATGCGGATCATACTATTGGGACCTGGGTAGTCCACAAGCACAACTTTTAATTGTTCTTAGTCGAGGGTATATCGAGACAGGGCATCGATATTCCATAGTAGACTAGTGTGTATGTTTCTTGACCCTGTATGGGGGCAATAGTTGATCCCATAGTCATTGGTGTTTGACATCATAGATTGTGCACAGGTGCTCATTAGAGAATGGGTACACCGAACAGGACTCACTGAGAACTCCTAGTTGGTACTATACCTATCGTCAGATAGCAGTTCTCTGATGACACTGGTATAAGCTAGTCTGTAGACCCAAGATCGTTATAGAGTCTTGTGTGGCTCCCACTATGCTTTGATTTCCTCCCTGCCACGGCTCAAAGGAGTCGTGCAAACATGTGGATTTTGGGTACAATCCCGCGTCACATGGAGACAATGAGCGATAGGAGGAGTTTCGTCTCTCCAGGTATTGGGAGTTGATGTTGCGCTATGCTCAATTGGCTATAACTGGAAGTCCCTGGCCAGGGATGTTGATGAGATTTACTGGTAAGTGTTATCAGTAGTTTCTCAAACCGTTATGAGCTATACATCGGCATGAATTATCAACTTACTGGGGTCTGACGTTACCACCCCTAGACTCGATATGCGACATATCAGACGAAGAGACCGGACTGTACGGTAAGTTTTACTTATAGGCTTCACGGGAGTTTGGACAAGCTTGCTTGTTGATCTTCTATTCGCTCAATACCTGGGTAGCCGTTACGTCCAGCCAGTACCGCTGACGTCTTGTAGGTGACTGATGTGATCATCACCTACTGCTGGCGTATTGACGAGTCTTTAAAGTCCTACACAGATGTTTCATAGTTCAGGCGAAACGAAGTAGGGCACATATGCTGATATGTGCGGGGGCCTGATTAAATACGAGTATGTGATACCGTATTATAATCTGGCATTTATTTGATATCGGTTAGGTTATATGTGATATAACCGGATTATTGAATCAAGTGTTAATTCGATAATGCGATATACAGATAAATGATATTAGTCGGTTATATGTAATATAACCGGATTATTAAATCAAGTGTTGATTTAATAATATGATATATATTTATATTTGATATAATTATATATTAACTAATATTATTAGCTCACTAATTATTTTTATAATATATATATATATACATTTTATATGAAGCATGGTTGATTTTCTATTTTATGGAAAATAGAAAAATGAGGTGGAAAGTTGAGGAATGGGGTATAGCATGGCTTTAGCATTTGTTTATTCATTTGCCTTTACTATTGAAGCATGGGAGCATTTTTAATTGTGAGAAAATGCATACTTCAATAAGTGAAGGAAAATGAAGAAAGCCATTCAAGACTTGTGGTTTTTTTTTTAGTTCATTTTCCTCACTTAAGCTCTTGCTCTCTCCATTCTCACTATCTTCTTCTTCTTCCACCTCAAAGCCATAAACCCTTACATGTGATGTGAAACATATGATTTTGAACAAACCCTAGTGAGCTTAAAACCCCTACTTCACCATCCTAAACTAGATTAGCACTTTGGTTTAAGGTGTTTCCTTCATTTATTGGATATAAGTGAAGAGGTAGCTTGAGCTATAAAAATATCGAGTGTATCATCTTCGACTTGGGTGATCAGGGAGCTAGCTCGATCATTCTTCAAGTGGAGCTACGAGGAGTCGTAAGGACTACTATCCGGAGCATAAAAAGAGAAGGACACGATCATCAAAGGTTGTAGCTTCCTTCCTTTCTTGTAGTTTTTGTTAGTTATATGTATACCCTAGAGGCCATTATTGTACATGTGATGTATATTATAGTGGATGCTTGAACATATATAGAGAGAGGACTTTCTTACTCGACATAATAGTATGCTATCTGGTTACTCTTTGTCTTAACATGTTGACTTGTATAAGTGATGTTGTTTATCTCTTACATGTTGACAAAGCCCTTAGGATATGTACTTGACTACCAGGACTATGATAGAGATCATACTAGTGAGGCTAAGGGTAGTCCACAAGTACACCCGATAATTGTTCCTAGTCAAGAGAGTATCGAGACAGGGCATCGATACTCCAGAGTAGACTGGCATATACACTTCTTGACATATATAATGGGCGATGGATGATCCCATATCCATTGGTGTTTGACATCAGAGATAGTATACGGGTGCTCAGTGGAGACTGGGTACACTGAACGGACTCGCCGAGAACTCCTAGATGGTATTATACCTATCGTCAGATAGCAGTTCTCTGGTGACACTGGTACAGGTTAGTCTATCGACCCGAGATCGTCATAGAGTCTTGTGTGTCTCCCACTGTGCTTTAATTTCCACCCTACCACGGCTCTACTGAGTCGTGCAAACATGTGGTTTTTGGGTACAGTCCTAAGTCACATAGTGGCAATGAGCGATAGGAGAGGATTCGTCTCTCCCGGTATTGGGAGTTGATGTTGCGCTATGCACGATATTACCACCCTCAGGTTGTTGATATGCGACATAGCTGACGAAGAGACCGGACTGTACGGTAGTGTTACTGATTGGATTCGCAGGAGTACGAGCAGGCTTGCTTGTTGATCTTCTGATCGCTCAATACCCGGGTGGCCGTTACGTTTAGCAGACCGCTTGCGGCTTGTGGGTGTTTGATATGATCATCACCTACTACCGACGTATTGACGAGTCTTTAGAGTCCTACACAGAGGTTTCCTGGTTCATGCGAAACGAAGTAAGACCACATATGTGATATGTGCGGGACCGAGATTAATGCGTGTATGTGATACCGCATTCTATTCTCGCGATATATGATATAGCCGGAATATCGGATCAAGTGTTGATTCGATAGATTGTTACATTTGATATTAGTCAGTTGTCTATAATATAGCTGGATTATTAAATCAAGTGTTGATTTAATAATTTAATGTATAATTATATATTTGATATATTATCTTACATTAACTAATATTAGCTCACTTAAGATTTCTTTACTAATATTAGGTCACTTAAGATTTCTTTTCTCACTTGTGTATACTTAGTATATATGTGATATATATTAATGTACATTATTTTGTGTCATGCTTGATGCCACATGCTTCATGGGTGTATGAGACTTACACCATGCGTATAATAATTTAAAGGTTTTTATTTATTTTGGTAATTCAAAAATTAGTGGTAATTAGTCACATGGTTGAAGCTTGTAGAAACTTGTGGAACCTTTGACTAAGTCTACTCATTTTGTTTTACTTAAAGATATTTATTAACCCAACCATTATTGTTAACCCATGGTTTATTCTCTACATGAGTTTGTGTATGACACTAACTCACCCATGGTTGCTATTCTCACCTCATGAGTTCATTATTCCTTCTTCTTCATTCTTCATCTTCTTCTTGAATGAGAAAAAGCTTGCTAGTTTTTTCTAAGGTGAGAAAATATTGTGAGAAAAAGAAAACTAAAGAGAGCCCATTTCCTACTTCATCATCCTCTACTGTTAGCCATTTAGTTTAGGGTGTTTGCTTCACTAATTCACATATTAGTGAAGAGGTAGCATGAGCTTGAATCTTCTCGACGTAGATCATCTTCGGCCTCGAAAACTTCGTGCAAGCTTGTTCTTTTCTCCAAAGGAACCCATGCTAGAGTTCGGGAGATCACTACTCGTGGCAAAGGGACCAATACACGGAGTTTTAGACGTGAAGGATCAGTCTACAAAGGTTGTATTCCTCATTCACTTAGAATGTAAAGATGTTAGCATGTTGTTTTGTTTAAAACTCTAGTTAAAGATTCTCGGTTAGGGTTCTTTAGAATGGAAAAAATTTGAAAACGGCATAGATGATGCCTCCCAAAACCTTGCTGCCGCGCTACGGAACCCTGCAGTGGTATCAAATCCAAGCTAGAGATTTAAACGATATTTGTTAGATTACTAATCCGAAACAACTCCGAAACTTGAAACTACGAAATCCAGTTTCTGTCGAATTTTTAAAGGGCTCTAAAATTTTTTTAAACAACTGAGGAATACTGTATGAGATATGACATGAACACCAAGAAAATTTTAGGGGGTTTTGTGCAAAAGTGGCCGGCCACATCATGATAAAAACCGGCCTCCTCGGCCCAATTTTTGAGTTTTGACTTCAAATTTTCATGGTGTTCTAGTCTCTGTTGGTGTTTCAGGTGTTGTTTGTTTTTGTTAAATTTTGATGTGATGTTAACTTTCTGCAAAGGAAACTCGTAGTATTTCGTAATCGTAATTCTAACATGTATTCGGGTTATTTAGACGATGTTAAAAAGTTTGAACGGCTATCAATAACCCAATTTTTTCCCGCTGGAAATTTTCCAAGTGTTGGATTTTTTCTAAGTTTAAAATCTTCAGAAAATCATGCAAGTGATTCTGTGAACCCTCTAGAAGAACGATACCCAAACTCGAATTTTTGGATCGCGGAACCGCGGTGATACCCTAGGGTTTGCCGCAGTTCCGTGGCGACATGAGTGAGGCATGGGTCGGCCTTTCTACGGATGGTTCATAGGAGTTGTGGCGTGTTCTGGATACTTTTTGAACTCTGCTCAAGTGTTGAGCTTGTTGGGAAATTTTAGGTGCTTGCTTATGCGATCGAAAAGTTTAACTTCATCTAATTATCTGTGATTGTTATACAATATTTGGAATCCGCATAATTAGTTATGAGATAACTAGTTTGAATTTTATAAATCTAGTAGTTTAGTCTCATTTGATCGGTTGCCACGGAATTTTGATGTGGATCAAAAGTCCATCGCAATTACGTCGTGTACGCGGATATTCACCGGGTAACCTGACTAGATAGTCACACCCCATAGCCCCGACCAAGTGACTGTAGCAGAACCCCGTCGCCAAAAGCATCCGTTCGGGTGCTCGCTGCCGCGGTGTTCCGCCTTAGTGCACTTCGTCGACGGCATCAGGGGTGCGGCTATCTACTAAAGTTTCCGATGAGCATTCGATCAAGTTATCGGGAACCTTGTTGAATTACCCGACAGGTTATTGGAAAGTGTTTTCAATATCGAGACTAAAATGCGGGGTTTATAATTTTTAGGCATGTGATGTCTAAGGAATTCATTTTGTTAGGCATAAAATCCAAGGTATGTGATACATTGGGTTTATGGTGTCTAAGTTGGTTGCGGATTCCAATTGTTGTAGTTTTTCACTTTCTTTTCTGCGATCGTAAGTGTAATATGTGATGTATCGCCGGTTTCGTTGTTATACGTCAACGACAATTGGGATATGCATATTTACTTACGTTGATGACATGTGATGTTATGTATTGCTGTGATATGTTATATTGGATCGTCGTGTTTTGAATAGCCGGGGGGTTTTATGTGAGATGAGAGTTTTTCATTTTCATTTATGTAAAAGCTTGTATATAATATTCTTTTATTGGGGCACTTCCGGGTTGAGGATGATGTCACCATTGATGTATATTATTAACTTTTCCGTATTAGGATAGACCCAAAGAGGAGAGCATAAGTAACCGGGTTCTAGGGTCCAGTGGGAGACCATCTCGAGGAGTCGAGACCGGGTCTCCTAACTCTAGAATTGGAAGGGTTGCTTGACGCACTCGTAGGGGTCTAGGAATGTGGGTTTGGCTATTCATCGCGATCGTGGAATCCGTGTTTTATATTGGCTTAAATAAAACACGGAATTCCTAGTATATCCAATATTTCATATGTGTTCTTCTGCTGCTGATATTCTCTGATGTGATCACTTTATATATTCTAAGACGAATGCTTATATTTTATATATATGATATATAATAAATATTGATGCTTTCGTTTCTTCTGTGATGCTTAGGAAGCATTATTGATGGGAATTCATTAATGAGATTAATGAAATAAAAGAAACCTAAAGATGTTATAGAAACTTGTTTTAAAAACTGGTAGCTCTAGTTCTTGCTTTGCATAGCGGTATTCCTTATAGAATATCCAGCACCTTATTCGATAAGGAAAGAGCCGAGATCCCTTCACCGGAAGTGACCTCTTTAGCGAAACCAGCAGATGCTACAACCCACTCGGTTTGTCTTTTGATTGCTTCTATAGTTTTTTCTTTGCATAGTGGTATTTGTGAAATATCCTGCACCTTATTCAATAAGGAAAAAGCCGAGATCCCTTCACCGAGAGTGACCTCTTTAGCAAAACTAATAAAAACCTCAAAAACACTCCTTTTAAAATTCACTCGATTCTACAACGATATCAAGTTCAAAGCGTTGAAGGTTTTTATAAAAAAAACATCCGCGGACCCTCCATCATTTTAGGAAGTAGAGTACTTAGTATTCGTGCTGCGCATGTTGATCATAGTCAAGGCGTAGTGTATGGTAGTTAAGTGATGTCTTCCTACACAGCATATGATGCGATTAATTAGGACATTCATATGATTATCTTGATTATAGTCAAGGGTCATGTGAGTGGGTATAATTAATCATGAAATGACAGGTAGAACTTGACTAGTACTTGTAATATGTTGATTATAGTCAAGGTCATAAATTACTAGGGGTAAAAACCATTATCGGGAGTTTCAAGAGTTGAAATTTGCAATGAGATTGCATACCTTCTATAAGATAGTTGGATCCCGATACCCACTGCGAGTAATTGTTACTCCTGAGAGAGTTTTACACATTACAATTAGCCGATCAAGTAGGTATCTAGAAATGTGTTAACGGGGTTACGCCCCTGGGAAAACGAGATTTATTTTAATTAGGTCCGTGCGAAAGCACATGGAACCTCCTTTAAAGTACCGACATTGGCCTGGCCGAAAAATTGGTGAACTTGTAGGGTGTAATTAATCCCGGCCGGTCTTACCTTTTAGGGTTTGAAGGAAGATTTGATAAAAATAGTGGGATCCATCCGGATTAGATAAAATAATAATCAATCTAATCTTACAAAGAGCGCACGTAGAGTGCTTTCTTCTCTCTCTCTCTCTCTCCTGGTAGAGACCATGTCACGCCTTAATCAAGATAATAATATGGATGCATTGACCCAACCTACTTATTATACTGAGATGGGGAACGTTGGTTCCGCTCTATCTTATAAATTGTTATAAGTCCGAGCAAGAAATAGGAGAATATCCGGATTCCCTTACCACCCAATCGAAGAAAGTGCATGTTGATGCATATTCTTCAGGTGTTTTCGTTACCAAGAACTGTTTTTCAGTTTCCTCTATGTCCTGGATATGTGATACCGGATCAGGATCCCGTATATGTAATATGTTACATGGGCTACAGACAGGTAGAGAATTGAGAATGGGTGATATATGTCTAAGTGTAGAGAATGGTGTAAGTGTTGCAGCCAAGTCAGTTGGCATATATCACCTTATATTAAATACATTGATTCTGAACGAATGTTATTACATACCGAACCTGATATACAACATTGCATCGTTTTCTTTAATAAGTTAAAGAAGCATATAATTCTGTAATGGAGGATAATGTTGTGAACATTTTCCTGAATCAAGAGTTGATTCGATCAGGCACATTATGTAATAGCATATACGTTCTAAATCAAACCACGGTTCAAAGTATATAGAACACACATAAGAGGAGTGGTTCAGAAATGAACGAATCCTTCTTGAGGCATTGTAGACTAGGTCATATCAATGCGACACGACCAGCTAAGTTACATAAGGATGAATATAAGAATCTGTTCGAATTTTCATCTTATGATACTTGCCAGTCTTGTCTCAAAGATAAAATGACCAATACTCCGTTTATCGGAGACAGAAAAAGAGTTAGTGAACTCTTGGGACAGATACATGATGATATATACGGTCCTATGTCTACAAACGCCAGGGCTGGTTCTTTGTACTTCATTATATTCACTGATCATCTCTCAAGATTCGAACATATGTTCCGAACTTTTGAGAAATTCAAGGAATATAAGTTTGAAGTTGAGAACCAGAAGGGTAAAAGTATTAAAGTCCTACGATGTGATCGAGGAGGCGAATACTTGGGGATAGAGTTCCTGGATTTTCTAAACGGAGAATGTGATTCTCTCTCAGCTTACTCCTTCGTATACACCACAGCACAACGGTGTATCGGGGCTGAGGTATCGCGTCCTATAAGATATGTTGCGCTCTATAATGAGTACTGCTGAGTTACCTGTTTTCTTTTGGTGTTATGCACTTGAGAAGCTGCATACCTATTGAATGGGGTTCCAACCAAATCACTGCCTACCACTACATATGAGATATGGAATGGGAAGATACCATGTCTTAAACGAGATAAGATATAGGTTGTCCGGCCTATATTGAAAGGCAGAACTCGGACAAGCTCGAGAAAAGGTCAGTTCTGTAAGTTTGTTAGGATATTCCAAACATTTGTGAGGGAATATCTTTATACCACTCTGAGGAGCTAAAGATGTTTTGTTTCTCAGCATGCCACCTTTTTAGAAAAGGAATTTCTTGTGAAGAAATTTATGGTCATGAGGTAGAACTGGAAGGAGTTCTAGCTAGACAAACTAACGGCTGATGATTTGGTGAAATCAAAGGATTCAGTAGTCTCCAACGAACCTAAGACTCTCTGCGAATCTGGTAGGGTTCCTCATCTACTTGAGAGATACTATGGTATTCTCGGTGACAGTGGGAGCGATGACTGCATCATGGTAGATGATGGCCCAACCAAGTTCACGCAGGCCATCACGAGTGGCGACTCTGTGAAATGGCTGGATGCTATGCAATCAAAGACGGAATCCATGTACACCAACAAATTATGACTTTGAATGTTGCACCTGAAGGGGTAAAACCCATTGGGAGCAAATGGATCTTCAGAAGATTATTGGTGTAAATGGAAAATTTGAGACTTTCAAAGCTATGCTTAAGTCCATCAGGATTAAAGAAAGTATCGCGAAGTTGGAACATCTGTTTTATTGTGGCAGTCAAAGAGTTTGACTTCATCAAAAGGTAGATGGACCTTATATATACAAGAAGGTTGTAGAGAGTAAGATTGTCTTCCACGTATTGTACGTAGATCACATACTCTTGATAGGAAATAGTTTCCTATGCTACACTCGGTCAGGCTCCTCTTATCACGAGGATTCTCCATGGAAAATCTAGATGATACCTACTACATCTTATGGATTATGATCTATGAGATAGATTTAAGTGGATGTTGGGAGTGTCCCAAAATCCAGGTACATTAACACCATACTAAAGGGGTTTAGTATGGAAGATTCTGAGCGTGGTAGTTCGCCCACTTACTCATGAATCACTCTCTCCAAAAAGATATCTTTCGAAACTGATTTGGAGAGAACTCGCGTGCAAAGGATACCCTATGCTTCGGCAGCAGGCTCTATCATGTGTGCGATATTATGTACCAGACCAGATGTAGATGAATCACTAGGTGTAGTGATCAGGAATCAATCGGATCTTGGGAGAATCACTGGAGAGCTGTGGAGGACATTCTTAAGTACTTGAGAAGCACTAAAAGAAAGTTCTTGGTTCCAGCTTCCAAAGTGATAAGTTCGACTTAAAGTCGGTCACAGGCATTATCTTTACCCTCAGTGGAGGGACGGTATGTTGGAAGAGTTCCAAGCTAGATACCGTGACATACTAGACGATAAAGGCTGAATACATCGCTACCAACGATGCTACCAAAGAGGTTGTCTGGACATTTCTTGTTCATGAAATGAACATGGTTCCTACCATTGAGCATCCAATAACTGTTATTGTGACTACAACGGAGTTGTGGCTTTAGCCTAGGAACAACGGTCCGATCAGCGATCTAGACATATTTTGAGGCTATTATCACCTGATCAGCGAGATGGTTGATCTCTAACAGATCGAGGTAAGGAGAGTAGATTTTGAGGTTAACACGGCGGATCCACTCACCAAGGCCTGCATCCCCAAATACTATTTGAGAGATTTTGGGATGGTTGAGTATGGGATACTACAACCACTGCTATATTGTTGGGTATTGGATACTACAACAGATGGCCTTAGTGCAAGTGGGAGATTGTTAGTTATATGTATGCCCTAGGGGCCATTATTGTATATGTGATGTATATTATAGTGGATGCTTGGACATATATAGAGAGTACTTTCTTACTCGACATGATAGTATGCTATCTGATTACTCTTTGTCTTAACCTGTTGACTTGTATATGTGATGCTGTCTTGCTCTCACATGTTGACAAAGCCCTTAGGATGTGTACTTGACTACCAGGACTATGATGGAGATCATACTAGTGGGGCCAAGGGCAGTCCATAAGTACACGCTATAATTGTTCCTAGTCGAGAGAGTATCGAGACAAGGCATCTATACTCTAAAGTAGACTAGCGTATACGCTTCTTGACCCATTTGATGGGCGATGGATGATCCCATATCCATTGGTGTTTAACATCAGAGATGGTATACCGGTGCTCAGTGGAGACTGGGTACAAGGAACGGACTCGCCAAGAACTCCTAGATGGTATTATACCTATTGTCAGATAGCAGTTCTCTGGTGACACTGGTACAGGTTAGTCAGTCGACCCGAGATCGTCATAGAGTCTTGTTTGTCACCCACTGTGCTTTGATTTCCACCCTACCACGGTTCTACTGAGCCGTGCAAAAAGGAGGTTTTTGGGTACAGTCCTGAGTCATATGGAGGTAATGAGCGATAGGTGGGGGTTCGTCTCTCCCGGTATTGGGAGTTGATGTTGCGCTATGCACAATTGGCCATAACATGAAATCCCTGGCCAGGGTTGCTGATATTTACTGGTAAGAGTTATCAGTAGTTTCTCGAACCGTTATGGACCTTGCATCGGCATGACTTATCAGGCTATTGGGGTCTGACGTATTGCCACCCCCAGGCTGTTGATATGTGACATATCTGACGAAGAGACCGGACTGTACGGTAGTATTACTAATTGGATTTGCAAAAGTATGAGCAGGCTTGCTTGTTGATCTTCTGATCGCTCAATACCTGGGTGTCCGTTACGTTTAGCAGACCGCTTGCGGCTTGTGGGTGTTTGATATGATCATCACCTACTACCGGCATATTGACGAGTCTTTAGAGTCCTACACAGAGGTTTCCTGGTTCATGCGAAATGAAGTAGAAGCACATATGTGATATGTGCGGGACCGAGATTAATGCGTGTATGTGATACCGCATTCTATTCTCGCGATATGTGATATAGTCGGGATATCAGATCAAGTGTTGATTTGATAAATTGTTACATTTGATATTAATCGGTTGTATATGATATAGCCAGATTATTAAATCAAGTGTTGATTTAATAATTTAATGTATAATTATATATTTGATATATTATCTTACATTAACTAATATTAGCCCACTTAAGATTTCTTTTCTCACTTGTGTACACTTAATATATATGTGATATATATTAATGTACATTATTTTTTGTCATGCTTGATGCCACATGCTTCATGGGTGTATGAGACTTACACCATGCTTATAATAATGTGAAGATTTTTATTTATCTTGGTAATTCACAAATTAGCGGTAATTAGTCGCATGGTTGAAGCTTGTAGAAACTTGTGAAACCTTTGACTAAGTCCACACATTTTGTTTTACTTGAAAATATTTATTAACCCAACCATTATTGTTAACCCATGTTTTATTCTCTACATGAGTTTGTGTATGACACTAACTCACCCATGGTTGCTATTCTCACCTCATGAGTTCATTATTCCTTCTTCTTCATTCTTCATCTTCTTCTTGAATGAGAAAAGCTTGCTAGTTTTTTCTAAGGTGAGAAAATATTGTGAGAAAAAGAAAACTAAAGAGAGCCCATTTCCTACTTCATCATCTTTTACTATTAGCCATTTAGTTTAGGGTATTTGCTTCACTAATTCACATATTAGTGAAGAGGTAGCATGAGCTTGAGTCTCCTCGACGTAGATCATCTTCGGTCTCGAAAACTTCATGCAAGCTTGTTCTTTTCTCCAAGAGAACCCATGCTAGAGTTTGGGAGATCACTACTCGCAGCGAAGGGACTACTGCACGGAGCTTTAGAAGTGAATGACCAGTCTACAAAGGTTATATTCCTCATTCACTTAGAATGAAAAGATGTTTGCATGTTATTTTGTTTAAAACTCTAGTTAAAGATTCTAGGTTAGGGTTCTTTAGAATGGCAAAAATTTGAAAACGGCATGGACGATACCTCCCGAAATCTTCTACCGCGCTACGGAACCCTGCAGTTTTATCATATCATCATAGTAAAACCCTAATATTCTAGTTAGATCTAGGTTAGTGTTCATTAGCACCCTGAATTTTTGAAAATTGCATGTGTGATGCCCATTTTAACCACGTCGCGGTGCTAGTAAACACTTTCATGGTATCAGAGCCAAGCTAGAACATTACGGAAGGTTTTTACGATGTTAAAGTGTTCGATCAAATTTTCTAGACCCGGATTTTGCAAGTTTCTGTCGATTTTTCAAAAGTTGGAATTTTTGTGATTAAAAATAAGCAGAACAATGTGTAGGCTTTTTAATGGATCCCCAAGAAAATTCAAGCCCCAACTCTTCCAAAGCGCCGCGGAATCGCGGCCCAAACCCATGTTGGCTGTGGTTCCGCCGCAATTTTGGGGAGTTCAGGGATTATTTTTCTTGTGTTGATCCATTGTTATATTTTTCACTTTTTGAATGTTTTTAATGATGCTCAAGTTGTTGATGTCTCTGGAATTTGTGGGTGTTTGAGAAATCGATCGAAATGTTTAGCGTCGTATAGATGATGATGATAAGTGATACAATATTTGGAATCCACTAAAATTAGTTTTGTGAAAACTGGTTAGTATATTGTAAATCTAGCCGTTTAGTCTTGTTTGATCGATTGCCACATAATTTTGATTCGAATCAAAACTCCGTCGCAATCGCGTATAGTACGCGATCACTTAGTTGGAAATCTTGTTGAATTATCTGACAGCTTATTGAAGAGAGTTTTCAATTTGAAACTAAAATGCAAGGTTTATAAGTTAGGCATGAAATCCGGAATATAAGATATTCCGGGTTTATGATGTCTAAGGATATGCGGATTCTAATTATTGTAGTTTTTCATTTCTTTTCTGCGACCATAAGTGTAGTATGTGGGGTATCTCGATCTCGTTGCTATATGTCAAAGACTTTCGGGATACACATATTTACTTACGTTGATGATATGTGATATTATGTGTTGCTATGATATGTTTTATTGGATCGTCTTGATTGAATAGACTGGGGTTTTGCGTGAGATGAGAGTTTTTAATTTTCCTTCATGTAAAATCTGTATGTAATATTCTTTTATTGGGACACTTCCGGGTTGAGGATGATGTCACCACTGATGTATATTATTTACTTTCTGCATTAGGATAGACCCAAGGCAGGAAGCACAAGTAACCGGGTTCTGGAGTCCAGTGGGAGACCATCTCGAGAAGTCGAGACCGGGTCTCCAAACTCTAGAATTGGCAGGGTTGCTTGCCGCTCTCGTAGGGGTCTAGGGATGTAGGTTTGGCTATTCATCACGATCGTGGAATCTATGTTTTCATTATTGGCTTAATTTAAAACACGGACATCCTAGTATATCCAATATTTCATATGTTGACTTCTGCTACTTTGTTCTATGATGTGATCATATAACTGCGTGAGACGAATGCTATATATATATGATATCTATAATAAACGTTGCTTATGTTTTGCACCCGCACTAGTCCAGCCCCTGCTCTGTCGTTAGTTAAGTAACCTAACGATGCATGACGGGGCTCGGTGGCGAATGCGGATGGCATAAGCGTACGTTCTATTTTCGTTTCTTTTTCTGTGATGTTTAGAAAACATTAAAAGATAGGACTTCATTAATGAGATTAATGAAAAGAAAAGAAACCTAAAAATGTTGTAGAATAGAAATTTTAAAAAGGTAGCTCTAGTTTTTGCTTTGCATAGTGGTATTCCTTGATGAATATCCAGCACCTCATTCGATGAGGAAAGAGCCGAAATCACTTCACCAGGAGTGACCTCTTTAGCAAAACTAGCAAATACTACAACCCACTCTGTTTTTTTATAGCTTCTCTAGTTCTTGTTTTGCATAGTGGTATTCCTTGATGAATATCGAGTATCTCATTCGATGAGGAAAGGGCCGAGATCCCTTCATCGGGAGTGACCTCTTTAGCGAAACTAGCAAAAGCTACAAAAGACACTCCTTTTTCAAATCACTAGATTCTACAACGATATTATGTTCATTACGTTAAAGATTTTCTTAAAAACCAGCCGTAGCCCTTTGTCATTTCAGATAAGTACTATTTAGTAATCGTATTGCGTTTGTTGACCTCCGTCAAAGCGTAATATGCGGGTACCTGATTAGAGCTTATCTGCCGCATGTGATGCGATTGGATTAGGCTAGTCGTACGGCCTTGTTGACCTCCGTCAATGGTCGTGCGGGTGGATTTAATTCAATCAAGAAATGAACGGGTTGAACTTGACTAGCAGCCTATGGTTTGTTAACCTCCGTCAAGGTCATAGGAAGCTAGGGGTAAAAACTATTATTGGGAATTTCAAGTGTTGAAATTTGCAATGAGATTGCATACCTTCTATATGATAGTTGGATCTCGATACCCACTGCGAGTAAGTGTTACTCCTGCGAGAGTTTTCCACTTTACAATTAGCTGATCAAGTAGGTATCTAAGAAAGGTGTTAACAGAGTTATGCCCCTGCAGAAACGAAGTTATTTAATTAGTTCCATGCGAAAGAATGGGGAGACTCCCTCGGAGTACCAATACCTGCCTGGCCGAATGATTGGCGAACTTGTTGGGTGTAATTAATCTCGGCTAATCTTACCTTTTTAAGGTTTGAAGGTGTTAGTTGTATGTATGCCCTAGAGGCCAGTATTATACAGATGATGTATATTATATTGGATGCTTGAACATATATAGAGATGACTTTCTTGCTCGATATGATAGTATGCTATCTGGTTGCTCTTTATCTTAACATGTATACTAGTCTCTTTATACTGTCTTATAGTTACATGTTGGTAAAGCCCTTAGGATGTGTACTTGACTACCTGGACTATGATGCAGATCATACTAGTGGGGACATGGTGGTCCATAAGTACATCCTTCAAGGTCCCTAGTCGTAGGTGTATCGAGACGGGGCATCGATATACCAGTGTAGACTAGCGTATACGCTTCTCGACCCATGAGATGGGCGATGGATGATCCCATATCCATTGTTGTTTGACATCAGAGATGGTATACGGGTGCTCAGTGGAGACTGGGTACACTGGACGGACTCGCCGAGAACTCCCAGATGGTATTATACCTCACGTCAGATGGCAGATCTCAGGTGACACTTGTGCAGGTTAGTCTGTAGACCCGAGATCGTCATAGAGTCTTGTATGATTCCCACTGTGCTTTGATTTCCACCTTACCGCGTCCATGAGGGCGTGAAAAACGGTGGTTTTTGGGTACAGTCCCGAGTCACATGGACGAAATGAGCGATAGGAAGGGTTTCGTCTCTCCCGGTATTGGGGTTTGATGTTGCGCTGTGCTCGATTGGCCGTAACAGGGAAGTCCCTGGCCAGGGCTGATTGGAGATTTACTGGTAAGTGTTACCAGTAGTTTCTCGACACGTTATGAGCCTCACATCGGCACGACTTATCGGTTATTGGGGTCTGACGTTTACCACCCCTAGACTTGATATGTGACATATCAGACGAGGAGACCGGACTGTACGGGAAGTGTTGCCGGTTGGCTCGACGGGAGTTGAAGCAGGTTCGCTTGTTCTCTTCTGATCGTTCAATACCCGGGTGGCCGTTACGTTTAGCTGACCGCTTGCGGCTTGGGGGTGCTTGATATGATCATCACCCACTGCCGGCGTATTGACGAGTCTTAGAGTCCCACAAAGGAGTTACCTAGTCTAGGCGAAATGTTGTGGTGCGCGTATGCGATATGCGCATGGACCCGATTAAAATGCGCGTATAGGATACCGTATATTGATCGGGCGGCTTTTTTTTGGTTTGGGTCATATGTGATATGACCGGATTGATAAATAAAGTGTTGATTTATCATTTGACCATTAGTTTCTCACTAGAAATCCTTTCTTGTATTTGATGGATGTATGCATGCATGTATGCTTTCTTTATAGATTCATGCACATATGGATGTACATACACACTCACATACATACATACATCCTTCATGGTTGTACATACATGAAAATGGTGGCAATATAAGATTCACACCATGGTTGGATTTATATATGATTTATTATTGCATTTGATTTAAAACAAAAAAAAAGAAAAGGATAATTCATGGATACTTTCTACACTCTTCTTGACCTAACCATTCTCACCCACCATTCGACCATGGATTACTATTCCTTTTGTGTTTTTAACTCAAATTCAATAATATCCTAACCATGTTTTGGTATGAGAAGAGGAAAATATATATTGATATATTTTCTATTTTTCTTTCATGAGTTATTCTTATCTTCTTCTCAAAAATAGCCATCATCTTCTTCCTCCTTCTTCACTTGCTCTCTAGACTTTTGTAGTGAGCAAATTACATAACAAGATTGGATTTTGAAGTGAGAATAAGAACCACAACATCATTCTACACAAGTTTAGCCCACTTGTTTAGAGTGTTATCTTCATTCGTTCTCTTGATCGGGTGAAGTTGCGAGCTTGGACTAGGGACTTCGGGTGGATCGTCGTGGACGTGAGAGGACTTCAAGAGGACCTTCCTCCAACACCCAAGAGGCCGAGGAGTCTAGCGTAGGGAGCTACAAAGGTTGTACTCTCTAAACCCTAGCTTTTCTTTCATGAGATGATGTAAAAATTTTGAAACCCTAATTTTTCTAGGATAGATCCTTTGTAAGTTTACTTAGCACCCTAAAAATTCAATCTTTGGTACATGTGGTGCTTCTAAACCCTTCATGAGGTGCTAGGCTAACCTTTCAGTGGTATCAGAGCCGACCTAGAACATTAGGCGACAATTTTACGAAGTTAAAACTCCGATCGAACCGAAATACGGCCTTTTAGAATGCTCTCTGGACAATTTTTAAAATCTGGTTATTTTCAGAATTAAAAATATGCAAAAAATTCAGCAGGTAAATATAAGAGTTACTGTGAAAAACGAGATCATGAACAGTAAATATGAGCGTGGAACCGCGGCAATAGCCTCCTTAGGCCGCGGTTCCGCGGCCGTTCTGTTGAATCATGGTCTGGTTTTTGTACAGTAACTCATGACTCTGCTTGTTTATGTTTTTGGAGTATTTTTAATCTGAATTTAGTTCTGAAAATTTTGGAGTTGGTTTTGGACTCGTCGATTTGATCGGAATTTTCATTTCGTGGTTTTTCCGGATAAATTAGAAAGTATTGAAGTGTTTGAACGAGTATCGTTTGCTCACTTTTCACGGGGTTTAAATATTTTGGAAATACGTGCAAGTTTTGTGGTGATCCCTCTAGAAGACAACAAACCTTAACTCGATTATGTGACCGTCTTGAACTGCCCTTTGAACCTTAGGGTTTGGGGCAGTACGGCGTGCCATATGTGATGTTGGAGATAGTGCCCTCAGAGTCAATTATTGGATCACAGGCACGTGATTGCAATGATTGAGGGAGGACCTATCCCGGTAGAACAGTCTTACTCGAGATGATAGTATGCTATCAGGTTTACCTTTATCATCGTGTACTGCTTTAGGTGACATGACATGTCACTATTGCACGTTGATAGAGCCCCTAGGATTCTTGCTTGACCACCAGCAGTATGAGGGCGATCATATAAGTGGGAGCTGGGGGTCTACAAACGTATCCTTAAAAGGTCCCTAGTCGTGGGAGTTTCGAGACCGGGCATCGATACTCCATTAGTAGACTAGTGTATACAGTCGAGACCCCGACGAGGGGCGGTGGCCGGTCTCACAAGCCACTGGTGTCAGTTGGATCACCTAAGATGTATACAGGTGCTCATTGGGTTATGAGTACACTGGACAGGACTCGCCGGGAACATGCTAGTTGGTCTTATACCTGACGTCAGATAGCAGTTCCCAGGTGACATGTGTACAGGTTAGTTCATCGACCTGGGGATCGTCATTTGTCTCGTGTGAGTTCCCACTGTGCTTTGATTACTACCCTACCACGGCTCAAAGGAGTCGTGCAAACAGGTTTTAGTTGGGTACAGTCCCGAGCCACATGGAGGCAGTGAGCGGATCTTCGGGGGTTTCGTCTCTCCCGGTATTGGGGGTGAGGTCGCGCTGTGTCTAGGAGAGCCATTACACGAAGTCCTTGGCCAAGGCAGGAGATTTACTGGTAGGTATTCCAGTAGTATCTCAGGGTGTTCTGGGCTACACTCCGACACGACTTGTACCGCTTTTGGGGGTCTGACTTTTACCAACCCCCTAGGCCCGCCATGCGATGCTCATAGACGAACGGACCGGACTGTACGGATATTGTCACTGACAGGCTCAGTAGGGTGTCAGGATGAGTTCGCTCATCGACGTCCCTTTTAGTCAATAGCTGGTGGCCCGTTACGTATTGGCTTATACCTCTGACGTGCTAGTGGTTAAATCCACAGCCATAGTATTGACGAGTCTTTAGAGTCTACCACACTTTCAGTTACTCAGTTTTCGGGCGAAACGCTGTAGAGGCCGTATGGAGATATGGCAGGGTCCGATCAGATACGTGCGGTATTGCACGGATCAGGATCGGACGGTTTGTACTAGTAGCCGTATAGGTATATGGCAGGGTTCGATCAGATACGTGCGGTATTGCACGGATCAGGATCGAACGGATTTTACTAGCCGGCTTTGGTTTAAGCCGGTCCTAGTTTAGTACAGTGTAGATTTTGTCTTTTTGCATTTGTATCCGGACGGAATACAGATGCGGGTGTGTATGCACAGTATCGGGGTTTTCCTGTAATTTATTACGGGACCAGTTTTCTGGAGTTGCCAGTTTGCATTCCGTTCCGGCCGGTTTTCCTTTGTTCTTTCCCGGCCGGACTTTTTCGATGGAGGGGGTTATTTACAATTGTGCAAATAATCTTTGTGGAGGGGGTTTCTTGCAAAACCATTGATTATGATGGCTTTCTTTTCTTTGCACCATGACTTGCTTTGACTTATGACATGAATGGGTATGGTTTGATAAAGGTATAAGCATGGTTCATGTTTGTATATGGTCACCTTTGCTTCACTCCTACACTCACCTCCCTTCTTACTTCATATTGTTATTCCCTCCACCATTTTCCACCAAGTAATGGCCGGCCACAATTTGAAGAGGAGAGAAAATGATAGGCTTCATTTTGGTGTGGAGAAAATTAATCATTCATATCATTTTCATTGCCACAAAAATCCCCAAGTTCATATCATCTTGATTCCTCCATCAAGGCAACCAACCCCAAAGTGAGACAAAGCGTATTCTACACTACTTCCTACAGCAAATCTTGGACGCGTCGATTCGCCAGCTTCGCGCCCGAGTTGCCTCGGTATTGAGGTGGGAGCCCGTAAAAGCTACAGGCGATGTGGTGCCCTTTCCGACGAGGAGGAGACGGACGGAGATCCCGCGAGGAGATCGGAGTGGAGATGAAGACCGGAGGACTTGGATCGTCGGTATACATCTCTAACCCGTATTCTAGTTAGCTTAGACTTGTTAATGGTTACGATCCGGAGTTTAGTGCGCGGTGGTGCCGGTTTGCAAAGTCCGCAAAATTTAAGTTTATCACCGCTTCCGCATTCCGGCGTCGGATTGACGGCCGGGGCGCCGCCGTGCACTTACAGTGGTATCAGAGCCTCGCCATTAACTTAGTCTAGCTTTGTGTAATGTGTTTGCATTTCCGATCGACCAAAATTTCCAAAAACCGTATTTTTTGTTCACATCAGTTTCTGTTGAAATATTTTGGTCTCGAAAAATTTTTCAGGTTGTAAAATATTGATGTACTGGAAAATATAAGAGCTCTGTAAAAATTCGATGAAGTGACTCCACAGTTGGAGCGCGGAACCGCCGCGAAAACCCCATTTGTGCGGCCCTTCCGCCGCGCACTATTCACATCACTTCACCAATTTTTTACAGAGGCCTTCTGGGCTTAAAATATGGGCTTTGGAATATTAAAGTTGGGCCAATTGTTTCTGTGAGTGCTACAGTTTTCTTTGGGACCCACTTGTTAATTGTTTGATCAATCGGAAATTTTTTAAACACATTTTTCACAGTATTTACATTATATCTGCGACCGTGAATGTCACTCGATCGGTAAATCCGGTCTAACTGCTATAGCCCGGTTAGACGGATTTGCGAACGTGACTTTCACGTTGATGTTCTATGTATTTGCTGTGATGTTGCGGATCGGTCGTGGGGGATAGCCTGGATGCAATGCTAGTACAGTGTTGTTGTATTATGTACATTTGATATTGCGGGGCGAGCGTTCGACATGTGGACTGCCGTCACTGCCTGATTGTATTATTCTTTTGGGGCACGACCTGGTTGCGGTCGATGTACCCGGTGTATGTATATTTTACTTTCTGTACTAGGGTTACCCCGCGGAGGGGTGCACGGATAGCCGGGTTCTGGAGGGCAACGGGCCCGCATCTCAGGGCATTGAGACGGAGGGGCTTCAGTCTGGAATTGGCGGGCTATTCGCCGCACTCGTAGGGGGTACAGGTTGACCCAGGAGGGGTGCCCAAGTTATCGGATTCCGTGAAGTGCTGGGTGGTCCATTCACGGTGCTGAAGGGGGCTGCCTCGCTTCAGGTTTTGGCGGGTGACTTGCCGCGCCCGTAGGGGTCTAGGATTCTCATTGCACAGGCTATCCACACGACCAGGGGAACGTCGGGTTTCAGTAGTGGCTCTGTGAAACCCGGGGATCCCAGATATCTGTATTGTTTCTGTTATGCTGTTCATTCTCTGTGATGTTGCATTTCCTTCACGCCTTGAGCGAAATATAATATATTGGTATATATATTAGTAGATGTTGTATATGTTTTACATCCGCGCTAGTCCAGTCCCCGCTCTGTCGTTAGTTAGCTAACCTAACGGGTAATGACGGGACCCAGTGGCGAATGCGGATGGCATATACGTACATCAGTATATTTTCGTTCTTTGTGGTGTGATCAATTGATGGGACTGCATTGATTCGGATCAATGCAAAGTTAAAAACAAACCTAATCTGATGTTGTTGGAACACTTTTCAAAAAGCTGTTATTGCAAGGACGTTCACTTTTGTTTTGCATCGCGGTATTCATTTAGAATATCCTGCTCCTCAGTCGACGAGGCAAGGGCCGAGATCCCTTCACCGGGAGTGACCCCTTGGACAATAAGTTTGCGTCAGGGCATTAACTTCACTATAGCCGATTACTTTTGCTTTGCACCGTGGTATTCAGTTGGAATATCCTGCACCTCATTCTACGGGGAAAGAGCCGAGATCCCTTCACCGGGAGTGACCTCTTTAGCAACGGTTTTCGTCACTATATTTTCAAAAAGCTATCCGTTCCTTCGACGATATCAAGTTCATTACGTTAAAGGTTTTCGCCAGAAACCATTCGTAGCCCTCCGTCATTTCAGTTAAATATTCGGTAGTATTCAAGCTATGTATTTTGACCTTACGCCAAGGCATAGTGATTGGTAGCTGCCGGGTATTTATCTGTTGCATAGATAGATGCGTTGGTTTGGGACAGTCGTACTACTATTTTGGCCTACGTCAAGGGTATGTACGGGTGGGTTCAGATTAACCTGGATAATGACGGGCAGAACTTGACATGTGACTTATGATATTTTGACCTCACGCCAAGGTCATAAGAGCATGGGGCAGAAATTACATCGGGAGTTTCAAAAGTACTGAAACTTGCCAGATATGCGCATACCTTCTGGAGTGTGATACCGTGAGCGGATTCCGTCACGTTATCATGCGATGAGAGTTGGATCCCGATTCCCACTGATGAGTTAGTTTACTCCTCGGGTGACCCCGACTAATTCTTCTTTCAGGTTTGGAGGAGAATTTGAGGTACAGTGGGAGGTTTCCAGATTAGATAAATTGGTAACCATTCTGATCTAGGTTAGAGTGCACGCTGAGTGTTTCTTTTCTCTCTCTCTTTGGCAGCGACCATTGACCCGACCCTAAGACTTTGACTCAGTGACCAAGTTGACCGAAGCTTCTTAACACAGGCTTTTGGATTGTCAGAATTGCAGACCTCATTGCCACTCCTACTTTTACCCTTTTCTCCAGGACACCCCGTATTACTGCGAACGTCCACTTCCATTGGACAAAACCATCGTATGGTTAGATACGAACTCGAAGGAATTCGAGGATGGTTTCTGGTTCTGGAGAAAACGGATAGGATTATTCAGTAGTCTTTTCCTTTTACCCTCTCTCAGGTTACGAGTACTCCTTGGTTTAGGGGTAGTACACCTATTACGCAAATTGGATTGTCTTCTTCCAAACCTTAGGCTGGTGCCGACAGGTAGGGAATGAAGAAAACCAATTAGCATAACGATGGTGTGCAGAAGGTATTAAGTTCAGACAAAGCAAGGGATTAGTAAGAGGGCAAAGTAAATTGCAACAGATATTCACGACCAAACCAAATATTTCGTTACCACTCCCACATCACCTTTGTATTTCTCCAGGACACTCCGTATCACTACGAAGATCCATAGTTTATTTGGATACTCCATCGTATGGTTATATACGAACTCGAATGGAACTTGTTCCAGTTCGGGGATGGATTCTGGTCCAGGAGAAATAGGAATAAAGTACATTCAGGTGTCTTTTATCTTCACCTTCTCTCGCGTTGCGAGTGCTCCTAGGATTAGGACAGTACACCCTTTATGCTTATTGGATAGTCTTCTTCCAAACCATAGGCTGGTGCCGAACGGTAGGGAAGGAAGAAAACCAATTGGCCTAAAGGGGTGTGCGGAAGGTAATGACTAAAGACATATGAAGGGATTTGGAGAGGTGGCAAAGAACTATACGGTTACAGTCGTGAATCTGGAAGAGGCATTACTAGGAATACCAGAATACCCCATCGGAACATTTCAATGTTTCAGTTTCACTGTGTAATGTTAAAGGAAAACTGATTTCCCGATTAGATACTTACTCCAGGGTATGTATTTACCAGGTACGATTCTCACATCTGTATGGTTTTACAGATGATGGGTGGGAGTAAGTTATTGGGAATTGGGTGATCATCCTCATTATATCGGGATTCGTTGTAATCGGTGATATTTGAGGAAATCACCTGGGCTGTTTGCCGGTCGGCAAATATTTGGTTTTGAATATCCACTGTTATGCACTAATTTCAAATTGATATATCTGTACGTCTATTTTTATAGAGTGAGATATACCTTTATGAAATTATGTCTACCACATTTACCTACATCAGTGGATGGTTAGGTAAGGAGCATTAAACAGCGGTGTAATTCTTCTTAACCATAAGTACAGTTTTCAACCTACGGCACATAGTGAATGAGTTATCAGACTCAAGGGACTTATACAGAGTATTGTATGTTGTCCAGGGTCCATCAGGACAGAGGGGTTGGTCCTCGTACTACATTCAGTTTACTTATGACTTCTCTAGTTTTTAGACAGGTGTTTCGTGGAAACACAGGGTCCGAATTTGGAGAAGTTATTGGTATTTGAATAGAGTGGAGAACCAGGTGTCGCAAGTATCGGGATTCTTCAAAGAGATCGAAGATGTAGATACTTGTGTATGGTATTCAGTTGATAGTAATGATAAAGAGATCTTGCTTCTCTTTCAGGTTACTCATAATTGGAAGTATTCCTAAGTTGAGTAACGCTGGTCGGCCTCCTTCCATTTAGTTGACATGCGCTGGGGACAGCTGCATGATTTGAATCTGGTTCAATTAAATCAGTGCCTCTGGTTCTATATTGGATATAGTACAGTTCATATCTTAACATTGTTAAGGTACGGGGAGTTGTCCGGCTTATGATTAAAACCAGACTCTGGATAACTCAAGGCACGTTTCTGTAATGGCTGTTTGTGGGTTGACCCAGGCTATGACGAGGGTTGACTTTCTACCATCTGGAAGATCAATAGTGATATTGTTCTTAACTCGCCACATTTTAAAAGAAATGGTTATTTTTCAGAAAACAGTAGTGGGAGTATGGTAGAACTGGAAGCGATTCCAGAACCGCAAACGATTACTGGAGATTTGATAAGGAACCTAAAGATTCAATCTGATTTGACATTCCATTGGCCACTCCGCAGAAAAGGTGGGTAACTTCAGGCACCCGAGAGGTACTCCGGTAGCCTCAAGGACGGTGACAGGGAAGTTCTTGTTTACCCACACTTGCCATTGTTGTTGTTCCAGGCTGCGAGACCCGGCAGGAGGATGAGTATAGCGTCGTTCTAAACTAGCTTTAGAAGTGCACGTCTATATGACTCTGCCAGAGGGTTGTCGTAGTCAGTGGGAGCAGCGGAAGCATTGGTGGACATCAGGCTTATGTCTGTTTATAGACTAAAGCAGATATAGCGGAGATAGATCATCTAATTCTGATGTGACAGTCATGGGTTTGACGTCATCAGAATAGGGGATGGATCTGTTGAGAAGATAGTAGGGTGTGATATCCGGGTTTTGGATGACATACACAAAGTAGGAAAAGAAACTCCTATACTACAATCGGTTATTCTTTGGTCGTCACACAGTGGTTTCTCCACAAGGAACTTGGACACAATATCAGACATACTGGTTACTAGATCTATGGTTTTGGATCTAGATTTGGGTGGTTTCCCAATCAGGGTACCTTGACAGCATTCTAAGAGTATTTAGAATGGACGACTCCTAGCACGGTAGTGTACCTGCAGGTAATGGAGTCACCCTCTCTAAAGGTGTCTTATAGACTAAAGTAGAGAGGGATGTGCATGATTGGCAGATCACTTGCTTAGGCAATTGAGTCAATCATGAGATGTCAAGTACCACACCAGATGTTGTTCTTGCACTAGATGCAATAAGTTGATATTGATCCAATCCTGGAGGAACAGTCGGAAGCAGTTTTAGAACATAAGTGGCTGTTCTAGGGATATGATAACGAAAGCCCTATTCGGGAAACAGTTATCATTCCAGGCTTCCAAGGTGACCTGGACGACAAGGAGGTTGTCAGAGTTACAGATTTCCTTCTGACGAGGGGCAGTATTTTGGACAGGTGATCTAAGGCAATACTGAGGGAGGCATGGTGCAGGATACTGATTAAGTTCAGTTGACGAAACAGTCTAAGAAGTTTGGATTTGGAGTTCATTTATGAGCTGAGTCCCATCAGACATCCAGACACTCTAAGACAGGTATTGCTCATTTCGGGAGATGGCATTCTCCGCGAACTTGAGATATAGAGAGATATAGAAAGAAACTTCAGAGCGGATCCACTCACTAAGGCTATTCCTCGAACGCAATAGTTTCGCAAACAGGTTTTGTGCGACTGACTAGTAGAGGAGTTGGGTGTTCGGTATCACACGGGCTGTGAGTATGCGACATCGCAATAATTAGCCTTGAGTGCAAGTGGGAGATTGTTGGAGATAGTGCCCTCAGAGTCAATTATTGGATCACAGGCACGTGATTGCAATGATTGAGGGAGGACCTATCCCGGTAGAACAGTCTTACTCGAGATGATAGTATGCTATCAGGTTTACCTTTATCATCGTGTACTGCTTTAGGTGACATGACATGTCACTATTGCACGTTGATAGAGCCCCTAGGATTCTTGCTTGACCACCAGCAGTATGAGGGCGATCATATAAGTGGGAGCTGGGGGTCTACAAACGTATCCTTAAAAGGTCCCTAGTCGTGGGAGTTTCGAGACCGGGCATCGATACTCCATTAGTAGACTAGTGTATACAGTCGAGACCCCGACGAGGGGCGGTGGCCGGTCTCACAAGCCACTGGTGTCAGTTGGATCACCTAAGATGTATACAGGTGCTCATTGGGTTATGAGTACACTGGACAGGACTCGCCGGGAACATGCTAGTTGGTCTTATACCTGACGTCAGATAGCAGTTCCCAGGTGACATGTGTACAGGTTAGTTCATCGACCTGGGGATCGTCATTTGTCTCGTGTGAGTTCCCACTGTGCTTTGATTACTACCCTACCACGGCTCAAAGGAGTCGTGCAAACAGGTTTTAGTTGGGTACAGTCCCGAGCCACATGGAGGCAGTGAGCGGATCTTCGGGGGTTTCGTCTCTCCCGGTATTGGGGGTGAGGTCGCGCTGTGTCTAGGAGAGCCATTACACGAAGTCCTTGGCCAAGGCAGGAGATTTACTGGTAGGTATTCCAGTAGTATCTCAGGGTGTTCTGGGCTACACTCCGACACGACTTGTACCGCTTTTGGGGGTCTGACTTTTACCAACCCCCTAGGCCCGCCATGCGATGCTCATAGACGAACGGACCGGACTGTACGGATATTGTCACTGACAGGCTCAGTAGGGTGTCAGGATGAGTTCGCTCATCGACGTCCCTTTTAGTCAATAGCTGGTGGCCCGTTACGTATTGGCTTATACCTCTGACGTGCTAGTGGTTAAATCCACAGCCATAGTATTGACGAGTCTTTAGAGTCTACCACACTTTCAGTTACTCAGTTTTCGGGCGAAACGCTGTAGAGGCCGTATGGAGATATGGCAGGGTCCGATCAGATACGTGCGGTATTGCACGGATCAGGATCGGACGGTTTGTACTAGTAGCCGTATAGGTATATGGCAGGGTTCGATCAGATACGTGCGGTATTGCACGGATCAGGATCGAACGGATTTTACTAGCCGGCTTTGGTTTAAGCCGGTCCTAGTTTAGTACAGTGTAGATTTTGTCTTTTTGCATTTGTATCCGGACGGAATACAGATGCGGGTGTGTATGCACAGTATCGGGGTTTTCCTGTAATTTATTACGGGACCAGTTTTCTGGAGTTGCCAGTTTGCATTCCGTTCCGGCCGGTTTTCCTTTGTTCTTTCCCGGCCGGACTTTTTCGATGGAGGGGGTTATTTACAATTGTGCAAATAATCTTTGTGGAGGGGGTTTCTTGCAAAACCATTGATTATGATGGCTTTCTTTTCTTTGCACCATGACTTGCTTTGACTTATGACATGAATGGGTATGGTTTGATAAAGGTATAAGCATGGTTCATGTTTGTATATGGTCACCTTTGCTTCACTCCTACACTCACCTCCCTTCTTACTTCATATTGTTATTCCCTCCACCATTTTCCACCAAGTAATGGCCGGCCACAATTTGAAGAGGAGAGAAAATGATAGGCTTCATTTTGGTGTGGAGAAAATTAATCATTCATATCATTTTCATTGCCACAAAAATCCCCAAGTTCATATCATCTTGATTCCTCCATCAAGGCAACCAACCCCAAAGTGAGACAAAGCGTATTCTACACTACTTCCTACAGCAAATCTTGGACGCGTCGATTCGCCAGCTTCGCGCCCGAGTTGCCTCGGTATTGAGGTGGGAGCCCGTAAAAGCTACAGGCGATGTGGTGCCCTTTCCGACGAGGAGGAGACGGACGGAGATCCCGCGAGGAGATCGGAGTGGAGATGAAGACCGGAGGACTTGGATCGTCGGTATACATCTCTAACCCGTATTCTAGTTAGCTTAGACTTGTTAATGGTTACGATCCGGAGTTTAGTGCGCGGTGGTGCCGGTTTGCAAAGTCCGCAAAATTTAAGTTTATCACCGCTTCCGCATTCCGGCGTCGGATTGACGGCCGGGGCGCCGCCGTGCACTTACATGTGAGGCGTTGGCTTGACCCTTCTACGGCTGGACCGCTACTACTGTGTCACACTCCGGTTGTTGAACTCCGCTCAAGTGTTGAGCTTTAGTGAATCTTGGGTATTTGATCGTTCGTTCGAAAACTTTAATACTGTCTAATTATCTGGAATGTGATGCAATGTGTGGAATTCATATTATAAGACATGAAATACGAGGTATGTGATATTTCGCATTTATAATGTCTAAGGATAATGTGGATTCCAGATATTGCAGTTCTACACTTTCTTTTCTGTGACCGTAAGTTTAGTATGTCGATATCGCCGGTTTCGTTGCTATACATCAACGACAATTGGGGTACGCATACTTACTTACGTTGATGATATGTGATATTATGTGTTGCTGAGATATGATGTGCAGGATTGTCGCGATTGAATAGCCGGGGGGTTTTATGTGAGATGAGAGTTTTATATTTTCATTCATGTAAATTCAAATGTAATGTAATATTCTTTTATTTGGGGCACTTCCGGGTTGAGGTTGATACCACCTGTGTTGTATATTATTTACTTTTCCGCATTAGGATGGACCCAAGGAGGGGAGCACAGGTGACTGGGTTCTGGGGTTCAGTGGGAGGCCATCTCGAGGAGTCGAGACCGGGTCTCCTAAACTCCAGAATTGGTAGGGTCGCTTGCCGCTCTCGTAGGGGTCCAGGGTGTAGGCTTGGCTATTCATCGCGACTGTGGAATCCGTATTTTCTATTGTTTGCTAAATATTAAATACGGACGTCCTAGTATATCCCACGTTATATCTATGTTTCTGCTGCGATATCTGTGATGTGATCATTTGATATGTTGTGATGGATACAGTATATAGTATATATGATATATTATATAGACGTTACTTATGTTTTACACCCGCACTAGCCCTGCCCTGCTCTGTCGTTAGTTACCTAACCTAACGGTGCACGAGGGGACATCGAGGCGAATGCGGATGGCATAAGTGTACGTCATATTTATCTGTGATGTATAGGTGACTTAAATGATGGGACTTCATTAATGTGATTAATGAAAAAAAAGAAGCCTAAAAGATGTTGTAGAATCAATTTTTCAAATAAAAGGGTAGCTACAGTTTTGCTTTGCATAGCGGTATATATGATATACCCTGCACCTTATTCGATGAGGAAAGAGCCGAGATCCCTTCACCGGGAGTGACCTCTTTAGCAAAACTGGCGGATGCTATAAAACTCGGTTTGGTTTTTGATTGCTTTTGGAGTTTTTGCTTTGCACAGTGATGTATATGATATATCCTGCACCTTATTCCATAAGGAAAGAGCCGAGATCCCTTCACCGGGAGTGACCTCTTTAGCAAAACTAATAAAAGCCTCAAAATCACTCCATTTCAAAATTCATATGATTCTACGACGATATCAAGTTCATTACGCAATAGGTTTTCAGAAAAACCTGTCGTAGCCCTCCGTCATTTCAGATAAGAACTGTTTAGTATTCGTGCTGCGTTTGTTGGCCTTTGTCAAGGCGTAATGTACAGTAGCTAAATCGTGCTTATCTGCTTATGCATATGATGCAGATTGTTTTGGGGTAGTCGTACGACCTTGTTGGCCTTTGTCAAGGGTCGTGCGGGTGGGTTTGATTCAATCAAGAAATGACGGGTTGAACTTGACTGACTTCCTATGATTTGTTGGCCTTTGTCAAGGTCATAGGGGTTAGGGGCAAAATATTATCGGGAATTTCAAGCGTTGAAATTTGCAATAAGATTGCATACCTTCTATGAGATAGTTGGATCCCGATACCCACTGCGAGTAATTGTTACTCCCGGGAGAGTTTTACACAAGACAATTAGCCGATCAAGTAGGTGTCTAGAAAGGTGTAAACGGGGTTACGTCTCTGGGAAAACGAGGTTTACATTAATTAGGTTCGTGCGAAAGCACGGGGAACCTCCCTCAAAGTACCGACACTGGCCTGGCTGAAAGATCGGCGAAGTTGTAGGGTGTAATTAATCTCGGCTAGTCTTTCCTTTAAAGGTTTGAAGTAAGATTTGATAAAAACGGTGGGAGCCATCCTGATTAGATAAGATAATAACCAATCTGATCTTGCAAGAGCATACGCTAAAGTGTTTTCTTCTCTCTCTCTCCAGGTAGCGACCATGTCATGCCTTAATAAAGATAATAATATGGATGTATTGACCGAACCCGCATGTTATACTGTGCTGGGGAACGTTGGTTCTGTTCTGTCTTATAAGAGTTATAGGACTGAACAGGACATAGGGGAATACCAGGATTCCCATGCCACCCGAATGAAGAAAGTACATGATGATGCATTTTCTTCGGGTGTGTTCGTTACAGAGAACTGTTTCTCCATTTTCCCTACGTCCTGGGTATTAGATACCGGGTCAGGATCCCATATATGTAATCAGTTACATGGGCTTAGGAAAGGTATAGAACTTGGAGAAGGTGATAAAGACATAAGAGTTGGAAATGGTGCAATTGTTGCAGCCAAAACTGTCGGGGAATATCACCTTGCATTACCAACTGGTAATACATTGGTTCTGAACGAATGCTATTACATGTCGAACCTGATATGCAACATTATATCGGTTTCTTTGTTGAGTAAAGAGGGATATAATTTTGTATTACAGGATAATGTTATGAACATTTTCCATAACCAAAAATTGGTTGGATCAGGCACGTTATATAATGGCATTTATGTTCTAAATCAATCAACAGTTCTGAGCATAACAAACACACACAAGAGGAAGAGTTCAGAACTGAACGAATCCTTCTTGTGGCATTATAGACTCGGTCATATAAATGCGACACGGCTAGCTAAGTTGCATAAGGATGGATACTTGAAACCGT
This sequence comes from Agapanthus africanus, assembly GCA_030015575.1. Classification (NCBI taxonomy): domain Eukaryota; kingdom Viridiplantae; phylum Streptophyta; class Magnoliopsida; order Asparagales; family Amaryllidaceae; genus Agapanthus; species Agapanthus africanus. The sequence continues at coordinate 170,076,312 of CM057338.1, read as the reverse complement.
TCGAATTTTCATCTTATGACACTTGCCAGTCATGTCTCAAAGGCAAAATGACCAAAACTCCGTTTACGGGACACGGAGAAAGAGTTACCGAACTCTTGGGACTGATACATAGTGATGTATGCGGTCCCATGTCTACACATGCCAGGGATGGTTCTTCGTACTTCATTACATTCACTGACGATCTCTCTAGATTCGGATATGTGTTCCTGATGAAACACAAATCAGAAGCTTTTGAGAAATTTAGAGAATATAAACAAGAAGTCGAGAACCAAACTGGAAAAAGTATTAAAGTCCTTCGATCTGATCGAGGAGGTGAATACTTGAGCAATGAATTCCTGGACTTCCTAAAAGAGAATGGGATTCTCTCTCAGCTGAATCCTCCATATACACCACAGCACAACGGTGTATCAGAACGGAGGAACCGCACCCTATTAGATATGGTGCGCTCTATGATGAGCACAGCTGAGTTACCTATTTCCTTCTGGGGATATGCACTGGAAACAGCAGCATGCCTATTGAATCAAGTTCCATCTAAATCTGTACCTACCACACCATATGAGATATAGAGTGGGAAGAGACCATGTTTTAAACGTGTTAAGATATGGGGTTTTCAGGCCTATGTTAAAACACAAAATCCGGACAAACTCGAGGCACGGTCAGTTCTATGCAAGTTTGTGGGATATCCCAAACATTCACATGGATATTTTTTCTACCATACTGAGGAACAAAAAGTGTTTGTTTCTCGACATGCCACCTTTTTAGAAAAGGAATTTCTTACAAAAGAAATTAGTGGCGACAAGGTAGAACTAGAAGAAATTCCGGCTACACAAACTCAAACTGAAGATTTAGTGGAGCCAGAGGATTCAGTAGCTCCCAACGAACCTCAGCCTCTCCGTCGATCTAGTAGGGTTCCTCGCCAACCTGAGAGATACTACGGTTTTCTCATGGACGGTGGGAGAGAGGATTGCATCATGGAGGATGATGACCCAACTAGTTTCGAGCAGGCCATCACGAGTGGAGACTCAGTGAGATGGATGGATGCAATGCGGTCTGAGATGGAATCCATGTACACCAACAAAGTGTGGACTTTGGAAAATGCCCCTGAAGGGGTAAAACCCATTAGGAGCAAGTGGATCTTCAAGAAAAAACTTGGTGTAGATGGGAAAGTGGAGACTTTCAAAGCTAGACTTGTAGCAAAGGGTTTTCGTCAAAGACCAGGTGTGGACTATGACGAGACCTTTTCTCCAGTGGCTATGCTTAAATCCATCCGGATCATACTTGCCATCGCTGCATATCATGATTACGAAATCTGGCAAATGGATGTTAAGACCGCCTTTCTAAACGGTAATTTAGAAGAGTGCGTGTACATGACTCAGCCAGAGGGCTTCGTAGATAGTGGGAGCAGCGGGAAGGTGTGCAAGCTGCTTAAATCCATTTATGGATTAAAGCAAGCATCGCGGAGTTGGAACATCTGCTTTGACGTCGTTATCAAAGAGTTTGATTTCGTCAAAAACGTAGATGAACCTTGTATTTACAAGAAGGTAGCAGAGAGTAAGGTTGTCTTCCTCGTATTGTACGTGGACGACATACTCTTGATAGGAAATGACATTCCTATGCTGCAATCGGTCAAGCTCTTCTTATCACAAAGATTCTCAATGAAAGATCTTGGTGATGCCTCCTGCATATTGGGAATCAGGATCTATAGAGATAGATCCAAACGGATATTGGGATTGTCCCAATCCAGGTACATTGACACCATACTAAAGAGGTTTAGTATGGAAGAATCCAAGCGTGGGAACTTACCCACGATCTCTGGAGTCACTCTCTCCAAAGAGATGTCTCCCAAAACTGATTTGGAGAGAGCTCGCATGCAAGGGATACCCTATGCTTCGGCTGTAGGCTCTATCATGTACGTGATGCTGTATACCAGACCCGATGTAGCATACTCACTAAGTGTAGTGAGCAGGTATCAAGCCGATCCTGGAGAGAGTCACTGGACAGCTGTGAAGAGCATTCTCAAGTACTTACGAAGGACTAAAGAGATGCTCTTGGTGTATGGTAATGGAGAACTCCAAGTGGAGTCCTTTACCGATTCGAGCTTCCAGAGTGATAAGGACGACTCTAAGTCACAGTCGGGATTTGTCTTTACCCTTTACGGAGGGGCGGTTAGCTGGAAGAGTTCCAAGCAGGAAACCGTGGCAGACTCGACGATGGAGGCTGAATACATCGCTGCCAACGATGCTGCCAAAGAGGCTGTCTGGATCAAGAAGTTCATTACTGAACTTGGAGTGGTTCCATCCATTGAGCATCCAATACCTTTGTATTGTGATAACAATGGAGCGGTGGCTTTGGCCAAGGAACCCAGGTCCCATCAGCGATCCAGGAATATTCTAAGGCGATATCACCTGATCCGGGAGATAGTTGATCGCCGGGAGATCGAGGTCAGGAGGGTTGACACGAAGAATAACACAGCGGATCCACTCACGAAGGCCATTCCCCAGATACAGTTTGAGAGACTCTTCGGGATGCTCGGTATGCGATACTACAGCAGCTGGCCCTAGTGCAAGTGGGAGATTGTTAGTTGTATGTATGCCCTAGAGGCCAGTATTGTACAGATGATGTATATTATATTGGATGCTTGGACATATATAGAGATGACTTTCTTGCTCGATATGATAGTATGCTATCTGGTTGCTCTTTATCTTAACATGTATACTAGTCTCTTTATACTGTCTTATAGTTACATGTTGGTAAAGCCCTTAGGATGTGTACTTGACTACCTGGAATATGATGCAGATCATACTAGTGGGGACATGGTGGTCCATAAGTACATCCTTCAAGGTCCCTAGTCATAGGTGTATCGAGACGGGGCATCGATATACCAGTGTAGACTAGCGTATACGCTTCTCGACCCATAAGATAGGCGATGGATGATCTCATATCCATTGATGTTTGACATCAGAGATGGTATACGGGTGCTCAGTGGAGACTGGGTACACTGGACGGACTCGCCGAGAACTCCCAGATGGTATTATACCTCACGTCAGATGGCAGTTCTCAAGTGACACTTGTGCAGGTTAGTCTGTAGACCCGAGATCGTCATAGAGTCTTGTGTGATTCCCACTGTGCTTTGATTTCCACCTTACCGCGTCCATGAAGGTGTGCAAAACGGTGGTTTTTGGGTACAGTCCTGAGTCACATGGAGGCAATGAGCGATAGGAGGGGTTTCGTCTCTCCCGGTATTGGGGTTTGATGTTGCGCTGTGCTCGATTGGCCGTAACAGGGAAGTCCCTGGCCAGGGCTGATTGGAGATTTACTGGTAAGTGTTACCAGTAGTTTCTCGACCCGTTATGAGCCTCACATCGGCACGACTTATCGGTTATTGGGGTCTGACGTTTACCACCCCTAGACTTGATATGTGGCATATCAGACGAGGAGACCGGACTGTACGGGAAGTGTTGCCGGTTGGCTCGACGGGAGTTGAAGCAGGTTCGCTTGTTCTCTTCTGATCGTTCAATACCCGGGTGGCCGTTACGTTTAACTGACCGCTTGCGGCTTGGGGGTGCTTGATATGATCATCACCCACTGCCGGCGTATTGACGAGTCTTAGAGTCCCACAAAGGAGTTACCTAGTCCAGGCGAAACGTTGTGGTGCGCGTATGCGATATGCGCATGGACCCGATTAAAATGCGCGTATAGGATACCGTATATTGATCAGGCGGCTTGCTTTTGGTTTGGGCCATATGTGATATGACCGGATTGATAAATCAAGTGTTGATTTATCATTTAACCATTAGTTTCTCACTAGAAATCCTTTCTTGTATTTGATGGATGTATGCATGCATGTATGCTTTCTTTATAGATTCATGCACATATGGATGTACATACACACACACACACACACATACATCCTTCATGGTTGTACATACATGAAAATGGTGGCAATATAAGACTCACACCATGGTTGGATTTATATATGATTTATTATTGCATTTGATTTAAAACAAAAGAAAAGAAAAGGATAATTCATGGATACTTTCTACACTCTTCTTGACCTAACCATTCTCACCCACCATTTGACCATGGATTACTTTTCCTTTTGTGTTTTTAACTCAAATTCAATAATATCCTAACCATGGTTTGATATGAGAAGAGGAAAATATATATTGATATATTTTCTATTTTTCTTTCATGAGTTATTCTTATCTTCTTCTCAAAAATAGCCATCATCTTCTTCCTCCTTCTTCACTTGCTCTCTAGACTTTTGTAGTGAGCAAATTACATAACAAGATTGGATTTTGAAGTGAGAATAAGAACTACAACATCATTTTACACAAGTTTAGCCCACTTGTTTAGAGTGTTATCTTCATTCGTTCTCTTGATCGGGTGAAGTTGCGAGCTTGGACTAGGGACTTCGGGTGGATCGTCGTGGACATGAGAGGACTTCAAAAGGACCTTCCTCCAACACCCAAGAGGCCGAGGAGTCTAGCGTAGGGAGCTACAAAGGTTGTACTCTCTAAACCCTAGCTTTTCTTTCATGAGATGATGTGAAAATTTTGAAACCCTAACTTTTCTAGGATAGATCCTTTGTAAGTTTACTTAGCACCCTAAAAATTCAATTTTTGGTACATGTGGTGCTTCCAAACCCTTCATGAGGTGCTAGGCTAACCTTTCAGAAGGAAGATTTGATAAAAACAGTGGGAGCCATCCTGATTAGATAAGATAATAACCAATCTAATCTTGCAAAGAGCGCACGCTAATGCGTTTCCTTCTCCCTCTCTCTCTCTCCATGTAGCGATCAATGATACGCCTTAATCAAGATAATAATATAGATGTATTGACCGAACCCGCTTATTATACTGGGTTAGGTTCCGCTCTATCTTATGACTGTCATAAGTCTGAGCAAGGAATAAGGGAATAACCAGATTCCCCTGCCACCCAAACAAAGACGGAGCATACCGATGCATCTTCTTCGGGTGTGTTCGTAACCGAGAACTGTTTCTCAGTTTGCTCTACGTCCTGGGTATTGGACACCGGATCAGGATCCCACGTATGTAATTTGTTACATGGGCTAAAGAGAAGTAGAGAACTGGGAAAATGTGATAAATCTCTAACAGTAGGGAATAGTGCAATTGTTGCAGCCAAAGAAGTTGGCGAATATCACCTAGTGTTACTAACAGGTAATACATTGATTCTGAACAACTGTTACTACATACCAAAGATGATATGCAACAATATCAGTTTCTTTGCTAACTAAAGAAAGATATAATTTCACATTAGAGGATAATGTTATGAATATTTTTCTAAATCAAGTGTTGATTGGGTTTGGTATGTTATTTAATGATATAAACATTCTAAATCAAACAACAGTTCTAAACGTACAAAACACACATAAGAGGAAGAGTTCATAAATGAATGAAGCCTACTTGTGGCATTATAGAGGTCATATAAATGTGACAAGACTAGCTAAGTTATATAAAGATGGATATTTGAATCCGTTTACATCTTATGAAACTTGCGAGTCATGTCTCAAAGGTAAAATGACCAAAACTCCGAGTACTGGACACGGAGAAAGAGCTACTAAACTCTTGGAAGTGATACATAATGATGTATGTGGTCCTATGTCTACTCATGTCAGGAATGGTTGCTCATACTTTATTACATTCACCGATAATCTCTTAAGATTCAGACATGTGTTCTTGTTAAAACACAAGTCTGAAACTTTTGAGAAATTCAAGAAATATAAGAACGAAGTAGAGAACCAGACGGGTAAAAACATTAAAATCCTTCGATCTAATCGGGGAGGAGAATACTTGAGCATGGAGTTCCTGGATTATTTAAAAGAGAATGGGATTCTCCCTCAGCTTACTCCTCTATATACACCACAGCACAACGGAGTATCGGAGCGGAGGAATCGCACCCTATTGAATATGGTGCGCTCTATGATGAGTACTGCTGAGTTGCCTATTTCTTTTTGGGGTTATACACTTGAGACAGCTGCATACCTAGTGAATAGGGTTCCGACCAAATCAACGCCTACCACTCCATATGAGATATGGGAGGGGAAGAGACCATGTCTTAATTTCATTAAGATATGGGGTTATCCAGCCTATGTCAAAAAGCAAAATCTGGACAAGCTCGAGGCAAGGTCAGTTCTGTGCAAATTTGTAGGATATTCTAAACATTCGCGAGGGCATATCTTCTACCATACTGAGGAACAAAATATGTTTGTTGCTAAACATACCACCTTTTTAGGAAAGGAATTTCTTGTAAAAGAAATTAGTAGTAATGAGGTAGAACTAGAAGAAGTTCCAGCTACACAAACTGTAACAGACAATTTGGTGGAACCGAAGGATTCGATAGTCCCCGACAAACCCCATCCACTCTGCAGATCTAGTAAGGTTCCTCATCCACCTAAGAGATACTATGGTTTTCACGTAGACGGTGGGAGCGAGAATTGTATCATGGAAGATGATGACCCGACTAGTTTTGAGCAGGCCATCACAAGTGGAGACTCTGTGAAATGGCTGGATGCTATGCGATTTGAGATGGAATTCATGTACACCAACAAAGTATGGACTTTGGAAGTTGCTCCTGAAGGGGTAAAACCCATCGGGAGCAAGTGGATCTTTAAGAAGAAAATTGGTGTATATAGAAAAGTTGAGACTTTCAAAGCTAGACTTATTGCAAAAGGTTTCATCAACGACCTGGTGTCGATTATGATGAAACCTTTTCTCCAGTGGCTATGCTTAAGTCCATCAGGATCTTACTTGTCATTGCTGCATATCATGACTACGAAATCTGGCAGATGGACGTCAAGACCGCTTTTCTAAATGGTGATTTAGAAGAGAGCGTGTACATAACTCAGCCAAAGGGCTTCGTAGACAGTGGAAGCAGCGGAAGTGTGTGCAAGCTTCTTAAATCAATCTACGGATTAAAACAGGCATCGCAGAGCTAGAACATCTGTTTCGATGAAGCTGTCAAAGAGTTTGACTCGTCAAAAACATAGATGAACCTTATATATACAAGAAGATTGTAGAGAGTAAGGTTGTCTTCCTCGTATTATACGTGGATGACACACTCTTGATAGGAAACGATGTTCCTATGCTACACTCGGTCAAACTCTTCTTATCACACAAGTTCTCCATGAAAGATCTTGGTGATGCCTCCTACATCCTGGGGATTAAGATCTATAGACATAGATCTAAACGGATGTTGGGATTGTCCCAATCCAGGTATATAGACACCATACTAAATAGGTTTAGTATGGAAGATTCTAAGCGTGGTAATTTACCCACTTTCTCAGGAATCACTCTCTCCAAAGAGATGTCTACCAAGACTGATTTGGAGAGGGCTCGCATGCAATGGATATCCTATGCTTTGGCAGTCGGGTCAATCATATATGCGATATTATGTACCAGACCGGATGTAGCTTACTCACTAGGTGTAGTGAGTAGGTATCAATCAAATCCTGGGAAAAAACATTGGACAGCTGTGAAGAACATTCTTAAGTACTTGAGAAGGACTAAAAAATATTCTTGGTGTATGGTAACGGTGAACTCCAGGTGGAGTCCTTTACCGATTCGAGCTTCCAGAGTGATAAGGATGACAGTAAGTCAGTCTCGGGTTTTGTCGTTACCCTTAATGGAGGGCGGTATGTTGGAAGATTTCCAAGCAAGATACCGTAGCAGACTCGACGATAGAGGCTGAATACATCGCTGCCAACGATGCTGCCAAAGAGGCTATCTGGATGAAAAAGTTCATAGCTGAACTTAGTGTGGTTCCATCCATTGAGCATCCAATACCTGTGTATTGTGATAACAATGGAGCTATGGCTTTGGCTAAGGAACCCCGGTCCCATCAGAGATCCAGACATATTCTTAGGCAGTCTCACCTGATCCGGGAGATAGTTGATCGCCGAGAGATCGAGGACAGGAGAGTTGACACGAAGGACAACTTAGCGGATCCACTCACGAAGACCCTCCCCAAGACGCAATTCGAGAGACTATTTGGGATGTTGGGTATGAGATACTACAACAACTGGCCTTAGCACAAGTGGGAGATTGTTAGGGATATGTATGCCCTAGAGGCCATTATTGTACATTGATGTATATTATAGTGGATGCTTGGACTTATATATAGAGGACTTTCTTGCTCAACATGATAGTATGCTATCTGGTTGTCTTTATCTTAACATGTTCACTAGTATTATTATACCGTCTCTCATATACATTTGATAAAGCCCTTAGGGTGTACGCTTGACTACCAGGACTATGATGCGGATCATACTACTGGGACCTTGGTAGTCCACAAGCACATCCTTTAATTGTTCATAGTCGATGGTATATCGAGACAGGGCATCGATATTCCAGAGTAGACTGGTGTATGCGTTTCTTGACCCTATATGGGGGCGATGATTGATCCCATAGCCATTGGTGTTTGACATCAAAGATTGTACACAGGTGCTCATTAGAGAATGGGTACACCGAACAGAACTCGCCGAGAACTCCTAGTTGGTACTATACCTATCGTCAGATAGCAGTTCTCTGGTGACACTGGTACAGGTTAGTCTGTAGACCCGAGATCGTCCTAGAGTCTTGTGTGGCTCCCACTGTGCTTTGATTTTTTCCTTACCACGGCTCAAAGGAGTCGTGCAAACAAGTGGATTTTGAGTATTGTCCCGAGTCACATGGAGGCAATGAGCGATAGGAGGGGTTTCGTCTCTCCCGGTATTGGGAGTTGATGTTCCGCTATGCTCGATTGGCTATAACTGGAAATCCCTGACCAGGGCTGTTGATGAGATTTATTGGTAAGTGTTATCAGTAGTTTCTCGAACCGTTATGAGCCATACATCGGCATGACTTATCAACTTACTGGGATCTGACGTAACCACCTCTAGACTCAATATGTGACATATCAGACGAAGAGACCGGACTGTATGGTAAGTGTTACTTATAGGCTTCACGGGAGTTTGGACAAACTTGCTTGTTGATCTTCTATTCGCTCAATACCTGGGTAGCCGTTACGTCCAGTTAATACCGCTGACGGCTTGTAGGTGACTGATGTGATCATCACCTACTGTTGGTGTATTGACAAGTCTTTAGAGTCCAACACAGATGTTTCATAGTTCAGGCGAAATGAAGTAGAGCACATATGCTAGTATGTGCGGGGGCCTGATTAAATACGAGTATGTGATACCGTATTGTAATCTTACAGTTATTTGACAGTTACTTGATATCGGTTAGATTATATGTGATATAACCGGATTATTGAATCAAGTGATGATTCGATAATGTGATATACAGATAAATGATATTAGTCAGTTATATGTGATATAACCGGATTATTAAATCAAGTGTTGATTTAATAATATGATATATATTTATATTTGATATAATTATATATTAACTAATATTATTAGCTCACTAATTATTTTCTTCATAATATATATATATATACACACACACACATTTTATATGAAGCATGGTTGATTTTCTATTTTATGGAAAATAGAAAAATGAGGTGGAAAGTTGAGGAATGGGGTATAGCATGGCTTTGGAATATGTTTATTCATTGCCTTTACTATTGAAGCATGGGAGCATTTTTTATTGTGAGAAAATGCATGCTTCAATAAGTGAAGGCAAATGAAGAAAGCCATTCAAGACTTGTGTTTTTTTCTTGTGTTCATTTTTCTTCACTTGAGCTCTTTCTCTCTCCATTCTCACTATCTTATTCTTCCTACACCTCAAAGCCATAAACCCTCACATATGATGTGAAACATTTGGCTTTGAACAAACCCTAGTGAGCTTAAAACCCCTACTTCACCATTCTAAACTAGATAAGCACTTTGCTTTAGGGTGTTTCCTTCACTTATTGGATATAGTGAAGAGGTAGCTTGAGCTATAGAAACATCGGGTGGATCATTTTCGACTTAGGGGATCAAGGAGCTAGCTCGATCATTCTTCAAGTGAAGCTACGAGGAGTCGTAGGGACTACTGCCCGGAGCATAAGAAGAGAAGGACACGGTCATCAAAGTGTAGGGTTCCTAGGCACACTATGGAGGTCTCACAAGGCATCAACCATGCCAAATTAAAATTTTACGGGGCCGAGAAACCCTAGACTACGGATCGTTGGCTAGAATTCTAGGCGAAATACGAATTTAGTTAACACTTTAACTAAAGGAAGAGAGCTACAACCTTTGTAGATCCGGTTATCCACTTCCTTAGCTCCACGTGGGTGTCCTCTCGCTGTCCATCATGAATCCTGAACTCATTCGTCGGCTTCATCGGAGAAACGGGCGGAATAGGTCGTCGGCTTCGTGTCAAAGACGATCTACGTCGAGGCATCACAAGTTCAAGCTCCGACTTCACAAAGTTGTGAAACTTGTGAAGAAAACACCCAAAACAACTTGGCAAGAGGTAGAGGGTGGAGAAATAGGAGGTGGGTTCACTTTAGAATTGGATTTCACTCACTTTTGCTCAAGTTGCCATTGATGGCATCAAGCTTTTCTCTTGAAGATGAAGATGAAGAAGCAAATAGAATATGATAAGTGTTGAGATAAAATAAAAATAAATCAATATTTATCATAATGTGAACCATAGTTAAGTGTAGAGAATTAACTAAGGTTAGAATAATGGTTAGGGTTTAGAGTGAAGACAAAATGGTCACAAAGTCAAAGCTTCATGAAGCTTCAACAATGTTCAAGAATGAAAGCAACCATTTTGTATTCTTATCCCATTCTTTTTCAAAAATGAATAAATAAAAGAATGGATAAATAAAAACCCTAATCACTTTCTTAACCTAAGTTTAATTCTATACACTTAACCAAAAGAGCATGCATCATCAAACATGATACAAACATGTGCACAAAAGTATATCACATATACAACTTGCACATCAAGTGAGAAAATCTGTATAAAGTGAACCAATACTAGTTAATGCAAAGTGATATATCAAATATATAATTATACATCAAATCATTAAATCAACATTTGATTCAATGATCCGGTCATGTCGCACATAACCGACTAGTATTCAATGTATCGTTTTATCGAATCAATGATTCGATAACTAGGTCATATCGAATATAACCAATCGAAACATTTATCGCGAGAATGAAATGCGGTATCACATACACGCATTATTCTCGATCCTGCACATATCTCATATGCGCTCCTATTTCGTTTCGCTTGAGCCAGGAAACCTCTGTGTAGGACTCTAAAGACTCGTCAATACGCCGGTAGCAGATGATGATCATATCAAGCATCCACAAGCCGCAAGCGGTCTGCTAAACGTAACGGCCATCCGGGTATTGAGCGATCAGAAGATCGACGAGCTAGCCCGCTCACACTCCTGTGAATCCAACCAGTAACACTTACCGTACAGTCCGGTCTGTTCGTCTGATACGTCGCATATCAAGTCTAGGGGTGGTAAACGTCAGACCCCAATAACCGATAAGTCGTGCCGATGTGAGGCTCATAACGAGTCGAGAAACTACACTTAGTGAGTATGCTACATCGGGTCTGGTACATAGCATCGCATACATGATAGAGCCTACTGCCGAAGCATAGGGTATCCCTTGCATGCGAGCTCTCTCCAAATCAGTCTTGTGAGACATCTCTTTGGAGAGAGTGACTCCAGAGATCGTGGGTAAGTTCCCACGCTTGGACTCTTCCATACTAAACCTCTTTAGTATGGTGTCAATGTACCTGGATTGGGACAATCCCAAAATCCGTTTGGATCTATCTCTATAGATCCTAATTCCCAATATGCAGGAGGCATCACCAAGATCTTTCATTGAGAATCTTTGTGATAAGAAGAGCTTGACCGAATGCAGCATAGGAATATCATTTCCTATCAAGAGTATGTCGTCCACGTACAATACGAGGAAGACAACCTTACTCTCTGCCACCTTCTTGTAAATACAAGGTTCATCTGGGTTTTTGACGAAATCAAACTCTTTGATAACGACGTCAAAGCAGATGTTCCAACTCCGCGATGCTTGCTTTAATCCATAAATGGATTTAAGCAGCTTGCACACCTTTCCGCTGCTCCCACTGTCTACGAAGCCCTCTGGCTGAGTCATATACACGCACTCTTCCAAATCACCATTTAGAAAGGCGGTCTTAACATTCATTTGCCAGATTTCGTAATCATGATAAGCAGCGATGGCAAGCATGATCCGGATGGATTTAAGCATAGCCACTGGAGAAAAGGTTTCGTCATAGTCCACACCTGGTCTTTGACGAAAACCCTTTACTACAAGTCTAGCTTTGAAAGTCTCCACTTTCCCATCTACACCAAGTTTCTTCTTGAAGATCCACTTGCTCCCAATGGGTTTTACCCCTTCAGGAGCAACGTCCAAAGTCCATACTTTGTTGGTGTACATGGATTCCATCTCGGACCGCATAGCATCCAGCCATTTCACTGAGTCCCCACTCGTGATGGCCTGCTCGAAGCTAGTTGGGTCATCATCCTCCATGATGCAATCCTCGCTTCCACCATCCATGAGAAAACCGTAGTATCTCTTAGGTTGGCGAGGAACCCTACTAGATCGGCGGAGAGGCTGAGGTTCATTGGGAGCTACTGAATCCTCTGGTTCCACTAAATCTTCAGTTGTAGTTTATGTTGCTGGAACCTCTTCCAGCTCTACCTCATCGCCACTAATTTCTTTTGTAAGAAATTCCTTTTCTAAAAAGGTGGCATGTTGAGCAACAAATACCTTTTGTTGTTCACTGTGGTAGAATAGATATCCATACGAATTGCTTGGATATCCTACAAACTTACAAAAAACTGATCGTGCCTCGAGTTTGTCCGGGTTTTGCTTTTTAACATAAGCCGGACAACCCCATATCTTAACTCTTTTAAGAGATGGTCTCTTTCCATTCCATATCTCATATGGAGTGGTAGGCACAGATTTAGTTGGAACTCTATTCAATAGGTATATGGCTGTCTCCAGCGCATATCCCCAGAAGGAAATAGGTAACTCAGCTGTGCTCATCATAGAGCACACCATATCTAATAAGGTGCGGTTCCTCCGTTCTGATACACCGTTGTGCTGTGGTGTATATGGAGGAGTCAGCTGAGAGAGAATCCCATTCTCTTTTAGGAAGTCCAGGAATTCATTGCTTAAGTATTCTCCTCCTCGATCAGATCGTAGGATTTTAATACTTTTTCCGGTTTGGTTCTCAACTTCTTGTTTATATTCCCTAAATTTCTCAAAAGCTTCTGATTTGTGTTTCATCAGGAACACATACCCGAACCTAGAGAGATCGTCAGTGAATGTAATGAAGTATGAAGAACCATCCCTGGCATGTGTAGACATGGGACCGCATACATCACTATGTATAAGTCCCAAGAGTTCGGTAACTCTTTCTCCGTGTCCCGTAAACGGAGTTTTGGTCATCTTGCCTTTGAGACATGACTGGCAAGTGTCATAAGATGAAAATTCAAACGGGTTTAAATATCCATCTTTATGTAACTTAGCTAGTCGTGTCGCATTGATGTGGCCCAGTCTACAATGCCACAAGAAGGATTCGTTGAGTTCAGAACTCTTCCTCTTGTGTGTGTTTGTTATGCTCAGAACTGTTGATTGATTTAGAACATAAATGCCATTGCACAACGTGCCTGATCCAACCAACTTTTGGTTACGGAAAATGTTCATAACATTGTCCTGTAATACAAAATTATATCCCTCTTTACTTAATAAAGAAACTGATATAATGTTGCATATCAGGTTCGGCATGTAATAGCATTCGTTCAGAACCAATGTATTACCAGTTGGTAATACAAGGTGATATTCCCCGACAGTCTTAGCTGCAACAATTGCACCATTTCCAACTCTAATGTCTTTATCACCTTCTCCAAGTTCTCTACCTTTCCTAAGCCCATGTAACTGATTACATATATGGGATCCTGACCCGGTATCCAATACCCAGGACGTAGAGCAAATGGAGAAACAGTTCTCTGTAACGAACACACCCGAAAAAAATGCATCAACATGTACTTTCTTCATTCGGGTGGCATGGGAATCCTGGTATTCCCCTATATCCTGTTCATTCCTATAACTCTTATAAGAAAGAACGGAACCAACGTTCCCCAGCACAGTATAACATGCGGGTTCGGTCAATACATCCATATTATTATCTTTATTAGGGCATGAAATGGTCGCTACCTGGAGAGAGAGAGAAGAAAACACTTTAGCGTATGCTCGTGCAAGATCAGATTGGTTATTATCTTATCTAATCAGGATGGCTCCCACTGCTTTTTATCAAATCTTCCTTCAAACCCTAAAAGGAAAGACTAGCCGGGATTAATTACACGCTACAAGTTCGCCAATCTTTCAGCCAGGCCAGTGTCGGTACTTTGAGGGAGGTCCCCCGTGCTTTCGCACGAACCTAATTACTGTAAACCTTGTTTTCCCAGAGGCGTAACCTCGTTAACACCTTTCTAGACACCTACTTGATCGGCTAATTGTAATGTGTAAAACTCTCCCAGGAGTAACTCTTACTCGCAGTGGGTATCGGGATCCAACTATCTCATAGAAGGTATGCAATCTCATTGCAAATTTCAACACTTGAAATTCCCGATAATGCTTTTGCCCCTAGCAACTTATGACCTTGGCTAAGGTCAACAAATCATAAGCGCTAGTCAAGTTCAACCCGTCATTTCCTGATTGAATCAAACCCACCCGTACGACCCTTGGCTAAGGTCAACAAAGTCGCACGACTACCCTAACTCAATCACATCTCATGTTTTAGCAGATAAATACTAATTAGCTACCGTACACCACGCCTTGGCTAAGGTCAACAAACGCAGCACGAATACTAACTAGTCTCTATCTGAAATGACGGAGGGCTACGCAGGTTTTTCTGAAAACCTATTGCGTAATGAACTTGATATCGTCGTAGAATCAAATGAAGTTTTTGAAATGGAGTGATTTTGAGGCTTTTCTAGTTTTGCTAAAGGAGTCACTCCCGGTGAAGGGATCTCGGTCCTTTCCTCGTCGAATGAGGTGCGGGATATATCATATATATCGCTGTGCAAAGCAAAAACCCAAAAGCAGTCAAAAGCAAACCGAGTGTGTAGCATCTGCCAGTTATTGCTAAAGGAGTCACTCCCGGTGAAGGGATCTCGGTCCTTTCCTCATCGAATAAGGTGCAGGGTATATTATATATACCGCTATGCAAAGCAAGAACTGTAGCTACCTGTTTTGTTTTAAAAATTTGATTCTACAACATCTTAGGTTTCTTTTCTTTCATTAATCACATTAATGAAGTCCCATCATTTAAGTACCTAAACATCACAGATAGATATGACGTACACTTATGCCATCCGCATTCGCCTCAATGTCCCCTCGTGCACCGTTAGGTTAGGTAACTAACGACAGAGCAGGGCAGGGCTAGCGCGGGTGTAAAACATAAGTAACGTCTATATAATATATCATATATACTATATACTATATCCATCACAGAACATCACATGATCACATCACAGATATCGCAGCAGAAGAAACATATGAAATATTGGATATACTAGGACGCCCGTGTTTTCAATACGAGCCAGTATAAAACACGGATTCCACGGTCGTGATGAATAGCCAATCCCACACCCCTAGACCCCTACGAGAGCGGCAAGCAACCCTGCCAATTCTAGGGTTAGGAGACCCGGACTCGACTCCTCGAGTTGGTCTTCCACTGGACCCTAGAACCCGGTTACTTGTGCTCCCCTCCTTGGGTCTATCCTAATGCAGAAAAGTAAATAATATACAAGAGGTGACATCTTCCGCTACCTGGAAGTGCCCCAAATAAAAGAATATTACATACAAGTTTTTACATGAATGAAAATGAAAAACACTCATCTCACATAAAAAAAACCCGGCTATTCAAACACGACGATCCAATATAATATATCCAGCAACACATAACATCACATGTCATCAACGTAAGTAAGTATGCATACCCCAATTGTCGTTGACGTATAGCAACGAAACCGGGGATATGAACATACTACACTTATGGTCACAGAAAAGAAATTGTAAAACTACAACAGTTGGAATCCGCAACCTCTTTAGACATCACATGCCTAATCAAATGAAATACTTAGACATCACATGCCTAACAGTTATAAACCCCGCATTTTAGTCTCATTATCGAAAACTCTTTTCAATATCAAGTGAAACTAAACCGCTAGATTTATAACATTCATTCAGTTATCTCATAACTGTTTGTGAATTCCAATTATTGTAACACATTCCAGATAAATAGAAAATGTTAAATTTTTTTCGATCGAACAGTCGAATACCCAAGTTTTCCCGATACAGCTCAACACATGAAATAAGTCTAACAACATTCAGTTTGTGCCTCAGTACCAACGGTCCAGCCGTAGAAGGGTCAAGCCAACGCCTCACATGTGGCACGCCGTACTGCCCCAAACCCGAGGGTTTAAAGGGCAGTTCAAGACGGTCACATAATCGAGTTAAGGTTTGTTGTCTTCTAGAGGGTCCATCGCGTTACTTGCACTACTTAGAACGTCGTTAAACTACGGAAAAATCCAACACTTGGAAATTTCCCGACAAGGGAAAAATTGGGTATTTATATCCGGTCGAACTTTTTAACATATTCTAAAAATTATCCGGAAAGACACAAAGACGAAATTTGATACCCCGATCGAAACACCGAATCCCCAAAGCAACCCCAGAAAATTCAACTCTTGAATAATAATTAAAAATACCCAGGAAAATCACCACTGGAAACTAAGAATTACTGTGTAAAATTCTTTAAATATTGAGGCCGTACGACCGTGGATCCGCCGCATGAGCCATGCTCATACCGCGGATCCGCGCTGGCTTAGTGGAATTACGCTCACGAATTTCACAGTAAACCTTATAATTTCCTGCTGATTTTTCTGCATATTTTTAATATCGAAAAACTCCAGATTTTGGAAAAATTCCAGAGAGCATGTTTGGTTTAGGGTTTCGGGTTCGTTCGGGCTTCAAATTGCGTCTAGACTTCGCCTAAGGCTCTAGCTAGTCTCTGATACCACTGTAGGGTTCCTAGGCACACTATGGAGGTCTCACAAGGCATCAACCATGCCAAATTAAAATTTTACGGTGCCGATAAACCCTAGACTACGGATCGTTGGCTAGAATTCTAGGCGAAATACGAATTTAGTTAACACTTTAACTAAAGGAAGAGAGCTACAACCTTTGTAGATCCGGTTATCCACTTCCTTAGCTCCACGTGGGTGTCCTCTCGCTGTCCATCATGAATCCCGAACTCATTCGTCGGCTTCATCGGAGAAACGGGCGGAATAGGTCGTCGGCTTCGTGTCAAAGACGATCTACGTCGAGGCATCACAAGTTCAAGCTCCGACTTCACAAAGTTGTGAAACTTGTGAAGAAAACACCCAAAACAACTTGGCAAGAGGTAGAGGGTGAAGAAATAGGAGGTGGGTTCACTTTAGAATTGGATTTCACTCACTTTTGCTCAAGTTGCCATTGATAGCATCAAGCTTTTCTCTTGAAGATGAAGATGAAGAAGCAAATAGAATATGATAAGTGTTGAGATAAAATAAAAATAAATCAATACTTATCATAATGTGAACCATAGTTAAGTGTAGAGAATTAACTAAGGTTAGAATAATGGTTAGGGTTTAGAGTGAAGACAAAATGGTCACAAAGTCAAAGCTTCATGAAGCTTCAACAATGTTCAAGAATGAAAGCAACCATTTTGTATTCTTATCCCATTCTTTTTCAAAAATGAATAAATAAAAGAATGGATAAATAAAAACCCTAATCACTTTCTTAACCTAAGTTTAATTCTATACACTTAACCAAAAGAGCATGCATCATCAAACATGATACAAACATGTGCACAAAAGTATATCACATATACAACTTGCACATCAAGTGAGAAAATCTGTATAAAGTGAACCAATACTAGTTAATGCAAAGTGATATATCAAATATATAATTATACATCAAATCATTAAATCAACATTTGATTCAATGATCCGATCATGTCGCACATAACCGACTAGTATTCAATGTATCGTTTTATCGAATCAATGATTCGATAACTAGGTCATATCGAATATAACCAATCGAAACATTTATCGCGAGAATGAAATGCGGTATCACATACACCCATTATTCTCGATCCTGCACATATCTCATATGCGCTCCTATTTCGTTTCGCTTGAGCCAGGAAACCTCTGTGTAGGACTCTAAAGACTCGTCATTACACCGGTAGCAGATGATGATCATATCAAGCATCCACAAGCCGCAAGCGGTCTGCTAAACGTAACGGCCATCCGGGTATTGAGCGATCAGAAGATCGACGAGCTAGCCCACTCACACTCCTGTGAATCCAACCAGTAAAACTTACCGTACAGTCCGGTCTGTTCGTCTGATACGTCGCATATCAAGTCTAGGGGTGGTAAACGTCAGACCCCAATAACCGATAAGTCGTGCCGATGTGAGGCTCATAACGGGTCGAGAAACTACTGGTAACACTTACCAGCAAATCTCTGATCAGCCCTGGCCAGGGACTTCCCTGTTACGGCCAATCGTGCACAGCGCAATATCAACCCCCAATACCGGGAGAGACGAATCCCCTCCTATCGCTCATTGCCTCCATGTGACTCGGGACTGTACCCAAAGACCACCGTTTTGCACGCCCTCATGGACGTGGTAAGGTGGAGATCAAAGCACAGTGGGAATCACACAAGACTCTATGACGATCTCGGGTCTACAGACTAACCTGCACTAGTGTCACCTGAGAACTGCCATCTGACGTGAGGTATAATACCATCTGGGAGTTCTCGGCGAGTCCGTCCAGTGTACCCAGTCTCCACTGAGCACCCGTATACCATCTCTGATGTCAAACACCAATGGATATGGGATCATCCATCGCCCATCACATGGGTCGAGAAGCGTATACGCTAGTCTACACTGGTATATCGATGCCCCGTCTCGATACACCCACGACTAGGGACCTTGAAGGATGTACTTATGGACTACCATGTCCCCACTAGTATGATCTGCATCATAGTCCAGGTAGTCAAGTACACATCCTAAGGGCTTTACCAACATGTAACTATAAGACAGTATAAAGAGACTAGTGTACATGTTAAGATAAAGAGCAACCAGATAGCATACTATCATGTCGAGCAAGAAAGTCATCTCTATATATGTCCAAGCATCCAATATAATATACATCATCTGTACAATACTGGCCTCTAGGGCATACATACAACTAACATAAAGGTTGTAGCTTCCTTCCCTTCTTGTAGTTTTATCATATCATCATAATAAAATCCTAATATTCTAGTTAGATCTAGGTTAGTGTTCATTAGCACCCGGAATTTTTGAAAATTGCATATGTGATGCCCGTTTTAACCATGTCGCGGTGCTAGTAAACACTTTCAGCAACACAGAATGGTGGATAATCTTGGAGTCTCGGGTTTCATTTGAGCCGCAAATAAAACCCAACGTTCCCGGTCGTGTGGATAGCCTGTACAATGAAAACCTGGACCCCTACGAGCGCGGCAAATTACCCGCCAATCCCAGAAGTGAGGTAACCTCAATCAACAAAGTGATTGGGCCACCCAGCACTTCACTAGATCCGGTAACTTGAGCGCCCCTCTATAGGTCATCCTATACCCCTTACGAGTGCGGCGAATAGCCCGCCAATTCTAGAGTGATGCCCCCTCCGTCTCAACGCCATGAGATGCGAGCTTGTTGCCTTCTAGAACCCGGCTATTCGTGCACTCCACCGTGGAGTAATCCTAGTACAGAAAATAAAAATATATATATACAGTGGCGACATCGACCTCAATCCGGTCGTTCCCTAAACAAATAATATACAATCCAGCAAAGACGGCAGTCCACATGTCGGATGCTCGCCTCACAATATTAATATACAAATGAATCTCAACTGTACCACTAACATTGCATCACAAGATATCCACCACGACTATCCAACCACAACCACAGCACAAACACAGAACATCAACGTGAATGTCATGTTCGCAAACCCGTCTAAAAGAACATATAGCAGTTAGACGAGCTGTACCGCTCTAATGACATTCACGATCACAAATAGTAATGTATGTACTGAAACTATTAAACAGTGTTAAAAATAACGACTTCAAAATACCCCGAATTGCCCCAAAACGCAAGATAACAGAATATCTAACCTGGGCAAAAACAAACAATACCTAAAACCTTAAATCCAAGAGACAAGAACACAGAACAAAACCTAACTCAATTTCATCTTACAAAACCGGTGGGGCCGACCGATTTGGCACTTTGGCCGGCCATAATGAGGTGAAATCGTCTCGTTTTTTGTTTGTGATCATATCACAACTAAAGGAGCAATCTGAAATTGTTTTAAAAAAAATTAGAGCCTCTGAAAATTTCGACAGAAACTTGGATTTTCGTTTCGTGTTTCGGAGTTATTTCGATTTCCTTACTTTAACATTGTTTAAACCTGCTAGTGTAGGATTTATGGGCTAGCTCTGATACCATGAAAGGTTATGCTAACACTCTAGCCATCAACCGAGGCCAATTGCGGAACAAAAAATTTTCTAACGATGTAAACTTAGCACTAGAATAACCCTAAACTGGATCAACCATAAACCTAACTAGCAACTAAAGAAGCTATCTACTATGAAAAGAGTTTATACTAAGAGTCTCATGTCCTTCGGGTCTTCACTCCTCTCCTTTAGCACGCTCCTAGTGGCCTCCATGATCGAGCTTGATCGACGGCTTCCTCACGTCAAAGATGATCCACCCGAGAGTGTCGACTTTGAGCTCCTACCTTTTAAACTAAGGTAACTAGGTTACTTAGTATGCTAATCTAATTAGCCTAGAGGATGTAGAGAGTGATGATGGATTGTTTTGTCTCAAGAACCCATGGTTTCTCAACACATGAGACTATTAGGGTTTGAGGTAGAAAAAGAGAAGCTTGGAGGAGATCAGAGTGTTGTAGAGAGCAACATGAGAATAGAATGAAGAATGGCTAAGTCTTGTGACTAATAAAGCAAGCATCCCAAAATAATAATAAAAAATTATGTTCATCACAAAATATTTAGATATTTTCCACAAAATATCTAGATGCCACCTTACCTCAATAATAATCCATGACTCGCTAAGTGAGTCACCAAGTAGCCATACTTCATTCAATGAATGATAACACCTCACCCTCCACCTCATTAACCATTAAACTAAATGGTTAAAACAAATAATGAGGTGTCTTCTTCTAGAAGCACTCTTGTAACAAATTATAAGAATACCCTTTACCGTATATACATAGCCGTATCCGTATTCCGAAAAATATGAATACAAAAAAGATGAAAATAATCCAACAGTATAATACCAGCATCCGGCTTAAACCAAAACCCATTAGTATTATCCGCCTGAACATCATACGTACATAAATACACGTATGTGATCGAACCCTGCCGTAAAACCATATGGCCTCTACATCGTTCCGCCCAAAGCAGAGAAACTCTCTGTGTGGGACTCTAAAGACTCGACAGTACGCCGGCAGTGTGTTACTGGATAAATCCATAACCATAAGCACGTCAATGGCACTAGCTGTACGTAACGGCTACCTGGGTACCTATCAAAAAGGAAAACTGACGAGCAAACTCATCCAGATCCCTACTAAGCCTATCCGTGACATTATCTGTACAGTCCGGCCTCTTCATCTAAGAGTATCGCATACCGGATCTAGGGGATGGTAATCGTCAGACCCTAATAACCCGATAATTCGTGCTAATATGGCTGAGGACCAATCCGGGAAACTACTGATCAACCTATCAGTAAATCCCAACTGCCTTGGCCAAGATCTTATGGTCCTGACCAATCTAACACAGTGCGATATCATCTCCCAATACCTGGAGAGACGAATCCCTGATAATCACTCACTGCCTCCATATGGCTCGGGACTGTACCCAACCAAAACCTGTTTGCACGACTTAGTAGAGCCGTGGTAGGATAGTGATCGAAGCACAGTGGGAACTCATACGAGACAAATTACGATCTCAGGTCTAAAGACTAACATATACACATGTCATAAAAGAACTGCTATCAGACGATAGGTATAATACCATCTAGAGGTTCTCTGCGAGTCCGTCCAGTGTACTCACCCCAGTGAGCACCTGTATATAATCTTAGGTGATCATACCAATGGTTGTGGGACCAACCACCGCCCATCGTCGGGGTCTAGAAACGTACACGCAAGTCTACTCTAGAGTATCGATGCCCGATCTCGATACTCCTGCGACTTGGGACATTTAAGGATATGCTTATAGACTATCAAGCTCCCACAAGTATGATCACTATCACAACGCAGGTAGTCAAATAGGATCCTACGGGCTTTATCAACATGTAACCGCAATATGTAATAACGTGTATAACATATGCCATGTTAAGATAAATTCAAACCATAATAGTATACTACTATATCAAGTCTTTATCAATATGTGCAAACTGGATAAAGCATCAATAAAACAAATACGCATATCCTGATAAAGACAACTGAAATAATATACTATATAACCGAGCAAGATCGTCCTGTACTTACATATCCCCAGCATCCACATGTATACATATATAATAATGGCCTCTAGGGCATACATATCCAACAGGCTTCATCCATCAAATGTATATGATGTTCAACAATCAAGGGACTAATCCCTTTGATGTCCACCATTTTCTAACCGAAAGCTTGCTGATTCGATCTCAAGAAAGAAAGAAGAGCTCTCTTTTGTTCTAAGGCTAGAGAAGATGATATGATGACGGGTAAAGACTTATTCTCACCTAAATATGCATACTTAAAATGAGACGGCAGCGACTTGAGATCAGGTGTCAGCGGAGAGACGATAAAAGGCAGGGTAAGAGAACGATACTCGGACTCCATGATAGGTTCACAACTAGCGTAAGAAATTGACTCGGATAGCTTAACTAACTTGTTCGACAAGTTAAAGGATTCGAACTTGGGGGTGGACTTGTCGATAGGAGCGTCCCGTGAATCAAGATCATTAAGGAAAGTAGACCCTTCGTATTCCCTATTCGTGTAAGGAGTAGTTGGATCAAATAATAACGCACTGGTGGCGTCGAGATCATCATCCTAGAGCAAAAATTCTTCAAATTCGCAACTGTCGGAAGCTATCTCGTTGAAGGAACATATATCAATTATGTAAGTAAAAGATTCAAAGGGTTGACTTCCTATCCTGAAAATGTTAAGTTCAATTGTTATCTTCCCAAAGGATAGGTTCATAGAACCGTTACGATAATTGATTACCACATTCGAGATTGGGAGAAATGGTCGATCAAGAATCACCGGGATTTGGTTCCGTGGGTTTGCCACAGGCTCTGTATCTAAAACTATAAAGTCCAAAGGGAATATAAATTCCCTGACTTTGATCAACACATCCTCTAGCTCACCCCTAAGGTGGGTGATAGATCGATCGGCCATCTGGAGAGTGCAATGCGTGGGTTTCTACTCTCTTATGCCTAATTGCTCATAAACAGAATACGAGAGCAAGTTTACACTAGCACCAAGATCGAGTAAAGAGCGACTGATGTTTTTACCCCCAATAGTTATAGATGATGTCGGACAGCCGGGGTCCTTATGTTTCTTGGTCAAATTTTGGGTAAGAGAATCACTCACATTGCTTGCTAAGAAAAGCTTTTTAGGTATTTGAATTTTCCTTTTCTTAGTGCACAAGTCCTTAAGAATTTTGCATAGGATGGAACTTGTTGGATAGCATCTAAGAGAGAAATATTATTGTTAACTTGCTTAAACTTTCCCATAATCTTCTCCATCTGTGGACTTGGTTTGTTGGGCCTAAACCGGTTTGGAAAAGGAGATTTATTAATAGGGGTTGGGTCCAACACTTGTGGAGAAGTTTATAGGGATGGAATGGATCCCAAAATTTGGTTTGGGTGGTCTGAGATGGTAATTCATTCAAAGAAGTAGACTGAGGGTTCGAGCCCAGTGGAGAATGGAGAATGGGCTCAGAAGAAGATGTTTGGTTAAAAGAAGTAGAAGTAGTAGCCGGGATTTCATCGAAATCATCAACTTGTTCACCAACATGGTTATTCAGTACTCTTCTCAATCTCAATATAGTTATAGCACTCACATTATGATTTTGTTGGTTAAGGAAAGTGTTAGCGATTTTTGGGTGGTCGGGATTTGGTAGAGCTTGAGATGGAAGTTTCCCTTTCTCTCTTTCACTCATTGCGGCATTTAACTGTGTAATTTGTACTTCGATAGATTTGATACTTTCACCGTGGAAAGCAATGTGTTGCACTAACGTTTGGATAGAAGACGTTAAATTAGCCGATGTTTGCACGGATTGTTTAATAAATACTTCTAAGCTTCTTTCGAGTGCAGAGATTTTATCGGTACCATTCGGAGGAACATTATTCTGTGGTTGGAAAGAATTGTTATAAGGGGCAAAGTTGTTGGCCGGATTTTGGAATGATTGCGGTTGAAAAGGCTGCTAAATTTTTTGTGGTGGTTGTTATTGTAGATGGGGAAACCTTTGGTAGTTATTTTGAATTTGGAACTGATTTTGATTTTGAGTTTAATTTTGGGTCCAAACAAATTTCGGATGATCCCTCCATCCCTGGTTATATGTGGATGAATAAGGATCGTTTCTAGGTTGTTGCTGAAAAGAAGCATTGGTTTGTTCATGAACTTTGGACAGAGGATTCAAATAACATTCTTCCGTTAAATGGGACGAGTCATAACAGCAACCACACACGGTTTTGAGGAACGTAACTTGGTTTAGGGAGGCTGAAAAGAATTTGCTTTCAATAGCTTCGAATTTCTTTTGCATCATAGCCATTTCGGCTTTCATTGGGATGGAAGCGTTGAGCTCATGGATACCTGCCCTAGATGAAGACGAAGATGATGTTGTTGGTCTTGTGCTCTCCCACTGTAATGATTGTTCTACAAGATCTTCAAGAAATTTCCAAGCTTCCTCGTCGGATTTTGACATGAAATGACATCGACAAATGATTTCTAGCATTTGTTTTTTCGCTAGATTAACACCCTCATACATAATTTGGCAAAGTTTCCATTTTCGACTTCGTGATGAGGGTATTGGACAAGGAGATCTTTAAATCTTTCAAAGCATTTCCAAAAGGGTTTGTTGGGAAGTTGGGCAAACTGGTTAATCTCTCTCCGAATACGAGTATTTTTATGATTAGGATAAAATTTCTTTAGAAATGCTTTAACAAATTCATCCCACTTGGTGATAGAATGTGAGGAGGTGCTAGAAAACTGCTTCTCTGTGAGATCGCACAAGGTAAAAGGGAGAAGATGTAATCGCATAGCATCCTCTGAAACTTGGGTGGTGCTCATCATTGTACATACGTTTTCGAATTTATTTATAAAAACGTATGCATCCTCAGACTTAAGCCCGTGAAATTTGGGCAGCAAGTTGATGAAATGGGGTTTAATTTCGAAATTATCTCCATTGGCTGGTGGAAGAGACAGACACACAGGAAGGAGTCCGCGTGTATGGTAGCATCGGACTTGGAGAGCAATGCGTGGTGGTTCTGAATTTGCGCACTTACGGGTGGTGGCAATGTGGTGTTGTTAAAACCCGGTGGAGGTCTATCCATCTTGAGAGATTGGTAAGTGGCGGAGAAAAAGAAGGTGAAGCAGTATCGACATCGGAGTCGACAGCAAAAACGCGGACTAGACAGGCACTAGAATCTCATGTCTGGCCGATCATGCACTAAGCGGGTTTAGTGCATATGGCAGCGTGTGATAACGTATGAGAATGATTTTAAGAAGGCTTTGCTTTGAAAAGAGTGACAGACACAACGCTTGACTTAACCAAGCACAAAATGCACATCAGTCCCTACAGCTAGGGTCATCTAGATCAAATCACTAGACCGCTCTTAGACTTCCAAAAGACAAGACGTAAGATTGATCCTCTATCACCTCCTTATCAATCTTGCAGCCAGGTAAGTGCCAGGTAAGTGGGAGGTATCCGCTATACAAATCACCGAAATAGCGGGCCTAATTAAATAAACCACTTTCCTTAATCACACTTGCCTTAGACACCACAAAAGAAATGCGGATAAGTAATAGATTACCCACGACCCTCCATTGTTCTAATTGAGCGCGAATGTCCTTAGAGGCTTGGTCTAGATATTTTTTATCAATGTAGGGTGATACGTATTCTCATTTGTGATTTGTGGCGCCTAGGAAGGGTGATGAAATCCCCACCTAATCTGAATTTGGGTTTCTTGCCCTTTAATGTCCGTTTTAAATATGCAAAACAAACCAAAATCTAAAACACGCAAAATGATTTTTTAGCGGCATTGTTTGCAAAGAATCCTACAGATAAAAATCGTTTATTGGAGGATTATATGAGAGAGGAAGACTATAGGATAATACCAGAAAAATTTGGGGGCTCAATTCTCCAAGATGGTCACACTTCCGCCGCCCAATGCTCCCTTTGGCCGCGGTTCCACCGCCGTATTTTGGAGTCTCGTCTCCAAATTTCTTCACAGTACTCCAATGCTCCTCTTGTCCAATTTGAAAGTATCTGAATCTCTGTTGGTTCGCTCCAATTACTCCAGATTACCTTACAAAACTCGCACAAGAATCGTAAAAACACAAAATGCGGTTTTGGTTCTCTTTTATTTTTATTTTTCTGGTTTTTATTAGAAATCAAGCCGAATAACAAGAAAAATATTATGACCGTTTCCCCGGAAACGGTGCCATTTGATTGGTTCGAAAAAGCGCAATCAAGACGGTGTCGCAAAATAGCTAGCCGCGATGAGTACGGGTCGTCCACAAGGAAATGGTGAACAGCTTTTCTTGTTTTAAACGAGTTGATAAAAGAAAGGTGAGAATGTTGTCGTTTATTATTAAGAAGGTTTGAAAATTTTATAATATAAGTGCGTGTAGGGTTTATAGGATTTAATAGTTAATGGGTGGAGTTTTAAGAATGATTCTTTTTATCTTTTAATTATTTAATACTAGAGAAATAGCGATGAATGTGGATTAGGGTTCTTGGAGGGAATTAGAGTTTCCCTCTACTCATCATTGTCCTTCTATTGATCTCTATTTATCTTAAGTCCTTAACAAAACGATTATTAACGAATCTCAAATCATGGTCATGACTATCATGAATTGATAGCGCGCCCGATAAGAGAGTTAATATTCATTTTACAAAAGTTTATAAAAATTAAAGCTTTGAAAAGAATTTAAGAGATATTTTTCATCCATTATTCTACCATATCCTACAAACCCTACCAAGCAAGAATTTACTCACTCATGGAACTCAATGAAGTAGAAGAAAGGTGGAAGAAAACGGAACCCATAATTAAAAACAAAAATGCAGAAAGTAATTGCGGAATATAAAGGCGGAAAGTAAATGCGGAAAGTAAATGCGACAAAATTAAAGAAAGAACTACCTTTTATTGATTAACTATTGCATTACAAGAGTTTCTCGCTGAAAAACCAAATTACAAAACCCTAGTTTTCTCTAAATAGCTTACTTGGTAGATCAGTCGATACTTTGATGGATTTTGTAGATAATTTTGATGATAGATGCTCTCGGTCCTTTTATAGGCTTTAAAACTTGAAACCCTAGTCATCATAAATAAGTGTGTGAAATTACGATCAAGACCCTGAGTTTTCACATTCTCTGGCCACCAATAGACCGCACAACCGCCGCCTATTACCCTTGTTGACCATGGATCCGCCGCCCCTTGGTGAGTTTGTGCTTCCAAATTCTTCGTGCCTTTTTCTCCCGGTATTTGGAGATCCTTCTAATAAAAATATTCTGAAAATATATCTCTTAGTCTCTGTCGTTGCAAGATTCTTCAATTTGCTCCTAATATTCGGCAGATTTGGTTTGCTGAATCGATTTGCTGTGGATCTCCTACTTATAATTCTGACCTGAGTTGATCTTATTATAATATCTGCACAATATCTCAAATCACATTGTTAGAAACATTTGTTTTATTTAAGATATTATTCCAATCAATTAAATGATATGATATTTTGATAATAATGGTTAAGAATATTTGATATGATATACATATATTTTTCCTAATTATATTAATTATAAATTAAGAAACATATGATAATAATCTTTTTATAAATAAACCCACATATGTTCTTAATTTACCAATAACACATTTTAGCAGTAAACAATAATAGGGAAAATGTCCATACAAATGTGCAATAAATTTGACTGATCAAACCCACAAGGATCGGAACATGCAAAATACCATAGATTTTGGACAGCATTTCTTGGCTGATTTCAGCAGCAAATATCATTCAAAAAACAGCCACAAACTTTGAAAACGATTTAGAAAAAGCGTTCCCGAGACCACACGGGTCACCCTCAATACCCTACAGAGTCCCCGTTCCAAAACGAGAGCTCCGGGCATCGAGTATAAGATTGAAAACTCGGTTTTAAAACCGATTTGTCGCTGTTTTGGACAGAAAAAATATGGCTGAAAACTACCGAGAAAAAATGCATTTTGCGATGAATTCCAAAGTCATAAAAGCTATTTTAAGTGTATAGTTGGCTCTGATACCATATTAGTTTGTTTTGCTCGCGCTACGCAAGTCGCGGCCAAGGCGGAAGCGAAAACAATGATTTTCTTAGCAAGCACAAAACACAATACCCAATGATTCAAACCATACACCAAAACTAGCAACTAACATACAAGGTTCGTAGAGATTACAACCTTTGACGCATGTCCACTCAATCTTGGAAGACCCCTCCAAGCTTCTTATATGCTGTTGGGAATAAGCTTGAATAGCGACCATCCTTGCCGAAGATAATCCACCCGAGGGAACTGTTCCAAACTCCAGTTTCACCTAGTGAAGCAACCGAGACTTCAAGCTCGCTAGGAATAAAGAGTAGGAATATAGGAATTTTTCACTATGATTTTCTTTCTAATCTAAGGCTCAAAAGAGCAAGTAAAGAATAAAGAGGAGGAGGTGAGGAAACTTAGCTATCACTAGAATGAACTAAGTGTTTGCTTGATAAAATGGATGAAGAAATGGAATGGCTTCATTATTTTTCAACCATACAAAATAAAATATCATAACCTTTTGTAATAAACAAATGAATGCCCATACCTTTCTATATGTTTTCAACCATGCTCAAAGACATCTCACCCTCCACCTCATTTCATGAATATTCATAAATGAATATTCACAAATGAGGTGTCCATCTTCTAAAACAAATTCCGTATAAATACGGAATACAACCCGGTATACGTATCGGAATACATATGCACGTATCCGTATAAAAATACGAATAGCCAAGAGAGAGAAAATGAATAGTGAACAATAATACCATAATACATATATTTAAAATATATATAAATTATTAAATCAAAAACTGATTTAATAATCCGGCTTAATCGTAAACCGCTAGTATTGTCAACCGTCCGATTAAAGTCCGTGTAGCCTGTACACATATTTAATCGGACACCTGTATATACCAAGATATGTCATCTACATCATATCGCCTGAACCGAGTAAACCCTCTGTGTGGGACTCTAAAGACTCGACAATATGCTGGCAGTGATTTACTGGATAAATATAAAAACCACAAGCACGTCAGCGGCGCTAGCTGTACGTAACGGCTACCCAAGTATTTGCCGAAAGGGATGTCGGCAATCAATTCCGTCCATACCCTATTGAGCCTGAATATAACAATTTCCGTACAGTCCGGTCTCTTCGTCTAAGAGTATCGCATACCGGGTCTAGAGGATGGAAAACGTCAGACCCCTAATAACCCGATAAGTCATGTCGGAATCAAGCTCATCACCTACCGAGAAACTACTAAACTTATATCAGTAAATCTCATCTATCGTGGCTAATGATTTAGGATGATCGATGGCCAGCCGAACACAGCGTGACATAGACTCCTAATACCAGGTGAGACGAATCCCTGACAATCGCTAACTATCTCCATGTGGCTCGAGACTGTACCTAACTAAAACCTGTTTGCAGAACTCCTTTTGAGCCGTGGTATGGCAGTAATCTAAATATAGTGGGAACTCACACGAGATAAATGACGATCTCAGGTCAAAAGACTAACCTATACTCATACCACTAGAGAACTTCCATCTGACGATAGATATAATACCATCTAGAAGTTCTCGGTGAGTATGTCCGGTATACTCACTTCCAGTGAGCACATATATACTATCTTAAGTGTTACAAAACCAATGGCTTGTGAGACCGACCACCGCCCCTCGTCGGGGTCTCGAAACGTATACACTAATCTACTCCGGAATATCAATGCCCAGTCTTGACATTCATATGACTAGGGACATTTAAGGATGTGCTTATGGATACCCAGCTCTTACATATATGATCGCCATCATAATTCTAGGAGTCAAGAAAGAATCCTACGGGTTTTATCATTATGTATTAGCGACGCGTAATAACAAGTAAAACGCATACACGTCAATGATAAAGACAAACCATATAGTATACTATTATTTCGAGTAAGATTATTCTACGTGTATAAGTCATCCCTCAATTATTCTAATCGCCTACCTGTAATTACAATAATTGTCTTGAAGGCATTATATCCAACAGTGCTCACGTGCTATCGCGTGAGCACTGCCATATAATATATGGCAGTGGCACTCACGTGCTTTTCATATGAGCGCTGCCATAAGAATGCGGTAAAGAAACTCATGTGTTTAACATGTGTGTGCTCCCGTGTTTAACATGTGTGGGCTATCATAGGATTTAATCCTATCAAAAGTCGGTATTTATATACTTTGCATGTGAATGCTTATGTGTTTAACATGTGGGCGTTGCTATATGATTTAATCCTAGATGCAGCAGGTACTCGTGTGCTTTGCACGTGAGTGCTCGCGTGTTTTGCAAGTGAGCGCTCACGTGCTTTGCACATTGGAGGCTGTCATAGGATTTAAATCTATGTGAAACCGCTACTCACATGCTTTGCATGTGAGTGATTACTTGTTTAACACATAGGGGTCGCCCTCTATTTTTATAAAGGGAACAACATGGTTTGATCCAAAAATTTTGGCGGGAACAAATGTCCCCCACTACTTTGCCCATGTAGGTATATACGTAGGTCAAGTAGTGCAAAATTATACATCACCATAGAATTTATGGTTCAGGATACAGGTTTAGGTCTCTTTCGCCTAAGATTTTGTCCATCTTCATGAGTCATAAGGGTTTCAAGAAGGTTTTTCTCCTTATAAGTCATGAGGATCTTATAGGTGCATATTCTTTCTGTAAATCATGAGGTTTCCTAATTGTCCATTGCCTCCGTGGGTCGTAAGGATCTCACTCGGGTATTTTTTCCTTACGAGTCGTGAGGACTTGTAAGTGGCTTCTTAATTTCATTGGCATGCAACTTTGATGAATGCGGCCTATGGATAGTATAAAAGAGTCATTATTGACCTCCTTGTAGGGCAGCAATGGCAAGCCCCTGCATTTAGTTACGCTATCGCATTGTGATAAAAACTTTCACCTGCTCTAGGTAGATCACTTCGTGTCGTATTTGTGGGGTGTTTTTCGTCATCCCGCTGAGATGGGAATGCGCGCGCATGTCAGGCATGTACAGATTTCTTCTGCCTGGGGCAGGCGGGGGTTTATTGATTGTGGGGATCCGAATCTCCGGCAGCCGCGAACTAAGCTGCCGTTAATTACCCCTCACTTTTGAAGCGAGGGAATCACCGATTGAAGGGTCAAACTGATCATGTGAACTCAATATACCATGTGCGTGTGTTGTGTTTTGAAGGGTATTTAGACGTATCGGGGGTCTCGCAGAGTTTACGGGGGTCCCGCTGGGCGCCAGCGCCTCACGCGTATTTTAGTGGAAAGTGTATGGAAAAAAAGAAGGGTGAGTAGCGTCCTAAGGATGCGTGGGAGCTAGGCGCCAGCGCCTCACGCGCCCGGCATGTGGGTGATGGATATATATGCCCTAGAGGCCATTATTATATATGTATACATATAGATGCTTGGATATATATATGTACAGGACAATCTTGCTCGATATGATAGTATGCTATCTGATTTATCTTCATCTTAACATGTGCGTATGTCTTACTTGTTATTACATATCATTTATACATGTTGATATAGCCTGTGACTACCAGCGTTGTAATGGCGACCATACTTGTGGGAGCCGGGTAGTCGATAAGCACATCCTTAAAAGGTCCCTGGTCTTGGGAATATCGAGACTAGGCATCGATATTCTGGAATAGACTGGTGTATACGTTTTTAGACCTTGATGAAGGTCGATGGTTGGTCCCACAGCTATTGGTCTTCTGCACCTAAGATCGTATACAGGTGCTCACTGGGGATGAGTACACTGGACGGACTCGCCGATAACTTCTAAATGGTACTATACCTATCGTCAGATAGAAGTTCTTAGGTGGCAGGAGTACAGGTTAGTCTTTAGACACGAGATCGTCATTTTTCTCGTGTGAGTTCTCACTGTGCTTTGATCACTAACCTACCACGACTCTACTGAGTCGTGCAAACAGGTTTTGGTTGGGTACAGTCCCGAGCCACATGGAGGCAGTGAGTGATTGTTGGGGATTCGTCTCTCCCGGTATAGGGAGTTGATATCGCACTGTGTTCGATTGGTCAGGACCATAAGACCTTGGACAAAGCAGTTGGGATTTACTGATAGGTTGATCAGTAGTTTTCCGGATTGGTCCTGAGCCGCATCTGCATGAATTATCGGGTTATTAGGGTCTGACATTTACCACCCTCTAGACCCGGTATGCGATACTCTTAGACGAAGAGACTGGACTGTATGGAGATTGTCATGGATAGACCCAGTAGGGATCCGGATGAGTTTGCTCATCGACCTTCCTTTTTGACAGGTACCCGAGTAGTCGTTACATACAGCTAGTGCCACTGACGTGCTTGTGGTTATGAATTTATCTAGTAACTCACTGCCGGCGTACTGTCGAGTCTTTAGAGTCCCATACAGAGGGTTTCCCTGGTTCAGGAAAAATGATGTAGTAGCCGTATTGGATACGTGCAGGGTTCCGATCAATTGATTGTACTACGTACTCAGACTTTCGATCGGACAGTTGATAATACTAGCCGGCTCGGGATTGAGACGGGTTATTAAATCAGGTATTGATTTAATAATTTACATATATGTATTTCGATATGTATATTCTAGTATTATGTTCTTTATGTAATTCTATCTCTTCGGGTATTCATATTTTGATACGAATACAGGTATGTATATACAGTAGACTGTAATCTGTATTTTATAAGGAAAACATTCTAAAAGGTAGACACCTCATTATTGGTTATTTCCATTTATCTTTAAATGGATAATGAGGTGTAAAGTGAGGTGAGGAGAGTATAGTGAGTGTCATACCTCAATAGTGTTAGTTATATGTATTCCCTAGAGGCCATTATTGTACATGTGATGTATATTGTAGTGGATGCTTGAACATATATAGGGAGGACTTTCTTTCTCGACATGATAGTATGCTATCTGGTTGCTTTTTATCTTAACATGTACACTTATTATCTCTCTCTCTCTCTCACACATGTTGATAAAACCCTTAGCATGTGTACTTGGCTTCCAGAACTATGATGGAGATCATACTAGTGGGGCCAAGGGTAGTCCACAAGTACATCCTATAACAGTTCCTAGTCTTGGGAGTGTCGAGATAGGGCATCGATACTCCAGAGTAGACTAGCGTATATGCTTCACGACCTATGAGATGGGCGATGGATGATCCCACATCTATTGGTGTTTGACATCAGAGAAGGTATACGGGTGCTCAGTGGAGACTGGGTACACTGAACGGACTCGCCGAGAACTCCTAGATGGTATTATACCTATCGTCGGATAGCAGTTCTCTGGTGACACTGGTACAGGTTAGTCTGTAGATCCGAGATCGTCATAGAGTCTTGTGTGATTCCCACTGTACTTTGATTTCCACCATACCACGGTCAAGAGATCGTGCAAAAAGGTGGTTTTTAGGTACAGTCCCGAGTCATATGGAGGCAATGAGCGATAGGAGGGGATTTCGTCTTTCCCGGTATTTGGAGT
Organism: Agapanthus africanus; assembly: GCA_030015575.1. Taxonomy (NCBI): domain Eukaryota; kingdom Viridiplantae; phylum Streptophyta; class Magnoliopsida; order Asparagales; family Amaryllidaceae; genus Agapanthus; species Agapanthus africanus. The sequence goes on along the minus strand of CM057338.1, from coordinate 170,042,229 downwards.
TGATGTTGCGCTACGCTCAATTGGCCATAACAGGAAATCCCTGGCCAGGATTGCTGAGATCTTCCGGTAAGTGTTATCAATATTTTCTCGAACCGTTATGGACCTTGCATCGGCATGACTTATCAGCCTATTGGGGTCTGACATTATACCACCCCCAGGCTGTGATATGCGACATATCAGACGAAAAGACCGGACTGTACGGTGGTGTTACTGATTGGATTCGCAGGAGTGTGAGCAGGCTTGCTTGTTGATCTTATGATCGCTCAATACCCGGGTGGCTGTTACGTTTAGCAGATCGCTTGCGGCTTGTGGGTGTTTGATATGATCATCACCTACTGCCGGCGTATTGACGAGTCTTTAGAGTCCTACACAGAAGTTTCCTGGTTCATGCGAAACGAAGTAGGAGCACATATGTGATATGTGCGGGACTGAGATTAATGCATGTATGTGATACAGCATTCTATTCTCGCGATATGTGATATCGGTCGGTTATATGTGATATAGCCGGGTTATCGGATCAAGTGTTGATTCGATAAGTTGATTCATATGATATTAGTCGGTTGTATGTGATATAGCCGGATTATTAAATCAAGTGTTGATTTGATAATTTAATGTATAATTATATATTTGATATATTACATTACACTAACTAATATTAGCTCACTTAAGTATTCATTTTTCTCACTTGATGATACATTAATATATATGTGATATATATTAATTGTATTATTTTCTTTTGTTCACACTAACATATATGTGATATATCATTGTGACATGCTAGGTTACACATGCAACATGTTTGTATGAGACTTATACCATGCTAGGTTAATACTAGGGTTTTATTTGTTTTAAGTAATTCAAACACTTGGATTTTTTTATGGCTTGTGGAAACATGTAGAACATTGACATAGTCAACTTGTTTGTCTTGCTTAAGATATTTGTTAACCCAACACTAACCATACACCATGGTTGATTCTCTACATGAGTTAGGCATGAGATAATAACTCACCATGGTTGCATTTCTAACCTCATCTAATTTTTCATCACTTCATCTTCTTCTTCCTAATGAAAAGAGTTTTCTAGGGTTTGAAAAGGTGATGAAATATTGTGAGAAAATTAAAACTAAAGTGAGCCCACTTCCTACTTCATCATCATCTACTAATAGCCATTTAGTTTAGGGTGTTTGCTTCACTAATTTCACACATTAGTGAAGAGCTAGCATGAGCTCGATTCTCCTCGACGTAGATCATCTTCGGCTTCGAAGGTATTAAGCAAGTTTGTTCATTTCTTCATGTGAACCCTTACTAGAGTCCGGTTCTTCGCAACTTACAGTGAAGGGACTACGATATGGAGCTTTAGAAGTGAAGGACCGGTCTACAAAGCTTGTATTCCCTCATTCACTTAGTTGTAAAGTGTTTACATTTTGTATCGTCGCATTTTCTAGTAACGATTATAGGGTTAGGCTTAGCTAATACGGTAATTTTTTAAAATTGGCATGGACGATACCTCCCAAAACCTTGCTGCCGTGCTAGACAACCCTGCAGTGGTATCAGAGCCATGCTAGAAAATTAGATAATGTTTTCTAGGATTACAAAACCGAAACACCCAATATGAAAACTTGGTTTCTATTGAATTTAAAAGGTCTTCAAAAAAAAATTTAAACAACTGCAGAATTTTGTATAAGATATGACATGAACACCATGAAAATTTGAGGGGGTTTTGTGCAAATTTGGCTGGCCACATCATGCTTAAAACCGGCCTCCTCGGCCCAATTTTGGAGTTTTGACTTCAAATTTTCAGGATGTTCCAGTCTCTGGGTTTTAGGGTTTCAGGTGTTGTTTGTTTTTGCTAAATTTGCATGTGATGTTAACTTTCTGCAAAGGCAATTTGGAGTGTTTCGTAATCGTAATTCTAACATGTATTCGGGTTATTTAAACGATTTTAAAACGTTCGAACGGATATCAATAACCCAATTTTTCCCCGCTGGAAATTTTTCAAGAGTTGGATTTTTTCCGAGTTTAAAATTTTTAGAAAATCTTGCAAGCGATTCTATAGACCCTCTAGAAGAACGAAACCTTAACTCGATTCTGTGACCGTCAAAACCGCCACTAAACCCTAGGGTTTGTGGTAGTTTAGCGACGCCACAGGTGAGGCATTGGTTGACCCTTTTACGGCTGGTTCATAGGAGCTGTGGCATGTTCTGGGTACTTTTTGAACTCCGCTCAAGTGTTGAGCTTGTTGGGAAATTTTGGATGCTTGCTTATTCGATCGAAAAGTTTAATTTCGTCTAGCTATCTGTGATTGTGATACAATATTTGGAATCCACATAAGTAGTTATGTGATAACTAGTTTGAATTTTATAAATCTAGCAGTTTAGTCTCATTTGATCGGTTGCCACGGGATTTTGATGTTGATCAAAAGTCCGTCGCAATTACGTAGTGTACGCGGATACTCGCCGGGTAACCTTAATAGATAGCCATGCTCCATAGCCCCGACTAAGTGACTGTAGGAGAACCCCATCACCAAAAGCATCCGTTCAGGTGCTCGCGGATCAAAAGTCCGTCGCAATTACGTAGTGTACGCGGATACTCGCCGGGTAACCTTAATAGATAGCCATGCTCCATAGCCCCGACTAAGTGACTGTAGGAGAACCCCGTCGCCAAAAGCATTCGTTCGGGTGCTCGCGGGTTTGTGGTAGTTTAGAGACGCCACAGGTGAGGCATTGGTTGACCCTTCTACGGCTGTTCATAGGAGCTGTGGCATGTTCTGGGTACTTTTTGAACTCCGCTCAAGTGTTGAGCTTGTTGGGAAATTTTGGGTGCTTGCTTATTCGATCGAAAAGTTTAACTTCGTCTAGCTATCTGTGATTGTGATACAATATTTGGAATCCACATAAGTAGTTATGTGATAACTAGTTTGAATTTTATAAATCTAGCAGTTTAGTCTCATTTGATCGGTTGCCACGGGATTTTGATGTTGATCAAAAGTCCGTCGCAATTACGTAGTGTACGCGGATACTCGCCGGGTAACCTTAATAGATAGCCATGCTTCATAGCCCGACTAAGTGACTGTAGGAGAACCCCGTTGCCAAAAGCATCCGTTCGGGTGCTCGCGGCGGCGGTGTTCCGCCTTAGTGCACTTCGTCGATGGCATCGGGGGTGCGGCCGTCTACTAAAGTTTCCGAAGAGCATTCGATTAGTTTATCGGGAATCTTGTTGAATTACCCAACAGGTTATTGGAAAGTATTTTCAATATCGAGACTAAAATACGGGGTTTATAATTGTTTGGCTTGTGATGTCTAAGGAATTCATTTGGTTAAACCTGGAATCCAATATATGTGATACATTGGGTTTATGATGTCTAAGGAGGTTTTGGATTCCAATTGTTGTAGTTTTTCACTTTCTTTTCTGCGATCGTAAGTGTAATATGTGGTGTATCGCTGGTTTCGGTGCTATATGTCAACGGTAACTGGGATACGCATATTTACTTACGTTGATAACATGTGATATTATGTGTTGCTGTGATATGTTATATTGGATCGTCGTGTTCTGAATAGCTGAGGGTTTTTATGTGAGATGAGAGTTTTTCATTTTCATTCATGTAAAAGCTTGTATGTAATATTCTTTTATTGGGGCACTTCCGGGTTGAGAATGATGTCACCATTGATATATATTATTTACTTTTCCGCATTAGGATAGACCCAAGGCGGGGAGCACAAGTAACCGGGTTCTAGGGTCCAGTGGGAGACCATCTCGAGGAGTCGAGACCGGGTCTCCTAACTCTAGAATTGGTAGGGTGGCTTGCCGCTCTCGTAGGGGTTTAGGGATGTTGATTTGGCTATTCATCGCGACCATAGAATCCATGTTTTATACAAGCTTAAATTAAACACGGAATTCCTAGTATATCCAATATTTCATATGTGATTTTTCTGCTGCTGATATTCTTTGATGTGATCACTTGATATGTTCTGAGACAAATGCCTATATTATATATATGTGATATAATTAATATTGTTGCTTTCATTTCATATGTGATGCTTGGGAAGCATAATAAATGGGACTTCATTAATGAGATTAATGAAATAAAAGAAACCTAAAGATATTGTAGAAACTTGTTTTAAAAACTGGTAGCTCTAGCTCTTGCTTTGCATAGCGGTATTCCTTATAGAATATCCAGCACCTTATTCGATAAGAAAAGAGCCGAGATCCCTTCAACGGGAGTAATCTCTTTAGCGAAATTAGCAGATACTACAATCCACTCGGTTGGTCTTTTGATTGCTTCTATAGTTTTTGTTTTGCATAGTGGTATTTGTGAAATAGCCTGCACCATATTCGATAAGGAAAGAGCCGAGATCCCTTCACCGGGAGTGACCTCTTTATCAAAACTAGTAAAAGCCTCAAAAAAACTCTTTTAAAATTCACCCGATTCTACAACGATATCAAGTTCATTACGCAAAGGGTTTTCTTAAAAACATATCGCAGCCCTCCGTCATTTCAGATAAGTACTACTTAGTATTCGTGCTGCGTTAGTTTGGCCTTCGTCAAGACATAGTGTTCGGTAGCTAACTAGTGCTTATCTACAGCATGAGATGCGATTGGATTAGGATATTCGTACGGCGTGGTTTGGCCTCCGTCAAGGGTCGGCGGGTAGGTCTAATTTAATTAAGAAATGTACGGGTTGAACTTGACCAGCGCACTATGGGTAGTTTGGCCTCCGTCAAGGTCATAGGACGCTAGGGGCAAAATACTATCGGGAATTTCAAGTGTTGAAATTTGCAATGAGATTGCATACCTTCTATGAGATAGTTGGATCCCAATACCCACTGCGAGTAAAAGTTACTCCTGGGAGAGTTTTACACATTACAATTAGCCGATCAAGTAGGTGTCTAGAAAGGTATTTAACGGGGTTATGCCCCTGGGAAAACGAGGTTTATTTTAATTAGGTCCGTTCGAAAGCACGGGGAACCTCCCTCAAAGTACCGACACTAGCCTGACCGAAAGATTGGCAAACTTGTAGGGTGTAATTAATCCCGGATAGTCTTACCTTTTAGGGTTTGAAGGAAGATTTGATAAAAACAGTGGGAGCCATCCTGATTAGATAAAATAATAACCAATATGATCATGCAAGAGCGCACGCAGAGTGTTTTCTTCTCTCTCTCTCTCTCTCTTGGTAGCGACCATGTCACGTCTTAATCAAGATAATAATATGGATGCATTAACCGAACCTTCTTATTATACTGAGCTAGGGAACGTTGGTTCCGCTCTATTTTATAACTGTTATAAGTCCGAGCAGGAAATAAGGAAATATCCAGATTCCCATACCACCCAATCGAAGAAAGTACATGTTGATGCATCTTCTTCGGGTGTGTTCATTACCGAGAACTGTTTCTCAGTATCCTCTACATTCTAGGTATGAGATACCGGATCAGGATCTTACATATGTAAGAGTTACATGGACTACAGAAAGGTAGAGAACTGAGAATAGGTGATATATCTCTATGAGTTAGAGAATGGTGCAATTGTTGCAGCCAAGTCTGTTGGCAGATATCACCTTGTATTAATACATTGATTCTGAACGAATGTTATTATATACCGAACCTGATATTCAACATTACATCGGTTTCTTTAATGAGTTAAAGAAGGATATAATTCTGTATTAGAGGATAATGTTGTGAACATTTTCCTAAATCAAGAGTTGATTGGATCAGGCACGTTATATAATAGCATATACATTCTAAATCAAACCACAGTTCAAAGTATGCAGAACACACACAAGAGGAGTAGTTCAGAAATGAACGAATCCTTCTTGTGGCATTGTAGACTAGGTCATATCAATGCGACATGACCAGCTAAGTTACATAAGTATGAATATGAGAATCTGTTCGAATTTTCAGCTTATGATACTTGCCAGTCTTGTCTCAAAGGTAAAATGACATATACTCCGTTTACTGAAAACAGAGAAAGAGTTACTAAACTCTAGGAACGGATACATGATGATGTATACGGTCCGATGTCTACAAATGCCAAGGTTGGTTCTTGTACTTCATTACATTCATCGACTATCTCTCAAGATTCAGACTTGTGTTCCTGTTGAAACGTGAGTCTGAGACTTTTGAAAATTTCAAGGAATATAAGTTTGAAGTTGAGAACCGAATGGGTAGAAGTATTAAGTCTTTCGATGTGATCGAGGAGGAGAATACTTGCGCATGGAGTTCTTGGAGTTTCTAAAAGGAGAATGTGATTCTCTCTCAGCTTACTCTTTCGAGTGCACCACGGTACAACGATGTATCGGGGTGGAGGTATCGCACCCTATGAGATATGGTGCACTATATGATGAGTACTGCTGAGTTACCTATTTCCTTTTGGTTCTATGCACTTGAGAAGCTGCATACCTATGGAATGGGATTCCATCCAAATCAGGGCCTACCACTACATATGAGATATGGAATGGGAATAGACCATGTCTTAAACGAGTTAAGATATGGGGTTGTCCGGCCTATGTTGAAAGACAGAATTCGGATAAGCTCGAGGTAAGGTCAGTTTTGTAAGTTTGTTAGGATATCCCAAAACATTTGTGAGGGATTATCTTCTACCACTCTGAGGAGCACAAGGTGTTTTGTTTCTCAGCATGCCACATTTTTAGAAAAGGAATTTCTTGTGAAGAAATTTGTAGACATGAGGTAGAGCTGGAAGTTGTTCCAGCTTGACAAACTAACAGCTGATGATTTTGAGAAACCAAAGAATTTAATAGTCTCCAACAACCCTCAGCCTCTCCGCGAATCTGGTAAGGCCTTCATCCACTTGAGAGATACTGCGGTATTCTCGGTGACAGTGGGAGCGAGGATTGCATCATAGTTGATGATGGCCCAACTAGGTTTAGGCAGGCCATCACGAGTGGCGACTCAGTGAAAAGGCTGGATGCTATGCAATCGAAGATGGAATCCATGAACATCAACAAAGTATGACTTTGCATGTTGCACCTGAAGGGGTAAAACCCATTGGGAGAAAATGGATCTTGAGAAGATTCTTGGTGTAGATGGAAAAGTTGAGACTTTCAAACCTATGCTTAAGTCTATCAGGATCAATACAAGCATCGCGGAGTTGGAACATCTGTTTTGATGTGGTAGTCAAAGAGTTTGACTTCATCAAAAAGGTAGATGAATCTTGTATATACAAGAAGGTTGTAGAGAGTAAGATTGTCTTCCACGTACTGTACGTAGATAACATACTCTTGATGGAAAAGGGTTTCATATGCTACAATCGGTCAAGCTCCTCTTATCACGAGGATTCTCAATAGAAGATCTGGATGATACCTACTATATCTTGTGGATTATGATCTATGGTGATAGATCTAAGTGGATGTTGGGAGTGTCCAGAATCTAGGTACATTAACACCATACTAAAGGGGTTTAGTATGGAGGATTCTAAGCGTTGTGGTTCGCCCACTTACTCATAAATCACTCTCTCCAAGAAGATGCCTTCCGAGACTGATTTGGAGAGAGCTCGCGTGCAAGGGATACCCTATGCTTCGGCAGGAGACTCTGTCATGTATGCGATGTTATGTACCAGACCAGACGTAGATGACTCACTAGGTGTAGTGATTAGGAATCAATCGGATCTTGGGAGAATCACTGGACAACTATGGAGGACATTCTTAAGTACTTGAGAAGCACTAAAAGAAAGTTCTTGGTTTGAGCTTCCACAGTGATAAGGTCGACTGAGAGTCAATCACAGGCATTGTCTTTGCCCTCAGTAGAGGAATGGTATGTTGGAAGAGTTCTAAACTAGATACTGAGACATACTAGACGATAAAGGCTGAATACATTACTACCAATGATACTACCAAAGTGGTTGTCTGGACGTTTCTTGTTCTTGAGATGAACAAGGTTCCTACCATTGAGCGCCCAATAATTGTTATTGTGACAACAATGGAGTTGTGGCTTTGGCCTAGGAACGAAGGTCCCATCAGCGTTCCAGACATATTCTGAGGCAAGTATCACCTGATCAGGGAGATGGTTGATCTCCAAGGGATCGAGGTAAAGAGAGTAGATTTTGAGGTTAACACGGTGGATCCACTAACCAAGGCCTGCTTCCCCATATACTATTTGAGAGATTTTGGAATGGTTGAGTATGGGATACGATAACCACTGCTAAATTGTTGGGTATTGGAGAATACAATAGATGGCCTTAGTGCAAGTGGGAGATTGTTAGTTATATGGATGCCATAGAGGCCATTATTGTACATGTGATGTATATTGTAGTGGATGCTTGGACATATATAGGGAGGAATTTCTTGCTCGACGTGATAGTATGTCTGGTTACTCTTTATCTTAATATGTACACTTATTGTCTCTCTCTCTCACATATTGATAGAGCCCTTAGGATGTGTACTTAACTACCAGGACTATAATGGAGATCATACTAGTGGGGCCAAGGGTAGTCCAAAAGTACACCCTATAAGAGTTCCTAGTCATGGGAGTATCGAGATAGGGCATCGATACTCCAGAGTAGACTAGCGTATACGCTTCTCGACCCATGAGATGAGCGATGGATAATCTCACATCCATTGGTGTTTGACATCAGAGAAGGTATACGGGTGCTCAGTGGAGACTGGGTACACTGAACGGACTCGCTAAGAACTCCTAGATGGTATTATACCTATTGTCGGATAGCAGTATTCTAGTGACACTGGTACAGGTTAGTCTGTATACCCGAGATCGTCATAGAGTCATGTGTGATTCCCACTGCCCTTTGATTTCCACCATACCACGGTCAAGAGATCGTGCAAAAAGGTGGTTTTTGGGTACAATCCTGAGTCACATAGAGGAAATGAGCGATAAGAGGGGTTTAGTCTCTCCCGGTATTGGGAGTTGATATTGCGCTATGCTCAATTGGCCATAACAGGAAATCCCTGGCCAGGGTTGCTGAGATCTTCCGGTAAGTGTTATTAGTAATTTCTCGAACCGTTATGGACCTTGCATCGGCATGACTTATCAGGCTACTGGGGGTCTGACGTTATATCACCCCCAGGCTGTGATATGCGACATATCAGACGAAGAGACCGGACTGTACGGTGGTGTTACTGATTGGATTCGCAGGAGTGTGAGCAGGCTTGCCTGTTGATCTTCTGATTGCTCAATACCCGGGTGGCCGTTACGTTTAGTAGACCGCTTGTGGCTTGTGGGTGTTTGATATGATCATCACCTACTGCCGGCGTATTGACGAGTCTTTAGAGTCCTACACAGAGGTTTCCTGGTTCATGCGAAACGAAGTAGGAGCACATATGTGATATGTGCGGGACCGAGATTAATGCGCATATGTGATACCGTATTTTATTCTCGCGATATGTAATATCGGCCGGTTATATGTGATATAGCCGGGTTATCGGATCAAGTGTTGATTCGATAAGTTGATTCATATGATATTAGTCGGTTGTATGTGATATAGCCAGATTATTAAATCAAGTGTTGATTTGATAATTTAATGTATAATTATATATTTGATATATTACATTACATTAACTAATATTAGCTCACTTAAGTATTCATTTTTCTCACTTGATGATACATTAATATATATGTGATATATGTTAATTGTATTATTTTCTTTTGTTCACACTAATATATATGTGATATATATCATTGTGACATGCTAGGTTACACATGCAACATGTATGTATGAGACTTATACCATGCTAGGTTAATGCTAGGGTTTTATTTGTTTTAAGTAATCCAAGCACTTGGATTTTGTCATGGCTTGTGGAAACATGTAGAACATTGACATAGTCAACTTGTTTGTCTTACTTAAGATATTTGTTAACCCAACATTAACCATACACCATGGTTGATTCTCTATATGAGTTAGGCATGAGATGATAACTCACCATGGTTGCATTTCTAACCTCATCTAATTGTTCATCACTTTATCTTCTTCTTCCTAATGAAAATAGTTTTCTAGGGTTTGAAAAGGTGATGAAATATTGTGAGAAAATTAAAACTAAAGTGAGCCCATATCCTACTTCATCATCCTCTACTATTAGCCATTTAGTTTAGTGTGTTTGCTTCACTAATTTCACACATTAGTGAAGAGATAGCATGAGCTCGAGTCTCCTCAACGTAGATCATCTTCGGCTTTGAAGGCATTGAGTAAGTTTGTTCGTTTCTTCATGTGAACCCTTACTAGAGTCCGGGTCTTTATAACTTGCAGCGAAGGGACTATGACATGGAGTTTTAGAAGTGAAGGACCGGTCTACAAAGGTTGTATTCCCTCATTCACTTAGTTGTAAAGTGTTTACATTTTGTATCGTCGCATTTTCTAGTAACGATTCAAGAGTTAGGGTTAGCTAATACGGCAATTTTTTAAAATTGGCATGGACGATGCCTCCCGAAACCTTGCTGCTGTGCTAGACAACCCTGCAAATAGTGTCGAGAAATGAATTTTCAATTCATTTGTGCTCACTATTGAAGCATGGTTGAATATTGTTTATTGTAAAAATGGTTTTACAAAACCTTTGTGAGGATTCTCTCACATGCTAACCTCATTATTTTTTAGCTCTCACTATTTGCTTCACCCTCCTCCCTTCTCTTGAGTTCCTCCATCTTCATGATCTACCTCATCTCTACACTCTCATGTGTTGAGAAACAAGAGAGGAGGTGAGATAGTGAGATAGATACACACATTGATCCATACATTACATCCTAGTGTCCTTAGACTAGCAAACTAAGTTCTCTAGTTGCTCCATAGATAATTAGTTTGGAGCTAGAGCCATGAAACATATCCCTCGGGTGGATTATCTATGACGGAAGAGGACCGACGAACAAGATCGATCCTGGAGAACCGAAGGAGCAAGCTAAGGAGAACAAGCTCGATCATGGAGGCCACTTGGAGCTAAGGAAGAGGAGACAAGACCGAAGGACACGGATCTGTTGGTGACTCTTTTTCATAGTAGATAGATCCTCCTAGTTATAGCTAGTTTAGGGTTTATGGTAGATCCGGTTATCGGGTTACATTTAGCGCCAGTTTAAACTCGTAGTAAAATTTTTGTTCCGCAAATGGCCACAGTAGATGGCCGAGGCATTAGTATAACCCAACATGGTATCAGAGCTACCCTATAAACCCATACTAGCTGGTTTAGACGTGCATAAAACATCCATCGACAAAAATTTCCGAAATCACAATTTCAAAATTATAGTTTCTGCCGATTTTCAAAAGTGTTCAAAAAATTATTTCCATTATCTTAAAAATTCGTGCAGGGTTTTTTAGAGAAGCAGAAGAAATTTGAGCACGTAAGTTCTTCACTCCGCCATGCAACCGCGGCAAACAAGCTTGTTTGCGGCAGTTCCGTAGCAAGAATGGGGCTTCTATGCACAAAAATTCTTCTGCTACTCTATTGTGTGGAAATATGATTTTTGAGATATATTTTTGGCCCAGATTTGTTTGAGTGCTGGATTGTACTTGGGGCTAATACGGAAAAGTTTTTTGTCGATCGAAATTTTAAATGCGTGGTTATCAGTACATATGTTTGTATCTGCGACCGTGAATGTCATTTGATCGGTATAACCCGTCTAACTGCTATATGTTCTATTAGACGGGTTTGCAAACATGGCATTCACGTTGATGTTCTGTGATTATGCTGATATTGTGGTTGGATTGTCGTGGTGGATAGCCGGTGGTGCAATGGTAGTAGTACAGTTAAAATTCATTTATATATTTGGTATTGCGGGGTGAGCATCCGACATGTGGACTGCCGTTTCTGCCGTGTTGTATATTATTTTATTGGGGCATGACCTAGTTGAGGTCGATGTCACTTTTGTACATATATTTTTCTTTTTTGTACTAGGATTACCCCACGATGGAGTGCTCGAATATCCGGGTTCTAGAGGGCAACAAGCCTGCATCTCATGGCGTTGAGACGGGGGGGGGATTCACTCTAGAATTGGCGGGCTATTCGCCGCACTCGTAGGGGGTATAAGACGACCCACGGAGGGGTGCTCAAGTTACCGGATCCCGTAAAGTGCTAGGTGGCCCATTTTCTTTGTTGATTAGGGTTGCCTTACTTCGGGGATTAGCGGGTAACTTGCTACGCTCGTAGGGGTCTAGGTTTCCATTATACGGGCTATCCACACGACTGGGAACGTCGAGTATTATTTGCGGCTCAAGTGAAACACGAGGCTCCAAGATTATCCACCATTCTGTGTTGCTTATATGTGATGTTGCTTATATCATGCCTGGGACGAATGTTATATATATTTATATATATACTAGTAGATGTTGTATATGTTTTGCACCCGCTCTAGTCCAGCCCCCGCTCTACCGTTAGTTAAGTAACCTAACGGTGCATGAGGGGACCCTATAGCGAATGCGGATGGCATATACATACATTTTATTTTCACTCTTTTCTGGTGTGATAGGTTAATTGATGGGACCGCATTAATTTTGATTAATGCAAGAAAATAAACCTAAAAGATATTGTTGGAACAAATTTCGAAAAACTATAGTTATATTCTTTCGCTTTGCATAGTGGTATTGGTCATGAATATCCAACACCTCATTCCAGGAAGCAAGAGCCTAGATCCCTTCACAGGGAGTGACCTCTTGAGCGAAGGCTTATACTATAGATTACTCGGTTTTCTTCAAAACCATAAGTTTTCAAAAGCGTAGTTTAAGCCACTCCTTTTCAAAAACTACTCGGTTCCTTCAACAATATCAAGTTCATTACATTAAAGGGTTTTTCGCCAAAAACCCAGCCGTAGCCCTCCGTCATTTCTTACAATTATTACTTCATGCTGTGTATGTTGACCTCTGTCAAGGCATAGTGAATGGTAGCTAGGTAATACTTGTTTGTTGCATGGATATGCGATTATTTAGGACAGTCGCATGGTTATGTTGACCTCTGTCATGGGCTTGTGTGGGTAAGTCTAAATTAATCCAGGACAATAACGGGTTGAACTTGACTTGCGACTTATGATATGTTGACCTCTGTCAAGGTCATAAATCGCTTGGGGCAAAAACCACATCGGGAGTTTCAAATATACAAGAAACTTGCTAGTGTTGCATACCTTCTGGAGTGTGGTGACTAGAGTGGATTCCATCTAGGTCATCACACAATGATAGTTGGATTCCGATCCCACTGATAAGTAGGATTACTCTTGGGAGATTTTTTTACTTAACAATCAATGCTATAAACCAAGTAGGTGTCTAGAACGGTGTTAGCGGGGTACGCCTCCAGGGAAAAGAGGTTATGTAATTAAGGAATTTTGTGAAAGCGTTGGAAAACCTCTCTTGAAGTACCGACACTAGCCTGGCCAAAAGGTTAAGCAATTATTATGACGTGCGATTAATCCTGATTAGTTCTTCTTTTAAGGTTTGAAGGAAAATTCGAGGAAACGGTAGGAGCCATCCAGATTAGATAAATTAATAACCAATCTAATCTTGCAAGAGCGTACGCTGAGTGTTTCTTTTATCTCTCTCTAGGTAGCAACCAATTCACGCCCTAATCAAGATAATAAAATATATCGCTTGACCGATCCAAATTCTTATTCGGGGCTGGGGAACGTCGGTTTGGCCCTAATTTATGACAGCAGTCATGAGTATGAGCAAGGGAAAGAAGATTGCATGAATTCCTTGATGACCCCATCGAAGAAGAAGTATACCATTGCACCTCCTTCAGGTGTTCTTGTTATTGAGAACAGTTTTTCGGTCAGTCATATCTCCTGGGTACTAGATACTGGATCGGAATCTCATATATGTAATTTATTACAAGGACTGAGAAAAAATAGGATTGTTGGACCTGGTGATATGTCCCTCAGAGTAGGGAACGGAGCACAAGTTGATACTGCTGCCGTCGGTGAATATCACCTAGTGTTGCCAAAAGGCAATACTATGATTTTGAACAATTGCTACTATATATCTTCCATGGTTTGCAACATCATATTAGTTTCTTTACTTGATAATGATGGATATAAGTTTGTTATTGATAGAAATATCATGAACATTTACCTTAATCAGGTATTGGTTGCAGAAGGTACACTGTGTAATGGTATCTATGTTCTAAATCAAAACGCAGTTTTCAACATACAAAACACACGTAAGAGGAAGAGTTCAGATGTGAATGAATTCTACTTGTGGCTTTATAGACTTGGTCATATCGGAGAGAAAAGACTAAGTAAATTGCATAAAGATGGATATTTGGATACGTTTGAATTTTCATCTTATGAAACTTTTTAGTCTTGTCTCAAAGGAAAGATGACCAAATCTCCGTTTACCGGACACGGAGAAAGAGCAGCAGAGCTCTTGGGACTCATACACGGTGATGTATGTGGTCCGATGTCTATACATGCAAGGGGTGGGTTCTCGTACTTCATTACATTCACTGACGATCTCTCAAGATTCAGGAATGTGTATCTTTTGAAACACAAATCTGAAACTTTTGATAAATTCAAAGAATATAAAAACGAAGTAAAGAATCAGACTGGAAAAAGCATCAAGATCCTCCAATCAGATAGAGGAGGGGAATACTTAAGTACGGAATTCTGGTACTTTCTAAAAGAGAATGGTATTCTCTCTCAGCTTACTCCTCTGTATACACCACAGCACAATGGTGTATCGGAGCGGAGGAACCGTACCCTATTGGATATGGTTCGCTCCATGATGAGTAATACCGAGTTGCCTCTTTCATTCTGGAGACTTGCGCTTGAAACAGCAGCGTATCTATTGAATCAGGTCCAATCCAAATCTGTGCCTAAGACTCTATATGAAATATGGAGTGGAAAGAAACCATGTCTTAAACGGATTAAGATATGGGGTTGTCCGGTCTATGTTAAAAACCAAAATCCGGACAAACTTCAGGCACGATCAGTTTTATGTAAGTTTGTGGGATATCCAAAGCATTCAAATGGATATCTGTTCTACCACACCGAGAAACAAAAGTGTTTATTGCTCAGCACGCCACATTTTTAGAATGGCAATTTCTTGCAAAAGAAATAAGTGGGAGAACGGTAGAACTGGATGAAATGTCAGAACCACAAACTCAAACTGAGAATTTGGTAGAACCTCAAGATTTAGAAGTCCCAGTCAAACCCCATCCACTCCGCAGATCTAGTAGGATTTCTCATCCGCCCGAGAGATACTACGGTTTTCTCATAGACGGGGATAGAGAGGATTGCATCTTAGAAGAAGATGATTCTACTAGTTTCAGGCAAGCCACTATCAGTAGGGACTCTGATAAAGGGCTAGATGCTATGCGATCCGAAATGGAGTCCATGTACACCAATAAAGTATGGACCTTGGATATTGCTCCACCTGAAGTAAAACCCGTTGGATGCAAATGGATCTATAAAAGGAAGATTGGTGTAGATGGGCAGGTGGAAACCTATAAGGCTGGACTTATTGCAAAAGGTTTTCGTCAAAGACCAGGGGTGGACTATGACGAAACATTTTCTCCAGTAGCTATGCTCAAATCCATTCGTATCCTACTTGCCATTTCTACCTTCCATGACTATGAAATCTTGCAGATGGACGTAAAAACAGCTTTTCTAAACGGAAGTTTGGAAGAGTGCGTTTATATGGAACAGCCGGAGGGTTTTATAGACAGTGGGAGTAGTGGGAAGGTGTGCAAGTTGCTTAAATCCATTTATGGATTAAAACAGGTATCGCGGAGCTGGAACATCTGTTTTGATGAAACAGTCAAAGAATTTGACTTCATCAAGAACGAGGATGATCCGTGCATATATAAGAAGATTGTAGGACGAACTGTCATATTCCTAGTCTTGTATATGAACGACATTCTTTTGATAGGAAATGATATTCCTATGCTACAATCGATCAAGTTGTTCTTATCATAAAAGTTCTCCATGAAAGACCCGGGTTATGCCTCATACATTCTGGGGATCAAGATCTATAGAGATAGATCCAAGAGATTATTGGGACTTTCGCTATCCAGGTACATTGAGACCATACTAAAGAGATTTAGTATGGAAGATTCCAAGCGCGGTAACATACCCGCATTGCACGTAATCACCCTCTCCAAAAAGATGTCTCTCAAGGCTGATGAGGAGAGAGTTCGCATGGGCACTATACCCTATGCTTCGGTGGTAGGATCTATAATGTATGCGATGCTATGTGCCAGACCAGATGTAGCTTACGTGCTTAGCGTGGTGAGCCAGTATCGGTCAAACCCAGGTGAGAACCACTGGACAGCAGTGAAGAACATTCTCAAGTACTTGAGAAGGACTAAGGAGATGTTCTTGGTTTACAGTAATGGAGACCTGCAGGTCGAGTCCTTTACCGATTCAAGCTTCCAGAGTGACAAGGATGACAGCAAGTCTATTTCGGGTTTTGTGTTTACCCTCAATGGAGGAGCGGTGTATTGGAAGAGTTCCAAACAGGACATCGTCGCATACTCGACGATGGAGGCTGAATATATTGCTACCAGCGATGCCGCAAAAGAAGCCGTTTAGATTAAGAAGTTCATTACTGAACTTGAGGTGGTTCCGTCCATTGTTAATCCAATACCTTTGTATTGCGATAAAAGTGGGGCTATAACTTTATCGAAGCAACCATAGTCCCATCAGAAATCCAGACACATCTTGAGGCGGTATCACCTGATCAGGGAGATCGTTGATCGCCAGAAGATTGAGGTGCGGAGAGTGGACACAAAAGACAGCATGGCGGATCCATTCACGAAGGCCCTCCCTCAAGTACAATTCGAGCGACTTTTTGAGATGTTAGCTATGCGATATGCCAACAGCTGGCCCTAGAGTAGACGTTGGGTACTCGGTACTCCAATATATGGCCTTAGTGCAAGTGGGAGATTGTTGAATATGTATACCCTAGAGGCCATTATTGTATATGTATACATATAGATGCTTGGACATATATATACAGGACAATCTTGCTCGATATGATAGTATGCTATCTGGTTTGTCTTTATCTTAACATATGCGTATGTCTTACTTGTTATTACATATCATTTATACAGGTTGATAAAGCCCGTAGGATCATTACTTGACTACCGGCATTGTGATGGTGATCATACTTGTAGGAGCCGGGTAGTCGATAAGCACATCCTTAAAAGGTCCCTAGTCATGGAAATATCGAGACTGGGTATCGATATTTCAGAGTAGACTGGTGTATACGTTTCTAGACCCCGACGAGGGGCGATGGTTAGTCCCGCAACCATTGGTCTTCTGCACCTAAGATGGTATACAGGTGCTCACTGGGGGTGAGTACACTGGACGGGCTCACCGAGAACTTCTCAGGTGGCATGAGTACAGGTTAGTCTTTAGACCCGAGATCATCATTTGTCAAGTGTGAGTTCTCACTTTGCTTTGATCACTACCCTACCACGGCTCTACTGAGTCGTGCAAACGGGTTTTGGTTGGGTACAGTCCCGAGCCACATAGAGGCAGTGAGTGATTGTTGGGGATTCATCTCCCCGGTATAGGGAGTCGATATCGCACTATGTTCGATTGGTCAGGACCATAAGACCTTGGCCAAGGCAGTTGGGATTTACTGATAGGTTGATCAATAGTTTTCCGGATTGGTCCTGAGCCACATCTGCACGAATTATCGGGTTATTAGGGTCTGACGTTTACCATTCCCTAGACCCGGTATGCGATACTCTCAGACAAAGAGACCGGACTGTACGGATATTGTCACAGATAGGCTCAGTAGGGATCCGGATGAGCTTCCTCGTCAGCCTTCCTTTTCGACAGGTGCCCAGATAGCCGTTACGTACAGTTAGTGTCGCTGACGCGCTTGTGGTTATGGAATTATCCAGTAACTCACTGCTGACGTACTGTCGAGTCTTTAGAGTCTCACACAGAGGTTTTCCCTGGTTCAGGCGAAATGATGTAGTAGACGTGCAGGGTTCCGATCCGATCGATTGATTATACTATGTACTCGGACTTTCGATCGAACGGTTGATAATACTAGCCGGCTCGGGATTGAGGCGGATTTTTAAATCAGGTATTAATTTAATAATTTACATATATGTATTTCGATATGTATATTCTAGTATTATATTCTTTGTGTTATTCTATATTTTCGGATATTCGTATTTCAATACGAATATAGGTATGTATATACCTGTAATCCGCATTTTATACGGAAAACATTCTAGAAGGTAGACACCTCATTATTGGTTATTTCCATTTATCTTTAAATGGATAATGAGGTGTAAAGTGAGGTGAGGAGAGTATGGTGAGTGTCATGCTTCAATAGTGTTGACAAATGAATTTTCAATTCATTTGTGCTCACTGTTGAAGCATGGTTTGATATTGTTTATTGAAAAATGGTTTTACAAAACCTTTATGTGGATTTTCTCTCACATGCTAGCCTTATTATTTTTTAGCTCTCACCGTTTGCTTCACCCTCCTCCCTTCTCTTGAGTTCCTCCACCTTCATGATCTACCTCCTCTCTACACTCTCATGTGTTAAGAAATAAGAAAGGAGGTGAGATGGTGAGATAGATACATATATTGATCCATACACTACATTCTAGAGTCCTTAAACTAGCAAACTAAGTTCTCTAGTTGCTCCATAGACATTTAGTTTGGAGCTAGAGCCATGGACTACAACCTTCGGGTGGATCATCTACGACGGAGGAGGACCGGCGAACATGATCGATCCCGGAGAACCGAAGGAGCAAGACAAGAAGATCAAGCCCGATCATGGAGGCCACTTAGAGCTAAGGAAGAGGAGACAAGACCGAAGGACACGGATCTTTTGGTGAGACTCTTTTTCATAGCAGATAGCTCCTCCTAGTTATAGCTAGTTTAGGGTTTATGGTAGATACGGTTATCGGGTTACATTTAGCACCAGTTTAAACTCGTAGTAAAATTTTTGTTCCGCAAATGGCCACGGTAAATGGACGAGACATTAGTGTAACCCAATAGTGGGCGCCAATGCCTCACGCGCCCGGCACGTGGGCGCTGGGCACCCGCGGGCCACATGCAAGGAGCATGGGCGCTGGGCGCCGGCGCCTCACTCGCTCGGCACGTGGGCGCTGGAGTGCCTATGCCTTACGCGCCCGGCACATGGGCGATGGGCGCTTGCAGAAAAAAGGGGCTTAGTCGAGGAATCTGGAGTTGAACTCCTAAAAGGATTTTTATTTTTTTATTGTGGAGTTCAACTCCAAAAGATTTTAAATGGAATTAAACTCCTAAAAGGATTTTATTTGTGGAGTTAGACTACAAAAGATTTTGAATGGAGTTAAACTCTGAAAGACTCCAAAAGATTTTGACAAATGGAGTTGAACTCCTAAAAATCTTCGGAAATGATCAAAGGGGACCCATTTCTTCTCCCCTTTAGTTTTGGATCTTCTTTTGAGCCTTAGATCTTCCTAAAGTGTGATTTTTGGAGATGGGTCTTCTTCCTCTTCTTTATTGGCTGGATCTTAGAGAAAAAGGAAGGTGAGACTTAAAAATCTCTCCTTTTGGAGATTTAATGGAAGATCTGAGTTCCCCTTCAAAGGTTTTATGGTAAAAAACTATTCTTTTTGGAAAAAGAAGAGTTAAACTCTTAATTTAATTCAGAGAATAGAAGAAGGTTTAAAAGCTTGAGGAAGGAGAAGGAGGCACAGAACCCTAACTTTTGGAGAGAATGAAAAGTTGTTGATTTTTCATTATGTTTGCCTTTATAGGCTACACACTTTACATATAACCCCTTGGGTTTTGCCAAATGGCACTTGCGCCACCCCATGCCTTATGTGCTTATTTCTTTTTGCACATAAACCATGAAGTTTACAAAATTTTGGCTTTCTGTCCATTTTTCATACATTTATTTCTAAAAAATTGCATTGAACTAATTTATTGCTTCCTTCTTAGTATGGAGCCAGCCCCTTCCATTCTTGGTCTTGACTTGGGCTTGGGCCCAGTTCGCTTGAGTTTAGGCCCGCTTGGCTGGGGTTGACTAACTTTGACTTGGTCAACCGGGGTGTAATTTTTGACCCCAACAGTACTATGTTTGTTTATTATGGGGTTGCCATGTCACCGTTTCCATCTATTGAAAGCGGAGCGTGACAGGTTTTATTGGCGGCCCATGCAGGTCGGTTCTGCATGAAGTCTTAAGCAATATATCACAAGAATTATAAGAATCGGCAACTATATATTCCTTACATTTCAAATTTCTTGAATCTATCCTAACCAATCCTTTTTCTATCAAGGTAATGGACTCTCCCAACAACACCAGCACGAACGTCAACGGAAATACTACACCGCCTACTCTACCACCACCGCCTACCGTTGCAGCTCCTATCAATGAGCAAACGGTATTGCTTGAGGCTATCAAAAGCCTATTGGAAGGTCAGTAACAGCAAACTGCTATTCTCATACACCGCCCCGAAGCCGAGGCACCCGGAGTCAGGTAGTTCCGGGCACTGCACCCAAAACACTTCTCGGGAAAATAGAGCCTACTTGAGGCAGAAGAATGGACTCAAGCGATCGAAGATGATCTGGCAGCAGCTCAAATGCCAGATATTTCCTGGATAAGAGTTGCTAAGTTGCAACTGACCGACAATGCAAGAATCTGGTGGAAGGCTGAGGAAAGTCGTCTCACACAACCCATAGAGTGGAAGACATTTTGCAATCTATTCGATACGAAGTTCTTCCCTAAAAATGCTCATTTTGAGATGGAACAACAGTTCATCCACCTACAACAAAGTTCTATGTGGGTAAAATCAGTGGATGAATATGATGCCGAATTTATCATGCTTAGCAGGTAAAGAATTCGTATCAAATATTGTTCCGTTAAAACACATCTCTATCCTGACATCAATATCTTATCAGGTTCGCGGCACATTTGATCCCGACCGATGAGATTCGGGCTAGATGATTCCAACGGGGCTTAGACCCGGAGATTCAGACGGCATTAGCCATAGGCGACTACCTAACTCATGAACTCACCCTGAAGGCAGCACGTCGTTACGAAGTTGGGGTCAAGAAGAAGGGTAAGCCCCCAAACAGCTGGAATCAAAAACCGTGCCACACAGATGAAAGGAGGAGCCTCTTCGAGGCCGACCTTTGCACCCCGGAGACCGGGAGGATCATTTAACCGGTCCAGTCCAGATTTCTGTTTCTACTGCAAGAGAACTGGACACTTGGCGAAAAACTGCAGGCGTGAAAATGGCATGTGCTTGATTTATGGCACATCTACTTACTCTATAGGAGCATGCCCATATCGTTTTAACACAGCACCAGCACTCAGACCCGCAATCAAAGCCCTGCAGAGGCCAGCCATTCAGGCACCTGCACCCCACCTAGCTCTTCCTGCACCAGCTCCATATGGACCGCCTGCACTGCCTCATCATCAATTCCAACAGGCATAGAGAAACGTACCTCAAGAGCAGAGAAACATGCCCTAAGGACAAAGGAATGTGCCTCCAGTAAGGAGGAATGTACCGAGACGTCAGGCTTTTACAATGACGGTCGATGAAGCCGAAGCCACAGGACAAGTCATCACTGGTAATTCCCACAATCCTTTCAATTTTTCAATTCTTGTGTATCACCATACTTTTCCTATATCTAAACCCAAGCTCACACAATTTAGGTACTATACTAGTAGCCACCCTTCCTGCACTCACACTTTTCGACCCTGGAGCTTCACACTGCTTCATGTCCCAACGATTCGTGAGAACGCATGCGATTCCCGTGAAGCCACTCATTTCAAGCTGAAAAGTCAGTTCTGGGAATGGAATCTTGAAAGCAATTTTAGGGTATGATCAGTGCCCAATTGAAGTTTGCGGACGAGAATTCTACGCAAATTTCAAAGTACTGGACATCCCAAATTTCGACGTTGTGTTGGGAATGGATTGGCTGGGAGTATTCTATGCTACTATTGACTGCCTTCAAAGGAGGGCAGTATTTGAGATAACAGATCATCCAGTATTCTATTTCAAAAGTGGAGATAGAACTTTGGAGACAGGAAGCTACCGAGCTAAACCAAAGAATGCAGAGTGTTCTCTCTACCGGCGGAAGAAGAAAAGCCCGAAGTAGTTTAAGAGTTTGAGGATGTGTTCCCTGAAGACATATCAGATTTGCCTCCCGATCGAGCTCTTGAATTTAGTATTGATTTAAAACCTGGTACGCAACCTGTAATCAAAGCTCTGTACTGATTAAGTCCGGAAGGATTAAAGGAGATCCATATTCAGTTGGACGAACTGCTGAAGAAAGGTTAGATCCGGCCTAGTACTTTAAGTTGGGGATCTCCGGTATTACTGGTGAAGAAAAAAGAAGGTTCATACAGGATGTGTGTAGATTATCGAGCTCTGAATAAATTGACGATTAAAAACAAGTATCCACTACCGCGCACGATGATCTTTTCGATTAGTTAAGTGAGTCTTGTGTATTTTCAAAGCTAGATTTTCGTTCGGGTTATCATCAGGTGAAGGTCAAAGAGACCGACATTCCGAAGACGGCATTTTGGACTCGATACGGTCATTATGAATATCTCATAATGCCGTTTGGAGTGACCAATGTACCTGCCATCTTTATGAACCTGATGAATCAAGTTTTCCGATAGTACTTAAACAGATTCGTTGTCATCTTCATCGACGACTAATTGTTCATTTAAAAAGAGTGTTGTAAATAAAGTAACCGCAATCAGGACGGTGTCGCTAGTAGCTAGCCGCGATGAGTACGGATCGTCCGTAGGGAAACGTGAATCTTTTTCTTGCTTTAGACGCGTTGATGGAAGAAGGGTGATTGGTTATAGTTACAGATATACTAAGGATATAGAATTTATGAAGAAGAGACTTGTAGGGTTCATAGGCTTTAGTAGTAATGGATGAATAATTAAAAATGACTCCTTTATCTTTTAATAGTTTAAAACTAAATCGATAGTGATGAATATGGATTAGGGTTCTTTTGGAAGAAACTAGAGTTTCCCCACTCTTAACCCCTGTCCTTGTATTGATCTCTATTCATGTCTAACCCTTAACAAAACAAGTGTTGAACAGATCTCGAATTATGGTCGTGACTAGCAATAAATTGGTAGCGCGCCCGATAAGGATGTTAAAATTTATTTTGCTAAAATTTATAGACTTTAAAATGTATAAAAGAGATTAAATGATTTTATCATCCATTGATCTACCCTAGCCTACGAACCCTAGCAAGCTAGGAATTACTCGCTCAAGATTTGAGATTTAGAAGAAAGATTGAAGAATGAAAGCATGATTAAGATGCAGAAAGTAGTGTGGAAAGTAAGTGCGGAAAGTAATTGCAAAAAGAATAATAAAAACACTACATTTATTAATCATCTATTGCATTTACAAATCCTTTGAAGGTAGATTACAAGAACCCTAGTTTTTGCTCTCGTTCTCTATCTTGTTGGAGGTAGATGACTAGCTGATGATCACCTGGATACGCGGATCGCTTTGGATCTCTTGATCTCTTCGATTCGATGATTTTAGATGTGAAGCTCTCGATCCTATATTTAGTCATAGAAACTAAAAACTCTAGATACCCTACTTGAGGATATGCAAATAAAATCCAAACCACAAAATTTAAAATCTTACGGCTCTAGATATGTCGCGGATCTGCTGCGAATGATGCTCATCAGACGCCCAACCGCGGCGCTTTGGAGGGATCGTTATCTGGGATTTTTTCTACTCTCTCTGTTGACATTTGGAGATCTCTTCGATGTCTAGATTCTGAAAATAATGTACTGAATTTCTGTCGTTGCTAAACCTTACGATTTGCTTTCATATTTCGGCAGATTTGATTCCGACATCTCGGATCTCTTGGATTCCAGTCCTGATCTAATATCTGCATAATATCTCAAATCATGGTGTTAGTAATATTTGGTATTTTTGAGATATTATCCTAATCATTTTATATGATATTATATGTTAAGAATATTTATTAGAAATATTTGATATGATATGCATATTTTAATTACAATATTTCATATAAATATTATATGCATGTATTTCCGCTCATTATGTTAATTATAATGTAGAAACATATGATAATAAACATTTTACACACAAACCCGCATATGTTCTATAATTACAATAAACACATTTTAGTACTTAACAATAGTGGGGGAAATAATCATTCAAATGTGCAATATTTTATACTAATCAAATACCCCCAAACTTAAGTTTGATCGTCCTGAGCAAACTAGTTATTAAATAGAAGAAGAAGAAAAAGAAAAAAAACCTAGCACACTTTCGTAGGCAATACGATTGCACTGATCACGTGCAACAAGCGTTTAAACCTCTAGGTGTCCCTAGTAGGAGGAGTGTTGTCTCCTGAAGGTTTTCAGCGGATTACACCCACAAAATCCCATAATAAAAGAAAGATGATGAAAGTTACATACAAAGATAAAGAATATATAAAAGAAAGAACTTGAAAATAAGAATTTAAAACTCCATTAGCTTTTTAGTATCCATGAGCCCTATCTTAACAGTCAAGAAAAGATATTAGAAATCATATCATCCATCAATAAAACATGGTCTTTAGTCTTCCTCCCTACCTTTCTTCCAAACATAGATCATATATCCCTACGTGTGTGTAAAAGACATCGCTATACTTAGAGAATTCAATTCAAGCTATCATACTCTTGTCTATCTTCCTTAGTACTTTTTAGTCGGTGAATATTTTATAGATGGAATTGCTCACACATTCTTTATGCGACCGTTAATACTTCTTAAGATACTAACCAACCGATTACCAAATGTGCTCACTCTTTTAGGCGTAATTAGTAATATTCTCATCTTTCAACACCTAAGGCTTAGCAGTGGCTCCCAAACCAGTTGGTCTAAGGCACTGGGTGATATAGCACCATCACTATATTTTTTTTATGCTGTCTTAAGTAATTACAAAACCAGTGTTCATTTTTTTCACCATTTTTTTTCATTTATTTTTTTGTCTATATATTTATTTTCCTTCATACTAAGGCTTTTAGACAAGAGCATTTCAAGAGATTCTCTACTATCATAAGTTTCAAGATGTATGCAAGTGCATATAGTAAGGTATCAATATTCAGATGTTTGGACTCAAGAATAAGGACTATTTTTCAGACTTATTTCTATCATCAGATTAATGATTCCCTTTATCTTACTAACCCTTGGGACAACAGCTCATGACTATCTATTACTAGCTTCATTATAAAACATCTATTTTTTTTTTGCTTTTTTTAAACTTTTCCTTCCTGTCATATGTATTTTTCACTTTCTAACTTTCATTATCAAAAAAAATTGTGCTTTTATTTAGTGTAATGCAAAAAATGATGCGTGAATAAGCACAAATCTCTCTCAAACCTATTTGCAGCAGTGTCCTCACTGATATTATCTGGTAAGCTTAACCTATAGACTTAGAAAGAGAAGTTAGTAACGGGGGCAAGAATTAATGACAGTGAAATCCTTCCCCAAACTTATTTTTGGCGCACAATTTTAAAATTTTTGTTTTTCTTTCAAGAGCCAAAATATTTTTCTCCCTTCCAAACTTGAGTAAAACAGTTTTAAGCATTTTAAAATTATAGGAGAGGGTAAAGTTATTGGTCTATACAAAACTTTACAAAGACCAAAAGTCAACACCAACCATTCGAATATTTTATCGATATAACAATATAGTTGGTGGAAGATCATAGATGTGAAGAAGTGGAGAGATAAGAGGCATAATCGATCGGGTTTGGGTCTCGGTTGGTAGAGACGAAACAGTGATGGTGCACTACTCGCATTCTCGTTCTTGATAAGAAAAAGGGGTGGCGGTTAAACTTCTTTGGGTAGGGGTTGATTCATCACAGCTCCCATGTCTTCTAGGAATGCAAGTTCTTCGGCAAAAATGTCTTCAAAACTATCATCTATATTCCGAATGATAATCTCATCGGAAAGGAAGTTATGAGACTCGGACAGCTCGACTAAATCATTCGACAAGTCAAAGGGTTCGGACTTAGGTGTGGACTTGTCGACGGATAAGTCTTCACATGTATAATAAACAATAGGATCAAACCATAACGCACTAGTGGAGTCGAGATCAGAATCGTGAAACTCCTCAAATTCGCAACTGTCGGAAGCTATATTTTCGACAGAACAAATATGAGTATAGGGTTCTGATGGTTAACTTCTTAGCTTGTAGAACAAACATGAGCATGAGCATAGGGTCCTAAAATTTAGAGCCGTCTTCAGAGCTTAGCCAGACATTTAACCAAAGAGTGGCAAACGTCTGCTAAAACTAAAACCAAAACCCAGAGCGTCGGCAGACGTCTGATCAAAGAGTGACAGACGTCTGCCAAGAAGCTGAAGCTAATATACAGAGGCGACAGAAATATGACAAAGTCTTCATCAGACGTTTACGCGCAGGTTTTTTGTGCGAACCGGATATTTTGTATATTCTGTTGAATCCTAATTTAAATGGGTTTAGGGTTAGTCTATATAAAGGGTCTTTCATATAATGAAATTTTCATACCATTGGGACTATTGTATAGAGTGAGGGTGACGGCTAAGAGAAATGAGAGTTTGAGAGAAATCTCCTAGGGTTGCTCTTGGTGTAAACTTGTTTTAAAGATTTAGTAGAAGTTTGCAGATTCCGCTCTACCGAGGACTAGCCATACTGTGGGTGAACATCATTAACAAATCCTTATCTCTTTGGTTTGATTCTCTTGTTCTCGCATTATTATTGTTTTTGCCTTTCGTTGTTTATTGCGTGATTTGCGTGATTGGTCGTTAGTATAGTTCCGTGTGCGTTTCCTTCTCCCTCCATCCCAACAGCAGGTACTATCTATTTTATTATGCTCCTTTTGCATCGGATCTAAGGGTCTCGTCCTCTCCTGAAATGAATTTGAACTTGGTGAGCCTTTCTAGCCATACAATCAACTTATGGTTGTTCTTCCCTCAAGAAGGTTAATGCCTTCATTTAAGCTTTTTTGTATTCATGCTTCTTCTATGGTTCGTTAATTGATTGTTTTTTCTAATGAGGTTCAAGAAATGTATTTTTGTATTCTACCATAACCCACGGTATTCTACTTTTTATATTTAAAAGCCCATCTACCGTGATTTTTGAACCATGTGGGGGTACTAATTCATATTAAGCTGATGCATCTCTTTACGCTTCTATAGTTCAAATGCAATACTGAAAGTTTATACGCATTTGATGCACGGCGAGGATTCACCTCCCATCAAGTTCTATCTGCAAGGTAACTCGCTCATTTTGATTATGCTATTTCAGATAAGTTTTATCTTGAAATGTGATTTCATAGTTTCTTTGTGATGCTAGATTTTGAAATCGACATGGATGGAAAGAGGTTTGCATGGCAGGTTCGCAAATCGTAACCTTCTTGTTCAATTCGATTCTTGCATTATCAGATAATGTTTGCAATTGGAAGAGAAGTGATTATTGGAATTTCATGTGTTCAGGGTGTGTGTAAGCTGCCTTTCATTGATGAAGTAATACTAATAGCTGCAACGAAAATTTTGGAAAAAGAT
Organism: Agapanthus africanus; assembly: GCA_030015575.1. NCBI lineage: Eukaryota > Viridiplantae > Streptophyta > Magnoliopsida > Asparagales > Amaryllidaceae > Agapanthus > Agapanthus africanus. The sequence goes on along the minus strand of CM057338.1, from coordinate 170,014,806 downwards.
CTTGAGGTTACGTTCCGTCTTCCTATTTGTTAGTAGTTTTTCTTACGTGGACGGTACAATAAACTAACAATTCATGATATTTTTGGTAGATTAATGAAGCTGAAAGAAACTCAATAAAGCACAACAGGATTTTTGTGAGGGAGTCTGATGCTTTAGGTTTGATTATTTCTTTGCTGAAAGACAGTGAAAGGAAAGAGGTCGATGCAAACAGGTAAGTTGATTATGTGATGCGTCTTCTTCTATGTATATTATATTGCCTATGTTTCGATTATGTATTCAATTTTATGTTTCAGATATACCAATGGTGTTAAATTCTCCTATATCGACATTTAGTCTCTTAAAGTACCGGCCATTGCACCAAGGCTGACCTCCTTTTTTTTGCTGGGCAAAGTTTATATATATAATGAAGGAAATCATACCCGTAAAGCAGAAAAAACGGTGCATATGATTTCCGATTATTCATCAATATGAATCATAAACTACAATGGATGTTAAAGAACACATATAATTACTCTAGCTTATAATTGATCGGTTTTTAAATATCCATCTCATGAGATTTGAACTTCATCGGCTATGCTGCCATTTTATGATTCTTGTATGTATGCACCTACACTCTAAAAGTTATGACGATTGTTGAGAGATATATTTTTTTATATCCCAATATTCTTGATAAATAGAAGAATAATAAACCATATTATTCAGATGTTTCTTGTATGTCATATTTTAAAGTGTGTATAATAAATCGAACCTACAAGCTATAAATCCTATAATGTTCTTCAATTTGAACATTTCTTTTAAATCTTTCATACAGTTGTAAAATGAACGGCTACATATCTCAAAGCATAGGCAGCTCGTGTAAATTTGCTTCCCCTGTTAGAGGGATGGAGGAGATTGTTGACGATCTTGTCCTGTGAGTTATAGCCATTATTTTTTGTTCAACGTTAAAATTTATATGACTCTTTAATCTGATGATATCATACCATTTTTTACAGCTTCACGGTATTCGAAAACCCTGATGATCATAATGATAGCCCAAGGCTGCTCGTGACACAACTCCCTGAAAAGGCACCATTTCGAAGTTGTTTTCGGAAATGAAGTGCTTCACTTGTTTGCATACGAGGTTGACAAGTAGTTGTCCTCTATATTCACCATGAAGTAAACCAGTTATCAATCATTTATAAATGTAAAATCTATTTTTATTCTTGATATATGAACCACGAACTAGTCTCGAAAGAATTCTAGCTTATAAACATCGGACGGTTCGTCCTCTTTTTTGAGAAATCACTTCATGCTCTAATTCATTTTTCCTTGAAGTTTGTATTCCTTAACATGGGTACATTGATCAAGCCTGATCCTAACAATTATATATGGCGAGGACCACATCATTTTCTTGTTTATAACCTGGAATATGCAAACAATTACAGAATCGGATCTCGAGGAGCGGCAGTTATGGCACGAATCCTGGGGTTCGGGTCCGCAAGTTTTGACAAAGTACGCAACGCTTATATACTTAAAAATCTAATTATTTAGCTTTTGAGAGGAAACAAAGTTAAAAATTGTTTATTCAAATTAATTTAACAGTCAATTGTGGTATCATCTAAAGACCGGAAACAAATCTAAATCCGCACCTGCAAATTACCAAGAGAAATTTTTTGGTGTCGGCATGGGTTTTAATGGTCGCAGAAAAGGAATTGTTTCTACCGATTCCTCGGGCAATGGAAATACTGGTAGACGTGGTTTTGTTGAAGGTTAGTATTGTGATAGTCACAACGGAGGAAGAATATACCAAAATAAGAATCAATGCGATATGAGAGAGGGTTTGTTGATAGAAATGGGAGCTGGAGGTCGGCGGAGATAACAGGCGGCAAAGGAAGAGGTCGATACGGGAATTCGATTTTAAGGTCATCAGAGATGACATGCGGTAGAGGAAGTGGCCGAGCAGGGAATCCGAGTTTAAAACCGCCTTGTTCAAGATACAACAGGTATGGATCGGATCCGGACATACAAAACCGTTGGTAGTGGAAACCTTTTACAGAGCTTGAAGCTTTGGCATTTTGGTTTGTGGAATAATATTTTGGATTTGTGGGCGTGTGTAGGTTTAGTAGACATATATGTAGTATGATGACCGTTAGAAATTGTAGATTGAGAAGAAGAAAAATATTATTGATGACTGATCAAAAAGTAATATACAATATGCCTATCTATATATATCCCACAATATGAAACCCTACTACATAATATAAGTATAATACATGTAAGCCTCAATGCAAAAAGATAAATACAAAATAATATAAAAGATATGATGCATATCTTAACAGCCCCTTTAAACTCACGGTGGATCATAAGCTTAGAGTTTGGAAAAAAAATGCGAAAGTTGAGTACGTGTTTAAGATTTCGTAAAGAAATCGATCAGTTGATTATTAGAATGGATATAAGTAAGGGAAATCCGACCTCGGTCGTACTCTTGACAAATTATGTGACAATCCACCTCAATATACTTAGTATGCTCATGAAAAACTTGATTTTTAGCAATACAAACAGTGCTTTTGTTGTCATCGTAAAGTGGAACGTGAGAAGAAATGAAGACACCCATATCGGTTAGTAAAATATAAAGCCATTTAAGCTCTGCAGCAGCATCAGCCATTGCACGATACTCAGCTTCAGTGCTGGAGCGGGAAAGAGTATCTTGGCTCTTGTCGCGCTAGGAAATTAAAGATGTACCCAATAAGAAACAAAACCCAGTGGTAGATCGTCGAGTATCAGGGTCGTCGGCCCATCCAGCATCAAAGTATGCGCGGAAAGTAAGGTTAGAATCAGAAAGAAACAACAGTGACAGAGAGTGCCATGAAGGTATTGAAGAACCCGTATGAGAGCTGCATAGTGAACTGATGTAGGAGTACTCATAAACTGACCGAGAACATGAACAACATGTGCAATATCTAATGTTTGGCCTACTAAGAGAGGTAAATAAATGCACCAATCAACTCACAATACCCAGTGGGGTTCGGTAGAGTCGCTCCATCTACTTGACGAAGTTTCAGATAAAACTCTATCGATGTACCTGTAGAAATACTTGCAGTAATAGTAGAATTATCAACCGTAGCTCATGCAAGAAGATCAGAAATGTACTTCTGTTATGACAGAAGATAACCACGGGAAGAGTAACCAACTTCGATCCGCAAGAAATAGAGTAAATATCCAAGATCCTTCATCTAAAACAGTTGCTGAAGAAGTTTATCTAGATATATGATAGTTGTTGTGTCATCACTAGTGATAATCATATCATCAATATAGATCAAGAAAAGAGCCCGGCCTTTGGATAAAGAGCGATAGAAGAGTGTATAATCAGCAAGGCTCTCGGTGAAACCTGCAGTCAGAAGAGTTTGACGAAATCGCTCAAACCAAGCGTGGGGTGCCTGCTTAAGACCATAAAAAGAACGACGTTGATGACATGCATACCCAGAGGAAGCGGAGACAGAGGAAGCGGAGACACCGGGAGGATGCTCCATATAAATCGTCTCTAAAAGATCACCGCTAAGAAAAGCTTTCTTAACGTCCATCTGAAATATAGGCCAGCGACGGGTAGCAGTAACTGTGATGAGTGCGTGAATGGAAGTGATCTTGGCAACAGAAGCATAACCCTCTTCATAATCAATGCCATATTCCTGAGAAAACCCACGAGCCACGAGACATGTCTTGTAACTTTCAACAGATCCATCTGAATTGGTTTTGACCTTGTAAATCCATTTACAGCCAATGAGATTGACATTTGATGGTAAAGGAACAAGATCTTATGTGTGAGTATCACGGAAAGCCTACAATTCTTCCTGCATAGCATGCTGCCATTCTGGATATTTCAAAGGCTCGGTATATGACTTGGGTTCCTGAATATAATGAATATGAGAAAGAAAAGATACAAACTGAGGAGAGTAATCGTTAGTCATGCAAAAGCTATAATGGGCAGGCGTCCTTCTTTCTCGTAGAGGATTCCAACGGGGTGGAGGAGGATAAATAGTATCCGGAGAAGACGGTACAGGCATAGGTGAATACTCAGTCGTCACTGTATCAGCGGAGAGAATAGTAGAAGGAGTAGGAGCATTAGTAGGTGTAATAGGATGTGGAGCATGAGTGTATGTTGGCACAATAGTGGGTGTAACTTACGATGAGGTAGAGAAATTAAGAAAGGACACATCTATCTCGGAATGAGCAAAATACGATGCATTCTCGAAAAATGTGACATTTCGAGAAATGTGAAACCGTCTACTAGTAAGATCGTAATATATATATATATATATATATATATATATATATCTTTTATGAGACGGGCTGTATCCTATCATAAAACACTTGACTGGACGAGAAGAGAGTTTATCTCGTTCATGAGAGGGAAGAAGAACGAAACAAACACAGCCTGTCAACAAAGTTACAGTCCAATAAGAATAAGAGACTGAAGAAGAGTGTAATAGGGCTCGTGTAGTCTCTAAAATGTGTCGATATTTACTCTCGGCTATACCATTTTGTTCATGTGTGTGGGCATGATTGTTGTGGAAGTGTACCATGAGATTTAAGAATGGTTTGGATAAATGACGAAACATACTCACAAAACATTGTCAGATCTAAAAAATTTAATTCGTTTTTGAAATTGAGTATAAATCATATTTGTAAATTCAATATAAATGGAAGGAATCTCAGATTTAACATGCATAAGATAAACCCAAAAATAGCGAGAGTAATCATCTATAAAGCTAACATAATATCGATAACCAGACATATACACAACAGGAGCAGGTCCCTAAATATCAGAATGAATCAAATCAAAAGGTTGTAATGAAGTTTTATTATGAGACACAAAAGGTAAAACGGTTTGTTTTGCCAAACGACATCCAACACACTTATTTAAAGTACTAACACTAAGGGACCCTAAGACTCCAAACTCAGATAAAGATGAGAACTCGAAATGTAACCTAAATGATGATACCACAGGTCGGAAGTAGCCAAGCCAGCTATGGTTTTATTCAAGGTATGTAAGTGAGATGCTCCAACTGGTACAGTCCATTCACTCTAAGACCCACCCCAATCTTCTGACCGGTGCTCGAATTCTGTACAATACAAGAAGTGGATGAAAATGTAATGGTGTAATCAGAATCAACAATTTGACTAACAGATAAAGATTCATTGTTCATTTATGCACATGTAATACAAATGAAAGACTAAGATTGCCAGGAGAGTGAGTGGTAAATGTGATATCACCATATTGATTTACTAAAAGTGAAGATCTATTATCAGTATATATGTATGACATACGAATAGTAGAATAGTTTGTAAGAAAGTAGTTATCAAAACTCATATGATGTGAGGCACCTGAGTCAAATATCTAAGAAATTGAAATACCAGAATTAGCAGTTGAGGCGGTGTTGGTAGAAGGTGAAAGAGTTCCACTGACACGAAGACTCTGTTGAACAATATTCGCAATCTTTACTATATGTACGGAGGAGAATGAACCTGAAGTTGCAGTAGAGGCTGCTGATGACACAGTAGAGATGCAGCTGGAGGGCAGTTGCGATAGCAAGCAGCTGCACGAGTTTGAGTATTTGTCGAATTGTTCTTAAGTAGCACTGAAAGATATGATGTCCAGGTTTCTTGCAGTATGCACAAACTCATTCGGTAGAAGGAGAATAAGGCAGTGGTGGAACTGTGACGGATTTGATTTTTGCAGCAAAAATAGTAGCCGATGGTGCCATTGATGAGCCCGTATCATGAGTACTCGTAGATGTAGCTGTCAACTGAAAGTATTCCTAGAGGGGGTGAACAGAAATATGATACCAAATGTAGGGTTCTTATGAACGACAGCAAGGTTTCTGGAGGCATCGTCCATGCCATTTTCAAAAAAATTTCCGTTTTAAAGAACCCTAAACTAGAATGGTTAACTAGAGAATCATACAAAACTAAAAGTAAACTACTTTACTTCTAAGTGATAACGGAATACAACCTCCTTCACTTCAATTGCTCCTTGTAGTAGTCCCTTCGCTGCGATCATGGAACTCCCGGACTCTTGCATGGCTTCTCAAAGTGAAAAGAACGAACTTGCTTGAAGTATTCGAGGCCGAAAATGATCTACGTCGAGGAGACACTAACTCAAGCTACTACTTCACTAATGAAAACACCCTATACTAAAGTGCTAATCTAGTAGAGGATGATGAAGTAGGAAGTGGGCTCACTTTAGTTTTATTTTTCTCACAATATTTTCTCACTTGAACAAAACCTAGAGAACTCTTGAGGTTTGAGGAAGAAGATGAAGAGAGATAATGTTGTGAAAGAGAATGGCAACCATGAGTGGGAAAATATCTAATATTACCTTTGTAGAGACTTAACCATAAGTTTAGATAATTGTTGGATTAACAAATATCTAGTGTAAGACAAAACTAGTGGACTAAATCAATGGGTCTCAAAGCTTCATGAAGCTTCATGCCATGTGATAAATTTCCAACTAATAATTGAATTACCATAAATAAATAAACCCTACATTATCTTTATCATGGTATAAGTCTCATACACCCATGTTGCATGTATCATCAACTATGACACAAAAATAAAACATAATTAATGTATACCACATATATATTAAGTGTGCACATGTGAGAAAAATAAATGTTTAAGTGAGCTAATATTAGTTAATGTAAATTAATATATCAAATATATAATTATACATTAAATTATTAAACCAACACTTGATTTAATAATCCGGTTATATCTCATATGACCGACTAATATTATTTGTATTATTATATCGAATCAACACTTGATTCGACAACCCGGCTATATCACATATAATCGACCGATACAGTATCGACTTATCGAATCAACATTTGATTCGATTACCCGGCTATATCACATATAACCGGTCGATACTTTATATCGCGAGAATAGAATACGGTATCACATACTCGTAGTAATCTCGGTCCCGCACATATCACATATGTGCTCCTACTTCGTTTTGCATGAGCCAGTGAAAGCTCTGTGTAGGACTCTAAAGACTCGTCAATACGCTAACGGTAGGTGATAATCACATCAAGCACCCACAAGCCGTCAGCGGTACTAGCTGGACGTAACGGCTACCCGGGTATTGAACGCTCAGAAGATCAGCAAGCTAGCCCACTCCAACTCCTGCAAAAGCCTGTCAGTAACACTACCGTACAGTCCGGTCTCTTCGTCTGATATGTCGTATATCCAGTATAGGGGTGGTAAACGTCAGACCCCAATAACCGATAAGTTGTGTCAATGTGTGGCTCATAACGGGTCGAGAAACTACTGATAACACTTATCAGTAAATCTCCATAGTAGCCTGGCCAGGGACTTCCTGTTATGGCCAATCAACCACAGCGCAACATCAATCCCCAATACCGGGAGAGACAAATCCTCTCATATCGCTCATTGCCTCCATGTGATTCGGGACTGTACCCAAAAGCCACTGTTTTGCATGTTCTCATGAACGTGGTAAGGTGGAAATCAAAACACAGTGGGAATCACACAAGACTCTATGACGATCTCGGGTCTACAGACTAACCTGTACCAGTGTCACCAGAGAACTGCTATCTGAAAATAGGTATAATACCAACTAGGAGTTCTCGGCGAGTCCGTTCAGTGTACCCAATCTCCACTGAGCACCCATATACCATCTTTGATGTCAAACACCAATGGATGTGGGATCATCCATCGCCCATCATATGGGTCAAGATACATACACGCTAGTCTATTCCGGAATATCGATGCCCTGTCTCGATACACTCTCAACTAGGAATAGTTTTAGGGTGTACTTGTGGACTACCTTTGGCCTCTACTAGTATGATCTCCATCATAGTCCTAGTAGTCAAGTACATAACCTAAGGGCTCTATCAACATGTGAGAGTAAGACAGCATCACATATACAAGTCAACATGTTAAGATAAAGAGTAACCAGATAGCATACTATCATGTCGAGCAAGAAAGTCCTCTCTATATATATCCAAGCCTCCATTATAATATACATCGCATGTATAATAATGGCCTCTAGGACATACATATAACTAACACGAAATGCCCAAAATAAAAATTTATACTACACTTGCAAATACACAAATACAATTGAATGGCTTAGCAAATGATATACCAATGAGATAAGAGACTAAGTAAGTCTACAATTATGAACAATGAACATATAGCAAGCAAGACAAATATCAAATATAGCAATAGGCATACATAACGGAAGATCATAAGCATACAATTTCTAAGCTAATAAGTAATATAAAATAAGAGAGAAATTGCAAACGTAAACACGATCTTTTATAGTGGTTCGAGAGATCTCTTAGTTCACTTTCTTTAGGCGCACAAGCCCATTCCACTAAACACGTCTCCACCGAGACAATTACGTTGCGCATCCACAACCAAACACATCTTCATCAAGACAACATGTTGCACACTTGTAACTGTTGGTAAATTTGGTATAATCGCGGTAGAAGGGAAATTAAATTTTTTACCTTGATACCTAAAAGGGTTTATAAATTATGCTAATTTAATTAACAAAATCAATTAACACTTAATTGATTCAATAAAAGGTTATACTTTTTCGCAAATTCGGATTTGCGTTCCGTTCGTTGTAATAGCGATTCTTATCCAATCAAGACGACTTGATTACACTTTGATGATCTCCTTACTTACCTCCATATGAATCTCTAAGATTAGTGAACTCTAATTAATTAGTTAGCTGATCTAATTAATTAGAAAGAATTATAAAAGAAAGAAGAGAATTAAAAATCTTTTTTTTAGTTCGTCTCCGCCATGAAATTTTTGGCCAAAAGAAAACGAAAGGGGAGGCCAAAACTTTTGAGTGAGTGAGAGGAATAATTAGGGTTAGGGTTTGTATCAAATAGAAGCCTATATATAGGGATCTAATTCAAACCATCTCAATTAATTTATTTATTTAATTCCTTAAACAAACTAATTAGTTACAACTTAATACAAGTTGGTCCATACATATAATGCACAACAATATTATTTTATAAATATATATATATATATATATATATATTTTTATTTATTTATATTGTATATATTATATTCATAATATAATTAATACGTATATATGTGAGCATGTAATATTTACTCATTTAATATCATATATTATCTTGAGTAGTATGTCAAATCACATTTGATGATTTTACCCTTATTTAATTAAATTTCAATAGTATATCAAATATACTTATTTAATTAAATCCTTTTGTATTTTAAACATATACAATCTCTTCTTTATTTATACTTTTATGTTTGGCAAGTAGGAGTTCACCTATGTGTGACTCCGGAGGCTCGATATATACTCAGCAGTAGATAATTAATTCGAACAATTCGAACTAATTCTGTGAACAGTAAAATCCACAAGTTTATAGAGACGATAACTACATATTTAGACTAGCTGGGTGAATTGTCGATGAATAGATTGGAATAGCAAAATGCCATCCAAGCAAATCAATGACCATCAGTAGCAACTACCGTACGGTCCGGTCTCTTCGTCTACTTGTGCTCCTTATTTGGTCTAGGGCTTAGAAGTACTGTCAAATCTTAATAGATCAAATAACTATTGTTGATATTATCACGTAACCCTAAGATCAAACTGATAACCACTTATCATTTGTTCTCTAGTACTCTGGCTACAGATTTAAGAACATTGATATATCGCGCACACTGCAGAACACTGTTGTCCATATACCGGAGAGACGAATCTCATATTAACTCCTTACAACCTTCACATATATTCGATCATACCCAACTACTACCATTATACACAGTATCAATAGATCTGTGGTCAGGTAGTAACTAAAATAATTTCTAGCACACACAAGGTACTATGGCAAGTCTCAAGTCTGAAGACTAAGTCATACCAGTTGTCAATATATGAATTTCCATCTATCGGTTATGTATAATTATCAACTGGAAATTCAAAGTGAGTCGTTCGGTGTACTTATCATCTATAAGCACCTGTATACGATACTCTGATGTCACCACACCAGATGACTATGAGAAGAGTCATTACTTTCTAACGAATAAGTATAGCATACTGTTAGTTGTATGTATGCCCTAGAGGCCAGTATTGTACAGATTATGTATATTATATTGGATGCTTGGACATATATAGAGATGACTTTCTTGCTCGACATGATAGTATGCTATCTGGTTGCCATTTATCTTAACATGTACACTAGTCTCTTTATACTGTCTTATAGTTACATGTTGGTAAAGCCCTTAGGATTTGTACTTGACTACATGGACTATGATGCAGATCATACTAGTGGGGACATGGTAGTCCATAAGTACATCCTTCAAGGTCCCTAGTCGTGGGTGTATCGAGACGGGGCATCGATATACCAGAGTAGACTAGCGTATACGCTTCTCGACCCATGTGATGGACGATGGATGATCCCATATCCATTGGTGTTTGACATCAGAGATGGTGTACGGGTGCTCAGTGGAGACTGAGTACACTGGACGGACTCGCCGAGAACTCGCAGATGGTATTATACCTCACGTCAGATGGCAGTTCTCAGGTGACACTTGTACAGGTTAGTCTGTAGACCCGAGATCGTCATAGAGTCTTGTGTGATTCCCACTGTGCTTTGATCTCCACCTTACCACGTCCATGAGGGCGTGCAAAACGGTGGTCTTTGGGTACAGTCCCGAGTCACATGGAGGCAATGAGCGATAGGAGGGGTTTCGTCTCTCCCGGTATTGGGGGTTGATGTTGCGCTGTGCTCGATTGGCCGTAACAGGGAAGTCCCTGGCCAGGGCTGATCAGAGATTTGCTGGTAAGTGTTACCAGTAGTTTCTCGACCCGTTACGAGCCTCACATCAGCACGACTTATCGGGTTATTGGGGTCTGACGTATACCACCCCTAGACTTGATATGCGACGTATCAGACGAAGAGACTTGACTGTATGGTAAGTGTTACTGGTCGGATTCGCAGGAGTGTGAGCGGGCTAGCTCGTCGATCTTCTGATCACTCAATATCCGGGTGGCCGTTACGTTTAGCAGACCGCTTGCGGCTTGTGGGTGCTTGATATGATCATCATCTGCTACCGGCGTATTGACGAGTCTTTAGAGTCCTACACAGAGGTTTCCTGGCTCAAGCGAAACGAAATAGGAGCGCATATGAGATATGTGCAGGACCGAGAATGATGCGTGTATGTGATACCGCATTTCATTCTCGCGATATATGTTTCGATTGGTTATATTCGATATGACCTAGTTATCGAATCATTGATTCGATAAATCGATGCATTGAATACTAGTAGGTTATGTGCGACATGACCGGATCATTGAATCAAGTGTTGATTTAATGATTTAATGTATAATTATATATTTGATATATTACTTTGCATTAACTAGTATTGGTTCACTTTAAACGGATTTTTCTCACTTGGATTGCACATTGTATATGTGATATACTTTCGTGCACTTTTTTGTATCATGTTTGATGATACTTGATCATTTAGTTAAGTGTATAAAATTAATCCATGGTTAATATGATAATTAGGGTTTTGCATTTTCATTTATTTATTTATTTGTTTATTTATTTATTTGGAAAAGAATAAGATGAGAATGGTGGCTTTCTTTGTCATTTGTTGAAGCTTCATGAAGCTTTGACTTTAGCAACCATCCTTATCTTCATGCTTAACCCTAACCCATCAAAGTGACCATGGTTAATTCTCTACACTTAACCCTAGTTCAAGTTATGATAAGTATTTGATTTAAATTTATTTTTAATATAACACTTATCATAATCTTTTCTTGAGCTCATCTTCTTCTTCTTCTTCAAGCTTGCTACTCCAATGGCAAGTTGAGATCTAGTGAGTTAAATCCAAATCTAAAGTGAACCCACCTCCTATTTCTTCACCCTCTACCTCTTGCCAAGTTGTTTTGGGTGTTTACTTCACAAGTTTCACAAGTTTGTGAAGTCGGAGCTTGAGTTTGTGCAACCTCGACGTAGATCGTCTTTGACACAAAGCCGACGAGCTATTCCGCTTGCTTTTCCGATGAAGCCGATGATCGAGTCGAGGATTCATGATGGACAGCGAGGACATGACGTTGCGGAGCCGTGGAGGTGGATATCCGGATCTACAAAGGTTGTAATTTCCGTATCACAGTAGTTAACTGTTAACTAGTTATCTTTTTCGCCTAAACATCTAGTCTAAGATCCGTAGTCTAGGGTTTCTCGGCACCAAAAATTTTAATTTGGCATGTTCGATGCCTTGTGAGAACACACTAGGGTGCCTAGGAACCTTTCACTGGTATCAGAGCCTAGCTAGAGCCTTAGGCGAAGTCCCGACGACGTTTGAAACCCGATCGAACCGAAATCCAAAACCTAAAAATGCTCTCTGGACTTTTTCTAAAAATTCGGATTTTTGTCAATTAAAAATATGTAGAAAATCAAGCAGGGTGTTATTAGAATTACTGTGAAATACGAGGGGGTAATTCAACTTTTCCACCGCGGAAGGGCGGCACATGCTAGGCATGTGCGGCGCTTCCGCGGCAGTACTGTTCCCTTTCATAATTACTTCTGCACAGTAACTCTTGTAATATAATGCTATGTTTTCTGGGATATTTTTATTGTGACTTTACAGAAGAGTATTTTGGGGTACTATTGGGAATCAGTATTTCGATCGGATTATCAAATTTCGTCTTTTGTGTTTTTCCAGATAACTGTAGAATATGTTAAAGAGTTCGACCGGATATAAATACCCAGGTTTTCCCCTGCCGAATAATTCCAAGTGTTGGACTTTTCTGTGGTTAAAAGACGTTCGAAGTAGTGCAAGTAACGCGATGGTCCCTCTAGAAGACACAAACCTTAACTCGATTATGTGACCGTCTTGAACTGCCCTTTGAACCTTCGGGTTTGGGGCAGTACGGCGTGCCACATGTGAGGCGTTGGCTTGACCCTTCTACGGCTGGACCGTCGGTACAGAGGTATGAAGTGAATGTCTTTGAGCCTATTTCATGTGTTGATCGGTGTCGGGAAAACTTGGATGTTCGAATGTTCGATCGAAAAGTTTAACATTTTCTGTTTATCTGGAATTGGATACAATAATTGGAATTCACAAACAGTTATGAGATAACTGGATGAATGTTATAAATCTAGCAGTTTAGTCCCATATGATATTGAAAAGAGTTTTCGATAATGAGACTAAAATGCGGGATTTATATCTGTTAGGCATGTGATGTCTAAAGTAGTTGCGGATTCCAATTGTTGTAGTTTTACACTTTCTTTTCTGTGACCGTAAGTGTAGTATGTTCATATCGCCGGTTTCGTTGCTATACGTCAACGACAATTGGGGTATGCATACTTACTTACGTTGATGACATGTGATGTTATGTGTTGCTGGATATGTTATATTGGATCGTCGTATTCGAATAGCCGGGGGTTTTTATGTGAGATGAGTGTTTTTCTTTTTCATTCATGTAAAAACTTGTATGTAATATTCTTTTATTCGGGGCACTTCCAGGATGCGGGAGTTGTCACCCTTTGTATATTATTTACTTTTCTGCACTAGGATAGACCCAAGGAGGGGAGCACAAGTAACCGGGTTCTGGGGTCCAGTGGGAGACCAACTCGAGGAGTCGAGTCCGGGTCTCCTAACCCTAGAATTGGCAGGGTTGCTTGCCGCTCTCGTAGGGGTCTAGGGGTGTGGGATTGGCTATTCATCACGACCGTGGAATCCGTGTTTTATACTGGCTCGTATTGAAAACACGGACGTCCTAGTATATCCAATATTTCATATGTTTATTCTGCTGCGATATCTGTGATGAGATCATGTGATGTTTCTGTGATGGATATAGTATATTGTATATATGATATATTATATAGACGTTACTTATGTTTTACACCCGCGCTAGCCCTGCCCTGCTCTGTCGTTAGTTACCTAACCTAACGGTGCACGAGGGGACATCGAGGCGAATGCGGATGGCATAAGTGTACGTCATATCTATCTGTGATGTTTAGGTATTTAAATGATGGGACTTCATTAATGTGATTAATGAAAGATAAGAAACCTAAGATGTTGTAGAATCGAATTTTAAATAAAACAGGTAGCTACAGTTTTTGCTTTGCACAGCGATATATATGATATATCCCGCACCTCATTCGACGAGGAAAGGACCGAGATCCCTTCACCGGGAGTGACTCCTTTAGCAATAACTGGCAGATGCTACACACTCGGTATGCTTTTGACTGCTTTTGGGTTTTTGCTTTGCACAGCGATATATATGATATATCCCGCACCTCATTCGACGAGGAAAGGGCCGACGATCCCTTCACCGGGAGTGACCCCTTTAGCAAAACTGGAAAAGCCTCAAAATCACTCCATTTTAAAACTTCATTTGATTCTACAACGATATCAAGTTCATTACGCTCATGGTTTTATGAAAACCTGCGTAGCCCTCCGTCATTTCAGATAAATCCTACTTAGTATTCGTGCTACGTTTGTTGACCTCCGTCAAGGCGTAGTGTGCGGTAGCTAACTAGTATTTGTCTGCTTATGCATATGATGCAGATTGGATTAGGGTAGTCGTACGACCTTGTTGACCTCCGTCAAGGGTCGTGCGGGTGGGTTTGATTCAATCAAGAAATGACGGGTTGAACTTGACTTGCACCCTGTGGTTTGTTGACCTCCGTCAAGGTCATAGGATGCTTGGGGCAAAATATTATCGGGAATTTCAAGTGTTGAAATTTGCAATGAGATTGCATACCTTCTATGAGATAGTTGGATCCCGATACCCACTGCGAGTAAGAGTTACTCCTGGGAGAGTTTTACACATTGCAATTAGCTGATCAAGTAGGTGTCTAGAAAGGTGTTAACGAGGTTACGCCTCTGGGAAAACGAGGTTTACATTAATTAGGTTCGTGCGAAAGCACGGGGGACCTCCCTCAAAGTACCGACACTGGCCTGGCTGAAAGATTGGCGAACTTGTAGTGTGTAATTAATCCCGGCTAGTCTTTCCTTTTAGGGTTTGGAGGAAGATTTGATAAAAAGCAGTGGGAGTCATCCTGATTAGATAAGATAATAACCAATCTGATCTTGCACGAGCATACGCTAAAGTGTTTTCTTCTCTCTCTCTCCAGGTAGCGACCATTTCATGCCTTAATAAAGATAATAATATGGATGTATTGACCGAACCCGCATGTTATACTGTGCTGGGGAACGTTGGTTCCGTTCTTTCCTATAAGAGTTATAGGAATGAACAGGATATAGGGGAATACCAGGATTCCCTTGCCACCCGAATGAAGAAAGTACATGATGATGCATTTTCTTCGGGTGTGTTCGTTACTGAGAACTGTTTCTCTATTTGCTCTACGTCCTGGGTATTGGATACCGGGTCGGGATCCCATATATGTAATCAGTTACATGGGCTAAGGAAAGGTAGAGAACTTGGAGAAGGTGATAAAGACATTAGAGTCGGAAATGGTGCAATTGTTGCAGCTAAGACAGTCGGGGAATATCACCTTGTGTTACCAACTGGTAATACATTGGTTCTGAGCGAATGCTATTACATGCCGAACCTGATATGCAACATTATATCAGTTTCTTTATTAAGTAAAGAGGGATATAATTTTGTATTGCAGGACAATGTTATGAACATTTTCCATGACCAAAAGTTGGTTGGATCAGGCACGTTGTGCAATGGCATTTATGTTCTAAACCAATCAACAGTCCTCAGTATAACAAACACACACAAGAGGAAGAGTTCTGAACTCAATGAATCCTTCTTGTGGCATTGTAGACTGGGTCACATCAATGCGACACGACTAGCTAAGTTGCATAAGGATGGATATTTAAATCCGTTTGAATTTTCATCCTATGACACTTGCCAGTCATGTCTCAAAGGCAAGATGACCAAGACTCCGTTTACGGGACACGGAGAAAGAGTTACCGAACTCTTAGGATTGATACATAGTGATGTATGCGGTCCCATGTCTACACATGCCAGGGATGGTTCTTCGTACTTCATTACATTCACTGACGATCTCTCTAGATTCGGATATGTGTTCCTGATGAAACACAAATCAGAAGCTTTTGAGAAATTTAGAGAATATAAACAAGAAGTCGAGAACCAAACCGGAAAAAGTATTAAAATCCTACGATCTGATCGAGGAGGAGAATACTTGAGCATTGAATTCCTGGACTTCCTAAAAGAGAATGGGATTCTCTCTCAGCTAACTCCTCCATATACACCACAGCACAACGGTGTATCGGAGCGGAGAAACCGCACCCTATTAGATATGGTGCGCTCTATGATGAGTGTAGCTGAGTTGCCTATTTCCTTCTGGGGATATGCGCTGGAAACAGCAGCATACCTACTGAACAGGGTTCCCACCAAATCTGTGCCTACCACACCATATGAGATATGGGAAGGGAAGATACCATATCTAAATTTTATAAAGATATGGGGTTGCCCGGCCTATGTCAAAAGACAAAAACCGGACAAACTCGAGGCAAGATCTGTTTTGTGTAAGTTTGTTGGATATCCCAAACATTCGCGAGGGTATATCTTCTACCACAGTGAGGAACAAAGAGTATTTGTTGCTCAACATGCCACCTTTTTAGAAAAGGAATTTCTTGCAAAAGAAATTAGTGGCTCTGAGGTAGAACTGGAAGAGGTTCCAGCTGAACAAAACACAACAGAAGATTTAGTGGAACCAGAGCATTCAGTAGCTTCCGACGAACCTCAGCCTCTCCGCCGATCTGGTAGGGTTTCTCGTCCACCTGAGAGATACTACGGTTTTCTCATTGATGGTGGAAGCGAGGATTGCATCATGGAGGATGATGACCCAACTAGCTTCGAGCAGGCCATCACGAGTGGGGACTCAGTGAAATGGCTGGATGCTATGCGGTCCGAGATGGATTCCATGTACACCAACAAAGTATGGACTTTGGAAGTTGCTCCTGAAGGGGTAAAACCCATTGGGAGCAAGTTGATCTTCAAGAAGAAACTTGGTGTAGATGGGAAAGTGGAGACTTTCAAAGCTAGACTTGTAGCAAAGGGTTTTCGTCAAAGACCAGGTGTGGACTATGACGAAACCTTTTCTCCAGTGGCTATGCTTAAATCCATCCGAATCATGCTTGCCATTGCTGCCTTTCATGACTACGAAATCTGGCAAATGGATGTTAAGACCGCCTTTCTAAATGGTGATTTAGAAGAGTGCGTGTACATGACTCAGCCAGAGGGCTTCGTAGACAGTGGGAGCAGCGGGAAGGTGTGCAAGCTGCTTAAATCCATTTATGGATTAAAGCAAGCATCGCGGAGTTGGAACATCTGCTTTGATGTCGTTATCAAAGAGTTTGATTTCGTCAAAAATCCAGATGAACCTTGTATCTACAAGAAAGTGGCAGAGAGTAAGGTTGTCTTCCTCGTATTGTACGTGGACGACATACTCTTGATAGGAAATGATATTCCTATGCTGCAATCGGTCAAGCTCTTCTTATCACAAAGATTCTCGATGAAAGATCTTGGTGATGCCTCCTGCATATTGGGAATCAGGATCTATAGAGATAGATCCAAACGGATTTTGGGATTGTCCCAATCCAGGTACATTGACACCATACTAAAGAGGTTTAGTATGGAAGAGTCCAAGCGTGGGAATATGCCCACGATCTCTGGAGTCACTCTCTCCAAAGAGATGTCTCCCAAGACTGATTTGGAGAGAGCTCGCATGCAAGGGATACCCTATGCTTCGGCAGTAGGCTCTATCATGTATGCGATGCTATGTACCAGACCCGATGTAGCATACTCACTAAGTGTAGTGAGCAGGTATCAAGCTGATCCTGGAGAGAATCACTGGACAGCTGTGAAGAGCATTCTCAAGTAGTTGCGAAGGACTAGAGATATGTTCTTGGTGTATGGTAACGGAGAACTCCAAGTGGAGTCCTTTACCGATTCGAGCTTCCAGAGTGATAAGGACGACTCTAAGTCGCAGTCGGGCTTTGTCTTTACCCTTTACGGAGGGGCGGTTAGCTGGAAGAGTTCCAAGCAGGAAACCGTGGCAGACTCGACGATGGAGGCTGAATACATCGCTGCCAACGATGCTGCTAAAGAAGCTGTCTGGATCAAGAAGTTCATTTCTGAACTTGGAGTGGTTCCATCCATTGAGCATCCAATACCTTTGTATTGCGATAACAATGGAGCGGTGGCTTTGGCCAAGGAACCCAGGTCCCATCAGCGGTCCAGGCACATTCTGAGGCGGTATCACCTGATCCGGGAGATAGTTGATCGCCGGGAGATCGAGGTCAGGAGAGTTGACACGAAGAACAACACGGCGGATCCACTCACGAAGGCCATTCCCCAGATACAGTTTGAGAGACTCTTCGGGATGCTCGGTATGAGATACTACAGCAGCTGGCCCTAGTGCAAGTGGGAGATTGTTAGTTGTATGTATGCCCTAGAGGCCAGTATTGTACAGATTATGTATATTATATTGGATGCTTGGACATATATAGAGATGACTTTCTTGCTCGATATGATAGTATGCTATCTGGTTGCCATTTATCTTAACATGTACACTAGTCTCTTTATACTGTCTTATAGTTACATGTTGGTAAAGCCCTTAGGATTTGTACTTGACTACATGGACTATGATGCAGATCATACTAGTGGGGACATGGTAGTCCATAAGTACATCCTTCAAGGTCCCTAGTCGTGGGTGTATCGAGACGGGGCATCGATATACCAGAGTAGACTAGCGTATACGCTTCTCGACCCATGTGATGGGCGATGGATGATCCCATATCCATTGGTGTTTGACGTCAGAGATGGTGTACGGGTGCTCAGTGGAGACTGAGTACACTGGACGGACTCGCCGAGAACTCCCAGATGGTATTATACCTCACGTCAGATGGCAGTTCTCAGGTGACACTTGTACAGGTTAGTCTGTAGACCCGAGATCGTCATAGAGTCTTGTGTGATTCCCACTGTGCTTTGATCTCCACCTTACCACGTCCATGAGGGCTTGCAAAACGGTGGTCTTTGGGTACAGTCCCGAGTCACATGGAGGCAATGAGCGATAGGAGGGGTTTCGTCTCTCCCGGTATTGGGGGTTGATGTTGCGCTGTGCTCGATTGGCCGTAACAGGGAAGTCCCTGGCCAGGGCTGATCAGAGATTTGCTGGTAAGTGTTACCAGTAGTTTCTCGACCCGTTACGAGCCTCACATCAGCACGACTTATCGGGTTATTGGGGTCTGACGAATACCACCCCTAGACTTGATATGCGACGTATCAGACGAAGAGACTTGACTGTATGGTAAGTGTTACTGGTCGGATTCGCAGGAGTGTGAGCGGGCTAGCTCGTCGATCTTCTGATCGCTCAATACCCGGGTGGCCGTTACGTTTAGCAGACCGCTTGCGGCTTGTGGGTGCTTGATATGATCATCATCTGCTACCGGCGTATTGACGAGTCTTTAGAGTCCTACACAGAGGTTTCCTGGCTCAAGCGAAACGAAATAGGAGCGCATATGAGATATGTGCAGGACCGAGAATGATGCGTGTATGTGATACCGCATTTCATTCTCGCGATATATGTTTCGATTGGTTATATTCGATATGACCTAGTTATCGAATCATTGATTCGATAAATCGATGCATTGAATACTAGTAGGTTATGTGCGACATGACCGGATCATTGAATCAAGTGTTGATTTAATGATTTAATGTATAATTATATATTTGATATATTACTTTGCATTAACTAGTATTGGTTCACTTTAAACGGATTTTTCTCACTTGGATTGCATATTGTATATGTGATATACTTTCGTGCACTTTTTTGTATCATGTTTGATGATACTTGATCATTTAGTTAAGTGTATAAAATTAATCCATGGTTAATATGATAATTAGGGTTTTGCATTTTCATTTATTTATTTATTTGTTTATTTATTTATTTGGAAAAGAATAAGATGAGAATGGTGGCTTTCTTTGTCATTTGTTGAAGCTTCATGAAGCTTTGACTTTAGCAACCATCCTTATCTTCATGCTTAACCCTAACCCATCAAAGTGACCATGGTTAATTCTCTACACTTAACCCTAGTTCAAGTTATGATAAGTATTTGATTTAAATTTATTTTTAATATAACACTTATCATAATCTTTTCTTGAGCTCATCTTCTTCTTCTTCTTCAAGCTTGCTACTCCAATGGCAAGTTGAGATCTAGTGAGTTAAATCCAAATCTAAAGTGAACCCACCTCCTATTTCTTCACCCTCTACCTCTTGCCAAGTTGTTTTGGGTGTTTACTTCACAAGTTTCACAAGTTTGTGAAGTCGGAGCTTGAGTTTGTGCAACCTCGACGTAGATCGTCTTTGACACAAAGCCGACGAGCTATTCCGCTTGCTTTTCCGATGAAGCCGATGATCGAGTCGAGGATTCATGATGGACAGCGAGGACATGACGTTGCGGAGCCGTGGAGGTGGATATCCGGATCTACAAAGGTTGTAATTTCCGTATCACAGTAGTTAACTGTTAACTAGTTATCTTTTTCGCCTAAACATCTAGTCTAAGATCCGTAGTCTAGGGTTTCTCGGCACCAAAAATTTTAATTTGGCATGTTCGATGCCTTGTGAGAACCCACTAGGGTGCCTAGGAACCTTTCACATACACTAGTCTTCCGGAGTATCAATGTCCTGTCTCGATATTCCTACGACTAGAAACATTTAAGAATATACTTATCGACTACTCAGGTCTCATCATTGTGATCTACATCATGATCCTGTAGTCTAGTATTATTCTACGGACTTTATAGGTAATCAATAATAAACAAAGTACTATAAATAAAAAATATACCGATAAAGAAAAACCAAATAGCATACTATTATTACGAACGAAAAATTTCTACACATGTAGGTCACAATTCAACTAATTGCCTTTAAGGGCACCTACACCTAACAATCTCCCACTTGCACTTAGGGCCAATTATTATGGTATCGCATACCCAACATCTTAATGAGTTTCTTGAACTGTAGTTGAGAAAAAACCTTAGAGAATGGATCCTCTATGTTATCTTTCGTACCTACTCTCAATATATCGATATCACTCTAAAAACTGGAATCGATAAACACATCAACCTTGAGGTCACCTTTACCGAATATAAGGTACAACTCCTTAGTATTTCTTAAACACTTGAGTATAGCCTTCACAACAATCCAGAGTTGTTCTCCAGGATCAGAATGATATCTACTTGCAGCACTTAGTGCATAAGCCATATCTGGTCTAGTACATAGCATCGCATACATGATAGACCCAACTACCAAGGCATATGGCGTTGTTCCCTCATAAAAAAGAAGGGGGGGAAATTCCCCACTATTCAAGTCCCACGTGTTAAACACGAAAGCACCTATATGCAAAAGCATACAGGCGCTGCAATTAAAAACAAATGGGCTAAAAGAGCCACACATGTTAAACACGTGAGCGCCTATATACAAAGTATATAGACGCTGCAATCAAATGATTGGCAAGCCAAACAGGCCTTACGTGTTAAACACGTGAGAGTTTATATGCATATGAGCGCTAAAAATAAAGCATGTTAAAACCCATGCTAGGGGTCACGTGTTAAACACGTGAGTTCTCCTGCTGCACTCTTTGGAAAGATAGAATTAAATTCTATGTAATAGAATTAAATTCTATTTGGGAAATATTTTCCCTGATCTTTCTAATATGAAAAGATTCTTCTCTAACAGAGAATTTTGGATTTAAAATCCAATTGTGATAAAATATCACCAATCAAACCACCTGATAGAATTAAATTCCATGTGAGAAATATTTCCTTGATCTTTCTTAAACTAAAAAGATCTTCTCTGTTAAATAGAGGACCCTTGATGAAAGATCCAACGGTAATTATAAAATCACCTCCCGATCATCTGATAAAATAAAATTTTATCTTAGGAAAATATTTTCCTAATTTTGTTAAATTAACAAGATATTCATAAGAAAATATTTCTTAATCTTATTAAACAAACAAGAAATCTTCTCTGTTAAACAAAGAGATTTTGGTTGAAAATCCAACGGTAAATAAAATTCACCAATTAATCTTCATGATCTCTCAATGAGAGATTTTCTTAACATACTGATTTTTTCCCTTCTCCTATAAATAGGAGTAAGGAGATTAAATCTAAATATACATAGAACTCCCTACAAGGTTCTGTAAAAAAAATATATATGCAGTGAGCTCTTGAAAAAGAAAGAGAATTTAATTCTCAAAGAAAACTTGCCTCGTTGAAACCCTAGGTAAAGAAACACAGAGATCATATTATCTCCTATTTGCCTCTCTAAGGGTTTAACCCTTCATATAAGAACTTAGTTCTTTCTCTAGTTGAGATTTGCAGAAGCAAATCTCCCAACAAGTTGAGAATTTAATTCTCATTGAGGAGATTCAGTTTCTGCAGATTCAAAACTTATGGGAAAAGAACTATGTTTAAAAGAAAGAACAGGAACATGTAGGAATTTAATTCCTTCGAAAAAATTAGGGTTTAACCCTACATAAAGAACTTGGTTCTTAGAAAAGTGAAAAAAAAACTCAGTTCTTCAGTATAATCGATAATGATGGTCCAAGATCTTCAAAACTGAAATCTTGATGATCATCAATGACTAAAAATGTCATTAACAGAGATCAATATCTCTAAGAAAACGCAAGAACAACTTGGTGAATCGATTAGTGCTTAGCACTATTTTGAAGCCTCACGTGTTTCCCACGAGAAGCGCTTAAGAAAACAAATAAAAATAACAGCCAAAGCTGCCTCATGTGTTTTTCATGTGGGCGTCTAAAGAGCAAAGAAAAACTTCTTTGTCAATTAGGCAGCCGCCCCAAAACGAAGTAGTTACGTGAAATGCACGTGATCTCTATTCAAGTGCTTAGCACTTCTGTAAATAGAGGGAAACGAACAAATAAAGCACAAAGCCCAGCACTCACGTGCTTCCCACGTGAGTATCATGCAGAGTGCTCGACACTCCACGATTAGTCAAAAATGACTAAAAAACGCTCACATCTGAGCGCCTCACGTGTTTCACACATGAGTACCATAGGACTCTAGTGCTTAGCACTAATCTAGCACCCCACGTGTTTCACACGTGAGCGTTGTATGTCCCGGTGCTCAGCACTGTTGGTAATTATGGAAATTCAATCTCAGCCCAAAATTGGCTAAGTTTCTTGAGGTCAAACCCTTTTGTTTTTTTTAAATCAATCGAGCCCATATGCTCTTGATTTCCTAGGTCTCAAATATGACAAAAAATTCTTAAGTCCACAACAACCCATTTTCCCTCAAATAAGGGATTTGGTTTAAGGATGCATCTCTTCACATCTCTAATATATATCGTTGTAATTCCTCAACGTTTTCAGAAAGGTGGCGGGTCCCGACGACCAACAACTTCTTTCATTAATGCACTTCCAAACTGACTTGCACGCCTCAAATAGGATCATGCCTCAAATTGGGCACATTCCATATCACCATTGTTCACTTCGTCATGTAACAAATACACGTGCGCGCAAGATAGATAATGGACCGAAATGTCCTTAAAAAAATATCCGCCTCCAAAATGGCGAAAAAGGACCGAAACGTCCTTAAATTAACATTTCACCTCAACCATGGCGATAATGGACCGTGATGTCCTTAAACTAAAATAATCGAGCTCAAATGCTTATATGTTTAAGCTGATCTTAATCTCAAACCAGATTAATGATCCTTAAATCAACTCAAACCCAAATCTAAAAATATACGGATTTAGACTAATCCATACCCTACGAGAGACGACATAAATTAGTCTCTTTATACAATCCACGGGCAACCAAAACCAAAACAAAACACACGACACGAAGTGAACTTCCGGAGCAGGAGAAAGTGGTTATCGCGATGTGGTAACTTAATTAACTGTAAGGGCTTGCACCTGTAGGGAAGAGCGTCCCCACATTTAAAAACCCTCATAAAATGAGGGGGAATCTGATGAAGTCAAGCTACAACGGCCATGTCCGTCCAAACCTCCGATATATGGTGCCATAAATCAACTTGGCATCTTCGGAGAAGTGGACGGATAAATCCAAATAATATCTGCCCCCAGAATTCAGGTCAGACGTCCCAACGTCTCGGTCCATCTTCCGGCGGAGAACAGATTCTGGCACGCCCGGTGGGACCTTTTCCTCTTTCCACTCCACACTTCATGCGTCGTGTTTTGCGAAAAAAATCGCGGTTCGCTATGGTTGCCCGGTACTAAGATTTAGTGTCTTGTTCCTGTGCAGAAGAAGAAGAAAAATTGATAGTTTCCAGCTGCACAACTTGCAACAGCAACTCCCGCTCTGCCCCAACTGGAGGAATGACTTATGGGCCCAACGTGGCCTCCATCTTTTCAATACCTATGGGGCAAGTAACTCAAGCCACTACCGGATTGTTCTTCGGGACAATGATCCTACAAATGAGTTTCAGCGCCCCAGCGCCGCAAGGCGAAACTCCCAAGAAGTCGGTCTTCAATCGACTTGCAACCACAACGGCCCTTCTCAACGGGTCATCCAAATCCGATATCTCAGTCTTCAACAGGCTGAGCCAGAACCAAAACGGGCTCGCAAAGAGACTCGTCATACCTGAAGGGGCTGCCCCAAAATGGATAACCCTCCCAACTCCTCCTGCAGGTGAAGTCGTCAAAAATGCTTCCTCTACCAGAAAGTCTGTCTTCGAAAGATTGGCTGATCCTCCTCAAACTCTGCCAAGGATGTCAGTCTTCAACAGGCTATCACCAACAGCAACAGTCCCTCACCAAAGCCAGGGACATGAAGAAGCTGCTTCCAAAACTGAGGCGGTCCCCTCTGCAAGACACGCTCGACGTCGCCACTGGCGCCGGGTGAGAAAAGTTGGGGGCAACTCTCCCTCTGGACTTACTCTGCCAGCTCCAATGGTGGAAGTTGATGCTGCTGTTTCAACCGGGAACAGCTTTGATCTGCTTAGGAGGGTACGAAAGAACTCTCCAACGGCGGTGTTAAAGAATTGCCCCCACCTGCAGAAGCCTTAGTGCAGGCAAAGACGGAGCGCCCCCATCAACCGCTCTCCTCCCAAATTCATAGAGTCTGGCGGAAAGTCCAAGACTCTGTGATCAGCAAAGATTAATCTCGTCGACCGAAGAAATCGAAGGCTCGGCAAGAGGAAGACCATCCCTCCACCATACAGCGAGGGACTTCTTCCATATGGGTGCCTGTTACAACGGCTCCTTCAACTTGGACCTCCCACAAAAGGATGAGGTTGGAGAAAATCCCACCGTCGGTAGCAAATTCGAAAGGTGATGGATACAAACGCCCCAAGACTGGGGGCATAATCGTACACACGGTTTGCATGGCTTCCGGAAAAGAGGAAAGTCGTGCTTCTGTAGCTCATCTGAAAGGGTACGCTAGCACCCTACTGGGTTTTACAAGCATCAAGCATGCCATTTTTTAATTTTTCGGGGTGCTAACTAACACTAACCTAGATCGTTAACTAGATTATTAGGGTTTTAGGTTTGATATCAAGAAAAACAAAGAGAAGGAAAAGATGTTATACCCTATAGAACGAGTCCTTCTCTTCTTTAGCTCTGTGTAGTAGTCCAAGTTGGATCGGTCTTGCTCCGATGACCTTCGTGCCGAAGATGATCCACCCGAAGCTCACTAGTTCAAGCTATCTCTTCACTAAACTATTTGGTGAAGGCAACACACTACATTTGAGTGCTAGTCAAGTGTAGGATGGTGAAGTAGGGGTTTTGGAAGCTCACTAGAGATCTCACAAGCTCAATGATTCATATCAAATGTGAGGATTTTGAGCTTGGAGGTGAGATGAAGAAAGTGTAGAGTGCAAGAGCTCAAGAAAAGGCTAAGGCATGAACTCAAGAACCAAGTGAAGTTAGAATTAATGGCTACTCATCTCTTGACACATTGTTGAAGCATGAATGAATAAATCAATAAACAAATGCACTATGCTTCAATAGTGCAAAGAAAATGAGTAAAAAAATAAAAACACCATGCCTTGAACCATACCTAAAATATCTCCACTTTTACACCTCATTTTCTATTTTCATAAAATAGAAAAAAACATGCCATGCTTCATATATATATATATATATATATATATATATATATATTAATAAAGTAATTAGTGAGCTAATGATATTAGTTAACATATAATTATATCAAATATAAATATATATCAAATTATTAAATCAACACTTGATTTAATAATCCGGTTATATCACATATGACCGACTAATATCATTTATCTGTTTATCAGATTATCAAATCAACACTTGATTCGATAATCTGGTTATATCACATATAACCTAACCGATAACAGATAACTGCCGGATTATAATACGGTATCACATACTCGTATTTAATCAGGCCCACGCACATATCAACATATGTGCCCTACTTCGTTTCGCTTGAACCAGGAAACTTCTGTGTGGGACTCTAAAGACTCGTCAATACGCCAGCAGCATGTGATGATCACATCAGTCACCTATAAGCTGTCAGCGGTACTAGCTGGACATAACGGCTACCCGGGTATTGAGCAATATGAAGATCAACAAGCAAGCTCGTCCAGACTCTCCATGAAGCCTATCAGTAACACTACCGTACAATCCGGTCTCTTCGTCTGATATGTCGCATATCATGCCTAGGGGTGGTAAACTTCGAACCCCTGTAACGTGATAAGTCATGCTGATGTCTGGCCTATAACGGTTCGAGAAACTACTGATAACTCTTATCAGTAAATCTCAGCAGCAACCCTAACCAAGGACTTCCAGTTATAGCCAATTGAGCATAGCGCAACATCAACCCCCAATACCGGGAAAGACGAAACCCTTCCTATCGCTCATTGCCTCCATGTGACTCGGGACTGTACCCAAAATCCACCTGTTTGCACGTCTCCTTTGAGCGTGGTAGGGAGGAAATCAAAGCACAGTGGGAGCCATACAAGACTCTATGACGATCTCGGGTCTACAGACTAATCTGTACCAGTGTCACCAGAGGACTGCTATCTGACGATAAGTATACTACCAACTAGGAGTCCTCGGTGAGTCCTGTTCGGTGTACCCATTCTCCAATTAGCACATGTGTACAATCTTTGATGTCACACACTAATGGTTATGGGATCAACCATCGCCCTCTAAGGGACAAGAAACATGCAGACTAGTCTACTCTGGAATATCGATGCCCTAGTCTCGATATTCTCTCGATTAGGAACTAATTAAAGGATGTACTTTTGGACCACCCTGGCCCCACTAGTATAATATCATCATAATCCTGGTAGTCAAGTACATATCCTAAGGGCTTTATCAATGTGTGAGAGCAAGACAATAAAGAATACCAGTTAACATGTTAAGATAAAGAGTAACTAGATAGCATACTATCATGTCGAGCAAGAAAGTTCTATATATATATGTCCAAACATCCACTATAATATACATCACATGTACAATAATGGTCTCTGGGGAATACATATTCCTAACATCATCTACCACAAACTCGGTCGCTAACAAAAGCTCAGGAGCAACAACAAAAGCTCCAAGAGATGCTAACCAAAATGACAGCACTCACCGGGCAGAAAGAAAGTCTGGATCCAACAACCGAATAGATCCAAGAGCGGGAGACCTATACAGAGTTCCTGCGAAGGGTGCTTGAAATAAAGGACAAGGAGGCAGCTGAGCAAGCCGCCAACATAAAGCATATGGCGCTCTTGTTCCAGGATATGGTTGGAATGATAATTCATCCAGAACCCCCAGCTGAGGATCCACCAATAATTATCGAGGATGACAAAGTGGAAACATCAAGCCCTCTTCCAGCTCTATCAGTGGCCAAGGAGGAAACGATCTCCAAGGCTGCTCATGATGATTACATTGCTCAACAAATACGAGCTCATCAAGCTAGTGAAGTGGCTGGCCAAATCGTCAGAACTGGACGACCGTATCCAGGATGGTATGACCAAATAAAATACCCGCCGGGATATACGATCCCCAAGTTCCATGTGTATAAGAGGACAGGTAACCCATACCAGCACGTCGCTCAGTTCAGAGCTTTGTGCGGCAACACTGGAAGCGACGACAAACTGTTGCTTCGCCAGTTCGTTGGCAGTCTGTCAGAAATGGCTTTTGAATGGAATTCGGAGCTCCCAAATGACTCCGTGAAAACATTCATAGAAATGGAACTGTTGTTCACACAATGGTTCGCCAACGGAAGCGAGCACACCTCGATCATAGCTTTAATCAATGCCAGGGTAAGGCCAAGAGAAACCTGGGTCCAATATGCGATCAGGTGGCGGAACCTATGGTCAAAGTGCGAACAACGCAGAATCCCTCGCCGTGGGCATGTTCATCGGGACCCTAGATCGGCAAATGAATGTGTACCGGTTCATGACGTTCTTTAAGCCGACGACCTTCCAGGCTCTAATAGATAAACCAGCCCAAATGGACCAGATGGGCCACGGGCCTTCCTCCTCAAGTAAGGACCCTCAAAATGCCAAGGGTAAAGGGAAAGCAGCCTTCGTCGCCAACACTCAACAACAACCGAGCAACCCAAAACCGGTTGTTCACCAAAACAATGCATGTACACGCTTATCCCTGGAAGAAAGGCTGGGACGCGCTTACTCGTTTCCCCGCGATAAGATGAGGAGACTATTTAAGTTGGAAATGAGTAACAAACTCATCACATTGCCAGACCCATGGTGTCTACCGCAACCCGGCGCCGTCAACAACCCCAACTGCTGCTTCTATCACAGAATGGTGAGCCACCCAATTGAGAATTTCTACGTCTTCAAGAATTGGTCGAGGACCAATATGAACAGAGGAAGTTCGTGCTATCTAAGAACTGGAAGGTGAACCCACAACAGAAGCACACTCCCAAAATAGTGGATGCACCGGGGGCATCATGCTCGCTCGTGGAAGAAACTCCATGGGAAATCGTTCTTTCAGCAATGACCAAAAGAATGCTGAAGGATCTACAGGCATGTTCAGCAATCAGGTGGAAAAGCCCACTTGAACCTAAAATCATCAAAGGATGCTGAAACCGCATCCCGTACCGAAGATTGTTGACAAAGGGCAAAATCCCCAAGTCAAGCCTTCAAAGTCTTTGAAGAAAAAGAAGAAGACCAAGAAGCCTGTACAGCCTGCCGAGTATGACGACAAGCGCACAAACCTACAAAAGTACATCAACGCACTGAAGGAGTACAACCAGAAGGCGCGAACACTGGTCACCCTCGAAGAGTTCCTCAAGCATATTCTTGAGAACAAAGATAGTGACAACGATGAGGAAAATGACTCATCAGAAGAAACCGAAGACTATGTAGAAAGTTGCCACATGGTCTCCCATTCGTTGTTAAATGACGAAGAAACTCCCTCAGCGTTAGAAAACAACGCAGAGAAAATGGGGGCAGAATCGGCGCTAAAATCCCAGAACTGCCAGAAGACCCGATCGATAGGCTGTTAAACGAAGCCCTTTCGAAAAAGTAAAGCTGACAGAGAACGCGAAACAGCCATATACGAAAAGGCTAAACGTTAGTGTCAGAATGAAGAAGTTGCGGCAAGGTGGAGTCATAAAGTACTCCAACCAAACTAAGGCATACCTGCGACAAATAATAGCAGGATCAAGACAGAGAAGCGGTTCGCCAAAGTCCTGTCAATGGGAATGAAGCTGCCACCTCTGGTAGGAAACACTCTCAGGGTCATATGCCTCGACAAAGAGGATTCACATCCAAACTACTGCCTATATCATCGGAGGGTCACCTACCCCACCGAAGAATGCAGTATCTTCAAGAAGTGATGGCAAAAATATGTTGCCCACCAAAAACACTTCAATAGGATGAAGCGCGAAGCTCATCGATAGCAAAAGAGTGCGACAGATGCGCGTGAAAAAACGACTGGCAACTGTCATATAGTTGATACCGGTTCAGAAGGGGAAAAGCCCCAAGTTCTTACTTTCGGGAGCGATTCTGAGGACGAAATACCCCTCAGCCCTCTCTTTAAAGAACTTCGCCTCAAACATGGAGATATAGGAACGAGATGTCCTTAAACTAGAAATTCGCCTCAAACATGACGACAACAGACTGAAATGTCCTTAAACTAAAAATGTGCCTCAAATATGGCAATATCGGACCGAGATGTCCTTAAACTAAAACTTCGTCTCAAAAACGGCAATAACGGACGAAATGTCCTTAAACTAAAAATTCGCCTCAAATATGGTGACATCGGACCGAGATGTCCTTAACAAAAACTTCGTCCCAAAAACGGCGATACCGGACCGAGATATCCTTAAACTAAAAATTCGCCTCAAACATCTCGACAGTGGACCTAGAAGTCTTTAAAACTAAAAATTTGCCTCAAACATGGCGTTAACGGACCAAGATGTCCCTAAAATAGCACATCGCCTCCAAAACGGTGATATGCTACTTTGAGATCTATATTGCAATTGAAGCCCCAACGGCGAAGACTACAATTCAAGTCCTACTAGCTACACAGCTACTCCAGCGGTGAAGTCACCCTCAAGTCCCATTGGAAAATAGATGGGTCATTAAAAAAATGGTATGTCCACAAGCAAAATGGGCATGGATGAAAACCCGAAAGGGCGCCGTGAGTAAAAACAACAGGATTACTGGCGAGCTTGTGAAAACTCGAAAGGGCATAATCTCGTAAAAAAACAAAAAACGGTATGTCTACAAGCAAAATGGGTATGGATGAAAACACAAAAAAGCGCCGTGAGTAAAAACAGCAGGATTACCGGCGAGCTTGTGAAAACCCGGAAGGGCGCAATATCGTAAAAAAAGTTTACACTTACGGGATCCTCTCGACTCGTAAAGAGAACTCCCCCTATGAGACCCTCACGGCTCATAAGATTCAAATGCCTTAAGTTACAAGGATCCAAACCTGTTCTTAAGCCGTCGTATCCCCCAAGTTGCCTTACAGGCGGTCCAATATTGGCCCTTGTATACAATCCACGGGCACAAATAAACGATTTCCCCACTAAGTTCCACCAATGACAAGAAATGTTCTCATATGGTAAACGACACTTGTAAGTCCTCTCGATTTATAAAGAGAAAATACTCTTATAAGATCCTTACGACTTATAAGAGAACACACACTTAGGAATCTTCACGATTCTTAAGGAGAAAATACGCCTACGAGATCCTCACGACTCATAGGGAGAAATACCTTTATGAGACCCTTACGGCACATAATGTCAAAAAGCCTTAGTCGACAGGATCCTAACCCTATTTGCTAAGCCATCTTTGTTCAAATCAACAAAGGTAAATGATGAATCGCTCATGTCAATATTCCAGTCACAGCGATGATGATGCCGAAAAAGGTATCAAACTTCAAGTCCTCTCAAGGCAAATGATGAGTCGCTCCTGGCAATATTCCAGTGGCAGCGATGTTGATGCCTAAAAAGGTATCAAACTTCAAGTCCTCTCAAGGCAAATGATGATTCTCTCCTGGCAATATCCCAGTTGCAACAATGCTGATGCCTAAAAAGGTATCAAACTTCAAGTCCTCTCAAGGCAAATGATGATTCGCTCCTGGCAATATCCCAGTTACAGCGACGCTGATGCCTAAACAGATGTCAAACTCCAAGTCCTTTCACGACAAATGATGATTCGCTCCTGGCAATATTCCAGTCGTAGCGATACTGATGCCAAGGTTGGTATCAGATTCCAAACTCACAATAAAAACAGCAGCGAATAAAAAAAATGCATATGAAATAGTCGAAATGATGGGACAACTCACAATAAAAATCAACGAGCAAAAAATATGCATATAAAAACAGTCGAAATGTTTGGGCAGCTCGCAATAAAAATCAGCGAGTAAAAATATATTAAAAATAGCCGAAATGATTGGGCACCGCATATAAAAATGCCGAATGATTGGGCAATCGCGACTTTCGCGATAAGAAAAGCCGAAAAGATAGAGTATCGCGGAAATCAAAAATAAAATAAAAGGAAAGGAAAATTTCTTTGCCCTGCAGGTGAGTCTACACTGACCCCTGTATACAATCCATGTGTACAAATGAAAAAGGGAACCATATTTTCCTATCAGGCTCTGTCAAAAGGAGAGCCAGACCTCGATGGCAACATTTACAGCTTATAGATCACCCCGACGTACCTTCTCATTCCGACAGGATGCAGACACAACGTCAATAAAGACCCAATGGTCAAATCAAAAGTGGAGTCACGGCAAAACCCTAGCTCCAAGTCTTGACGGTCCATACACAACCTAAACACTACCCCGACGTATCTTCTTATTCCGACAGGATGCAGACACGACGTCAAAAAAGACCCAAGGGTCAAATCAAAAGTGGAGTCATGGCAAAATCCTAGCTCCAAGTCTTGACGGTCCATACACAACCTAAAGACTACCCCGACGTACCTTCTCATTCTGACAGGATGCAGACACGACGTCAACAAAGACCCAAGGGTCAAATCAAAAATGGAGTCACGGCAAAACCCTAGCTCCAAATCTAGACGGTCCATACACAACCTAAAGACTACCCCGACGTACCTTCTTATTCCGACAGGATGCTAACACGACGTCAACAAAGACCCAAGGGTCAAATCAAAAGTGGAGTCACAGTAAAACCCTAGCTCTAAGTCTTGACGGTCCATACATAACCTAAAGACTACCCTGAGTTACCTTCTCATTCCGACAGGATGCAGACACGACATCAACAAAGACCCAAGGGTCAAATAAAAAGTGGAGTCACGGCAAAACCCTAGCTCCAAGTCTTGACGGTCCATACACAACCTAAAGACTATCCCGACGTACCTTCTCATTCCGACAGGATGTAGACATGACGTCAACAAAGACCCAAGGGTCAAATCAAAAGTGGAGTCATGGCAAAACCCTGGCTCCAAGTCTTGACGGTCCATAGACAACCTAAAGACTACCCCTACGTACCTTCTCATTCCGACAGGATGCAGACACAACATCAACAAAGACCCAAGGGTCAAATCAAAAGTGGAGTCACGGCAAAACCCTAGCTCTAAATCTTGACGGTCCATACACAACCTAAACACTACCCCGACGTATCTTCTCATTCCGACAGGATGCAGACACGACGTCAAAAAAGACCCAAGGGTCAAATCAAAAGTGGAGTCATGGCAAAATCCTAGCTCCAAGTCTTGACGGTCCATACACAACCTAAAGACTACCCCGACGTACCTTCTCATTCTGACAGGATGCAGACACGACGTCAACAAAGACCCAAGGGTCAAATCAAAAATGGAGTCACGGCAAAACCCTAGCTCCAAATCTAGACAGTCCATACACAACCTAAAGACTACCCCGACGTACCTTCTCATTCCGACAGGATGCTAACACGACGTCAACAAAGACCCAAGGGTCAAATCAAAAGTGGAGTCACAGTAAAACCCTAGCTCTAAGTCTTGACGGTCCATACATAACCTAAAGACTACCCCGACTTACCTTCTCATTCCGACAGGATGCAGACACAACATCAACAAAGACCCAAGGGTCAAATAAAAAGTGGAGTCACGGCAAAACCCTAGCTCCAAGTCTTGACGGTCCATACACAACCTAAAGACTATCCCGACGTACCTTCTCATTCCGACAGGATGTAGACATGACGTCAACAAAGACCCAAGGGTCAAATCAAAAGTGGAGTCACGGCAAAACCCTGGCTCCAAGTCTTGACGGTCCATACACAACCTAAAGACTACCCCTACATACCTTCTCATTCCGACAGGATGCAGACACAACATCAACAAAGACCTAAGAGTCAAATCAAAAGTGGAGTCACGGCAAAACCCTAGCTCCAAGTCTTGACGGTCCATACACAACCTAAATACTTCCCCGACGTACCTTCTCATTCTGACAGGATGCAGACACGACGTCAACAAAGATCCAAGGGTCAAATCAAAAGTGGATTCACGGCAAAACCCTAGCTCCAAGTCTTGACGGTCCATACACAACCTAAAGACTACCCCGACGTTCCTTCTCATTCCGACAGGATGCAGACACGACATCAACAAAGACCCAAGGGTCAAATCAAAACTAGAGTCACGGCAAAATCCTAACTCCAAGTCTCGACAGCGCATATACAACCTAGAGGCTATCTCGGCGTTCCCCTCCTCATTTCAGCAGGACACAGATGCAACAATCAAATAAAACGGGAGCAATGGCAAATTCCTAGCTCCGGGCTTCAACTACGATATATACAGTATAGAGGTCCTACAGATGTCTACCCTACTTCAACAAAGAAATGGCACGGCATCGTCAAAACAAAAAAATGATGCAACGGCATATTCCTAGCTTCGGGTCTCGACGGCAACTCATATAAAGCCTAAAGACTATCGGAGATCATTCTACTCCAACGCGGAATGGTTATGACTCATCGAGGCTCCAAATTAAGCCTAAGCTGAAGTAAAGAGCGTCATGAAAAATTCCTAACGGTTGCTCTTCCGATGGTAATATAGCCTAAGGAGATTACTTGAAGACGTCTTGTCTAGCCCCCGAAGGGATCAGAGACACGGCAGTCGTGGGGCTACTCGAACAACGGCTTAAAGACCGCATATCGAGGAATACATCAGCCAATGCGATGGTACCACGGACCAAACCCTAGTACCACAAAACCTAACGGCCCTATGCGTAAAGAATGGAGATTATCTACATATAATGTTAGGACAAGTTTGCCTGTAAACCCAAGGGAGGTAAACTAAATAAACTCCGAAATGAGTACATAAACTAGAGACTCGGAAATGGGTGAATAAACTACAAACTCCGAAATGAGTACATAAACTAGAGACTCTGAAATGAGTGAATAAACTACAGACTCCAAAATGAGTGAATAAACTACGAACTCCGAAATGAGTACATAAACTACTTTACGCCGAGTCAAGACATCAAAAGATGGAGAGGCACAAGTATGAAATGAAATGTCTTTTATTTATAAATCAAAATGAATACAAGATACAAAAAAAAGAGAAGAAAATATGCGTCAACAAAAATTTCTAAGCTGGTGGGCGGTTCAATAAACTAGCAAGATCGTCATTCTTCTGCCGGACTTCCGCTTCAAGCTCTATCAACGCCGCGAGCTGAGTCCCTACCTGTTCCTGTTGATTTTGGTATAAAGAAAATCGACTCTCAAGCTCTTTCCCGGCAGTCTTGTGCGCCTCGACTATCTCCCGTATGAAAATAACAACTTTATCGAGAGCCACCACCTCCGTAATGGCATCCTGAAGGACCCGCCAAATTTCATAAGCTCGAATAGTCTTGGTGTTGAGCTGGGCTTGAAGTTCCCTTAAAGCCTTCAAAGCCAATTCCCTTGCCGAAAACTTTCGGTTGAGACTTTTCTCACATGACTGAAGATTAGCCACACACCGATCGATCCATCCATGCAAGTTGGCCTTTACAGACAGGATATCAGAGGGAAGGCGTACACATTCAACCCCATGTAGAGAGGACTCCACTTGGCGGCAATACTTGACCCAAGTACGCACCAGCGCCTCGTCATGGTAGGTGGCAAGAACAGACAAAGAAGCATTGGCTTCAACAGCGAATTCTTCGTCCGTGACGGAAGTGCCAATGCGAAGATCTTCTATAAGAGTCACCAGGGAATGAATGCTCAGTTTTGCCATCCACTTAGACACGCGTCAGGCGTAAGGGCCTGACGGCATAGAAATCCGGGACTCTAATAGAGTCAAGGTGGATAAAACTGTGAAAATATATGTGGGGTTAGTCGCCTTTCCAAACGTAGGGTAAGTCCACGTTACCCGTCCCCGGTTCTTTGGGGTTGCGGAAATGATGAAAAACGATTTTTTCGGTGGAGGTAACATGGACTCTAAAACGGATCTTTGCTAAACAAACTATCTAACAACCTAACTAAGAGTTTAACTACTATGTTAGGGGTTATACCTTAACTTGAACTCCTTCTCTTCGACTCCTTGTGGTGGTCGGATCGGCCTCACCTCGTCGTCTCCTTGTGCCGAAAATGGATCCACCCGAAAACTTCTACCTTTGGCTCCAACCTCAATCTAGAGGAAACTAGAATACTTGGCTTGCTAGACCTTGTACTCTAGGATGAGTAGAGAAGTGTTTTAGGGTTTTATCTCCAAAGCAAATGGTTCTCAACACATGAGAGATTTTTGCCTTGAGCTAGAGGAAGAGGGAGAGCAAGAGGAAGAGGAGAGCTTTTATGAGAGAGAGAGCAAATGATAGAATGAGTGAAGACTTTTGCAACCATTCTCTCATAATACAAAATAATCATAATAATAATAATAATTGAGTATTATGTGATGGTTCATGTCAATGGCATTATCATTTCATGCACTCATTTTGTAAAGAATAACAAGCAAGCAAAAGTCTTAGCCATGAAATGATAGCCATTGTAATGATGATGGTCAACAAGTCCAAGCTAGTCAACCGGTCAACAAAGTCAACAAGTCAACAAAGTCAAACTATCAACCCAACCATGGCACACTAATGTTTCCCCCAATCAGAGCAAAGCTCTGTTTGAATTTCAAAATTCAAAAATTGAAGCAACGCTTCAAATTCCTTCCGCTGCACGCAACGCGCAACGTGTCAAAAGCTGATACGTCAGCGCAGCGCGCCCAATCAGAGCAAGGCTCTATTTAAAACAAAATTAAAAGAAGCAATACTTCAGATGATCTGCGCTCTGCGCTGCGCGACACGTGGCAGCGCGGTTGCGCTAGCGCTCTGGGCTGCGCGACACGTGTCAAGCGCTGGTGCCTCTGCGCCAAACAGAATTAAAATCCCAGTAAGATCTTTCTGTTCCTGTTAAAATAAGAAGATTGTCTTCTGTAAAACAGAACCCCTTGGATCAAAGATCCAACGGTGGGGAAAATTCACCAAATCACTCAGAGAATGATCTCTTTAACAAATTTAACAAATTAATGGGCACTATATAAAGGCCCCTAGACCCCAATTCAAAAAAGGGGATCAAGATCAAAAATCAACAGCACAGAGAATAGAGAGAACTCTGAAGAATTTTGAGAAAAACTCAAGAAGAGAAAAAAGGTAAAAATCTTTATGAAAAAAGAAGAATTTCTTCTGAATAGATCATTGATCTAAGAACAAGATCAATGATCTTCAATAAAAAATAAATAATAACAGTGCCTTGCACTTTTTTATGAACCATTAGTTCTAGAATCTTAAATATTCTTTTCTTGAATCCAAAATTGGATCAACTTATTGAAACAGTACCTTGCACTTGCAAAAACTGCACTGTTGCGCTCCTGGGTTGGCGCAAGCCATCATAGAGCGCCACGTGTCAGCACCATAACCACTTGCGCTATACGCTTTTAAAAATAGAGCATTGCTCTTTAAAGTTGGCGCAACTCACCAGAGCGCGCCACGTGTCACAGCGCAACAGTGCAGCGCACTGGCACAGCGCACTGCGCTAGCGTGACACGTGTCACTTCCACATGAGCCTGCGCTCAATAATTGGCGCAAAGCGTCTGACAAGCCAATGTCAGACAATTAATGCACTACATTATTTACATAAGGTCCAAGCCCAATTAAAAAGGCCTAACAGGCCAAATTAAATGCAATGCATTATTTTAAAGAAGGGCAGAGCCCAAACAGATGCTCTGCATCATAAAGGGACAGAGCCCAAATCAAAAAGGCCTAGCAGGCCAGAATAAAATGCAGTGCATTATTAAACAGGGGCAAAGCCCTAGCACAGGTCTAATAGGCCAAAGATAAAAACGTTGAACATCTTCAACTGGACTTAGCCCAATCATGGCCGTAAGTCCTCAAATTAAATTGACTGAGCAAGATTGCTCTCTTAAATCAATTTACATCCGGTTCAAGGGTACATCTCTGAACTCCTCTGACACCTATCGTTGTAATCCTTCAACGACGTCAGAAAGGTGACGAGTCCCGACAACCACACATCGATACGGACTGCGGGGTCCTTAAACTCGTGGACCGAAACGTCCTTAAACTAATATTCGTCCCAAAATGGGAACGTTGGACCGAAATGTCCTTAAACTAATGTTTGTCCCCAAATGGGAATGATGGACCATCATGTCCCTAAACTGGTAATGGACCACTATGTCCCTAAACTGGAAATCGACCGCAATGTCATTAAACTAAACAATAGAGCCAATGGCTCTCTTGTCGGATCCAAACGATCCCGTTAAGTTGATCTTAGTCTGGAGATTAGGTTAACGTATCCTTAACAAAAGTTTAAGTTGATCTTAGCCTTAAATAGGGCTAACGTATCCTTAAACCAAAACCCCAAACCCAAATCTAAGGAAATACGGATTTGGACTAATCCACGTCCTACGGGCGACGACATAAATTAGTCTCCGTATACAATCCACGGGCAACCACAAACAAAACAAACACACACGACACGAAGTGAAATTCTGGAGAAGGAGAAAGCGGTTACCGCGATATGGTAGCGTAATTAACTGCAGGGGCTTGCGCCTGCAGGGAAGAGCGTCCCCATAATCAAAAACCCCTCAAGCGAGGGAGAATCTGACGAAGTATGCTACATCGACCGCATCCGTCTAAACCTCCGATACGCGGTGCCATAAATCAACTTAGCATCTTCGGAGAGGTGGACGGATAAAACCAAATAGCATCTGCCCCGAATTTCAGGCAAGACGTTTATCGCGTCTTGGCCGCCATTCGGAGGGGAACAGATTCTGGCACGCCCGGTGGGACCTTTTCCTCTTTCCACTCCACACTTCGTGTGTCGTCTTCGCGGATGAATCGCGGTTTGTTAATGGTTTCCTTTGGATTTCAAGTTACTAAGATTTGGTCTTTTGCCTGGCGCAGAAATCAAGCATCAATGGCCTCCAACTGCTCGAGCTGCTCGAAATGCAAGTGCAATCGACGCTCTACCTCACCTGGGGGTGTAGCTTATGGGCCTTAAGCGGCCTCCATCCTTGCCATGCCGGTGGAACAAGTGACCCAGGCCACCACCGGTCTGTTTTTCAGGACCATGCTCCCGCCTGCAAGCTTCACTATTCCACTGCCCGCACCAGAAGCGCACAAGAAGTCGGTCTTCGATCGGCTCACTGCCACAACGGCTCCTTTCAACGGGTCGTCCAATATCAAACCGGCAGCCTCTGTCTTTACCAGGCTAAACCAAAACTCTGATGGGCCCGCCAAGAAGCCCATGAACCCTGAAGTGGCCGTCCCGAGAAAGACAGCCACCTCTGCTCCAGAAGTCGTCAAGGCGGCTTCTCTTGTTAAAGAGTCAGTCTTTTCAAGGCTGACTATTCCGGCTCCTGCTTCTTCTCGAGGATCTGTCTTTGACAGATTGAACATTGCCACTCAAAGGACAACATCAGTCTTTAAGAGGCTGACACCAGCAGCACCTCATTCGGACAGGGGGCAAGACGAAACTATCCCTATCGCCGAGCCAGTCCCAACGGCTCGTCACGCTCGACGTCGCTACTGGCGCCGAGTAAGGAAGGCCGGGGGCAACTCCCCCTCAGGGCTAACTCCACCCGCTCTAATGGTGGAAGTTAATGCTGTTGTTCCAACTGGGAACAGCTTTGAACCGCTAAGGAGGGTACGCAAGAACTCTCCGACTACCACGCTAAAAAACTCTCCTCCAGCTGCGGAGAAGGTTACAGAAACAAAGCTGGAGCAGCCCCCTCAACGGTTGTCCTCCAAAATTTACAAGGTCTGGCGGAGGGTTCAAGATTCCGTAATTGATCCAGATCACTCTCGCCGGCAGTAGAGGGTGAAAGTGCAAGAAGAAAAGAACCGTCCCGTCAAACAGCAGAGGACGGCAACCGCCAGGGTGCCCACTGCAA